>CM027826.1:12495356-13740356 GCA_016097485.1 Eucalyptus sideroxylon x Eucalyptus melliodora
AACGAGAAACGAAAAGCAAGAAGCGAGAAAACAGACCCATAAAACTCTCAACCATCTTCAACCTCAAAGTCGCGAGGTAAGGCCTTCATTGCAAGCTTTCTGGGTGAAATTCTTTCTGCGTGCGCATTGCTTGTGGCTCTATGATCTTCTTGTTCTTGCACGGCTCCACCATCTCCTCATCATCACCAAGTCTTTGCATAAAGGTCTCATTTTTGCTTGCCATCTTTATTTTATTTTCGACTCTTTCTTGGCGTTTAAGATCTTTTTCTAGGTGGAAGCACGTGGTCAGGTCAGACATTAAGTTGCTCCTCACGTTACAAGTAGTGGGAATTTCGTTTCCTCGTTGCTGTTCTTGACGTTCTGGACTTTGAACATTGTTGCTCCTACTAGTGATTATCTTGCTAAAGTTTCAATCTTTTCCCATGAACCGGTGAATGGGGTTCTTGTTCTGTTTCAAAAAGCCTGTTTTTACAAAAATGATAAGGATATTTTGGTGATAGGAGCTAGTTATGTGATCGGTAGCATTGTTGCCGCGTCCTGTTCTTTGTTCTGAGATGGCTTCTTTCTGCTAGTCGCTGTGCCGCTAACTCAGGAGCATTATGGAGAAGGGGAAGCGGGTAATGGAAATGAAGCATCTGGTGATATGGGTTTGAAGACAAACAATCTGTCCCTATACCCTGTCAAACATAATAGTTCGGGCGAGGGTTTACCTTATGCTCCAGTAGATTGGCCGAATCCCGGTGATACTTGGTATTGGCGGGTTGGCAACAGACCTCTCGTTCTGGTTTCTACAGAGACAGATTGTTATATCTTCCAAAGCGCCTCCATGGCCAGGGCTGTAATTCTCGCTTTGCGAGCAAGTGTTCTCTTGAACACTATATCTCTTTGCAGTTTTCCCAAACGCAGATGTCAATGAGTTCTTTGCTTCTTTTAGCTGGATGGTTCCCTCTATGAGGCATTACTCAAGGAAAGGTGAGAATTAAGTCTTAATTTCGTCATCTTGTTTTGTACCCATCATTCGATTCGCAAGTCTGATGCTTCAGAATTTGGAAGATCTAGTATGGTCATAATGTTTGTGCAAGCTGCATTTTTGGATCACACGCTCTGTTCATCTCTTTGGTGACTTATGGCTATAACATTATTTAGAGAGTAAAATTGGTAGGAAGGTCGGATCTTTATGCAATAGAAGATGCTACAAAAAATAGAAAAATTTAGGCTATTCCAAATGAGCATATAGACTTCAAAATTGCCCGATCTATTGGACCAACTATTAGTAATATTTAGTCACAAAGGAGAAGGATGAGCCCTGTTTGGGGTTTAGAAGAAAATAATATCCTGTGCCTGCTTGTGGAGTTTAGAATCTTTAAGTTTACGTTTTGTTATTTGCATTGAGAACACCAAATATGCGGAGTTTCAAAATACTTCAACGACCCTGCCATTTCTATAAGGGATCTCTTCTAGCGTTAAAATGAAGGTTTCCTTATACAGTCTGTAATCTAGGTAACTGCTAGTATGTATCGCGTATGGCTCAAAAAATTTAAGGACTTGATATACAGTCTTTTTCATTTTAATTTTAGAGAAAATCCTGATTGTTCATTTGCCAATTTTGATGGAAAACCTGTTTGCTACATTCTCAGAGGTATACATCTTATTTATGTATTATGGTTTAATGATTTTGTTTTCGGAGAAGTATATACCCATTGCCATGTATGCTTAAAGATGTCGAGCTGAGACTAGCAAAATTTAGGATATTGTTCCACTTCTTCGTTGTCCAATGTTTAAGAAAAGTTCTGACATTTGTTCTGATGTAGTTATATTTGGATCACTCTGACATGCAGAATTGCATCCAGATTTCTTCCACAGGTACCAATGGATGAAATTGTATCCAAGCGGAGAGAAAAGCCCCTGTAGTTCCAACAGGATAAAAAGCAGGACCAGCTACTTCACAAGCCTTCCCTAGGCGCAAAACCCGACAATCTTTCAAAATTTCAGCTTAAGCCAACATTAGAAATGATGAGTGTGTGATTGACTTGTGTTCTCTGGAGGATGGTAGCACAAGTGATGGAAGTGAATATTCAGGAAGTGTCTCTGAGTCACATATTGATCTTGAGGACGTTGCTCCTGACCAAAGCATTGGTTCTAGCTGCTATGCACCCAATGCTCCCGAGGCAATAAGATGTCGAAAAGTTGAGGAAATTCATGCTCAATTTTGTGGAGAAGATATTGATGAGTGTCTAAGTCATTGGAACACATTCTTTCTCAGCACAATGATGAAGCTCAGGTGCAAACTCCTTTGACTTATGGAGGTTCTGATATGGCAGAGGAATTGTCTACTAACCGCAAGCTTTCTTCCATTCTTGCCCTGGATTTCTCATGCTTGCTGTCCTCAAAGTACCTGGAAGAGATTAGTTATTCCATAGAGGATCTCCGACTGATCCCATCTTGGCTGTGGATCAACTGTTTAAGTTGAAGATAGTCCAAGAAATTTCCATAGCCAGCGAGGTTTCTTTGCATTGCAAAGGAATTTCTGAACAAGCTCACAAATTTTTCGGAGCCATAAAAGACCATGTTTGTTCTATCAAGAGAGAGGTCAGCAAGCTGAAGAAGGGAGCAGGAGAGTTGGAATCTCATATGGAATCCAACTCATCTCTTGTGGAAGAGATATGAACTAATTGCCCAACTTCAATCTAGGAAAGCTGAAATTGCTCGTAGCGCCCAAGTTGACGAATAAGGAGAAAGATCAGGTGGTTGCTCAGCAGAAAATCTTGGCAAACTCTTTATCAGCTGTGCAAGAGATCCAGACTGCCAGCGCTGAAATCCCAGTATGGGAAATGAAGAAGAAAACTGCAAAGGAAATATTCGAGATTCTCGCTGTATATGCACATCTCAAAGGTTTATTCTTTGAGAAATCGGCTGAAACTGAAATACAAGCCAACGATATGCTTTCAGGGTAACAATGCTTCTGCAGCCTCTGTGTCTCAATCCTGACTTTTGAATCTTCTCGTGTTATGTTGAATTGACATGGATATGAAAGGTTATTTCAGTTGGTTTAATAGGGTCACCAGTTGTGCAATCTGAATTGCTAGAGGAGAGAGAGCTACTAGCCTACTAGTAAAAACTCGGATGTGAATCAGAATGTACAACTCATGTCCCGAAATTGTCTCTGTTCAACTCCTTGACCCCATTTTAGCACTTCTCATGCTGCTGTTTGCACGCATGCTCAATGTAACTTGAAATATCAGTAAATTCGATTGCAACCAAGCGATATATCCAATTTGGCTTACCGAAGGCATGTGATTTATCAAAGCTCGAGTCGCTGGTTTGTGACAAGTCTTACTTATCTCAGACCACCGAGATCAAATAAATCAGCTTAACGATCTTGTAATACACGATTCTCATCAACCTACTTGTGTTTGAACTTGAGAACTCTTTTTACTATATGATATGCAGCAAATTTGCAGAAAAATGTGTTATGAGACTTGAGAGAATTTTTTTCTTTGCTTGAGGCTAATTGGTTCAACCTTATTCTTGCTTCTCCCTTGCTCATTGCAAAAACAGGTTTTCTTTTTCTCTGTCAAATGATTGATATTTTCTTGTTAATATCTGACATTTAGTTCATTCTTTCATGCCACAAATCTCTTGGACGAAAATAAATTTGGAGTCTGCTTCACATCTTAGTAGCTTACTCACAATTATCTTTAACTTTTACGACTTATAAGACTAGTGACATTTCGACTCAAAAAAAAAAACAAGACTGGCGACATATTACCATGAAACATAATATCATTGGGTAGTTGGACAGAGTAAGAAACTATTTCAGCATATATAACTTAAGGTTCATTATGGCATGTGTATTATCAACTATTTTTCTAAATTCAAACGCACATGTATCACTAATGCGAGGAAATAGTTTCTTCTGTTGAGTGCTGACTCTGTTTCTGGACTAATATAAGAACAAACTTAGATAGCTATATTATTTTAATTGAAACTATATACCCACTATTTTGAAACTTATAAAACACCCCATTAGAGAAGAGTTTATTTTAGCCTAATTTTTGTTTCCTTGAAAAAATACCTTTTTTTTCCTCATAAATGCATCCGGCATGGCGCCCTTATTAATCAATAAAAAGTACGCAAACTCTCCTTCAACTAAATTCTGAATAGTCTTACTAATGAATGCTCCTGGAAACTCATAAACCATGTTTATATTGGAAATATATTTCCAATTAATCGATTTATGCATTACGCAAAGGAAAAACAACACATTGAAAATAACAAATATTTTTCGATTAGTTGCTTAATTAGAGCATTTGTTAACGAAATTCAATTTAAAATAATGGTTCATGTGGAAGAAGCAGCATTACAGCAACTTTTGCAAGGCGTATTTTGTCCTCGGCAATTTCTTCAAATTCTAAAATTTGCTGCCCAATTTTTGTTTTTTTTCTTCTATTTCTTGCAATTGTCATTTTAAGTTTTCGAAAATCTATGTATTTGTTAGGAGTGTGCACGTTTCGGAGGGGATAGAATATTTATTCCCTATCTTTGAACATATCTTGTAAGTATGGCTCCAAATTTTTGAAACACCTAACTACCCTCGGTTGGAAAAAAATTTCATAAAGAAAATTAAGTCCACTTAATTTAAAGCAATATAGATACGGGACAAGCTAATGATGTATCTTAAAGATAATTATGCCATTGAAATATTTTTTCTTGTAGGAATTGAAATATTTTATTTCAAATATGAGTTATCTAGAATTTAGGTAGCTATATTTCCCATTTCTCAAATTAGTTGAATATTGATTTAGGTGTGCATAGCAACGTTTTTATTCTGAGAAACTATTTTTTTTTAAAGAATTTTTTTTCAATTTTTACTCCGAGAACAATTTCCGAGTAAAATAAAGTATTTGCAATTATACAAAATTTATAATCTTGTAATAGAAAAGAATAGAAATGCATTTGTAAAAATTTATAAAATTTTGAATTTATTTGTTTTTTTTTCTTACTCACGGATTGCCAATTGTCGCACGACCCATCGCCGCACGGCATCTGGCCGTACGACCGTTGCACGATTGTCGAACAATTGCCGCACAACCGGCGATTGCTACCCGGCTGCCGACCGCATGACGGTCGATTGTTGCACAACCGCCACTGGTACGCATGACCGCCGCTACGGGATTGCCACCCATAGCCCTGAACTACGGGAGGGGTGGCGGAGGTGAGCTGGCGGGTGGCGGTCCCGTGACGGCTTGGCGGCGGCGGTTGATTAGTCATGCAACGGCAAGCGCGATCATGCGGTGGTTGGCAATGTAGGCCGCCGGTAGACGGTGGCGGTCGTCGGCCGGTGGGCTACGAGCGGCGGCAATCATCACCAACGATCATCTCACTGATGGTGGCCGTGGAGCGACGGAGGTGGCCGACCCGATGGCCACAACAAGGAAGAAGAACAAAGAAAAATAGAAAAGAAAAAAAAAAAAAAAAACTTATTTCTTGGAAATTGTTTCCGAAAACAAGAAGCTTTATTTTTTTCTTATTTCCTAATTCTAAATCTATTCCCCAATCACTTTTCTATTTCGAAAATAAAAAAATAAGTTGACGTTACCAAACAGATTTTTTTTTTTTGGTTCCAAGGAACAAAAGAACAGAAATTGGGAGAAATGGAAATGTTACCATACGAGGCTCTTAATATGCTGAATCCACTTTTTGTCGTGGAACCCATGCGATAGGTACGGCGGCACAAGGGCAAGCAGTTCGATGAGGAAGAACCAGTTTAGGTGATGATAGATCCCTAGCTTTCCAAACATCCTAAGTGGCCCGATGACTCCCCAGATGATTGAGGCGTTGTAAAAGACATTGTCGCCGGGGCATGTCCATAGGTTTCCCTCTAGTAGCTGAGACTGTTTGCATATGTTGGGCTTGCTGGTGATTAGCCACCACACAATGGCAAAATAGACGCTTCAACCAATGATCGTTCCAGCCAATTGTGGAATTGGGAAGTTTCACAATGTTGTGAGGAGGCCCAAAGTGAGAAAAATGTAGGAGTTTGAAAGGTTTCAATTTTCTGTGATGTAATTTACCGGAACCAGGAACATCGACTTCGGAGGAATCTTCAAGTAGCGACCTAATTTGAAGTCCGAAGTAAATGAGATCGCTTGGACCATGCTGATGTAGCAATACGTCTTGAAGGATATGTTGGCGAGAGGCTTCCCGGATAAATAAATCCTATGATCAACTCCATGATCACATTTAGCCTTGGCGTTGCAACAGCAAATTTCGTGTGTGTGAGAAATGTTTTTCTTTGGTATCGGCCTTGTTAATTTACCTCACATTCTCGTGTTGCTAGATATAAATTACATTGTTTGTCGTGGCTATGATGATCCCAATTGGTAATGTGAAGAATAACGTCATCCCACACGCTGTATAGGGTGAATCCCACTAAGGCAAGCTTGGAACTGCTTATCGAAACCTTCATAAACCCACGTAGCGAGTCCCAACACTACAATCAAGATAATGTGAAACCACCACCGAGGAGCCGCTCATGTTCCGTCACGCCCCGGGTGTGCACATCTCCGGGTGTACCGCTTCCCACCGCTTTCAACATTTGCCGAGATTGTTCTCGGGACCGATAACAATTGGAAAACCAAATTTTTCGCTGCGTTAAGTAAATGACAATTTTAATTCTTTGTACTACATCTATGTTGCGTATGCAAGTAATGATACATCGCCTAATGACCGGGTGAGAAAATATATAAAAATGAAGAAACGTACTTTCCATGGAACGAGCGACATGAGTAAGGGTAGCGACCAAAACTACAAAATTCAACCCATAATTTAAGGCAAAGAAGATGCTGAGGTAAAGTTTGCTATAACCATCGTAGACCCCGATCCAAGTCAAAATTCTAGGCATTGAGAATCCGAGTAATGTTATATTATTGGCCGTGATGAGTCGAAATTCCCGAAGGAAATCATGGGGAACCGTTTGGTCTCATATGTATTGAATAAAGGATGGGGAGAACGATATTAGACAATCAAGAAGAACCCGGCAAGGATTTGAGAATGGAAGAGCGCGGGAAGGCTAGAGGGCTTCCCAAGAATGAGGAGACCGAGGACCAAATAAGCCGAACGAGCCCAACCCGGCCGTGGGAACCGAACCGATTTGCTGTGCGTTGATTGATTTCTTCCATATCCAAAGAAACAACCGAGAGGTAAGCGATTCTTTTGAAAAATATATCTCAAAGACTCAGATAATAAGCAAAGCTCGATATGAAAAAAACCAGGAAAAATTGATCCTCGTAAATCCTCCCTTGGGCCTCTTTTCATTTTCATGCAAAGCCTTGAATATGAGATAAAAAGTTGGTAATGTGAACGAATGGAGGTGAGTTTCAAAGGAAGGTAACAAGAAGAAGAAGATTTTTGTCTTAGAGAGCCAAAAGAAAGGGAACAAGCGCCCGGACGTAGAAACTCGTACAAGGTTGGATGGTCACTACACGATTGCCACAAGATGGCCGCACGACCATCACACGATCATCGACACAGCCGCACGACCGCCAACCGTCACATGATGATCGCACGACCGTCGCACACTAGCCGAACACCGCCGCTCGCAGATTGCCGCCACAACCCACGGCCACGAGGTAAAGGGGCTTCTGAGCCGTTGGCGGCTAAGCCTGGCGGCGACGGCGGCGACGATTGACGGCATGCAAATGTAGGCGGCGGTCGGTGGCGGTTGTCAACGGGTGTGTTGCCGCCGGAAGGTGGCAATCGTCGATCGGGGGTTATAGGCGCGCAACCGTCGCCGACGACGGCCGGGCCGACGGGGCCGTGAGCAAGAAGAGGTGGCCAACGATGGCCACAACAAGGAAGAAGAACAAAAAGAAAAATAGAAAAGAAAAAAAAACTTATTTCTGGAAATTGTTTCCGAGAACAATAAGCTATTTTTTTTCTTATTTCTATTCTAAATCTATTCTCAATCACTTTTCTATTCCTAAAAAATAGAAAAATAAGTTGATTTACTAAACAAATTTCTGTTTTTTTGTTTTGTTTTTGATTTGAGAAACAAAATAACGTAAATCGAGGAGAAATAGAAACATTACCATAGGCTTTTAATATGCTGAATCCACTTTTTGTCAAGGAACTCTACACGATAGGTACTAGGCTAAGAAGTGCAATCAAGGAGGAAGAACCAGCTTTAGGTGGTGATAAATCATTGGCTTTCCAAACATCCCGAGCGAGCCGATAACTCCCGTCATGATTGAGGCATTGTAAAAGACATTGTCGCTTAGGGCATGTCCAGGCTTCCCCAGTAAAGCAGGGACCGTTTGCATATGTTAGGCTGCTGGTGATTAGCCACCACATAAATGGCAAAATAGATGCTTGGAACCGATGATCGTCCCAACCTAACCGGTGGAATTGGGAAGTTTCACAATGTTGTGAGGAGGCTTAAAGTGAGAAAAAGGTAGGAGTTTGAAAGGCCTCAATTCTACTATGATGTAATTTACGAACCAGGAACATCAACTTTGGAGGAATCTTCAAGTAATGACCTAATTTGAAGTCCGAAGTAATGAGATCGCTTGGACCATGCTTATGTAGCCATACGTCTTGAAGGATATGTTGGTGAGAGGCTTCCCTGGATAAATAAATCCTATGATCAACTCCATGATCATATTTATTAGCCTTGCGTTTGGATGCAAATTTTGTGTGTGTGAGAAATGTTTTTCTTTGGTATCGGCCTGTAATTACCTCAAATTCTCGTGTTGCTAGATATGTAAATTACATTGTTTTTAGTGGCTGTGGATGATCCCGATTGGTAATATGAAGAATAGCGTCATCCCACACGCTAGGAGGAGTCCCCACCAAGGCAGTTGGAACTGTTTGTCGAAACATTCACAAACCCACAAGATGAGTCCCAACACTACAATCAAGATAGTATTAAACCACCACCGAGGAACTACTTCAGTTCCGCTTCATCCCCGTGTGCACATCTCCAAGGTGTCTCCCGCTGTTTTCTTCGACATTTGCCAGATTGTTGGACCATATAAGAATTGGAAAACCAAATTTTTTGCTGTGTTGAGTAAATGACAATTTAAAATTCTTTGTACTACTTCTTACGTCGTGTATGCAAGTAATGATACATTACCCACAACTAGGAAAAATATATAAAAATGAAGAAACGTACTTTCCATGGAATAGGACGACATGCGTAAGTGGTAGAGGCCAAAACTGCAAAATTCAGCCCATAATTTAAGGCAAAGAAGATGCTTTGAGGTAAAGTTTGCTATAACCATCGTAGGCCTCCGAGATCCAAGTCAAAATTCCTGAAGGAAATCATGGGGAACCGTTTGGCCTCGTATGTATTAGAATAATCAAGGATGGGGAGAATTACATAGACAATCAAGAAGAACCGGCAAGGATGTTGAGAATGGAAGAGCGCGGGAAGGCTAGAGGGCTTCCCAAGAATGAGGAGATTGAGGACCGGTTGAAACCGAACGAGCCCAACTCGAAGCCGTGGGAACCAGAACCGACTTGTTGTGCAAAATGATTGATTTCTTCCATATCCAACAAACAACCAAGAGGTAAGCGATTCTTTTGAAAAGATATCTCGACACTAGATAATAAGCAAAGCTCGATATGAAAAACACCAGGAAAAATTGGATCCTCGTAAATCCTCCCTTGGGCCTCTTTTCCTTTTCATGCAAAGCCTTGAATGTGAGATAAAAAGTTGGTAATGTGAACGAATGAGGTGAGGTTCGAGGAAGGTAACAAGAAGAAGATTTTTGTCTCGTGGAGAGCCAAAAGAAAAGGAACAGCACCCGAAATGCAGAGACATGCATAAGGTTGGATGGCCAATGCACGGCCGCCGCATGATGGCCGTACAACCGTACGATTATCGACACCATTGCCACACGACCGCCGATCGTCGCCACTAACTACCGCATGACGACTGCACGACCGTCGCATGACCACCACACACTAGAGAGACCTGTACAAGGTTGGATGGCCACCAATCTAGAGAGAGTCCACTAGGCATTTTTTGAACAAACTAGCCCAGTCGTAGCCAAGCAATTGAAATTCATTCCACAAGAAGAATGATGGGTTTTTCTATGTGTTGATGGGCTAAATAGGCTCGTCCGCCCACGTTGGGCCTAAGAACCCACCCATGTTAAGGGCCCATGGAGAAGTTTGAGATATGAAAGCGTACGTTGAGGGGTTGTGTCTTTGGAAAGAGGTGTTTTACGTTAAGAGGTTACGCCTCTTGGAGGAGACATTTTAAGAGATAAAAAGAAAAATGGAGGTACCTTTACGGATGTACGTTGAGATGAAGTTCTCTCTTCCAAAAAGAATGTAAGAATGTAAGATGTTTCAAAAATGTAGTTTCTCTCCTTAAAGTAATGTAAAGACGCTCTCCTTGGTAGAATGAGATCGGAATTCCTTTCCTCAAATTTCAACATTGGTGTTTAATCCGTGAAAGACAAGGTATGTTTGACTCGTAATGTACTTTGATCGATGATACATGTGACTCTTAGGCTCGTTTTCCGTATTCGTTTCCAACATTGGTGTCAAAGCCATTCTTCATGTTTCCTAATCCCTTTTATGTTTATGATTTGCTTATGATTGAATTTTTTGTGAAACACGCCGTCCATCGATAGGGGACGGTAAAATCCCGACACCCGTACTCCCCGTTTTTTGGATTTTTTGTAAATTAAAGTTCGTTCCCGGGAGCGTAGGTCGAAGTTCTCATCAATATGAGAAAATTGAGTGGCGGATCGTTGCTGAAAGCCGGCAAACGTGCACACGCCGATTTGGTCCTCCGAGCACGTGCGACGACGTGCCGTTCAATCCCTAGCGAATGCGACGCACACGAGGTCGTTGGCGCTTGCTATTTTTGTTCACTATGGATTATATATAATCCCTTTTATTCTATATTTGTTACATGAACAATGATGTGTCTTATACGCGTGCCTAAATTCTCGAGAATGGACGAACAAAAGGCAAGACTTGAAGGGCTAATAACAGAATTAACTAATTATCGGTGGAATGACGATAATATAGTGTCACACATCGTCAAGGTCAACTAGATGATATAAGGAATCATCCCGAATGGTTATCTTCTGCTGGATTTTCAAAAGGTGCTGGCCCTGATGAACACTCTTCCGTCAAAATGGGAAGCACAGTGTTAGATCACCTATGGGAGGTCAACGTGGTCCCGAATTATAAAAAGCTTACAAAGTGGCTTTTGTGAGAGAATGCTATAAAAACTAAGGCAACAAAGACTTTAGTCCTCGAGTTGAGTGTCACTTGGCACAGAATGAATGCACCTTGGAGGAGCCATAAGGGCTCTCCGAAGGTCTTTCCGTGGTTACCTAATGTGCCTTTAGAATTCTCAAAGGAATTTACTAAGAGATTAGAAGAGACTTTTCCAGTTTATGAGATAAATGAGTATCTTTGAATTTATCTAATATTTTTCTTAGATTGGTTTGAGATGTTTTAGGTGTAAATATTTCTTTCTATGTTGATGTTGATATGTTTCCTCTAATATATTACTCCGTGTAAATGGCATGTTTAGTTAATGAAAGTTCAATGTTATCTACTTTGTAAATAATTATGTTAATCTACAATTATTCGTGGGAAGTTCAAGATAGTTTTAGTGACTTTGGTGAACTTTTTTGCATAAATGATTACATTAATGATAATTTCAAGTTAGGATTCATTAATATGATTAATTTATGCATAAATGATAGGCATTAATAATTCGTGCATGTGTGTCATTAATAATTCGATATGTTCAAAACCCATGGCTTCGACAGCTAAGAGAATATTCGCTGAGTTGAACAAAGGAGAGAAATTAAACGGCAAGAATTATGAAAGATCACCAAAAGCTCTTAATCAAGTAATGGAAGAACTTGAGGATGTTGCGCGCCACCTTAAGCTGGAAAAGGACTGCCTCATGGCGATTGAGTAGGAAATATATATTTGTTGTGTTGGTTCTAGCTTGGAAAGGGCTTCGAGCTCCAAGTGCGAGCACATTGATTCATTTAAAAGGTGGAAATGCAAGGGATTGAGTCCTTCAAGCCATAAACCAAGAGTTGATCAACATAAGAGATGAAAATGTCCTAAAGTAAAGAAAATGTCAAGGGCAAAAAGGGTTACTATGCTCGCGATTGTCGCAAGCTAAAAAGTTAAACACCCCTTATATTCTCTAGAACTTTGCTTATGTATTAAGTTATGTATTCTTAATTGAATCTAATCCTTGGTTGACTGTGAATTTGGGAGCAACAGACTATATAATGAATGATAGAGAATCTTTCGTGGAATTTCAATGAGTACCGACTGGAACGAAATGGATTTATATTGGAAACAACTCTAGAGCTAAAGTAAAAGGGATTGTCACCTGCCAATTAAATGTGCGTGGTGGAAGCACTTGGTGTTAGTGTTCGTTAAAATTGGTTTCGGTTTAAACTTTTATAATAATAGTGTGGATTTGTATTTGGATACAAACTACTATGGTTGGTTGTGGTTATTTTCTAAATGGTTTTATTGCATTGGATGTTGACTATGGTGATGTCAATGTTTGTTATTCGCTCTTCACGTTTTCTAATTCATATGATAATGATGTGAATGTTTGGCATACTAGACTTGGTCATATTGGCCAAGAATGTAGGAATAGACTAGCCAAATAGGGCTTGTTGTGTAACATTGAAAAAGTTGATTTGCCTATATGTGAGTATTATCTAGTAGGGAAAACGACAAAGAAACATTTGAAAAATGTACAAAAGTTGATTTTCTTTTCCAATTAATCCATTCTACATCTGTGATCCAATGAATGTGAGAAAAATGCATGAGATTGTTTATTTCATCACGTTTATAGATGATTATACTCAATTTGGATATGGCTATTTCATTTATTTTAATTTGAAGCATTGAGTTATTTCAAGAGGTTTATAAGCATAGTAGAGAATCAATTAGATAAGAGAATAAAAGTATTGATTCGATCGAGGTCAAGTATATCTATTTGATGAATTTAGAAATTTATGTGATGAAAAAGGAATAGAAAGACAGTTATCTATTCATTATACTTCTTAACAAAATGGTGTTGTGGAAGAAAAAACAAAACTCTACTCGAAATGCTTAGGTTTATAGGTGAGCACAAAAGTGAAGGTATAACTAAATTCGAATCACGAAATGTCACATTTTTAAAGAATAAATCTTTTAAGAATGGCGAAATAGGTGAGGACAACTCTATATTTGAAACTTTGGATCAAGATAATAAACTTAATAGAGTTTATCCAAGTGGGAGTAATATGAGAAATGAGGAATTAAATTCGACTCAGTCTCAATTACAGCCAACCGATGAGATGATATTGTCATTATTTAATCTGAGTGGGAGCATAATGGAGAATAATGTGTAAAGTGTACAATTTCTTGTATGATGAACAAGTCACAAAAGTATTCCCCATCGACGTTTTGATATTGAAGATGAAACTTTTATGGTTACTCCACAAGATGAAGATGAGCCAATGAATGTAAATAAGGCTCTAAATTGTCCTAATAAGAAAAAATGGATGCATATAATGGAAGAGAAAATGGAGCCAATGAAGTCAAATCATGTTTGGAAACTAGTTGATCTTCCAAAAGGACGCAAAGTCATTAGGAATAAGTGGGTTCTCAAAATAAAACGTAAAGTTGATGGCTCAATAGAGAGATATAAGGCTTGTCTTGTGGCGGATGAGTATAATCAATATGAATGAATTGATTATAAGGAAACATTTTCTCCTATAATGAGATTTACTTCAATTTGCCTTATTCTAACAATAGTAGCTAGTATGGATCTTGAACTACATCAAATGGATGTAAAGACTACTTTTCTTAATGGAGAATTAGAAAAATAAATTTATATGGAACAACCCGTTGGTTTCATTTTGAAATGCCAAGAACAAAAGGTATATCGACTTTTGAGATCAATATATGACCTTAAGTAGTCATCGAGACAATTATATATATATATATATATATATATATATATATAGTTTCCATAATGCCATAATGGCATATAATTTTACAATGATTGATAAGGATCATTGTATATATATCAAAAGATTCAAAGATCAATTTGTGATCATATCATTGTATATTGATGATATATTAATTGCTAGAAGTAATATGGACTTTGTTAATACTATTAAGAGTTAGTTATCTTCCAACTTTGAGATGAAAGACATGGGTGAGGCTGCATACATTCTTGGAGTTAAGATTTCAAGAGATCATACAAAGAGATCATTGTCTCTTTCACAAGAGACCTATATAAACAAAGTTCTTGAATGATTTTGTATTCAAGACTACAAACCTATAGATACTCCTATTGCAAAAGGTGAAGGATTGAGTTATAGATTTTGTCCAAAGACTCCATAAGAGAAGGAACAATTGCAACGTGTTCCTTATATTAGTGCTGTCGAAAGCTTAATGTACGATATGATGTGTACAAGACCTGACATATGTTTTGCAGTTGGAATAATAAGTAGATACCAATCCAATCCAAGTCAAGCAGGAAAGCAGTCAAAAGAATATTGAGGTATCTAAAGGAAATTGCTAATTATTCGTTGAGTTGTCAAGGAAAGGACTTGCGACTTGCGACTTAAAGACTATTAAGATGCTGATTGGGGAGGAAATTTAGATGAAATGAAAGTTACCTTTGGGTTTATTTTCTTATTAAATAATGGCGTCATATCTTTATTTGACATTTATGCATTTTAATGCTCGGTGCATATATAAAGTTGATAAAGTATGTCGGACAAATAAAAGATTAGCACACTCACACGGATAATCACCTTTATTTACTATGTGATAAATATAAATGAGACAGTTTTTAAACTTATTATTTAGGTGATAATCAAGAGCTTAAACTTAAAATATAAATGTCACATTAACTAAGTGTTAAGATAATGACATAATTTTTACTATGTCCGAAAGTAAAATAACCCACATATTTTACTTTATACATCTATGATGCTAAATGTGAGTTCTGATGAATCTTGTGAATAAGTAGATATGTGAACTCAAGTTAGACATTAGGTATATTTGAACTATCATCAATATAGTATTGATAGTGTAAACATATGTTTCATGGAAAATGAGTTAATACCGTAATACGTATTTCATACTATGTATGCATGAGACGACCAATAAGAGTGGCAAAAGTTTAATCTCAACTTTTATGCCGTGTGAGGCTCCTAAAGCAACAGTACGCTCCTTCGGTACACTTCCAAAATATAGTTTTCTCCTCTTAAAGCAACAGTACGCTCCTCGGTAGAACGCGATCAAAATTCTTCCTCCAAACTTCAACATTGGTATTTAATCTGTGAAAAACAATGTACATTAGAACTCCATAATGTATTTTTATTGGTGATACATGTGACTCCTAAGCTCGTCTCAGCGTTCATTTTATGGGTTTGATTAGGTATCGGATTGGTTTGAGGGAATCCGTTTTCCCAACAAAGAGAATCAAACATAAGCAAATGAGTAAATCGCATCTTCAAGGAAAGATGGTGACCATAGCTTGAAGAAGTCGATTCTGATTATGTATGTTTTTATCTATCTTGGCATACAGAGTCATTTGTGCTAGCATGGAGGCTAGATGATATTAATGCTCCTATGATATAAAGCCTTGACAATTGTGACAATGCCCATGGCATAGACTCTGCCTGTCCTGGAGCTAGCAAAGATGGTGATCAGCACATGTTCTTTCATATTAAAAAGCTCTGGATTTAGCGATAATGTCCATCCTGTTAATAGTACCCGAATCGGCCTCGAAGGTAGTGTCCTGGTCATCAATCTTCCTAAGGGAAGTGTAACAATTTGTGCTGCAACTACCGAAATCTTTGAGTGGGTTGAACCGGTAGGTGAATAATTGGTTAGCGAAGGCGAGGCGAGATCACACATGAGACCACCCCGAGAACCCATATCTTGAACGTTAGGACGGGCAACAAGGGTCATCCATGGTAAGAACCGTGAGGTGTGCACCTCTTTGATGAGGCTATCATCTATTAGCCTCCTCGCATGGTAAGTTATTGCGTTCGGTCAATAAACCGTAACAAAAACCACACTAAGTCTATGACAACATTGTTATTACAAAAACATCGGAAAAAGTGACAAAAAAATCCTAAACATCGTTAAATGCGGTTCGAGTGAGGACAATCCTCGCACGGGTGAGGGCAACCCCAAAAGGGCTCCTTGGCACGGGTGAGGGCCAACCCCGCTGGATCCTGGCACAGGGAGGTTGGCCCTCACCCAGCGAGGCTCAGTCATTACCTCGACGTTTAATTTCAAGAATTCATTTGAAAATGTAACCACAAAGAGATAGTTTCAACAAGAAATGTAATGCTATCGCGGTAATGAGCGGAGGAGCGTACCGACAGTTTCTCGGCCGACTTTACACCTCCATCCTTGAAACTTGGCATCCTCTCTAAGCTCATCAACAACTGCTGTATACCAAATGCAGCCAACGTCACATGTACTCTTCGAGGTCAACTAATTCTTTACAAGTGCATCTTGCCCTAGGGCTTGATTTCCACCAACCAATCCATAAATGGACAAGTGAATCAGAGGAATATCTGTCTATTGACAGTGTTTCGCGAAATGGATAGAGATATTGGCCAAGTACATAAGGAATCTTTTTTTTTTGGTAAGCGGTGTAGAAGTTAGTAAGGGTGCACATGGCACAATATTTCTATTCTAGAATAGTTTTCTTATTTACCCAAGAATTTTTTAGTCAAATGAGGTGTTTGGTAACTATACAAAATTTCTATTATTGAATACAAAAAGAAAATAAATGCGTTTTTGGTAAAATTTATAATTTTTTGTATTTATTTGTTTTTTCTTCTTACTCACGGACCGTCGCACAACCGTTGCATGGCTGTCACAAGATTGTGCACTATTGTCGCCGATCGCCGACTATCCTTCGCCACTGCCATAGGATTGTCGCCCATCCGTCGTGGAGGGGCCCCATGGCTGTGGGGCGGCAATCGATGGGCCAAACGACGGCAGTTGACGTCGTGCGGCAGGGGTGGTGATCGTGGCATGGCTGTGGCGATTCTTTTTAGCAATGATGGGTTACCCGGCAGGCAGTGGGGCAACTCACTTCATTGATGGGAGGCGTGGCCGGTGGCCGGTGGGCTATAGGCGGCGGCAACCATTGCCGGTAGTTGCCAACGGTCGGTTGCCAATGGTGGTTGCGGCTACGGGGAGATGGCCGAATGTTGCGGTAGTCGGTGGTGGCTACAACAAGGAAGAACAAAAGAGAAATAAAAAGAAAAAATATTATTTCTAAAAATTGTTCCCGAAAAAGAAGTTACTTTTTTTGTTTTTTTTTTTATTCCAAATCTAATCCTAGCTACTTTTATATTCTCATGAATGAAAAATAAGTTGGCATTACCAAAAAGATTTCTATTCTTTTTTTGTTCCGGGGAACAAAAGAACGTGAATTAAGAGAAATAGAAACGCTACCATGCAGCCCTGCAGAACGGACGTAGGATGCCCTCTCCCTTCTTCCTCTTCATCACAATATTTTCCATTTTCTTTCAGATTCTTTTTTCATTTATGATGAAAAGAAACTTTTCCTCTTGCTCTATTTTATTGAAATTTCCACATAAGTCTCCCTAATTCCACGGAACCGAATTTAAGTGCTGTTTTATAGCAATCTTAGGAATGTCTTCTTTCCTTATCCTTAACCGATGGTATCGACCTTAAGTCAATTTTAGGAAAAGACCGAACTTCATTGCAAATTAGTCAAATAAGTCATCCAATTCTAGGCAAGGGATACTTATTCTTTATAGTCACCGGTTCGGTCGTCTATAGTCAATACATAAACGTATCGACAGTCCTTCTTTTTCACAAAGAGGATCGTGCACCAAGGTGAAGCACTTGGCCTAATAAATCCCTTAACAAGCAACTCTTGTAGTTGTACCTTCAACTCCTTCAATTCCATTAAGGCCATCATATCAATGGCTTTCGATATTGGTCCCTGCCCAGCATTAACTCGATCTCAAACTCAATTTCTCGTTACGTGGTAACCCAGGAGGCAATTCTTTCGAGGAAATACATCCCGGAATTCTCCGACCACTCGAATTTCGTCAAGTTTATCTCTTTCTTATAAGATCTCATTTATCATGCATCTTACATCCTTCAAGTAATTTATGAGCTTCTACCATCGATACGGGCTATAGAGGGTTTGTTCGATTCTCCTAAAAATTCAAAACTAGACCGATCCTAAAACATGAACTCAATCACTTTCCCGTAGCAATCACTAGCCCCATATTTATGGAGCCAATCCATACCTATAATTAGACACAGTCATACATAGCCATCACTACTAGGTCAATTTCCATATCCCTTCGTCCTATTGTTATCTTACATTTTCTACACACCATGGTAGACAACACCATATTCTTTAAAGTGGAACACAAATATGTTATCTCTAAGGATGTTGTTTTATTTTACTCAACTCGCTGAGTGATTTTCATAAACAAATGAAGCGTAGCACCTAAAGATCAACAAAGCATATGCCTTCTTGCTATTTATAAAAATCGTACTCTCAGATAACGTTTTTGAAAGCTTCCGCTTCCTCTTGGGTGACAAAGATATACTCTTCCTCGTGGCTTGGGTGGCCTCTGTGGATTCTTTTTCAGGATTTGGTCCAGCAGTACGCTATTGCACTCGTTTCGCACCAAGTTGACATTCTGGCCGTGACCCAACTTCAGAACAATCCCTCTGGTGTCCTACCGTCCACAACCATAACATTTCGTCGTCCGGTGCAAGGCCCCGGCCATGTTGTCCATCACACCTTCGACAATCATCACTCCGATAAGGTGCTTTTCCTAGATTCAGCCATCCCTAGCTTTTGCAAAGTTTCCAAAATTCCCTTTTTCTTAGATTCCTGTGTCCGACTTTTGACCCGTATAGTCTCTACCCCATCGGATATCACTAAAGGTCAACTACACTTTAGACTCCGATTGCTCCCTTACTAATTCCCGCCCACCAACTCGTGCTTTTTCATAAGTCTCATTATAATCTCTTATATTCAAAGGCACCATTGTTTCCCCGGGATATCGCTTCCTCGCCTTTCTTTTCAAGAATCTCTTAGCTTTTCCCTCACGATCCAATCAACTGGGAGCATATCCGGACAATTTAGAAAATTTTGCCTCATACGGTCCACTGTCACTGTCTTTGTTCCAAACAAATTCAGTTGATCTTCTTGTCCCCGGCACAAGCGTAAAATGCTTTCTATTGAAAGCTCTAACAAATTCTCCCCACTTATATTAGTACATGGTGGAAAGATCGTGTCTCTCGAAGCTCTCCACCAAAACTTTGCATTTCCCCCTCCACCGGGTACTCGCCAAAGTTATTTTCTCGATCATTGCAGTCCAACAACCGGAAAATCTGCTCCATTCCATCTATCCATTGTTCCGCCTCCAGACTTCCTATTCCACTAAACTTAGGTGGCTTCAGCTTTCAAAAATTTGCTCCACCGCCTCTGAGGGCGACGCCCACCCGGGTTGTTGTTGTGCTTGTCTTTCCATTAGATTTCCTAAATTGGCCAATGCCCGCAGATGTCTTCCCATTCGAGGTTCAGCCCTTGGCAGAGAGGCTTCAGCCCTCGATGGATGAGAACTCCGCCGTACCATGGTTTTCCGGGCAGCTTCCAAGCATTTGCCTCATGAATAATTTGTGACTCAAATGTCTCCATTTAACAACACCTACTACTATATAAGTAACATAAAAAAATGTTACTAGCACATAAAAGCAACTCACAATCATTATCAATATTTTACGAGTGAACTCAATCACCCGTTATTCAAAGTTAGTCAACCATTATTGGTTAGTATCCTAAGGTGTGCATCATCCTTATATTCCTCATTTCCATATGAGGCCCTTATCACCCATATAAACCATTGCTCGATACAACCGTGGCACCCCGAAACGGCCCCCGATCCAAGGTGGGCGCTACGCTTACGTCCTCTTGGAGCATACCTCTCAGACCAAAGAAACGTTTACATAACTTATAATAATTCGGGGTTTTCATTTATTTTCTTTACCGGTCCCCGCGCAATTAATATGGCGGAAGCATAATTCGACACTCCCTTCAACAAAATATAAAGGACACACACCATACTAAAACTTTCATAATTTAGGGCCGAACACTTTTATTTATATAAGGGATGGACTATGATGGTTGGTACAACAAAACGCCGAGGTCTTCTGTGCCCGGCAGCAACCCAAAAGAAAACCAACTTCTATCCTTGGATATCATCCGCATCCGTCCATCACTCATGTGTCGGCGTCCAAAATGCATCTCCGCTACCTCGACTCCGTATCACATGTCCAATCAGTCCGTTGGTCATGTGTGTGGTAGCACCTCGATAAGGCGTGCCATCCATACCTGACAAGGATCATGTGTACCGGTGGATAAGCCCACAGAGGCCTACCTCAAAGCCGAAAGATCTCTACGCGTCGAATACTAGCCCATGCACCCCGTGATGACTCGTTTCTGGCCCACTCCCATTGTAAGTCAATCAAAGAGTCCGTAAAATATGTGCTGTGAGTCACAAAAAGGGCCGGCATTTTCGCTTAGTCCTAAATGTTAGTCCCCAAGAGGGGTGAGTACAACCACTCAGCAATAAAAGATCCATTACACTATATTATGTAGAAACTATAATCATCCGTATGCATACAAAACACACTTATCATTTATATATATATGCATGCCATCAAGGGTCTATTTTACTTGCACCACGTTCATAACAACAATTCAATGCCATAACAAACACATTTTCGTATCGGGTGAAACTCACTCAATTTCATAAACAAATTCTCATATCATGCCACATGCACACACATGCACTCCTTTAATGCACGGTTTAACGTTCAAAGAAAAAGTTTCATTCCCCTGACCAAAGTGTTTGCATCCCTCCGGCTTCCACCCAACCTGGCATCGCAAGATCCTCCAAGACAAACCTCCGGCATCCGTAGCGTGTTCCGTCACACCCCCGGGCATCTCACACCCCACCTGGCATCACGAGGTATATCCAGGGCTATGAAAATGGTTGCCCCTTCCCTCCGGATTTACGCACAATCCCTACAACCGGGCATCCCAGAAAACTCCCGAGGACCCTCCGGCACAAACCTCTGGGCATCCAACGGCATCGACACACCTCGACCCTTGGGCATCCCGACACTCCCGGGCATCGTCGGCTCACACCTCCGCGGTATCATTCACATCACAATATACATCTCATTACCAAATACATTTTGATGCAATGACGTCATGGGTTCCATGGATTTATAAGACTTATCGAATTTTCCAATGTCATGTGATATGCTGAATATCAATGCATCTATCAAGTGAATAACAAATAATATTGTCAAGATACAATGATTCTTAGAACAAAATGAACAGTTCATAGCAAAAACAGTGTAAAAACCAGAATGCACGCCTTCAGTAGAGACTTCGAAATAACCAGCAAATGATCATGAAAAATTCAGAAATTTTAACACGTTATAATTGAGATCTAGACGAACATATTTCGTTAAGGACACTAAGCCAGATTCGTTATGTATAATGAGTAGTAGTTCACACAATTCAGTTCAGGATTCTTTTATCACAGACTAAAATCCAACAGGAAGCACTGCATATTAACAAAGATTTAAGCCATTGTATTGATTCCGAGAAGTTCTGATAAAATTATATACTCTATTTCACGCAATTCCTCACAACTTCCGTGAAGAAATCGAGATCAAATTCATATTAGAACTCTTCATAAAATTTCACAAAATTACAAGATTACACATGAAACTGCACTAGATTAAGCGAATCCCATAAATTTCCATTTCCACAGTAACTATCTTGCTTCCACAAGTCTACTAAAAGTCAGTCTTTCATCAATAAATCAACAGGATCAAGATATACACAAGACCAACGTAATTCCTCAATCTCATGATCCCGCTTTACTTTGATTACTCACAATTTAACATTCTAATTCCAGAACTCAATTGTTTCCAAGTGTATTGCACCATACTAGACAATAACAGCACCACATTATGGAATTCATGGACTTTCATCCACTTGCCTCAAGTCCTAGAGTTCAACAGCTAGGGAGTTCGATTTAGCGATGGCGGCCTGACGGCGGCGAAGACAAGCGCGTCGACGGCGGGCAGCTCACACGCACGGCGCGGGCGGTCTCCTCTTCCTCTCGCCGTTCACCTCTGCTGTTCACTCACAATTTCTCTCGCTCAAACCTCTCTTTCTCTCTCAAGTTTAGCTCACTCTCACAAAGACAAAACCACTAGTTTTGCTAAAACCGGTCAAAATCGAAAGAGATGCATGTTTGGGTGGATGCAAGGGGGAAATGGACAGCCTGGCCGGACGTGTCTTCAACATGTCTTCCCTTACATTTTCGCTGGCTACCCATACACCAAGAACGTGTCATCATTCAGCCATGCTTTAGTCAACTTCTCTTCTAATTAGTTGACTTAATTGTCGATCATTAATGGGGTCTTCGGATTATATTGGGTTAGTAAGTTAATGGACGTGCAGTCCACTCATAACAAAGCCCAAATAAATAAATAAAAACTGATCTCATGTAGAGCATTCTCGGTCCCATGGTCTTGGTGTTTCAATTTCTTTTCTTATCTCATGTGCACTCAAGTGATATAATTGTGTCAAGTCATCAAAAGAAATATATGTCGATGATCTATTCAATGATTGAACCCTTAATAAACATGAGATATCGATCCGTCAATGGAATCAAACAATGCTCATGCACAATACTAATAATACCATTCGGCGATGCTTTTATTGATCAGTCACTTTAGTCGCATATCATCACGGTTTGGCGAAATTCTCGTTGCCACATCGTTATTGGCCTGCCATTCAATAAAGAAGTCCATGTTTTTGAATGCGGAAGGACTTCTAATGGTCATAATGTTTGTATAAGTTCTAGTTTGCAATCACTTGTTTGTTAATCTATTTGGTGAGTTATGGCATTAACATTGATTTAAAATGATGTTTAGGACATTAGATCGTTATACGATAGAAGATGGTGTAGAAAATAGAAAATTTAGACAAGTCTAAGGGAGCATGAGGAGTTCAAAAATATCACAAAGGAGAAGGATGAGCCCTACTTGCGGTTTTGAAGACAATAAGATAACAAACTGCAAGCTACTCATGGAAATGACTAATCCTCTCGATTTAAAATCTTATATTTACACTTTGCTCTCTGTATTGAGAATGCCAAATATATGAAGTTTCAAAAATACTTGAGGCCCTACTATTTATGTATAAAGGTATATAATCAAGTATGAATTCTAGCATTTCCTCTAATGAGAAGTGATGTAAATGAAAGTCTCTTTGTTTCACCACACCATCTGTAATCTGGGTAACTGCGAGTATATATTGCTAAGGTCAGAAAATTTAAGGACTTGGTCATTCGCCACTTTTGATGGAAAACTCATTTGTACATTCTTAGAGGTAATAGATGTTATCCATGTATTCCAATTTAATGACTTTGATGGCAGAGAAGTGTATACAGGTTGCCATGTATGTGTAAAAATGTTGAGCCGAGACAAGCTAATTTTAAGATACCATAGCTGTCCCGGTCTTTTTTATATCTCTAATGTGCAAATTTGCATCCGGATCTCTCCACAGGTACCATCGATTGAAATTGCATCTAAGAGGAGACAAGAAACCCTTTGTAATTCCAAGAGGATGAAAGTAGTAGGATCGACTATGGGCCCGTTTGGTTCGGCTTTGGGGGAATGTCTTTGGCCAAATGTAAATATCTTTGGGGTAAAGGAGTTTTCGGAATGCTTGGACGTTTGTCAAATTGGGCATTGGAAAGTGACTTTGGTGTAAATACGGGGCTTGGTAAACCCAACATTTGCGAAGAGCTTTATTTAAAAAAAATCCAACGAAAACTCCGATCAATGGTGGGCCAACCACGGCAATCAAATCTAGCCGCCGGCGGTCAGGGTATGGGGAAGATAACCAGAAAAAAAAAAATCAAAGCATGAACAATAGGTGGACTCGCATTCCAAAGGAGAGCATTTGGCCAAGGGGAGTTGCAAATGCCGAACCAAACACCAATTTTTTTTCCCAATGGGCTCTCAATGCGGCCTTACTCTAACAAGTAAGAAAGTCAACTCACCTTCTTTCTTTGGGGGCCCGCCTTAAAGCCCCTTGGGAAAGCCGAACTAACCAGGGCCTATGTCACAAGCCTTACCTAGGCACAACGCCCAGCAATTTTGCAAGTACCAGCTCAAGCCAACACTAAACATGAATAGTCTATGATTGACTTGTGTGACCCACTGGATGACAGTACAAGTGATGAAAATGGATATTCAAAATGAGGCCCCAAGCCACAAACTGATCTTGAGGACGTTGCTCCTAAACAAAACATCGGTCCTAGCTACTATGCATCCAAGGATTTCAAGGCACAAGATGTGCAAAATGTTTAAGAACTTCATACTCAATTTTTTGAAGATGTTGATGGCAAAGTCTTTGGATCATATTCTTTTTAGCACAATGATGAAGCTCAGGTGCGGACTCCTTCCCCCTTATGAAGGTTCTAGTATGGCAGAGGAAATGTCTACTTATCGCGAGAAGCTTTCTTCAATTCTTGCCCTAGATTTCTCATGCTTGCTATCCTCAGAGTACCTAGAGGAGATTAATTCTTTAGTACAAAAGCTCATGGCCAATCCATCTTGACCGTTGATCAACTGCTTAAGTTGAGGTCAGTCGAAGAAATTCCCAAAGTAAGCGAGGTCGTGCTAAAGGATTGCTGAGCAGGCTACAAATTTTAGGAGATCTTCAAAACCATAAAGGACAAGGTTTCTTCTTTCAAGAAAGAGTTTGGTGAGCTGAAGAAAGCAAAAGGACAATTGCAGGTCTCAAATAGATTCCTAATCATCTATTGTGCAAGAAATAGATGAACAAATTGCACAATTTCAGTCCAGGAAAGTTGAACTTGCTCATGACATCGACTCAACGAATAAGGCGAAAGTTCGGGTGGCTGCTGAGCAAGAGATCATAGTGAACTTTGTATCAGTTGTCATGCAAGAAATCCATAATGCCAATACTGAAATCCCAATATGGGAAATGAAGAGAAAATGCCGAAAAGCGAATGGCTAAGATTCTCGTATGCACCTCTCAAAGGTTTCTCCTTTGAGAAATATGACTAAAATAGATCTTTTGCACGACAACTAACGATTTCAGCGTTAACTATGCCTTGTAGCTTTTGTCTTTCATTCCTTACATTTCTCTATGTTTTCTTGAATCGATGTGGATATGAAAGCTTAGTTCAATCGGTTTAACAAGTCACCAGTTGTGTGATTTGAATTGCTAGAGTCATTGGAAAGAGCTACTAATAAAAACAAAATTTGAATCACAATTCACAGCACATCTCTCGAAATTGTCTCTGCTTGACAACTTTGTCGCTATTTTGGCATTTCTCATGATGTTGTTTGCAACAGGATGCACAATGTAGCTTAAAGTATCAGTCAATTAATTCGCGAAAAGGGGATGAAATCCAATTTGTCTTGCCATGGCATGTGATTCATGGCTCAAGTCACCAGTCTTGACAAGTTTTGCTTATCTCAGACCACAAAATCTAGTAATTCGGCTTATTGATCTTGTAATGCATGACTCTCTACAACCTACTAGTCTTTGAAGTGTAATGCTCTTTCGATTATATATGCAACGAATTAGCACATAAACGTAGGGAATTTTTTTCTCCTTTGTCTTAAGGCTACTTGATTCAAGTCCTTGCTTCTCCTTGCTCATTGCAAAAACAGGTTTTCTTTTCGTATCAAATTCTTGATTTCCTTTGTTAGTCTCCGAAACTTATTCATTATTTCATGCCACAAATTTTTTGGACAAAAGAATATTTGAAGAGCCTGCTTCACATTTTAGTATCTTTAAAATTATATTGAACTTCAATAATTCTAAGACTAGTATCATATTACCATATTGTCTAGGACAGAGAAAGACATGATTTCGAATATATACAACTTCAAATTGGTTGATGGCATGTGTACTAATCGACTGATTTAATAAGTGTCAAATGCACGTGTGATACTAATGCTAGGAGCTAATTTCTTTTCTACTGAGTGCTGACTATGTTTCTGGCTTAATCTAAAAACAAACTTAGGTAGCTATATATTATAGATTAAACTATATGCCTACTAATTTGAAACTTACAAAGCACCTCATTAGTGGAGTGTTTTTTTAATTGGTCATAAGTGAAAAGAGTCTATTTAGCCTAACTTTTCTTCGCTTAAAAAAATGACCTTTTCTTTCTTAATAAATTGGTTCCTGCGCAGCACCCTTCTTCATCATTAAAAAATACTCAATCTCTTTATCAATTGAATTATCAAGGGTCTTATTAACAAATGTTCTGAAAAATTCATTTTTCCATATTTATAACTGAATTATTTAGGATTCCAATGAACTAATACGTACCTTGAGAGAGAATGCACTAGTTTAATAAACCTTCTAAGATTAGGTACTAAAATGGGCACTTGCTAACGAAATCCAATTTTTGCGATGCTTATTTTATCACCGGCAATTTCCTCAAAATCTAAAGATTGCAACCTACTTTATTTATTTCTCACAATTGTCATTTTTGATCTTCGAAACTTATGTATTTATCAGGAGGTGTTGAAAGTGGATTAAATACCTGTCCTATCCTGGAACAAACTTTATAGGTATGCATGGTTCCAAGTTTTAGAACCTGGAACTATTCTATAGGCTCTCAGAATTATTATGAAAATTTGTCGGTTCCACAAGTTCTAGGGCACATGTACTATCTATCTATTTTTTCAATTTTTTATTGGATTAAAAAATGTCTCAGTTTTATTCATTTATAAATTTAAACATTCAACACAAAATGAATTACGTGATAAAATGTTCCGGTCTAATACTAACGTGATCCGAAAAATGACAATAACATTGAAAAGTAAAAAGAAGAGAAAAGTTGCTTTCATTCATTATTTAAATTTGTGAGTTTACATGAAAATCTATCCCCGCTCTACTAAGAGCATGAACAAAATTTATCCTCATGTGACCCAAATAAAACTTTTCCTTTTATTTTAATTTGATGAAATTTGAACATACGTATTGCGGAAACAAATTTACGTTGTTTATAGTATTTATGTCAAATACTTGCTTTTCCACATTTTGAAAGTGATCACTTTAAGAAAGCAAAAGCAAAATTTTATACTAAATCATCTGATCAAAACAAGAAAAAACAAGATCAAGCCGTTATTAATTGCTCGGACTAGCCTCGAAACTACCCCATTTTGTTTATTCGGGTATGCCGGAATTGTGGGAACCGGGTAGATTATCTGCCAAACCGGAGGATTATCGACTTATAACCTCGTGCATTAGACAAGAGTGTGCTTGCACAAATTGGGTTATGTGATTAGGTGCCCACAGCAATCAGTACCTTAATCACTTGGAGAAAAAAGAATTGGCTAAATTCTTAATTTTCTTCTACACGGAATTGTGCCAACTGCTTAAAATGTAGCATGCGAAGGAAGTACCCTAGAAACTAGTGAGGAGCTCAAAATCCCCATTAATTTATCTTTCCCCGTCTGCAATAAAACAAGAGTACAACTGGAGCTGGCCTTTTCACTATCCCTTTCGTGTTAGACATTAGACCGAGTTTAAGAAATCGGTTTGTACTACGATGGTCGGAAAAATTTCGTAAGGGTTTTCAGACAGCGCACTGTGTCAACGTCTGCTCTAGCGGAAGGGCCATCCTTGTCACTCGCCTACTCAGCATTCGCACTACAGAATCGGCTTCCGATTTGTTACTGTGTTGTCTCACTCAGCCGTCTTAGCTTGCATTCTTTGCCTAATTTACGGGGGATTCGAATTAAGCGCGAGATTAGTCGGTCAAAGACAGATTTTCGTTTTTTTTTTTTTTTTTTGCTCATCTGGTGGCTTTTTGCATCACGCAAATAGAGACTGTTCTTTAATTAATAACATTAATTCGTACAATCATATTAAAAAAAAGAAAAGAAAAAAGACATGAACATGCGTCGAAAGAGCCATTGCGTGTAGGCCATGTAATCAAACATTCCACAATTTTGTGATATTACTGAGATGAAGGCGTCAAAATAGGCTAATTAGTTGGGGCCCCTCACTGGTCAGGAATTTTCTTGGAAGATTTATGACCAATTGAAAAATTGCCACGTTGCAATCTTTAGAATAATCATCCGATCACGCCCTAGAGGGCTAGAAAATATTTAAAATAACTTTAAGAATGGTGTATGGATTCTGAACTTGGAGTAGGTCAGATATGAATCAACATAATCTAACTCTGACTTCACGTTATGGTATCTCATCTTACCTCAGAAGATACATGGCAGGACTCTACTCTTTACATTGAAGAACACCAATGATTCTTTTTTCACGTAATTAATGAAGGATTCCATTATTATGTTCCTATTTTAAATTGTAATATTTTTCTCAAATTCTCTTTGAACTTAGTCCTTTCTAGGATTGGAATCTTTTTTCATTATTATCGACGGCACTAACCTAAAATGATATTATTATTATTATTATTATTATTATTATTATTATTATTATTATTATTATTATTATTATTTTGTAGACTTGCCATAAAAACCCCCAAATCTCTCCCTGATTGTCGCGCCTCGCAGTTATTATTGCTCTCTTCTCGTTACCTCAAACTTGTCGTCCCAGCCCCTTCGTTGCCGCCCATCATAAGCTCCTCTCCCTCCCTCCCTCTGAGATATAGTATCAATGTGACGTCATCACCTAATGATTTTTGCCAACAGGCAATGGGACGCGGACAAAAGATTCGAACAAACCCTTGGCTAAGATGCGAATAAAAATTCTGGACATCAAACTGCATTCAAAAACTTTAATTACGCGTCAGATCTTCCATTTTCTATCCTCCAAGTTTAAATAAATCTCGACGAGGAGAAAGCATTGAATTGCATAATCATAGAACTACTTGTTTTAAAGAGATTTTGACATATGGTACTCACAATTCTGATTCATATTGTCATCTATCGATACAGAATTTTCAAAATGATTCGTGAGGCAATCAAAGCCAGATTATATTATCTAGTCGAAATCAAAACATACTAGGATGAGGGTCTGAGCACAACACATTTCATGTTCAAGTCACAATGCCTTCCATCCACTTAGACTCATTTTGGGGGTCAAGTCATCATCTTATGGATGGAGTCTCACTCGATGTATATGAACATAATGTTTTGCACTCATTCCTGAGACTTGGTCAAGCCGAAAATGTTTGATGCCTGCTTTATTAAAAAAAACAAAAGAAAGAATTAAAGTCCATTCAAGAGGGTAATATACAAGGATTTTAAGATTTATGTAAATTGAAGCATGCGATATGAAGAATTTCTAATGTAACGTCACGACGTGTATGTCCTTGGTACGGACATGGTTGAAACAGTTCTTGCTAGGGAAAGGCAGTGCAACCCTTGCCCTAGCCATTTGAACAGGTAATAGATGCAATAATATCTTCTTTGTCTGGGAAATTTCCTAGCGGTCGATGTGAAGATTCTTAAATTAATATTTAAAAAGCACAAATGAGCGTCCTTTGTTTCAACTTTCTTTCATATTTGTATCATGGTTTATAAATTTCAGACTATAATTCTTGGACCTCCACAAAAAGCCTTTGACCACCAATCGCATTTCAAGCCCATTCACAATAATTATCACAATCATTTTCCAATCACCTTCTTGGAAATGATCGTTCCTAATGAATTTCCTTTTCTTTAAATTCTCTCTCTCTTCAACTTGTTCTTTTTGTTTTCTGCTTTTGTTTCCCTCTCCCTCATGATTAAAGGACCCAAAATGGCAAATCTTAAATATGCGCCAAGAATTGCCTTTTCTCGAGAAGAATCTTGCACACATCAATCATGTCGTCACTCCTGTCTTTTGCATAGACCTAAAAATATGCTCATTGCTCATGTATTATACATGTATATGATTATGTAGATGTTCTAGTACGTGTCTACATGGTGAGACAAGTTTATCATATATATAATATGAGTATACATGCATTATATGCATCAAGTTCTGAGGGCGGCACTAGCCCATTTTGTATATCCCATTTTTCTATTTCGGCAATGATCTACAATGGAGCTGCATGTTACTTAAAATTGTGATCCAAGGACATCCACATAGGCCTTGGGGATAAGATTACTTTGTCAGACCTAATTCTTAATTTCTTTAGCGTTTACGACTTAATTGATACTTGTTTGTTTGTGTGTTTATTTTTCGTAGTTGGATATGTTTGATCTTGTTCTCCCCTTTCCTAATTTAATAAGTGCAAAAATCCAGCTTTTCCCAACCATGCAAAACTTTCCACGCGCTCTCTCAGTCCGCACCGGCCAGCTGACATTGGAACTCAAGAAAAAGCGGAAAATGTTTAATGTTGTTGTTTGTGAAGTCAGAGTGGGATATCTCACGATTTTTCAAACGCAAGCTTTGACAATTGGAAGAAAAACAAAATACTTTTCAGAAGGGAGCTTAAAGTCGAGGCATGACAAGGTAACTAATGTCACAGGAAAGAGTGAATTAGTTACCATTTAGCATCGCGGAATGGCCGGCCCCATCTTCTTACGTTAGAATTGCAAATTCAACTTGTCACATGATATCATCTTTAATCAACCTAAGTCATATCCGAGGAATAATCTTACTTTGATAGCCAAAGGGCACACATGACAATGCAAAAATTTTGTTTCATAAACAATTTTTTTATTTCAGACTTATTTTTGGAAGATAAATCTGTTTGATGATGGAATTTCATTTTTTCAAAACAGAAATGAAATGTAATTTTTTTTTCTATTTCTAGAACATAAATGAGAAATAATAATTCTTTTCATCACTCATCCTCTCTACTAGTCGGCCACCCACCCACTATCTGTCATGGCTGTTCACCGCCGCCGCCATCTGCGGCCCTTTGAGAGGGAGAAATTTTGACAATTGGAAGAAAAACCATATACATTTCAGAAGGAGCTTAAAGTCGAGGCTTGACGACGTAACTAATGTCATGGGAAAGAGTGAATTAGTTGCCATTTAGCATTGCAAAATGGCCGGCCCCATCTCCTTACATTAGAATTGCAAATTCAACTTGTCACATGATATCATCCTGAATCAACCTAAGTCATATCCGAGGAGTAGTCTTACCTTGATAGCTAAGGGCGCGCATGACAATGCAAAATTTTTATTTCAAAAATAATTTTTCTATTTCAGACTTATTTCTAGAAGAGAAATCTGTTTGATGATGCAATTTTTTTCTTAAAACAAAAATGAGAAGTAATTTTTTTTTTTTGGAACAGAAATGAGAAATAATAACTCTTCTCATCTCTTGTCCTCTCAACTAGTCGGCCACTCACCCACTGTTTGCCATGGCTATCCGCCGCCATCACCATCTGTGGCCCTTCGAGAGGGAGAAAATTTGACAATTGAAAGAAAAACAATATACTTTTTAGAAGGGACCTTAAAGTCAAGCCGTGACAAGGTAACTAATGTCATGGGAAAGAGTGAATTAGTTACCATTTAGCATCGTGGAATGGCCGGCTCCATCTTCTTACATTAGAATTGCAAATTCAACTTGTCACATGATATCATCCTTAATCGACCTAAGTCATATTCGAGGAATAGTCTTACCTTGATAGCTAAGGGAGCCCATGACAATGCAAAATTTTTGTTTCAAAAACAATTCTTCTATACTTATTTCTGGAAGAGAAATCGGTTTGATGACGCAATTTCGTTTTTCCAAAACAGAAATGAGGATAATTTTTTCTTTTTTAATTTCTGGAACATAATGAGAAATAATAACTCTTCTCATCACTCGTCTTTTCTACTAGTTGGCCACCCACTCGCTGTTTGCCATGACTGTTCGCCGCCGCCCCTCGGGAGGGAGAAATTTTGACAATTGGAAGAAAAACCATATACTTTTCAGAAGGGAGCTTAAAGTCGAGGCATGACGAGGTAACTAATGTTACGGGAAAGAGTGAATTAGTTACCATTTAGCATCGCGGAATAGTCGGCCCCATCTTCTTACATTAGAATTGCAAATTCAACTTGTCACATGATATCATCCTTAATTGACCTAAGTCATATCCAAGGAATATTCTTACCTTGATAGCTAAGGGCACGCATGATAACGCAAAATTTTGTTTCAAAAATAATTTTTCTATTCCAAACTTATTTTTTGAAGAAAAATCCGTTTGATGATGTAATTTCGTTTTTTCAAAACAAAAATGAGAAGTAATTTTTTTAAAATTTTTTTATTTCCGAAATAGAAATGAGAAATAATAACTCTCCTCATCACTCATCCTCTCTACTAGTCGGCCACCCACCCGCTATCCGCCATGGCTGTCCGTCACCGCCCATATGCTGCCCCTTGAGAGGGAGAAATTTTTTGTTGTTATCAAATGAAATTCTAGTCTGGAAACATAATTTTTGCATCGTTAGCATACACGAATTTTTTACTCGGAAACTCATCTAGGAATGAAAAAGAAAAATCTAATTTTCTTTTAAAAATCAATTTTTAGCTAGAATGGTTATTATTCACACCCTAATTGGTTTCCAAAGATTTCTTGAAGTACTAAAAGATAGTTTATACAACTATCACAACGAACTAATGCTATCTTGGAAATTTAGAAAAATGTATTTTCAAGTACGTTCAAGCTAACAAATCATGGATTATGAGACAATTAAAGGTGTGTTTGATAACTATTATGTTCTCGAAGGCAACTTTCATTCGGAAATGGTTTTATGTGATTTTGTTTCCTAGATGAGTTTTTGAGCATTTGAAGACATTTGGTAACTATCTAAAAGTTTCATTTTCAGAATAGAAATGCATTTAATATGATCCTCAAATTCTTTTGTAAGTTAGAAATTTTTTAATTTTTTAATAATTTTATTACATTTTTCTTTTCTTCGTTTTCTTTTCTTCGTTTCCTTTTCTTCTTTTTCTTCTTCTTCTTCTTCTTCTTCTTCTTCTTCTTCTTCTTCTTTTAGTCGGTCCCCAGCCTCAGCCATAGCCAATGACTAGCCTTGCAAGGGGCCGATGACCTTTCGGCGAGGTCGTTGGCCATTGCTAAGGCCGATGACAAGTTAAAAGAAGAAGAAAAAAAGAAAGAAATAAAGAAAATGTGTGATTCTAGATTGTTCCTGGGAATAAAGAAGCAATCTTTCTTTATTTCTTAATTCTGTTCCAAAGCTATTTTCTAAAATAAAAAAAATTACCAAACGGATTTCTGTTTTTTTCTTTTTTTGTTTCGAGAAATAAAAAAATAAAATCAGACACTATTTGACATATTAGGAGGTCCTAAGCATCTGACAATCATTCTTTTAGGTACAATTTTGAATCAATATTTCACCCTAGCTTCACAAGCACCCGGTAACTCTTTTGTTAAAAAACTATCCCTACATAGAAACCCCTCTCGTCGAATTGAAAATTCAACTTGTCCTTGTGAATCACCCTCCAAAAACATCACCTTCAAGGGACCAAACTATTCAAAGGGCCAAACTATTCAAAGGGCCACTTCCAAATTCCATGAAAGTGCCCATCGTCGCTTATCTCCCTCCCCAAGTCATCGAAGAGATCACGAGATTTTGCGAGCGGATGCGCCGTAGTAGGTGGATTAAGTGAGCTGTTATGAAAAGTACACACTGTGCGAACGCATAATGATTCCATCATATTCAGAATTCCATCACATAATCTTCTTGGGCATGCTAGCTGTGAGCCTATTAAGAGGCAGCACACCCTTGAAAATGCCATCTAAGGATAAACAATATACATTAAAATTAGATAAATGAGCATTCATCAAACTCATCAAACAAGCAAGAAATCATTAATTAAAACGACACTAACATAAGACATGAAGGCATCCTAGAAACTCATGAAAAAGCCCCTTTTTGCACATAGTGGATATGCCCAACAAGTGTCCGAAGACCAAGCTCTGATCTCCTTATGGGTCAACTCTCGATCCAAAACGATGACGTGCTTGTCCAACCACTCGATGCGCATGTTGCCGGAGTGGTCAATTGCGTAAGGTTCCCCTCTTCCGCCGGTCCATGGAGAGAGAGAGCCCTAAAAGAATAATCACCGCTAAATTTGAAAAAATATATATATGAAAATGAACTCTTCCAATGACATTATCCATTGGAGTTTATTGGAAATTTTATTATGAAAGACGGCAGTAAACGCGTCGGGGAAAGGGGGCAAAACCTGTTGTTCGGTGCGGGTGAGGCATTTGCGGACGATCTCACTCTCAAATAGTGTCTAATTTTATTCTTTTATTTCTTAAAAGGGGGCAAATCCGTTTGGTAATTTTTTTTTAATTTTTGAAAATAGATTTGGAACAGAATTAAGAAATAAAGAAATATTATTTCTTTATTCCCAGGAACAATCTAGAATCAACCATTTTCTTTTTTCTTTTCTTCTTCTTCTTTTAGCTTGTCATCGGCCTTAGCAATGGCCAACCTAAGTGATATAATCCTTCAATCCCAGAACTCTTAGTACCAACCATTCTGACACCACTCCCATGGACCAATTGTGTTCGTCCCCTTTGCCTCCTCACTTTTCACTCGAAAACCCCAAGCTTCACTCCCAATGGTCCATGGGTACGGAAGGATTCACGGACCGTTACACTTCGTACTAGCTTTGCAAATTGAGCCAATAATTTACAATATGTTCATGACTTTTGTTGACAATTTTCCCTACAAGAAAATGACATGTCGAGTCTTTTGAATGCCATCATTAGATGAAAACTTGATGGAACCAGATTTGGGTACCAATTGAAGGTTCATGTTTTTTATTAGATATTAAAAGTTTTGGGTTAGAATCCAAGCTAGAGTTCATGATTCTTCATGAGACAAAAAAACTTTAGGTTAGCATTGGAGATAAAAAAAAAAAAAAAAGTTTAGTCCAGAATTAAGATTCAAGTTAGCATCTTTTCCACGAGACAAAAAGGCCTGGTCCAAAAATTAAGACCAGAATTGAAGTCGATATTCTTGAAGGAATTGAGCCTTATTTGTTCAGAATTATCAATCCCAAGGGTGTTGTCCAATTCACCTAATAGCTAAGTAATGTTTGGACATGGGGAGCTGGTGAAATGCTCGCTCGGAATCATCAATTCGCATGGTGTTGTCAGATTCACAACATAGATCTACCGTCGAAGATCACAACAGAAACCCAAAGCTGCTCTAACTCTAGGCTTTAGGAACCCAACTCGACCTGTTGTAGAACAGGCACAAAGCCAGTCATGTAGCAAACCACGTCCTCCATTCCCGAGATCGAGCAAGATGTTGGAGGTAATAGGTTTGAGAGAGAAAAAGTAGTTGCTTAAAGTATTACACCAAGAGACGTCAAGTTTGGAACGCTCAACAGTATTACCTCCAGCGAAGGGAAACCCTAGAGTTTTTATATGCACGTTATTAGGCTTCGGCCCATATGGACCCAAATAACCATACTTTTACATATTTGGCTTGTATGTGAACATATTATTTTGGATTATATTAATAATATATCCAACAATATCCTCCTATGTTCATCATACAGCACAATCTAATAAGGTAGTCAGTGTAATGTTCAGACAAACATGAATCATCCACATTCAGTCCAAGACAATCAACTCGGATTGGTCAAAGAGTATTCTAGTAGTAAAGTATTAAACTAAATCATCATATGCAATCTAAATAAGTGAATCATTCTTATCAAGAATCTATTATGAGATTAACAAAATCCAAATTCCAAAATAAATCTCAGACTCAGTTCACAACCAATATATGCATATTAATCAAGTATAAGTAGGCCAGTCAAAATAGTCCAAGGTCTTACAAATATAAGAAACAAGCATAATAGTGTCCACAAAAATAGAAATAGCAAAATGCAAGTCTCAAGTAAATGGACTTCATCAAAATAGGCAATAGTAGGTAAACTGTCAAGTCCCTACACGCTTTAAATAATATATATCCATTCATCAAGTAGGTCATTCTGGTCAGAATCTCACTCATTAAGCTCTCCTCCATCTCTGTCATCCCTTGTAGAATGTTAAATATGAATTTCATATTATCATGAATTCATTCATTTGAATAAAAATTTAGCATCATTTCATTAGGCAGAGAAGAACATATATTGATCTCATAAAGAATCATAATATCATGTCATAAGCATCAAGCCAGTTTCATAAATTATAAACAAGACCTAAACAATGTGATTTACAAAGAGCCATCGACTTAAGTTTATTTGTAGGAGAGTAACTATTGTCTAGTTTCAAAGAACATAACCAATAGTTAAGTCACCTACAATAACCTAGTCATGTAATATCAAGTTTCAATTAAGAACAAGACCAGCAGGCTTCTTATGTAAACAATTGTTTCTATGTTTCAATTTGGAATGTCACAATTACTGATACCTTAAAGTCAAATAATCTAGCATCAAGTTTGGAATGAGATCATTTAACGAAAAAGGATAGTCCAATCTAGTTGAATTGTATCATCAAGTTTGGAATGACACAATTTTCCCAGATATAACATTTGAATTAGGTTAAAGTCATCTTCATCAAGTTTGGAATGAGATAATTCACCATTTTCAAATTAGTTAGCAACTGTGAACATCGATGAAACATATAAACTGTGCTTATCATTGTAGCCAATAAGAAAAATTCGATGATTCAAAATACACAATTAGAAGGTAAGTAAATGGTAGTTAAGACTTGCCTATATAGTCTTTAACCCCAGTTCCCCCACTGTTTTGAATAAACGCTCTTTAGGCAAACCTTTGGTGAGAGTATCGGCTATGTTATCCTTCGATCTCATATCGATCAACGTGATAACCTCTTGTTTTCTCAGATAATTCAACAACGCATGTCTCAGTCTCACATGTCTTCTCTTTGAATTAAAGAGAGAATTCTTGACGACTTGGACAGCTGCTCAATTATCACAGAATAGGCTTAAGGAATTAATCTTTAGTCGAGTTAAAGGAATATCCATAATTAGATTCTTTATCCACTCTATCTCTTCACCGGCCAAGGCTAAAGCAAAAAGTTCCGATTCCATAAACGACAACAAAATACAAGTCTATCGTTTGGATTTCTAAGTAATAGCAACTCCATCCAAAGTGAATACATACCCACTAGTGGACTTACTATTTCCAATATCTGAGCACCATGAGGTATCATAATATTCATCCACAGTTGGAGGATAACCAGAATAATAGAGAGCATAATCTTTAGTACCTTTAAGGTATCTCGTTAGCCTATTGAGGGAATCCCAATGCTCTTTACTAGGACTATTAGTAAAACGACTCAGCATGCCAACTGTAAAGGCTATGTCGGGTCTAATGCAACTCATAGTATACATGAGACTACCAATCAATTTCAAGTACTTTAACTGATCCACGCCGGTCCCTTCATTATGACTTAATTTGTTATTATAATCACATGGTGTCTCACTCGGTTTACACTTATCATATCCCTAAGTAGAAAGTAGCTGCTCAATATAATGAGTATGGCTAAAGGAGATAACTTGTTGTTTAAAGCTTACTTTCATACCAAGAATGGTATTAGCAATACCAAGATCTTTCATGTCAAATTCTTTAGTTAAAGTAGCTTTCACGTCACTCACTACAGAATAATCGGAACCAAGAATTAACATGTCATCAACATACAAGTAAATGATGACTATCTTATTTGACATAGAACGATGGTAAATGCATTTATCTGAATAGCTAGACTGAAAGCCATAACTCTTTACCACTTTGTCAAATTCTAGATACCACATCTTAGGTGCTTGTTTAAGACCATACAATGATTTATTCAATTTACAAACTTTGTCTTCATGACCTTTCATAACATATCCTTCCGGTTATTCCATATAAATTTCCTCATTTAAATCCCCATTTAAGAAAGCTGTTTTTACATCAATTTAATGCACTACAAAGTGTTCAATAGATGCCAAAGCAATAATAATTCTTATAGTTAATAAATGACACATAGGTGAATATACATCAAAATACTCTATTACACTTTGCTGTTTATAGCCTTTAGCTACTAAATATGCTTTGTATCTGACTATTGATCTATCACTATTTAGTTTCTTCTTCAACACCCATTTACAGCCTATAGCTTTAGCCCCTTTTGGCAAATTTACTAGCTACCAAGTGTGATTCTGCAGTAGAGAGCTTATTTAATCATTTATGGCTTTTGCCCATAGTAGAAATTCTCTAGATCTCATTGCTTCATGATAGGAGAATGGATCATCCTCAAGATGGTAAGCAACAAAGTCATCACCAAAACTTTTGGGAATTTTCTCTCCTGTAGATACTCTGACTAGAATTGGTTCAATAACCAACTGTATGGAATTAGTGTCAAAATAGCTTGCTTCAAATTTTACAGGAGATTCTGAAATCATATCTGTAGATCCAGAAACATTTAAGCATTGATCTCTGAGAAACTTGTTTTTGAAGAACACTGTATCTCTAGATTCTATCACTGTGTTAGTAGATAGATCTAAAAACCTATTTGCAGCGCTATCTTCTACATTACCTAGATATACACAAGTAATAATTCTAGATCCCACCTTAGATTTCTTAGGATTAGGTATACTTACATAAACAATACAACCCCAAGTCTTAAGAGTATCAAATCTACAAGGGCGCTTATGCCATATCTCATAAGGTGTCATAGACAATTTAGAGTGCGGCAACCTGTTCAAGATGTGATTAGTAGTTAGAACTGCTTCACCCCAATAGGAGGAAGGCATGCTAGCTGTAAATAACATGGAGTTTAACATTTCAGTTAACGTTCTATTCTTACGCTCTGCAACACCATTTGATTGGGGTGAATAAAGAGCAGTGGTTTCAAATATTATATCTTTTGAAGCACAAAATTCCTTGAACCTTGACATAGTATATTATCCTCCTCTATTACTCCTAAATCTCTTAATTTTCAAGTTGAGTTGATTTTCTACTCTAGACTTGAAAATCTTAAACTTTTCAAAAGCCTCATCTTTTGATTTCAACAAATAGACATGACAATATCTAGAAAAATCATCTATGATCTTATTAGATACTTCCGACCACATTTAGTAATGTAATTTCTAAAGTTACAGATGTCAAAATGTATTAACTCAAGAAGTTGTGTGCTTTGAGAAATCAACTTAAAGGGTTTTCTAGTAATTTTAGCATGTGCACACACTTCACACTTATCAAATCGAATAGAAGTATCTAATGGAATGTTGTGAGTTTTAGCTAGATGTTGCATTTTCCTATAATTCACATGTCAAAATCTATTGTGTAGCAACTTTGGATTAATCAAAGTAGAATTCACATAGTTTATTCTATCATCATTTAAACTCAACCTATACATACCATTAACCATGAATGCACAACCAAAATAATATGAGTTAACAGATAAAGTTACTCTACCATTTATAGTTGAAAAAAGCATATCAGCTTTATCAAGTAAACTCATAGATATTAAATTCTTCTTAAGTAAATGTACTACTCTAACGTGTTTCAATGTTAGTAATTTACCTGAAGAGAGCACCAAATTTGCAGTTCCAGTATGAGTCACCTTTGCCTCACCACCATTGCAATTTTCCACAGTGTCTTTCACTTCTGTGACCTCAGTGAGTAAGTTCTTATCATTTGTAGCATGACAAGTAGAACCACTGTCCAACCACCACTCAGAAGAGATGTTGGCCTTTCCATTCTTCATCATTCCAATGAAGGCTCGATGCTATGATTCTCTAATTAGCATATTGGCCTCATTATGTGGTGTGTCATTATTTGGCTTCCTCGGCTACTTACACTCTACTGTCCAGTGACCCAACTTTCCATAGTTATGACACTTGCCATTCTTCTTCTTTTTGAAGATAGTCTTTTTGGCCTCTAACTATAAAGAGGATTCACATTTTAGTGACTTGAACTTTTTTCTAAGATTTATTTGAGTGTGAAACTAAGTTGGCAACTAACTTTTGTTGTCCCACTTGTTCCAAACTCTTCCTAGTGATATTTTGATCCTCAATGTGAATATACCTCTTTAATTCATCCAGATCCTATCTGTACCTTCAGTCTGTGCATTTCAATCTTGAAAGAACTCAATTCAGTTGGTAGTTTGCTCAACACAAGACCAACAAAGAGATTATCGGACATATCAGAATTATCATCTTTCAGCTTGTTCCTTATGTTCTCAAATTCAACTAACTAAGATGTGATGCTTAAATTCATAGTGAATTTAAAGTCAAAAAATTTCTCCGCTAGGAGAGTTTTAGATAGCCCCTCTTGTTTTTGGAACTGAGCGTTTAAGTGATCCCATATCTCTTTCGCCGTCTTATACTCACTATTGTTGGAGAAATCTTTCCAGAATATTTTGAAGCTGACAAAACGTTTCTTTCAGTCTAAGTCTGGATGTTCGGAGACCGACGCTTTAAAGTCTCGAAGACTTTGTTCTTTCGAGACTTAAGACCCAAGACCCAAGACTCAAGACTCAAGACTCAAGACTTAAGTCTATTCTCATCGACAGTCTTTCTAATCCAAAGGACGAAGGAAATCCAAAGCCGAGGTTTATGGTTGAGGATTCGATTCTCTGGATCGATTCTTTGGTTGGATAATCATTCGGATTCTTTAATTCTTATCTAAGATCGATTGAAGATCCGTTGGTCGACGAAATAATCTTGGAATGTTCTATTCATGGAAACCGAGATCCCGATTGTATGGGCGAACAGATTGATGGGCTATCATCGATTCCTTAAATAGCTCGGATGATCTTCTTGATTGATTCCGTCCAACGGGTAGATTGGAGGAATTCCTTTGGTAAGTGCCAACGGCTATGATGGCATAAAGGAGTATAAAAGAAGACGTTCTAGTTGTTTTGAGTGTGTGATTGATAGAAAAATTCCGAGTCTCGAAGATTCTTGATTGTTATTTGAGACTCGTTCGAGCAAAATTGTAAACAGAGAGAGTATATACTTGGTGACGCCTTGAGTGAGTGTGGTAGATCATCTACACCTAGAAATCAAGGAAGATCAACACCGTAACATCTCTTTGATCATAGTGGAATCCAGCCAATCGGCCGCGGTGCGAAGAGTGGACGTAGGCTTGAATCAAGCCGAACCACTATAAACTGAGTGTTCAATTCTCTCTTTCCCTTACTCAGTCTCTCGATTGATATTTAACTCTTGCGATTGAATCATTAACTGTTTAAATATCGTGCAAGCTTCGAGAAATTTTTTTTATACCTATTCACCCCCCCTTTAGGTACTCATACTAGCTATATCAATTGGTATCAGAGCCCGTGTTCTTACTTTGTTTGAAGTGTTTTACTTCAGAGTAAAAGATCCATGGCTAGTATGCTAGCACCAGGACTGATGGAGGGGCAAAGCAATACCAGACCTCCCTACTTTGATGGAAAGGATTACAACATCTGGAAAAATAAGATGAAAGCTTTCCTACGATCAAAGGATCCTCTGGAATGGGACGTTGTGGAAAGAGGAATTACTCCGGTTGCCGCATCAATCTCTGAAAGAGGGAAAGACACTATTGAAACCAGCGGAATGTCTCAAGAAGAGATAAACAAGAGACAAGCACTCGATGCAAAAGCAATTTACTCTTTATATTGTGCTTTATCTCCAACTGAATATAATAGAATATCTTCTTGTGTTACAGCAAAAGAAGTATGGGATAGATTACACATCACCTATGAAGGGACAAAACGAGTGAAGGAGACCAGAATTAACATTCTCCTTGGTCAATATGTAGCCTTCAAAATGAAACCAGGAGAATCTATAACCGACATGTTTAGTCGTTTTACGATATTGTCAATGGTCTTGAGAACCAAGGACAAAAAATTTCTGATCCCATGAAGGTGAACAAGCTTCGCGTGGACTCTCTAAGGATTGGAATCATATAAAGACTTCAATAAGAGAGACGCAAAGAATCATGCCATTATCTCGTAGACGAGCCGATTGGAACTCTTCGCCTTACGAAGTGGAACGAATTAATGAAGACGAAGATCCAAGAGGTAAGAAATCTATTGCATTAAAATCAAATGACGATTCGATGATGCAGATTCGAAGATGATATGAATGATGAGGAGCTCGCTCTCATGATAAGAAGATTCAGAAAACTGAATAGAAAAGGCGTAAGGTTCATCCCAAGGAAACAAAGTTTTCGAGACAAGAGACCAAGTCTCGTTGATGATGAGGAACCAAACAAAGATGTAGTTTGCTTCGAATGTAAAAAGAAGGGACACATCGTACCCAACTGTCCTCTTCTCGAAAAGAAAAGAGGAAAAGCTGAGAAGTTTCGAAAGGCTCTCAAAGCTGAAACCTGGAGTGATACGAATGTGAAGAGAGTGATAATGAATACGCCAACATATGTTTGATGGCACATTCGCACTCGACTCGTATTCGGATCGACTCGATACAGTGAATTTGAGGTAAGTAATTTTAAAATTCCTGTCAAAGTCTCTAAATATATTGATGAACCGTGTTTCGGTCTCAAGACTTCTCTCAAAAGAATTTCCGAACTTAAAAAGGAAAACTCATTTCTGAAACAAAAGGAAATTATTTTAGAAGAAAGAGTTAAAAATCTAGACCTAAATGTTTCTGCTCTTAAAGAAAAAGAAGATGATCTTTTGAAAGAAAATGTTTTCTTAAAAACAGACTTATCAAATATTTCAAAGAAGTTTTCGATAGGATCCGAAAAGCTTGAAAAAGTGCTTTCAAATCAAAGACCTTACTTTAATAAGTCTGGTCTAGGTATGACAAAGTGGAAACAATCTCCTTGATTGATTTTCCAAAAGTAAAAGAAAGAATTAAGAAAAGACCATCAAAAGAGGCTTATAAAAATCATTTCAAAAGAGTGTTTGTAAAGTCTCGTAGGTCGAAAAGCTTTAAGGTGTTCTAAGTGTAACAGTCGATCATTTTGAAAAAGAGTGTCCTATGGTTTGGAAACTCCGTTAAGAGAGTATGGCCTAATAATGCTCATCCTACTAACACCAAAGGACCCAAGAAAATTTGGGTACCAAAGAAAGCTTGAGACTCTCTTTTGAATGCGGTCTCTGTCAAAAAGAAGATAAAGTGGTATCTTGACAGCGGATGCTCAAGACACATGACAGAGACTCAAATTGTTTCATTAAGCTTATTCAAGTAAATGGTGGAAAAGTTTCTTTCGGAGGAAATAGCAAAGGAAGTATTGTGGGATTCGGGACTGTAAAAATTAGAAATCTCACAATAAGCAATGTCTCTCTAGTGGAAGGACTCAACTACAATCTACTCGATTAGCCACCGTGTGATACTGGTTACAAGATCTCCTTTCAAAAAGGCATATGTTCTGGAATTAGCAAAGATTCGACTCGATCTTTCATGGGTCAAAGGCATGGAAACATCTATCTCCTTGATGTAAAGCCAAATGAAGAACAATGCTTAATCTCAATTCAAGATGAAGCAGTTCTATGGCACGAAAACTTGGCCATATCAACAAGAAGCAATTAGCCAAAATCTCTTCAAAGCAGCTTGTTCGAGGTCTACCTAAATTGCCATATCTAAAGTCCGACCTATGCACTCCTTGCATTCGGGAAAGCGAGTAAGAAATTCATTTAAGCAAACAAATCATGTATCTACTAATCATGTACTGCAGTTGCTTCATATGGATCTCTTCGGACCAACAAGAACCCGTGAGCATTGGAGGTAAGAAGTATTGTCTAGTAATTGTAGACGATTACTCTCGCTTTACCTGGGTATATTTTCTTGCAAATAAGTCGAAACCTTTTCATACTTTGAGAAGTTTGCTAAAAAGGTTCAAAATGAAAAAGGATGTGCTATTTCAAGTATAAGAACAGATCATGGAGGTGAATTTGAAAATCAAGATTTCACAAAATTGTGTGATGAATCTGGTTTTAAACATATATTCTCCTCTCCATACACTCCTCAGCAAAATGGAGTTGTGGAAAGAAAGAATAGATCTCTTCAAGAAATGGCTAGAACTCTTTTAATTGAAAGTAAAATTTCTTCACGATTTTGGGCTGAAGCTGTTTCAACTGCATGCTATATTATAAATAGAGTCTTTCTAAGACCTATTCTTGAGAAAACTCCCTATGAATTGTTCAAAGGTAAGAAGCCTATTGTTTCATACTTTCATGTATTCGGTTGCAAATGTTTTATTTTGAAAAATGCAAATGATCGAGTTGGTAAGTTTGAAGAAAGATCAGATGAAGGCATCTTCCTTGGATATTCTACATCAAGCAAAGCCTACAGAGTCTATAACAAGAAAAGCCAGTCTATGGAAGAATCAATGAATGTCAAATTCCAAGACTCGAGCGCAAGATGAATCCAAACCGAGACTCAATATGAAGAATCAACTCACGCTAGACCTTCCAAAGTCTTCAACTCAAGAAGCATCTCGCACTGAAGTCCAACATCAAGAAGCCTCTCAAGATTCAAATAAAGAAAGAGATCATCAACCAAGCAAATCAACCAAGAATCGGAAACACAAATCCAGTCATCCCAAAGATCTCATTATTGGCGAAATCAATGAAGGAATCCGCACCGATCAAAAAGGCGTGAAGAGTCTAGTGCTTGTTGCTCTCATCTCTCGAAATTGAACCAAAAAGCATAGAAGAAGCTTTATCGATGAAAGCTGGATCGAAGCTATGCAAGAAGAGCTCGAGACAGTTCAATATTAATGATGTCTCGGGAATTGACATCTAAACCAAAAGGTAAAACTGTTATTGGAGCCAAATGGGTGTTCGAAACAAGATGAACGAAGAAGGAAAAGTTGTACGCAATAAAGCAAGACTCGTGGCCAAGGGATACACGCAAGAAGAAGGAATAGACTATGACGAGACTTACGCACCAGCTTGCAAGGTTAGAAGCTATTCGACTATTACTTGCGTTTGCTTGTTACAAAAATTTCAGGTTATTCCAAATGGACGTCAAAAGTGCTTTCCTAAATGGATTTATCCAAGAGGAAGTTTATGTGGAACAACCGCCTGGATTTGAAGACCCAAAGAAGCCGGACTCGGTCTTCGACCGAAAAGGCTCTGTATGGTCTAAAGCAAGCACCTCGAGCTTGGTACGACGACTAAGTAAGTTCTTATTACGTAACGGATTTGTCAAAGGTAAAGTAGACACTACTCTATTCATCAAAAAGGAAAACAAAAGCTTTTTACTCGTTCAAATATATGTTGATGACATTATTTTTGGATCCTCTAATGAAAGTCTTTGCAAGAAATTTTCTAAGTCTATGCAGGATGAGTTTGAAATGAGTATGATGGGAGAATTAACATTCTTTCTTGGCCTTCAAATAAAGCAATTGAAGGAAGGAACTTTTATCTTCCAAGAAAAATATGCTAATGATCTTGTCAAAAGATTTGGATTGGAAAATTGCAAGAAGACTAACATACCAATGTCATGCTCTCAGAAAATAGACAAAGATGAAGAAGGGAAGAAAGTAGATCAAAAGCTGTACAGGAGCATGATCGGTTCACTTCTTTATCTTACTGCTTCTAGACCTGATATTTTGTTGAGTGTTTGCATCTGTGCTAGGTTTCAATCAGATCCTAGAGAATCACATCTCATTGCCGTGAAACGTATTATCAAATACGTTGCTTCATCTTCAAGCATCGGTCTTTGGTATCCAAAGAGGGGAGACTTTAATCTTCTAGGATACTCGGATGCGAGATCCGGCCTTGCGAGTCGATAGAAAGAGCACTTCGGAACTTGTCAACTGCTTGGAAACAGGGACAGTGTCTTGGTTCTCAAGGAAGCAAAGCACTCGTAGCTCTCTCAACGACGTAAGCGAGTATGTAGCTCTTGGAAGCTGCTGTTCGCAAATTCTATGGATAAAACAACAGCTACAAGACTTTGGCATTGAAGACTCATGCACGTAAATCGATGTGACAACACCAAATGCGATCAATCTCACCAAAAATCCAATCCTTCATTCAAGAGCAAAGCATATTGAGATTCGACATCACTTCATTAGAGATCATATTCAAAATGGAGAAATCTCGATTCAATTTGTTGATTCGAAGAGTCAACTAGCGGATATATTCACAAAGCCTTTGGAGAAAAATCAATTCGACTTCATCCGCTCAAGACTCAACATTTTGAAGCTTGAAGAAGTTAAAGTCTAGAGACTCACCAACTCTAAGACTCTGACTTTGAATCATGAGACTCAATCATTCATGGCTAAAGACTCGTAAGTTGCTATTTTATCTAAAAGGTACGAATTCTTGTTTAGTTATTTTATCCAATCTCGAAAAGGTACGATCTCTCTTTTAGATATAATTCGAAAATTTTTCAAGGAATTAATTTTGGTAGTTATTGATTTTGAAACGATATGTTCATACACCTTCCTTGTACCGATTTAAACTTCTCTTTTCAAATCCGAGGTACATATATATATACAGATTTTCTTTTTCTTCGCCCAAATCTTCAAAACCCTAAAAAAGACACTCTCCTCCCAATACTGTTTCTACTCCTGATACTGTTCGTCGTCGAGAAAGTGGTCATTTTTTCTTGGGAAAAGCAAGTGAAGGAATCTCCCAATAGACAAAGGAAGATGTCGTCTTCGAGGAAATCATCAAGAATAGCAAGCAGGGGACCACAAAGAATGGAGAAGGGGCCGATTCATTTCGATCTCACTGAGGAAGAAGACTTACCAAGTCAGCGACAAAGTCCGATTCGCTCTCCTCCACGTCATTCAGCACCTCCTACCCCACAAGATGCAAGTCAACATCTGGAAGAAGAGATAATCGAGGAAGCCGACCCAATAAGAGTCCAAAGACCCTCCTTTATCTATAAGCTTTATCGTGCGTTGAAAGCCTCTGGTTCTCCGTTAAAATATATAGATGACTTCCTTAAGGACAAAAATTATGGAAATTAGTATCTTTTTCTCATGGAAAATGGAAGAATTGGGAATTGCTCCTAAAGGAAGGGCGGTGGAGGCTCTTGAGAACATTCCCGGTGATCCTCGTATGCCGGGACAAAATCGATTGACGGGAACGATGATGACAAAATGTTCCTTGAATTTAAACCTAGAATGGGTGTAGCAGCAATGGTGAAAGGAAATCGGATGGATTTGTTTAAATCCAAGGATCGGGAGAAAGTGTATTTCAGTCGTTGAAAAGAGGGGTGATAAACCCTAGAAGTGTCGATTTTGACTTCCCGGACTCCATCAACGTGAACTTAAGAGAAAAGTTGAATTTGCTTCAACTTGAGACTTTCTCGCTCGACTCTGAGACGGGTATGCTCCACGACCGCCTATTTCTATTCAAATCTTAGCTTTTTGGATGCGAATAGAATTTCATTCGGTGTTCAAGATCAAGTCTACGTGGTAGATGTGAATATGTTGGCGGACATTGTTGGAGTTGAACGGGGACGCTATCTCCCAATCAAAGTCTCACCTGCTCGTACTACTCTGGATCTTGTCAAAGATAGGGACGTAGAGAAGAAAATTACCTATTCCAGGATGAAAGCCATCAACATTGTGCTTCATAAGATTGTGATCAACTGTCTCAGACCGAAGTCTACATCAAAGACTTCTGTGTCTCTTTCTGAAGCAAAGTTGATGTATGCGATCAACTCAGGACGGAAGTTTTCTCTCCCGCACACTATTCTCTTCCATATGTACAGAGCATTGTCGAAAGACAAAGGACAATTGCCTTATCCTGGTCTGGTGACCAAGATCTTCAGACATCTGAACATTGAACTACCACATACTCTCTGTGTTCGACCGTGTGATAAGATGGTGGTTGGATTGAAAATGTTAATGAAGATGCGTCTGCAAGAGCTCTCCAAGGCAATGGAGAAATTCAAAGTGAAATCTCCTGTCCAGTCTGCTTCAAGAAGGAAAGGAAAGGAGGCCATTGGTGTCTCATCGAAAAAGAGGAAAAGAACTCTTATCCTGGAGGAAGAAGATGAAGATGAAGATGATGAAGATCCCACTATCCAAGCGCTGACAAGAACAAGACGTTCTGTGTCTCATCAAACAGATCTTCAGCAGAACGTAGAAGAAGGAGAACGAAACGTAGAAGAAGAAAAACAGAGAGAGAAGGAGAAAGAAGAAGAAAAAACAGAGAGAGAAGGAGAAAGAAGTTGAAGAAGAAGAAGAAGGAGAAAAAGAAAAGTCTGCGACAATTCGGAGAAAAGGGAAATGAAGAGCATGATCATCACTCTTCCCCTTTCGATGTCCTAGAGACAGGGGAGTTAGCGAGCAAGAGAGGTCTACACCTCCCGCTGCTGTCGGTGAAGATCTAAGACAATCTCCGAAGACTCGGAAGAAGTTCGGTCTCTCAATTACCCGAAGAAGGTGCTTTGCATCGATTCCAAATCTGCGGACCATTCAAAAGCGCCATCGTCTCGCATACACATCATCTGAGAGAGTCAATGCAAGTACACAGACGGATGATTCTGTAGACTTTCGTAGCATCATGAATATTCTTCTGGAAATGCGTAGCCAGATATATGTTCTGGACTGTGAAATCCAAGCTTTGAAGAGCGCTGGACAAGCATCTTCAGTCTCTATGGAGGATAGACTCAAAGACCTCGCTCTGCAACTTCAAGCCAATGCCAAGGGAGAAGAGGTAGCTCATCTGAGAGAAGACCTGAAGAAGCTCGAAGGAGTAGTCCAGTCCATTGGGGATTTCCAGATCGTGCGCATTCCCAAGCAGACATGACTCCTTTCTCACCCTTTTCAATGCTGACAAAAAGGGGGAGAAAACCAATTTGAACAAACATCATCTTTTAAACTTTGACTTTTGTGGTTATGTTTATTTTTGAGTATGACTTGAGAACTTGAACTTGGATATGAACTTGACTGGAATTGACTTTGTGGATTGTGATGCTTGACTGGTTGCATTTATTCAAGTATTGTTATATGGTGTTTCTCATGAAAGTCTAACCAATTTTCTGTGGATGCGTAGTCCGGTTGTTTTATTAATCTTTATGAGTTAGCCATATTGCTTGAGAAATGTTTTGCAGGTCAAAGATGTTCAAATCTTCAAGAAAGTTTTTGTCAACATCAAAAAGGGGGAGATTGTTGGAGAAATCTTTCCAGAATATTTTGAAGCTGACAAAACGTTTCTTTCAGTCTAAGTCTGGATGTTCGGAGACCGACAGTTTAAAGTCTGAAGACTTTGTTCTTTCGAGACTTAAGACCCAAGACCCAAGACTCAAGACTCAAGACTCAAGACTTAAGTCTATTCTCACTGACAGTCTTTCTAATCCAGTGACGAAGGAAATCCAAAGCCGAGGTTTATGGTTGAGGATTCGATTCTCTGGATCAGATTCTTTGGTTGGATAATCATTCGGATTCTTTAATTCTTATCTAAGATCGATTGAAGATCCGTTGGTCGACGAAATAATCTTGGAATGTTCTATTCATGGAAACCGAGATCCTGATTGTATGGGCGAACAGGATTGATGGGCTATCATCAGATTCCTTAAATAGCTCGGATGATCTTCTTGATTGATTCCGTCCAACGGGTAGATTGGAGGAATTCCTTTGGTAAGTGCCAACGGCTATGATGGCATAAAGGAGTATAAAAGAAGACGTTCTAGTTGTTTTGAGTGTGTGATTGATAGAAAAATTCCGTAGTCGAAGATTCTTGATTGTTATTTGAGACTGTTCGAGCAAAATTGTAAACAGAGAGAGTATATACTTGGTGACGCCTTGAGTGAGTGTGGTAGATCATCTACACCTAGAAATCAAGGAAGATCAACACTGTAACATCTCTTTGATCATAGTGGAATCCAGCCAATCGGCTGTCAGTGCAGAAGAGTTGACGTAGGCTTGAATCAAGCCGAACCACTATAAACTGAGTGTTCAATTCTCTCTTTCCCTTACTCAGTCTCTCGATTGATATTTAACTCTTGCGATTGAATCATTAACTGTTTAAATATCGTGCAAGCTTCGAGAAATTTTTTTTATACCTATTCACCCCCCCTTTAGGTACTCATACTAGCTATATCAACTATAAGTCATAGCCAGATTAGGGTTTAGAGAGTTTAACGAGTAATCTCTACAAAAATCATCATCTTTGTTCAATTGATATTCATTCACATCTTCAGTGGTAGATGCAAAATCATTCAATACAGTATAGAATATGTCACGTTCTTTCATGCCAAATTGAACATGTAATTTCCAACTATGAAATTCAGTAACATCAAAATATTACAACTTTATAATATCATAGGAACTACGCTTTGCCATTTTAATCAAAGTAAAGTGTTAGAAAGAGTGCACCTTGAAGTCCTCAGAGCAACAAAATCGAATAACTCCCCTAACCTTGATTAAACTGCTCTCTAGAGATGGAATTTGCCAAAACAAACCCCAAAAACGGATCTGGAGTGCCCAAAAACCTTAAGATGGACTGCCCTTGTCGCTAAAAGTCGCTAAAAAATTTCGCTCTCGAAATTCGCTAGAAATTCCGTCCTCGAAATTCGCTAGAAATTTAGATGGAAACTTCCGAGTGCCATAACTTCTCCGTCCGACCTCCGATTGACGCGAGTGACCACTCAAAACGTTTGTATCAACGAGTAGATCAAAGCCCAAGTGGTTTCACCCTCTTAAATTAGCTATAATTCTTTGGGTTTTTGAATCAAAGATTTCAGTCACCCAAATCTTCAAACTCAAATCCCAACCAATATCACCGTCGGAATTGAAAGTAAATTACAGCCGTGAGTTCGTCTTAACGAAATCTTCAAAAAGACACTTTACTCACTCAAATCCGACATACAAACCTAATACTTCAAGATTGTTGGAGGTAATAGGTTTGAGAGAGAAGAAATAGTTGCTTGAAGTATTACACCAAGAGACGTCAAGTTTGGAACGCTCAACAGTATTACTTCCAGCATAGGGAAATCCTAGAGTTTTTATATGCACGTTATTAGGCTCTGGCCTATATGGACTCAAATAACCATGCTTTTACCTATTGAGCTTGTATATGAACATATTATTTTGGACTATATTAATCATATATCCAACACAAGAGACCCACCCCCACCGTTCTCGCTGGTGCCACAAGGTGATCCAACCGTGCCTCATGAGTGCAGTAGTCTCTCTCTACTTCCCCATCATCATCTTGCTAGCCATCCTGGCCACCATGTCCCCGACGTTCTCCCTCTACCCGGCCTCGTCTCTCTCTTCCTTCAACGTCTCTGACTCTCATGTTGCCACCGAATGGACCCTCGTCTTCTCCATTGAAAACCCGAAGTTTATCCCAGTCAAGTACTCCCACATGAAAGCCACCATTGTCTTGGACTCCACTCCTTTGGCTCATGCTAAGTTCAGTTCTTTCATCCAGAAAGCCGCGAGCCTCACGAATGTTCGAGCTCATTTTCACTTTACCTTGCCCAGGGCGAACGAACTCTCTATTAAGAGTCTCGTGTCAGGATTGGAGTGTGGTGAAGTGAGGGTCGACGTGGTTTTGAGCTCAACTGGAGGCTTAGCTTTGGCGCGTGGCGGGTTCCTGTATTTGACATTTCTGTGACATGCAACGACCTGATATTTACTGCTGAATCTGACGATGGTGGTCTGACGTTGCTTGTCGGCATCAGCTATTGCGTTCTAGGTTTCTTCAGTTATGTATAGATGCTCAAGTTTGGTGTTATAATTTTTTTCCTTATTGCGTTCTAGGTTTCTACCTTGTTGATCTTAAAAGGCATACAATCCTTTTTATAGTTTCATGCATTTGGGATTTTACTCCTAAAATGCTCTTACAATTTAGTGCATTTTATTTAATTGACGATTTTGTAGATGATAGTCATTTTCTTGGATTTAATTAATCATGTGTATATGTACGAAACTATGGCTTGCAATACGCCGGTTTTTGTATGATACACGAATAGTAGCAACTGAGTCTTGAACTAGCGATGGATCTTTTCTGATAGAAGTAAGTTATCCCAAGATGACCAAAAATGCCTCTATCTCTCGGGTAATTCACCTCTGAAAACCCAGACCTAATCCTAGTTTTCCTCGTCCACTATGCCTCTCGAAGTCGCCTCTAAATAAAGCCACGGTAGTTATAATTAGCGGTGTCAAAAATACTCGAACCGGCTGGTTGATACCCCAAACCATAGCTTATAAGAGCCAACCCTACGCCGACCGGATTGAGCCGAGCCGAGCCGAACCCACCCATCCTAAAAAATGATTGTCGACGAACTGACCTGAACAACAGATTAGGCCAATTTGAAGGCCAGCCCGGCCCAAACCAACCACTGATGATCACATGACATCTACCCTAGTTATTGTGAATGGAAGGGCTGTTGCTTGGGCTTGGGCTCAAAGTGGATGATGGCTTAATCTAGAGAAATTCCATCTAACCCACGATTATAAATCCAACAGTAGATCCAATTTGTCAAGATCGGCGACAGACTCGCTCATGAAGATCACGCACAAGTTTGTTCTCGCCATTGCTTTGGCCATGCTTGTCCAATGCCTGTTATGGCTTGCTCTTTAGATTTTGTTTGATACTATGTTCCATAACAAGAACTAATTTTAAATGGGCTTGGAAAAGTGGAAAAAATGGATGCTTTGGCTTTGTAATTACTGGAGAAAATATACATATCATATTTATCTACAAAGTTACTAAAGCCAACTTTTGAAATCGGGCTCCACCCCTTAAATGTTGTTAATTAATACTCTTGCTAAACTTGAGAAAGTCATAATTATGCCAAAAGTTAAAAAAGAAAAAGGGTCTACTTCACTTCCACTGAATGACCATTCCCCACCTATCATTTTTATTGTTTTCAAATTCATACGCCATCTTCCCCGTTCTCCACGTTCCTCTTGGCAGAGATAAGGCTATAATTTCCCCCATTTCCTTTTTCTTTTTATCCCATCAACTTTCGTTAAGATTAAGGAAATTGTTAACATTGCTAAAAAGACGATTGCTCTAATTAATATATAATACAAAAGATCACATTAAAATTGCGATTATAATTAGAATACAATGAAGTAGGGCGATAGGTACTCCTTGAAAAGTTATTGCCAGCGTGACCACGTCACCCTATGTTATATATATCTTCCAGAAATACTTTCGGCAATTCTATAAATAGTAATAATTAAAGTCTAAATAAAATGTATGTTTTGTTTTTGGTCCGACAATTATTATTTATACCTTTTTTTAGTGGAATTTTCATAAGCTCAAAACAAGGTTGTATTTATGTATGTATGTACATGCATATATTTACGCAAAGTAAAGAAAACCAAAAGAGATGATGTATAAAAGGGATATGACAGAAATAATCTATAAATTTTGACTCAATGTGTAATGTTGTCTTTGAGCTTTTGGTTTGACAATTATTAATTTGTTTAATGTGGTCTCTAGATTTTTTTACATGTTTAATGTAGCCCCTAAACTATATGAAAATATTCAACATTGTAGTCATTCTATTAATCATTTTTATATAGTCTTGGGACTAAATTGAATATGTACTAAAAGTTTATGAACGATATTAAAGGACTACATTGTACATTGGGCTAAAGTTTAGGACTACATTGAATAAATTAAAATTTCAGGTACGACATTGCACATTTGACCAAAGTTTATAGATCATTTGTATCATTTTCCCATGTATAAACTATTGAATTCGCGAGTTTTTATATAGGATCAACCTTTTGGGTTCATCGGCCTACACCATATATAACTTAGTGGTAATTTCACCGCATAAGAATTGATAAATTATTTTTGCCCATGAGCATTTATAAAATTGTTGAAATAGTTGGCATTCGGGAAAAGAGGTCGTGATTTCATATAACAATAACTTAACTCAACTCGTTGGCAACCTCCATGAACAAATATTCATGAACTATTGCGAGAGTTGATACTTTTCACACAATCGAATAAAAAGTTGGTCACGTGAGAGTTGGCAACTTTATACAATAGCCAATGAATTCAACACTTTGGTACCCCTAAAATCAGAAAAAAAAAAACCAAAAAAGCATTAATAGATTATTGAAACAGTTTGTTATAGTTGGTAATAGTGAATTAGATTAGTTACTCGGAGTCATTGATAACCTTCACAAACGCATGGTAAATGATAGGAATAGTTTTCAAAACAACTGAAATGGAAGGTGGTAAGTGACTTGTACTGAGCATTTGTATCATCAAAATTAGTTAGTTATTTTATTGGAGATAAATCGCTCAAACACCTGAAATGCAGTTGGTAATTTTTGTCTAAAAATATAGTAACTTTAGCATGCCGGTATAATTTGAAAGTAAATGTTAGAAAACTATGACAACAATTGGTAAATTCGAAATAATCAAATAAATATCAGCATGTGATTCAGATAATATTTAGTAGATTGAATTAATTGGCAACTAAATGGGAGAAAAATTGGTTAATTATTCATTAAAAAGATAGTAACTTTAACATGTTGATAAGCTATGAAAAAAAAGGTTGGTGATTTTTGAAACTATTGGTGACATTCGAAGTGTAGATAATACCATTGGTAATTAATAAACGGGTTACAGACTAATCTAATCTTACAAGATGTTGACACAAAAAAGTCTGTTCCATAATTTACTTGGTGGAAAACTAGAGACTTTATCATTTGAGTGTTGTGTCCAACCTAAAAACTAAACCGTGCAACTAATATATTTAAGAAAATCACAGTTGAATCACATTAGCAAGAGGAAAATTGTCGAAAAAGTTATGAATCTATTGTACTTTTATCAATTCAATTTCTAAACATTTTAATTTTGTTAACTAAGTCATAAACCCTTTCACATTTTGTCGATTGAGTCTATTCAATCAATTTTGAGTAAAATCGTTGAATGAACGCCAGCCATCCTACATGACATGGCCAAACTCACCTAAACAATTTTAATAATATAAAAGAAAGGTAAAGAAGGAAAAAAAAAAGGAAAGAAAAAATAATATAAAATATAATAAATAATAAATATTTATTAAAAGTTATCTAAGTTGGCAACCAACTATGTTCGGTGGGATCGTTGGTGTCCATTTCAACGATTTTTTAGGACTCAATTGACATAATTAAAAATATTTAAGATTTAATTGGTAAAAGTATAATAGATTTAGAATTTTTTTAGACAATTTTCCTCACATGGAATGCACATGGAAACTTTTGAATGCCATCATTGAACCAAAACTTTTTTTGATCTGAAATGCGATTACTAGATTTACTTCTTAAAGTTTTGAGGAAATACATCAAGAGCATCAGTGCTTAAAAGATCTAGTAGAGCGGGCGGGGGATTATACAACCAATTAGTAGGTAGATAGTTTGAGCGACATGCTTTGGCTAGCCAATCCACAGCTCTGTTGGTGTTTCTGGAGCAATGGGCCACATAAATGTGCTGGAACTTCTTCAGTTTACTTTGGGCCCGGTCCAGGAGAGGCTTCACTTGCCAGTTTAACTCTTTCGAAGACACGACTGCTTACACGAGGGGAAGACAGTTAGTTTGTACTTCCAGCTGAAGTTCCGTTCGATTGGAGAACAAATCTAGGGTTTGAAGGAGAGCTAGGGCTTCCACTTGAATGGCCGAGGAAGCGTCAACGATTCTTGTGAAACCATCAACGAGACAACCGCGGGGATCTCTGCACGGACATGCAACCGTTGCTCTATTCGTGGTCGGGCGTGAGTCTTCTGCAGTCTCTGTTTCCACTTCGTTCAGTTCAACGAAGGATGCGTCAACGTTGATTTTGAGGGCGCCGTGGGGGGGAGGTCTCCATCGATCAGGTACCGTGGCTTCCTTCTGTCCAATTTCTAGTATATGAGTCAAAGCTTTGGTATTGTCAAACAGAATATTCGCCTGGAGTAAAGTGTGTTGCTGTGACAGGGGACGTTGGCTAAATAGATGTTGGTTCCGGTCCTTCCAGATGCTCCATAGACGAGCAGCAACTAGGTCAAAATGTTTGGTGAGCGTCGGGTTTTGTTTCAGCTGGAAGAGCCAGTCATCGAACCGTGTTAACCCTAATTTGGGAATCTTGATGTGCAGGGGTGTAGCGTTCCAAATTGGAGCGGTCCATGGGCAGAGTAAGAGGATGTGTTCTGTTGTTTCAGCTTCCATATTGCAGATGGAACACACCAAATCAGGTACGATCTTTCTCCGGTAAAGGTTATCCCTTGTAGGTAGTGTGTTGTGACATGCTTGCCAAAGAAATAGTTTGATTTTGGGTACAGTTTGAGAATGCCAAATGTGTTTCCAGAGATCTGTATTTGTTTGATGTGATGAAGTCGCTGCTGTGGTATGATGGTTGGTTTGGTTTTCTCTTGCTGAAAAATAGCCACTTTTAGTTGAGTAAATGCCAAATTTAGTGTGCAACCAGACTTGTTTGTCTTTTGAATTGGGCACACCAATAGGGGTAGCGAGTATTTCCTTCACAATTCCTTCGCCAAACATTGTTTCCACCTTCTCAGTATTCCACCTTCCCGTGTCTTGTTCTATTAAATATGCCACTAGAATTGGTTCATTTCTTGTTGCTGGCCTGCCAATAGGGCCACTCTTCACCCATCTGTCTTCTCGAATTGAGAGTTCTTTACCATTCCCGACTTGGTACATTATATGTGGCGTGATAAAATCTCTTCCCCAAGTAATACTTTGCCAACCCCATGACGGACGATATCCTTTTCCAGCTTTCCAGAAATCACCCTGTGGATAATACAGACCCTTCATTAGTTTACTTAGCAGGGACTAAGAATTTTGTGAGATTCGCCACGCTTGTTTCCCCAGCATAGCTGTGTTGAAATCTATAAGATCTTTAAAACCCATACCCCCTTCATCCTTTCTGAGTTTCAAGGATTCCCATTTCTTCCAATGTATACCAGCATGTCTACTGTTCGTTTTCCACCAGAAATTTGTGATCCTCTTCTCAATAGCTCTACAAATAGAAACGGGGATTTTGAAAATGGACATAGCATACTGAGGGATAGCCTGAACCACTGATTTAATTAAAATCTCCTTCCCCACTTTTGATAACAAGCTTTCCTTCCAGCTTTCTAGCTTGCTATTTACTCGTGCTAGGATCCATGCGAACATTTCTTTCTTTGAGTAGCCCCAATCCGAGGGAATTCCTAAGTATTTCCCTGTTTTCTCTATCTCTGGGACTCATAATGCTTTGGCCATATTCCTCCTCAATGTAATAGGGCAGAATTTGCTGAAATATATACCTGATTTATTGAGGTTAATGGCCTGACCAGAAGCAAAACAATATTCATGGAGAATCATCGCTAATTTTTGACATTCTAGGGTTGTGCCGTTAAGGAAAAAGATAGAGTCATTCGCAAACAGCATGTGTGAAAGGGTAGGGCAGCTAGTGTTCAATTTAATTCCTCTAAGTGTGTCGTCATCCACTGCTTTTCTCATCATTATTGATAGAACATTAGCTATTAATATAAAAAGATAGGGTGGAAGTGGATCACCTTGGCGAATGCCTCTAGTTGGCTTAAAAGAAGGAAGAGCCTCCCCATTAAAATTTACACTAAATGTAACTGTGGAGACACACTGCATCACCCAATGCACCCACTGCTCGCTGAATCCCATTTTAGTTAAACATGCTCTTAGGAAGTCCCATTTAATCCGATCATACGCCTTCTATATATCTAACTTTAAGATTGCTTGAAACTTCTTTTTCCTCTCCCGAGTTCGTAATCTGTGAAGGACCTCTTGTACTATCAATATGCTGTCTTATATTTGCCGTCCCCCCCACAAAGGCACTCTGCTCTTCTGCAATAAGTAGGGGTAGAAGAGGTTTTAATCTATTTGACAACACTTTTGAGATGATTTTATATGCAAAATTGCAGAGGCTGATGGGGCAATATTGTTCCAACTTCTCTGGGTGTGGGGTCTTAGGAATGAGGGTTATAAGTGTTTTGTTCATATTAGGATTGAGATAACTAGTGGTGAAAAAGTGCTGTATTTCTGTAAAGATATCTCGGCCAATATCTGGCCAGTGATTTCTGAAGAAAAGACCATGCATACCATCTGGACCAGGAGCTTTATTGGCTCTTAACTGCTTCATAGCTGTCATGATTTCCTCCATACTCACTTATTCGACTAATTGTTGATTCATTGTTGCATCCACCAAAGCTGGAATTTGTTGTAAAATGGACTGAAAGTTTCGAGGCCCCACTAACTCATATAGCTTTTGAAAGTATGTACCAGTCATCTCTTTTAGCTACTGTTCCTCCCACACCCATACATCATTTGCATTTTTCAACACTGAAATCTGGTTTCTGATTCTCCTCTGAATGGTGGTTGTATGGAAGAATTTAGTATTTTTATCCCCCCATTTTATCCAGTTAATTCTTGACCGCATAGCCCAATACATTTCTTCTTATCTCCACAACTAGTCAATTTCGTTTGTTAATTCCTTTGCTGCCTTGATTTCATTAGAAGCTCCTGTGTTGTTCATTAAGTGTTGCAACTCTTTATTCAGCCATGTGATCCTCTTTTTAGCATTGGTGAATCTGTTATGGCTCCATTTTGACAACTTTTTTGACACTATCTGCAGTTTCTCCACCACGCTAAGCTGTTGGAAGGGCGGTTCAGCCCAAGTTTCCCTTACGAGAGACACGCATTCCTCATCCTCTACCCAGAAGGCTTCGTATTTAAAGCTCTTGCCCTTTCTTTTCCTCGGAGGGCTTGTCGAAAGGATAAGTGGGGAGTGGTCGGAACCAATGGCTGGTAAGGCAATGCATTCAGCTGTGGGATAGTTAATTCGCCATTCTGAACTACATAATACCTTGTCTAAATGCTTCTTGACCAGATTCTCTCCCTCTCTGTTGTTGGTCCAGGTAAAGGCGCACCCTTTACATTTTAGATCTAGTAAAGAACGGTTGTACAAGAAATCTCTAAAAGCTGTCAGTCAGTAAGTTTCTGCTCTTTTCTTACCCACTTTCTCCCAATGGTATAAAATCTCATTAAAGTCACCCATACATAACCAAGGGAACCGATAGTGTAGACTTTTTTGATGAATATTTTCCCATAATCTAGTTCTCTCCTGAAACTGATTTGGAGCATGTGTGAACGTGATGTGCATTCGATGGTTGGCATTGAGTGAAGATTACATTTGTTGTGAAAGAGTTAATGGACAGCAGTACTTGGTCGTCCCAAAAGATTGCTAAACCCCCTGTTATACCTTCTGGATTTACTAAGAAGTAGTGCTGGAAGTTAAGTCGCCGCCGTAATCTTAGCACCTTTTGCTCCTGATTTTTTGTCTCCATAATGAAGACAATATTGGGCCGTTCCTAAGTCACTAGGACTCTTAGAGCTTGAATTGTCAAGGGGTTGCCCAGCCCTTGACAATTCCAGCTTAAAATCTTCATGGGTGAGTTGGTGGCTTATTAGGGCTAGCCACCAAAGCCCACTTATCAGACGTATTTGCCACCCGGATAGGGGTTTCCACTAGCTGTGTTGTTCACCTTTGCTATCTTGGATGGTTGAGCACCATAGGGACAAAATTGTTTTCCTTTTTCTGAAGAAGATAGTTTGGCACTTTTAGTTTTTCCTTTGTTTGGTCCTTTCCCTGAAACATTATCAACCATTTCTGCTTCAATCTCCTTCCTCTATTTCTCATATAGCACCATGATAGATTCCTCATCAAGGCAGCTGCTTCCTCTTTTTTGAGGGCTATTCTCTTCGAAGATAATTAGTGCTTGAGAAGGAAGATGATGGTTGCATTCTTGGGAACCAGAATTTTCTGCATTATTCAGTGGGCCAAGTTGTTGAGTTTGCTGCTGATATTGATCTTGTTGCTGCAAGTTTATTGTAGGGACCGGTGAAATGGGGGTTTCGGGCACACTCTCCTCTTCTTCCTGTTGATATTCTAGTTTGCCATAAAATATTTTCCCATAAGGACTCAGCTCTCGTGCTTCCGCTCTTAGCCAATGTCCAAAGCGGCCTGGTAAGTTCTTGGCAAGCCCTGTTTCCTCGTATGGTATTTCTTTGCAAGAAGACGCATAATGGCCAATTCTCCCACATGTGTAGCAATAATGCGGTAGCCTTTCATACTTGAATTCCACCCACAAACTCTTGTTGTCAAGATTCACTAAAACTCCAGTTTTAAGAGGGTTTCCCAAACTCAACTTAATTTTGGCCTTACCCACCTTGTGAGTACTGTTCCCTTTCGCTTCCAACTTTACCTCCACAACATCTCCGATTTTTTATGCTATTTCCGTAACTACCTCATATGTAACTCGCCCAAAAGAGAGGCCATATAGATTAACCAAGAATTCACAGTGGTCAAATTCATAGCAAATATCGGGGTATCGGGATCACACTGCTTTAAGACCAATAAATTGTTTGAGAACGACCATGGCCCTGAATCTAAGATTCGTTGTTTTTCAACCTCCGATTGGAAGGAAAATGAGTAGTATCCAGGCTCTATTATAGCACAGGTAAAACTTTCATTTCGCCATACTTTTTTCATTGTGGTGATGAATGCAGGAAAATTCACATTTGGCTTGTTAAAAAATTTCCCATATAATGTTTTCCGACATGCTAGCAGGTTTTCCTCAGGGATTTCACTTGGGATGTCGACCACATCTTCCTCGGACCAAAGATTTCCCAGACTTTTGCAGAGGGCAGCCAACCTTTGCTCTTCATCATACCGGTTTGCCATCTTTCGGAGAACACCAGCACTATTGGGTACTTGGGGAAAGAGCGGTCGTGATTCTTCGAGATTCAGCTAGTGGATGAAGGGAGCTCTAAATCTGCGGAGAGGACAGAAGGGGAAATGTGGGGAGAGATACTAAATCGGGGGAGGATAATGGGTTTTAGGGTTTAGTGTAGGCGAGGGAGTGAGGGATGGGTTTGGGGTTTTTGGGTTTATCGGGGCTGGTGTGGGGGAAGATGAGGATGGATGATGATTTGGGAGGATTCGAGAGTTGCAGAGCGAGATCTATCCAAACGGGAGAGAAATTCTACTCAGGCAGTAGAGAGAGAGCTCCATGGTCGGAGAGATACTATTGAACCAAAACTTGACGAGGTCAAATTTGAATATCAATTGAAGGCGCTTTTGATGAGATAAAAAAAGCTTTGGACTAAAATTTGTATTAAAATTTGGTGCTTTTTTATAAGATAAAAAGATGTTTGGGCTAAAATAACGAGACAAAAAGAGTTTAGGCTAGAATTAGGATTCAAATAGGTAATATTTCTTTCATGAGACAAAAAGAAAATTGGTCCAAAATCGAGACCCTATCTGAAGTCGTTATTTTCGAAGGAGTCGAGCCTAATTTGTTGAGAAATATCAATCCGCACGGTGTCCTCCGATTCGCCTAACAGCTGCGTTAACATGTCGACATGGGGAGCATGTGAAACGCATGCTTGGAACAACCATCAATCCGCGCGGTGTCGCCATATTCGTCTCTCGTCTTCTTCATGGCAGCATTTCAACGCGACTAGAACTTGTCATATTCTCAAAAATCGGTCGAAACACGTTTAACTTGCGTCCATTTCCAGTCATTCACATTCGTGTCTCGCCAACAGAATGAGGGAAAATTGTCTAAAAAATCCTAAACTTATTGTATTTTTTGCCAATTCAATTCTAAACTTTTTAACTTTACTAATTTGGTCCTAAACCTTTTTCAATTTTTGCCAATTCAGTCCATCAAGTCAATTTTGATCGAAAAATGCTGACGTGGACGCCGGCGGTGCAACATAGGATTGCCGGCGCTCACGTGGACAATTTTAAATACTATTTTAATATTTTTTTGAAATTTTAATATTTTAATTATTTTTTCTGTTTTTTCCTTCTTCTTCTTTTTTTTGACTTTTCCGGTGGCTGGCCACTGGCCATAGCCAACTCACTAGCCTTGCTCACCACAAGTGAGGCCCGGCTAAGCAAGGAGGAGCCCCAGCAAGGGGAGGCCTCGCCCAAGCATGGCTCGGGAAGGGTCTCTTAGGCGAGGCTGACCCTCGCCCAGGCTAGGATGGCCTCACCGGGCGTCGGCCGGGCGACGGTGACGCCAGGTGAGATCGCCTTGGCTTGGACGAGGGTTGGCCTCGCCAAGTTTGGCGAGGGGAGAGGGGAGCCCTTGCCCAGGCGAGCGTCAGCCTCACCCGAACCAAATTTGATGAGGCCATGATCGCTCGATTTAAGCTCGTGGTCCTGACTACCAATTGGCAATCGTGAATAGGTACGAATCACAAATTGTGCATTGTCATGGATGTTTTGCGGACGTTATTCAAGTTTATCATTTCCCTTATTTTTTTATTATTATTTTCGTATCTATGGGAATCTCACTTTGGAATTAGAAGAAATCCCAATCAATTACATTTTCCTTCCAAGTTCCCAAGGAAGCCGGATCCTTAAAAAAGTCAAAAGAGTAGAGAAGGCATTATCTCGACTTTCAAGAGGGACGGCGCCATTAGTTGATCATTTATCTAATTTATTTTCAATACACAAGCCAATCGACTAGAACTAATTAAACCGATCTTTTCCCTTGCGCACAACATACACGGGCCAATCGACCAAAACTAATTCAACCAATCTTCTCTCTTGCGCGCAACATACCAAACTTTTCCTTTTCTTGTTAAATCACAGCATTTATAACTTTGATCCTCCATGATCAATATCACGTACCCTCTTTGTTTTATAGCCACCCCAATGTCCATACCTAAAACGTGTACTAATCCGTACCAAACAAAATCCCAATAATTTATTTCCCCCTTTTCCCTTTCCAAACAGCGAGTAAACATACGTCAAGTAAAACCCCCTCCCTCTATCGGGGACCGTCGCTCAAAATAACCAATTTGATCGTCGCCGCCACCGGCACCAAAAGATATTTTTACCAAAAGTCTCGCATCTCCCCACCACCACACGTTCCTAAAAAAAATTAGGATTTTCAAGCCACTCATAAGAAAGTCCATCCCCCACCGCCGGGGTTGGGTGTTTGATGATTGAGCGGAATCTAAAGTTAATGCTTTTTTATAAGACTAAAAGAAGTTGAGCCAGAATTGTGGTTCGAATGAAAGTCGGTGCTTTTCAAAGAAATTGGACCTATTTTCAATATGATGAAAAATTGTCATTTGTTGGTCCAGACATTTTAAATCGTGTACGAAGAAGGATGCGAATACCATGGACATTGAAGCAAGACAATGATGCACTAAGGAGATTGCGTTACAAATTCAAAATTAGCTGATCTATATCAACAAGTCACGATTCCAAATATTCTTTGGCACAACATGATGCACTAACCAGAACTCAGACGCATCAAACAACTGATTACGCATCAAACTCAAAAATGCTGTTAAAGACTTGGTTGATTCCCCTATCCTTTGATGGTGTCCATTATCTTCTTCGTATCATGACCAAAGCGCGATGTCCCTAGGATGATTCCTCCACAAATGTCCCTAGGATGGTTCCTCCACGTTTGTGGATATCAAGTAGGACGAAATGGAGTTTACTTGTAGAATCCAAGAAATCATCATAATTTCCCATATCATTTCTGATCTTTTTGGAGTTAATGATTTTGTCTTGGTATGCGCACTTACATCTATGACAAGAACTCTCTTAAAACCTTGTATATGGTACAACCAGCACCTGATCACCATGTTGAGCCCCGGACAGAGACCTCCCTAGTCCCTATGTCGCGATACATGCACGAACATCGTTGGCCTCAATATACATCTGCATAATATCGAATTGTCTAGCAGGATCGGTCAGTCACGAGCATTAGAGCACTGTATTTCTTTTGTTATGACATAGCGGAACAGAACTTATAACCGTTGACGCGGCCCTTCCCGTCCGAAGTATACTCCTTTTGTCCTTGTGCACTACAATATGCATAATTGAAGATAATATCATTGAAATAACAGACGTACTATTTCCTAACAAATAATTGAAATTGACGACAACACAAAACCAAATGTGTCACATAAGGGGTTAACCCCTTGGGGTTCGGGAAAAGTACCAAAACGGTCATAAACTTATTGCATTAATACCAATTTAATTATAAACCTTTCATTTAGACCAATTTAGTCCCAAACCTTTTCGATTGGATCACGACTGTGTCATGTAGAACCATCAGTGTTTACATCAACAATTTCCTACCTAAATTAGCCGAATGGACCGAATGCAAAAAAGTTTAGAATTGAATTAATCCAATTATAAGGTTTAGGAATGAATTAGTATAATAAGGATGACTTTTTTGGTACTTTTCCCTTTGAGTACGGTGTCATTGACATGGACAAAATACTACATGGTTAAGGAAAATACAAAAAATAACGAACTTCATTTCCCGACATAAAAACCTTTCAAATTAACAAGGACAAGGAACAATTTTTTTCTAGACTTACTTCACAACTGAATATGAGGGGTTGTCTTGTAACGGATTAGGGTAAGTCTGCTAGACAGCAAAATAACATATAGCAAATGAGAACACGATTAGTCAACCACAAATGAACCTTCAAGATTAAAATTCGATGAATGCTTAACCAGCTTTAGCACTAGTGAATCAGAAAATTGCAAGCAAATCCTATGGGTAGCGAGTGATCAGCTCACGAAAGGACCTGGTAATTGGTATGACCTTTTGAAGCTGAAGAATAGCATCAACCCTGAAAATGAAGCAACAATTCCACCACAGTCAGATCGATCAATCAGCAACTTAGTTATTGGAGAACAGCACTTGGAAAGGAAGAAGAAGAAGAAGATTTTGTCTCTGTTCAGGGAACCTTGGAACCTTGAAAGTTTTAGTGCCGCACTTAAAGTCCTCAATTTAAAATAAACGAATCAAGCTAAGCGCCTCTCCACTTGGAAAAGAAGAAGAAGAAGAAGATTTTGTCTCGGTTCAGGGATCCTTGGAAACCCAGGAGAAAGTAAATTCCTTCGCACGGTTTTCGATTTGGCTCTGGACCACGAAACACAACAGATAATATAAGATAAAACAAAGTGAAATTGATGAGAGAGAGAGAGAGAGAGAGAGAGAGAGAGAGGGTGGCATCACCGGAGAACGCCTGGGCATCCACTTTGCGTACTGGGCATCGCTAGCTTTCTCAGTGGAGAACTCTCTCTCTCTTCCTCCCTAGAATTTGAATGAGGGGGAAAACCAGTGTACTATAGTTGTTTTACGCGATTCACAGAATCTTTGAAGAAGAGAGAGAGAGCAGTAAAAGACTAAAGTCAAGATTCTTCTAGGAAGATCTGGCCAACTCTTTTTTATCAAACTCGCACGTAATTTTGTGTATAGTAATTACAAAACATGCTATGATTTGATGGGGAGATAGCGCATGAAAGCACAAGCTAGCATTAGGATTGTGAGATTAACGCGATTCAATTCACGTAAACTGGTATTGGCAATGTATAGACTGGTTTGTCAAGTATAATACGAGAGAGTTCCTTATCCAGTGTTTGAAAATGATTCAAATCAGGTGGGTATTTATTTGTAACCTGTTGCATCACATTACGAACCAATTATACAAACCAAACCATGCATACCTAATGTGGTGGATAAGACGGAGACGTGTTTTGTTAATCTAAATCCCTTTTCTATTTGATATGCTCAAGTCAATGTCCTTTAATACCAATTAAGAAGACCCTTTACCATTGTATAAATGAACTATTCTGCCTAGCAAATTAGCACCGCGCGTAGACTAATATTAACAAAATTAGAGCCTCAAGTTACCATTTTCCCGTATGATTTCCTGTAGAACAAAGGGGTTATTCAATGGAATACGATCTTTCCTTTTTCAGGGTCTCCAATCAAAGAACTCGATGGTGTTTCCTCGTTTGTTTTTCTTTCTTTGGATGCAAGAAAAATGATAATCGAAGTATCATAAATTTTAAAAGGACAAAAAAATTCCAAAATTAGCTCTCTGTCTGCCCTTTTTGATAAATTAACTGATCCTCGTTCTCGTTGACAAATAATACAACCGACATCTCAAATGCTGTTTTTCGCACGTCGTTCATGGATTTATAATTTACGTTTCTCTTTCTACTTCTTCTTATAATGTTCAAATTGCAAATTCATGTCATATTAATAATATCACTTTAGAAAAGTCAAATTATTTAATTAAATATGGAACGGTGATGTATTTTTCCATTGAGTCGAACAATCATGACCCTGCAAAAGAGGAATGCTCAAATCGAGTTTGATAGTGACTATAGTCTATATTGCCCTATCAAAATGAATTTTTTCAGTCAAGTGACTACATCTTCCTTTCGTATTAAGATCGTCAAATTTCCCTTTTGTCTTATCATAGTTTAGTGATCAGTGATGTCTAAGGTAGTTTTTGCGTATCTCAACTAGTCAATTTCTCTAGGCAATTTTTGGTGTGCTGTCCTTTATATTGGTTTGGTACATTCCGGATTTTACTTTTTAAGTGCTCCTAACAAGGTTCAAACCTAAGACCGCCATAAAAGGAAGAAAGCCTCTTGCCATCTAAATCTTTGTAATTGGGGAGATAAATTAGAGTCTGAAAAGATTTGAGCTTGAATCTTTTACTGCTTTGATATCAAATTATTGCTGATTGTTCTAAAAAATTAAGCTGTTAGATAAAAGCATGATTTAATATCCAAATATTCTAATAGGGTTAACTCTCAATTTGCCATATAAATTTAAACAGTTCGACGTGCTTATGAGAGTGGACATTAGTAAAACGTGAAAGTGACATGAATTAGTACAGAGTCGGAATAATACAACGTGGAACGTTCATATCATTTGTAAACATAAATGCTTGGGTTCTGGGAGCGCTGAGTAAGTACGGTGAGAGTATTCTGACCAACGCCTATAGTGTCGAGTCGGAGAAAGGCGCCGTTGCTGCTGATGATGGCCGTTGTTCTCGGAGTTAAATATATATACATGTTGCAAGATTGAATTCGATCGGTGGCTAGCGTGCAAAATGTAACTTGTTAGCTTTGTGGTCTCTCGGGATGTGGGATAATTACCCGATGAGTTCTAAACTTATTATATGGATGTTAATCAAATTCTAAACTTTTTAGTTTTGTTAATTTAATCTTAAACCTTTGCTAAAATTTATATGGAATTCTTTCGGTTAATTTTTGCCAGAAATCATTGATGTCACAATTTAGTCATTACTGGTGAAAATTGACCGAAAGGATTTCATTGGAATTTCATATAAAAGTTTACGACTAAATTGTCAAAATTGTAAAGTTTTAGACCATATGGGCATCCGTACGATAGTTTTATCATTGATTAGACAATTTTCCCATCAAAGATTTGACTCGCTAACTTAATTTAGACTTCATATTAATTTAGGGTGTTCATTTGGCTCTTTTCTAATGTAATTTTTTCTCTCTTAACATCACGCGCCTCCTATGGCATGGTCAGAACCTTGTTGTGTAAATGTGAATCGAACATGGAAAAGGAGGGCAATACATAAACAATGGACAAGAACAAAAAAAAGAAGGCTAACCAAACCGAGACAAGGCCAGAGGCAGATAATTGCCTTCTCTTACAAGCCCCCCCATTTCCATCCTATAAATTCAAGCGTCCGCCAAGGCCTAGTACGCCAAACTGACCCAAGAGAAGCAACCAAAACCAGAGAAGCAATGGCGACCACGAGGGTCGCGCTCTGCGCTCTTCTTCTAGCGATGCTGCTCCCAGCGAAAGCGCTAGTGAGCAGGGAGGCCACTGTGACGTGCCCGCCGACAGAGCAGAGCTTTGACCTGAGCTCGATCACATGCGCGACCCCTCTGAACAGCCTGTGCAGCAACAAGATTAAGGAGCAGAAGCCCTGCCTGTGCCACTACGGTGAGAGTACTCTGGACAATGCTGTAGTGGTCGAGTCGGAGAAAGGCGTTGTCGCTGCTGATAATGGCTGTTGTTCTGAGATCGGGGCGTTGATGCTTAGGAAAGGAGGGCACGCGGTCGATGCTGCTGTCGCCACTGCTCTGTGCATCGGCGTCGTCAATCCGATGGCTAGTGGGATTGGAGGCGGCGCTTTCATGATCGTCCAGTCCTCATCGACATCAAAAACCGAAGCCTACAACATGAGGGAAACTGCTCCTTTGGCCGCTTCACAGGTTTATCCTCTTTCTAAGGGTAAAGGTGGCAAAATGATTTTGGAACTCATACTTCTCTTTTTCTTTCGTTTTTTTTTTCCCTTTGCTTTTCCTTCTTCCTCGGCCAGTGACCAGCCACATGTGAGGGACGAGCTCGCTGATCTGGCGACCGAGGCCTTGTGGCCTCTGACACTGATAAGGCTGGATCGGCGAGACTTGAGCTTGGCTGTGGTGGTCGCCGGTTGAAGAAGAAGGAGAAAGGAAAAGTAAAATAAAAAATAAAAAAAGAAGAAAAGAAAAAGAAAAATTATCAAAATTGTATGTACAAACCTGCTCACCTGATAAAGACTAGTTCATTGCAGATCATCTGTTTTACAGTCAAGGAGAGCTAATTATTATCACGACTTAGTAAATATACTAGCAGCCATCTGTCAAGCTTTGGAATCGATTCATTAAATGCTGTCCTCTGAACTTTTATCAAGTCTTTAGCTTCTGTTCAAATGAATTATCTTGGAGGTGTAGAGGAAGCAACTAGTCCCATCGGGATCTCTCCTTTGTCGAACGATCTCCTTTGTCCTTTCCACTTGTTAAAAATCGTAACTTTTAGTGCTGTTAACAGGACATGTACGAGAAAAATCCCTCGGCTAAGTACTATGGCGCTTTGTCAATGGGAGTGCCTGGTGAAATAGCCGGCCTTCATCAGGCGTGGTTGAAGCACGGCCGTCTGGCATGGAGCACCTTGTTCCAACCGTCCATAAAACTGGCAAAAGAAGGGTTCGTGGTCGCTCCATACCTTGCGCGGCAGATAGAAGTCTCTGCGAAGATGATCTTGAACGATCCTGGCTTGAGACAAGTTTTTGCCCCTGGCGGGAAGCTGTTACGCGCCGGCAATACCTGTTATAACGTGGAATTGGGCCAAAGGTTAGAGGCCATAGCAGAACAAGGGCCAGATGCATTTTACGATGGGAGCGTCGGCGAGAAGTTGGTCAAGGACGTGAGAGAGGCTGGAGGGATTTTGACGATGGAGGACCTAAGGAATTATGAAGTCGAAGTAACGGATGCGATGTCCGTTGAGGTCATGGCCTATACTGCATTCGGAATGCAGCCTCCCTCGAGCGGAACGTTAGGGTTCAAACTGGTGAGTAATTTCTTTAACATGTTCTGTTTCTGGCGACACCCAACATATGAAATAGCGATCATGTACTGCTGCTATGAGGAAAAATTCCAATTCCGGTAGCCTATAGCTTGGGAAAGTGTTGTGATCGTGGTTGATGAGCGGAAGTTGGAATTTGTCTTATGAGACAGTGTCAGGTATAGTTGTTCTTTAGAGCATACACGGACTTGGAGGGTCTGATCTCGGGTAATGGTCATGAACAGGTCATGGACATCATCAACGGCTATGGAGATTCCAATGCTGCAGAGGGAAATCTTGGGATGCACCGCTTGATAGAGGCGATCAAGCACATGTTTGCTGTCCGGATGGACTTGGCCGACCCTAATTTTGTGAGCATCAGTGAGTACATGTCCGATATGCTCTCTCCGTCCTTCGCTAAGCAACCGAGACAAAGGATACTTGACGATACTACTTTCCCTTCGGAGCATTACATGTACAAGTATGAAGATCCTACTTCGACCTTGGCAAAATCAAAACAGACCTCCGCTTTGTTGTGAACTTACTGTAATTTAACCTGGTTTAACCCTCTGCTGGCAGGTGGAGTCAACTTAAAGGTCATGGTACCAGCCATTTTGGCATCGTAGATGCAGAACGAAATGCCGTATCTTTGACTACAACTGTTAATTATCCATTTGGAGCTGGGGTTCTCTCGCCTTCTACAGGTATCGTGCTCAACAATGAGATGGGCGACTTCTCCATACCCACGGAGGTTTCCTCCGACCGCCTGCCTCCTGCTCCAAACAATTTCATCAAACCAAACAAGAGACCTCTGTCTTCCATGACCCCACTCATCATCACCAAGGTGTGCAAACACAGTCCTTTGGCTGACATGAAGAGAATCTATACTGTCTTTGACCGAATAGCTCTATCTTGTGTTCGTTGAATCGCATCTGAGCAAGCAAAATTTCCCAGGCACCGCCTATCGAATTTCCCAGGAAACCTAAACTTTGTTTCTTCTCAACTTGAATTTTGGGTTTCTCATCGAAATCTCCTGAATGCAGGATAACCAGTTGGCAGGGGTCATAGGAGGGAGTGGAGGAATGAACATAATTCCAGCAGTGACCCAAGTTTTTCTAAATCACTTTGTCCTGGGAATGGAACCATCGGATGCTGTTCATTATCCGAGGGTCTACCACAAGGTACCATTTCAACTAATATTCATTGACGACCTTGCAATCGAATTCCTATCCGAAGTTGTTACGTTCCAGTCATTTTCAACTCAGTCCTTTTCCTATTTCGCAGCTGATACCGAATGTGGTATACTATGAAAACTACACCTGCATCAATGGTAATCACATCAAGCTCCCGGATGAGCGAAAGCTTTTCCTGAAGGAGAGAGGTCATAAGTTGGAAGCCAGAGAAGAAGGAGCAATTGTCCAGCTTGTCGTTCACAGCCTACAAAGCACGCTTGATTCGGCTCACATGAGTTGCGAGGACTTTAACTCTGGAGTCGTCTATGGAACTCTTACTGCCGTAAGTGATCCTAGAAAAGATGGGAGGCCTGCTGCGGTTTGATCTGTTCCGGAGGAATTAAGAAATAAGCGCTTCATAAAGATAGATGGTGAATGGTATTGAGATCGCCAGCCTATGCTTTAATGAAGTTTCCGCATTATGATCCGATGAGATCCCTGAATCTGCTTCTACACATTGCAAATTGCATTAGAAAAAATATCAAAGCGATGCGTCTTCGACTTAGAATATGTCAGCAGAAGCAAGCAAAGCAAATAGCAGTTGATGTAGATAACACATCACAGAACCCAACATAAAGTTTCTGCCTCCATGAGTCTGTTTTTCAAATGCGTTTCTCAGGTCCTCTTGGAAACTTCACCGGGTGAGATATCAGAGAAAAAACAATCACTTAAATGTCTCCGACGAGATATTCCAGCCAAATTGATTACATGGCATTTATAATTAAAATTTTAATATGATTTGACATGTTTTTTGAAAAATCCAATCCACGTGGACTCCAAAATGACGTCGCCTTTAAATGAAATTAGCACCGAAGTGATCACTTTTTAACAATGATTGGCATTAAAGAGATCTTTTTTTACTAACAACCGGCACTTTAATAATCACTTTTAACAATAACTGGCACTCAAATGATTCATATTTACAATTTTTAGCACTCAAATAGTCACTCATTAACTTGTCTACACGGCATCATTTAGGTATTATATGTTGACTAGGCACACCGATGAGCAACGTAAGATCAAGAAATTAATAAAATATAGCCACATCGGATTTTCAACAATGTTGATCGGAGTTGACACTTAAGGGCACGCATGACAACCATTATATTCCAGAAATAATTTCTGGAATAGAAATAAATTTTTCTATTTCTATTTCTAAAAGAGTTTCTAAGAAAAAATAACGTTTGATAACGACACAAAATTTCTACTTTAAAAATAGAAATTCGTTTGATAACGACACAAAATTTCTTCTTTTCGGACGGCGGTGGACTGGCAGCAGACAATGGCGGTCGGCGACCAGCGAAGGTGGCCAGCGGTGGGGGCCGGGGGGCCGCTGGCGACAGACGAACAATGGTCGACGGCAACAGATGAAGGATCGGTTGACGAATAATGAGAAAAAAATTTTATTTCTCATTTATGTTCCAAAAATAGAGAAATAGAAAATTTCTACTTCTGATTTCTATTCCAAACCTATTTCTGAAATAGAAATCTATTCCAGAAATAGAAAAACGAAATAAGTTTATCAAATTGATTTTTATTCCAGAAACAGGTCTAGAATAAAAAAAATTGTTTCTGAAACAAAATTAAGCAGTTGTCATGCACCTCCTAAGTGATTTTTTTTTGTTTTTTTTTTTAAGTGGTACTTAATTGATCCAAAAGAAATTTTTAGTATCAACTTTTGGCGCTTTTAGTGTACTTACCAAAAATGAATGCACATTCGACATTTAATAATATTTTAACTTTTTTTTGAATATTTTCATACTTTTATTTTCTTTTACCTTTTTTTTTATTATTTTTAAGGGCCTGCAAGGGGTTGTTGGCCATCGGATGTGGACTTGCTGCCCTTGCACGTGGCCAATGAGGCTGCAAGCCCTTGCCCGATGGCCAGCAAAGGTTGTCAATCGTCGGCCAATGCTAGAAATAGGTAAAGAAGGAAACAGATAAAATAAAATAAAATATAAAAAATTCATTATAAACTGTGCACGTCAGTGTCGACTGTGCCCTAAGGATGACTGGGGCTCATGCTTGCGATTTTCAACCAAAATTAACCGGATGAACTCAATTGGTAAATTTTGAAAATATTGAGAATTCAATTGACACTATTAAAATGTTTTGGATTGAACTGGCAAAAATACAATAAATTTATGATTTTTTGGATAATTTAACGTTGAATCTTTTGGATGCCATCATCGGATGAGAACTTGGGTACCAACCAAAGGCACGTGCTTTTTATGAGACAGAAAAAACTTTGGGTGAGAATCTAAGTTAAAGATGGTGTATCTAAGTTAAAGATGGTGTTTTTTTATCGGACAAAAAGTTTGGGTAAGAATTACCAGATAAAAAAAAGTTTAGGTCATAATTAAAATTCAAGTAAAAGCAAGTATTTCTTTCGTGAAAAAAAAAAATATATATATATATATATATATATTGAGACCCTAACTAAAGTAGTTATTTTCAAAGGAACCGAGCCTTATTTGTTCAGAATTATCAATCCGCACGGTGTTCTCCAATTCGCCTGACAGCTGCGCTAACGTGTCGACATGGGGAGCATGTGAAACGCATGCTTGGAACCATCAATCCGCGTGGTGCCGCCATATTCGTCTCTCGTCTTCTTCATGGGAGCCTTTCAATGCGACCGGAACTTGTCATTTTCTCAAAAATCGGTCAAAACACGTTTAAATTGCGTCCATTTCCCGTCAGTCGCATTCGTGTCTCGCCAACAGAAATAACACATTCCGTGCAAATTATATGTTAGCTGTTCTATGACAAATCGCGCCAGAATCGCTAGCTTCTGAACGAGGCAAGGTCTGACTTTGATCCTGTTTAGGTTGTCCATCTGCTTAGCGTTTTTGGGCAAAAGGGCTGGAATTAGCCGTGCCAAATTTGCGATGAGCTAAGCCTCAGGCGAACTCCATATCCATTTCTCTTTCTTGCACCTGACGGTTCACATGCCGACGGAGAAACAAACTTTTGCACACGTGAACAAAGTTCAGGTACTAGAGAATTCGCAAGAAATCATTTTTATTGCAACTCAACCTCTAAGAGATTACACCGAGCAAGCATTGACCACGGCATCTTAAGTCTCTCTAAGCGCACATATAACTATATACAAACCGATAATTTAGATCTGCCAAATCAATGTATTACAGACCAACTTACGTGCTCATAGAATTATCGGCATCACTTTAACCGGTCCCTTTCCCGATGCCGACCAAGTCATTCTCGGCGCAGCAGCTTCGGTCATCTAGCAACTCTGTCGGCGGCTCTTCTTCTCTTTTGTCCTCGATCACGTCTTTGGGACTCCAGAAGCTAGGCTGGTTGGTTGAAGACAGGAGCCTCGCCCACATCCGATCGGTTATCACGACATTGTTCTGCTTCTCTGTAATTCTCTGGAGCAAAAAGAAACGACAGAGGATCAGGGTAAGGTGAAGGATTGCATGCGTTACTCGCACTGAAGGAAACCACGATTCGAATGCCAATGCGTATTCATTGACCATACGTACATAGAAAGGTATGTATGTCTGTCTTCCATTGACGAGTCCTGAAGTGAAGCCAGTGTAGCCCGCCATTGTTCCATGAACGCAACTTTGAGCGAGAAGCGTGCAGTACACATTGTCGGAGGCGATGCTTGGTATGGCGCGGATCATATACGTAGGGTCTGTCAAAACAAACATTCGATCAAAGTTAGATCCTTCTGTTGCTTTCCCACATAGGCATACTCCTACGATAGCACAAAACAAGATACTGACCTATGTATTTGAGGGTTATGCCCATCTTACCCCGCTGGGAAAAATGATCCTGCCGAAAGAAAAAGCGGGAAATGTGTTCGTCAAACCGGTTTTGGATTCAAGAAATTGCAGAGGAAAGAAGTCGAAATGGGAACTCAAACACTATGCCCACCTTAATCTTCTGGGAGATCCACAGGCCGACGTCTTGGAAGAGCCTGTTGCCAGAAGCATCCTTACCGTTATCCAGGGATTGGATGCTCTGGGACATGAGCTCTTGTCCAGCTCCTTCGGCAATCACAATGACCATGTGCCCATTTTCCTTCAGTCGTTTCTCTATGTACTCGAAAAGCCCACCTGCGCCTTCAAGGTAAAAGGGCGACTCCGGAATCAAGCAACAGTCCACGTCGCGGCTTGCGAGAGTAGCGTACATCGCAATAAATCCTGGCGCAAAACCCATCTCTAACTTTAATCACATGCTTGAAGAAAGATGCGAATCTCATGGACATTGAAGCAAGACAATGATGCAGTAAAGAAATTGTGTCACAAATTCAAAATTAGCCGATTTATGCTCTAACCAGAACTCAGACACACCAAAGAACAGATGACGACATATTAAAAGGAAAAGAATCAAAAAGGGAAACTCACCGCTGTTGCGGCCCATCAGCTTCACCACACCAATACCGTTCTCGACACTCTCAGCTTCAACATGGGCAGCATTGATAGCACGCTGAGCCTCCTCAACGGCAGTGTCAAAGCCAAAAGACTTGTCAATAACCTGCATCAGCCAAGGGCATGTAAGTGAAACACCGTCCATAATCAAGTTTGAGTAGTTCAGATGGTAATGGTACATACTGGAATGTCGTTATCGATGGTCTTGGGGATACCGGCCACCGCTACTTTCAGACCTCGCCGTCTAACTTCCTGCATCATTAATGAAATTGTACTGTGACTCAACTTCAACAAGAGAGATGCATGACATGTCACAAACAAAAACTTAACAGATCCTTTTTTCACCTCGAATATCAGAGATGCCCCTCTCTGAGTTCCATCACCGCCGATTATATAGACCTGAAATTCAGAAAGGTGTAAACATGACTTCCTGCAACCGAAAAGCCGGAATGGAGTGGAGTACATGCGGTGTCTCAGAAACTACATAAAGTTAACAAACAGCAAAGGTATGTAAATTTAAGAAATGTTGTTAAGACCTGGTTGATTCCCCTATCTTGGATGCTATCAACTATCTTCTTCGTATCATGACCACCGCGCGATGTCCCAAGGATGGTTCCTCCTCGTTTATGGATATCATTTACGATCTTTGGATCCAAAGGAACTGTATTTCGAGCATAGAAACCCCTGTAGCCACCCTGCAGATTCGATATTTGATAAAACGATTGCATTAGGTAATTCTGCAACATATCCCTAAATTTAGTTACGCAGCCAGAGATCCGAATATATTATCGACAAATTCTCGAGTAGGACCAAATGGAGTTCAAATTAGAATCCAATAAATCGTCATGATTTCCTGTATCATTTCGGATCTTTTTGGAGCTAATGATAATGTCTTCATGAGTGAATTATGTGCACTTACGTTTATGCCAAGAACTCTCTTGACACCATACATGTGGTACAGCCCGCAAACAATTTCCCTGATCACCGTGTTGAGGCCTGGACAGAGACCTCCACATGTAACAATACATGCTTGAACATCGTCCGCCTCAAAATAAACCTGCATGGTATCGAATCGTCCAATAGCATTAGTCAGTCATGAGCATTAGAGCACAGTATTTCTTCTGTTATGACAGAGCAGAAGAAAACTTATACCCGTTGACGTGGTCCTGCCCGTCGGAAATGTACTCCTCTTGGACTGTCCTTGTGGACGACAACCTGCAGAATTGAAGATAACGTCATTGATGATAACAGATGCGCTATTTCCTAGCAAATAATTGAAGCCGACGCCAGCAGAGAAACCAAATGTGTCGCGCAGAAGGGGCTAACCTTTTGGGGTACCGTGTCATCAACATCGACAAAGTACTGCCTGGTTAAGGAAAACATAACGTGTCAATAATAACAATCTTCAGGTCCCAACATAAAAACCTTTCGAATCAACAAGAACAAGGGACAACTTCTCCTGACTTACTTCACAACCGAATATGAAGGGTTGTCTTGTAGCGGATTAGAATAACTCTGCAAGACAAGAAGATAACATATAGCAGATGAGAACACGATCAATTAACCACGAATGAACCTTCAAGACTCAAACTTGATGAATGCTTAACCAGTTTCAACGCTAGGAAACCAGAAGCCAACAGGACATTTTGAAGCTGCGGAACAGCACCGACAACTCCGAAAATGAAGCGATGGATCCAACACAGTCGATCGATCGGCAGCTTAATTATTGGAGGACAGCCCTTGTTACATTACTACACTTAACGTCCTCAATTTGAAATAAACAAATTAAGCTAAGCTAAAGTCAAAATCTTTTCTTCCACTTGGGGAAAAAAAAAATACAAGAAGAAACTTTTGCCTCTGTTCCGTGAATCTCGGAAGCTCAGAAAGCTAAATTCATTCATACCCTTTTCGATTTTCTCCTATTCCGGACCACGAAACGCAACAAATAAAATAAAATAAAATAGAAAAGCGAAATTGATCGATCAAACAGGCAAGTTTAACCAAGTTATCTACTAGAGAGAGAGAAAGAGAGAGGTACCGGGAGATTGGAAAGGTAATCGGAGAAATGAGGGACGTCTTCAAGGATGTAACCGGCATCGCCCGTCACGATCTTCTTCTTCGCCATGTCCGAAACACCGGCCGATCCCGCGGCGGCGGCGGCAGCACCGTTGTTCTGCTTCCCGGGACCGACGGCCGGGCGATCGCGGGGCTCCGGGGCGAGCGAGGACTTCACTGAAGGGACGGAAGAGAGAGCAGGGATCGAACCCATTCAAACGCAGATACAGAAAGAGCTGATGAAGAAAGTTGGGAAGTTTCGGTTTGCAGGGGAGGGATCACCGGAGGGGAAGCATTTCTTATAGGGAAGATTCCGTTGACCCAGATGGAAAAAACCGGAGGTCGCCGTCAAGTTCGCGTGCTGGTTTTCGCTAGTTTTCGTTTGTCTCCCTCTCAGTGTGCGTCCTTGTCGCTGTACAACTTTCTCTGCTTCTCGCTTTCTCGTACGTGAATCAGGAGGACGGAAAGCAACCAAACCTGCGGCCGACGCTAGTTCCGCACGATTCACGGAGTTTCGGGGGAAGACAGGGGAAGGGCAGAGGGGTAAATTAAAAGCCAGAAATTTCAAAGTGGAAGACTTTTTTCATTTTCTCTGATGACTTTTTCTTTTTCTCTTCTTTCTTTCTATTTATGGTGAATACTTACGTGCGGAAGGGGGAAGATTTTCTAACTGTTTTTTTTTTTTTTTTTTTTTTTTCGGGATTTTCACGTGACCCTATGCATGCTAATTTATATTTGGTGGGAATTCGATCTGCCCATGTGACGGTCTAGAGAGATCCAATAAACTCTTTTTTTATCAATTCGCAAATTTATGCCCAATGAGTAAAAATAACTAGATTCTTTAAACATGTGAGTTGAGTCTTATATATGGTCCGACCTAAATAAATTAATTTGACCCATTTAACTCATATTTTTGAAACACTTCCTTTTTTAATCCAATTTATAAAAGCTCACAACAAGAGAGGAGGGTACATAATGAGTAAAGGTGAGAGAGATAACAGAGAGAAAGAGAGAGTCATAAAAATGGATTGAGATTAAATAAGTTGAAATTCCATTTATGATTCATTTAACATTCATTGTGTTTAAACACATCTATAACCCATTTGTTAATATAAACAAACCCATTTTTAACTCATTCAACACTAATATGGGTTTTAAAAAATAGGGTTATGACTCTTTTTGATGGGTTTGGAAATAACACATCTCACGATATGTAGACTAATCCCCTAAGTTATTATTGAGCATTCGATCGTCATTCAGTTATGTAAGTATCCATCTATAACCCCCTACGCTATTGCAAAACCGATTTCATTAATTGGCCTATGCATACCTAATGCCGTGGATAAGATTGATAAACGTTTAGTTAAATCTAAGGTCCTATTCTATTTGATGTGCTCAAGTCAATATCCTATTATAGAAATTGAGATGGGCTCCTTTTGCGATGTATAATTAATCAGCCTAGCAAATTAGCACCACGCGCAGACTTAATATTTAACAAAATTAGAAACTCACGTCACCATTTTTCTCATAAAAGATTATAACTTTAATATTTAAAAATGTGATGAGGTCAACTCATACGCACGCCTGATTTCCGCTAGAACCAAAGGGATTATTCAATGGAATTCCATCTTTTATTTTTCCAGGGTCTCAGGTCAAAGAACTTGAGCGTGTGTTTTTTTTTCTTTTGAAGCAAGAAAGGCGATGTTCGAAGTATAATAAAGTATAAAAGGAGAAAACAAATCCAAAATTAACTTTTCTGCCCGTCCTTTTTGATAGTTTATTTGACGGGGTTTCTACTTGGGAAGGAAGTAAAACAATAGGCATCGAATGCTGTCTTTCGCACATCATTTCTAGATTTTATAATTTGATTCTAGTTCTTCTAATAATGTTCCAATTGCAAATTTATATCATATTGTTGACAAAAAAAAATGACAAACTTTTGATTATAATTGATAAGTGACGGACTTAATCATTAATAGTAGAGTTTGTTGAACAACAAATATAATCAACGAAAAAGGCAACCGACAAGTTACCAAGAAAGCCATCAAGGCAATCAACACAAAAATGTGGCTACTGTGTGGCTATATCTATTGTTGCTATTATTGCATTTTGTAATATCTTGTGGACAAGTGTTATTGTAACTTCTTATAATCACGAAAAGGATTAGGAACTTTCCAAATTCTATAACCACATGTAACTTTTGATCGGGGGCTATAAATAACTATATTGTACTATTTTTAGAAGATCCTCAATCAATCAAACAACTAAGGGCCCGCATGATAAAATTTCTACTTCTCTATTTCTCTATTTTTCTGTTTTCCGGAACAGGTTTTGAAGAAAAATCTGTTTGGTAATGCAATTTGATTTTTTTATTTTTGGAATAGATTTCTATTCCATAAATAGATTTGAAGAAAAAATCAGAAACTAAAATTTTTAACTTCTCAATAATTTTTGTTCCATAAATTTTGCCATGCGCATTTTAACCGTTCTCGTAAATTTATTTTTATCTTTACCTTCCTATAATTTAAATGGTGGGTCGCGATCGCCTCTGGCACTCATACCTTTAAATTTCTTATCATTTACTTTCCCATCTAAAATCAATAAAGGACCCTTTGCAACTTTTGTCAATTCATCCATATTTTAAAAGATATTTTATCGATACTTCTCGGTGAAACACATATTACAAAAAATGTCATTCTAAATCAAATTGTTTAATAAAACATGAAAGGGTGATGTATTTTTCCATTGAGTTTAATAATCATGACCATATTGAAGGGTAATACATTTTCACATCAAGTTAGATAGTGACCATATTGTACTTTCAAAAATGAAGTTTATTTAGACATTAGGATGATCAAGTTCACCATTTTTTTTCTTTATTTAGTGATTGTGTGGTGTCATAGCTAGTTTTTGTGTATCTTGACTATTCCATCTCTCCTACCTATTTTAAGTTTGCAGTCTCCTATATTGGCTTGGTACATTCAAAAAATTTTACTTCTCAAGTGCTTCTAACAATATTTGAATCTAAAAACACAATAAGAGGAATAAAGCCTGTTATCATCTAAATTCTCGTTGGTGTCAATCTTCGACTTTTTGTGTGAATTTACATAATTGAACACATAAGTGAGAGTAGACATTAATAAAATACAAAAGTGACATGGATTGATAAGGAGTCGGAATAAATCGACATGGAATGATTGACCGATACATAACATGTAAACATAAGGATCAATCCAATTCGCAATTCGAATTTGATGAATGGACAATAAGGCTGCGTTTGTTTTTGTTTCTTCTTCTTTTCTTTTTTTTTTTTTTCGTTCCTAGGAAAAAAAAAGAACAGCGTGTTTGTTTGCGTTTTTGTTCCAAAACTATTTTTTTTCTTAAAAACACATTTAGAACGAAATAAACAAAAAAAAAAAAAAAAAGTTGTTTATTGTTTTCTAAACAAAATTTAGAAACACTTCTCTCTTTTTTCTTCTTCTTTTCTTTTTCTTTTTTCTTTCTTTTTTCTTCGGCCGGTCGCCGGCCTCGGCCATGGCCGGCGACTGGCCGTTGAGGGTCGGCGACACCGTCGAGGGCCGGCGACCTTGCCAAAGCGTTGCGGCCCCGGCAAGGCCAACCTTGCCTAGCGGCCGGCGAGGCTCAGCGACGCCGGCCCCCGGCGAGACCGACCTCACGCTAGGCTAGGCGAGCTCAATCTCACCCAGATCCGGCGATCCTCGCCATGGCTGGGCGAGGCCACTGGCCCTCGTCGGCCGGTCGCCGGCCATGGCTGAGGCTGGCGACCGGCCAAAAGAAGAAAAAAAGAAAAAAAAAAGAAAAATTTAATAAGAAAATAAGAAAGAAAATAGAAAAAATTAAATAAAAATATTAAAAAATTAAAAGAAATAAAAAAAATTATACAAATTTACCAAACGTGTTTCTATTCATTTTTTATTCTCGAACAAGTTTACTTAAACGCGTTTTTTTGTTCAAAAATTGTTCTTCGGAACATAAACACTTTTTTCTATTTCATTTCAAACAATTTTTAAACAGAAACGTTACCAAACACACCCTAAACCGATGTTCTCAGTTCACCGTATTCAAACCGCTTTGTAGCCCGTTATATGTATCTTTTTTTTTTTTTTTTTTTTTTTGAAATCCTAATATAAAATGCCGTAATATACTAATGGATTTTTGAATAATAAATATTAATCTGACACCTCCTAACCCATGACGTCTCGACCAGAAAAGCGAGCATAAAGAGGACAGCTAGAGGCTGTGAGAATTTGGGCGGCTGGTTCGGTCACGTCGTCGTCCGTTCGGACAGCGCGTGTCGAGCTGCCAATCGTTCGTCCGCCTTTCCGTTTGCGCGATTGCAGGACACTGGAGAAGATGTTGGATCTTGTTCTTTGTACTTTTCTGGTAATTAACGCGTCTCCGTCTCTGGCTACTTTCTGTCTAAAATAGACTGCATATTTGATAAAACGACAACGATATTAATTGGCCTACCGCAATAGAAAAACTAGGAATATTCGGTTTTCCGATTGGATCCATTCCATCCTAACAACGGGAACCAGACTGGTAGGGTCGGTTCTCGGGTTGTAGAATCGATAATTGGACTAGAAGGCTTAGGCCCGAACCTTGAGTTGGACTAATCCGGTATAGGATTTTGGTAAGTTCCTTTTCTTTACTCTTTAAAATAAATGAAGTATTAAAATAAAATTGGTCAAGTTCAGTCCAGATGGTTTTGTTCTGCAGCTTGAATTGAGAATCAAACTAATTATTCTCAATTTTAAAAATTTGGAATTAGGATTTGCCCAAAACTAGCCGGTTTGGTCCAATTTTCGAGTTGGTTTTGGCTCTGATGCATGCCACTAAGAGAACTCCTTTATTTAGTGGAAGAACTTGTTAGAAAATATTTAGCTTGATTCTCTTAAAAATCCTCAACTTTAACTCCAGTTCTAATTACGTCTCAATTTTTTTTTTGTTTGAAAAAATCATAAACTTTCACCATAGTCCAAAATTTGTTTCCAGCATCCAAAAATTGCCACTTATTTCATTAAAGTTATCAACATCAAGGTTAGTTATCAAAACCCACGTATTAATCAATGCTTTTCACCTTCATGGAAACAATGGCAGCCTCTCGATGTTGATGATTTTGAAAAAATCAATGCCAATTTTTTTTTACACGGCTTGAGATTAGAGTGACAGCTGGTAACTTTTGTAGACAAAAAACAAGTTCAGGGATAAAATTGAGATTAGATCTAAAGCTGAGGTATTTTTAAGAAATTATAGTGGCAAAATTATAGGAAGTATAAATTTCAGGGACTTAAAAGTAATTTATTTTTCCATGCACATGATGTTTGACAAGTAAAACCAACACCCTAGAAGCTATAGCCACAAGGCTTACACCCTTTTTATTTATTTATTGATTTATCTGTTTCACAAATAAGAAACTTGTTAAATATCATATTTTACATGGACCCCCGTAGTAGTACAAGTAAGACAGTTTGCCATCAAGATTTGAGGTGAGCTGGTGGGCAATGAAATTGTTTATCCCAAAGTATATAACAAGACATGTTAGGGTGATGTAATTTTCCATCGAGTCAAATAATCACTACCATATTGAAGAGTAATGTATTTTCAAATTGAGTTAAATAATGAATATATTGTACTTTCAAAATGAAGTTCATTTAGTCAAACTGTCTATATTTTCCTTGCGAATTAGAATTGTCAAATTTTCCTCCTTCTTCCCCATAATTTAGTGATTGGGCAATGTCCAAGCTAATTTTTGCCTATTTTGACTAGTCTATCTGTTTCGGCTATTTTAAGTGTGCGATCCCTTATATCAGCTTGGTACATTAAGAATTTTACTTCTTGAGTGCTCCCAATAAGATTTGGACCTAAAATCACAATAAGAGGAATAAAGTTTTTTTGCAATCTAAATCCCCACTGGGTCAATTTTAAGAATTTATCACATGAATATATATGGTTCGACACACCCATGAGTGTAGGCATTCAAAATTTCGAAAGTGACACAAATTAGTAAGAGAATCTAAACAAATCAACTTAAAATGTTAGACTGAAACCAGCAGTCTCAGTTCATCATATTTAAACCCCTTTTGCACCCAGTTATATGTATTTATTTTTGAAATTTTAATATATAAAATATGGAATATACTAATGGATCTTTTAGTAATAAACAATAGTAATCCAACGCCTCGCAACCCGTCAACCAGAAAAGAAGGTGAAAATTTGTGGGGTCGGTCGGTCAAGTTGGCGTCCGTTCGGACAGCGTGCGAAAAGCCGCCACATGTCCCACATGTTCGGCCGCCGTTTCGTTAGTGCGACTGTAGAAAACAGGAGAAGTTGGTGGATTTGTGCTTTGTACTATTCTGGAATTAATGAAGCTTCGTCCCTGGCTTCTGCTGTCTACAGGAGACTGCACATTTCATAATAATAATGATGATGATAGTTGAATTTTCGTAGCCGCAGAACTCCTTTATTTAATGGAAGAACTTTTTGATTCCCTTAAAAAGTCCTTAATTTTAGGTGCAATTATAATTTTGCCCCGATTTTTTTGTTGGCAAAAGTCACAAAAAATCCTAAAATATCGCTAGCATGGCACTTTATCCTTTTTTTTTTTGATATCAAAAATTTCAAATTTATATCCACGTGACATATTTACTTTCAATGAAAACTGTTGAAAAAATGTATATGTGGATGTCATAAATCACCCACTCGGCTTGAATAAAATAAAGATGACGTTGTTTTAGTTAAAAAATATCTAATGGAACCTTGACACAAGATAAATGTATCACATGGGTATAAATTTGAGATTTTTATGTTATAAGAGAAAATTTAAGATAAATGTGTCATAATGGACATAGTTTGTGATAATTACAAAAAAAGTTATATATCTATTGTAATTGTGCCTATTCAGTTATAACTTCTTTTTCTTTTTGCCAATTCAGTTTATCCAACTAATATTGGCAAGTTGGCACCGATCGTTTGATCGACACTAATGTTGATAATTTTCAATAATATTTTATTTTATTTTCAATTTTTAATTAATTTTTTATTTTTCTTCCTTTCTTTCTTCTTTGTTTCCCATTGTGATCAGTGAGCTGTGGCCAGCAAGGGTTGCTGAAGCTCACCTATATCTGGGTGAGGCCATGATTGCCACAATTGGCCCATGGCCAACTTGCATTACTTCATTGGACTTACTCTTGGGCATAATTAAAGGTTGATAATTTATGCCTCACTATGTTTGCTCCCATTTTTTTTTCTATGCTATTGAACAATATGAGTGTCCTAGGTTTGTAGGGGTGACCAGCCTTGTCGGTTGTAGGCAAAGGCAACCGTGTCCTCACTTGGCAATGTTGCCCTAGCCTAAATCTCCCTCGCCGGCAGCTATTGAGGTCTTTGCAACCATTGCCTAGTGGCCAGTGAGCTCCAACAAACCTTGCTAGCCATAATGGCAAATAAAGAAGGAGTGAAGAAAGAAAAAGAGAGGGAAAAAGAAAAAAGAAAAAGAAAGGAAAAATAAAAATTCAAAAAAATATTATCAAAAATTATCCACATCAATGTTAGCTAGATGGTCAGTGTCTACATTAGCTTTGATTGGCCAAAATTGGCTGGATGAATTAAATTGACACAAATACAAAATGTTTATTATTAAATTGACAAAAAAACAAAAATATTTAGAACAAAACTAACGTAATTGTAACAGGTTTAATATACATATATTTTTAATAATTTTCCCGACATAGTTTAGGATTTTTGATGTTATAAAAAATTTCAAGGTAAATGTATCATAACGAGCATAATTTGAGTTTTTTGGTGGCTTGTTCCCTTGTTTGGTTTTAAAAAATCACAAACTTTCACTAAAGTCTCAAGTCTTGCCTTCGCATCCAAAAATTGTCACTAATTTTGTCAAAATTATGAACATCGGGGCTAGTTATAGGTTCATTATTGTAACCTGCGTTTTCACAAATACTCTCGCCTTTGTATGGAATAATAGTAGCCTCATGATATTGATGATTTTGAAGAAGCTAGCAACAATTTTTGGATGCGGGCCAAATTTGGGATTAGAGATTCGGGGTGGAATTGAGATTACACCTAAAATTGAGTTTTTTTTTTTTTAAGGGATTTACGCCGAACGAAATTGTTACCGTGGCAAAAAGTTAAACACAAAATGTTCAGGGACCAAAATGATAGGAAGTATAAATTTCAGGGACTTAAAAGTTGAATTCTTTTTTTCCACACACATGATGTTTGACAAGTAAAAACCAAAACCCTAGAAGCTAGAGCTAGAAAGGCTTACGCCCTTTTATTTACTTAGTGAATTATTCGTTTCATAAAGAGGAAACTCTTCAAGTATTTAGAGCACATCATATTTCACATGAATTGGACCCCCCGTAATAGTACAAGTAAGACAGCTTGCCGTCAAGCTTCGAGGTGAGCTGGTGAGCGATGAATCCGCAGTAACGCTCCTCGTACGCCTCCATGCACAGCTCCATGGCCTTCTTCAGCATGTGATCCTCTTGGTAGTAGGGTTGGCTGATGAATTCATCATAGGCCATCCACTGCAAAATGGTAAAATAAGCCAACCCTCGAACAGATTCTGTCAAAGTAGAGAAAATATATTTTTTGGAGTTTATGCATTGATTGAGTTGAATTGTAAACCTTGGCGGCTTGGATCTCTCTGTCATCAATGGTAATGTCAGAGGACAGGGGCTTGAGCATGCACACGAACAGCAAATCTGACTTCTCGAAAGCCACCTGGTGGACGTGCCTTCCCATGCCAACCCAAGAAAAAGAGACAGAGAAACAGAGATGTGAATAAACAAATAGCTAGTTGTGAAGTTCCACGGCCGACAAGTCAAATCATCATGCTTGCAGATACACGTCAAAGGGTGTTCATTTCGGGTTATACCTGAAAGCAACCATTTCCAGGAAAGCCGTGTCGACCTGCGCGAGGAAACTGAGAAAACTGAATGAAGATTCGGAAACCATAAGACTTCATGACAGACTTTTTGAACAAGGAGAAAAACGAGGGGAGGAGGCTCAAATTCACCGTTGCTCGATCGGTTAGTCGGGTGCTCGTTTGGAAATCAATCGAGCCTCCAAATTTTCAAATCTCGATGATGCAGCAAACCCATTTTTGACGGGATCTATCGATCTTCCGTGGTTAGTTGGTGTTGAAAATGGTAATCCATTTTCTAGAATTTCCTAGAGTTGCTGAACTACAATCAAGAATTCTCTAAATGAAGTTTTGGATGGTTAAAAAAATTGTGACTGAAAATTTCCAACATGTAAGAGAAGTCTAGAGAAGTCTAGAATCTTCTAAGGCGATGACTTACGTCTATAAATAGTTTTGTAGTTCATCATTTGAGGTGTGAGGTTTAGACCTCCACCGTGTGTGGAGAAGTAGAGTTAAAGATGGTTTCTATGAAATACTCCTCCATTATATCAAAATATCTTGTACTATCCATTTTCATCAATTTGATAAATTATAACCTTGTTCCTTGTCCTTCAATTATCCTATCTTGTCCCTTGTCCATCATCTACAAACTATATCATACATTTACACACAACGTCACTAACCAAAAACTATAACTAATACCAAAACCATGCTTCCGCACGCACACATCCAAAATTTTTAACAGTTGGTTTGGGGGTTTAGCAGGAGCTGATGTGGCAACTAGTTCGAACGTCAGCACGAGTCACAGGCCGACGAAGTTGACGGTTGCCATCAAAGAAAGGCTTAACTTTACTAAATTCACTTTTGTGAAGGTTTGATTGACCAACTTTTTTATCTTTAAGAGAGCTCCGCTGACCAAAGTCCTCAATCGTAGGAGTTCATTTGAGCTTGTTGCTAAACGTTAATAAAAGTTAACTTGAACTTACCCCAGTTTCTTCCTTCACTTCTCTCACAGCTCCAGAGAATAAATCTTCAGCCTGAATAACAGAGACAATTCACTAAATATGGGCATATATTTCAAAGCTGTCAGAATTTTCATGTAGGCTTGCTGTAGAATCACCTTATTGATATAGCCAGTTGGTAACTTCCACACATCAGAACAGATGCAGGAACATTTTTCTTTTACCACGAGGACCTGCGTTGAGCTCAAAACAATGCGGCATATCAGTAGAAATAGTACGAACCAAGCAAAGGGTCACTAGAAAAAATGTGGCAGGATAGAATGTTAATATTGGTTAGCGAACCTCTCTTTTGTCATTGATCACGAACCCTCCAACACCGATTTGATGTGATGGACCAGCAGGAAGAAGGCAGGGCTCATCAGGGATCCAGTATGTTAGCACTAGGAATCCTGGTTCGGCATGGTGGTACTTGAAGCCTTCCTGTGACGCCAGAAACAGAAGATTTGGCCATTTTATAAAGAGTTTTCACATATCATTTGATCTGATGTGATCACATGAGTGCTGGGAGGATTCAGTTCTTGCCTGTATCGCAATGGGAACGAGGTCTGCTTGCTCTTCGAGTATTTTGAGCCATATTCCCCTCTTACCCTGCATTTCACACGATATCGATATTGCTGATTGCATTTTACGCTGGAGATGGAGTATGTGAATGGTGAGAAGTTGCCTTGAGCTGCTAATAATGTTCTTTCTTGAAACTCAGGTGCTTAATTTTTTTCCCTTATTACATTTAGGATCAACAAAGACTTAAGCAAGAGCTAGTAATGCTTTTCATGATCAAAGAAATGCATTTCAACCACACACGATTTCCTTTTTCTGTTTTTGCACATGCTTATACATGCTGGTGAGTCGAAAATTAGAAAGCTTGTTGCTCCGTGCAGACCTTCAATTTCCAGTCGGATAGGGAAGTTTTAAGGGCGGACGCAAAAGCATTTGCGCTCGAGGGTAAGCTCCAAGGATTGATGACAACCCCGCCGTACTCGTCGTCCCAAGCACCAAGGACCTCTGGTCCCCAGCTAGGTGCTGATATATCCGGAGATACCACCTGAATTCCGTTCCTTCTGATTACATTGTTGCCCGTTGAGAACGTGAAATTCAAAGTTTTCAGAGGAGATGTCTTCCATGGCAAATCTGAATGAAAGGGAGAAAAAAATAGAACTGTTTGTTACATCTACTAAATTGTTAACGTAATTGGAGACTTTGTTGTTGGGACATAACTCACCTCTTGATGAATTGAACAGAGTGAATTTTTCTGTTCGCGAAACTCTCTGCTCCTTCAAAAGTTCGTGGCGATGAAATCCAAGAAAGTTCCTGCCAAGTACTGCTGCCAAAACCATCTTTCTCCTTGAACGAACTTTGAAGAATTTTTCATTCCTCTGCCGATGTTATATAGCGCTTACTACATCAAGCAGTTGGGAATAGAATCCATCGGGGCAAGTTGGAGAAGATGGCAATTCGGGTGCTGGGAATTAATTGCATCACTGAGTCTAAAATCTTTAAGTCCGCATCTTGTTTCTGACAAAATTCAAACTGAAAGACCCAGAGCTTATTCCCTCTCTGTAACATACTGAAATGAAAAAATTTAAATGGGACAACTACCGTATCCACTAGTTCACCGATCCTCCTGATTTGATTCCAAAATGTGCATGGATATCTTGGCAAATGCTAGGCTCTGTTAGGACTTGATCTGCTCAACAACAATCGTGAGATTCTCGCATTGTTTCATTATCCTGGAGGAATGTCCATAGGGTACTTATTCCCTCCCAAGATGCTTATGATATGTGATGGCTTCTCACCTACTTACATCACTCGTGAATTTGTTCTTATTCCTTGATCATATTCTCCATGGCAGGGTGGTCCATCGGATTTGTTTGTCTCGAGTACCTTCAATCGATATTACCGTGATAGACAGGTGTGCGTGTTTGCAGCTAGTCCACAAATATAGCTGTTGTTTAGGAATTTACAGAGCGACATTTTTGTCTTTGGAGCAGGCACAGGAGGAATATGGATATGGTGTCAAATGCAGAGACCCATGGTCTTCAGGACAAACAATCAGTTGTCAAAGACTAGAACTCTTGCACGTGTCAAACTCTTGACGCTCCCTCTTTGATCATATTGCTCATATTTTCTTATCATTATCATGTGACCAGCTGGATTTGTGCATGATGTGAACTGTCAACAATTAGACTCTCGAATGCAGAAAATGGTTTAACATCTCCAGGGACAAGAGGGGAAAACGGGGAAGTTTGATGTCGTATGGACATCATTGCCAATTACTTCTTAGGCATATGCAGCTTATATTCTGCACCATTCACTAACAGTTTAAGCATTCAGAATAAACATCAGCTCATTTGACTTTATCTTGATATCCTTTTGAGTTTGATTCCTTGTACCCATTTACAAATTCGTGGGTCATCATGAACTTCCCATCCTGTGGAGTTCTAATGAATGTTATACAACAGATGTATTATTGGGGAAAGAAAACAATAAAGGAAAAGAAAAACAATTCTTCCCAGTCTTCTTCTCCAGAGACATCTCTCACTTTGAATACAATTCCAATGATCCTCAGAGTTGAAAAGCATTGGGTCCGGATTTGCAGAAGCGGCTACGAGACTTATTAGGGCTCTTAACTCCTTTAAGATCAGTCATTACTAAGCATTGTAACAGGAAACAGAGGTTGATTAGTTGGTCCATGTTGTTGTACTGATCATTGTTTTCATGGACTAGACTTGTTTGTGAAGTCGAGTCGCACTATAACTTAACGGACTTAGATTCGTGCTCCTATCTGCATTGCACTGTATGGTCATTGAGGAAAGTTAGGTGTAGACGACGCAAGAGTTCAAGGTGCTCGTACTGCGAATTTAAGGCAAATGTGGGGAAGCAAGCCCCTGTCATGGATGTGATTTAACATTTGCAGGCATTCACCTGCCACATCCATTGCCAGATAAAGTAGAACCCGTCAAGACCAAGATTAAATGTTTCGAAAGATGGAGCTTCTTCGAAAGTTTCTTTTGCTTTTTCTGGAAAGACAATCGAGCAGGTGACAGTTTCCCTTTTGTTCGTGGCTCCATCGATGGGACACGGATATCCTTTGGTGCTCCCCATCTTCTGGAACAGATGCTTCTTCGGGAAGTGGAGGCCACTGGAGGCGAAGTGACTGCTTCTTTGGAACCCCTTATATCACTGCAGGTCATTTGTGCTATTTTCTGCTGATTTACGAACTGCCCAAGATGCAGTGACGGCTTTTTTATAATTTCCAAATTCAACAGTCGCCTAGTCTGGTGAGCATAAAATGTAGTGATGTAATTCTCGTTAGATGAACTTCAAATGACTGTTTTAGAGCCTAGTCCGAGCAACTCGACTGTAGTAAGATTGCAGATTACGATGGCTTTTCTCGGGATCATTGCGAATCTACGAGATCTTATCATGTGGGGGATGCATGTCCTTTTGTGCACCTGTCTCCACCAAATGAATAGCTTATTTTCGCCATCCCTATGTTGGTAACTTGTCTTCACTCGCCCACGGTAATCTTTCAGACTGTAGAATGTCTCTTGATGGATACCTAATGATGATGATACTGCTGAGTGCAGCAAATTGCTGGCTTTGCTTTTTCTTTATTGTGCCAAGACTCTCGAGTAATGAGATCAGCGAGCACGCTCAGGACAGAGCCAAAAGGGAAAATAGCGACGCGTCGAAGCAGGTTGGTCGGACCATTTTGGGACGGGCCGGGCTGTGTGTTGTTGCAAGGGCCTTGGGAACGCTTCCTTATGCCCCTTCTGGTGCGTTCTCGCCTTGTGGCATGAATAGAAAATGTCAGCTGCAGAGTTTAAAATCTGGCCTCAATGCGGCGTTTCTTAGCCCGGATCGGTCCGGATCGGTCCGGATCGGCGGGACTGGAGGTCACCGTTCAAGTCATTTGTCATTGGGGGACCGAGCTCCATGTCCACAATACCGACCCGTCGTGTTGTGTTTCTGTGTGCACTCATCACAAGACAAAGAAAGCGCCTGTGGTTTCTGCCGCACTAGAGTATCAGATACCAGACACATCCGTATGCATACTTCGGCGCGCAGCGCGGTTCCATCGCCGATCACTCCAGAACAGAAGGCGTAAAGGGCAATTGTCAATCACGGGACAGGTTCAATGGATAGAGACGAGACGAGACAATGGAGTGACTTAGAAGCAAGCAAAAGGGCTTCTTGCATTAGATGAACCACCCTAACAACACGATGCATCGTCTTAGCAGTCAAATCCAAACCATCTCCCTCTCTCTCTCTCTCTCTCTCCCCCCATAGGTAGGAAATTGCCTGAGATTAGATTTATCTTGTAATCCAAGACATTTTGACATGTTAGGCGACGAGGTACGATGGATGGATCATGTCCTTCTCCTGCCTTTTTTCACTTTCGTGACTTCACCGACAGTTGTTCCAACACTAGTTGAGCCCAAGAAAGAGTTTCATTTACCAAGAAACTCTCCCTACTCTTCACTTTTTCTCCCCCTCCTTTCCCAACCGACGAAGGTACCTGACATAAGCTATAACTCTCCTCTGTAGCAATCACAATCACGAAACCGAGTCTCTTGATCTTTATAAGGTGTTTAGCAAGTTCTCCTAAGTTAAAAAAAAGAAAAAAAAGCTGTACCACTCGAGGAAAAATCCGTTTTATTTGCGAGAAATAGCTTGTATTGACGAGAGAAGACGTCGACAAATGAAAATATTGGTGTAATTGACATTTAGTACCCAGTCAGACAACTGTTGTAGGCCAAATAAATTGGAATTTTTTCTTTTGGGGGAGAATATTTCAAATGATATTCTATTACAGATGGTCAAAAAGGCTCTTGGCAGCAGCCTTCACATGCTGCCGTAGAATAAATTTGGCTTATATTATCGGCGGGGAGGTTTTTGCCTTGCTTCTTTCTTTTTTATTTTTGTGATTCTTTTGACTGGCTAAAGTATATTACCTTAATGCCATATATGTGTTGTCTACTGTATATGAAATTGAATATGATCAATGTGAAAATTAAATTGAATTTTACAAAATCACAAAATATTTGTCTTACATTAGTGATTTGATGTTCAACCAACACTTCAACATGTACCTGAATTTCAGAATAAGAAGAAACAAACGGTGAAAAGAATTATGCTAATAACGATCGAATAATAATTACGAGAGTCATTTATAGTAGTATTTTTTTTAGTGTGTGTAGTTTTAATCTTATATTTCTACATTGATTTTCTTAAGTTTTATTTAAATAGACTTACAGGGAAAATAACCGTTTCACCTTTTCAAAAGTGTGATGATTGATGACGGAAAATAAATTAAATGTGAATAGCTTTTCTTGTTAATATTAATGTACTTTATAAATGAAGTGAATGTAATTTCGATTGAATTAGATTTATATTGCATAACTATGTTTTATGTTTCCAAATTGATTTATTTGGATAAGTGACTCAAACCATTCCAAAATTTGGATCTCCTACCAAATTGATTTTAATTTGTTTTTGAGTGATTCATATTTTAATTAGAAGATCCAATCTATTTATATACATATAATAAACAGATTGAAAAAAAATTAAATAGCATAACATATTATAAACGAGTTTAAGTAAAATATATCATTTCAAAACTATTATTATATTCTATTATTTTGATTATAGCTAAATTTGATAGTCTTTTCCAAAGGGAAAGGAAGAAGCACATTAACTCGCAGTGGATGCTTGACACTTTATTGCCAATTTCATGCAATTTTGAATGTCTTTTACGCAAATTTAGCAACTTGCTTTAGTTGTGGATTGTAGCTTCGAGATGGTTTCCAAATGCCTTACAAAAGCTGTAGTGTCCTTTTCACAAATTAATTGCTGCAAAAAAAACTGTACCAAAGAACTTCTCCACATGTATTATTTTTTATGTCTAAAGTTTTGTTTTGTTTTTTTTTTTTTTTTGTTTTTTTTTTTTTGGTAAAGGGTAAAAATATATAGCTTTAACCAACAATTACAAAAGATTCGGCGCCACAAAACTTGCACTCAACAAGACAACAAATCGAGTGAGCGGAAGGGAGTCGAATGTAAAAAAAGGACCGCAAGAGCGGGCCTGAGGAAGCAAAAGCAGCCAAAACAATGGTGAAAGGAAAAGGAAAGCAGCGGGAGGCCACAAAAGGCCAGATGAAGCACAATCTATGCCTGCATCCGCATGTCTAAAGTTTTGTTTGTTTCGTAAAAAATGCATTATTTGAAACATATTTCTTGAAAATGTTCACTTTTTTTTGCTTGAAAACATTAATCGATGAAAAAAGTTTTCATACAAATACAAACGATCATTTTTAAGAAAATATTTTTCAATTCATTAATTTTCTGTGAAATAAACGAAACCTAATATCTCCTTATTTTTATATTAATTTAAAATTTTCTGGTGTTAGTTAATAATTGGCTAATCTGGTGGTAGAATCCCTAATGGACTGCATCTCCGCTAATCATAATAACTTTTCCACATGACCCTGTGTCCTGAACCCCTAGTCTTGAGATGAATGATATGATTGTCTAAAATGATAAAAGAGTTTCACATCAAGAAATCTGAGTTTCTCAACTTGATCTTTGTCCTCCTCTCTCTGTAAATATGCCCACAAAAAAAGTTTCGACTTATAGATACAATGGGTGTAAAAAAATATTCTTCTACTGTGAGATAGATTTCATGGCTGGCTTTGCTTTAGGGAATCAAAGTAACTAATCCCTAACTTTCTCTATTCCACACTTTATATTCTCAATTTTTAATATACCATATTCACTCGACACGCCAAGCTTTAGAAAAATCTAGACTTTACACTCGGATTATGATAAACTGAAATAGATATATATAGGATGCAAACTGCATAGTGTAGGAATTTGAAGAGAGAGAGAGAGTATAAAGTAGTAGAATCGAAAAATCGCGGTAGAAGATTAAGAAGGGGTTATATTCTCCTTCATTACCAATTGGGGGAGATCACCCATATATAAACTTAACGAAAAATATAAATGCGGGTATATTCATGTTTGCAAACCACTAATCGGAAGGCTGAATGGAGGAAGTTTCTTCCAATTAGAAATGGAGGAAAGCATTCTTATAAAGCCGCGATAGGTCGAAATCTGACGGTGAAAGTTGTCCCCCCAGGTCTAATTGGTCATCCAATAGCGATCCTTTCTCTAGGGAAAAAAAAGTAAGTATGGTCATATATTCTCATTGGAAAGAGCAATCATTTGTTGAAGACATCACATCATTGTGTTTTTATATGCTGGGAAACTATTTGCTTACATTTTCAAAAATTGCAATCACAGCCTCTAATTTCCTGCACTAATTCTTTCCCAATAATTAGGAGGGATCCTCGTTGATTTTTGGTTCATTTGATGCTGATCACATGCCCCCTTAATTATAATTAAATTGCTTCCTAGATAGCTCCTGTGCAGTGCAGAATGTTCAAAAACTTGTGCTAATACTGCAAAATCTACATCCGAAAGAATTAATCGCGATTTTGGTCCTCCTACTTCAAGAGCGTTCAGTTTCCATCCCTGCTTTGTTTTGCCGTAATGTTAATCTTTTATACTATTCTTTGGCCAAAAAATTAAAATTTTCCATTGCATTTGCATAGGAATGCCGGTCAACAACTGCTCCGTTTGATATGCAGAAATTTGGTAAAATCAACTTTGACCATCGTATCAAGTTAAAAGGCCACTTACGATAGTATTCTTCTCATGCAGATTAGAGGCACTGATGCAACATTTCTTCTGGTCCTGTTGGTGACAGGAAATCCACATCGCATTGACTTGAGGACTCGTTCATGTAGCGGCAAGAGATTGTCAATTTGACCATCAACCTCGACTAACTGCTAATTAGAGTCAATAGAAAAGGTCTTCTGAGTTAGCGTATTTTCAAAAAGTTGATAATGTTGATTGTAGAAACTTGCACCCATAGGAGTCCGAAATGCTGATATGACATTTCCCATTTAGTTTCACACGTAAAGGTACGATGAAAGCCCTTGAAACATCAGCAAAAGATAGAATGAGAATTGATAGTTCTAATTTCCATGTTTTGGGGCCGGCGCTAACTTGGCCAAGTCGATCGAACTCAGATGGGAAGCTCGACGAAAGATTTGATTTCAATCATCGCCGAGGAATGTATAGTCCAATGATTAAGATTATCACTAGATAAACACTATGCACTGAATCAACACACGGCTCAGTTAACCATCCTGGACCAAGGCACATCACATCAATATGCAAGACTCCCTCTCACCACAGTCAACCATCCGTATTCTTTTCAGATGTAATAACCAATTATGATCCCTAAAGACAGAATAAACCAAGTAACTAAGCTCATAATTAGTAAAAATCTCAAACCCTTCAAAAGAAAAAAGAGAGGAACGTATGAAACTAAATAAATAGAAAGAAAAGGAAATCGATCTCAGACAAGCAAGGCAGCATCATGGCCATTGATCTGTTTCTGTGCGAATGCGAGCAGCACTATTTGGTCCCTCCATCATTCCCTCTTGACCGCCCAAAAGCAAAGGAGGAGGAAAACGTGACCCCCGAACCATCATCTGATTTTGCCATACATCAAGAGCACACAAGATTTCACGGGTGGGTCCCACGTTGTATTTAGTGGGGCCCCCTGGTCCATGCCCTACTATCTTTTTTCTTTTTTTTTCCTTTTTTTTTTTGGGCTCATACCTTCAATTATGTACGAAGGGCCAACGCTTCAAGATATCCTGAGAATAGAAATGATATCCAAGTTTAGACCAAAAAAAAAAAGAAGAAATGATATCCAAGCAAAAGCCCTAAAGAGAGAAGGCTCGTTGAAAGGGTGAAGAGAGAGTATCAAAGACACGCTTCCGTTTCGTGTTATCAAATGAAAGGATTTCTTCAAATTTGTGTTAATTTGTGTTCCTTTTTCGAACCTATCGACAAAAATCCGAAAAAAGTCGACAATACGTGGTTAGAAAGAAATCCGGTAATTTCTTCTTCTTCTTCTTTTTTTTATGTGGAAGTTTAGATGACATATTAGAATCTGAATCACTGGTGCTTGTTGTAGACGTCTCTAATCTGATGTTTTCTAATAATATATTATGATTTTATAATGAAGTATTAACAAGGTGAAGAGAGAGGTGGTGGTGGTCCATCAAGTAGACTGCTCATTTGCCTTGCATATGAAGCAACCTTGTAATTCTCTCTCTCTCTCTCCCTCTCTCTCTCTCTCTCTCTGAAACATTCATGGCAAAAGAATCATGATCAGCACTCCAGCTCAAAACCCATGTGAGCTCCTCCTATCATCTCTTTTCCATTTATTTTTCACCCCCTCAAAATTTTTTCATTAAATAATCAATCTTTTCCTTTTCATCAATATAAAGATCTTTGTTTATTCAACTTGAAGGTTTAAACCTCTGTGATCTTCGAACAGACCAGGCTTGAAATTTTCCTGCTGGCAGAGTACTTTTGTTGTTTTGCTTTGGTTCCGCTAAGGGTCAAAATCCCGTACATACAGATGTTGGGTACTCCTATGCAGTGCGAAAAGGTTAGAGGGTGATTTTGCTGGAACCGATCAAATTTTCCCTATTTCTGTCATACGTTTTTCTCACTAAAATAATATCTTACTGCATATGTTTGAATAGTGAAATGAAAAAAGAAAAAATTCATGTGTTACTGTGCTTTTGAAGGGCTGTTTCTTGCCTTTTGCTTTAGCAGTCAAGGTTAGCTTGGAACAAAGGTATGCAATAAGAAGGCCCTGGGCTTTAGAAAAAATAACTTAAAAAAAGGAAGAGAAACTGTGATTTCATCTCTCTCTTCTCTCTCTCCAGCCTATTCTCTCTCTCTCTCTCTTGCACGCATAAACCGCCTCCAAGCTCTGCTTAAATTAGCAAAGGGCTTTAAAGGTGATACGTATAGGTTCTGAAGCATTGCTTTTCCTTTCCCTCCGCTCTCTCTCTCTCTCTCTCTCTCTAACTGGCTTCGGTTAAAGTAGAGAGCGAATTCAGGTTCTCTTTCCATGTTAAAGCAGGTTTTCTAGCTCAAATAAGCTGCGACAGTTTCCTCTCTCTCTTTCTCTCTCTCCCTCTCTCTCCTAGAGACTGTTTTTCATGCTTTGGCACATGTAATACTTGCGCCTTATTTGATTTTCTTCATTTTCTTTGCCAGAGAAACTTCGGAGTCTTTTCGCCTCTATGATTCTTGAAAAAGACTGATCTTTTGTGTGATAGTCTTCTTATTCATAGCCTTCTATCTTATGAGGTTTCTGGTCTATAGTTGGACTAGAGCTACTGCCGCCGATCTTACTCAGTTTCCGTTCATCTTATTCTGAATAAAACAACGATTTTTCGAACAGGGACCTGATTATTCTTGAAGGTGAGGGATTTTTCAATAGCTCGAGAGAGTGATATGGAGGTTTGAAAGCAGATATGTGGAGAGGGGAGAGAGGGAGAGAGGAGAAGAGATAGTATCTGCAGTTGCGAAGAAAAGAGCCAAGAGCAAAGAAAAAGAGAGAGAGGATGAATAACAGTAGTAGCAGTAACTTGGGTTCAATCAGCAGCTCTGATCTTATCGATGCAAAGCTCGAAGAACATCAGATTTGCGGATCCAAACAGTGTCCCGGTTGCGGACACAAGCTTGATGGGAAGCCGGTAACTTATTTTTCCTTTTCTCTTGTCTTTATTTCTTCTTTGGGCGCGGCAAATGCGAAATAAAGAAAATGATAACAAGAGTTTTGGCAGCGTTTTGTTATGAAAATTACTGGTGTTTGATACAGTGAGGCGATGAACTTCAGTTAAAAGAAAAGGAAAAAACCCCCAAGTCTCTCTATGCTATTTTTTTTTTTTTTTATGCCGAAATTTTGTGGTAATTAACTTGAAGTTGGGGGAGAAAAAGAAGCTGAGGGGTGTTATCGTTTTCCAGGATTGGTTAGGTCTACCAGCAGGAGTCAAATTTGACCCGACAGACCAAGAACTGATAGAACACCTCGAGGCCAAAGTGGAAGCCAAAGACATGAAATCTCACCCTCTCATCGACGAGTTCATTCCTACCATCGAAGGCGAGGATGGGATTTGTTACACCCATCCTGAGAAACTTCCAGGTCTCATTTATTTTCTCTAACCTCTCAAGAAATCTCTCTCTCTCTCTCTCTCTCTCTCTCTCTCTCTCTCTCTCTCAAGATGTTGAAATTTACTATATATGGTATACTGTTTCTATCGAAAAAAAGTAATTTATTTGACAATTTGTAGAGGGTATTTATCAATGTCTACATTGCCTAGCTAGCTTATAACTTCCTCCTTCTCCTTCTTCATGTTTGTTATGACTTTGCAGTGTTTTTGCACATGTATATTTATGGTTGGTTATACCTAAGTCAACCTAACTTTGACCTTTTGGCCACACGGTCGTGGTGGTGGTGGTGTGTGTCTCTCTTTGTGTTCTTTTGTCTGAATTCTTCTCTTTCTTAGGAGTGACAAGAGATGGGTTGAGCAGGCACTTCTTCCACAGGCCGTCCAAGGCTTACACAACCGGGACGCGGAAGCGGCGGAAGATCCAAACCGAGTGTGACCTCCAAGGCGGCGAGACACGATGGCACAAGACTGGCAAGACCAGGCCCGTCATGGTGAACGGCAAGCAGAAGGGTTGCAAGAAGATACTGGTCCTCTACACCAACTTTGGCAAGAACCGGAAACCCGAGAAGACAAATTGGGTTATGCACCAATACCATCTGGGCCAGCATGAGGAAGAGAAGGAAGGGGAGCTCGTGGTATCCAAGATATTTTACCAGACGCAGCCGAGGCAGTGCAACTGGTCTGAGAGGACAATTCCCGCCACTAGCACTTCCGCTCATGCCACCGAAGGAAGCGGCGATCCGAACAATAGTAGCAGAAGAGGCGGCGGTAGTGGTGGGAGTGGAAGCTCTTCTACTTCGAAGGAGGTGATTTCTCGGACAGATGAGATCTCCGGAAGCGCAGTTATCACTGCGGTTACCGCTGCAATTTCGAGTTACGGCACTGCCGCCACCGACATTCAACAGTTGAAATCGGAACATTTTGGGTTCATCCCATTTAGAAAAGGCTTCGATGAGGTAATTCTTAAATTTCCATGTTCATTTTTGTCATATGAGTTAATATTAATATATATATATATATATATATACGTTGCTTTCCTCGAACCAAGGCTGAAAAGGAATCTATACCCTTCACCCTTCAACCTTACATGGAGCGAGTTGTTAAAGTTTCGGAAAATTTTACTAGGAAGGATGAAATATCCTCATCTGTTACCAGATTCAAATTTTTAAATTGAGATCACATAGGGTGATCACGAATTTTCTCACAAATTTTCTCCTATAAAACTAACACAAAATGACTCATTTTGATGCATGTGAGTACATGAACAACTTGGTTGTATGAAATCAAATTTGCTTTCAACATTCTCTCCGTAACATTCTTGGATAACCCATTATCTAGATAGTTGATTATATGCTAGGAAAATTTCTTTGATCTTAAGACTGAAAAGGGTTTGCTCAAATTGAACGAAAGGGGCTTCTCATCTAGATGATTTCACGGTTGCCCTTTTCTTTCGTATTGCACATAAAATGTAACTTGGAAAATAATCACCATCAGCTAACTAAACTCTTGCTTAACAAGCGCAAGGTTTACATCACAGCAGAGAGTGAAATAAAGCAACTTAAGTAGAGAATAAAGCAACATAAAAAGGGAAAAAAAAAAAAAAAAAAAAAACTAAGGGGAATAAGGAGAGAGTGAAAAAGGACTAGTCAGCTAGAAACTGTGTTCACAATTAGATAGTTTTAGTTGGGTTAATTACTTTTGCATACAGGTGGGAATTGGGGAAGCTTCAACCGCAAGGGAAGCCCCGACGTCCGGCACCTGTGAGGACATCAGAGATCATCATCAGTACCAGAGGTTGCATCATCCTGTGGCTCCCCATGATCATCAGCTCCATCATCAGCACCATGTCCACCACCCGATCGCCACTGCAGCATTCCACATCAGCCGGCCCTCGCACCCGATCTCTGCCATCATTGCCCCGCCTGCCCCTCTCCACCAGACGGCGGCCTCCATCAACATCCTTGACGAGGACTCATTCCACGTCTCGAGGATGATGCTCCAGAATGAATTCCAGGTACATATATAGTTTTCTAAAGTGCCCCACGTTTCTTGTTTCTTCTATATAATCACATGCGAGAAGCGTTAACTTGTGTCAGATGTTGAAACTTTTCAATTTATATATTTAACAGCTGAATTTTCAGTTACTCATGATCAAGAATTTTATTCTTCCTTGGAGTTGCATTAGCCGCTCTCTCTCTCTCTCTCTCTCTCTCTCTCTCTCTCTATAGCACACAATTATATATTCATTTAGCTTACTGCTGTTGCATGCTCATTCTAGTGTCAAATACTATATTGCAACTGCGACTGCACTCATGTGAGTTGTGGTAATTCAAAATGTCAGCTGAGTTGGGAGCAACTACTGTCATTTTCTCCACTCTCTTCTCCCTGTCGAAGACACTATCATGATTCAGATGCAACTTTTTATTTTTATATTTTAAATTTCAATTCTTGACTTATTTTCCGTTTCTTTTTTTAACAAATGAAATGAAAATACACACAGCAGCAGCAGCAGCAGCAGCAGCAGCAGCAGCAACATCAGCAACAAGAACAACATCATAAAATGGTAGGGAGGTCAGCCTCTGGTCTGGAGGAGCTCATAATGGGATGCACTTCGTCGTCGACAGATATTAAAGAAGTGAGTTATGAACACGAAGTACTTTTTTGACTCTGAATTTCATGAGCCTTGAACTGTCACTATTCTATGCATGCAAGTAACTAAAAAGAGAGCAAAAAGAAAGAAAATAAACCCTTGTTTTTGTCCCAACAACTATTTAATAAGCTTAAAGAGAGAGACCCCAGAATCCCCTTTCTTTATTTTCTCTTTTATTTTCTTTTCCACCTTTTCCCCTTTCCTCCCTTTTCTCAGCAAGCATTTTTTGACGAGGGTATACGAGGCTTTGAACAGCATCTGCCTTAGGAAAAGAATTGCATTAAGGACGTACATTAAAGTTTGGGAAGAGTACGCATTTAGCACTTAATTCAAAGAATTTTATTTTGTCCACTGTCAATGTAAATAAAAAAGTTGCGGAGGCAACCTTGGACATTTGAAATCTAGAAAATCAAGAAAGGCTTTGTAAATATAAATTCTAACTGCACACAAATAAATATCTTTAAGTAGGATCTGTAAATTTTATTTTTTTCTACTAACAATGGATACAATGAAAATTCTCATTAAAAAGTATTGGCTATATAGTATCTTTAGTCGCTAATTAAGGGAACTTGACACAAGCATTGTATAATGATGAAAAACAATCCAATCAAGAAGTTGTTTGAATATATTTCAGTTGTCATGAGTTTATTCTCTATATTGGTGTTTTTTTTTTCCGAAGTTCTTCTCTTGTAACACGTTAGATTAGCTTGCCTTGATGGCTGGATTAAGAAAAACATTAGGGTTTGCTAATTTAAAAAAGAAACTAGTCCTAAAATTTGAAGAAATCTAATAAAGCTGAAGGACATAGTAGCCAAGCCACTCCGAAATATCAAATAGACATTCCTGGAAAACTGAGGAAATAAAAATGGAGAGAAAAATGAAAAAAAAAAAATGAAGCTTTCCCAATGGGGTTGCGAGGGCAATAATTCGCAGGTGATCAGAAGGAGTGATGATAGGATTAGACAGCCTTCTTTCCCCGTAATAATTATGCTTTTGTGTCCTCCGTAACAACAGACAAACCAAGCCCTGCTTCTTCCTTCATTGTTTTCATGCGAAAAAGTTGGTCGTACGATCCCTAACCCCAAGCCAAAACCCCTCCTTTTTTAATCCTTTTCTTTTCCACATGCTCCTGCAGTGTTCTCTCTTATCTTTACTCTTCTTTTTTTTTTTTTTTATCTTTTTATCTTTTACACCTTTCTGTTTTTCCCACGTCTTGCAGGAGTCATCATCAATCACGAACCAACAAGAACCCGAGTGGCTGATGAAGTACTCCCCCTTCTGGCCTGACCCTGACAATCCGGATCATCATGGGTAGGAGTGAAGAGTTACAGGGAGAGAGAGAGAGAAAAAAAGAAGAAGTAGAAGAGGAAAAAAGGGTTGCGAACAAAAATGCTCAGGGACATCATCATTATCGGCAGTATCATGAGTACTTGAAGCCCCTTCTCTAACAAGTTCTTTTCAAGCTTCGAGAGAGAGAGAGAGAGAAAGAGAGAGAGTGAGAGACCGAAGGACACCTACACAGTATGTACTTTGTCTTTCCACTTTGTCCTTCTTTTGTTTTTTTGGTTATTAAGGTCTCTCTCTCTCTTAAAAAAAAAAAAAAAAAACAGAACTAACTGTTTAACCGTCCATGTTGGAAAGCGAGGCGTGGGGAAAACAAAGGAGAATGAAAGAGGGAAAAAGAAGGAAAAAGAAAAAGGGGAGAGAGAGAGGCAAAAAAAAAAAAAAAACCCAAAGAAAATGAAAGAAGCTGCCCCAGAAAAAGCTGCTCTCTCTACTGACGTTTCCGAAGGAGAAGCCAAAGACCAAATAAAGCAAAGAAAAAAAAATACACCATGCATGAAAATCAGTGCCGCCATGATTACCATATCATCTTGTGTGGCTATATTCTCTCATTATTTTATTTTTTTCCCTTGCTCTCAAGAAGTTTGTGTAATCTCTTTGTTCTTGGTTACCCTTTATTTAGAAGCAAAAGAATATACCACATAATTTGTACAAATAGGAGGACAACTTTGTCGATTATGTTGTGACTATTCACTTTCTTGATCAATTGTTATGGATAGTAATTCAATATTCTTATTTTTTTTTTTTGAATGATTGCAAATTTGTATGAATGAATCAATATACGAATGATGGTTTTATTTGATTTTTCAATTAATCATTTCATGGTATCAAAAGTTGGGATCAATTGTTCTTGTTTGTCCGTTATTGGTGGTTTGCAAATTATGTATATGCGAAATAGCTTAATAGTCCGTTTATTATTAAGCCAACTATATATTTCTAATCAAGTCTTTCCTAGTACCAATTTTATACTTATGTGAAGATGCTACTTTTCATGAAATCCTAGCTTACAAGTGTAGAACTATAAAACTACATGGATTCATATATTTGTTAGTTAAGTACTTAATTAACACATACTATATCACATATAATTATCATTTTTTAAGGAGTATTTTTCCTTTTAACTCCATTAGTCTGCTAAAATTTAGCATTACAACATCAAAGTAGTCCTATAGATATATGAGAGACAATGTATGCCCGATACGTTCTTGAGCTGTCCAAAACGTTTGTGGCAAAAGAACAAGAGAATGAGAACAGCAATTCCCCATTGAAATATTGCCTTTAATGTTTATTATCTAATAAAAGACATGGCAATGCATCAGAAATTCAGAAAGGGTACCAGCTAGAAAACCATACAGAAGTGAGACCATGCAGTAAAGTGCAGAAGAGAGAAGTTTCTACAGATGCTCAAAATCTGGACTCTTTAGTTAAGGTACTTCAATTTTATGCAAGCCTGACGGTAAGCAGATTTAAATCGGAAATACTCCTATAAAGAAATTTCAGATGAATGATTTTATTCAAGACATGCAGCGACCAATAAATATTAGTTTTTATCTCTGCTGATCTCCATTTAAGATGCACGGTAGTCTCAGGATGCAACAGATGTCACATCTCAGCTGATATCATGTTGATAGGCGGAGTCAACAGACATTATTATGTATTAAATCAAGTCAAGATGTGGAGCTCAATGATGGTGAAGCTTTATTTTTGATCGTTCACCCAAATATTTCACCATCTTTCGTATCTAGAATCATGCATGGCGGTAATCATCATTCAAAGTCAATCATGCATGGTATGGTAAGTGATGTGATTTGCCTTGGGCGCAGTAATCATGATTCATAGAATGATTTCTGAAGCAATGCTTTAACCAACACGTCACCAGTCAAAGTTAGCTGGACTATCGTTCTAATCCTCAATGAAATTATATATAGTAACCAGAATTCAATCAGATTCAGTGGGACGGTACCGACATAATCAGTTGCCGACCACCATATCGGTCTACTTGCAACTGGGCACTCATCTTTTGGATCAATAATCATGGATTCGAGTTTAGTTCACTTGCCGAAAAATCTACGCCAAATACTAGTTCAGAGAATATTATCTGCCCGTCTGTCAGGTAGTAACGGAACCTTGGAATAGAGACAGAGAGCTCTCATCTCGGGCCATGCTATCGTTTTTGTTTACTTGGAGACGTCAGAGACTTTGCCGCTTTGTTTTATTCTATATTCTAGCTCTTTATGCGACTCCATGAGACTAGAGATATAGCTCTTGTCTTTGTGTTTCCGTGTAATAGAGAGAGAGAGAGAGAGAGAGAGAGAGAGAGAGAGAATGCTATATGCACCATCTTTATTTGCTTCATGGGACGTGCATGAAATAAAGATAAAACTAAACAACGGGAAAAGGAGGCAGCTTCATCATAGTTTTATAGGGAATAAAGAAGGGAACAAGAATAAGCTTTATGTCTTAAAATGACCATTTTCTCCAGCCTCTTTGGAAAACTATACTCGGTACATTCTTTCTTTTTTGTATAAATTATAGCCCGCATAAGTATTGTATTGCATAATCGAAGACCAGTATCGTATAAAAGATTACAGAAACATTATAAGTTAAGGACTGTAGCTGTGTTTTCTATGGCTTTAACAGTGGGTTAAAGCGTTGGATGGCTGATCCGTTGTATGAGCTTAGCCTCCCACCTTAGTACCCCCTCTTGTGCGTGTGAACCAGATAAGAATAGCAATTAAAGAATGAAGAATTAGACAGAGAATAACTCGCGAGGAATATCGAGCATTTAATTGGGTTATGGAAAAAATAGAAACTTAACTCTACTGCCGGGTTAATGAATTTTCTAAGTATCGGGCAAAATATACTAGATAAACCCAGTCATTAATTTACCAAAGTGGAGCGACTATGAAAATTCTATTGTACATTCTTGCTGACCAATGAATTGAATCTTGATATTTTGAACATTCCATTAAAAGTCGATGGTACTGTTTCTTCCTGCTGCACATATGATGACTGCAAAGCAAGCAACGAGGTGAAAATAACAGCAAAATTGAACTTTAGCTCCTTTCACTTGCTAGTTGGTAGAGAATCAACACACCGATAGATACATAGATGCCCTAAAGAAAGCATTTTGCTTCTCCAAGCGATGGTTAAGAGGATAATAGAAAGAGAAAGGAGATGTGCCTCTTTAAAAAGGGTAATGACAGGTCCTGTTCAGCCTGAAAAGGTGATATTCAAATTCTTCCAATCCATGGAAGATTTTGGGGGTCTCTTTCTTGGAGGGGTGGGGGAATTAGCAATAAAACTAGTGCATTAAACAGGCTTTTGGGTCTGCTGATTTGGTCCCGTAAAGAAGTTGCAGGAGGAACTTAAGTAGTGCAATGAGGAATATCACAACATGGCCAAAACCCGCCTTTTTTTAGATTCTTCCGTAAGGAATTTGTTGCTTTTTTTCAAGATGGTAGCCCACCCTCTCTTTCCCCTCACGAGCTCAAAGATGTGTAGTTTGGTCTGTACCATGGAGCTAGTTAAGTTCACTTAGGATTTATATTCTATTGCTTGCCATTTCAGGCACACTTTTTTGTTAGTGCTGTGAAGAATCCTATGACAACATATTAAGAAAAATAGAAAAGGTATTGTGACCGACTGGGGAGTACCCGGATGGTAAGCTTTGGGGTGGGTATTCCTTTAAAGTATTACTTAATTTACACGCTCTTTCCAACTTCATTTGGAACTCCGACCGTCATAAATCTCTTTTATAGTATACTCGTCTTCGTAAGTGTCACAACTCACTAGACAAGGGGATCTTTGGGGGATATATATATATATCACCTCATGGCTTAACCCTTCTCCTGAATAGGGGTTTGAGAGATAGCTCTCGCGATTTCTCGTTTTATCCTAGAGAACATTGGGATGTCTATATTACTGCAATATCATCTATAATAATCGATCAATTCATGTTGATCAACCCTCCAAGAAGAGTACCATCCACAATAGCTCATATGAAATCTAATATTCTACCGATATTGTTAATGCGCACATGAATCCATGATTAAAGATTAATACGCGAATCGGAATTAGGATTGTACATTGTGACGGTGTACTTCGAATTGAAGACACGCTTTCAAAATTTCTAGTCCTATCTCTAGAAATTTATCAGCACATGGCCACAGTCCTTGAGTGTGAAAGATTGTACAACCTCATTTAACTCATTATTCGATTAGAGAGGCTGTTTATATGACTAATCATGTTTGATCTTGATCTTTATAAACGCACCAGATGCAGTTCTTATTATAAGTTTATCTATCAAGCTAATCTCAGAAGGGGATAATTAGGTCACGTCTTAAGTAATTGCGGCAGCTAAAGCCTTTTGTTCCTGAACAGTTTTGGTCTCTCCATCTCCAAGAATGAAATTCACGTTGTTCTTGGTGTTGTCGATTCAAGTTAATCTCAACGCTCAGCAAGCATCATCAAAAGAGGTCCTTAGTGGCTAAATCTCATGAGAGGGCCTTTCTTTATGGTCCAATACTAAAGAAGTTCTCGACAGTTGACATAATTATTAGTAAACAAACATTAGGTGTTAAACGTAACATACGCTGTAGAAAGAATCCATGCAGATAGAAAAATCATGGTGCGAGTTACAAAATGATTATCAGACGACAATGCGGGTAGACATTCGAAAAGCTTGACATGTCTTTGCTGCAATAAACCATATGATAATGTCGTCCAACGAAGATGCGGATTGCAGAGAATGGAATTTATACTTTTCTTTTCTCCAACGTTATCCGCTTGAGTTAGTGGCCCAAAAAATACACACACGAAAGAACTTTATCCCCGCGAATTGATGGAGCTGGCAGCTGAAAGATGGGCTTGAAGCCCATCAAGCCAGAGCATGAACCGTAATGAGAGTACATTTTTTAACTCTGAATGAGCAAGCTTGTAAGCAGAGAAATTAAGAATGGCAGCCGGTTTAGTCTTATTCCCAACTCGGAATGGTGAATCGTCATTTCTTATGCAGATTTTTGGCTTTAAAGATGTTGAGTTCGGTAGTCAAATCACGTGAAGCAAGCATCAACAACGCGGTAGACAAAAAGCTACCAAAGATCCGAACCAAAACCTTACCTGACTGTGGCTTGTGGAAAAGGATACATTTTTTTATTCACAAACAGAGATGCAACTCATTAGGTTGTCACCTGTGATTTCAATCAACGTGAAAGATATCGATACAAGGGGACTAGACAAGATCGCTTATTTTACAGTTTACCCCTCTACAAGCAACGCAGGACCATGATGAGCACAGGTTGGCAATTAGCCAGCATGCGCCTCAGGGACCAGTGTCTTCCTGACGACTGGTCCACAGCCACCACAAACCCTCAAGGAAGCACAAAGGCATGACAGCTTCATTTTCTCAGGGCTACCGATTCTTTCTGTAGGAGCATCCGCGTACTGCCTGCCAAAATGTCCATCAGAAATCCCACAACCCCCTTCTATATTGGCATCTGTAGTGGTAACTGCATCTCCAGGGGAACAGCAGACTGCAGTGGCTGGCCCTCGTTTGCTGTAATCTTGAACTGCCTGCTTAGTATGACATTGCCAAGGGGACTTGGAGTCAAGCAGTGAAGTTTAAAAGCATGAATACCTCTTGAGACCACCATTACATGCTAGTAATAGGGTTTAAAAATGTGGTCAAGAGAATGATTTAACTATTGCTATGATGGTGGAAAGCAAACTCATGCATAAAAATCTTATTCAAGCAAGCAACTGATATAGCCTTTGAGCTTGATGTGAGAAGCATCTTGCAGGAAAGAGCTGTGTAAAATAAATTACCGGCATAAAGAAGCTTGTGAAAATTATGAAGTCAATCACTTATCTTTGAGACTACTCTAAATGAGGTAGGCCTTCCGCCCAGTCACCATACTTTCAAAGTGGTTTCAGATCAAGACACCCCATCAACTCAATTAAAGAAACAAAAACTTTTAGCAGCACTTTATGGAAGCCAACACAGCACTTATCAGTGAAAAGTAGTGTAGCAGGGTATATAGCACATCAACATTCTTTTACTCATTTTAAAGAATGCTTGACTAAGTGAGTTAATTGAAACCACTTAAAAGCATAGTGGTCAGAGTGAAAGTAACCCCAAAATTGAAGAAACAATAAAGTAACTTGTCCAGTAATTCCTTCAATATGACGCAACTTCATTACTTAATCGATATTGTAATGATGGGCGTGAACAAGATGAAGAATAAGCAGTTCTACTCACCTTCCACTGAGAGGAAGTTAGCAGCACTCTCGGCCTTTTAGAACGCACAAATTCCAGGGCGGCACTAGGAGTCATGTGCTTATGCTTCACCTGCAATACATGAAGCAGCCAATGTCACCCTCAATTATAAGCCAATAGTTATAAGCACGGTTGATCTGTGTGCAACAAATCAACAGTATCCTTAATTTAGTCCTTCTTGTATACCAAATAGCAAAGCACAACTGTTGTGCTCCTTCCTCTCCCAGCTTTGCAGTGGACATAAGTTTTTCGGCCACAAGATGCATTTTCTGAATCACAGACAAGACAAGGTGTTGGCACAAAAGATTGAGTTTTTTTTTTAATCTAAGTAACAGCAGAACCAGATCGCTGGCCTAATGGCATTTACTGACCACTTTGTGAAGGATTACTTACTATAAATAAAGTCCACTGCCCGGTCAATATCAGCAAGAGAAGGAGAATAAAGATAGTCTCTTGTAGGTATCACCAAGTGATCAATTTTATAATCCTGGCGAGCACACAACAAGGAAACTATTAAAGACCCTGAACATCCTTTTGAACATGACTTAATCAATGGGCAAAAAATCCCAGACACAAAGGAAAGAGATTACCGACACGATAGAGCGACGACGGAACCAAGGTTTCATAAGGTTCATTGAGAGTGATGACACCGTCGACACCAAGCCGCTTCAACCGCCGAACATCCTTGCGGAATGGAACTGCGCCTAACAAAAGAAACTGGTATATATCGACCCGAATAAATAGCCCATCAGAAAAATGACAGCTTTTCTTCACCATATCAACTTTGCCCAATCTACTTTGCTCCGTTCCAAGTGTTTAATGAAAGTACTCTCCGAATTATCATTCGCAATTTCTAGTGAAGCCGTGAACCCACGGTCTCAACAATTTAAGCTCAAAAACTCCAACTTTGCAATATTAACTTCTTGCGCCGCGATCTTGCAATGAGCCCCGAAATTAGTTTCACAAAAAGTCAACAAATTCAAAGAGACCAGAGCCCAAACACATCATTCATCACACCAACTGTATCTCATCCACCAGACCCATCAACCACCCGCAGTCATACGAATCGAGCAGAGCAAACTACAGGCCGCAACTCGAAAGCGGAGAAGGAAACGACCAGCTAAAACGAGGGTTCGCGACGGATTCCGATACCTCGTCGACTTCATCCCACCACCGGAACTCGGGCTGGAGCTTGTTCCGCACCACGTTGTACAGGAGCGTCGGGTAGAACAAGACCCTCGCGCCCGCGCCCACCAGAACGCGCTTCCCGTCGAAGCCCGCCGCCCGCCGCGCGGCGGGGCGGGGGCGGGGGCCGCCGCTCCCGTCGCCCTCGGCGGCGCCGTCCGGTTCGTCCATCTTCGCCATGCCGCTCGATCTGGCGAGGAGGAGCAAACGAAACGGCTCTGCTTCGGAAGAAATTTCGGACAAAAGTCAGAACGGTTGCGTATAATCTAAAAAAATTCTCAAACTTTGAATCTAGTCCAAATTTTCCTCAAACTTGTTTTATGTTTAAAAGAAACCCACTTAAGATTCAATTTCAAATCTACCGAAACTTTTTTTGTGTAAAAAAAATCATAAACTTTAACTTTAATATCACATTTGCCCATGTTAGCCCTTCGTCCAAAATCACGATGAATCATCTCTAATTTCCTTAATTTTCATATCAAAGAGCAGTCTCGTTTTGAAGATAATTTTCCACATCATTTTATTGATGTGGATTCATCACCACATAGAAACACCAAATCAAACTAGTAATGGCGATATTTGAACAGAAGTTTAATTGGGATTGACTTGAGGCTCGATTGAAAATAGTTTTTTTCTTTTTTCAAATAAAAGTTCGGAGCAGATTTTAGATTAGAGTTAAAGTTGGTGATTTTTATAAATAAAAAAAAAAATATTTGGGTTTTGTTAGACAATAAAAAGTTCAAGGTATAACTAAGATTTAGACCTAAAGCTCAAGGTTTTTTGGACAAAAAAAAGTTTAGGGTAAAATTAGACCTAGATATAAAATTAGAAAGACTTTTTTTGGAAATGAGGCAATTGATGTAACCGTAGTTCCTCCAAAACTATTAAGAAAAACATCCAAGGGTACTGGGTGAGCTGATTGATAGGTCCAAGCAAAGCTTAGCTCACCTTGCAATAGTTTTGACACCACCTTATCTCACTCATCTATCTCATTCATGTGATAGTCAATATCGAGGTATTGACGTGGAGTCTACTTTCCCCATTGATAGACCCCTCAATTTCTACCAAATATTTTCTTTCAGGGTACACTATCCTACCTCACTCATCTACCTCATTCATGTGATAGTCAGTATCGAGATATTGATGTGGAGTCTACCTTCCTCATTGATAGGCTCCTCAATTTCTATCGAATCTTAGTATCGAGGTATTGACGTGGAGTCTACCTTCCCCATTGATAGATCCTTCAATTTCTGTCAAATCTTTTCTTCCAGGGTGAGTGGGAATACGGGAGATGGCATTGCGGGATTTTCCATCCCAAGGTAGCTCTCCCGTTTGTTTCTTCTACATTAAGTTTTTTAAGAACCTACTTAAGTCCAATATATTCCTATAGTGAGCAGCAGAGAGAGACAGAATTCTTCTGGCCAACAGTTAAAAAGTTCCCCATTTTTTCAATTTTTTTCTTCTTCTCAATTCCATTCTTTTTTATGGTTTTATTTATTTATTTTGAGGGGTAGGTTGAGTGCATCATCTTCTGTCCCAAGGGACCATGGAAGCAAGCTGCCACCCATTATTGTCCCACAGAAGCAGCACGCGTTTTGTGGCGGTGCTTTATGTTGGTTTGGATCCCATCAAGGCTCTCCTTTTGAATCCCTCCATCGATGAACTCTCAGTACCCGCAATTCACTCTCTCACTGTGCTGGTGTAGGGAACACTTCCGTATCACTGGACGTGCCGGTGATTCATTGTAAGAGCCGACATCTGGCCCCGCTTGCGATGATTTCGGACGTGCCGGTGATTCGTTGTAAGAGCCAATTTCTGACCTCACTAGCAATGATAGTATCCCTTTGGGCCGCTTTGTTTCCTTTGGGCTTTGTCCAAAAAAGACCTCACTGCGAGATAAGACTAGCGCCACACCTTATATGACACATTACCTTACCGGATCAAGGTGAGGTGGGATTCGATTTATTTTTACCCCCTTCTTCATTCTCGAGGCGAAGCTGCCCTTCCATTCAACTAGGTTGTTACATCCATCATGTATTGGATTTCATCTCAACAGCATACGGCGCAACAGCAACGCACGTACCGTGATCGGCCAATGTAAGTCGGCATGTGTTTTTCATTATGAGCTTAGGGATGCTTATGCTGTCTGATGATCCTCGGTTTCGCGTGTTCTGAAGCGAGCCGTGTGGGGGTTAGTAGGAGAAGGTCCATACGCTATGTATTGCACGATGATGCCCTGGCGATTCACGTGAGTGGCTAATAGCAATGGCTGCGTCGAGTCGTATTTAACCCGTTTCGAGAGAACTGGGAAGAAAATTAAAGAATCAATGCCCGGCAGGAGGCCATTCATGTCAACCCCGTTGGCTGGTCACGATTTATTTTGGTTGTTTCCTCCCTGGCGAACCAGTCACGTCGGAACAAGGGCAGTCTTGAATGATGCGACCTTCCTGATAGTAAATTAGATAAACTGCTGCTGCTTCTCTCTCTCTCTCTCTCTCTCTCTCTCGTGCATGCAATTCGCTTAAGCTAAATTGCACAGCAACTTTGCTGTTCCTAGCGTGACTAAATCCCGGGCTCAACTTCCTGTCCCATCATCGAACAGTCAACGTCTAACAGTGCTACACAATAATGGAATTCCAAAGTTAGAGCACAAGTCAAGAAATCCCGGTGGACACAACAACGAGCAAATGCACGACGAGCTGAAACCCCACCGCTCTTTTTCCACTTTCCACAGAGCAAGCTTATGTTGACAACCTTGCAAGCATAATCAGGCACAGAACACACCCTTGCTGGCTGCAGCCACCCACACCCACTGCAGAAAAATGGAGAACTGGCTTTTGGCATTTCTACTTCTCTTGGCAGTGCCGATTGAAGCGGCATATGTCGGCGGTGGAGTCAGTGTCGGGATGGGCGGCGGTAATGCTGGTGTTGGTAGTGGGGGTGGAGGTGGAGGTGGAGGCGGAGGTGGAGGCGGAGCGGGCAGTGTGTGGATTGGTGGAGGAGGGATCAACTCCCAGGTGCTCCAGGTTCAAGGCTGAGCAATGCATACACAGCTCTACAGGCATGGAAATCAGCGGTCACTGATGATCCGAACAAGATTATGGAGACTTGGGTTGGCTCTGATGTGTGCTCGTACAAGGGGGTGTTCTGCTCAGATTCTCAAGACGGAATGGGTCCTTTTGTTGCAGGCATAGATCTCAACAGGGCAAATGTGCAGGGAACTCTTGTCGAAGAGCTGTCTTTGCTCACTGACATGACCCTCCTCCACCTCAACAGCAACAGATTCTCAGGCTCGGTCCCTGACACTCTCAGAGATCTATCCTCTCTACAGGAGCTAGACCTCAGTAATAATCAGTTCTCGGGCCCTTTTCCTGCAGTTGCTCTTGAAATACCAAATCTCATTTACTTAGACCTCAGATTTAACAGCTTCTCCGGCCCAATACCAGAAGACCTTTTCAACAGTAAGCTTGATGCAATACTTGTCAACAACAACAACTTTGAAGGCGAGCTTCCTCGGAGCCTAGGCAATTCTCAAGCTTCAGTGATCAACTTGGCCAATAACAAGTTCAGCGGAAGCATCCCGGCTAGTTTCGGTCTGATGGCCTCCAAACTCAAGGAGATCCTTTTTCTGAACAACCAGTTATCAGGATGCGTTCCTGAGGGAATCGGGTTGTTCACTGAGATGAAAGTCTTCGATGTGAGCTACAACACATTGATGGGTCATTTGCCCAATACGCTCTCTTGCTTGAGCCAGGTTGAAGTCCTGAACTTGGGGCACAACCGGCTGTCAGGGGAATTACCCAACCCGATCTGTTCGCTCAAAAGCCTCATGAACTTGACAGTGGCCTACAATTTCCTGTCTGGGTTAAGCCAGGAATGCACGAAGCTGTTCTTTAGGAGCGTGGGCTTCGATTTCTCAGTCAACTGTATTCCTAATAAGGACATGCAGAGGCCTCAACCAGAGTGTTCTTCCACACCAGGAGGAGGGCTGAGTTGTCTACGAGTACCTTCGCCGCAACCCCTTGTTTGTGGCGGGGGGCTGTTCCCTCTGGGACAGCTTCAGATCTGGCCTTCAAGTCACCATGAGTTGAGAGTCACCCAAGGATCAACAGGTTGGTTATGGCTGTCTACAATTAATGATGTCGTGGTTCAGGGCATACTGTCATAATTTTCTGATATGCTAGTTTAAACTTTTCGTGGAAACTGTACTGGATAAGATATGTCTTTAAATTGACAGGGTTTTTAGCCTATAGGCTATATATATGCAGGTTCACCACGTTATATGTTCATTGACTGGGAAAGGCAGATATAATAATCACAACTTGCAATTGTTCAAAGAATGTCTTATACTGTCTTCTGGAGCATCTGCCATTTTTCTTAAATACTACCGCCACAATTAGATTTGTTACACTTACAGATCCATAGTAGAGACACTAACACCCAAAATTCAGCCCCATAAGTAGCACGCTGCCAAAAGGAGGAACAAGAAGAAAACGTGCAACCAGGAAGGCACGAAAAAGAGAGACCGAACAAAAATACATAGCGCAGCTTCCCAGTGAAATTTTCATGTTGCATCTCGCAGATATTCATACACCATAAAAAGAAAATGGTTATGTTAGCAAAAGAGAGAGGGAGGGCTTGGAAGTTTCAGTTCATTAGCACGAAGATGATTATCTTCAGATCTGCATGATATTCAGAAATATATGTAAAGAAGTTTTGAAGGTTTTGAATTCCTTGGTCAGAGAAGACAAAAGTAACACGATTTTGCAAAAAGAAATGCACCATAGACATATTTTATCAATTTGGAAGCTCACACCAAGCCTAGGAATACAGGGAAGAAAAGGCATTATTCATGGCAGTACTAGGAAATATACGACATAAACCTACCATCAGATGGTTGGTGTACTGCACCGTCATATTTGAAGTTTGCAGGTTACTTCACCCTCAAAACACCAGTAGTGTTGAGAAATAGGTCTTACACATTGCGTACGTGCCCAACAAATTACAGTATGAAGTGTAGCTCCATTTGCTCATCTTATTGAAAGTAAAATCACATTAAGTCAGTGCCTGGCAATGGCAACGATGAATGATTAGGGCAGAAAAGAATCGTGTTCATCGAATGCAGATCAATGTGTCGCATTCACGTTCTCGTGCTTCAGAGTTTTGACATCATTGTCATCAAGAAATGTAGTACATAGGGTTCGGGAGCTTGAAAGACCGTTTTGCAACAGCAAAGCCTAGCAAATCACTCCATTGGTCTCCGGAGCTCCCATGAATTGTATAACCCTGGCTTTCCAATTCAGACCTCTTCTCCGATTTATAGACAGTTGCAGGTTTACCTTGATCGGTAGCATTCCTGATTTTATCAAAAAGAATGGGAGAATTCCAAATCAAATGTACAAATATACAAAGCAGTACATGATATTGCTATCATATTTAAGAAAGGGATGAAAGCTAGAGAACAGGATCTTTATTTCATTATTTTACCTCAAGATAAGCCTTTTCCAGTCACTGTACCCAGCATATAGAAGATTTTTTTCTGTAACGTTTCTTTGAGGTTCACTGCGCCCGGTCAGCAGAAAGATCGTGAAACCCAGCTGTTGAAGCTCCTTGTACAAACTTAAGCTTGAGGGTAAAGCAGGGGCCTCCGCCAAATCCACCCAATCATCAAAAGAGTTCTCATCAAAGACCTCTGATCTACATTTACAATAAAACAAGTCAACAACTATTTGGGAGGAGTATCCTGTTACAAGGGAAGAAAAAGAACTGCCAAGTCCTAAGCAGATCAGGTAACATACAAATCAGATCACACCCTTGGCAAACATTTGTAACCAACTAGGAACTCCAAGCATGAACTGGACAATGGAGAAGTTACTAAGAGTAGTATATCATCCAAGAACAACTTAAGCATAAAAGTGGATCTGTTCAATGCATCTAGACTGACTTTATTGTTATCATCTTTTCTGGTATGTAAGTGAACCTCTAAATACTCCACCAATGGAAACAAGGGTCAACTACTCCCATCACAAGCCACCAAAGAAAATCATCAGGCCTTCAACAACTTAGTAAACCTATCACAACCATTGGGATATTACTTCAGCCCAATAATAGAACAGATGAGAGCAACAAAACTGACGATGAATCAAAATGAATTACTTTATTCATTCTCATCTCATGTAGCTGATAAAAGCTTCCTCCTCAATGAGAAAGAAGTGCCTTTAAGAATAAATATCGGATTGATTAACTGGATGAAACAGGAGAACATGTCGCAAAACTTCTCCATAATCCATGTGATGCTTGGACTCTTATTCACATAGAGCTCATTCCACCAGCAGTCACATGATGACATTTTGAATGGTTCAAAGCAGCAATGTTAACACCGTGATCAGGTAATGCACAAACTCAGCAAACTGAACCAATTGGTCCAGAGATGGTGGCATCTCTGTTTATCCAATCACGAAAAGCATAGAACAGAATTACTCATGCGCAACTTCGAAGGGGTACTTGCTGAGCTCTTCGGTGGCTTGACTTTGGTACTAATGACATTTTAGCTTGCACCCGTTAGTGAGTGCTTCTAAATTTTCAGGTGAACTTCGCCTATGGGAGTCCTCAAATAGTAACATCCTCTAAAGCTCAACTCTGTCTCCAAGCCTAGTACACCAGAATCAAGGATCATTCCACCACATCAAACAAAAACAGGAACGGGTTACCCAGAATGTCTCTCGCGAAGAAGCGATAGGGGTACGAATCGTGCAGTTGAAAAGCTCAAGAAACAAGGACCGACTTGATCATGAAATGTAAAAGGGTAACTACCATTGTTAACAGCTCATCCAATTCGATCTAAGATGGATGAATTTGGACCCTCAAGCCTGTAGTTCTGTAAACACCTGACCATATTTAGGTCCTTCACCAACTAAAGTAAGCCCCCACCGTCAAACGAATCTAACTCCAGGCGCACGCGTTCCACGTGTCGCGATCCTACTGGCTAGATCCATAGGCATGGCAACCAATAAACAATAGGATAGAATAAATTCACTCGCTCACCAGCAACGGGGGACGGTAAAAAAAAAGGTTAAGCGCATCAGAACCACACGCATCACGAGACCGAACGCGGCTCGAAGAAGAAATCAGCGAATCCAACGGCGGCGGCGGCGGCGGCGGCGAGATCATCGCCGGCCCGGCGCGGCCGAACTTACCCGAACCCGTGGGCCTCGTAGTAAGGCAGATTGGAGAGCAGCGTCTCGTCGATGTCGAACACCCAGGCGTCGCTCCCGTCGCCGGCGATCTCCACGGTCTTGGCGAACTCCGACGAGTAGTTCGCGACGATCGCCGAGTCCGACGCGTAGCGGTCGCTGCTCATGTAGGCGGCGACGAGCTGCTCGCACCGCTGCGGGACCCGGGCCCAGCTCCCTGCGTTGTTCGTCTCGACGGCGAGTCGCCAGCTCTCGCAGTAGAGGCCGTCGTCCTTGAGGACCTTCCGGTCGCCGGCGAACGGCGGCTTCGAGTAGAGGCGGATGAGCGGCTGCGACGGGGAGGCGGACGCGAGGCTGAGGAGGAGGAGGAGGAAGAGGGGGGAGAGGAATCGGCGGGGCGCCATGGACGGAGCCGGAAGGTCCATGGAATGATTGCCGGGCGAGGAGATAGAGAGAGAAAGAGAGGGGGGACACCGTGGTTAAAACAATTGGCAGGCGAGGAGAGAGAGCGCACGTGCTTCTTGTTCGGTAGGAAATCAATTTTTTTCCTTCTCTTTTTTGGTAGAGAGGAGATTTTATAGCAACATATATTTAGGTTATGAAATGCATTTGATATCATTATTGGTGATTCTAGTGTCTGAATATAGAACGTATTTTTCAGCAAAAGAAATATTTTAAAAGTGCTTTGAAATCGTTATCGTGAGTACATGTCAAAATTTTACTTTATGTAAATGACGTTATGTCACGTGATATGAAGAATAAGAAGATAAAATAATATTTTAATTTCATTTAGATTAAGCATCACATCTTGTCTTAGGGACTTTTCATAGTCATCATTAGATTTCCTTTTCGCTTATTGTTCGGACTTATTCTCACTAATAAGTATCATGTCTCCGACCTTAATAACACAAGGTGATGTCTATTATTTACTTGAGTGCATGAGTCGATTTACTATCGTTTTTCGTTTTATAGTTTCATGCTAGTGTAGGTTTTGACGTTCTCTTTACTTTTACATGGAAGAGTTCGGATGAACTTTGAAAACAAACTTGAGATACGATACAAATGTTGAAAGCCAAAACTTTATAGGAAAATGCAAATTATATTTGATAAAAACTCATTTACGAAATTACTTTAGGTGGAGTAGTGTTTGGTAAGTTTTTTTTTTTTTGCAAAGAGCTTTCATTGTAATATTTCTTTTTATTATTATTATTATTGTTATTAGAAAGAAATCAAACCCTTCATAGACTCAACTGAAGGGTTTAGGCAGTTAGCCAAACAAATCTATAATTAGTGGCCTATGGTTGAAGTTGCACAACCTCATGCAACACTAGTGAGGGTCATGCAACCCAAGTCAGGATTGTTTATGGTCATGCAACCTCAAGTAGCCATCGGCTAGGTCACACAACCTTACGCAATAGGTGGTCATGACATGGGTTGCGTGACCTCGTTGCCCTCACTAGTCTCTTGTTGGCCCTCACCAACTGTCCTCGCCAAGAAGATGAATAGTAGTAATGACAGGCAAAATCGGATTTGAAAAATTGGTGATGATATTGTTGGAAGAAAAAAATTATTTAACCCTAATTTTAGCATTCCGTAAATACTATTCCAAAAAACTTTGAAAACATCTTAACATTTCCTTAAAAGGGCTTTGAAGGTGGAAAGTTCATTGCCAAAACTTAACCAAATGCACTAATAGTTCATTTTAAGATGCATTTCTCAATAAAAACATTAAAAGAAAGATTTATTTATAAAGATAAATTAGAATTCATGATTCTTGCATTTATCATGGGGTCATGTCCTAGAGCTTTTATGGTGTGGCCATGTTCTTCGCCCAATATGGCTGAACTGTTTAATGTTCTCGGACGATTATGATTTTACTTGTTATTGATTTACTTTATTGGCCTAATTCCCTAAAAATATCCCTCCTTTAGATGCAGTCTTAATTTTATCCCGAGCTCTTTTTTGTAAAAAAAAAGAAATCTTACCTAAAAGATATTATCTTCTTTGATTCTGATCTCAAATCTGTCCCCATTAACCGTCATAAAAAAAATTGCCATTAGTTGCTTGATGTGGCATTTTCATGTCGGTAACAAATCCACATAAGTAGGGTAAGGTGACAAATCATTTTGAAAATGAATTTGTTCTTCAATGTGAGAATAAGAGAACTAAGAGATAGCTAACAAAAATTTTTAGATGGAAGGTGGACAAAAAGAAAAGAGAGTCCAAAGTAGAATTGGGACTAGACCTATAATTGAGGTGGGAATTAGGACTCACTTTATTTATGTGCTTAGTTTGAATTATGCATGATCATTTAGGTGCACATTAGGAATAAAATAGGCCAAGATGTGCGACAAGAGCTTTCCACAAATAGAAAAGGTATCAACCATTAGGCATCAGGCTTTCTAACCAATCAAATTCCCAAATTCAGCAATCTCCGGTTCATAAAAAGTAAAGTGCTCTCCTGCGCTTTTCTTAAGTTCCTAGCCAATTTAGATAACAAGTTATTGTCGACTCTAAGAAAACAAGTCATTAACCATTAATCTAAAAATTAAGTTGTGATTGGTAAGGTTTGCAAGATTGACGAATCCACAATCTCACAAGAGGATTAATAGGGTCTACCTAGCAATTCGATGAACCTACTCGGGATTCACCTCGGGAGGATCGCAAGGATGACAATTTAAGTGAGAGTTTTTATTCTCCTAGAAAGCCTAGATGGGAAGGAGGGGTGGCCGGGAAGTCCAATGGGCTCCATTGTGCCTTCATGAGTATTCTATGTTTGGGACATCGGAGGCTTTGATTAACCCCCAAATCGCAAAGCACTAAAGAAAATAAGTAGTTCAGCATGATGTTTGTTTGCTGGGGACAAGAGTAAGAGAATGCAATGTTGTGACCATTGTCCTTCATTTTTCAAGAATTTGTCCTGGTATCGCAACTATACTTTTGCATTTGACGGGAAAATTACTAAAAAAAATCTTAAATTTATTACAATTATGTCAATTTAGTGTTAAACTTTTTAATTTGGTCAATTTAATCCTAAAATTTTGACAATTTGCCAATTTAGTCGATCTAACTAATTTTGCCTGGAATCATAAATGTAGCGGTCTAACCAACACCGGTCATTCTTCGCGGAAAGACCACCCCCAATTTGGACAAATTTTGCAATTTTTAAAATTTTTCTAGATTTTTTTTTTCAACATTGGGACAACGAGGGCCGTGGTCCTCACCTAGGGCACCAAGGCCTTCGCCCATGGCTGGCGAGGGTGTCCCTAGATCAGACGACGGTCATTGGATCAGAGTTGGAAAACAAAAGAAAAGGAAATAATAAAACAATAAGAAAAATTAACAAAAAAATCGAACCGGTCGGCCATTGAGGTCGACTAGTGTGGCTCATAATGAAGGGGAATATCCAGTCGGATTATTCATTAGAGAGTGACGTGCGGCATCCCTCTTACTTCTATCATCTTTCTCTAACGTAACAAATCAATGTTGTTTTATATTCATGGTTTGTCTTGCGTTTCCTGTCCACCAATGACGTAAATTTTTACAAAGTGGATAAATTCTCGTGCCTGTAAGTTGTAACGTAACCTCATTAATCTCATGATTTAAATAAGACTCGAGGCGAAACTTTGGTGAATGCATACCAAATGAGAGTTGTTAATTCTAATCTATGGGCACCACTAGATTAATATAATCTATACATGTTTCTAGAAGAATATTTTTATTCCCAAGTCCATGTGAAACAAACAAATAAATTTACTTTTTGCAATCTAATTGACCATTCAAATCCAACGCATCGTTGTCTTGGTCACCGCTCGAATGTGTTGTCATCGTTATCGCTAATGCTGTTAGCCGAGGAAACTTCCACTTCGCATCACCAAATCCCTGTTCAATTTGATGAGATGCATTGAGTTGGACTTGGCGTGTTGACGAACATCTTTAGAAGTTAGAACCCCTAATCTACCCCGAAATGCCACGTGGAGATGTTTCACAAACACCGCGTGATTACAAAAAATTCGTAGTGGCAACTAGGGGTGTTAAAAACTGAACCAAACCGAACCAAAAAATTTGGTTTTTTGGGTTCGGTTTTTATTAAAAACTCAAATTTTTGTTATCGGTTCGGTTTTTATTGATTAACCGAACCGAATCAAACCAACAAACCGATAATAGCTTATTTCTCGGAAATGAAAGATATATACAACCGAAAAAAAAAAAAAAAATGCAAAAAGTTGAAAACCAAAAACCAAAAAACCGAACCGAACCGAAATTTCGGTTCGGTTTGTATTCGATTCGGATCTCATTCGGTTTAGTTCGGAAGTTTTTCTTAACGATTCGGTTCGGTTTGGTTTTTAAAAAAACCGAACCGAACCGAACCGTTGACACTCTAGTGGCAACAACTCTTCATAATACATGTGTTGACATAACTCGATACAAATCAACACAATGCTGTGTGGCCGAGATTAAACGGATGTGCTTTGCGTGATTGTTGATCGATGCAACGCTTGGTATGCCTTGGGCTCTTAAGCTTCTCTTGAATGCATAAAAATAAGAAAAAGTGTCAAATTTTTTAAAAATATTTTATATTTGTGCTAATTCAGTTCTAAATCTTATATTAATGCCAATTTAGTTATAAATATTTTTGTTTGGTACGAATGAATGGCTAGATTTTGCTGACTATGTGCTAATCAGCTGATGTGGTATGATCGGCGACACATAAACAATTTATAATAATATTTTAATATTTTTATTTTATTTTATTCCTATCTTTTTTTTTTTTTTTTTTCTCTCCCCCCTATCTCTAAGTAGTTGCTGGATCGCAGCAACTGGCCAAAGGCAATGCCTCGTGAGGCTTGAGCCCTTGCAAGAGGCCACGGAGGTTGCTCGCATTAGGCATTGAGGCTTGCCCTCACTGGATTTGGTGAGGATCAAGCCTCGTTTGCCATGGGCAAGGCCCGACCTTGCTAGATCTGGCGAAGTCGACCTTACTAGTGGCTGATGAGGCTTGCTAGAGGCTAGGTGAGGTCAACTTGCCTCTAACCGATTGTTGAGGTCGAGAGATTGGTTGGAGGAATGAAGAGGAGAAGAAAAAAGAAAAAATAAAATAAAAATTAGAAAAAATAAAATATTATTAAAAGTGGTTCTACATTAGCACTAACTATGTCATGCAGAATATCAGTGCCCAATCAACAAAATTTGGCCAAAATTAACCGAAAAAACTGAATTGACACAAAATCAAAAGATTTAGAATTATATTGACACCAATAAAAAATTTATGACTTAATTGGTACAAATAAAAAATTTTATGATTTTCTTTGACATTGTTCCCCATAAAAATCTAATGCATGCACCAATAGGTCGACCAACCAACACCATGCAAGCTAAAACGAGAGAGAATGAGAGATTAAGAAACTACATTATTGCGAATTTCGACGGTCACACATCCATAAGCATGAGACCGGGGCGTCGAATCTCACTCATTGGAATAATTTGTTCATCTAACGTCATATTGATGAGCTTAGGTAGCTAAAGACGCCTGAAAATTACAGTGATCGGTTTTCCAATCTTGTTTTTCTAAAAATGTGCAACCATGGGTGGGGAAAAATCGCTTCATAGTCAATAGGTAGGTTTACCTTACTCCGGGCCATGGAACCCGATCGTAGTCACGGCATGGGTTGAGTGGATTCGGGATAATGTTTGCATCTATGGCGGCTGCTGAAAAATGTCTAACAAACTGATATCTATGTCGCGTTCAATTTCTCTCTTCATTCGTTTTCGATTTTGTTAACCAATGGTTAATAACAAGTTCTACAAACAAAAAAAACTATTTTTCTGCTGTATATATAATATAGTCATCGAATTATTTTCTTTAGTAAGGTCGATAAGGATGAGTATGATAATAATTCTATTTATGTTCCAAAATTAATTTTCTATTTCAGACTACTTTTTGAAATAAAAATCATTTCGGTAAAATTATTTCATTTCTCAAATTCTGAAATAGATTTTTATTTCAAAAATAGGTTTGTAATATAAATCATAAGTAAAATTTACTTTTTGTTTCTTGAATTGAAGTGAAAAATAAAAACTCTTCTCATCGTTTATCCTCATTGCTAATCGATTGCCCATCTGCTGTCATTGACTGCCATCCATCATTCGCCAGTTCGCTGTTTGTTGCCCGCCACCCGCCATCACCATCATCCTTCGGTCATCACCTGTTGTCGTTGCCATTCACTAATCATTGCCCACCATCGCCGTTTGCCATTTGTTGCCACCGATCGTCGGCCATCAATCGCCGTCTGCCTGTAGTGGTTTGCCGGCTGTTGATCGCCATTCGCCAGTTGCCATCTGCCATTTGTCGATCGTCGTTTGCCATCGCTTAAGGGGGACAAATTTTGTGTCATTATCAAATGAATTTTTATTTAGAGAATAGAAATTTTGTATTTTTATCAAATGAGTATTTTTGCTTAAAAATATCTAAAAATAGAAATAAAAAAATTTATTTCTTTTCTAGAAATCAAACTCTAGTCAGGATGATTATTATTAGCTAATTCATTTCAATTTATTAATTCCATAATTTGTGGGCATTGATTAATTCCATCCCACCCCTCCGTTAAATACCGACCGGAACTGGAACAGGAATAACACAGCCTTCCCCCTCTGCTGAAAAACCTACAGAGCATTTCCCCTTCCGAGGTCAAGCGCTAGCAGAATACCTCCGAAACCGACACGAATCGAGGAAGAAGAAGAAGAAGAAGAAGATGTCGTGGCAAACGTACGTGGACGAGCACCTGATGTGCGAAATCGAGGGCAACCATCTCACATCCGCCGCCATCATCGGCCACGACGGCAGCGTCTGGGCCCAGAGCGCCGCCTTCCCTCAGGTCGGTCCCCCTCCTCCTTCCGCCTTCGCGCCGCCGGGGCGTTCTTGATTCTCCCGATTCGGGCCCGTTCCTTGTCGCGTCGGATCGTCGATCGGGTCGAATTCTCCCGAGATCTGAGCGTCTGGGAACGGCTTTTCGTTCGTGGGTTCGCGGGTGATTCGTGTTCCCTCGCGTGAATCGATCGTGGGTTCGAGCGGCGATGGGTGGTTACGGATCTTTTTAGGTTTTCCGATGGATGATTTGAGCGACTGCTTGGCCGATCGTTCTTGTGGGTTTTACGTGACTTGCCTGGATTCTTTACCTTTCGCCGTGTACTTTTGGGAATCGCGTTTTGGGCAAAGTGGGCTTTTAGATTTCATGAGAGAAAAGAAGAGACCCCGGTTGCTTAGATTCCATTCTCTCTCTTTATTGCTCTGTTGATTTGGACATAATCGAGAGCCTGCGGATTTGCGAAAAGCTTTGATGGGTTGTTTGCACCGTTTTAGATTTTCAATTCCTTTCCGAAATGCTTTTTGCCCGTGAGGAAGTGGCTGATGTTGAATTTCTCCGTTCTTTCTTTTTCGTGCAATGTCGATTCCGTGCTTAATGCCTGAGGAAATCGCTTAATTCCGCTATTTTGTGCTGTTTCCCCACCCTTTAGTTCAAGCCTGAGGAAATTGCTGCCATCATCAAAGATTTTGATGAACCTGGAACGCTTGCTCCGACGGGGCTTTTCCTGGGGGGCATGAAATATATGGTGATCCAAGGTGAGCCTGGAGCTGTTATTCGGGGGAAAAAGGTATGGCTTTCCCTTCCATCCTTTATTTGCCATTGCCTTCCGTTCTTGAAAAGTTGAAGCCTTTTGCATTCGTGTACAATGATTGTTGCGGCATTTCTATGTTCAAGGGGACCTTTTGTCTCCTGATTGAGGCATTGAGACAAATTGATGTCAAAATTAGGATGGACTGGGCACGCTGTTCCTCCTCATCTTTTGATTCGATTGAGCAACTTTTAGAGCTCTGTATTCTTGTAAATTGTGACTGTGATGTAATGTCAATGGGAAAGAGTTGTTTCTTTCCAAGAAATTGTTTTATAGCTGTAGAGTCTCATACTTTTGATAGAGTGCAAACATGGTTGACAAAAAGTTTATATCAATTCCTCCTCCTCCATTTTTCGATGTACCTTGAAAAACCTAATCAACTTGTATAGTGCTCCTTACTTTTTGGAAGAACATCGGGAGGCTTTTACTGTGCCCAAACTATCTGGGGCCCTAAACATTATGAGTTCCTTGTAAGAGGGTGTGGAGAATCACAGCATTATCAAAGACTTAGTTATTATGGTCAAGGAAATATTGCATGCTTTAGAGAATCAATAGATCAGCTTATTGAAGGATACTTTATTTGACTGGTCGTGATTGATATATATATTGCATGGTGCTCTTGAAAGCAAGCTTTTGAGCATTTGATGCCTTGGCAACCTCTGGCACTGCACTTCGGCATGTGTTCTCATTCTCTATGGTTAAATATTCTTTAAAACCATTGTGGCTTTACTTTCAGGGCCCCGGTGGTGTCACTGTCAAGAAGACCAGTCAGGCCTTGATAATTGGCATATACGATGAGCCCATGAATGCAGGCCAGTGCAACATGATTGTAGAAAGGCTTGGTGATTATCTACTTGATCAGGGTCTCTAGACACTTCGGTATGTCCTGTTATTTGTTGGATCCCTGTTGCTTGTTGCAGCCTTTCATCTAGCAATTGCCCTACTTGGATTGTGATTGCAGTGATAAGAATACTCATGTAATTTGAAAGTTCTATGCGCACTCTAGAAGTTTGCTGTTTAAGAGTTGATTTCTATGGTGTCTTATGATTGTCTCTGTATTGATCTGAATTGATTGGATGTAATTGCGAAAGTTTACTTGGTTGATGTATCTAAAAGAACTGGTCATTCCATCTACTCTGTTCCCTGGGGTGTGAATTGATGGTGCAGGGACCAGGCAGAGATGTCTCTGCCTAAACTTACTCTTTCAAGGTTAAATCAGAGGGGGATCAACATCCAATGAAAGAGGCCATACAACTTTCATCGGATGGTAATAGGTCCCGCCTCGTTTGAAGACATGCATATGTAAATCGCACTTGTTAATTTATTCACGAGGTAGGAAAAGTATGAAATCGAATTGTTTTGAGAATCTACTTGCTTGTTGAGGGTGAGGCTAATTATCACATGTGGTTCTTTTGGTACTTCCAATTGGTAAGGAAACAAACACTTCCCATTTCAACTGGGGTGACAATCCATGTTGTATTATTAATTCGTCTGTTTTACTAAATATCTCACACTTTTAAGTAGTATGATAAAAGGGTTGGGTATTATGAAAGTCTCAAGGGAAATCCGGCCACTCTCATGTTAAACATGTTCATGTCATGTTATCCTGGACTTCTCTCTGTTGGTCTTTTAGAAATTGTCTTCAAGTCAAGAATTATCGTCCGTGTATTTCTTGCCAAAACACCATCTATGGGATTCTGATTAGGATTACAACTTAAGGTCCTGTTTGGTTTAGCTTTTCCAATGGGCTTTGAGTCCAAAATCCTTTAGAAAAATATAAGATGTTTGGCAAGTGTTTTTGGGTCCCTATTAGCCAAATGCCAGCATTGGGAATGTTGAAAATCTAAAGCAATAAGGGACATGCTTTGGGCTTTCATTTTGAGGGTTTAATGATAATTTTTCTTTTCAGTATTGCCATCACTGATAATTATGTCTTCCACTTTTGCCCTAAAAATCACTGTTCATCTTCTTCCTCGAGCTTGCTAGTTTGTAGTTGAGGTGAGGTTTGGGTCAAGGTCGTCATCATTGAGGTTGAGGTCGAGGTCGAGGGTTGCGCGTGCTGTTGAGCCACTCAGTGGAGTTGTTGTGGTTTGAGGTCGAGGTCGAGGGCCTAGTGACTCATATCTGGCTTTCAACCTCGACCCCGACCACGGTTGTGTGACCTTGGTGTAGTGCATCCTTCACGTTGGCATCCTTACCTTAGTGAGCGTTGCTAGGTTGCGGACGGTCAAAGGGCTTAGATGGTCCGTGAGATTGGTCGCCGCTGCTAAAGCTCTGATGTTGCAATGTCCAAATCAAAAACCCTAGAATCAATGAGATTGGTCGCTGATGAAGCCTCTGCAACTTGCTAGATAGCGCTAACCCTAAGGGTTGCCTCACTTGAGTACGCGTGACCTTGGCTGACAATTGCCCTCGGTTCCCGTCGATGCTCGCTTGAGGTTGACACCAGCGAAGCTTCGCTCGATCCTAGCCTTTGCCCATGCTCGCTTCTCTATGCTTTTTCTCTCTTTTTTCCTTCCTTTTTCTCTTCACTTCAAAGTTGCTTTATAAAATATAACACCGAATAAGTACCAAACGCTATTGTTTTCACCAAATGCTCTTTCATTTAGAGATATTTGGGGAAATCATTTCTCCAAAGTTGAAGCAAACGGACTTATGTTTTTGGGTTAGTATACATTTTTCAGTGTGGTATCACCGAACCACCTAGATTAGGTCGCTCAAACGATTGTTTTCTCATAATGGTTGTTATATTATTCCCCGTACCACTTACTTAATGAACTCGCTCTCCTGGCCATGGAAGTCGGAAAATGTTTTGCCGTAGGCTCGATGATCTGCGTCGGCAAGAGACTCTTTAAGTCAGTTGATCAATCAGAATATTCTGTAGATGGTGTTTGGATCTAAACCTACAGTCTTGTCCATAAATCTATTTTACAAAAGATTCACACCAGGCGGGAAGGCGAGTTAATTACTCAGTCCGCACGGTCACCAAGAGCCCTAAATCCTTGAAGAAGATGGCTAATATTCGGTGCGCGGCATTGTTTTGACAATTCGGACCGGACTGGCGTGCTCAACTGGCCTAACCAAACGCAGTCTGATTTGTCGGCCCTTTCGCTGTCAAATTTGGGTTGGTTTGGTTCCGTCCAATTGCGGTCATTGGAGAATCCGTTCTGGTCTCTATTATGGTTTTAAATACGCTAGTACACGGTGCTGGGACCCAGACTTTCTCTCCTCTTTTCTCCTTCTTTTCCATTTCTCTCCTATTTTATTTTCTCTCCCCACTTCTCTGTTTCGTCTTATGAAAGAAAGTACATTTTAATGCACTTAGGGTTCTCGACGAAACAAGATACTATATGAAAACAGGCTTTGTCCTAACAGAATATCCGCAAGTTTTATAAATTTTTGTTAGTCACCTTTGTGTAGATGACATAGTTCAATTCACTTAAAGTCTGTTTGATAACTAGTCAAATAGTGTCCGATTCTATTCTTTTATTCTGTTTAGTAATTTTTTTTATTTATTTTCAAGAACAAATTTAAGAAGTAAAATTAATTATTTTTTTGTTCCTAAGAATAACCCAAGAGTTAAGCATTTTTTTTTTCTCTCTTTTCTTTTCTTCTTTTCCCTTTCTTCGTCTTTCTCTAGTCGATTGTTGGTTTTGGCGATGGTCAGCAACCAACCAGATGTGGGCCAGTTACCTCGCCAAAGCCTTATTGGCCCTCGGTAAGGCCAAGGCTTGTGTCATGCAATCACTAGCGAGGCTCACCCTCACCTAGCCACTGTGAGATCGGCCTTGCTTGAGGTTAGTGTTGCCTAGCCATGGGGAGGCAAAGCTTGCCCAGCTGGGAGTGAGGACTTGGCCTCATCCATCCACCGGTAAGGCTCGAGCTGATGAGGCTCTCTTGAGGTTGACAATTAGCAAGAGGGAGAAAGGACAAAAAGAAAGGGAAAAATGTGATAAAGTTATTAAAAAACCAAAAGAAATTCAAAGTCATAAAATATTTGATGGAAGAACGGGAGATCCTTTTGAACAACCTATTATAATAAGAAAGCCTTATATCTTGAAATTAATTCATCAAGTTGATGATAAAATACACAAACGTTCCAATGGACATTATGCACTTGTTACACAACAACCCCTTAGAGGAAGGGCCAAGCAAGGGGGGGCAACAGGTAGGAGAAATGGAGGTTTGGGCTCTCGAGGGGTTTAGTGTTGCTCATATTTTACAAGAGGTGCTTACCTATAAATCGGATCATATTAGAGCTCGTCAAGAAGTACTTGGTACTACAATCATTTTGGGAAAAATACCTAAACCTAAAGATGCTCCAGAATCTTTTTGATTGCTCGTTCCAGTGAGAATTTCACCAAACGCCATTCCATTCTAGGGATATAAATTTTATACAATTATCAAATGCATTTGAATGCTTTAAAACTTGTCAAGGAATAGAATTAGAAAAAAAATCATTATCGAGAACAAATTATGTCTAGAAATAGAATGATTACTAAATACATTCTTATATTAAACTTCTTGTGAGGATTGGAGGAAGTAATTTATGCAACCAAAACTATAGAATTACCGGACATGACTTTGATGTCCTATCGGTTGTGTTTGTGTCGGTTTGCCTGATCAAATTAATCAAGAGGTTCTTTTCAAGTTCAAAGTGTGTTAATTAACATCGACCTACGTGGCCTTCTTTATAAGTAATATTGTTATAAGCTCATGGATTACATTTACTTATTCGATGGTAACAATTTGAATTCCATTTGACGATTCAATTCTGGGCAGCTGGTGCCCGAAAAAGCAGAAAAAAGAAATAAATGATACAATCCAAAAGTTCTTTTCAGGATGAAGAATCATAATTTTCGGTGAAGGTTACACAATTCCTATTTGAAAAAGACACCTCCGTTGATCTTATCTTATCATTTATGGATCCCTAGGTGCAGTCATATCTGGGCCTCCTTTCTTTGTCAATCAGCACCCATCAATCCTTGCAAAACCATATGTACGGAACGAAAAGAAACATCAACGTGGCAAAACCATGTCTCGACGAAGAATTTGTCTTATAATTCACGACAACATTAAATTCCCGGACTCCTCTCGAACCAGAATGAATCAGGTTACGCATCACTCGTTAACTCCTCCTAACAAACACATCGTTGCGTAAACTATCATATCATTATCAATAGTTGCTATGTCGTTAGGTACCCAAGTTTTTAATATTTGAGTTTTGCGGATCGATCGATTCATCGTTAAATTAGGGACTTCAACCATTTTCTCAATCGGTCATTATTTTTGCGGTTTCGCGAGGGAAGGAGGTGTCCCCCCTTATCCAGAAGGAGTACCGCTTTCTTCATTGCTTGCGATGATGTTTCGATGCTGACTGACTGGACGCTTACGAGGAGATGGATTTGGTTTGAAAGCACCGATCTCCCAACCGCAAGTGGCCACGATCCTAATGATGTCTTCGGGTCGCATTTAGACTCCCCCACGGGAGACATTATCGATGCTGATTTTACCTAACTGGCCACCCATCCATAATCTTTTCCTTGCCGGCAACCTTTTCGACAGCGACGTTCCCGTTCGGTTTTTGATGAGGATTGACATCTAATGAGCTTCGATCCTAGATTCCATGTGCATCTACATTGCTCTTGCTTATCTGGTGCCGAATTGACAGATACCAAAAAATGCTTATCGTGTCATTATTATCGACGGAATGATTAGCATAAAAAAATAGATATATCGTACTCACCATCAAATAAATTAGAGGTGATTGGTTTCTGATTCGATCTAGTTGCACTCCAAAATTGAATTGGAGGGACCAGTTCCCAATTTTCAACATTGGGGACTAGACCAAAGGTCTTTGGGATTTGGCAAGGTTTGGTTGTCCACTGATATAGTGGAATTAGTTGAGTGTAAATGAGAGAATTCTTTGAACTCCATGAGAGGTGAAGGAAACTCAAAGAAAGGGAAAGATTGAAAGAGGAGAATATGCTTGAGCATTGTGGGTTGAAAGAGAAAGACCAAAAGAGGAAATGAGGCGTGTGCGAGACATTTAAAAACTAAAAATACATGAACAAAGAACAATTGGTCTTGGCGATCCGATTCCCCCCCTTGGAACTAGAAACCAGATCTAACCTGCCAGTTCAGTCTAATTAGGACGATTCTTGATTCGATTGGTTCATTTTACTCACCTTTGCGATAGACTGTGCTTGTCCCCCCAGAGAAGAATTGTGTGAGGATGGAATGGGGTAAAAAGTATGGGAAGATTCATTATGTTATGTCCAGTTCCTTTGTTTGGTTAAACACGGGATATGATTATCAGGGACTTATCGGAACTTATTCCGATCCAGAAGTCTCAAAAAATGCCGGATGGGATAATCTTTATCAAGTCCGACGCTTTGTTTGGAGGACAAAAACACGCCCTTCCCAACCATTTAGCTTTGCGATTAAATTATCCTTCTTTCTTTTCTTTTCCTTCTTACTTTCCTGAATAGGACACAGATCGTTGTCGATGGTTCATATAAGCAAAGGAAGGGCATGAAAATGCATCCAGAACTCAGAGAACTATAATGAGTTAGGTCATGACAGGACACAAATATATATAAAAACCATGATCTAAAGTCCATGTCCAAAGACTCCAAAAACTATACTCCTTTTCCATGTCCAAAGACTCCAAAAACTATGTGCCTTTGACAAAAAGGAGTAGAATTCCGCAGGCAATGAATTGCGATCATTGGACCTATCGGTGCGGTTGCATTTTGAAGTGAAATTTCTAGGGCCTTGATAACCCTAACTAACATGCGATTCCTAGAGACTGCCTCTGTAAATTGGTTTATAAATGGACGATGCCATTCATTTCGGGCGAGCGAAACCGTGGAAATGATGGCCAAGCCCCTCGATTTATATCGAAGGACATAATTCAAGGATGCAGCGTATGTAATTTTGGAGCCACACGAATAATTTTCGACACTATTTGTGCGACTTTACTCAAGTATGCTTTTCGGAATTAAAAGTTTTGGACTTGATTGCACTGGCTAAAGATTTGAAGGCTCCCGATGCATTTTTTCCATTTTCCCAATGGAGTCTCTTTCGGAAAGACGATCATAAGCCCATTGAACATCATACACGTTTGAAGTAGATTGTAATATTATGGTTATTGATCAAGAAAAGTTATTTGGGAAGGTGATGACATTAGTTGATCATCAATGACATTTATTGGGTCCTTAAAAGAGTATCACTTGCAAATGGTTATTTTCATTGATATCAAGGATCATCACATACCCAAAAAAGAAAAAGAAAAATGATATCAAGGATCATTTAGTGAATAATTATGTGAATAGTAATTTTGATTGCACCCCAAGAGTCATATAATACGAAAAAGTCTAACTTGTTGACCGTCGAGTTGATTACATCTTAAAATCACATCTTGAAGGAAAAAAAAATGCCATTCTTAATTGATTTTGAATATTAGAGTTCTCATTCTAAGATATCGACATAAAGTTATCAAATTTTTCACAGTATTTTATTAAGAGAGTTTTCTAAAGACTTTGTTGTATCTAGAGAGTGCCTTGCTTTTTGTTTCTCTCTCATCATAGTAAAGACAATAACAACCACGTTTCAGAAAGTGACATGCCCACCTCAATGCCTGTTGTTTTTAAGCCATGTTCTCTAGCAATGCAGCCCCACGAAGCCATTGACTTCAAGACCTTTGGCCTATGCTGAGGTCCTGATGCGTTACAGTTGGCATGTAGTCGATGGAATTCAAACAAGCGATCTCCAATTACGAGTCGGAAATTTCTAGACACCCCCCCAACTATCTATGCCGATATTTTTTATTTTTATTTTTTTTGCCGAAAGATAAACATTTCATTGCTAACCCACAAAAGGGGCACAATTAGTTGGAAAGTTCAAACATAAGATAGAAATTAAAGGCTGAGGAGGAAAAGAATGAGTTGTCTCAGTGGGCTACGTCAATATTGAGGAGGTTAAAGAAATTAGATGAAGAGTAATTTTCTGGGGGTACATGGGAAAACGAAAATTATGCTTGTGAATACTGTCTTGTCTTTGCGGGGCAAAGCAAGCAAAAGATGCGATGGAAAGCGACCTAAGTTTCCCACGATACGCACGCACAAAAAAAGAGGGAAAAAAGGGAAATGGTGACTCAGATGCGGATGTGTTCCGGGACTCAGGCCTTATCCTCTTTTTCCTTGTGGTGCGAGCAGAAAACGAAACGCCGGATTCGGACATAAATTAAAGGAGAAAAGGCCCCCAATCCGTAAGGAGGCGATGATGACAAATCATCAGGATAAAGCCACGAACGAATAAAATAGTCGAGTGCTATCCGATGCACCCTCTTGTTTTTCCATATATATATGTTTCTCGTTCTGCTTGCATGATCTGAATTTATATAAATCGGTTCTGTGCTTCCCCCGGAGAGGAGAGATCAGATCGATCAGTGCCTTCTTCTTCTTCTTCTTCTTCTTCTTCTTCTTCTTCTGTCTTGTGGGTTCAACTTCTTGGTGATGACCAGGACGAAGATGGGTGGAGAAAAGCAGAGGTCAGCGGACGTGGATGATCCAGCGCTTGTTGATGCGGGCAGAGGCGGTGGTGGCGGAGGCGGCGGGGAGTGTTGTGAGTCTGAATCCTCTATGGAAGACTCTATGGTGTCCGATGAGTCGTCATCGTGTTCGTCGTCGGAATTGGCGGAGGATGCATCGTCCTCTGCGTTGTGTTCTTCTTCTTCTTCTTCTTCCTCCTCCTCATCTGCCTCTCTGTCAAATTGCCGTGGGCCTCTGTATGAACTGTCTGAGCTCATGACTCATCTCCCTATCAAGTGAGCAAAGCTTCTCTTCTTGGAGTGTAGATGCCATCTCTGCAATTCGTTTCGCGGGATAATAACCCTTTTCATCGTTGATCATTTGACAGGAGAGGGCTTTCCAAGTTTTACCAAGGGAAGTGCCAATCGTTCACGTCCCTAGCCAGAGTCCAGAGCATCGAAGACCTCGTGAAGAAAGAAAATCCTTACAGAAAGAGGTTGAAAACGTGCGAGAGCTTCGCAGGAGCATTGGACAAGCATAGCCAAAAGGCATACAGCCCGAGGCCTACAATATCAAAGAAGAGCTCGGTTTCGAAGGGTTCGTCTTTGTCTTCTTCTTCACTGAGCAAGAGAGGCGCTTCTGTGGCCAGTCTTGCCGTGAATCCTAGCTCCCTGGTCAAGACCTTCCATTGTTAAAAAACTCTTGCCGGGGACAGGATCCTAGAACTTGTTAGGAAAGAAAATGTGAAGTTTGTTCTGTTTTTTGTGGACAGATTCATTGACTACTCTATGAAGAGATTTTGCTGTCTTCTGCTTCAAAAGTCTCTGATTTCTAGGGAAGCTTTCAGATTTCTATGATCTCAGCGAGTTAAATGACAGTCTAACATTTGATGTGCCATAACTCATGAACTGCGAGATCTTGCCAGGCTCGTTCATCACAGTGATCGAGCAAATGACAGATTCTTGGGGTAATTCCCAGGTTATTATACGTTATCCAAGATGTGGAATCAAGAAAGCCTGTCGAGCATCTACTTTTTTAGGTGGGTTTGAAAGATTGTTTATGCCAGAAATGATCAATCATGGGACAGTCTAAGGCTGTACCAAAGTATTGATTCTAAGGTATTGTGATGCCCAAGAGGAAAATGTGTCGACCTTTTGGATCCAACAGTCTGATTTTTCAATTCAACGGAGGCAATGAAGTAGCTTCTCCAGAAAATCTTAAACTCAACAAAATACAAAAGTAAAGCTTCATCTGCCGAACATGTGTTGATCTTACGAAAGGGATCGGCTCAGGAGAACATTTTTGGATTTCCACATCATGAAATCTGTTGCTTCAAATTGTATTGTTCTATCGGTTTCTCCAACTGATCGGATAATCAGCAAAATATGGCAAAACTGAAGCGTGGTCACACAAACAGCTGCGCTTATGAGTCATAATCTACTTATGTTTTCAGCTAGAAATTTAAGTATCCAGCTCCGCTTCAGGAAAGAGATTGAAGTATGAACTTACAATCTTGTAATAGCAGGTGATTAAAATTAACCTTGTTCCAGCTATCACCATAGAACAGCTCACAAGATTTCCTAATGGAAGATATCACAGACCATAATAAGATCGGGACACTTGACTAACAAGAACGAAGCTACATACACCGGCCCATGAAGATTCCATTAAAATAAAACTCAACCTGTGAATTATGAGATGAGGTCGGTACTTAGTATCATGTCATCCGACCAACCACAAAATATTTAGATTATCAAGCAAATTGAAATAATTAAGTTTAATATTCAGAAAGTTACCCACACGACGAGTTACTAACCAGGAGACAAACCCACAGACTCTGCCCACGGATACAGAGAAGGATTCTCATTTAACCTCTAAGAGGTTACCCAATTGAATGCCAAACAAAATAAAGACTATATCTGGATGACGTTCTATTTTGGAGCAAAAGGCATAACAAAGACCGCACCAGTTAAAGATTGGACGCACAAGAACTTAGACAATTCATACTCGCAAGGCCAGTTTCATGCACATCTTCCAGATCCAGAAACTCTCAACCAGGGAATGTGTCGAAGTCGAACTGCAAAGCACGAGTCAAGAGTAAAAGTAAGCAAAGATAATGTCTAAAGAACTATTGAGATCTCCATCAGTCAAAGGCTTGAGAGCGTAAACAAAATGCTATCCACATTTCATTGGTTAATACTTCTGTTACACTGAAGCCATTTATTCTTGCATTGGACTAAAGTGTGAGTAGTGGTTTTGAATGTGAAGTCAAATTGGAAACCTAGAGATCTGGTGCCACACACAGATGTCACATTGAACTTTGCAATCAATTGGTTTACGTACTTCAGCATTTTTCCTTTCAGATTCAGCCTGCCTAAGGCAAAACTGCAGGGAAAAAGCACCGATGAGAGTCATCTATCTATTGTTATGTAGATGAGGATATCTTCCAGTCATCATCGCAAGTGAGAACAAGTGACAACGAAATGTTGCTGAAAAGAGTCAGGTGGGCTGGGCGGAGCATAAAGGAGCTGGCAGCGAAAAACAAGGAAAAATGTCATGTACTGGAGGGACTTCTTCCGAACAGAAACTTTAGAGGTTCAAAAAATTTGCAGCCTAAAGAGATTTGATGGGTAATTTATCAGGGAAAATTCCCAAAAACTCATTTAAATATGGCATACATACTAAAAAGATGCTCTTTTAGAGAGTTCTATCAAAATCCTTTGTAGTACAACAAGTGTTATTCGATTTACTCTGACAAGAAAAACTCTTGTCGACGAGCTAAATAATTTCTAGTGGGTGAGATTCGCTTCAGTGTTTTATTCCAGGAGAAGAAAAATTTCTTACTTTGTAACCAAAGCCGCGAGAAATAGGCATCACATAACGAACGCTAAAATGGAAATTACTGTTAGAAGGATGTCATTGTACTTAAAACTTGTCGCTGCGTAAAATCTGCCTTCATATCCGATGCTACCACTGTTCTGATTCAGCAAGCGGCATCAAACCCTTCTGCAGATCCCTTTTGTTTTTCCCCCCCTTGTTGATAACTCGGAGTACAAGCAAAGCACCCTATTCATGTGCATTGGGCAAGGCTTCCCTTATGGGGTACTGGGCAAGACCCCGAGGTTAATATGAACGGGTGAAGCTGTGATTTTAACACAGGATGTGTTCAATTCAAACCAAGTGCTTAATCAAAAGCTACAGGTGAAGTAGGAACTATAGCGTGCAAGCAAAGTCGAAATGAAAGCGCTACAGTACAACTGTGATGAGGACTGTGTCAAATGTGGCACGACACCCACAGAGAAGTGGGGGCATCGAAGAAAGAATTAAATGGAGACAGTCCACGCCGTCAACATCAGAACGGTGCTACAACTGCATTATGCATGTACAGATGGATGAGCCTCGGTGGAGGTGCAAGATCCTCAGAGCCGATGCCGTCGGAAACAGAAAGCTTCCACATCGAAGTGGGTCCATTGCTGCGGTAGCAGTCCCGGCACATGGTCCGCTCATGAACTGTCCTGTTGTTTCAATTAGCTCCCTCCAGAAAGGGCCACGCTTTCGGGTATTTGTTCCCTCCTGGTACAAGTAATTGAACCTGTGTCTGGACCAAATTTAACTCAGGAAAATTTGGGGTTGTGAAATGAGACTAGCCCCTACTAGGCTTGTCCGCACTTCATCAGTGTCTTCTTCTCAATAGAAAATCTGTACTTTTTAGCGTCATTTTTTCCTATGGATTTGTTTAATTCTCATTGAGTTTTGAGATACAACCACAAGACGATACTACATTTTTAAAGGCTTCTATCTTGTCTCTCCGCTGCTGCGGAACGGTGGAGGTGGTATTGGAATGTGACTGTGCAGGCTCGTGCTCTGCAAAATAAAGCTTATTGAGCGTACTGGTACATCATTCATACGATGAACAATGCTGGATCTCGATCATGGAAAATACGCGTGATGCCGAGCTTATGATTTGCACCCGACAGAATATGCGAAAAGCTCTGCATCTGCATGATCATATATCGCTTTCGATAACAGGGTCGCCGTGAGTAGTACTCGACCAGATCTAAAGACAAATGTGCATTTCGCGTCATGTTAATAAAGTTACAATTGTTTCCCCGCTCCTCAAACATCCGATTTTCGGCTCATATTCAATCTATAAACATCCAATTCCTAACCATGTTTTAAATCGGCGATTTACACATATCTCAGCATATTCTCCGAACCGTGGCAATTGGGCAGGATTAGTCCGATGCTCGAAGAACCGGGTCACCTACCCTGAAACAAATCCAGAAAAACTAGGGAAGAAACTGAAGCAGAGGAAAACGCAAAGTCTCTCTATCTCCCTCGCTCGCCCGCGAGCCGAAACCCTCACCATCTTCTTCCCCCCGAGCAATCTCTCTCCGACTCTCCGGACTCTCGCCCCGGTCCCTCCATCTTCATCTTCCCCACGACGGAATTCTTGAACGCGCCGGCCTCCTGCTGCGCCTGCGAGCACGACCTCTGCATCCTCACCCCGACGGCCCCGCTCAAGCTGCTCCTCGACCGCTCGAACTCCATCATCGCCTCCTGCAGCGACACCCTCCTCCTCGTCGGCGCCTCCGCCGCCCCGACCCTCTGCTTCGGCGCGCTCTGCGACCTCAGCTTCGCCTTGGACGACTGCGTGCCCGACATGTAGCTCGGGGCCAGAAGGAGGCCGCGGCCGTCGCGCCGCCGGAAGAGGCAGCCGCCGCCTCCGCCGCCGGCGTCGCTCCTTGCGGGCGTGTTCATCGACCGGGGCGTGCTCGCCGGAGTCGTGCACGGCCCGGGGTCCTCGAGCCAGTCGGAGCTCCGGAAGCGCCCCGCCGGAGCTCGGCGTGGGAGGGTCTGTCCCGAGCTTGAAAAGGGCGTGGCTCCGTCGTCGACCTCGACGATCCGGGAGGTGTCCTCAGTGGCGGGGCGGACTGTCGGGGAGTCGGCGGCGGAGGCGGAGAGCTTTCTGTTGTGAGCTACGGCGGCGCGTGTGCGCGCGTGCGCGTTCCTCGTCTTGTCATCGTATCTTTCCTGTGAAAAAAAGTAAAATGGAATCGACAAATTCTTTATCCTAAAATTACAATTCTCCCTAGATGACTCCTTTTTTGTATGTGACTCGAAATAATTTTGACGATTACACTCGCTTTTTTTTTTTTTTCCCATCGTAATTAGTACACATTTCACTTTTTTTTTTGGTCGAACACATTTCACTAATTCAATTTATCTCTTTGCATATGATGTATCAATATATATTATGCTCTCAGCAATAAATTTACTATTCATTTATAAGATTTGGTCTTCTAATATTCACTTTGTACAATAACGTTTCCAAACTTTTTAGAATTGTGCAGTTTGGCCCTTTATATTTTGTTTTGTGCGATCAAATCATCTATCTTTTTTTTATTCATGCAACCAAGTGATTTATTCATTTTTTGTAACTAACATTGTCAAATTACAATTTCTCCTTCCTTATTATCCCCCTTCAATCATTTGGCACTAAAATTGACATCACGTGTCATTTTCTATCATTGTTGTTGATTAACTTGATGTTTAGTCAAAGTAATTGATCAAATGATTTGACTGTACAAATTAAGAAAGTCAAAAGATTGATAGCATAAAATAAGAATGAAAAATGATAAGATCGCATAACCCTGAAAAGTAAGAAGATTTGAGCAAATAAAATAAAAAGTTCAAACCTAACACTCGGATTGCGCCAACACCATCTGGCCTAAAATTTCTTTTTGCTTTTTAATAGTACATAAGTTTAATTACTAATATATTAATCTCAAGATTAAGTATATTTCATCAAAACGTCTGTGACATGTCATCTCAAGGGGACACGCACAGTCAAACTAATTTAACGGTTCACGACGACTTCGACTCGCGCGAGACGAAACACGCAGAAGCGAAGCAAACGATACCGTGAAAGTTCCGGGTCGTACCGTGGGATCGCGGGTCGCCGTGCCGTCGTCTCCTCCTCCTCCGCCTCCTCCTCCGCCCGGCTGCGGCTGCGAGCCGATCTCCGCAAGCGAGCGCTGGCTTGAGCTCTCATGAGAGCCTCGAACCTGTGGAGCGTCGCGGCCGCTTGCTTCCTCACCAGGTACCCTCTCACGCGAGCCTGCAGCTTCACCAGCCCCTTCAGCGCCCTCAGCGCTTTCCTCGCCTGGTTGGTTTTTTTTTCCAAATTCAAGAAAGCCAAGAAGAATCAGAAGGAAAGGAAGAAAGAAGAGGCGAGCCCCGTTTCGATTCTACAGCAGCTGAAGTTGTTAAAGGGCAACAGAAAGATCCTATCTTTTTATGCGGTACAAAGAACTTCACACGTGAGACCGCTTGTTTGCGTTTCTTTGTCCTGTTCTTTACATTCTGCGAATCGAACTTACTGTCGGATGCGAGAATTTCCGACCCCCGTGAAGAGAGAGGAGTTCGTTTTTGTGTTTCGCTCGAACCGGATTATCGCAATTCAGTGAGTTCGTTACGTATTCAACAATTTAAGCTGATTAAAAGAGCAAATGAAATCGAAGTTACACGCATAATTCACCGGGAGTATTTTTGTAGGATGCCTGAAACGCTCAATTAGGTTCCTCAATTACTCACATTCTCTAGCTCCAGAACGTTTGTTTATATGTAAGCCGAAAACTTACCAGGAATCCCCTGAAAACCGTCTGGATCTTCACCGCCGCGTGCTCCTGCCTGCCGAACATGGCGCCCCTCCCCTGGCTCGTCAGCCTGATGACCGCTGCAGCCGCCCGTGCGGCTGCCACCGCCGCGTCCGCAGCGGCGGCTGTGGCAGCAGCCACCGTGATGGCGCGCTTGTTCTGCTCCTTCTCTGCCTCATCGGTGCAACTGCAGGACCTCAACCAGGCGGACTCGGCTGCAGATATGTTGGGCGGGATGGTGGCAGGGTTGTTGCACAGCCCGCTTGAATTGCTGAACTGTCTCTTGCTGTTGCTGTTGTCGTTGCTGTCCACCTCTTCTCTGTCCTTCTTGATGCCAAACAGGCCCTTAATCCACCTCGTTGCTCTGCCCATGTTTAAGTGCCTTTGAAGATTGTGTATAAGCCCAAGAAGGAGGTTGCTGCAACGCTGTAAAAACAAGGGCTTTTGGAGTGAACCACTCAACCAAAAAGGGTCTGGAGAGAAAATTTTGACAGAAATTATTGGAATCCAAGTTGCTGTCAATAGAAAATCTTGGGTTTCTTTCCCCGTTGCGGAAAGTGGCAATGAAAATCTATAAAAGAAAGCACCATTGTTTTTGAGAAATGGGAAAAATTGGAGGAGGAAACGAGTGTCAGAGAATTTCTCCCCTTTTTATTCCTTTCAGAAAAGGGAAAAGAGAGAATAGTAGGAAAAAGAAAAGCGGAAAAGAGAAAAAAGAAATCTTCCTCACGTGACCAGCTGCATAACGTGACAAGAATTTCTGGGGTAAAAAGAGGTAATTACGCTTGGGGAAAATTACTGAAGCTGGAGGTACCGATGAAGCTTCTGATGGGAAGTGGTTCGGTAAAAATTGTAAGAGGACTCTCGCAGAACCCTTGGAAGCGGAACACTGCACTGAAACAGCAAAGCGAGAATCAGATTCTCCGGGAAAAAGTTTCCGGAAAGAGAATGGCGATTCCTAGGAAAAGTCTCGCTAGGAAAAGTGAAAAGAGGCTGTCACCAGGAAAAAGGTGCAAAGGGTGTGTGCGTTTTAATTCAACCCATGAGGAATTCGGGAAAAAAAGAAGAAGGGAAAAATCAACCGAGGAGGGGTAGGGCTGAGTCCGGTTCCCGGGTTACCCGGGAACCGGAGGGTCCGGTTCGGTTCCCGGTTCCAAGGGGACGGTTCCGGTTCCGGTTCCTTTTTTCTAGGAACCGAACGGAACCGAACCGGTCCTGGAACCGAACCGAACCGGTTCGAACCGTCCTAGAACCGAACCGAACCGTTTCGAACCGAACCGAACCGGTTACTTAGGGCAGAAAAAGCTTGACCTTGGATGTTCTAGTGACTTGTATGTGATGTTCTAGTTGAATTTTGGCTTTGGCCTCTAAATGAAAGTTGTAAAGGACTTCTTGGAGTATAACATACTCAAATTTGGGACAAAACAAACAAGTATAAGTGGGTGAAATCGTTATTCTTTGGAAAGACTGGATCTGGAGATTTTGGGACTGACCCTTGATGAATGCATGGACTGTAAGGCAACCTTTTTGTCGAAATTTCACTTAGGTTTCTTAACAAAAATTGTAAAGGAAATCTTGAGGTACCACATATAAAAAATTTAGAGAAAAAAAACAAGAATAGGTAGGTGAAATCGTGGTCCTTTGAAGATGGTTAGATCTGGAATTACGGTACTACGAACAGGGATTTTAACCGTCCATATTTAATTATCTAGGACGAATTTGACTTCGATGTTTTCATGAAGTATCTACCTTATGGTCTTGGCTATCACATAGTCGAATTTCATAATTTTTGAAGGTCATTTGGGTATTTAATTGGAAATTTTTCTAAAACTGTGCAATCTGATGTGTTCGGATCTTGTAAGTTGCAATGCGTGGAATATATCATTTTTTATGAGGTTCTTTTGGAAATGTGTTCTGCATGAAATATCTCTTTTAATGTCTTCCCTACAACATATTTAAATTTCGTAATTTTTTTAGTTCATTTGCCTATTTAACCAAAAAATTTCAAAAACTGTGCAAGTAGAGAATAGGAAAAGTAAATCGATTTTATCTTTTAATCCAGAACGAATTGGACTATGATTTCTTTATGAAACTTGTACCTCTATGTCTTAAATACAACGTGTCCAAATTTCAGAATTTTCTGAGTTCATTTAAGGGTTTAATCGAAATTGTTTTCAAAACTTGTACCTCTAGACATTCTTGTTCTAGTGGTGTTTTATTTCTATTTTCTAGTTTGCTATTTGTTTTGAAATTTCTAATTATATTCTATTATTGTTGTGTAGTATGAATCAAGATAACATGTCAATGGGAAGTTACCGTGTAGTATACACGTACATTATAGTTTTTTTTTTTGGTAACGTGCGCATACGTTATATTTTTTTTGGTAACGTGCGCATATGTTATAGTTTTTTTTTTTTTTTTTTTTTGGTAACGTACGCGTACGTTATAGTTTTTTTGGTAACGTACGCATACGTTATAGTTTTTTTTTTGGTAACGTGCGCATATATTATAGTTCAAATATGAAAATAACAAAAAAAAAAAAAAAAACCTGTTGGAACCTGGAACCGACCCTGGAACCTATGACAGGGGTAGGTTCCGTTCTCCGCCCCACGGGTAGGTTCTGGTTCCGACGGAACCGAACCGGAACCTGGAACCGCTCACCCCTAGAGGAGGGGGATTTTATTGGAATTACAACGACCAGGTTTGCATAACCTGAACACTTGAAAAAATTCTCCGAAACTTGACCATTTTCATACGGAAAACTTGCTACGAAAAAAATAATAACTTGTGAAAATGCTAAAAATATCAAAACACCCGAAAGATCGGTGCTCATCGCACAAGGCGAGTGTTAAAACTTGGCAATGCTAGAATCTTTTACCTCTATGCAAATCAAATGCTAGAATTCTTAATAGGGGTGAGTATGATATCGGGATAGAACCTAGAACCAGAGAATTGGACTAGTGAGAATTTGTCCAGTTCCAAGTTTGAGGGCATGTTGAGTAGCATCTAGATTCTAAAATTTGGGAATCTAATTTAACGAGAATATTCCGGAATTTAGGTAGGTGGAACTAGGAATCAAAATTTTAGAACAAGTTTTCATGTTTTTCTTAAACTATGTCTTCACGCGATTTTGCGGCATTTCATGACATCCGATGATGAATATATAATCTAAAACCATTAATTCGAGCTTCTATTTTATGATCAAGACTTTGCTTTGTTTATATATTATATTTTTCGTGTGGGTAAATATAAATTATAGTAAGTGGATTATAGAAGTAAGTGATGATTATTCAAGGTAATGATTCATTACAATTGTTCTATTAGTAATATGGGTGAAAGTTAAATAAGCCGACCAAGAAATCTATGATAGGATGGGTTCCGAGATATATAGGCTAAGTTTTAAATTCAAAAAAATGATGAACCTATTTCAAATAATTAGTTTCAAATGACAAGTGGAATTTATAACTCGTGATTTATTGAATAATATGCTCCCAGATCAAAGCTCGCACTTCCCGCCTCTGTCGTCCTTCATTCCTATTTGGCTTTCTGGAGCGACGTGTCCTTAAAAAGGAAAAAGATACCTTAGCGTCCTTCCTCTCTGACAGCCCTCGTGAACCATGCACATGTCATAATTAAACCCAGAAAACTTTGATGAACGCAATTCATTATCCCCCGCCAACGTTTCTTGACCGTGCCAAGCACTCAAATGCGGAAGCCGAGCGAGCTGGAGACTCCCAACTCTAGTTGCTTTTATAGAGAAATGAATCATGGCGCTCTCTCTCTCTGCGCAAAGGCAGAGCCAATGGGAGTGGATTCCACCTCTGAAATAGCTCACAGGTTTGACGAAATCAGACTCTTTCTTCTTCTACTTTTTTGCCTTTCTTCTTTTTCTTTTTTCTGGTTTGGGTTCTGAAAGGATCTGTGCGTGGACGGGCTATTTGCAGAACCCAACTGTAATTGCAGGGTTGTGTAATCCATTACGCTATTCACGTTTTCCTTGTTTGCCTCGGTTATTTGTGCTCCTAATGTAACTCTCCTGTCAATTCTTGTTGCACCACCCTTTGACTCGTAAGGCTCTGACACTGATACACAGCTTAAAGATGATCCGAAAAAAAAAAGTCGAAATTCTCGTAAAGGCAAGAACTTTAGCCGGGCAAAGGCACTGCCATCTTCTCTCTCTCTCTCTCTCCTCTGAATGAGAATCTTTCGCTGAATTGAATTGCTCTGTCACACGTCTACTATAATAAAAACGGGAACTAAACTAACTTGCTTCTTCGGGCATTGTGATTGCATCATAAGGTACTATTGTGGGGTGGTCTTGAGCATCTCTGACCCCAAAAGTTAGTTTAAAAAATGAGTCTTTCTCTCACATTTATAAACCGACAACTAGCCTATTTCACAACCGATATGGGACAACCTTAACAATCTCTTCATCACAACTCATAATTCTCTCGTATGACTATTGGGTCCAAACTTGTTAGCAACCTAGGTTTTGATACCTGTGCTGAGAGTTTAATTTATACCCAAAATTAAGATGAGAAAAACCATGGTGTTGCACTAAACAATCTCTCTACTATCAATATCAACATTACTAGCTCCGGAGTTACTAGTTTTAACGTTACGACTATAAAAGATATTGCCCCTATATATAATAGGAGTTTAGGATATACATAGTTATGAAGGAAATTACATATATGCCATTAGCAGCAATAAGAAAAAACCCTATCATCTACTTTAACATGATAGGATGGGTGACCTATTGGGAAGTGCATATCCCAACAAACTGTCTTTGTACTTAACATTATTTTCCTCTACTATACTCTACAACTCTATCAATCTCCCACTTGGAGGCTAATCTTCAAAAATAGCAATAATTTTTCATAATCTTTATCTTTATAACCCAATTTGTCCTAGTGCGGTGGCCCTTCTCATTACTTATGATGGCGGCCAACTGAGCCAACGCATAGCCTTAATTTTTTAGCGTTGACTATTTTTGTCAACATATTTGCTGGATTTTATGCACCAAGAATCTTCTTCAATGATAACGTCCTATCATCTATCAATTGATGAATTTGATGATACTTCACCTCAATGTATTTTTTCCTTGCTTGAAATACCGGATTCTTTACAAGACAAATAGCACTCGACTATTACTGAAAAAAATACTATATTATACTCTTTGCCTATCTCCTTTAGAAAAATTTTCAACCAAATCATCTCCTTATCAACTTCATATATGGCAACATACTTTGCCTCATTGATTGAAAGAGAGACACACGTCTAAAGTTTGGATAGCCAACCGATTGTAGTGCTACCTAATGTAAAAGCATAACCAAATATGCTTTTCCTTCAAGTCACCACAAAGATATGCATCAACAAAATCTTATAAAGTTACATAGTTTTTCATAAAATATATTGATATACCTGAAGTGCCTCTTAGGTATCTTAATAGTCATTTTACAGCTTCCCAATGTTTTATTCTTAGATTTGCCATGTGTCCGCTCACAATTCCTATTGGATGAGCTATGTTTGGTCTCGTGCATACCATTGTATACATTAAACTCCCAACAGCTGACACATAAGGCACCTTAGCCATAAACTCCCGCTCTTCATTTGTCTTTGATGATTACTTCTTTGAGAGCTTGAAGCAACTTCCTTAAGGAGTACTTTTGGGCTTTGCATTATGAACTCTAAATCTATCTAGCACATTTTCAATGTATTTTTCTTGAGATAACTTTAGAATTCCTTTGGATCTATTTGGCATGATCCTTATCCAAGAATTTGATTCGTTGTGCCCCAGCTCTTCATCTCAAACTCTTTTGACAATTGCTGCTTTAATATGTTGATCTCCCTCATTCTGGATCCTACAATGATCCTAACATTCATATATAATAGCAAAATAATATAGCATCTCATCAAATTCCTTGAAGTAATAACAGTAATCCATATCGCTTATGCTAAACTCGTTGCTACGCATAAATGAATCAAATTTCTTGTACTATTTTCTAGAGGCCTATTTTAAGCCATATAGACTTTTCTTAAGTTCGGAAACATAATTTTCTTTTCTAGGAACCTAAAAACCTTTTGGTTGTACCATGTAGATACCCCCCTCCAAGTTAACGTGGAGGAATGCGGTCTGAACATATAAGTACTCTAGATGTAAATTCTCAGAGGCAACAATACTTAATATTATCTTGATAGTAGTTGATTTCACAATTGAAAAGAAAATCTATGTGCAATAAATTCATTTCTTTTGCTGAATACCTTTTACTATTAACCTTACTTTGTACTTCTTGTTGCCATCAGGTTCTTCTTTGACTTTGTACATCCACTTGTTTTGCAATGCCTTCTTCCCATCTAGTAACTGAGTTAATACCTAAGTTCTGTTCTTCTCAAATGAACCTAACTCATCCTATATTGCTAACTCCTACTTAATAGAATCCTTAACTTGCACTGGTTCCAAAAAAATTTCTAGTTTCCCAACGTTCGTCAAAAGCAAATAATGTAATGATGGAGAATATCTCTATACAGGCTTAGGTGTTCAACTAGGTCTTTTCAAAATGGGCTCAAGTGTATGTGATTCTTGTTCTAGTTTTTTATTAGAGTCTACAGTAACAGTTTTGGGAATTATAATCAAAACATTCTTAGAAACCTCCTCCAATTCAATCTCTCTATTCTCCACCATTGGTTTCTTCACACTAGATTTTATTACCGATATGTTCTTGTGCAACATGTTTTCATTGAATGTAACATCAACAGTTCTTATTGTTTTTCTATACTGTTCATCCCATAACCAATAATCAAAATAATCAGAACCATATCCAATGATCTTGATTTTCAGAATCTATCTAGGCATACGAAACACAACAAAAAACTTTTAAATGCGAGAGATTTACAATTTTTCCACTCCATTCTTCTTCTGGTAACTTGAAATCAAGTGGAACTAAAGATCCTCTATTAATTAGATATGCTGCCGTGTTAATTGCATCCACCCAAAACATCTTGGGTAATCCTGCATGCATCCCCATACTTATTGCATGCTCATTTAGAGTTCAGTTCATCTTCTTAGCAACTCTGTTTTGCTACAATCTGTTGGGAATTGTTCTTGTTATTTTGATTTTGTTCTCTGCACAAAATTGCTTGAACTCCTTGTTATCATCTCATCACCATTATCGGACCTTAGACTTTTAATTCGTAGGCCAGTCTCATTCTCCACTTTAGCTTTCCATTTCTTAAAAGTAACAAACATCAAATTTATTGTTCAGAAAATAAGCCCATACCTTTCTGGTGGAGTCATAAAAAAAATGGGCAAAAGAACGCTTCCAAGTGTTATGACATTGTATAAAGAAACACTTAAGTGCCATAACTTACGAAAGGTACACTGAAGTGTCACATTCGAAGAAAAATGGATCACATAAGTGCCACTCCAGCCAAAGTCCGGCCAAAAAGCTGGCGTGGCATTTTTCCGGCAAAGTGAGCCTAAAACGATGCCATTTTACACGCCGACGTGGCCAAATAATGCAAAAACGGTGTTGTTTTAGGCTGACGTAGTAAAAAAATAATTTTAAAATTAAATAAATTAATTTTAAAATTAAATTTAGTTAAAATATTAAAAAATAATAATTTTAAAATTAAATTTAGTTAAAATGTAAAAAAAAATAATTTTAAAATTAAAAAAACTAATAAAAAAGGGGGAGGGGGCGGTGGCTGAGGCGGTGACCCTAGCCAACCCTCCTCCCTCCGTCGTCGGCCCTTCTCGGCGACGGCGGGAGGTGGCGCATAATGGTTGAGGGCCGAGCCCTTAGCCATTGCCCCCTTTTTAATTTTTTTTTAATTTTTTAATTATTATTTTTGAATATTTTAACTAAATTTAATTTTAAAATTATTATTTTTAATTTTTAAAGTATTATTTTTTAATATTTTAAATAAATTTAATTTAATATATATATATATATATATATATTTTTTTTTTTTTTTAACCACGTCAGCCCAAAACGACGCCGTTTTTGCATTATTTGGCCATGTTAGCGTGCAAAATGGCGTCGTTTTGGGCTCGCTTCGCCGGAAAAATGCCACGTCAGCTTTTTGGCTGGACTTTGGCCGGATTGGCACTTAAGTGATCAATTTTACTCTGATTTTGGCACTTAAGTGTACATTTCGTAAATTATGGCACTTAAGTATTCCTTTGTGCAAAGTTGTGGCACTCCAGGGGTCCGCACGTCTAAAAAAATGTGACATAATAACGCAAGCCTCCAAGGGAATGAATAGAAGCTGTTTCTCACATATCTGTATGCACCAACTCTAATTTTCCTTTCTTTGGTTCTCTCCCAATCTTTGAAATTTGACACATTTTTGTTTGCCCAAAACATAATCTTCATGCAGCACAATATCTATGGACTTTAGACCACACGGTTTTCCCTTAGATGCTAATAACTTCATCCCCTTTTCGCTAATGTGCCCAAGCTTGTGGTGCCATAATTTGAAATTAGCTTCCAACTCAGCAATCGCTACGATTTCTCTACTGCTTTTAGTCATGTACAATGCTCCTGACTTTGTTTCTCGTGTTGCAACCAAAGCATCTTTAACTATTTTCCAAGAACTATCCCCAAAAATAGTTTTGTATCGCGTGATTTCTAATTGACTCATAGAGATTAGATTTCTCTTAAGTTTTGGAACATATTTGATATCATGTAACTTCCATTGATATCTGCTAGTAGATTTTATGTGAACTTCACACTTTTCCATAATATCAAAATGTTCATCATTAGCAAGATAAATCTTTTCAAATTTTCCAACAACAAGATTGTACATTAATTCTTTGCATGAAGTAGAGTGAAATGACACACCTAAGTCAAGAATTCAAGACTCAATTAAACTGTCAATGCTCAAAATTAAGGCATCATTATTTTGCGTCTCTTCAATAGTTGCATTCACGGATTTCTCTTCTTCTTGATTTTGATCTCGATACTGAATTTTCTTCTTTGGGGCTTTACAATCTCCTTTCAGATGGCCCTTCTTTTCACAATTCTAATGAATAATTTCACTACGTGATCTGAATTTGCTTCTCCCTCTAGACTTATGGGGATTCCATAAATATTCCATTCCAAAAATAGAAAGTTTGAAACAATTGGAATTTTTATTGGAGATTGGATGCGGTTACTAATTCATGATCTAGCATGTACAAAATGAAAATCTCATCGAACCGGCTTAACCGGCAACCAAAGCTGTATGCATTATATGGACATAAAGCAAATGGCCGAGATCATTTAATATGATGGTATGAACACAATACCAAGGCAAACCCAAGTAAATATGCCTTTATCAATGAAAAATAGGCATTATGTAACTTTATTGCATTGGAGAAAAATATGCTATGGACCTTCCCCTTTTCAGGGGATTATCTCGGAGAAAGGATTAGTATTTGTTCTATTTTTTTTTAATAGTAAAAATTGGAACAATTTGGTTCGTAGGAGAAAAGAGAAGCATATCTATTCTATATTCAATAAGTACCAATTTGCAATGGGGGTTGATCCCATTTTCTATGAATGAATGCAGAAAGAATTAATGCCCATTTAAGTATCTCATTGAACTATCAATAAATGGAAGAAATAGTATTCTTGCTTATTTTGATGATCCTCGATGAGAAAATATTATTATTTTTAGGCCAAGAGATTGATAGCAAGATTTTGAATCAACTTATTGGTCTTATGATATATCTTAGTATAGAGAATGATAACAATGTTATGTATTTGTTTATAAACTCTCTAGGCAAATGGTAGAAAAAAAACTTGCAACCCCTTGGGGTTATCTTGCAATTGGAAGAAGAAGTAGAAAAAGAATCAGACCATGGAGTAAATGATTTAATCAATGAATATTCGACTTGATCTACCGTAGTACTAGTTCCGCCTTGGTGATTGCTTCTCCCTTTGCTTTTGGTATTTAAGGTAGCATCGGAAAATTCATCTGATTCTCTTTTGTGACAATCCTCGCTAAGAATCAAATTTTAAATTGCTTGAAGGTTCAACTTTTTCTTACTAGATGAACTTCTCACCACAATCACTGTTGTACTCCAGTTTTCAGGTAGAGAAGAATCAAATAAAAGTTTTTATCTCGTCATTGAATTTGATATCCACTGAACTTAAATGAGTCATGATCACAATGAATTTGTGGATACAATTTTTTATTTATTTATAGAAGCGCCTTTATTTATCTTCAGATTGAAAAGACGACGCATCAAATATACCTTATTTGATGTAGAAAGCTTCACGTACATATTGGACAACACCGCCGTCAAATCTACCATTGTCATCTCATTCGCAATATTAAAAGCAACATTCTGCGCCAATGTGAGATGAATCAAACCTAGAGCTTGTTGATCTAACAATTCCCACTTTGCTTGCTGCATAGAATCTATTTTCTCTCTAGATAGAGGTCGATGCAAGTTCTTTTGATATAACATATCCTTGATTTGCATTTTCCAAAATCCAAAGTCCTTGCCATTGAACCGATCGATCTTCACCTCTCCTTTGTCCATATTTGCTCCCACTATTTCGCCAAAACCAGGCTTTGATTCTAGTTGTTAGGTGGTCTTGGGTCTTTTTCACTCCAAAAACTAGCTCAAAAGGTAAGGTTTCCCTTACACTTATAACTTACTACCAGCCCATTCTGCAACCGTTGTGGGACAACCAGAACAGTTGTTTGACTCCCAAATTAAGCTTCTCTTTGCGCGCAATTTGCGAAACTCCTTAACCTATCACAGAAGAATTTCTCTCGCGGACCCGGATCCACTAGGCCAAGAGCATGAGGGCGTTGAGAAAACAGCAGGACTTGTGAATTAGGAGAGACATGCAAAGGCCCAAAACAATTACAATGGGCATCGCTAGACAAAATCTCCTAAAAATTTCGAGGCTTGTGAGGGAACCCCTCGTGAGCCCATCTACGCCAGTCCATGGACTCGGATCGGGTGCCCGGATAAGTTTTGACCCGAAAAAAAGGCTCTCGTCGTATTCGTCATTTTCCCTCTATTGGATAAGATAAACTATATCTCCAAAGGGGCATACTGCTAGTACCAGCTGAATCAGATGCCACCAAAGTATGAAATATCTTAAAGCGATTCATGATTGTCAAAACTAGTTACCCCAGCACACTCATAATTAAATAAACAGAACGTAGAGCTTGCAGCATAACATCTGACATCCCGCAAAGACCAATGCATGTGTGCATTGCACATGCATGTGAGGTGTTCTTCCCCCCCTCACGTACCTTGGACATGGTTTTGCTAACTTGTGATGTCGGACCCCACGTGTCGACCTCAGAGGGGTTAGAGAATGATGGGGGTTCGATAGATGGGATATAGTGAATATGAAGCATGTGATGGAGCGAAGGAGACATGCCGTGCCAATCTCAGAAAATAAAAGAATAAAAAAGAGCAGCAAGTTGAGCAAATCATGGAACCAACCTTAAAAGAGTTGTAAGTGACGATTTTTTCAAACCCTTTTTCCTTTCAACCACTTGCTGCTCCTGAGGAGGACAAGGGCTCAAAAGCCTATACATGCCACCGTTATGCTGTAGCCTCCACTGGTCTGTGTCTCCTCCCCAATGAGAGCTCGCCATTGTAGGAAATCTAAGCAAATCCGAGCGAAATCTTGGGAAAGTGGTGGTGGTGGTGGTGTGGGTGGGTGGAGGTTTTGATATATAAAATGAGGCCTATGGCGTGCGAGTTTTGAAAGTTCAGGAATTGATGGCCCTTTTGCGAAAGTTTAAACTGTTAAATTAAGGATGACATGTGTAATTCTTTTGAAATTTGGAAAACAACAAAGAGAGATTTTGTCCAGTTTTCTAAAAGTGCAGTCATTAGGATATGACAAGATGTTCATCGAGAAAAAAAAGGATATGACATTATGTATATATAATTTCTTGAACACTACCTTGGTTAGCATGTTGTTAGGGTAATAAGTAGGTAACATGGAATTGAATAAGATAATGAACGGTATGCGTGACAAAAGATGGGCTAAGATTAGGAATGAGCGAGAACTAAAATGGTCAATCCAACTCCAAGCCGGCTTTAGGGAGAACCAACTGGTTCCGTTCTTAGCTGCTTCAAAGATAAAATAACTATTGATATTTACGTAAGATATTGTTTATTAAGAAAAGTATACTGACTTGATCTTTTAAAACTCATTAGTTCTAATGAAAATTTACGTCATTAATCATTTTTCTCTGCATTGGGTAGATCAACTTAAAATTTTAAAAAAAAAATCATGACTTCTAAGTATAGTATACGGAACATGCCTTGAACGGGTTGGGCTGGTTTTTAGTTCCGCATTCTTAAAACAGGGTAAGGGTCGGGTAGTGCTTCGATTCCACTCTTAAACTTATATTGTCTTGTTATGTACTATCCCATCCACAACACAAATAAAGAAGTGTGATCTTGCATAAATGAGGGTAAGAAAAATGCAGAAAATTGTCCACCCGTGGGCAGCACAGTTGGTTGAGATCTCTCTTCCAGCGAAGGAGGTCAAGGGTTTGAAACCTTGCGTTGTTAGTGATTAAAGTGGAGGCCCCGGCGGTGGGTTACTGGGCTAGTTTCCCATGAGGTATAGTCATTGTTGGGCCTTCATTGCGGAGGCTCATGAGACCCCATATCTGCGTAAGCCAACAAGGACAGGTTCCGGCGGATCCTCGGTCACACAAAAAAAAAAAAAAGCAGAAAATTGAACTCCACCCTTCTCGACTTCGTAATCCCATCTTATAATTAAGTGTGCAAGGATTTACCGTAAACTTTGAGTTGTTAATATATCTTATTTAACTAGAAATTCAAGATATGGTTGGTCAGTTATATTTTCATCAACATCGAGTATACATTTGGTCCATATCAATAATCTCGTAGAACATAGGATAAAGGAAAACCACTGAGGGGGTTCTAGCCCTATTTTCCAGGCAGGCATGATGCAATGGCATGGGTGAATAATGAATGGTTAGTTGGAAGTGAGAGAACTTGAGAAAGCAAAGGTAAGGGGACAAGCGAATGACTGGAGAGAGCAGTATAGTTTATATTGCAGTGAAAAAAGCAGCCATGTGAGAACCATCATGGGTCTCGAATGATTCCGTCCTTCCTTCCTTCATTCATTCGTATGTTGTCTTTTAAATTATTTCCTTCTTCATCACCCGTCCACCAACATTCCACGACCACTCTGCCCTTCCCACACTGAGGGAGACAACTGCAGCTGTTGGGGGCGACTTGTTGTCCAGATCCAATCCAGGATCTATTTTAGCTGCTACTGTTCACTTCCATTTAGGACAGATTCGACGGGCCAACATGCCATGGAAAGCTTTGCGAAGAAGAATGAGGGTGGCTCTTCTTACGAGGATAACATAAAATAGTCCTAGATGTTTGCCTTGGAGGATGCACTCCTCAGTTGGCCTACCCGCGAATGCTAATCATGGAGGAGCTCTTCTTCACATGTTAACTTCACTGATGTGATAATATTCGTGGCATTCAGAAGCAAATCTGACACTATTCTTAAAAGACGTATAAGAAAATGATGATGAAAACTCTCAACGAATTTGTTGAGTGGTTAATTTAGATTTAGCAACTTTCATGTCCAAATCACAGCATTTTCTACTAAAAGTAATCTTTTATGGCCAAGCCAATTAAGTTAAGGTGAAGCCTTGACCACTGTACATGAACCGGGTGATTTGCATGCATTCATGAAGATTCATTGATTCGAGTCCGCATATCTAGTGTGATAAAGAAAACATTGAAAGACTTAGAGCATTTTTGGAATTGCTAAGCCAATCTCGGGGAAGTAAACTTTAGTTCAACGTCTTCTTTATCCTCTGGTGCCCCTCTCATCATATTAATAACCAACGCCATGTGCTTGTCTTTTCTAACTTCCGAGCATTTGTATGCATGCACAAGCATCTCATATAATAGTGTAGTGGATAGATTTATTTATGCAAAAGTAATACTCGCGCTAAGATTCCATTCGACCGATTGCTAATTGTTGACCTTTGAGTTTCATTGTTATCTAGCTACTAGATAAGGTATGGACATGATAAAATACTTTGGTTCTTAGGTGTATGCATAAGATTCCTATTAAGCTTGGTTAGTTATCCTTAAAGATCAGGCATGTGAGAAACATGTAATTGGCAGGCTTCTTAATTTTCTCCTCCCTCAGTTGTAGACACATTGTCTCACCTTGAATCGCTTTAATAAACAACTTATATGTTCATAATGTCCAAAAAAATCATATTAACGGCTACTTGAAACGGATTTGGATATTCTAAATATAGGAGAAAAAATATATCATAAAATCTCGAAAGATTGGCGTAATGCATTTTGGATGGCCTGAATTAATTGTCTCCTCTTTGTTTTACTATTTTTTCTCTCCCCTATTTTTCCCTTTTCTTCTTTCTGACTCTACGTTGCCTTGTCTTCGTCCTATGCTCCACGGTGCATAGCCTAGCAAAGCCTGTCCTCAACATCTCCACCACCCTCGTTGCTCCACCGGCGATGTCGACGTCCATCTCAGAATCGCGACCCACTGCACATGTCACCAGCATCTCCTAGGATCCATCACCGCCCCTCTCTCTTTCTCTGTCTCCTTTCGGCGGCGCATTAGCAATAGTGGGAACAGAGGGATAGCGAATAACTTGCAAAATCACACCCCTCTTTATCTCTAGAGGTAAGAATGTGATGGCCTTGGGGGAGCAAAAAACGATGGAAGTGTGGTATAGGGGAACACCATCGAACCAATAGGATAATTAAATATTAAACCGCGTCTTCATATTATGACTTAACTTTTTATAACATTTGACAGTAGGACATCTTCATATTATAGCTTAAGTTTTTACAACAATTAGCAGTAGGACTACAAAATCTCATATGATATCAAGTTGAAGGTCTTGGGTTAAAATCTTCCAGGTTCCATCTGTCTTCTCAATTAAATATGCCCACGCTTAGTACAAGGTTAATGAAAAAAAAAATATAGTCGACAGTAATCCAACAAAATCTCACGAGACAATGACAAAGGTAGAAGGTAGGGGAAGAGAAAGGAAATCCATGGGTGCTGGGTCTAGGCTCTTTTGTGCAGCTTCTCCTCAAAATAGGGTTTTTCAGTCATTTTAGGGTAACCGCATTGTTATTCCAATAGTGTGATAATACTAGGGTTGATGTAGTTGATTCGGCTGCTAAAAGATTACCAACGTAAAAATTAGAGATCACTAATTAAAATCTTAACAACTGAGTTCAAAACACTCTAGGTTAAGGTGACCTTCGTAGAGTTCTAGGCCTAAACTTACCCATTTGTGGAATTTGCATGGATTCATTTATATTAGGCCTTACCAAGGCCTCATTATGATCAAAGACATATGAATATTTCATGTATACTATAGATATGCCACAGATTTTATAAAATTACCAAAGCAGCCATTTTTTTAATTAATTATGGAATTAAGCCCAAATTTTGACTGGTTAGTTAAATTGTCTAAATTAAACAACTAATTATAAAATTAACTTCATTACCTATCTTCACAAGGTTTCCGATTCTATAATCAGCCCCTAGAATTTTCAGTTTTAGTTGAGTAGTCCCCCTACCTTTTTCTGAAATTACAAATTTGCCCGTAAAGTATTTAAAATAGTTATTTTAACCCATTTGATTTATTTTAATGACCTAATATGACCCGCTAATGAACGCTTTAAACCATGAAATAACACTGCTAATAGAGCCCTTTCAGTTCCGCAAAGTTTAGGAAGTTGCTTCTGGACATGTAAAAAATTACTAATACGCCACTCTTAGGTCTATTCTTACCTCTCTCTTTTTTCACATTTTTCCTATCTGAGTTACGAGAAACCTTTTTGGCAATCCTTCAAATTCATTCTAGGCATGTAGATTTTTTTTTTTTTTTTTAAATTAAGGCAAGAGATCAATAGCTCAATATAACGAGAAGTATACAGTCTTGAAGTCTAAATAAACTAAATCTAAATGAGCAGGCATCAGATTACGAAGTTCAAGGATGGCGGGTAGATCAATCTAACTCTTTTTTTTTTTTTTTTTGTCAGAGATCAATTTAACTTAATGCGAAGAGTTTTCACTTACCTTGAGTGGAAAGACTTGAACTAATCAAAGCCTTGATCACCTTGAAATCGAATCAAACAAATATAATAATCAATACATAGTTATCTCTCCAAACAAAACGGGTATTAATAAAGAAACGAAAATAAAGATCATTAAATTTTTACCCTGTAAGACACTTGATAGGTGGGATTAAAAGCTTAGACAACTCAAATTGGGGAGAACTTTTGAAGTTGGTTGTAAAAATATTAGATAGAAAACTTGTCTTTTATTATTATTATTTTTGAAGAAAGGTCAAATGACGCAACATGCAAGAGCTCTTGAAGGTAAAATTTCCTTTTTAGGTCAGAATGAAATGGAGATGGGCCGAATGATCAAATTATTGGCAACAAACTTAGGAATAGGAGAGATTTGGAGATAAAACCACATAGATATCAATCTATCCTTCCTGTCAAGTAAAGCTAAGTCTAGTTTAGTTGTCCCCTGGACCCGGACAAGACATTAGAAAGAAATAGGTGATAGAGATGGGAATTACCACAAAATTTTCTGACTTTTGGATCATGCTTACTGCGTCACCGTCAATAAAATCCCTAAGTTGAGAAGATACTGTAGATCCTATTGAACATGATAAGCCATATTAACGTAAGATAAGGAGAGCATAGTTGGTGGTCATCTATGTTCTATATGGTTATAGTCCTTTCAAATGGTCCAGATGTGGTTTCCAAATTCAAGGAAAAGAGCCAAAACTCTGAATATGAAAAAGAAAATTTCAAGTTTCGAATTTATTTAACCAGCTAGATTCCAAAGGGAGAACTGCAGAAGAATGTCCACCCCTCATTCTTGGAAGCATCCATAAGCTAGCGAAGGTTGAGATGCTAAAAATTATCCATCCAGAGGCGGGAGATCATTTCTCTTTATGCACATGCAACAAGAAAACGTTTGTGATGCTCTTTGATTCGAGAAAATGGTCTTTGGTTTGTTATGCAGTGCCAAACATGTTATGTACTTGTCGATTATACGAGGCATAGGTCGTGTTAGCCAATTCCTATCACCCTGGTTTTGTTAAATGGAGAGTGACTGGAGAGAGCAATATAGTTTACATTGCAGTGAAAAGAGCAGCCGTGTGAGAATCATCATGGGTCTCGAATGATTCTGTCCTTCCTTCCTTCATTCATTCATATGTTGTCTTTTAAATTATTTCCTTCCTCATCACCCATCACCAACATTTTACGACCACATTGCGCTTCACAGAGAGAGAGAGAGAGAGAGAGAGAGAGAGAGAGAGAGAGAGAGAGAGAGAGAGAGAGATAACTGTAACTGTTGGGGGCGACGTGTTATCCAGATCCAATCCAGCATCTATGTTAGCTGCTCCTGTTCACTTCCGTTTATGACAGATTCGACAAGCCAACATGCCATGGAAAGCTTTGCGAAGAAGAATAAGGCTGGCTCTTCTTACGAGGATAACATAAAATAGTCCTAGATGTTTGCCTTGGAAGATGCACTCCTCGGTCGGTCTACCTGCAAATGCTAATCATGGAGGAACCTCTCTTCACATGTCAAATTCACTTTTGTGATAATATTCGTGGCATCCGTAGAAGTCGTTCAGAAACAAATCTGATACTTATCTAGAAAGACGCATAAGGAGATAATAACGAAAATCAAAATGGATCGACTAAGTAGTTAAGTGCTTGATTTAGATTTAGCAACTTTTGTGTTCAAATCATAGAGTTTTCCACTAGAAGTAATATTTTGTGGCTAGGCTGACCAAGTTGTAGGTGGAGCCTTAACCGATGCACATGAATAGAGCGATTTTGCATGTATCCATGAAGATTGATTGAGTCGAGTTTGAATACCTTATGTAATAAAGAAAACATTGAAAGACGTAGAGCATTTATTGAATTGCTAAGTCAATCTCTAGGGGAGTAAACTTAACTTTAGTTCACCATCTTCTTCCTCCTCTTGTGCATGTGCTTTGTCTTTTCTATCTTCCAAGCATTTGCATGCATGCATGCCAAGCATCTAATATAATACTGTGCTGGATAGATTTATTTATGTATAAGTGATACTCGAGCTGAGATTCCATCGAACTGATTGCTAATTGTTGACCTTGTGCGGACGAAGGAAATGGCAGATATGTAATGGGGTCGATGCCGTGTGTCTTGAGAAACGGAGCCAATGGTCAATGCAATTATGTTGAGTAAAACCAAAGAGAGTAATCTTTTCCATAGCCAAGGAAAGAACAAGAACGGAAAAAAAAGAAAGGAGAGAGAGAGAGAAGGTAACGGCTTTTTGTGCCAAAAGATAGGAATCCAGAATTATTCAAACATATCCCGCGTACCCAAATGATAATAAGCGCCCCCCCTCTCGTTTGTCCGGGCATTAGCTTATTTTTTGTGCTGCCTCTGAAGAGGCACGTTATTCCATATTATCGCTGTAGTTGTTTGGCTTTTCTATCGTTTTCACTCAACAGTACCATTTTTGGTTGTTTTTGCATGCTTAAGCCAGTTTTGTCTCTTCTCCTCATATAAACATATCGAGTTCACACTTAACAATTCTAAGGGTTTTGTCCAAGTCGAGGTTTCCATGCATGCGACAGACAATGTTCCTATACCAAGGAACGAACCCCCCAAAAAAAAACAAGGTTGCATATGTTGCTTTGTGTCAGAAAAATAGCACGCAAAATGCCTGATCTAGTAGGAAATATTTCACATCAGTCGCCAAGAAAGAGCAATTATATGGCAAGCAGAAGTGTGTATAACATAAATTCCCCAAGCGAAAAGCATCAAACTAAGCCACGCGTTTTGGCTATACGACAACTAGTTTGAGAACTGAGAACAAATCCATCCGGCTTTGCACAAGCAATGCATGTAGCATAGTTTTGTTTTCCTAGAAGTAATCCATGCACGTCCATATCTTTTCTCGAGGACCCTAGCCTTCTAGAGATGGTCCCAAGCTATTCACGTCAAGACATGGCAGAAAACTTTGAACACTGCAAATGCGGCTCCTGTTGCGCAAACTGCTCCCATCTTGACGAGTGGATCTTGTTGCTCTAGGATAAGTTTGTATAGTAAAACCACAGTTATAGGGGAAAGATACATGCACATGCTATAGGGTTGGGTCAGGCTAAGGGTTCTGGGGCTTTATTTATCCGCTCGCAATGTCGCAATGGAAGCACAATACATAATGTTACAGGAATATGCGGAGTTGAGTCCTGTGCCCACTCACCACAGGGAAATAAACAAGAGGACAAGATAAGGACCTTTGGCTCGAAAGAACCAATCTCCTAGAACGTGTCCATCTTAAAGTCAACATAAGACTAGTTTAAGAAAGGACACACTTCTAGGATGACAAAACAAACGATGAAAGATGGAGAAAGAGACGAAAAAAGGATGGCCCTTGAGTATTATTGTTATCCAGCTACTAGATAAGGTATGGACATAATAAAATACTATGATTCTTCGGCGTATGCGTGAGATTCCTATTAAGCTCGGTTAGTTAACCAGGCATGCGAGAAATATGTAATTGGCAGGCTTCTTAACTTTCTCCTCCCTCAGTTGTTGACACATTGTCTAGCTTCGAAGTGCTTTACTAGACAACTTGTATGTTCGTAATGTGTCTGAAATATCATTTTAACCGCTACTTAAAACAGATTGAGATCTTCTAAATACAAGGACAAAACTACTTCACGAGAGACCGACAAATTGGCACAATGCATTTGGATGGCCCGAATTTATTGTTTCCTCTTTGTTTCACTATTTTTTTCTCACCCCTATTTTTCCCTTTTCTTCTTTCTGACTCTAAATTGCCTGTCTTCCTCCTATACTCCACCGTGCATAGCCTAGAAAAGCCTCTCCTCAACATCTCCACCCTACCCTCGTTGCTCCACTGTCGATGTCAACGTCCATCTCGGAATCGCGACCCACTGCACATGTCACCAGCATCTCCTAAGATCCATCATTGCCTCTCTCTCTGTCTCCTTTTAGCGGCGTGGTAGCAATGGTGGGAATAGAGGGAGATCGAATAACACACAAAATCACACCCCTCTTTATCTCTGGAGGTAAGAACGTGACGGCCATGGGGAGTGAGCAATGATGGAAGCGTGGTACAAGATGAACACCGTTGGGACTGATAGGATAATTAAATATTAAACCACTCTTCATATAGCAGCTTAAGTTTTTCTAACAGTTGGCAATGATTTTACAAAATCTCACATGGTATCGAGCTGGAGGGCTTTAATTCAAATCTTTATAGATCCAATTTCCAATTAAATATGTCCACACCTAGTAGACTAGTACTAGGTGAAAAGAAGAAGAAGAAGACTAAAGCATGAAGAGGAGTGATAAAATAATTAAATATTAAACTACGTCTTCATTGAATAGCTTTAACCTTTAGAAAAGTCATCAGCGATCCAACAAAATCTCATAGGGACAATGACAAAGGTAGAGTGTAGGGGAAGAGAAAGGATATCCATGGGTGCTCAGTCTAGGGTTTTTTTTTTTTTTTTTTTTTTTTTGTGTAGCTTCCTCCTCAAAATAGGGTTTTTTTTTTCGGTCATGTTAGGGTAACGGCATTGTTATTCCTTAAGAGTAGGGTTCTCATCCACTTGAAAGTATATCTTGTTATAACTGTTAGATAATCTCCTTTCTAAAATAGTTATTGTAACCCGTTTGATTTATTTTAATGACCTAAAACAACACGCTAACGAACACTTTAAAACCATGAAATAACACTACTAATAGAGCACTTTCACTTACACAAATTTTAGGAAGTTGCTTCTAGACATGTAAAAAATTACTAATACACCACTCTTAGGTCTATTTTTACCATTTTTTTTTCACATTTTTCCTATCTGAGTTACGACAAATCTTTTTGGTAAACATTCAAATACATTCTAGGCATGTAGAAAAAAAAATTAAATTAAGGCAAGAAAACAATAGCTCAATATATCAAGAAGTATACAGTCTTGAAGTCTAAATAAACTTATCCTCAAAACAAAACCTAAATGAGTAAGCATCAAACATCGCAGTTCAAGGGTGCTAAGTAGATTAATCTAACTTAGACCCAAGAGTTTTCACTTACCTTGAGTGGAAAGACTTGAACTAATGAAAGCCTTGATTACCTTGAAATCAAATCAAACAAAAATAAGATTTAACTAATATTTATCTTTCAAAACAAAACCTAGTTTGATAAAGAAACGACATTGAAGATCATGGAATTTTTACCTTGTAAGATACTTGATAGGTGGGATTAAAAGCTTAGACAGCTCAAATTGGAGAGAACTTTGGAACTTGGTTATAAAGAGATTTGGATAGAGAACTTTTTCTTTTATTATCATTACTATTATTATTTTCAAAGAAAGGTCGAATAACATGCAAGAGCTCTTGAAGGTAAAATTTCCTTTTGAGGTACGAATGAAATAGAGATGGGAAGCTCCCGCCCCGAATGAACAAATTATTGGCCAGAAACTTAAAAATAGGAGAGATTTGGAGACAAAACCACAGATATCCATTCGGACTTTATGTTTGACACTGGTAAAAGTTATCAATCTTACATCTTGTCAAATAAAGCTAAGTTTATTTAATAGTCCCCTGGACCATGAAAGACCTTAGAAAGAAATAGGTGATAAAGATGGCGATTACCACAAAATTTTCTGACTTTTGGATCATGCTTACGACGTTACCATCAATAAAATCTCTAACTTGAAAAGGTACTATAGATCCTTTGAACACGATAAATTGGTGGTCATTTATGTTTTATCTGGATTTAATCCTTTCATATGGTCCAGAAGTGGTTGCCAAATTCGAGGAAAAGAGCCAAAATTCTGAATATGAAAAAGAAAATTTCAAGTTTCGAATTTTTTTAACCAGCTAGATTCCAAAGGGAGAACTGCAGAAGTGTGCCCACCCCTCATTATTGGATGCATCCATAAGCAAGCGAAGGTTGAGATGCTAAATTATCCATCTAGAGGCAGGAGGTCATTTATCTTTATCCACACGCAACAAGAAAACGTCTGTGATGCTCTTTGATTCTAGAGAATACTCTTTGATTTGTCATGCAGTACCGACACACTAATGACAGACCAGATTAGATTAATTTGAAAGATACAGGTTATGCACTTGTCGATCATACGAAGAACGAGTCAAGTTAGCCAATTCCTATACACCCCGATTTGCTTAAATGGATACAGAATTCTCCTAATGGGTTAGCAAAGTGACTGCAATTTTGATTTGGATAGAACGGGTTTCGTGTTCAAATCTCGAGAGCCTGGTCTGTCACTATCTAGATGGAGCCTTACACAGTACTTGGAGACAAAATGATTTACATGTGAGTGAGCTTGAGAGAGAGAGAGAGAGAGAGAGAGAGAGAGAGAGAGAGAGAGGGAGGGAAGTAATGTGGCTGATATCCCCTCGTGCGCCCCCTGCAGCAAAGAGGCAGTGTTACGCAGATACCAGACAAGACCCTTGTTTTTGTTTGCTTATCAGCTTTTGCTCTGCCTTCCTGCCCCATGACAAGGGCCACTATTTACACATCATTTCATCTTTGTTGGTTTGCCACGTCTATCCTTTCTTCCTACATATCCAAACCTTGAGTATTGCAAAAAGCATCAGTATGTACGTACAAACTTTGAGTTTTAAACGTTAGCAGGAGCCCACTCTCTCTCGTGTACCAGCAGGCTTTGATAGTCTCGCCATTTCCCTCATGCTTCAGCTGTGCAAGACAGTAGGAAAATCGAGAAGCATGTCGCTTTCAAGCCACCGAGGCAGTAGCGCAACTTATGGATCGGATTGGAAGACCTGGAACATGCTTTTTTTCTTAAGGGCCCTATTTTCTGTCGTCTTTTGCTCCAACCGGTTTTTTGACTGGTGGATTACGAAAATGAATATGGTGTGCATTTACTTTTAGTTAAGTTTGTGCGTGGATGATGCTCAACATGTTTGTTACCATCATTTAGAGGTATAATGAAGAGAGTTTCCTTTGATCTACCATCCAATGTGGAAGTTCCGCTCTTACACTATGAAATATTTAGCCAACTTTATGGATTTGGTACAATGAAATTGTATCCTTGTGGCATAATATTTGAACTTGCTGGTATTGATGAATCGAACATGTGTAACACGTCTTGGCTTTCATGCATATGCATGTTCACTAAACCATTAAGGAAACAATGACGTTCACATGTGAGGGTTGGTAAATCAAAGTTTGAAATTGGACGATCAAGATGATATGACACAATTAATCTATTTAATAATTCATAAGTCAATGGATTAATCGTGAAACGGGTCCAATCAAAATACGCTGATAAGTTAATAGTTTAATTTATTCCTTCGCTATATCTATTAACTCGTAGATAGATTTTCGCTTTCTCAAATAACTCTGATATGCTAGAAGCAAGACCGTTTCATATTAGTTCTGATTTTTATGTAAATTTGTCGTAAGACTAGGATACGCTAACCCATAATACAAAATAACTACTATTGTGATCCTCTAAATCAAAAGAGTAAAGTTAGATCTTGCTTACTTCCTTCAAATAAACGACACATTAGCAGTCAAATTTGAGGGCTTAACCTAAGCAACAATACATTAAATTATCACATTGTGAGAACTCTTCTACGTATACCCACAATGAAAACACTAACTCGATTAGGGGAGAGAATGGTTTCGAGATAAATCCTGGAACTGAAGAACTGGACTGGTGGGAACCTATTCGGTTTTAAGTTCCAAGGTATCCAGTGTAGGTTGTAAACTCTAAAAATTAGAAAACTTATTTTGACGGATAGGTTCTAGCTTTTAGGTAGATGAAACCTAAAACCTAAAAACCTAAAATAAGTTTTTGTGTTTTTTTTTTTTGTCTATATCTTTGCACTATTTTGTAATATTTCAAAGCTCACCTTTTTATAGACAATAAGAGGTCACAAACAAACAAGGATCAAGCTCACGGATCTAGGAACAAATAAAGGCTTCCGAAAATCTCGGTACGGAATTATTCGTACGGTATGAACAGTGACAGTGAATAGTAACTTCCCTAGCCTATTACTATAGTAAACTTGTACGGACAGTAATCTTGTTTAGTGGTCTCGTCCGTCATGAGTATTGTAGTCATAATCTAAGTTATCTGAGTTGTGGACTGTTGCCAAAATATGTTCATCATATTTTTGTTCAAGAGTATATAATTTTGAAATACTAGTTAAATGTTCCATTTTATGATTGAAATTTTTATTTTGTTAAATATAAGTTATAATCAGTGGATTATAGCAGCAAATTGGGGTTATTAAGAGTGATAATTCATTGTGATCGTTTAATTAATAATACAAGTAGAACCTAAGTAGAAGTTGGAATTGACCCTGGAATCTTTATATGGATAGATTCCAAATTCCAAAAAATAAAAAATCTATATTAGTAGGTAAGTTCCAGGATTTAGGTATAATTTGTACAAAATCTAGAACCGCTTATCCCTAAACCTGATTTTCTCTCTCTTTCCGCTCTCTCTCTCTCTCTCTCTCTTAATTCAGAAGATCCACCACACCGCAATCGACTTGCCTCCGTCTTTGCTACCTGCCGTCAAGATGAACCCCGCCCCGGCCGCCACCGAGACGCCCACATGCCCTTTCCCGCTCAACCAACTGTCCAATTCTAATCCAGCTAAGTTAGATAATAGCTCATTCTCTATAACCTAGAACCTGTAGACCCCTACCGCTGAACACATGCTGCGCCGCACCGTCTTCTCCAGTGGCAATTAAAGTACATGTTCCCTCAGAAAAGAAAAAGGAAAATTAGGTACAACGCCCACTGGAGGCAACCCCCCTGAGGTCGTCGTTGGCATGAATGATGGTGTCTCTGCATGGCGTGACATGGCAACGTGATGTGAAACGGGGGGTAAAATGGAAAAAGGCGGGTGGTAGACCCGGCGGGCGGGGGCTGCGCTCCTGCTTCGGCAACATTTCCGGGACTGAAAACCCTAGAAAGGGGGGATCGCCGCCACGTGTAAAGCGCTGGTGTTCGGCAGGGGAGGGGACGCTTCGTGGGGGATCACGAGACTTGTCCGAACTACCGAGACGGCGAGGCTGAACGAGTGGCCAACGTTGTAGGATCGTGAGTTTGTCCACGACGACAATCGCGCAGATCTAACCAACAGCTTAGAGACTTAACAAGTTCGCGGCGGTGGGTAGCTCGTGCGATCGGGGGCGGGACGAGGCCGGGTCAAATTGAACGTTTGTCGAGTCTTTTCCTGCCTTTGATTTATTTTTCGGACGAGGGCCGGTGCCGGCACTGTGCACTGCCCTGATTTCAGACTCGATGCGCAGGATCTTCTTGGTGATTGAAAGCGGCCTCTGTGAACACTATGAATGCATACACAAGAGGCAATGCAATGATTGACAGAAATTTATTACTCCACCCTCCTGCTGTCGCACTACAAAGAAGGGGTCCTCATTTTTGCACTTCGTAGGGCAATCTCACACGTGCAAAGATCCTCTTCAGAATGATGTGTCGGAATCGTGGGTGGCCCTTCGAACAAGCAGGTCATATTCAATAAAGAATGATAGTCCGATACCAGTCAGTGTTAGTAGGTCTAGCGTTTTCCTTGGATCAGTTGGCGTGCGGGGCTTTGAATGCAGCATCCGAAACTTGCAACCTTCAAGATTTCTTCAGTTTTCCTTGGCATCGGTTTTGGTCATTCACCGAAAAATTTGGAGGAGTTTTTAGTCATCTGCTGGAGCAATGCTTTTAAAAAGTTTTCCTTTTCCAAGATTTCGGAGGACGTCGATTGGAATAATTCTGAGTTGGCCATTGCTTTTATTTGGATTTCAAAGTGAGAACGTGCATGTGAAATTCCATAAATGCCTCCCTCCTTTTCCCCCATCTAAAAAAATATATATAAAAAAGGCAGAAAATAATGTCGCTTTCCATATCTAACTCAGAACACCACCACTTGGTATCTTTTTCATGACGGAAGTGATGCTTCCTCCGTATTTTGTTTGCGCAATTCAGACGAATGCTGAGGTTGTAAGGATGGGCGGTACTGACGAGAATTCGACATCCCTTTGTTCACAAAATGTCACAAAAATCCGAAAAGGAAATTTGCGAAAGGGTAAGAGAAGATTAGATTTATACATACACAAGTAACATAAAATTGATGATGGCAAAAAAAAGTGACTTCTCTTTTTTCTGGGTAGAGCAAGAAATGCCGAACGTGAACCAAAAATTTCTGCTCTTAGTAATCCATCCCCCCAAAAAAAGAATTTCAATACCTCACCAAAAAAAAAAAAAAAAGAGAGAGAGAGAAAGAGAGAGGGAGAGAGAGATCCTAAAATAATGAAAAAAAGAAAAGATACCAAAATAGAGAGAAAAAAAAAAAGAAGGAAAAAAAGCTACATTAAAGGAGTTACTGACTTTCTTCATCCTACGGTGAACATCGCGACGGAGTCTCCTCGTCGCAAATCAACGGCTGCTTTTCGTCGTCGAGACTACGCCCGAGCCCTCCGTCCCCACAGCCGTTACACGTCAACATCTGGGCCCGCTTCGCCTGGAAACCCCAGTCCGTGGTCCCCACCACATACAACATAAGCCCCGCGCAGCAAATTTGGGCCGAGAGCAGCCCCATCCAGAGCCCGCAGAACCCGACCCCGAGCCCGAACCCGAGCCCGATCGCCGCCGGCATCCCCACCAGGTAGAAGGCGCCCAGGTTGACGTTCGCGGCGGTGCAAGGCCGCGCGCTCCCCCGCAGCACGCCGCAACCGACGGTCTGCGGGCAGTTGCCGAGCTCGCACAGCCCGAGGATCGGCAGCGCCGCCGACACCAGCCGCAGGATCGTCTCGTCCTGGGTGAACATGCGTCCCCACGTGTCCCGCATGGCCCACGAGAACGCCGCTGCGCACATCCCCATCCCTGCCGCGAGGGCCCCCGCCACCGCGGAGGAGAGCCGAGCCCCGCGCGGCCGGTCCGCGCCGAGCTCGTTCCCGACGCGGGTCGACACGGCGAAGCCGAGCGAGGACGGGAACACGTAGAGCAGCGAGGTGGTCTGGATCAGGATCCCCATGGCGGCCACGGCCGACTTCGGGTCCGCCAGCAGCCCGCACATCACGATCATGATCTCGTACCACCACCATTCGAGGCAGACTGAGACGCAGCTCGGCGCGGCAAGCCGGAGCAGTGGCCGCCACCCGGCAAAGCAGTCCCAGCCGGGGCTCCTCCACGTTGGCTCGTGCAGCCGCGCCGCCCACACGTAAACCACGAGTGCGATGAGGGCGAAGGCGTTCGAGGCGGCCGAACCGGCGGCGACTCCGGCCACGCCGAGGCGGAGGCGGCGGACGAGGAGGAGGTTGACGGGGACGTGGAAGATCGTGCCGAGGAGAGAGGCTAACGTGAGGGGGTGGGTGATGCCCTGAGCACGGAGGTAAATGCGGATTGGGTGGAGGAAGGAGTTGGTGAGGAGGTCGGGGAGGGAGAAGAGGAGATACGTGTGGGCAATGCGGGTGATGCTGGGGTCCTGACGCAAGTAGATGAGGACCCTCTGCATGTTGAGCCAGAGGAGGGAGATGGGGACGGAGCAGGCGAGGAGGAAGACGACGGAGCGGTGGAGGGTGACGGCGAGCAGCTTCGGGCGGCGGGCCCCGAAGGCCTGCGAGCAGAGCGGCTCCATGCCGAGGGCCAGGCCGGAGAGCACCGAGTAGCCCGTGATGTTGGCGAAGGCGATGGCGAGGGACCCGGCGGCGAGCTCGGTGTCGCCGAGGCGGCCGAGGAAGATCATGGACAGGGCGGAGCGGGAGTAGAGGATGAGCGCGGTGAGGGCGATGGGGAGGGCGAGCGCCAACAGGGACCTGGCCTCCGCGACGGAGGGGAACGAGGTGGTGGCCTCGTCGGGCTCCGGGGACTCTTCTTGCTTCGCGCCGGGGAGGGAGAGGAGGTCGAGTAAGAGATGGGCCGGCGGCGGCGGCGGTGGCGGCGGCGGCTGCGCGGCCTTCTCGGGCTCCGGGGACTCTTCTTGCTTCCCGGCGGGGAGGGAGAGGAGGTCGAGCAAGAGATGGGTCTGCGGCGGCAGCTGCGCGGCCTTCTCGGCCGTGGCGACGGAGGTGCTCGGGTTGCACATTTCTCGTCTCGGTGCGCGACGATTGAACGATGATGATGAATTCAAGATGGGGCCAAATCCAATCTCAACACTCAGTGTTTCGCCGCTTGGATTCGAAACTCTCTGCTCACAAGTTCAAGAACTTACAGAGAGAGGGAGGGAGGGAGAGAGAAAGAGAAAGAGAGAGAGAGAGAGATACTCTCGTGGAGAGCACTCTGTTTTTCTGCTTTCTGTTTCTGCTGCAGTTGCAGCAGTTGATGTTATGTATGGATGTGGGGGGAAAGCTTGAGGCTTTGCGCTGCTCTTTTACTTTGCAAAGACAGGATTTGGGGAGGGAAGATTGATCCTTCCGTAGTCGAGGGAGAAGTTATTAAATAGACGAGTATGTTGGTGGGGTTTCTTATTTTTGCTTTTTCTTAATATTCCTTTTATTATTTTTTTGCTTTTTTTTTTTTTTTGGGTGCTCATTTTGAATTTCTTTCTTCGGACCTTTTTTTTTAAGGTTCCTTCACGAGATGAATATTTATTGAGAGATTTTTGTGAAAAGATATTTACCCCATTTGTCTTTTTTATTTCTTACTAAATTGCTGAGTATAGGTTTGTTTTGAGACTTTCTTATGTGGTAACATGTCAGATTCTGAATAAGGTCCAATTTCCCATACCCACAAAGTTAAAACTAAAAGTGGCCTTCTTAGGCTCGTTTAATTCTGTAAAAATCGCTTAAAATAATTAGTCAATAAATAATGTTATTATGGATGATTAAAAAAAATTCATTCATTCATTTTAGTAATTGATACAAGCAATTACTTTTTAAAAAATATTTCTAAAATCATTCATTTTTCAGTGAAACGAACATATCCTTATTAAGAGATCGATCTATTCTATTAGAAAGAGTTTTGAGTTCACTCTTTAAATATATTTCATTTCAAAAATTCAATTTTTATAGCACCAACAAAAGATTGTAAAAAATTTCCCCTGAAACGAGATGGTAAAGAGCCATATTAATATTCAATTGGACAAGAGTGCCGCCTTTTTCTTTCAAACAACAGTGTGAATGCTGACCTATGAACTAGAAGAAGGGCATCATGGCCTTGTGTTCAAATCGCCTCCAACCCTACATTCGATCGCCTTTCCATTTGCGATAGATATGATCCGGAAAAGATTGATTTTTTAGAGCGTTCCCATCATCAATTATTTTGACCAGAAAAAAAGGTTTGTTTTGCGGTCAGGAAAGATCTTGGGTTACCAACGGGCATTGATAACTTGCTCGAATTCCATGTAAAAAGTGTAACTAAACACGCCTTGAATTCGGGGAAAGGAGTTAGCAAATTCTGTGCAATCCTAAGTGCATCGCGTGGTACCTGAAAAATAATCAGTTACAAAAAAAAAAAGCATTTACTATATGGTTTTTTAACAACCGCACTGCGGTCTGACGTGACAGTCCACATTTACTTAGGTCCAGTCAACAACTTGCTTTGCTTTAATCAAAGTTCTCTTTTCCCATCATAAGGACGATTTTGTCATCGCTTTCTAAATTATAATTGGGGGCCTCTCTAGAAAGCTAAAATAAAAATTGGCACGCGATTTTAAAGCATTTGATTGTTTAGTGATGGTTTGCATTTTTCTTCTTTTTTTTTCTTGAAATTTTTTGACCAATATTTAAGCAGTATTGTCTTTTTATTCAATTTGAAAATAGGATTAATACCATGAAAAAAATTTCAAACTATGTCCACTGTGATATAAATATGCTGATTTTTTTTTTTGTATTACCAAAAATCCTATACTCGCCCATTGTGACGCATATACCCTGAAATTTTTTGTGTTGTAAAAATCCCAAACTTATACTAATGTAATATATACATCCTAGATGAGATTGAAATAAATGGTTATATGTCATGCATATATAACTTTGGATTTTATCTCAACACAAAAAAAAAATGTGATATTTATGTCATAGTAGACATAGTTTAAAGTCTTAGGCCACTTTAATATAACAGTCGTGTTTGATAGGCTTGACACAAAAAAGAAAATGAGAAAAATTCGCAATAATCTCTATAAAGAAATGCAAATTGGCATGTTTTTAAAGTGTTATAATAATTCATGTCATGTTGGATAGGCTTGGCGATGCCATCACATTATTCTTCAGGATTAAAAAAATGTTGGCAATTATTGAAATATCCATATAATGTGAAAAATATCGGATTTAAATTATACATTTATAATTTTCCGTAGACAAAATTCAACTGTCCCATCGGATTAGCTTACACGTCAGCAAACATGTCCTCAAAAATAAACAAAAGAATAAAATATGCCAAAACGGGACGCGGCTGGGTGTTTTGTTTGCCCCTCGAAGAAACTTAACGTTAGAAAACGCCGCCTCCTCACGTAATAGCACATCGTGAAAAAGCAAAAAGATCATCACATTTGAGAATTTTCATAACCACAAGTTTTGCTATTTGCAAAAAAAAAAAAAAAAAAAGACTGAAAAAAAACCCCAATTTCATTTTAATAGAATGCCATAAAGTAATTTGTTTGTGAATTATTAATTTCCACTACATTGTAATTTCCAATTTTTGAAAAATAATTGAACACATTTAAGGGGCGTTTGCTTTGTGAGATATAAACAATTTTTAAATTGCAAATTTGGCTCTTTCCAAAAAGATAATGAGATTGAAAAACCACAATTAAAATTAATTTGTTTGTAAATGATTTTTCTCTTTCAAATTTTGGAAAATAAGTAAATACATTAAACATGCGTTTGCTTTGTGAGATACAAACAATTTAGATGAAATTTTTCTAAATCCCTCGATGAAATGGGTGACAAATTTTTGTTCCCACTTTCGACAAAATTGTACAAGGATAGCTTGTTATTAACAAAAGCATTTTCCAAAAAAACTATATAAATGATGAAAGTTAGGAAAAAAATCTATTCTAAATTACGTATTTTCCTGCGTCCTTTGGTATTTCTCTCCTAGTTTTGCATGGCGAGGTAGCAGGTGTGAACATGGAAGGTCACATGCAGTCAAAATCTACGTGAGAGAGAGAGATGGAGAGAGAGAGAGAGAGAGAGAGGGAAAGCCAACTGGTAACATGCCGCAAGGACAAATAACATGCCTCAAGGGGGAATAATCGAGAGAGAGAGAGAGAGAGAGAGAGAGAGAGTGAGAAGGAGAGAGGGAGGGAGGGAACAAATTGCAGAGCAGAGAGCACAGCGAGTCTCACTGGTTTGGAAAGCGAACTCGAGTACGTGATCGACGGGAATAATCAAGAGAGAGAGAGAGAGGAGGGAGAGAGGGAGGGAGGGAACACGCAAGGCGACGGTCAAGTCTCGTTGGTTTTTTCGAGAACAGATGGAAGGAAGGAGACACGTCCCCCCACCGTACCCCATTCATTTAGCGTCCCCCCACTTCTCTCTCCCTCTCTCTGACCGTCTCTGTCGTGTTGAGTTGTGAGCTAATTGACTGTTGTTGTCGTCTTCCCCCCCGCCGCGCCCGTCTCCCTCGAACCACTGTTCGCTTTTTTCTTTTTAGCCTTCCGCAGCGGGGAAAAAACAAACGGCGTTACATTGTTGCTGCGTGGGGGGTTCTTTTGTTTTCTGGCGCAGGATCGAGCAGAAGAAAGAAACGAAGAGAGAGAGAGAGAGAGAGAGAGAGGGGGGTTGCTTTGTGTGTGGAGATGAGAAGGGTTGACGACCCCACGGCCACAGGATTCGCAAGAAGAAGCCACCACCGTTCTGACAAGAGACTCAGAGGCTCTGGTGTGTGTCCACCACAGCCACTTAAAACCATTTCTGGGGCAGCGGGGTGTGTGTTTCTATAACGGGAGCCCCTGCGATGCGTGTTCCACCCTTCCGTGGACGCATCCGGATTGCAATGACCCCTCGCGGGTCCCCCCCCTCCAACCTCCTCTTCTTCTCTTTCCCCCTTAATATTATAAAGCTCTGAAAGTGTTCGACAGAGAGCCACCGTCTTTCTCTCTCTCTCTCTCTCTCTTCTCTCTCTCTTTCTGTAGCAGAATCTCAGGCCCTCGAACAGCTAGCAGATGTGATATGAATTCGAGGGGGACCTGTTCGCAAGGACGGAGTCATTTGGCTCGTCCTAAAAAACCCTGATCAAACGCACGCGTCGGGTGAAAGTGCTCCACCACCGAATAAGTCCTCGTCCACATTCCCTTTCTTTCATTCCTGGGAAAGTGAAAGAGAAAAGAAAAGAAAAAACAATGGAGTACAGATTTCCGTCCTGATACGACCGGGCGATAAGTTGCCTCGATATGGACGGGCTACCTTGCTCATGATTAGATTTTTAACTCATGCATAGCCATGCGCGTTTTAACTGCGGGTGGTCTCGTAATGAAATTAAATTTATGATCATGTACGGATTCCGTTTTTGAGTGCATGGCTCGGTTTATTCATGAGAGAGAATTATATAGGAGGCCGTATACATTGTTCAACCGTTTTCCTAATAGTTTAAACTTTAATTAGGAAAGAAAAGGAAACATTGTGCCTAAATACAATATGATTGCATTGACTAATTCAGGAAGTTCCTTTTCTTTCTTTGTTTTTCTTTTTTTTGGTCGGCAGGGAGTTCCTTTTCAGAAGGTTGTAGACATGTTCGGTTGTAAAAAAGCAATTTTGGTGAACATTTTCACTGGAAAATCCAAGGATACTGTTTAATGTTTTTACATTTTCACTTTTTTTTATTTTGGAAATGTTTTCTTATATTTTATATGTCAATCCGCACTAGCAATCTCCCTTGATTTGGAGAACATGGAATGTAGCTATTTGTTATCCTCCAAGTGCTTTCATGGAATTCAAAAAGACTATAATAATTTATTTTCATTTTCCAAATAACAAGTAAAAATTCTCCCTGACATGATGCACCTTATGCACTCATTTTCAAGTCGAACACAGGTTCTTGGAGTTGCACCTCAGCTCTTCCGCTAGCCGCAATTGCACGCCATTGCTACCCGCACATCTCCGGCTCCACCTCCCCTCCTCCGTTGCTAATTCCCCCCTCTCTCCACACTCACAATGAAGTCATCAGAGGTAGCCAACCAGTCCACAGAGAGACAGAGAGAGGCGGAGGTGGACAGCATAGAGTAATAGGCGGGGACGAGAATATGTAGCTATGGGCCGGCAGCGAAGGAGAGGCGACAAAGGGAAGAAGGAGAGAGAGAGAGAGAGAGAGAGAGAAAAGGGGGCATCGGGATTTCTAGGTTTTTGTAGTAGATTCGCCTAAATTGTCACGCCACTTTAGTGAATTTGAGACGATTAGGCAGGGTACAGTTATTCCCTTAGAGGGAGAGAATTCTAATGCAGTCCAACTTTTACACTTCTCCATGTGATCGCACCGGGCTTTATCCACAACCATGGTGATGGACGCAGAGGACAGAGAGAGCTAGGCTGTAAGATTGAAGAGCCTCTAAAATACCACAGTAGTTCCGACCAACTAAAGAGTTCGCAATGCATTCCATTGACGCCTCGACCACTCAAATTGTGCAAACTACATGCCCACTTACCAATCTTTTTGTTTCTTTATTGGTCTTGCTGACTCAGTCTCGATCTGCAGCCTTTGTGTTGGGCTAGTGGAGCAATATAATATGCATGGTACTACGTTTGGAGGAAAGATCTCCATGACCCTCTTACCAATTTTGGTAATAGCACTAAGGGAGAACATCAACAGGTGTTGATTGATCTTTCGAGAACTCCCTTCCTCCCTCCCTCCCTCCCTCCCTCCCTCTCTCTCTCTCTCTCTGAGGGAATATCTTCGCTTTCATTGGTACTTGGTGCGTGGGGTCACCTTTTTTGGAGCTTTTGTAGGAGGGAGAGGGAGAGATAGAGTGTCGATTTTCTTCATTGTTCTCTTCTTTGATGCACGCATTTAATAAAGTTTGGCATGGCCCTTTTGACGCACATGATAAGACGCAATCACTTGCTTTCATGAGTTGGTAATGGCCTGTAATTCTTGCCTACGTGGGTCTGTGCTGGCTTTTCTTTCTTAGTCGAGCACACCACAACCATCGAACTATCTCAATGATAACCATGTGTACAGTCTTTGCCCGCAAGATACAAGCGGGTTACATGGAATTTCCGATTTAGGGTATGCGTTTCTATTTTTCGTAATCTCGTTCCATGTTCACGTGTTCAAAGTTTAGCTATTCTTAGGCATGTGACCGTAGCTTAAAAGCTCTTTCAAGTTATAAAGGTCTACCTATCTTTCTTTTCTTTCCTTTTTTCTTTTAATTGCCCAATACGCTGACATCATAATGAAAATTCAAGTCAAAATGATCCGAGTTTATCGATGTTGGGTTTGTGTGGTATTGAAGCCAAGTCAAGTTCATGCGCGTTTGTAATGTCCCAATCGTAGGGTTCTTTATCAAAATAATTCGCATGCATCTCCATCAGAATTGTCATTGTCAAGAAATATCAGCTTGAAGGAAGCCAAAAATAAAGCTTTCATTCTAGTTCTCACTGTGGGTCTTCTAAAAAGAAGAAAAGAAGATGATCAGTGTCGATGTATCAACAACCTGGTCCTAAATTTTCATGCCCTTTTCCTCAACAAGGTTTGATTACGAGTTATTTTACAATTTTTCCTTGGAAGCAATGAAATCTGATGGTCTTATGTTGTGTTTTTGGGTAGCAACCTATATAGCAACTAAGGCGAGTGTACCTTAAGCTTTGGAGCTTGACCTAAGAAAAGAAACCTAAACTAGCTGATCATATATAAATGATGAACATATTTGCAAACATCTAAGATTAAAAGCACCAGGGTTTCCAGGATTCGTTTAACCCACAATGGTCCTCGAAGATAAAATTATTTTCAACCTAATACATGTGCACGTCCATCTCCTTTTGTTTCGCCGAATCAATGGAAAAAATTCGGCAACGGATGGTGTTGGAGTTTGCCTTGTCTCCCTTGAACAAGTCATACACCTGCCGCCTTAGCATATTTTCTTCTGCTCAATTAATTCCAGAGCTTACTTTTGCTAATAAAACTTCAGTGAAATTTCTCTGTCATGCACCCAAACTACTAGGATCGGTCCAAACCTTCAGGGGTCAAATCAGTTTGGCTACACATAGTTTGGGACTGTGGAATTCAACAAACTTCAAATAGGCTAGTTGCCGCCCATTAATGGCTTTTGACCTTTCTTTCCTTTGATCTATCATCTTATATACGAAAAGAAGGAGAAACATGAATTAATGTTTGAGAAACCCTGTTTTTTGTTTTCTTTTCTTTCTTTTCTTTTCCCACAACTGTTGTGTATGGGGTCCATCATTGCATTATTCACAAGATAACATTTTTTAATACCACAACAAAACCGGGGAAAATGTTATAAATTCGAGATAACATTTTTTTGCTTTAAATTTGTCATCGTTGGATTATATTTTTCCAGAGCTTCCTGATCTTCTTAGAAACATTCATTGATGGGCATGTATTAAAATTATGTGCTTTCTATATGCTGGGAATATACTAATAAGGGACACGTGGCGACACCCCATCTATGGCGAGGTAGATTACTAAAGTGTGGTTCGTATCCCTTCCCCACTTTATGAACAAGCTTACTTTTTGGAGTACCCTTTTCCACAAAAGGGCCAAAAAAGTCTTCAAGACAAACTGAGAAAGCACACAGAATTATGAATCCTGCTCGGTGGTTCACATTTTTTCTTCCCATATACTTTCGGTCACTTTACTTCCATAAGGTACAACTGTTGATGGTACTTCACTAATAAGGTGAATGAAAAGCCTTCTGTAATCCACCTCAAACCCATGAGGAGATGATTTAATAGTCTGTGCGCTCATTAGACTTGCTTCTCAAACCAAGATCGCATGGGACATGCATAGATCTTTTTGAAATTTTTCTAGGGTCTTTTTTCTTTACGTCTTGCATGTTTTGGATTTCATAAAGCTAACCTTGTTGTTAAAAAGTTTCAAAGGTGAAACGAGCTTTGATCAATTGTGTTAACTCGATTCATGTAATCACCTTGTTATCACTTGGACCCGAGTTCACGGGGGCTAAACTCTCAAGAGAAGCATTGGCGATGGAAGGTTGGGTTTTACTTTAGTATCACTTCACAAGTTCCATGGCCATCCAAAGGGATTTTTTTTTTTTTTTTTGGAATTAGTGAAACTCTTTAGATCAAAGTGTATGTTCGATGGATGATAGGAGACATGGAGAAGTACATAGGGAAGGCAATATCGTGCGCATAATGAGTTAAACAATACCGGAACTGCATAACTCAATAACCAAGACATTCAAGGAAATGTAATTTGTTTCCATTGCTAAGCAATCTCTGTTTCGGGCAATGATGCTTTTCCGTCCCTTGTCGGTATTAGAAATCAATCTTACATCGGATGTATATATCAAGATATCGGGACATGCATACAAGTAGTGTGAAATTGTTATCTAGAGGCGCAAGCATGTCCCCATCTCGATCTTGCGCATGAACAGTGCATGTTTCTTTGGGACTTAGTTAAGTGATCAGTGTTCTTGGATGATAGCGACACTTAGAATGTGTAAATTGTCAAAAAAAGGGGATGAAAGGGGCTAATGAGTGCCCTAAAACTGTCCGAGCATAATTTCAAAAGGGGGTATAGAAAAATTCATAGGAAAGTGATGTGCGTGGAGTTGGGGGAATGATGTGAATGCATGGGTCGTTGCAATTGCAGACTGGCCAGCTACTTGCCTCGCACGCACAGCTCACGATCCACCTACAGGACCAATTTGCGCAAAAGCCAACAAAAGAGAAAGAAATAAACCCAAAAAAAAAAAAAAAAGGAACATCATAGTCATCTCCAAGTTATCAAAGAGAGGCAAAGTACAATGCCAAAGCGTTCAATGCGGAGAGTACATGTCATGTTAGTCCATCAAATCTTGAAATTTCATCCTTCTTATTGTAAGTGTCCTTTGTGTGTGGGAATGATCATCCTTGGTCCCTGTCGATGCTCGTAGCCATTCGTGACCTATTGCTAAAAGTGCGTCGTACCATGCCAAAACCGTCATCGATGGGAAAAGGCAAAACAAAGGGAGAGGGGGGAAAGAGACCAGCAAAAGCAATCGAATATCAATCAAGAACAGGAACTTCGAGTACGGCAAGGCAGAGACCCACACGCATGCCACATCCCACGTGGGACGCATATAAGCACATGGTCATGTGATGTTGTTGTCCGAAATTCCACATTGCACAAGCTGATAATTTAAAGCTACTCTTGAACTTCTGATAAAAAGGGGTTAGCTAAAAACGATTATCTTGTGCTCAACTGAGTATTCACGAGAAATTTGTTCTCCTTCACCGCAATGCTTGACCATTAAATCTTGCAATTAGGTCCACGGTGTATCTTAGCCCTCATCACACGATCATGATGCCCTCAATCTTGGACCGTGACATGTGGAGGAGGATATCTTAGGTCTCTACTGTGATTGGGATTCATGAGATCTTATGGAAGTCAAATCAAAGATGCTTTCCCCTTTCACAAAGCGAAACATTTGGCTTCCTTAATTAATGCAACAATGAAGGGGGATGACCGTCCATTTGTTCATGCCCCACCTCTAATTGGATTCCTTCATTCGCATGACCCAATTTATTGACCGCGATTTGTCTCGCCCTCCGTATTATGTGACATGTTGGCAATGAATAAAATTATTCTATATATCGGGTTCTGATTAATATGGAACATCATTTCACTTGTAAAATTTGATCTTTTTACTAGTGATGTGTGCCATAAAACTCTATCCAAATTTCGATGCTATTTAGTTCTCATTATTCAATCACATAACGACCCTTGATACACTAAATTCTGGACCTTTTCCCCCCTCTTTTAAAGGGTCAAACATAAAGAAGGGAACTCATCATCGCTCCATTACCTCCTTTAAGAAAACAAAAGATTATCAAGTGTTGACAATAAGGAAGCAAGGATCCCCGGATCGATTTTAAAGCTTGTTGTCCACCATCAATGGCCAAAGAAATAAAAAGAAAAGTAAATAGAATGATGGTAGTGAGGATACGGTTGGATTTGGGGGGTCAGTCTTTAGTTACACCAGCAATGTTGGAAGGTGAAGAACCAAATAAAAACATCCTACTATATGCAGAGAATCTAGGGTTTTCTTCGCGCATATCTTATCAAGAATGCATTGCCATCATGATGGTTGAATCAAATGGTGCCACATCTTGTTTTGTTCATCCCTAGGTTCGACCGCGAAAAATTTTGGCTGTCTTTTATTAGTCCATCATATAGATTTTCAGCAAAGTATGATTGGTCAAAACCAAATCTCTCATGGGCCTAGAGAAAATCAATTTTAGTGGGTCTATACTTTGGTTCTTACGAGGAACATCCAGATCACACAAGCTAGAAAAGTTATTTTTCTCGTACAGAGTCAGAGACTTACGATTTCTTTTGAAACTAATAAGCAAGCTAAATTATGCATTTTAAAGTATGCAGTAGTGGAGGCTGCTTAACCAATTGAATAGATTATAACGAATTCATGCGGTTGGTACAATACTTCAAAATGAAAAATATTGTTTTTAAATGTTTGAGGTGACAGCGCACTTAAACTAATAGTGCGCCTAAATCTGCTTAATTGTCTCATGCCTTCACACTATCCATAATAAGAACATTGTTAGCTAGAATGTAACTAGACTTGCTTTAGTCATGAAGGGCGCGCTCGTCGGTCTTCTTCTTCTTCTTTTTCTTCTTTTAATAAATATACTCGTGAAACTAAATTTAGAGGAACTTTTATTCCATTTCACCAAAGTAAGTTCATGTTTTTTTTTTTTTTTTTCTGGATATACCATGACTAGATGCGATAGATAACCTATAAACAGGCTAAGTATATCCAGATTTATGCAACGAGATTAAACTAGGTAACCTACACTATTTGAGCTTTTGGCACAAATGACATGCAATAATCTTGGCATGTTTATTCCCCGTCCTAATCGGTAGAACTAAAACGATTTTGATAGTATTATTTTCGATCAAGTTATTATCATAATATCATGCCGGCTATATTTGTTTATTATTTTTGTAATGTTCGTGCCGTGTCGAGGTGTGTTTACGGTGGAAATGGTTAATGCCCCTAGTCCTCGACTTCCGAATCCAAAATAATACCCAGCTCCTAAATTTTCAAGCTTTCCCATCATGAAATGTAAATTGGTCGGCTTGACCAGTTGACTGAATTATGTCTAATCAGAAAGCAAAATTAAGTATAAGAAGGAATATCCGTGGTGGGAGACCGAGGAAAATCATTGCTAACATCTTCAAACACAACAAAAATTCCATTAAACCACCCAAAAACAATAATCTAAGCCCGTGGGGGTTTTTTTCGAATGTTCTGTCTTGAAAAGACAGCCGCTCCGGTATGTGGGGTTATTTCATGTGCACGCTAGATTAGCGATTAATCGTGGAGAATCTCATGATGTTAACGCGAGCACAAAAGTCTCTTAACCAACACAATTATGCCTCCCTTGCTCTCAGCGGAGACGTCAAATTGTCAATGACCATCATGGACGAAATTAGAGGTTTTGCCGATCTCGAGTGTACCACTTTTCTACGTTCCAACCACTTGTTTCACTTTTAGAGGCCAGTCTGAATCTGGCTTCTTACCAGGATTTACCTAGGAAATTTGGGAATTAACGTTGATTAGTCTTTGTCCTGTCGTGAAACATCATGTCTCTACCCTTTTGGCCGAAGGAAAAACGTTTCATCTCTTTTCACCGACCATTCAAGGGGTCGTTGTATCAACATCCCCACTCTTTGAATAGAAGAGGCATCAAGGAGCTTGAGTTCACTTCAAGTCCATGTACAGGTTAAACGGGTGGTTTTTACATTACTCGAATACCTTTTTTTTTCCTTTTTGGTATGTCAGATGCTTTTACACCAAAGCAATTAAAAGGGCTGGGATTCAATCATATTACATCCCGTTATACATCCTTAAAATCATTGAAAACTTACACTTGGAAAGGTTCAAAAGTTGAAACTGTTTATACTGATTTGTATTTTCTTTCTAGGTGATACGCCATATGTTCAACGGTTGAATAGATTTCATAAACTCAAGTAAACTATGCAACGATGATTTCACTGTAGTGCTTCAAGGAGATCAAAAAGCAAACTGACGAGAATTTACAGTATAAAGTCTCAAGTTAGATTCTTGGCCTCCTGTAGTCTAGTTCAGGCGAGGCCATCTAGGAAAATGATCCTGGAAAAATCTTAGTCCCTTTAAATGTGATGCTTTGAATTAGGACGAATCTGTTGTTTAAAAAAGGGACAATGATGCTTAAAATGTTTGCCTGTCATTGTCAATCGGGGGCTGTCGGTAAGCGGTAGTGTGTTTGATAGGCCCAACCATTTCGACGAAGCAAAATCCTAAAAATTATGGGCCAATGAATCCTAAAGGCCCGATCCATCCTATTAAGTCCCCTATCTGTAGTCATTTGTGATCTACTTCTTTATTATAACATCATAAGTCCATAACAATGGCGTTATAATGTAGTTGTAACTCGTGAATAATAAAAAGGATTTTGACAGATAGTTGTCTAAGGTGTCAGTCAATGAGATGAAAGTGCACTCCTCAATAATAAAGAAGGATTCAATAGTAGAGAGAACTGGATCACACACTGGAGATGGCAAGCACAATAAATGTCGTTGAGATTGGCAAAGCTGACCACACGGGATGAGCACTCAACTAGGGTGAACTCGTTAGGATTGAGACAAAGATAAATATAACAAAGATAATTCCAATCGTACATGAAACAGTCGCTGCTACATTTGTGGCATAATGGGTCACTTTGCCAAGGTTTGTTATTACATATGCCTAATGAGAAAAATTGCAGCACCATAAGAGAGTTCCTGAGTTGGATCCCACAATTTGTATGAATCAACTTTAGTTTTCGGCTTTTATTCTAGTGCCACTTCAATTGAAAACTAACAACTTTTTGTTTTTCATAAATACAACTCTCATAGAAATCCAACTCAACTATCTATAAATGTGGAAGCAACCTTCTTGAGTGTAAGTATTTTACACACTTTTCAACAAAATGTCCCAAATGATAATACTAAAAAGTAGACAAACTACATGTAGCCATTGTAGTTGTAATGTAGTTGTAACCATGTCACTAATATTGTCTTCCTAAAAAAGGTAAAGTGCATCTATATTCTTTTTTGTTGCTACTACTCTTGCCATTGAGGTTATTTTTCACTCTGTATGCAAAGGTTGTTACATTCTTGGTCAAGTTTACTAATTAAGATCAAGTTTTTCTTCAACTCTAAATTATGCCTGATTTCACACAAAATTAAATGTTCCCTACTTGAGATGTTCATAATCACAATTCATTTTTCCAATAATTGAACATATGTGGCCATTTCGCACAACCACTTGCTCGAAATTTCCACTAGCATAATAAGCAAATATGTCTCTTTGCAAGGTATAATGGAAGGAAGCATTGTAGTCAAAGAATCACTTGTTTGTCGTAAAGTCAAACCTTGCAGAGAAACACAGGTTCTCTTGTAAAGGTTCATCTTAACTGCATTAGCTCTTTGATTCTTATCTCACCGCTTCTTTTTACAAGCTTCACGTTAATACCTTCGATGCTTGGTCTACCATCACTCATCTTTTGTAACCTCTCTCTTCATTTTTTATTATGACTTGCTACTCTTACTAAATTTTCCTCTACTTTTAATTATCCCATGATTCTCCATTGCTAGTGCCATTGAAGATGTAGATGTCAAAAAATTATTTTCACCCAACTCTTTCCTTCACATCTCTTCATCTATGATGTTGCTCACAATGGCACTTAAAGTCAAATCATCCTTCATGGTGCCCAATATTCCTTGCGATGTGGTGTTGAAGCTTTCTTGAAGGAAACATAAAAATAGTAAAAGCTTGGAGCTTCATATCAAATTTATGCCTGTGAATTCCAACTGACTTCTAAGAAAGTATTAATATGTTGTTCCACAAAACTTTTGTTAGATAACTTCATATTAACCTATTTTTTCAGTAAAAATATTCGATTTGATGTGGACGGCTTCTCATATATATTCATTAGAATATTCATGTTTTTTTTGGGGGCACATTTTGCTTGTGTGATGTGGTACCCTGTCTTTTTCATCAACCTTAGACAAATCACACTTAATGCCTTTTGATCAAAAATTTTCCATGCCGATTCTCATGTCAGATCCACTTTTGTGATTTTGTATTTCCAACACTTAAGTGTTTTACAAAGATATTTTTGACAAAGATAGTCCTTGATTTGGAATTACCACTATTCTGCTCGTGGAACACATAGATTCTGATTTTATCTTTTGTCATATTTTTTGTGTCACCAAAGAATTCTTGATGTTCTTGATGTTGCGACCTACCCCTCGCGAGGGAGGGAGATGGATTTAGAGGTATTTGCTTATAAAGCATGAGCTCTCCCGAGTTCATACCTCGCATGACATTGGTTTTTCTAATATATGTGTTCAAAAGGAGTTGCCACTAGCCATTGTTGAGGGTCGGCTAGAAACCCTAATTAAGATGTGGGAGTCTTATCTTGACACATGCATAGTCAGAGATTTTCGGGGACTTGATTACCCTAGCTATTTAACTAGAGGCCTTTCGATGCCTAAACTCGACCATTTGCTGATTAAAGTGTTAGGGCAACCTATTGGAAATTCTAAGATTCATCTTAACTAATCTAAAAATGAAAATAACAATCAATATATTAAAATTGTGCAATCAAGTACAATTGAATTGAAATGCACACAAGCAAAGACCTAGCATAGTCAAAAGAAAACAACACAAAACAACCTCCATTGTAAAGCTCTAAAAGCTTGTTCAAATTTGGGTACAACATTTGATGAAAGGATTTTCAATTTTTTTTTAAATAGCTAAACTAGTTCTAAGTTAAAATTAACATGAAAAATCTAACGAAACTGATCAAAATCTATCTTCTAAAGTTTTTTCTAAAATTTTTACCTTTTTTCAAAGATTTCTGATTTTTTGGACTTGTTAATTCTGAAAAAGTCATCCGGTCGGGTCAAAGGACCCGGCCCGAATATGGGTTTAACCCGGACCATAGAGGTCCGAATCGGTGGGGCCCCGTCTCAGTGTGGCCCTAAATTGATGGGTTCGAACTATTTCAACAAAACAAGCCCAAATTTCTGATTTCCCTTCAACTGATCTATGCCCAAAACCAAAATCAGCCCACACGCTTAGTCCAGATTCACAAAACTTCCATTCTTCTGTTCCTTTCTATTTCTTTTGTTTTCTTTTGTATTTTCTATTTCTTGTCTTTTCCATTTTTTACGTTTCCTCTTCTCTGCACGTGGTCCTCTTCCTCGCTGAAACTCCCCTTTTCTACGTTCCCTTCTTTGAGCGACGTCTTCTTCCACCGAGACCACGCCATCACCGAAGCTTCCTCACGGGCGGACTCAATGAGACTTTACTACACGAACTCACGCCAGAATCTCAACCGGTCCGACGACGTCAACGACCTAACGTCGCCGACCATCACCAAGTCATCTTTGCTGGTCACTTCTCCGGCTAACGCCGGACTCATTACGGCAACATTAAGCTCACCGGAAACGTACATAAAAATACAAATGCTGTAGCAACAAAGCAACCACATATATGCAAGCCGAGACAAAAAGAAAGGACTGACTATAGCGGTCTCTAACCGCGGGCTCCTCCGGTGAAGGGTGTGATTCCGGCGAAGGGGTATGCACACAACGGCCGACTCGAACAATGCGAGATATGCCACCCATAAAAAAAACGCCGATGTCAGTGTCGAGACAACAATATTAGAACAAATCATGCAGACAACGGAGACCTAAGTTTCAGCTTTAAGGATTCGAGTTCGGTTCTTCATTCAAGCATTTTGTCAAACGGTTGATGTGCGATTCTGAATACCACTTCCAGGTTCGGATTGAACGTCGTTCGTGGCGTAAACCCAGCATATTAAAATCCAAATCAACGTTATTGGCAACAAATCAATTTGGGTTTTGTACGGTTTGCTCAAAATCTGGTCGGTTTGGTCTCACGTTCTCGAACTTAATAAATAAGCTAGGGAGAAGCGGAGCGTTTCCGCGTGTTACCTGGGGTTCGGGAGCTTGCCGCGACGAACGGCGACGGGCGAGTTGGATTCCGGAGAAGGTCGAGACGATTAAGACGAACCACCGACGAAGGGGGAGAAAATCTCTCACTCTCGGTCTCGGTCTCTCTCTCCGGATGAAACCCTTCAAAGAAGTCCCCTTCTCTCACACGCTCCTCTCTCGCTTCTAAGCACTGCCGCGCATGGCCTCCTGCCACGCCAGCTGTTACTGCCGGCCTGCCCCCGACCACGAACTCCGGCGCGACGCTCGCGCGTCTCCTCTGCCTCTGTCCTTGGTCCTCTCTCTCTCCTTTTTGCAGAACGCGTGAGAGCGCGAGGGAGAGGAGGAAGGAAATAGGCGCGCGGGCCGGGCCGGGAAACATCGGAGAAGATGGGCCTGGCCCAAAAGGGAAAGAGGAAGAAGAAGGGAATAGAAAGAAGGCCGGGCCGGGCCGGCCTGACCCCGGCCCGGTCTCTCTCTCTCTCTCTCTCTTAATATGACAATAATGATTTTTTAATTAATTTTTAAAAAAATCCAAAAAAGTATAACAATTAATACTAATAATACAAATTTTCATAATATCTATGTGCCGTGCAATTTAATGGAAATTATTGTTTTTAGAGACTAGATTTTAATCCATAGTTTTTTATGTGATTGAATCTTAAATAAAAAAATGCCAAAATTTAGGTATCAACACTTAATTAGCCAACCGAGGCTCTCATACTAGCTGTTAGGATTCGCACTTTGATCCCAAAAAAAAAAAAAATAATGCAAGCAAACAATCCATACGGACATAATATAAAAATACAAAAATAATTGGAAGAATATACTAGAAAATTAGTTTTCGAAGTTCACTCAAACTAGAACATCTCTGCTTAGAGGCACCTGTGAAACTATTAGATTTTGAAAAAGAGTTAGAATATAATGATAATCATCTCTCAAAATCAAGGCACAAAAGAAATACTCACTTTTCTTTTATCTTTTTCTTCTCTCTATTTTCTTCTGATGCCTATCAATAGCTGATATATGAGATATAGCTTTTTACCTAAAAGCAAAAAGAAGAGAAAAGACAAAAATGAAAAAGAATATTAGTTGGCAAAGTGTTAGATTTTCTATTTAAAAGATTTTAGGCTCTGGATTGGCCTAGTTGGCTTGGTTGGACTCGAAAAGACAATGGGAAATCATTAGGCACTTCATCTTGTTTTAACCTATTTTACATGATTTAACGACTCATGTGGAGTGAGCTAATGTATGTTGAGAGTACTAAAAAGATTTGAAGAAAACAACTTGTCCCAGTCCACCCAATTTGTACTTTAGGGACCACAATATATAAGTCACGATCAACTCTATTTTTTGATTAGTTCATTGCATTGTCTTAATCATCATCATCATCATCATCATCATCATCATTTAGGACAAAATATTGATGCATAACTCTAAATAATGTAATTAATATTAGACTTGCTCTATTTTCACGCTTTAAATGGTTATGACATATCTGAATTTATTGAGTTGATGGAAATAACCTTAAAAGAACCAATTGATCTGAATCATGAGGTGGATATACCGAAAGCTGTCATTTATGAGTATACAAGATTGTCCGTATCGATCAAAACAATATTGTCTTATTCCACCACCACATGCCATTTTCTTTTTGTCTTTATACAAACATCATTTCCTCTCTAAGCTGAATTCTATGAGGGATTATTCATAGTAAGTTTGAACCTTGTAAGCAATATTTGTTAATTAACATCTCTCTAGATTGAATCGAAGTCTTACATCACATTACAAAAATGATTGATCTCCAATAAGAACCGATTAAGATTGAGGTACAACGAATATGCCAAATCTTCTCCAACCTTAGCCCCTTCATTCCCACCTTATTCAAATAATTACATTCAAGATAACATCCAATACCCAAAACCCTAGATGGGTAATTTGTGATTACAAAAGCACCCACTTTGCATCTGCTGAATCAGAAAAATAGATTTCCAGAAGTTCGCAGTCCAAATCCCTTCACAAGGCTTCTGCAACTGTTTAGTGCTAAGAGTCAGTAAGTGTTGCACCTGTGAAGGGGACGAGCGCTCGGCGGCATTTCCTCGTGCCTAGGATTTGCGAGGAGGGGGGCAACGTCTAAGTTACGTCGCGATGTCTGTTCGACAACGTAAAGCCGATCACTACATTTGAGTAGCGCTTGCACTACCTTCTTCATTGGAGGCCTCTTGGAAGGACGCTCCACGGTGCAAAAGATCCCGAGCTTAAAGACACTGCTTATTTCACCTAGGAATGAGTCGTGGTTGATCTCCTCGTCTATCGCATCAGATATCTCTTTGCCATCTAGGATGTGACGCCACGCCCAATCGACGAGGCACATGTCTTCGTCCCTGCCTTTAGCCTCCCTCCCGGTGGTCAGTTCCAAGAGAACGACCCCGAAGCTATAAACATCGATCTTCTCGTTAACTTTTGTTGTATGAGCATACTCTGTTCATTCAACAAAGAAAAGGCAATACAAAACTAAATGTTCTTTCTCACTGGTACGATATGACGAAGGTGAGCTTGCATAGCTGAGATGGACTCATGTCAAGTGAATAAACAAACCTGGCGCAAGATAGCCGGCAGATCCGGCAATACCTGACAACGTGACGGCTTCTCCATGCTTGGCCAACATTCTTGCGACGCCGAAGTCGGCAATTTTCGAGTTGAACTCAGAGTCTAAGAGAATGTTGCTCGATTTCACGTCTCGGTGGATGATGGGCGGTGAACAATCATTGTGCATATAGCAAAGTCCTTTAGCTGCTCCTCGTGCAATCTGCAACCTTTTGGGCCAATCCAAGATCATATCGTTGGCTTCACCCGAGATGGGCGACAATCTTTTTGGCTTGTGAAGCCAATGGTCCAAGCTGCGATTTTCCATGTACTCGTACACTAGGAGTTTTGAGTTCTCGCAAGAAATACAGCACGACAATTTGATAATGTTTATATGCCTTACGTTCCCGAGTATCTCCACCTCTGCAAAGAATTGCTTCTCCAGATTCTCGTCTAACTTTTGGTTATTTGAAATCCTTTTCACAGCGACAGCCTCTCCAGAAGGATTCACCATAATCCTATATACTTTTCCTGATGCGCCACTTCCAATCACATTTTCATCCTTCAATTCCGACAGAATATTCGATCCCGTAAAATTCAACCTTTGGAACGCAGTCAGTTTCCAAGTTGAGTTGAACCCATCCCCCTTCTTTATGGAAGCTCTGATTGTGAATAGCGCTACCAATGAGATGAACATCACCGTGGAGATAGCCAAGATCAGGATCAAGGTGAGATTTCTTGTCAATCTACGGGATTGGGAATTGCAGACATTGACCCCAGTCGACGAATAGGATGCACAGAGGCCGGGGTTGTTCATGAAACTGGCCTCAAATGGGGCTTTCTCCAACTCGCGTGGGACTCGTCCGCTGAGTTGGTTGGAGGATAAGTTCAGGTAGACCAGCTTCAGCAGGCTGATTTCAGGAGGAATCAAGCCGGACAGTTGGTTTTCAGACAGATCCAACATCACGAGTGCTGGTAGAAACCCAAAGTCGCTAGGAATCGGTCCTGTGAATTGATTGTGACTAAGATTCAGAGTGGCCAAGGATTTCCATGAAACCATAGCTGTGGGAAGATTCCCAGAGAGTTCATTCTGATCTAGCAAAAGCGTCCTCAGAAAAGGAAGCTCAGTCAATTCAGTCGGAACCGTGCTATTGAGAAGGTTGTTACTGGCATCAAACAGCACCAAGTTCCTCAAGGAAGACACTCTGCTAGGAATCTTGCCAGAGAATCTGTTGTTGCTCATCCTGATCACAGTGAGATTCGGGGACAGCTCCTTGGGAAGCTCTCCAGTTAATCTGTTACCACTCAAGATCAAAGTCCTCAAGTTTGGTGACATCCAGAGTCCTCCAGGCACATTGCCGGTGAATCCATTGTTGTTCAACATCACGATAGACAAATCACTGCAATTTCCAAGTGACTCCGGCAACTCCCCGTTGAGATTGTTGTACACAGCTGCCAATCTAAGCAGCGTGCCGCCATGGCACAGTTGTTCCGGCAATGCGCCGGTCAAGTTGTTGATGGCCACTTCAAATCTTCTGAGTGCGGAAAACTTGCCAAACTCTGGAGGGATCATGCCCCACAAATTGTTGTAGGACAGCCTGACGTCGCTCAAAGCTGGAAGACGGCCGATACCTTCTGGGATTCTACCAGACAATTGATTGACCATTAAATTCAAGCTGGATAAGTTCTGGAGCTTCCCAAAATCTTCAGGTATGGTCCCCGTCAAATAATTATCTGACAGATCGATCACGCTCAGGCTCGCCGCACTCACGTCCTGAGGGATTGACCCAAACATATTAGTCATGTACACGTATAACTCCCTCAAATTTCTCAGTGCGAAAATGCTGCCCGGCATCTCTCCGGTTAACAGATTCATCCCCAAATTCAAGTGCTCCAGAGCCTCCAAATCACCGACTGTCTCTGGGATTCTACCAAACAGATTTGTCTGTGCCATCGAGAAGATCCGCAGCTTCTTCAGGGCAGTGAAGTTCTGTGGTAGCTGTGATGCTGAGAACTTATTGTTGTACTCGAGCCTCAGTTCTTCAAGATCGGGGAGGCCAAAAATCTCTTCAGGGTATGTGCCGTTGTACTCGGACTGATAAAGGTGAAGGATCCTCAGCCTCCGCAGCCTCGCTACCGATGCCGGAACATCGAATGAGAAGCTGTTGGCGGCAAGAATCAGGACCTGAAGATCGGCCATGCGATCGATGTCGGATGGAATAGGACCTTCGAAGTAATTCTGGGACAAGTCGAGGTACACGAGCTTGGAACAGTTGTAGAGAACAGTGGGAAACTCTCCAGGAATATTGTTGTAGGAGAGATCGAGCTTGGTCAGATTCTTGAGGTCGCAGATGAATTATGTTCAGGTTGACAAGATTGAGCTCAGTGATCGAGCCTTCTTGGCATTTGATCTCGGGCCATGCGCAGTGGGAGGATGAATTGGAGGCCACCCAGTGGTTGAGGGACGATGGGTCTTGCCAGGATTGCCTGAGCTTCGACAGCACTTGCAGTTCTTGATCTTGGATTTGAGACTTTGCAGCATGGGAGAGGAAGCAGAGGAAGACGACACAGGGGATGTAGGAGAAGAAGGGGAAGAAGAAGCGAATATGAGGAGGTGATGAGGTTAGTCTCAGCATAATTGAAGGTTGTCCAGAGCTTTTCTGGTTAAAGAGAGATCTCCAGCGTCGGAGCTTGAGATCTATCAGCTCAAAACATCAAGCGAAACGTGTCGGTTTGCTTTTGTTCAGTGCTCGGCAGAACCCCCTACGCTTTTTAACCTCGTACCAAAGCCCTTAAAATTGGGCCTTGATGAGTCGTGGGTATTACATGCACATCGCATATTTGAGTCCTCACATTCATGAATTTTGAGACCTATATCAGCCCACCCTTTTTCATTTCAAAATAATTAAAGAAAACAAAAGAAAGAAAGAATAGTTAAAGAACAATAACCATAACCATAATATAACCATACAACGTAAGCTGTCATATCAACGAGAGGTTGCGAACAAATTCCAAAGTTCAGCAAGTATCGTTTGAATTTCCGTAACGTCATCCGACATCTAAATTTCTTAAAGATAAATGAGAAAAAATTATGAGAAACCAGTATCGAGTCCCTTAAAAAAAACACAAGTATCCATGTAATGATTGCATCGTGATTAAATTTGACAGTTGCATCACTTGCAAGTGAAGTTTGATTTTAGGACCAATGTGGGGTATCATAGAGTGCAAATGATGACGTTTTTATTCTCGGAAACAATTTTTGTTTAGAAATAATTTTTTTATTTCTGTTCATTGAACAAATTTCTGAGTAAAATAATGCGTTTGATAACTGTACAAAATTTCTATTTCTAAAATAGAAATGTGTTTGGCATTACCTCCCAATTTTTTAGGGCTCGGGAAATATGATAGATTCATAGGATTGAGACGTGATGTAGAATTTCTTTTAACATTTTAATAATTTTATTATATTTTTCTCTTCTTTTTCTCTTTTCTTCTTCTTTCCCTAGATGGTCGCTAGCCTTGGTTATGGCCGACTACTCACCGACCAAACAAGAGCTGGCAAGGTTGCCTTGAGTCTTGCCGTGGCTAGGCAAGGCTATGTTGATCTCATGGTGATTGGGTGAGGCTTGGGGTGACCTCATCTGGCTAGTTGTTGGTCGGTTAGGGGAAGAAGAGAAGAAAGAGAAAAAGAAAGAAAAGAAAAGAGAAAAAAAATATTTTAGATTTGATTATCTGTTCTTGAGAATAAGGAAGTAATTTTTCCTTACTTCTTGATTCTATTTTAAATATATTTTCAAAAATAAAAAATATAAACAGAATAATTTATATTCTATTTTTAATATGAAAAAAAGAGAGAGGAAAGATGAACGTTATGCGGCGCTAGTCTCTAAGAGCGTTTGGAACAAAAATGGAGTACGTCAGTACGTGCAGCTGTCCAATGTTGAACTTGAACCTTGACCAGAGACTTTTACTTTTTTAATTTTTAAGTAGATTTTGTCAGCTTTTGCCTTGTCCCTTTCTTTGGTCGCAAAAAACGGAGTTTGGAAATTGTAAGGAAGCAACCATGAAGAAGATTGGCAACCATCATTGATTCGTGTGCTGTGGTGCTTTTATTATTAACCAATCAGGTACATTCATCACTACTCTATTGACTTCTTCTTCTTCCACTTTTTTTTTTTTGAAATAAAATTAATTTAACATTTAAGATAAACGAGTGAAAAATTAAAAAAAATGTGAAATAAAATATGTTAAGCTGCTCATATTTACATCATAATATAATAAAATAGTTTTTATTGAGAATTTTGCAAATTAATCTATTAATGAGTAGTAGCACTGGTGAAAATTGAAAATGATTCCTTAGACTCCTTTAAGAAAGTTATTGATATTGTTAGGATTGTGAGTTGTGTCAAAGAAATTCCACATCCGAGAATTGATGTTGTGTAGAACAATTAATATATTTTAATTGACCCATAACTCATTGTTTTGAAGGTGAATATAACTGGATCTATTTGACAGGCTTAAACTTGGCATTCTCCTTAGGTGAAGTTATCGAGCTTGGTACTTTAATCACCCGGACATGACTCTTTGCAGCAAAGTTCAATCATTGGCATTTACATGTATAAAAGAATTAGGGCGAATACATGAATATGATCCGAACCATGGTATCGGCATTTATACATGATGGGCTTACACTTGGCATTCTCTTTGGGTAAAGGTATCAAGTTTGGTATTTTAATCACCCGGACATGACTCTTTGTAGCAAAGTTCAGCCATCACATTTACATGTATGAAAGAATTGGGGCAAATGCATGAATCTGATCCCAACAACACATGCTTGTTGACCGCATAAAAAAAGAAGAAGAAGATTCCTGGCCCTACACAACTGGGCGCTCTTTAAGTAAGGTGAACGATATTGAACTTTGACTTACTGAAAAGAAGGTGAGATCATTACATAAGAATACTCTTATGATTAGGTCTTGTATTAAAATTGATTGAAATTAGAGATTCTTAAGAATTGCTTTGAATTTATCCTGGGATGTTAATACTTTCCGTGGTGTGGAGATTCTAATTCCGTCGCGAACTCAAGTAGCTCTCTTTCAGAATTGCAGCCGAGCAAGACTATCTAATAATATCCCATATATAAGGAAATTGGAAGAGCCAAAAAGGAATGTTGAGCCCAAAAAAGAAGAAGTGATTGAGTCAAGGGGGGTTTATTAAATCCGTTTGTTTCGAGTGATCGCTTAACATTTTTTTTACTCATTTATGTTTTGACTATTATATACAGTCAAGCAAACGAGAGAGAGAGAGAGAGAGGTGTTTATTAAGTCTGTTTCGAGTGATCGCATAACATTTGTTTTACTCATTTATGTTTTGACTATTTTATACAGTCAAGCAAACGAGAGAGAGAGAGAGAGAGAGAGAGAGAGAGAGTCTTCGTTGTTGTTGTTTTTTTATCTGATGGTAAGTCTTCGTTGTTTAGTCTTTAGTGAAAATTAATCTTTGTTGTTTTTTTTTTTTTTTTTTTGATCTGATGGTAAGTCTTCGTTGTTTAGTCTTTAGTGAAAATTAGTCTTTGTTGCTTAGACTACCGGATAATGTTTGTAGATGTCAGAACCGTCACACATTTCTTTCGATTCCCAGTTCCCAGGTTAGCAAGACAAAAAACCTGAATGACTGCGAATTGATTCCTTTGGTGGAGCTAAGTAAATGCACAAATTTTCCGTAGCATGATCCAACAATTGAGAGGTTGAGCCTTCCGGATGAGTAAGGAAGATAAAAACTCAATTACATAGAGTCACATGTTTGTAAAATTCCAAAAGTAAATGAACATGTCGAACAAGTAATATGATAATGAGAAAGAATATTGTCCCACATAAGTTGATGATTAATAAACCAATTAAATATTTAAAATTGACTAATTATAAATTTTATCTATAAGATCAAAATAAAATTGAGAATAAATTAAAATTAAAAATCTTAGAAAAAATTTCAGAACTAAATTTAGTAAATCATTTAAATAAATATGTTAGAGTATTCGATTTCACCATAACCATTAAATTTTATTTTTCACATTATTATGATATCAAACATATGATAATGGAATTTTCTAATCTATTTATTTTCCTATCTCTAGGTATAGTAAACCTACTCTGTTTATCAATTCACCATATATTTATGTGAATTTAAATAAACATAAGTACATTAAAATCTATTAACATTTCCTGTTTACAATGAATCTTTTGGACAACCTTATCATTGAAAGCCACACAAGTAACATGGTATACATTTATCCACATTTAGTTCATGGTTATATATTATAAAGAGCAATTGCAAATTATCGCTTCTTAGTCTCAAATATGCACATCGAATCATTCAACTAGCCATAAATGCATTAAGCACAATAATGTATAATTAATATGAATGAAAGCACTTGCAAAACAGAAAAAAAAAAGCATGAAATTCATATGATCATGGTAAGATTATAACATAGCCCTATCAAAATAAAAAATTAGAACATAATAAAAGAAGAAACAAGAATATAAATTATGGGTGACGCTTTTTCCACCCCCTATATCACTAAACCCGTCCAATTTTCACTAAAAAGACAATTTGCCCTTTATCATTCAATTGCAATTTATATTTGTGGTCCCAAATTAATTTACTTCCCCTTTTTAAGTATTTCTATATCTATGTAGGATTTACTTACAATAATTAATAATTTCATATGTTTAGATTGTGTTTATTGTAAATTTTCCATGTATTTTAAAGGCCCTATATTATTATTATTATTATTATTATTATTATTATTATTATTATTATTATTATTATTATTATTATTATTATTATTATTATTATTATTATTATTATTATTATTATTATTATTATTATTATTATTATTATTATTGTTATTATTGTTATTATTGTTATTATTGTTATTATTGTTATTATTGTTATTATTATTGTTATTATTGTTATTATTATTATTATTATTGTTATTATTATTATTATTATTATTAGTTCCATGATAGTTTGTTTTGTGGAAAAGACATCGAGTTCTTTTCTACGTTGTCGATCGAATTCATAGATAAATTAAGTAGATGAAATTTAATTAAATAACAACATTGCATAAAGTGAAGTTTTTTTTTTTTTGAAATATAAGTGGAGTATCATTGTTTTGGATTGACAGAAATTAATATTATATATAACTGTTTACGAAAAAAATATAAAGATATGTCATTGTGCACAATGTTTTTAGAGTATTCCTAAATATTCCTTTAACATCTTACATGTATTAAATTATCTAGTCAATATAATAAGGAAAAAAGATAAATTCTTTGATATAGTAAATAGGGAGACTTGATATATATTTTAGACTATTGAAATTAATAAAAGTTTCATCAAGAAGTGAGCTTTTGAGATAAGAGGAACAAAAAAATTTACAAGTTACTATAAGATCAATGATAAAAAAGGAACTTTTCAGTTTCAATTCTATATCAAAAATATCTTTTTTCCTTACCATAAGTGACATAGTTTTACACAAAGCATGAAAACCATTATTGGAATATATTATAATCCATTTTTCTTTAATATACTACTAAAATATGTGAACTACATAATTATGGTAACTAACCTAAATAGAAAACAAAAAATAGAAAAAAGAAGGAGTGGTATCATCATTTTGAACTGCAATTGAAAGATTGAGGTAAGTCTTATCTTTTTAGTGTAAATGGGAGTGGATAAAATTTTTTAGGGGGTGGAAATAGCACTGCCCTAAATTAAACCCAACATCTTGAATAAGAAAATAAGAATTCTATCACAATTTTGTGTTCTCTCCAAAATACTTGAAAAACTCCCCAAATAATGAAAAAAGATCTAAAAATAAAAATGGTTAATATCACGAAAAACCCTAAACTAGTATCTTTCTAGTCAAAAATTGTTCCCCAAAATAGAAACACTTTTTTCTATTTCTATTCCTTGGAACAATTTTTGAACAGAAACGTTACGAAACGCGTCTAAAGTGTATCTATATATATATTTTTGTGACCCAGGGAACCCTAGACAAACCGGCACTGCCGGTGCCGGCGAGCAAACCTGGGGGGACACGTAAGCGGGATGACCCACCACCCCTGGCGTCCCACTTAAGACACCACACAGCGCTTCAGCTTCCCTACTTCGCAAGGGCTTCGAACCTTGTCCCTCAGGGATAAAGGACAAAGGCTCTACCATCCACACTGCAACGGCTGGTGGTGTGTATCTATATTCTTTTTTGTTGCTACTACTTTTGCCATTGAGGTTATTTTTCACTCAGTGTATCCAAAGGTTGTTACATTCTTGGTCAAGTTTACTAATTAAAATCAAGTTTTTCTTCAACTCTAAAATATGCTTGATTTCACACAAAATTAAATGTTCCCTACTTGAGATGTTCATAATCACAATTCATTTTTCCAATAATTGAACACATGTGGCCATTTCGCACAACCACTTGGTTGAAATTTCCACTAGCATAATAAGCAAATATGTCTCTTTGCAAGGTATAATGGAAGGAAGCATCGTAGTCAACGAATCACTTGTTTGTCATTAAGTCAAACTCTGCAGAGAAACGCAAGTTCTCTTGTAAAGGTTCATCTTAACCGCATTAGCTCTTTGATTCTTATCTCGCCACTTCTTTTTACAAGCTTCACGTTAATACCTTCGATGCTTGGTCTACCATCACTCATCTTTTGTAACCTCTCTCTTCATTTTTTATTATGACTTGCTACTCTCACTAAATTTTCCTCTACTTTTACTTATGCCATGGTTCTCCATTGCTAGTGCCATTGGAGATGTAGATGTCAAAAAATTATTTTCACCCAACTCTTTCCTTCACATCTCTTCATCTATGATGTTGCTCACAATGGCACTTAAAGTCAAATCATCCTTCATGGTGCCCAATATTCCTTGCGCTATGTTGTTGAAGCTTTCTTGAAGGAAACATAAAAATAGTAAAGAAAATAGTAAAGCTTGGAGCTTCATATCAAATTTATCCTTGTGAATTCCAACTGACTTCAAAGAAAGTATTAATATGTCGTGCCACAAAACTTTTGTCAGATAACTTCATATTAACCTATTTTTTCAGTAAAAATATCCGATTTGATGTGGACGGCTTATAATATATATTCATTAGAATATTCATGTTTTTTTTTTTTTTTGCACATTTTGCTTGTGTGATGTGGTACCTTGTCTTTTTCATCAACCTTAGACAAATCGCACTTAATGCCTTTTGATCAAGAGTTTTCCATCCGATTTTGATGTCCAATCCACTTTTGTGATTTTGTATTTCTAACCTTTAAGTGATGCATATAGATATTTTTGATAAAGATAGTCTTCGATTTGGAATTTTCACTATTCGAAATCCTGCTCGTGGAACACATATATTTTGATTTTATCTTTTGTCATATTTTTTGCGTCACTGAAAAAATCTCGATGTTCTTAATGTTGCAACCTACCCCACACGAGGGAGGGAGATGGGTTTAGAGGTATTTGCTTATAAAGCATGGTGGGTCGGGTTTTCCTAATATATGTGTTCAAAAGGAGTTGCCACTAGCCATTGTTGAGAGTTGGCTAGAAACCCTAATTAAGATTAGGGGTGAGCATGGTCCGGGTTGGTCCGAGCCACCCCCTAACCCTAGGACCAACCCGTACAGTGTCGGTCCTCAATTTTTAGGACCAAGGACCGACCCTATTGAGCCTGGGACCAAGGACCGGACCGACCCAATGGGTTCGGTCCGGTTCCAGGGTCAACCCGGGACCGATCGATAATTTTTTTCATCTTTTTTTTTTCATACTCCCTAAAAAAGTAAGCCTACAAAAGTATCTCAATCAGTGTATGAAATCGACAATGTGGCATATAAGACGAAAAAAAGTATCTCAATAATTTTTTTTCGTCTTGTATATACATAACTAGATCTAATGAATTTTTTTCATCATGCATATACATAACTAGATCAAACACAAAGCTTCCCGTGTTCTTCTCCAACGGTAGATAAGCCACTAGGACAGAAGGAAAAAACAGGCCTAACTCTACGGTCTATCTAAATGCCCGCATTCCAAAATTGCAAGAGCCAAAGTGATTTGAATAGAATATACATTATACAGAAAAGGTATTAGTTTTACAGACAGATTATTCACCGGAGGGGGGAGAACCCATTTTTCGCATTGCAAGATCTACAACGCTCCTCGGACAGTACAACAGTGTCTCGGATGTCGCTGATAAAGCCTCGGCACTAGTCACAGGACATCTTTTCTGCGACAACTATAGCCTTGTCCGGCTGCTCCTGTGCTAAATCTTCCTTTTCAGCTTCTGCAGCTACTTCAAGATTTGCTCCCGAATGTTGTCGATGGTAACGCGTAACCACGACGTATATGAACGCTATCAAGAGACCAATACCAAACTGTCAAGTTAAGTAGACACCGATGCTCGAACAAGTTTAGTCGTCAACAGCTACTTCACAAAAGTCTACACCGCGTCTTAAATTTCAGAGACTCATCTTTTTAAGTTCACCCGTGAGCAAGCGAGTTTTTATAGTCGTCGGGTTCCGAGAAGGCCATGATTGCTGATGCGGCCACGATTTTCTTGTGGGAGCAAGCACCCCAAGCTTCAAAAACCCACCATTTGGAGCATTCAACTATACAAACCGAGGTACGCTTAGTCTATAAGCATAAGCGAGGTAACATTTATATACGTTATCAGCAAACGTATGTACCTTTTTGGCTTATCCGAGCTGAATAGCGCAAGTATAGTTTCGGGCGGTGAAGCTGACAAAGAACCCTACTCAAAGTCAAAAAGAATAAGGCATTAATATTCATTGCAAAACAGGTTCTCACTTTGGTGCAGTACAATTATGAGCTTGCTCTCACTAACCAATTGCGCATAGCCTCCGAAGCGTGATGAGATGGCCATATTCAGCTCCAAGAAGGAGAAACGGAGCTACCTGATCAGGAAAAAAACAAAAAAGTCGATCAAGGATGAACGACCTAAGCAATCTGCATATAAGGATTGAACATGAATACTAGCCCACCACCACGACGTACTTTTAGGGTCATGGATGGCTCTCCCGAGAAAAGCTCTCGGCGTCTTTGAAATTGCGAGATTAGCAGCGAAGTATTAATCTAGCCACTCTCAAGATGTCATCTTCTTTTAACTGGATGTCACGCCTCTTCTCAATATTATTCCCGCATCGGCGCTGCACCTTAGCTCACAAATTTATCCAAATGGAGAAACAGAGCAAACGCTAGGTTGAGACTATACCTTTGACAGATGGAATTGGAGAAGAAAGATAACCCCAACAAGAGAAGCCCCGGTTGGCAAATTGCAGAGAAAATGCTAATAACATAAGCCATCACGAAGATAATCGGATATCACCCTTCACTAGGTGCTCTTGCAATCAAAAACCCATGTAGACATAAGCCAAACAAACAAAAAATGACTTCATCACACCTAAAGCTGATTCCTTGAGCAAAGCAAGAAGACAAGAAGCAGAGAGACCCTACACCAAACCAGAGTGTCGATTTCGCGACATCTCTCCACAATATCAAATCAGTAATCCCCTGTCCAATTCGGTCCAGATTCCCATTGTCCCTCAGTAAAATCAGTTCCTTCACAAAAAGCAAATCGAACATCCAACTCTGCAAGATTAGGAACATCCATCAAGAATGCGGTATGTGCAACTAAACTATAAATACAATTACTATTAGTGCTATTGATAGAACATCTCACCATATATATTCATTCAATGTGCAAGCTCTATTTATTGATGGTAATCTCCTTGGTAAGACAATCCATATCTAAAAAAAAGAATTCATTCATTAGATCTACAAATGAATTAACAAGGAAAAAGAAATATGCATAATTTAAGCTTACCCAATTCAAACTTTTTAGCATTTTCAATACACTCTTCAATATTAATAGGCACACGAGCAGCTCTCAACCAGTCTTGAGTACAAATTAAAGCTTCCACTACTCTAGGAGTCAAAGAACTTCGAAAACCATCAAGCACACGGCCCGAAGTACTAAAAGCCGACTCTGAAGCAACGGTAGTTACAGGAATGGACAAAACATCTCGAGCTATCAAAGATAAGATTTTATATTTTGAACCAGTACTCTTCCACCACATCAAAATGTCAAGATCAAGAATATCTTCAGATTCCTCTTCAAGATACCGTTCAAGCTCCAATTTGTTGTCATCGCGCCCCTTTTTCTTTTGGTGGAAAAAGTTTTTTCGCCAAGCTTTGATGTTAACCTCATCACTCTCATCATTTCCATCGATATTGGAAGCACTTGCTACTATCAACAGTATAGATTGACCACCCAAATATTGATGACCATGACTAGAAAAAGATTGCTCATAAAATGCATATAAACGCTCCAGCACGTACTTCACCTTATCATGCATTTCTTCAATTTTTGCTTCATCATCATAAATTTGCTCAAAACAGAACTTCACATAATGCAACTTTTTTGTAGGATCTAATGCCACTGCAATTAAAACCATCATGTTTACTTTATCCAAACTCCCATAGTATTTATCAAACTTCCCCTTCATCTTCACACCCATAGCTCTAAGCTTGGGATCCAAAGCATTACTTGCATCTTTCAAATATTTATATAAAAAAGCTATCCCCTCAAAATGATCATTCGAAGTGGTATATAAACTCCCTGACATTTGATTGGTAGCATCATAAAACTGCTTCAGAAATTTGGAAAGAATAGTGGCATTTTCCCAATCTTCATTTTTAGGAGGATCATTGCTAAGCTCAGATTGGAAAGACAAATCATCTTCTGCCATCCTTTCAAAAGCTTTTCTGAATTTTATGGCCGTGTGTAACATGAGATAAGTTGAATTCCATCTAGTGGCAACATCTAAACAAACCGAACCCTTATGAGTGATTCTTTCAACCTCAATGCAAGATTGGAAAGCTTTAGCTCTCATGGGAGAACTCCTCACATATCTAACAATGTTTCGGATGCGTGCAATAGAATCACGTACCTCAGACAAGCCATCTTTTACAATCAAGTTCAATATATGAGCAGTGCACCTCATGTGTAAAGCCTCACCATCTAAGACCAATGACCCATCTCTTGAAAATTTATCTTTCAAATAATCAATGGCAACATCATTCGCACTAGCATTATCCACTGTGATTGTAGACACATTTTTTTTCTATTCCCCATTCATAGATGCATTTTTCAAGTATTTTCCCAATCTCCCTGCCCTTGTGACTGTGTATCACCATAAAATTGATGATCCTTTTGTGTAATTTCCATTCTTCATCAATGAAATGTGCAGTAAGACATAAATAGTTCAGATTTTGAACAGAAGTTCATGTATCAGTCGTGAGTGCAACCCTTGATCTAAGCTTACCAAAGAAAGCCTTCAAAGAACTTTTTTCATTCATATACAACTTGATGCAATCTCTAGCTACCGTAAATCGTGACAAATGTGTGAAGAGAGGTTGTATCTCAGTAATAAAATCACGAAATCCAGCACGCTCAACCAAAGAAAATGGTTGTTCATCAATGATGAGCATCCGAGCAAGCATGTACCTAGACCGCTCTTGATCAAATTTCCATGTTGTTAAGATATTACCACTGTCATTACCAGTACCAGTATCTCCCCTTGCCTTGCCAAGCACATTTGCATCACGTGGTGCAAACAATTTTTGCCTCCTATCTATATTGGGAGGATACTTATTGCACTTTTTCAAATGCTTCAACATTGTTGAAGTACCATTGTTAACAGTATATGAGTACTCCTTTCCACAATGAATGCACTTTACCATACATGTTTTTTTTGTCTTCTCATCTATGATTCTTGAAAAATTATCCCACGCAATAGATTTATCCGTTTTTCTCTTCTTACAAAGAGGAGGATGATTAGTGGATACCTTGGTTGACTCTTTTAAGTTTTCTTCACATCCATGGCTAGACGATTCCATCATAGGACTGATCTCGTAGCATCCCTCCACTTCAGTTGAAATATTATCTAAATCCATCAAGTTCACCTGAATATTTAAGTACCAGCACGTAAGCTTCAGCGCTGCACTCACTGATGAAACAAAAAATATCAGCTATGGTTTCATTTTTGAGGTGGCAACATCAAATAGCTATTCAGAAACTACATGCAGCAAATAATAGAAAAATGCAACATCAAATAGCTATTTATATGTTGGGTGGTTGAGAACCATGACCGCTACTAGTCTTGACAAGGAAAAGGTTGAGGGGGCAAAAGAAATTTTACCATGAAAGAAAATGCAGAAGTTAAGTGATAAAGAAAAAGGGATCTTTAGAATGATTTCCCTGAAGAGAAGGAAAATTGACAAACTTGGGATCTACGGAAAGTTATTCATGTTAGGTAAGGTTGTACCACTTTTCAAGGGTGTGATTCATTCAAATTAGTAGTAGAATAGCACATCAGAACCTTGTGATAGGCACTTCACTAGATCCGAATATTTGCCAACATGAGGCATCGAGCAGAATTTATGAAGGCCTAAACATAGTAAGAGGAGCTGAAGTAATCAACAAAATCATAAATTGAGGTCAAAAGAGCAAAAGGACACAAAGCCCAAAAAGAAAAAGTGGGCACTTCGTTCTGAAATTTAATTATTATTCAGATTAAACTATAGCTACGTAGCATCCATAGTTACTCGATAATGATGAGTTCATAGAGTTTAGAGAGTTTGCCGGTGCATGTCTATAATAAAGTGATTTTTACCTTACCACACGACTCCCAAGTCAAGTGAATTTGGCTTGATCCTTGCAGCCATGTTCCTCAGTCAGCAAACCGTCCCTCTGTTATTTGCATTGTAAGAAGCAGAGCAAATAAACCAAATATGTAATCGACTTGTGGTGATAATCTGAGTACACAGCTCGACCCAAATATTCTCCACTACTGATTCAAATACCATCCACTTCAAGGTATGCCTCTTCTTTGAAATATCTATGGTGAATAGGACATTGTAAGGATCAGATTGTGAAAAAAGAAAGTGTATAACAGAAAACTAGGATCTCTCTCTCAAAGCACATACACATCATAGGGACTAATACCCAGCCAAACCGGTCACGTACACGAAGCAAACATGGAAAAAAAAAAAATCAACACAAATCAAGAGCATACATGAGATTGAAGATCTCAAATGAAGCACAAAGTAGAACTCACTAGCCAAGTTGTGTTCGGAAAGCAAGGGCGAGCCGAGTGTTAGGGTTTCTAATTAGGGCTTCTTCTTTTTCCTTCTGATTTACTTGGCGATAAGCGAGGCGACCGGCGCGAGTGGCAAGCGGCAAGTGCGAGCATCGAGTGGGGCGAGCATCAACTGGCAAGCGGCAAGAGTTGAGCGAGGCTAGCGGCGAGCAGCGAGCGTTAAGCAAGGCTAGCGGTGAGTGGCGAGTGGTGAGGGTTGAGCGAGGCCAGCAACAACAGCAAAGGGCGAGAAGCAAGCGGCGCGCGGCGTGAGCGGCACGGCAACCGAGGCGAGCAGCGCGGGCAACCGAGGCGAGCAAGGATGTCACTACTTTTGATTTTAGCAAATTTGAAGAACAAAGAAGAAAAAATGGAAGAGAACATACTTAGGGGAAGGAAGCCACGAGGAGATTAACGGCGTAGACTTTGCACCGTTTTGGACGTTGCAAGTCCGTAACTGTGAAGACTCCATGGTCTTCACGGTGAAGAACACTCTGGATTGTGGACTTTGGAGCTTGGACTGTGGAGGAGAGGACGCCGTGAAGACTTTGACGGCATAAACGTCACACCTTTTGGATGCCGTTAGTGCGTGATGTGAGCCGAGGAGTCAATTTTAACATAATTTTACTTAGGTTTGACCATTTGAATATATCAAAGAATAATTCCTTACCAAAAAAAAAAAAAAAAAAAAAAAATTATAAATAATATAATATAAATAATATACAGGGTTGGTCCGGGTTGGACCGACCCAAAACTCTTAGGACCGAGGACCAACCCGCACAGCACGTTGGTTCTGAAATTTCAGGACCAAGGACCGACCCGGTCCCCTTGGGAACCGGACCCGACCGGCGGGGTTGGGCCGGTCCAGGGTCGGTCCAGGGTCGACCCTAAACCGCTGCTCACCCCTAATTAAGATGTGGGAGTGTCATCTTGACGCATGTGTAGTCAGAGATTTTTGGGGACTTGATTACCCTAGCTATTTAACTAGAGCCTTTTCGATACCTAAGCTCGACCATTTGCTGATCAAAGCGTCATGGCAACCTATCATAAATCCTAAGATTCATCTTAACTAATCTAAAAATGAAAATAACAATCGATATATTAAAATTGTGCAATCAAGTACAATTGAATTGAAATGCACACAAGCAAAGACCTAGCATAGTCTCTAAAAAGAAAACAACACAAAACAACCTCTATTGTAAAGCTCTAAAAGCTTGTTCAAATTTGGGTACAACATTTGATGAAAGTATTTTCAATTTTTTTTTAATAGCTAAACTAGTTCTAAGTTAAAATTAACATGAAAAATCTAACGAAACTGATCAAAATCTATCTTCTAAGGTTTTTTCTAAAATTTTTACCTTTTTTCAAGGATTTCTGATTCTTTGGACTTGTTAATTCTGAAAAAGGCATCCGGTCGGGTCAAAGGACCCGGCCCGAATATGGGTTTAACCCGGACCATAGAGGTCCGGATCGGTGGGGCCCCGTCTCAATGTGGCCCTAAATTGATGGGTTCGAACTATTTCAACAAAACAAGCCCAAATTTCTGATTTCCCTTCAACTGATCTATGCCCAAAACCAAAATCAGCCCACACGCTTAGTCCAGATTCACAAAACTTCCAACCCACGTTTCTAGTCTTTTATTATTCCATTCTTCTTTTCTTTTAGATTTCTTTTGTTTTCTTTTGTATTTTCTATTTTTTACATTTCCTATTCTCTGCACGTGGTCTTCTTCCTCGCTGAAACACCCCTTTTCTACGTTCCCTTCTTTGAGCGACGTCTTCTTCCACCGAGACCCCGCCATCACCGAAGCTTCCTCACGGGCGGACTCAATGAGACTTTACTACACGAATTCACGCCAGAATCTCAACCGGTCCGACGACGTCAACGACCTAACGTCGCCGACCATCACCAAGTCATATTTGCCGGTCACTTCTCCGGCTAACGCCCGGCTGTTATTTATTTTTAGTGATCCCATATTTTCTCCTAAAAGTTACGACTAATCGACATGAAGTTTTCCACGCTTCGTACCTTTTCGTTGACAACCGCTCGTCTTGATGGGAGACAATATATAAGGAACGTACGTTCATTTCGACGGGTGATCAAGGTCTAACACAAAATCCTCACATTTAGAATACACCATCGCGTGAGGAGATTTGGTTAGTAGAGTGCGCCTATTGCTTTCTTGATTTTCAGGAGATTCGACGAACGTGAATGCAAACAATGGCTGGAGGTTTGTCTACAAACGATCTTGGCTTCCGCATATGAATAAATTTATGTCTTACATTTGGTATCGAGCATGTTTATAGCCTCTGCCTTGTTTTGTTAAATTTTGGTGTATTTTCGGTGTGCTTTTGTTGAATTTTCGGCCATTTATGTACATGAACAGTAACTCGGATTTTGAGGCCGAGAGAGAAACTCAACGATTCCGGCCAAAATCCGCACTACCCACCCCTTGATTTCGGACCCATTCGGTCGCACCGCCATAAGGAACATTAGCCATGAGTTTTTACGGCATATTGGAGTTTGCCGGAGGCTAATCGGGCGGCGGAAGTCGTGGTGGTTGAGGATTTGCGTTTGTGGAGTTTTTCGTTTGATTTTGGGGTCAATTTTTGCTCATTTTCGCCGAAACTTGGACCCATGTGGTCGTGCCGGCATGTCCTTCAAAACCCATTGTTTATTTTTGTCTGAAATGGGCTGCCGGAGAAGAAACGGCCGGCGAAACCGCGGCGGAACGGCGAAGAAAGGCTTCTGTTCGCGCGAGGAAGAAGGCGCGTGGAGCCCACGCGCGCGCTGCGGTTGCAGGCGCGTGGATTCCACGCGCCACGCGCTCTCACGCGCGCGGCAACCGTTGCGCGCGTGGGTCCACGCGCGCGCAGCCCAGGCGCGTGCGACGCACGCGCCTGCGCGCTGAACCGCGCGCGTGCGGGTCACGCGCCCCGCGCGGGTTCGGCACGCGTGCGGGGCACGCGCCCGTGCGCTGGACGCGCACGTGCTCGGCACGCGCCTGTCGTCCCCTCTTCCGCGGCTATTTTTTCACTTTTGCCCCAAAATTTTTTAAATTTTTGCAATCTTGCCCTTGGCCAATTTATTTATTTACTGTTCTGCCCTTGATGTATTTATTTATTATGTTATTTCATGCATTGTTATGAATATTTTATGCATGAAATTAAATGTCCAATGGTCCATATATTTAATTAATTAGGGGAGTAGCCACAGCATCTTTAATTAATTAAATTTATATATTAAAAGCCTCCGGATCATATTTAGAAATGGACATTGATTGTAATTAATTATATTAATATGATGAATTTTATCCCACAGGAATTTTCATTATATTAATATGATTAATTGGGATGAAATATCATATTATTTTTCTTAATTTACCCACAGGGATTAAGAAAATGCATATAATATGGTAGTTTCTTCATGAAGTAATTATGAATCTATTTAAATTAAAAACTTAGCCCACAGGTAGTTTTTATGTTAAGTGATTCATATTGTGACATGTTTACATTGGTAAAACATGATTTATTTATATTTGCCTCAAATTTTGTGACATAAGCATGATTATTTGATATGCAGTTTAAATTAACTTTGAATTTCTCTGAATTTAAGTTTGATGTTCCCGTCATTGAATGGTGAGAACTATAAAATTTGGAAGGAGTCGGTTCTTCTTCAATTGGGGTGGATGGACATTGACTATGCTATAAGGAAAGACGAACCACCTGCTCCTCCTACCGATTCGAGCACTCCAGTGAGATAGCTCTTTATAACCAATGGGAGCGGTCCAACCGCGTTTGTGCCATGTTTATAAGAGCTAAGATATCTCCAAGTATTCGTGGTTCAGTTGCTCAAAGCATAACAATGCTAAGGCTTTATTGGAGGCTATAGATGCGCAGTTTGAAAGTTCTGAGAAGGCGCATGCCATGACCCTGATTATGAAGTTTTCATCATTGAAGCTCACTAATGTTAGAGGTGTGCGTGAGCACATCATGCAAATGAGGAACATTGCAGCTCGGCTTAAGAACCTTGAGGTTGAGATATCTGAATCATTCCTTGTGTATTATATTCTGAACACTCTCCCACATCGATGCTCCTTTCAAGATCTCTTATAACACACATAAGAATAAATGGTCTATTAATGAACTCATGACCATGTGTGTTCAAGAGCAAGAAAGACTGGTTATGGAATTGGGAGAAAGTGCTCATTTGGCAACACAAGGAAGGAATAAGGGCTATGGCAAGAATAAGGGAAAAGGTAAAATACCTCCCCAAGCTGACATTAAGAAAGAATCCAAGTGTTTCTTCTGTAGACAGAAGGGGCATATAAGGAAGGATTGTGTCAAGTTTAAGGCCTGGCTCGAGAAGAAAGGTAATTCAATCTCTTGTGTTTGTTATGAATCTAATATGACTGATGTAAGTCACAACACTTGGTGGATTGATTCTGGATCTACAATCCATATTTCGAATTCCTTGCAGGGGTTTCAAAACCACCGGAAGCCAGTGGGAAGTGAACAAAGCATCTATTCTGGAAACAAGATGCGTTCGCATGTGGAAGCTATTGGGACATATAGACTAGTTCTCAATAGTGGTTTTGTTTTAGATTTGGAAAAGACCTTTTATGTTCCTAGTTTTTCTAGAAACTTAATTTCAGTTTCAAGACTTGTACCTTTGGGATACTCTTTTAACTTTTCAGATTCAAACTTTAGTTTATCATTTAAATCTGAAATTGTTGGGAGTGGTATTTTGTCGATGGTCTTTTTCGAATTAATTTACAAGACAATGCCTATTATGATGCGATGCATGTTCATGATAAAGCTGGTATGAAACGATGTGTTGTGAAAGAACATTCCTCTATGTTGTGGCACCGGAGATTGGGACATATCTCTATAGAAAGAATTAAGCGATTAGTAAATGATGGAGTACTTAGTACATTAGATTTTACTGATTGTGATACTTGTGTGGACTGCATAAAGGGAAAGCAGACTAACAAGTCAAAGAAAGGTGCCAAGAGGAGTACAGAAATATTAGAAATCATACATACGGATATTTGTAGTCCGGATATGGACTCATGTGGTCAGAAATACTTCATCTCCTTTATAGATGATTATTCACGTTATATGTATCTCTACTTGATTCATAATAAATATGAAGCATTAGATGCCTTTAAAGTATTTAAGGCGGAAGTAGAGAAACAATGCAATAAGCAAATTAAGATCGTGAGATCGATAGATGTGGAGAATTCTATGGTAGATACACTCGAAGATGGACAAGCACCTGGTCCATTTGCAAGATTTCTTCAAGAGCATGGGATAGTTGCCCAATATACTATGCCTGGTTCTCCGGACCAAAATGGCGTAGCGGAAAGAAGAAATCGGACCTTATTAGACATGGTGCATAGTATGCTTAGTAGCTCCAAACTTCCTAAATTCTTATGGACTGAAGCACTTAAGACGGCAAAGTGTACATATTAAACCGAGTTCCGACCAAGGCTGTCCCAAAGACACCTTTTGAGTTATTTAAGGGTTGGAAACCGAGTTTGCATCATGTGCGCGTTTGGGGATGCCCGTCTGAAGTAAGAATTTATAATCCATAGGAAAAGAAGTTGGACCCAAGGACCATAAGTGGGTATTTCATTGGATATGCCGAAAGGTCCAAGGGATATAGGTTTTATTGTCCATCTCATACCACTAGGATTGTGGAATCAAGAAATGCTAAATTTCTTGAAAATGACTTGATCAGTGGGAGCGATCGACCAAGGGATGATGTTCCTAAGGAAGATCATTCAGACACTCAACTTTCCACCTCAAGTTTAAGATTGGTTGTTGCTCATAATGCCCCTTCAGTTCAGCCGGCTATTGAACAACCAATTGTTGAAGTTCCACAACCTACTGATATTGATCCAGTAGAGCCAGTTGTTCAGCAATTACCAGAAACTATTGAATAACCAGTTGAGCAACATGCTCCTCAAGAGAATATTGATCAAACATTGAGAAGATCTACTAGAACAAGGAAATCGGCTATTCCTAGTGATTATATTGTGTATTTACAAGAGTCTGACTACAATATTGGAGCTGAGAATGATCCTGAAACGTTTTCACAAGCCATGGATAGTGATAAATCCAATTTGTGGTACAATGCCATGAAGGAAGAGATGAGTTCTATGGCATCTAACAAAGTCTGGGATTTGGTTGAGTTACCTGATAGTGCGAAGGCTATTGGTTGTAAATGGGTCTTCAAAACTAAGAAAGATTCATTGGGTAACATTGAAAGATATAAAGCTAGACTTGTTGCCAAAGGATTCACTCAAAAGGAAGGAATCGATTATACCGAGACTTTTCTCCTGTATCTAAGAAAGATTCTCTTCGTATTGTTTTGGCATTGGTTGCCCATTTTGATATGGAATTACATCGATGGATGTGAAAACGGCGTTCCTCAATGGAGAACTAGAGGAGGAGGTTTACATGAAACAACCCGAAGGATTCTCCTCTAGTAAAGGTGAGCATTTGGTGTGCAAGCTTAAGAAATCTATATATGGCTTGAAACAATCATCCCGCCAATGGTACTTAAGGTTTCATGATGTTATCTCTTCATTTGGTTTTATAGAGAATGTCATGGATCAATGTATATACCAAAGGTTAGTGGGAGCAAAATTTGTTTCCTTGTGCTGTATGTAGATGATATACTACTTGCAACCAATGATAAGGGGTTGCTACATGAGGTGAAACAATTTCTCTCTAGGAGTTTTGACATGAAGGATATGGGTGAGGCATCTTATGTCATTGGCATTAAGATCCATAGAGATAGATCTCGAGGAATTTTAGGACTATCTCAAGAAACCTATATCAATAAGGTCCTAGAGAGATTTCGGATGAAAGATTGTTCACCAAGTATAGCACCCATTGTGAAGGGTGACAGGTTCAATTTGAACCAATGCCCGAAGAACGATCTAGAAAGGGAACAAATGTGCAACATTCCCTATGCTTCTCGCTGTTGGAAGCTTGATGTATGCTCGGGTTTGCACTCGACGACATTGCTTTTGCTGTTGGAATGTTGGGAAGATATCAGAGTAATCCAGGTTTAGACCACTGGAGAGCTGCAAAGAAAGTGTTGAGATACCTTCAAGGTACCAAAGACTATATGCTTATGTATAGACGGACCGACAACCTGGAAGTGATCGGTTATTCGGATGCGGACTTCGCGGGTTGCATTGATTCACGAAAATCAACATCTGGATACATTTTCATGTTAGCTGGCGGAGCCGTGTCATGGAGAAGTGCCAAGCAAACTTTGACTGCTACTTCCACTATGGAGGCTGAGTTCGTATCTTGTTTTGAGGCTACCTCGCATGGTGTATGGTTGAAGAGTTTCATTGATGGGCTTAGAATTGTTGATTCTATTTCTAGGCCATTAAGAATATATTGTGACAATTCAGCTGCAGTTTTTATGGCTAAAAATGCCAAAAGTGGCAGTCGAAGTAAGCATATCGACATTAAGTATTTAGCCATAAGGGAGCGTGTTAAGGAGAATAAAGTGGTCATTGAACACGTTAGGACTGAATTGATGATAGCTGATTCTTTAACTAAAGGCATGCCACCGATGAAGTATAAGGATCATGTAACTAGTATGGGAATAGGTCCCATTATGTGTTTTGTCGACATATGAACAATTTTTGTTGTGTGGAACTCTTATTCAGTTGTAATGTTGATTCTCAATTTTTGTGTACACATTTTGTTGTTTATGAGAATAACATTTATCCTTGATTCTGGAATAAACATGAGGTTTATTCATTGAGATATGTTGTCACATATAGGCTGATATTAAAGAAATAAGATGCATTGTGATACATGGAAGGTATTACTCACTCTTAGAGGACATGTCGCCATGATCCATGTGTTTTGTTTCTTTTCTTTAAGCATAAAGTTTTCGTGGAATTAGTTGAATGATTCGTATGATGAAAATGATGGGATCAAGTGGGAGAATGTTATTTATTTTTAGTGATCCCATATTTTCTCCTAAAAGTTACGACTAATCGACATGAAGTTTTCCACGCTTCGTACCTTTTCGTTGACAACCGCTCGTCTTGATGGGAGACAATATATAAGGAACGTACGTTCATTTCTGACGGGTGATCGTGGTCTAACACAAAATCCTCACATTTAGAATACACCATCAGTACGTGAGGAGATTTGGTTAGTAGAGTGCGCCTATTGCTTTCTTGATTTTCAGGAGATTCGACGAACGTGAATGCAAACAATGGCTGGAGGTTTGTCTACAAACGATCTTGGCTTCCGCATATGAATAAATTTATGTCTTACACCGGCAACATTACCGGAAACGTATATAGAAATACAAACGCCGTAGCAACAAAGCAACCACATATTTGCAAGCCGAGACAAGAAGAAAGGACTGACTATAGCGGTCTCTAACTGCGGGCTCCTCCAGCGAAGGTTGTGATTCCGGCGAAGGGGTATGCACACAACGGCCGACTCGAACAATGCGAGATATGCCACCAAAATAAAAAAAAAAAAAAAAAACGCCGATGTCAGTGTCGAGTCAACAATATTAGAACAAATCATGAGGATAACGGGAGGAGACCTAAGTTTCAGTTTTAAGGATTCGAGTTCGGGCATTTTGTCAAACGGTTGATGTGCGATTCTGAATACCACGTCCAGGTTCAGATTTAACGTCGTTCGTGGCGTAAATGCAGCACATTAAGCTCCAAATCAACGTTATTGGCAACAAATCAATTTGGGTTTTGTACGGTTTGCTCAAAATCTGGTCGGTTTGGTCTCACGTTCTCGAACTTAATAAGCTAGGGAGAAGCGGAGCGTTTCCGGGTGTTACCTCGTTCGGGAGCTTGCCGCGACGAACGGCGACGGGCGAGTTGGCTTCCGGAGAAGGTCGAGACGATTCAGACGAACCACCGACGAAGGGGGAGAAAATCTCTCACTCTCGGTCTCGGTCTCTCTCTCTCCGGATGAAACCCTTCAAAGAAGTCCCCCTCTCTCACTCGCTCCTCTCTCGCTTTTAAGCACTGCCGCGCATGGTCTCCTGCCACGCCAGATGTTACTGCCGGTCTGCCCCCGACCACGAACTCCGGCGCGACGCTCGCGCGTCTCCTCTGCCTCTGTCCTTGGTCCTTTCTCTCCTTTCTGCAGAACGCGTGAGGGGGTGAGGGAGAGGAGGAAGGAAATAGGCGCGTGGGCCGGGCCGGGAAAGATCAAAGGAGATGGGCCTGGCCCAAAAGGGAAAGAGGAAGAAGAAAGGAAAAGAAAGAAGGCCGGGCCGGCCTGACCCCGGCCCGGTCTCTCTCTCTCCGGATGAAACCCTTCAAAGAAGTTCCCCTCTCTCACTCGCTCTTCTCTCGCTTTTAAGCACTGCCGCGCATGGCCCCCAGCCACGCCAGGTGTTACTGCCGGTCTACCCCCGACCACGAACTCCGGCGCGACACTCGCGCGTCTCCTCTACCTCTATCCTTGGTCCTCTCTCTCCTTTCTGCAGAACGCGTGAGAGCATGAGGGAGAGGAGGAAGGAAATAGGCGCGTGGGCCGAGCCGGGAAAGATCAGAGAAGATGGGCTTGGCCCAAAAGGGAAAGAAGAAGAAGAAAGGAAAAGAAAGAAGGCCAGGCCGGCCTGACCCCGGCCCGGTCTCTCTCTCTCTCTTATATGACAATAATGATTTTTTAATTAATTTTTTAAAATATTCAAAAAAATTCTAACAATTAATACTAATAATGCAAATTTTCATAATATCTATGTGCCATGCAATTTAATGAAAATTATTTTGTTTATGGGCTAAATTTTAGTTCTTATTTTTCTACATGATTATGAGTTGTTAGGAATCGCACTTTGATTAAAAAAAAATAATGCAAGCAAAAAATCTATACAAACATAATAGAACAATAATAATAAAAAAGAATCGGAAGAATATACTAGAAAATTGGTTATTGAAGTTCACTCAAACCAGTGCTATGTCTCTAACTAAAGGCACTTGTGAATCCATTAAATTTCGAAAAAAGTTAGTATATAATGAAAATCTTCTTTCAAGATCAACACATAAAGAGATACTTACTTTTCTTCTAACCTTTTTTTTTTCTATTTCCTTCCGATGCTCATCAATAGCCGATACATGAGATGTGGCTTTTAACCTAAAAACAAAAAGAAGAGAAAATACAAAAAAGCTCTTAAAATTTTGCTTCACCGGTCAATAGGGTTGAGGCCAACATCATGCCTACAAAACCTTTGCATATCAAGAATATTGTTCAGGAAATGTTAAATTTTCCTGTAAGAGATTTTAGGCTCTGGATTGGCCTGGTTGACTTGCTTGGACTTGAAAAGAAAATGGGAAATCATTAAGCACTTCATCTTATGTTAACCTACTTTATGTGATTTAACAACTCATGTGGAGTGAGCTAATGCATGTCAAGAGTACTAAAAAGATTTGAACATAACAACTTGTCCCAGTCCCCCAATTTGTACTTTAGGGACCAAAAGATATAAGTCACGATTTTATTTTTTGCTTAATTTGTTGCATTGTCTTCATCATCATCATCATCATCAAGAAGGATAAAATATTGATGCATAACTCTAAATAATAATGCAATTAATATTAGATTTACTTTATTTTCACACTTTAAATGGTTATGATATATCTCAATTTATTGAATCGATGGAAATGACCTTAAAAGAACCAATTGATCTGAATCATAAGGTGGTTTGAGTATACAAGATTGTCTGTATCAATCAAAACAATGGTGTCTTATTCCACCACCTCATGTTATTTTATTTATTAAATTATGATTCGAGTTTAAACGTTTGTAAAAATGCGATTTGCTGGACTTTGAAAGATGCACAAAAGAAGAAATATAAAATAAAATAAAAAGGGAGGATGAAATAAATCGTGGTGGGCCCTTTGGCGTGAGGAAGAAGTCCACACGTGAAGCTCGCCAAAACCCTTTTGGATGAAGTCTTCTGCACGTAGATGGAAGGAGGTGGGCCCAGGTCAAAGTTTGACTTGGGCACACGTATAAAATAAAGGAAATATTATGCAAGTTTCTTTTCTTAACCTGAAACACGCCGCCGAAGCTCTACGTAACGAAGCTGCACATCCAATGATCATTGAAGCCGCAAGCCATGAGAAGCTTTGAAGAAATACACGAAGCCGTACGTCCTGATTTTGGTGTACATAGAGCGTTTTGTTTTAAAGCTTGAATGCGCGGAAATTTTGTGCCGTGAGTTTATATCCAAGTGATTTATTTAATTATAAACATTTTGGGTTTGTGATTAAATCTAAGTATGGGAAATATTTGAGTGTGTGAGTGATTGTAAACTATGATGCTCTGATTATAGTGGATTATTTGCTGCTGGCTCTCCCCGTAGACGTAGGTACCGATACACGAATCGAACCACGTAAATTTTTGGTGTCCTTATTTTTCTCGTTTATTTCTTTGGCGATTTCGCGTTGACGTAAATTGCAAGATCCTGTTGCTTCCGTGTATTATATCCCAACAATTGGTATTAGAGCTTGGGGTTGGATTTCTTAATTATGATTTGGAGCTTTTGCTTGTCTGATTATTATCTGGAAATTCTATTATTACAATTATGTTTGAGAGGAAATATGAAATTAAGAAGTTTAACGGGAGTAACAACTTTGTGTTATGGAGCATTAAGATCTAGACATTATTGACAACACAATGTTTGGTCAAGGCATTGGATGGTGAAGATGAGTTGTCGATTATAATGAAAGCTTCAGAGAGGGTAGAGCTAATGGAAAGAGCAAAGACCACAATTCTGTTAAATTTGTCAGATGAGGTCTTAATAGAAGTTGCTGAGGAGAAGGATGCCGTAACATTATGGGCAAAAATTCAAGCACTTTATGTGAAGAAATGTTTGAATAATTGCTTATACATGTTGAAGAAGATGTTTTATTTTAGATGTACTGAAGGTACATCTATCAAAACCCACCTAGATGAATTTAATAAACTCATATTGGATCTGAAGAATGTCGGTAAGATACTTGATGATAAAGAGTAGGGCATGATATTGTTAGCCTCTTTACCAGAGTCATGGGAGCACTTTACTGATTCACTGTTACAGAGGCGTACTACAATTACCTCATAAGATGTAAAGTTTGCTTTATTCTCTAAGGAGTGGCAGAGAAAGTTGTGTGATGACAGTCAGGTGCAAGGAGTAGCATAGGCATTGACGATTCGGGGTAGAGAACAACATCGAGGGCCTAATAGCAGTGGAGGTAAAAGCATATCAAAATTACGCCATAGAAAATCCAAGGGATGCGTGAAGTGCTTTGAGTGTCATGAGGAGGGGCACATCAGAAGAGATTGTCAAAAGCGGATGAATAAAGTTGATAGGTAGAATGCTACAAGTAGTGTGGCAAACATTGCCGAGGGAAGCAATAATGTTGCAAAAGCTGTTTTATGTGTGACTGCTATTTCGTTAGGAGACGAATGTGTGCTGAATTCGGGGTATTCTTATCATATGACATCTCATAAGAACTGGTTTACTACTTACTAGGCTACAGATGGTGATAGAGTTCTTTTGGGAAATAATGCAATTTGTAAGGCTATGGGGATATGGATAATTCGAATTTGGATGCACGATGGGGTGATGCGCACATTGACAGATGTGAGGCATGTACTGGAGCTCAAGAAGAATCTTATTTCTCAAGGGACACTCGATGACATCGGGTGTAGGTACACCACTGAAGATGGTGTAATGAAGATCTTTTGAGGTGTCATGACAGTGATGAAGGGGAAGAAAGTGAATACTCTCTATCATCTACTAGGAGAGACCGTGACCGGAATCACTGTATTTTCATTAGGTGAGTTAGACTCTAACTTGACTTAGTTATGGTATATGCGTTTGGGGTATATGAATGAGGCATGTATGATGATGTTGAGTTAAATGAGGTTGTTGAAGGGTCAAAAGATAGGAAAGCTAGATTTATGTGAGTACTGCATCTATGAAAAGCAACATCGAGTTAAGTTTACTACAACTATTTATTTAACCAAACGACCAGTTGAATACATTCATTTAGATGTTTGGGGCCTATCTTCAGTTCCTTTGAAAGGAGGTGCCCGATATATGCTGACTTTTATCGATGATTATCCGAGGAAGGTATGAGTTTACTTTCTAAAGCACAAATATGAAGTGTTTGATTGGTTCAAGAAATTTAATGCATTGATTGAGAAGTAGTTGGATAAACAAATCAAGTGCCTGAGAACCGATAATGGCATGGAGTTCCGTGGTAAAGATTTTACTGAGTTCAGCGAGAAAGAAGGTATTGTGAGACACTGCATAGTATCTAGGACACCATAGCAGAATGGCGTGGTAGAACGGAAGAACATAATTTTGCTTGAGCGAGCTCGATGTATGCTTTCGCTTGCAGGACTTGGCAAGGAATTTTGGGCTGAAGCAGTGAACATGGCATGTTACCTGGTTAATCGATCTCCATCATCTGCTATTGAGTGGAAGTGTGGTCGGGGAAACTTATTGATTATTCCGAATTACGTATATTCAGATGTTCTGCGTATGCTCATGCGAGTGATGATAAGCTTGAATCGAGAGCAAAGAAGTGCATATTTCTGGATTATGCACATGTGGTGAAAGGCTACCGGCTGTGGTGCACCAATCCTAAATCACCCAATTTTCTATTAGCAGAGATGTGATATTCGACGAGACTACAATACTTCAATGGAGGAGTTTTGAGACACAACCAGTAGAGAGGACATATCATGGTGTCATTAGTGAGGTGAAGCTTCAGGTGGATACTTCAGAAACCTCGAAGGTAACAAAGGTTGAGACTGCAGATGAAGCCGCAATTCCTAAAGTTGGTGATAGTGAACAACTAGCAAAGTTGCAGCAAACTATAGCCGCGGATAGATAGAGAAGGCAAATTAAATTACCGGTACGTTATGGTTATATAGATATTCCTTATGTATTGAGTGTAGGTGATGAGGTGGAGACAGATGAGCCTTCGTCTTACTCTGAAGCGATGGCTAGTTCGGAGTCATTGCAGTGGTTAGGGGCTATGAATGGAGAGATGAAATCACTCCATCGAAATTAGACATGGAAGCTGGTCAAAGTACTTAAGAGCCAAAAGATCGTCGGAAGTAAATGAGTCTTTAAACGGAAAGAGTGCATTCCCAGTGTTGAGGTAACAAGGTATAAGGCGAGACTTGTGGCTAAGGACATATACAACGTGAGGGCATTGAGTATAATGAGGTGTTCTTTCCTATGGTAAGACATATTTCTATTCGTGTTTTACTTGCCTTAGTTGTTTCGCAAGATTTCGAGTTAGAGTAGCTAGATGTGAAAACTGCGTTTCTTCACGATGAGTTGGAGAAGTAGATTTATATGAGGTAACCAGAGGGATTTGCTATTCTGAGTAAGGAAGGTCATGTTTGTTTGTTTAAAAAAAAATCTTTGTATGGGTTGAAACAGTCTCCTAGGTAGTGGTATAAACGTTTTGATGCCTTTATGTCTAGTCAAGACTATACAAAAAGTCAGATGGATAGCTGCGTTTACTATAGGAGATTGGAGAATGGTTATTTGATTTATCTACTCTTATATGTTGATAATATGCTAATAGCAGTTAAGAATATGTTTGATATTGATGTACTGAAGATGTGGTTAAATGCTGAATTTGAGATGAAAGATTTAAGTGCTATAAAGAAAATTTTAGGTATGAAGATTTTGCATGACAAGACTAGAGGAGTTTTACGTCTATCTCAGAAGAAATATATTAAGAAGATTGTAGCACGTTTTAATGTGCAGTTGGCAAAATCTATAAGTACACCTTTAGTGAAGCACTTTAAATTTTCAGATAATTTATCATCACAGATTGAGAAGAAGGAGGAGCATATGTCCCGTGTTCCTTATTCTAGTGCCGTGAGTAGTATTATGTATGATATGGTGTGCATTAGACTTGATATTTAATAAGTTGTGGGTGTGGTTAGTCGCTATATGAAATGTCCTGATAAATCTTATTGGGAAGCTGTAAAGTAGATTCTAACATATTTGAAGAGGACAACAGACGTGGGTATAGTGTACCGAAGGGACAACAATGGCAATGAGACCACTGGTTTTGTGAATTCGGATCATGCCGGTGACTTGGATGATTGTAGGTTTTTAGCAGAGTATGTATTTATGCTAGCGAGTAGTGCAGTTAGTTGGAAAACATCTTTATAGGATCACATTACTGTGTCTTCGACTGAGGTAGAGTACATGGCACTAACATTTGTAGCGAATGAGGCGATATGGTTACAAAGTTTACTCTCGGACCTTGGGTTAGAACAGAAAAGTGTGGATATACACTGTGATAATTAATGTGTGATATATTTGGCATATAATCCAGTTTATAATGAGTGAACGAAGCGTATCAACATCATGTATCACTTCATCCGAGATGTCTTAGCTAATGGTAATGTTATTGTTAAAAAGATTGCTACAATAGATAACTCGGCAGATATGATGACTAAGTCTGTTCATTTGGCGAAACTCAAGCTCTACTTGAGTTCTATTGGCGTTTGTGGAGAATGAGCGCCCGTCGGAGTATTGGGAGAGTAGCATGGATGATGAGCACTATAACTTAACTTCAAACATCGAGCTAATGTGGAGAATTGTTAAATTATGACTCGAGTTTGAGCGTTTGCAAAAACATGATTTGCTAGACTCTTGAAACTGTACAAAAGAGGAAAATATAAAATAAAATAAAAAGGGAGGAAAATTTCCTCTTTGCTGCGGAATCCAGAATGTGGAAGATAAAATAAAATAAATCGTGGTGGGCCCTTTGGCGTGAGGAAGAAGTCCACGCGTGAAGCTCGCTGAAACCCTTTTGGATGAAGTCTTTTGCGCGTAGATGGAAGGAGGTGGGCCCAGGTCAAAGTTTGACTTGGGCACATGTATAAAATAAAGGAAATATTACGCAGGTTTCTTTTCTTAACCTGAAATACGCTGCCGAAGCTCTACGTAACGAAGCCGCACATCCAACAATCATTGAAGCCGCAAGCCGCAAGAAGCTTCGAAGAAATATGCGAAGCCTACGTTCTAATTTTGGTGTATGTAGAGCGTTTTGTTTTAAAGCTTGAACGCACGGTAATTTTGTGCTATGAGTTTATACCCAAGTGAGTTGTTTATTTATAAACACTTTAGGTTTGGGATTAAATTTAACTGTAGAAAACACTTGAGCGTGTGAGTGATTGTAAACTCTGATACTCTAATTATAGTAGATTATTTGCTACTTGCTCTTTCCGTGGACGTAGGTACTGATACTCGGACTGAATCACGTAAAGTTCTGGTGTCCTTATTTTTCTTGTTTATTTCTCTGGCGATTTCGCGTCAACGTAAATTGCAAAATCCTGTCGTTTTCGCGTATTATATCCCAACATTATTTGTCTTTATACAAACATCATTTTCTCTCTAAGCTGAATTTTACGAGGGATTGTTCATAGTAAGTTTGAACCTTGTAAGCAATATTTGTTAATTAACATATCTCTCTAGATTGAATTGAAGTCTTACATCATATTACAAATGTTCGATCTCCAATAAGAACCGGTTAAGATTGAGGTACAGCGAATACAAAATGCCAAATCTTCTCCAACCTTAGCCCCTTCATTCCCACCTCATTCAAATAATCACATTCAAGATAACATCCAATACCCAAAACCCCCGATGGGTAATTTGTGATTATAAAAGAACCCACTTTGCATCTGCTGAATCAGAAAATAGATTTCCAGAAGTTGGGAGTCCAAATCCCTTCACAAAGCTTCTGCAGTTTTTTTTAGTGCTAAGAGTCAGTAAGTGTTGCACCTGTGAAGGCGACAAACGCTCCGCGGCATTTCCTCGTGCCTAGGATTTGCGAGGAGGGGGGCAACGTCTAAGTTACGTCGGGATGTCTGTTCGACAACGTAAAGCCGATCACTACATTTGAGTAGCGCTTGCACTACCTTCTTCATTGGAGGCCTCTTGGAAGGACGCTCCACGGTGCAAAAGATCCCGAGCTTAAAGACACTGCTTATTTCACCTAGGAACGAGTCGTGGTTGATCTCCTCGTCTATCGCATCAGATATCGCCTTGCCATCTAGGATGTGACGCCACGCCCAATCGACGAGGCACATGTCTTCGTCCCTGCCTTTAGCCTCCCTCCCGGTGGTCAGTTCCAAGAGAACAACCCCGAAGCTATAAACATCGATCTTCTCGTTAACTTTTGTCGTATGAGCATACTCTGTTCATTCAACAAAGAAAAGGCAATACAAAACTGAATGTTCTTTCTCGCTGGTACGATATGACGAAGGTGAGCTTGCATAACTGAGATGGACTCATGTCAAGTGAATAGACAAACCTGGTGCAAGATAGCCGGCAGATCCGGCAATACCTGACAACGTGACGGCTTCTCCATGCTTGGCCAACATTCTTGCGACGCCGAAGTCGGCAATTTTCGCGTTGAACTCAGAGTCTAAGAGAATGTTGCTCGATTTCACGTCTCGGTGGATGATGGGCGGTGAACAATCATTGTGCATATAGCAAAGTCCTTTAGCTGCTCCACGCGCAATCTGCAACCTTTTGGGCCAATCCAAGATCATACTGTTGGCGACACCTGAGACGGGCGACAATCTTTCCTTCTTGTGAAGCCAATAGTCCAAGCTGCGATTTTCCATGTACTCGTACACTAGGAGTTTCGAGTTCTCGCAAGAAATACAGCACGCCAATTTGATAATGTTTATATGCCTTACGTTCCCAAGTATCTCCACTTCTGCTGAGAATTGCTTCTCCAGATTCTTGTCTAACTTTTGGTTATCTGAAATCCTTTTCACAGCGACGGTGTCACCAGAAGAATTCACCATAATCCTATATACTTTTCCTGATGCGCCACTTCCAATCACATTTTCATCCTTCAATTCCGGCAGAATATTCTGTTCCGTAAAATTCAACCTTTGGAACGGGGTCAGTTTTGGAGTTGAATCGAACTGGTCCACCTTCTTTCTGGAAGCTCTGATAATGAATAGCAGTGCCAACAAAATGAACATCGCCGCAGTGATGGGCAAGACCATGATCATAGCGAAATTGCTACGGGATTGGGAATTGCAGACATTGGGAGTCATGAATGAATAGGATGAACAGAGGCCGGGGTTGTTCTCTAAACTGTACTCAAACATGGCGTTCTCTAATGCGTCGTTCTCTAACTTAGATGGGACTCGTCCGCTGAGACTGTTGGAGGATAAATTCAGAAGGGTCAGATTGAGCAGGCCGATTTCAGGAGGAATGGAGCCGCACAGTTGGTTTTCAGACAGGTCCAACCGTGTAAGTACCGGTAGGGAACCGAATTTGCTAGGAATGGGTCCAGTTAATTGATTGTGAGAAAGATCCAGAGTGATCAAGGATTTCCATGAAACGATAGCTGTGGGAAGATTCCCGGAGAGCTTGTTCTGACCTAGCAAAAGCCTCGTCAGAGAAGGGAGCTCGGTCAATTCAGTCGGAACCGTGCCCCTGAGGAGGTTATTATTAGCAATAAATACCCTCAAGTTCCTCCACGAAGACAACGTGCTCGGAATCTCGCCGAAGAATTTGTTGTTGCTCATCTCGATCCGAGTGAGGTTTGGGGACAGCTCCTTGGGAAGCTCGCCAGTTAATCCGTTACCACTCAAGAGCAAAGCCGTCAAGTTCGGCGACATCCAGAGTCCTCCAGGCACATTGCCTGTGAACCCATTGTTGTTCAACATCACTACGTGCAAAGTACTGCAATTTCCAAGTGATTCCGGCAACTCCCCGCTGAGATTGTTGTCCATGGCGGCCAACCCAAACAGCGTGCCCCCATGGCACAGTTGTTCTGGAAATGCACCGGTCAAGTCGTTGAAGGCCACTTCGACTCTTCTGAGCGGGGAAAACTTGCCAAAGTCTGGGGGGATCGTGCCCTGCAAATAGTTGTTGGACAGCCTGACATCAGACAAAGCGGGAAGACTCGCGATACCTTCCGGGATTCCGCCGGACAATTGATTGAACTCTAAATTCAAGCTGGATAGATTCTTGAGCTTCCCAAAAACTTCAGGTATGTTCCCCATCAAATTATTAAAAGACAGATCGATCACGCTCAGGTTCGCGGCGCTGACTGCCTTAGGGATTGACCCGGATACATTGGTCAGGTACACGTACAGCTCCCTCAAATTTTTCAGAGCGAAAATGCTGCCCGGGATCTCTCCTGTCAGTGGATTCAACCCCAAATTCAAGTGCTCGAGAGCCTCCATATCACTGACCGTCTCCGGGATTCTGCCAAACAGGTTCGTCTGCGGCATCGAGAAGAACCGCAGCTTCTTCAGGGCAGTGAAGTTCTGTGGCAGCTGCGATGGCACGAACTTATCATTGTACCCGAGGCTCAGTTCTTCAAGACTGGAGAGGCCAAAAATCTCTTCAGGGTACGTGCCATTGTACTCCGACTGATAAAGGTGAAGGATCCTCAGCCTCTGCAGCCTTGCGATTGACACTGGGACGTCGAACGAAAAGCTGTTGGCGGCAAGAATCAGGACCTGAAGATCAGCCATGTGATCGATGTCGGATGGAATAGGACCTTCGAAGTAATTCTGGGACAGGTCGAGGTACACGAGCTTGGAACAGTTGTAGAGAACAGTGGGAAACTCTCCAGGAATATTGTTGTAAGAGAGATCGAGCTTGGTCAGATTCTTGAGGTCGCAGATGAATGGGGGGATCGAATAATTTATGTTCAGGTTGACAAGATTGAGCTCAGTGATCGAGCCTTCTTGGCATTTGATCTCAGGCCATGCGCAGTGGGAGGATGAATTGTAGGCCATCCAGTGGTTGAGGGACGATGGGTCTTGCCAGGATTGCCTGAGCTTCGACAGCACTTGCAGTTCTTGATCTTGGATTTGAGACTCTGCAGCATGGGAGAGGAAGCAGAGGAAGACGACACAGGGGATGTAGGAGAAGAAGGGGAAGAAGAAGCGAATATGAGGAGGTGATGAAGTTAGTCTCGGCATAATTGAAGGTTGTCCAGAGCTTTTCTGGTTAAAGAGAGACTCTCCAGTGTCGGAGCTTGAAATCTATCAGCTCAAAACATCAAGCGAAACACGTCGGTTTGCTTTTGTTTATTGCTCGACAGAACCCCCTTCGGGTTTTAACCTCGTACCGAAGTCCGGAATTTGGACCTAGATGAGTGGCGGGTATCACATGCATCGCATATTTGAGTCCTCACACTCATGATACTGAGACCTATATCAGCCCACCCTTTTTCATTTCAAAATAATTAAAGAAAACAAAAGAAAAGAAAGAATAGTTAAAGAACAATAACCATACAATGTAAGCTGTCATATCAACGAGAGGTTGCAAACAAATTCCAAAGTTCAGCAGGTATTGTTCGAATTTCTGTAACGTCATCCGACATCTAAATTTCTTAAAGATAAATGAGAAGAAATCATGAGAAACCAGTACCGAGTCCCTTAAAAAAAACACGAGTATCCATGTAAAGATTGCATCGTCATTAAATTTGACAGTTGCATCACTTGCAAGTGAAGTCTCATTTCAGTACCAATGCAGGATATCATAGAGTGCAAATGATGACGTTTCTATTTTTGGGAGCAATTTCTGTTTAGAAATATATTTTTTTTTATTTCTGTTTACTGGACAAATTTTTGAGTAAAATAATGCATTTAATAACTATACAAAATTTTTATTTCTAAAATAGAAATGCGTTTGGCATTACCTCCCAATTTTTTAGGGCTCGAGAAATATTTTAGATTCATAAGACTCGAGACATGACGTAGAATTTCTTTTAATATTTTAATAATTTTATTATATTTTTCTCTTCTTTTTTTCTTTTCTTCTTCTTTCTTTAGTTGGTCGTTGGCCTTGGTTATGGTTGACTATTGACTAGCCAAACAAGAATTGGCAAGGTCGCCTTGAGTCTTGCCATGGCTAGGCGAGGCTATGTTGACCTCATGGCGACTAGGTGAGGCTTGGGGTGACCTCATCCGGCTAGTCATCATTTAGTTAGGGGAAGAAGAGGAGAAAGAGAAAAAGAAAGAAAAGAAAAGAGAAAAAAAAATGTTTTTGGATTTCATTATCGAACTGTTCTCGAGAATAAGGAAGTAATTTTTCCTTACTTCTTGATTCTATTTTAAATATATTTTCAAAAATAAAAATATAAACAAATGAATTTCTATTGTATTTTTAATATGAAAACAAAAAAAGGAAAGATGAATGTTATGCCGATAGTCTCCTAGAGTGTTTGGAACAAAATAGGAGTACGTCAGTACGTCCAGCTGTCCAATGTTGAACTTGAACCTTGACCAGAGACTTTTACTTTTTTGATTTTTAGGTAGATTTTGTCGGCTTTTGCCTTGTCCCTTTCTTTGATTGGAAAAAACGGAAGTTTGGAAAATGTAAGGAAGCAACCGTGAAGAAGATTGGCAACCATAATTTGATTCGTGTGTTGTGTGCTTTTATTATTAACCAATCAGGTACATTCATCACTACTCTTATTGACTTCTTCTTCTTCCACCTTTTTTTTTTTAATTTAATTTTTAATTTTTAAATTCAACATTTAAGATAAATGAGTCAAAAATTTAAAAAAAACGTGAAATAAAATATGTTAAGCTGCTCATATTTACATCATAATATAATAAAGCAAATTAATCTATTATTGAATAGTTGCACCGGTGAAAATTGAAAGTGATTCCTTAGACTCCTTTAAGAAAGTTATAAATATTGTTAGGATTGTGAGTTGTGTTAGAGAAATTTCACATCCGAGAATTGATGTGGTGCAGAACAATTAATATATTTTAATTAACCCATAACTCATTGTTTTGAAGGTGAATCTAATTGGATCTATTTGACAGGCTTAAACTTGACATTCTCCTTAGGTGAAGTTATCGAGCTTAGTATTTTAATCACCCGGACATGACTCTTTGCAGTAAAGTTCAATCATTGAAATTTAAATGTATAAAAGAATTAGGGCGAATACATTAATATGATCCGAACCACACATGCCTATTGATGGTATCGGCATTTATACATGATGGGCTTAAACTTGGCATTCTCTCTAGGTAAAGGTATTAGGTTTGGTATTTTAATCACCCGGACATGACTCTTTGTAGCAAAGTTCAGCCATCAGCATTTACATGTATGAAAGAATTGGGGCAAATGCATGAATCTGATCCCAACAACACATGCTTGTTTTTTTCTTGAAAAAAAAAAAAATTCCTGGCCCTACACAACTGGGCGCTCTTAAAGTAAGGTGAATGATATTGAACTTTGACTTACTGGAAAGAAGGTGAGATCATTACATAAGGATACTCTTATGATTAGGTCTTGCATTGGAATTGATTGAAATTAGAGATTCTAAAGATTTGCTTTGAAATTTATCCTGAACTGTTAATACTTTCCGTGGTGTGGAGATTCTAATTCCGTTGCCAACTCAAGTAGCTATCTTTCAGAATCGCAGCCGAGCAAGACTATCTAATAATATTCTATATATAAGGAAATTGGAAGAGCCAAAAAGGAATGTTGAGCCCAAAAAAGAAGAAGTGATTGAGTCAAGGGGTGTTTATTAAGTCCGTTTGTTTCGAGTGATCGCATAACATTTTTTTTACTCATTTATGTTTTGACTATTGTATACAGTCAAGCAAACGAACGAGAGAGAGAGAGAGAGAGAGAGAGAGAGAGAACAAGTCTTCGTTGTTTTTTTTTTTAATATTATTATTATTACTATTATTATTATTATTATTATTATTATTATGATTTTTTATTTTATTTTATTTTATCTGATGGTAAGTCTTCGTTGTTTAGTCTTCAGTGAAAATTAGTCTTTGTTGCTTAGACTACCGGATAATGTTTGTACTTGTCAGAACCGTCACACATTTCTTTCGATTCCTAGTTCCCAGGTTAGCAAGACAAAAACCTGAATGACTGCGAATTGATTCCTTTGGTGGAGCTAAGTAAATGCACAAATTTTTCGTAGCATGATCCAACATTTGACAGGTCGAGCCTTCTAGATGAGTAAAGAAGATAAAAACTCAATTACATAGAGCCACATGTTCGTAAAATTCTAAAAGCAAATGAACATGTCGAACAAGTAATATGATAATGAGAAAGAATATCGTCCTACAGAAGTTGATGATTAATAAACCAATTAAATTTTTAAAATTGACTAATTATAAATTTTATCTAATAGATCAAAATAAAATTGAGAATAAACTAAAATTAAAAATCTTAGAAAAAAATTTCAGAACAAAATGTAGTAAATAAATCAAATAAATATGTTAGAGCATTCGATCTCACCATAACCATGCATACAATAACAATATCAAACATATGATAATGGAATTTTCTAATTTATTTACTTTCATATCTCTAGGTATTAACAAACCTACTATGTTTATCAATTCACCATATCTCTATGTGAATTCAAATAAACATAAGTACATTAAAATCTGTTAACATTCCCTATTTACAATGAATTTTTGGACCACTTTATCATTGAAAGTCACATAAATAACATGGTATACATTTATCCACATTTAGTTTATGGTTATATATATATATATATATATATATATATATATATTATAAAGAGTAATTGTAAATTATCACTTATCAGTCTCAAATATACACGTCAGATCATTCAACTAGCCACAAATGCATTAAGCACGCTAATGTATAATTAATATGAATGAAATCACTTGCAAAACAGAAAAAAACATGAAATTCATATCATCATGGTCAGATTAATATCTTTGCCCTATCAAAAGAAAATTATAACATAATAAAAGAAGAAACAATAATATAAATTATGGGTGGCGCTATTTTCCACCCCCTATATCACTAAATCCATCCAATTTTCACCAAAAAGACTTTCTGCCCTTTATTGTTCAATTGCAATTTATATTTGTGGTCCCAAATTTATTTACTTCCCCTTTTTAAGTATTTTGATATCTACGTAGGATTTACTTACCATAATTAATAATTTCATATGTTTAAATTGTGTTTATTGTAAATTTTCCATGTATTTTAAAGGCCCTATATTATTATTATTATTATTATTATTATTATTATTATTATTATTATTATTATTATTATTATTATTATTATTATTATTATTATTATTATTATTATTATTATTAGATATTAGTTCCATGATAGTTTGTTTTGTGGAAAAGACATCTAGTTCTTTTCTACGTTGCTGATCGAATTCATAGATAAATTAAGTAGATGAAATTTAATTAAATCACAACATTGCATAAAGTAATTTTCTTTTCAAATATAAGTGGAGTATCATTGTTTTGGATTGACAAAATTAATATTATCTATGAACTGTTTACGAAAAAAAAATATAAAGATATGTCATTGTGCACAATGTTTTTAGTGTATTCCTAGATATTCCTTTAACATCTTACATGTATAAAAGTATCTTGTCAATATAATAAATAAAAAAACATAAATTCTTTGATATAGTAAGTAAGAAGACTTGATATATATTTTAGACTAATGAAATTAATAAAAGTTTTGTCAAGAAAGTGAGCTTTTGAGATAAGAGGAACAAAAAAATTTACAAGTTACTATAAGATCAATGATAAAAAAGAAAATTTTCAGTTTCAATTCTATATCAAAAATATAATTTTTCATTACCATAAGTGACATAATTTTACACAAAGCATGTAAACCATTATTGGAATATATTATAATCCATTTTTCTTTAATATACTACAAAAATATGTGAACTACTTAATTATGGTAACTAACCTAAATTAAACCCAACATCTTGAATAAGAAAACAAGAATTCTATCACAACTCTGTGCTCTCTCCAAAATACTTAAAAAACTCCCTAAATAATGAAAAAAAAAAAGATCTAAAAATAAAAATGGTTAATATCACGAAAAACTCCAAACTAGTACATCTGTGATAAATTTACCTCAAATGATCACAAAAAACCCTAAATTAGTACAATTGTGATAATTTACCCCGTGTGACAACAAAAAACTCCAAATTGGTACACTTATGATAAATTCACCCAAAGTTAATTTTTTGACCGCTATAAATCCCAAACTAGATAACAAAATAGGTATAATTGTGACAATTGAAAAGTAAAATCTCAAAATGATATGTTAGTCAAATATCACGTGTAATCCAACTTAGTAATTTGACAGTAAAATTTAACGAAACTAATATAGGATAAATTTATTACAAGTGTACCGGTTTGGCTTTTTGTGGTCAAAAAATTAATTTGGGGTAAATTTATTATAGATGTACTAGTTTAAGATTTTCTTTTTGTGGTATTAACACAAAACAAAAACCTAGCTTTCCCCAAGATCTCAATGTTATTCTATTTATAAGATAAATCAAAGGCTCCGAACACAATGCAATTATGAATCACAATACCAATTCCTTCCATGATGTGGGTATCCTAAGAAACTCCTTGAATCATTCCATGATGCGGGTATCTATTAATAAACTCCTTAAATCATTCTTGTCCTTCATAACATGATTTATTATTCATATGTATAAAATTAGTAATATTGCTATGCATTTTTGTAGATTTTGCAATTGGGAAGAACTTACCGAGAAATTTTTAGGCCCTATCATTCCTTGCAGTGGTTGATCCTACAGGTAGAGAAGAGAGCCAAACCTTAACTTTGTATCTAATGAAAATTGGAAATAATCTTAATCTAATAGCATCATTTGTAATTCAATTATATTTTATTGTGTCACAGATTTCAAGAAAAGTATTGATGTGAGTGTTTTGATCATTGCTTGGTAGCTCATTAAATTGTATTGATTGTTGAAGCATCTGAATGAGTAATGATTTGGTCTCAAAGTTGTTTACTTGAATTGTAGGTCTCGTGATGATTGATGTGGTGTCCTGAACTATTGGCATAGCATAATCTCTCAAAAGTTTATGTGGATTTTCATACTCACGAACTTGCTCCATCTTTTTAGTGTGATTTCTCTATTCTCATAGTCACATTTTAAATGTACGTTCAATTTCTAGATCTAACTTAGTAAGTTTCCCTTGTTGGCTACGAGTCATACACCATGTACACTTTGAAGAAAATAAAAATGAAAGCTAGATTAAACTTTGTATTATCCAAGATCGATATTAATTGGTATTAAACAAACAATCCTCGGCAATAGCGCCAAAAATTTGTTCGTAAAATTATAAAAGTAAATGAATATGTTGAACAAGTAATATAATGATGAGAAAAAATATTGTCCCACATAGATTAATGATTAATAAACCAGTTAAATATTAAAAGTGGACTAATTCTAAAATTTATCTAACATAATAAAATAAAATTGAGAATAAATAAAATCGACAATTTTAGAAGCAAAATTTTAGAACTAAATGCAATATATCAATCAAATAAATATGTTAGAGCATTCGATTTCATCTAACCATTATATATGAATTTCATATCATTATATATACAAGAACGATATCAAACATGTGATTGCGAAATTTTCTAATTTATTTATTATCTTCTCTTTGGGTATAGCAAACATACTTAGTTTATCGATCCACCATATCTCTATGTGCATTTAAATAAACATAAATGTATTAAAATCTATGAACATTCTCGATCTACAATGAATCTTTTAGATCACCTTATCATCGATAGTCACACAAATAATATGATATACTTCTATCCACATTTAATTTATGGTTATATATTATAATGAGCAATTGCATATTATCACTTCTTAGTCTCAAATATGCATATCAAATCATTCAAATAGTGGCCAGTCACTTAAAAGTACTAAGCACATTAATATATAATATATATATGAATGAAATCAACTACAAAACATAAAAAAGCATGATATTCATATCATTATAATAATGAACATAATAGAAGAAGAAACGATAATATAAATTAAATCAACATCTTGAATCAAAGAACAAGAATTATGTCATCATTTTTTGTCTCCTCTTCAAAATACTTAGAAAAACCCCCAAAAAATAAAAACGATTTAAAAATAAAAACTTAACTATCCCCCAACCTCTCAATGTTATCATATTTATAGGATAAATTTAAGGCTCCAAACACAAGGCAATTGCTTATTTTTCGCATAAAATTAAGAAATAAATCAAAGTCTTGATTCCTTCCAATGCTACTATGGTTGGTATATTCCTTTCATTCTTTTTGCCATTTTCCCCTTATTTTCTCCATATTATGCTGCATAAACAGGAAAAAATTGAATAGATAGAAATAAATCTAAAAAATTCTCACAAATAATGCATTATTTATTGGGTAAAATTGGTAAAATAACTCTATTTTTATAGAGTTATCATCCCACATGATTAAACTAACCAATCCTCGTTGTTAGTTCTAGCAGTGCTAAAGCTTGTTTGCGATTGATGGTCCTATTGAAACCCAATGCAAGATTGTGCTGGATGTGTTGCATCATGCCATTCTTTTTGATAAACGTGTCTTGCTTGTATCAATAATAGTTACTTCAAGTCATAAACAAATTGAAGAGTTCAATAAGTATCGCCCAGTTTTTTTTTTTTTGGACGAGAACGGAGAATTAGTATTAACTGGCAAGAGGATTACAACAATTTAAAGCATTAGTACATAAAAGAGAAAAAAGGAAGGGATGGGGAGTTTCAAGCCAATTGGGAGGGAGGATATGAAGCCCATGGGCTCAGGCGGCCCAATTAGCGACCGTATTCTCTTCCCTTCGATAGTGGCGCACCTCTAGGGTTTGGAAAAGACGAAGCAAAGCTGCTGCTTCCACGAGAGTCCCAAGGAAAGCGATTCTGATCTTGAATTGAGTCAACCAGCTAAAGGCAATCCGATTTGAGGATAAAGTGAGTTGTAGATCGTCTTGTTTGTAGTAGATACCGGAGCGCAGATGTGAAAGCTTGGATTTCCGTTTGTAGGGCAAAGGCGGCGTTGATGGTAAGGGAGAAGCCGTCGATCAACCTTCCTGCAGAGTCTCGACAAACACCCGCCACGGAGCCTTGAAAAGAACTCGGGTGAAAGGAGCCGTCGATATTAACTTTCAGTACACCCAGATCAGGAGAATGCCAACCAAAGGATACAGAGGGCAGATGAGAAGGGCACCTCCGGGTCGAAGAAAAGGGCGGATAAGCAGATCTGGCAGCGGCTATGAGATCTGGCAAAGGTTGAGTCTGATTTGAGCTCCGATTAGGAGTGGACTGATCAGGCTACTTGTGTTGATGCGGGGGCTTGGAGTTACAGGTTTTGTAAGAGCAATTGTAGGCGATGGCATTGAAGACCAGTAGATCAGGATTGGGGAGTCTTTGACGAAAGATGTAATCATTCCCGGCCTTCCAAATATGCCACAAAACAGCTGTTACAATAGCCAAATCAGGTAATAAATCCTTCCTATACATGAGTTGTTGAAGCCAAGCATCAAATCTGTTAGTTTGAAACTGTCGCATGTTTATGTGAAACTGTGAATGAGACCACATTGCTTTGGTCCACGGACAGTGAAAGCTAAGATGTTCTGTTGATTCAAGGATAGGATGACTACTGCAATTTTGACATAGGCTGCAAGTTGGATCCAATAAAATATGTAGGTTATACAGATTTTCACTTGTTGCAATAGCATTATGGCATAGAGACCATAGGAAGATTTGTAATTTAGGGCTCGTCGACACCTGCCAGATAGTATTCCAAAAACGCCTGGGTAGCATAAAAGAAGAAGATGCCTGGTCATGATCTAAGTTGGATTCGCCTGATTGTAGACAATTATAACCACTTTTGACAGTATAAATGCCATTTTGTCTCCCTGTCCAGATTAAAGAATCAATTGTAAACTGATGGCGTACCTGTATTTGGAGAATCTCAGTTATAATTTGATCATTGAAGCTATTTTTGAGCAAATATATATTTTAAGATTGATGTTTAGGTTTAATGAAATCAACAACCATAATAGGTTCATTGCGCGGTGTAGGTCCCCTAATAATACCCATAGATAGCCATTTGTCCTCTCTAATACGGATATGCTGGCCATTACCCACTGACCACTGTAGATGATTAGACATAGAATCATGACCATGTAAAATGCTTTGCCAACCCCAAGAGGAACTAGCACCTCTTTCTGCATGCCATAAATCTTTTGAAGGGAAATAGAGCCCTTGAAAGATACGACTCCACAGTGAATCAGGGTTTTGAAACAAATGCCAAGCTTGTTTTGCTAATAGTGCCTTATTGAAAGCCACTAGATCTTGAAAACTAAGACCCCCTGCATCTTTACGTCTTTTCAATGATTCCCAATTTTTCCAATGCATTCCCGATTTTTTGCTCTGAGTTTGCCATCAGAATTTAGAAATTTTCTGCTCAATAGCTTTGCAAAGAGAAATGGGAATTTTAAAGATAGACATAGCGTATTGAGGCACTGCTTGAATTACGGCTTTAATCAACACTTCCTTGCCACCTTTCGAAAATAGTTTTTCTTTCCAGCCATCCATTTTTGAATTCACCTTAGCTAATAACCAAGAAAACATCTTTGTTTTGGACCTACCCTAGTCCGAAGGTATGCCAAGATATTTCCTTGTCTTGTGCATCACCGGAACACGAAATTCGTTGGCCAAATATTCCTGAAGAGGTGCTGGACAACCACGACTAAAATATATACTAGACTTATTTCAATTTATTGCCTGTCCCGATGCTTGACAGTATTGATTTAAAATGTTTGACAGGTTTTGGCATTCAAACAGCTTTCCTTCAATAAAGAAAATGACATCATCGACGAAAAATAAGTGTGAAAGATTAGGATAGCTCTGGGTAAGTTGAATACCTTTAATGTTTCCCATAGCGAGAGCTTGATGTATGAGAGTTGAAAGAACATTTGCTACTAGAATAAATAAATAGGGGGAAAGGGGATCACCCTGTCGAAGACCCCTCGACATAGGAAAAGGCTGAAGAGGCTGACCATTAAACTTAATACAAAGAGAAGCAATCGTGACACACTGCATAACCCTGTAAATCCAATCTGCATGAAAGCCAATCTGTTTTAGATAATCCCGGAGAAAATCCCACTCGACATGATCATACGCCTTTTGCATATTGAGTTTGAGGACCCCCTGAAATTTTCTTTTTTGAATTCTGAGTTGATGGAGAACTTCCTGCACTACTAGGATGTTATCCTGGATTTGACGTCTACTAACAAAAGCACTTTGCTCTATAGATATGAGTGCAGGTAGGAGTGCCTTTAATCTGTTGACTAAAATCTTGGAAATGATTTTGTACTGAAAATTACAAAGACTAATCGGTCTGAATTGGTCCAGCCTTTCAGGTTGCGAGATCTTCGAGATCAGAGTAAGGAACGTTTTGTTGATGATAGGATCCAACACACCAGAGTCAAAGAAAGCTTTCACCAAGGTAATGACGTCTGCCTTTAAGATATCCTAGTGAGATTGATAAAATTGACCATTTAAACCATATGGGCTAGGTGCTTTGGATGCCCCAAGTTGAAAAACTGCTCGCTAAATTTCTTTAGGGGTAACTTTAGCAATAAGTTTACTATTCATTTCCTCCGTGACAATGGCCGGGCATTGACTTAAAAAGGGGCCATAATTGCGTTGCCCAACAGAGGTGTAAGGTTTTGGAAGAAAAGCTGAGTCATTTCTTGTAAAGTTGTTTCATTTCTGATCCACTGATTTTCTTGATCTAATAACAGGCTGATTCTATTTCGTTGACGTCTCTGGATGGTGGTAGCATGGAAGAATTTTGAGTTTTTGTCCCCCCATTTCAGCCACTGTACTCTAGAACGCATGGCCCAATACTATTCTTCTTGAGTCCATAAAGTGTGAATCTGAAGTTTTAAAGCATCCATTCGAGGCTTGTTAGATTGACTATTTCTTTTGTTGGTCAGGACTTGGAGTTGCTGTTGAAGCTCGGAGATTCTTTGATGGGTATTAGAGAATTTGGCTTTGCTCCGTCGGGAAAAAGCCGCTGAAATAAGGCGTAATTTCTGAGCTAAGGTAATATGCTGAGACCAAGATTGAGTTAATGCATTTGAAATAACCAAACGACATTCCGGGTCTTGCAGCCAAAAGGATTCAAACGTAAAAAGCCTTGGGCGTCGAGGATGGGCTGGAGAGGAATGTAAAACCAGCGGACTGTGATCCGAACCGATAGCCGGAAGAGCAAACACCTCAGCAGCTGGAAAGGTGAGATGCCAAGAGATATTGCAGAGAGCTCTGTCAAGACGCTCTTTAACTAAATCATCCCCTATTCTATTGTTACACTAGGTATAGGAGCATCCCTTACTGTCTAGGTCCAAGAGGGAAGAGTCACTCACCAGATCTCGAAAGGTATGCATCCGTTGAAAATTTACTGGTCGTTTACCTTGTTTTTCCCAAGGATACATTACCTCATTAAAATCTCCAATGCACAGCCAAGGTAAAGTATTATGGGTATTAATGAGTTTCAGTTTATCCCAGAACAGGAGCCGAAGAGAGACAAGAGCCGGCGCCCGGAGACACGTGAGCCACATAGAAATTCCACACTCCCTAATATGGCAGAGAAGATCAAAGAAGTCAGAGGACTGATGCTCCAAAGTCAGGTGAACAAAATCCTGCTAGAAAATAGCTAGGCCGCCAGCAAGGCTAGAAGGTTCTTCCAAAAAACTATTTGGAAACTTAAGACGTTTTTGCAATCTGTTTAGCACCAAATTTCTATTTTTAGTTTCCATCAAAAAAAGGATGTTAGGCTTTTCTCGGGTCACCAACACCCGAAGGGCTTGAACTGTCAGGGGATTACCCAACCCCTGACAGTTCCAACTTATTAACCTCATTTGTCCGATGGTGGCTTTTTAAGGCCAGCCACCATAGCCCAAGTGTCGGATTCAACAACATCAAAGATTGGAGTATCCAACAAGAGTGATTCGTCAAGCCCTTCTCGCAGCAGGTTTGGACGCTTTAATTTTTTAATTGGCCCTGCCTTGGTGCTTAGCTTATGATTCTTAGATTTCTTTGGCTTGGAAGAGTTGAAAAATCCTTCTCCCATTACTGGGTAAGGAATAGGTACAGGGTGAGGGAGAAGTCCCACTGTAGGAACCAACTGCCTCTCAGCCTGAGCTTGCACAGCGAAGGGTTCTGGCAGAATAAAAGGAGGGCTGTCAGGGATTGAAATAATCTCTTTTCCTTTGTTGCTCGGTGAAGGGACTAAAGGCAAGTCAGTTGAGGGATTGACCTGTGTCTCGAGAACAGACTCCTCAGCTTTAGGAGAGGGGCTGGGTGAGGCATAAAAGGCAAGCCAGAAAGGGCTAAATTCCTGAACCTCAGCCCTGAGCCACTGACCGAAATATAAGTTGTCTCTGTTATCTAATTTTTGCTCATCATACTCATAATCTTTGCAGCTTGAGGCATAATGGCCAAGCTTACCATAGGAATAACAAAAGTGACACAGGCGCTCATAACAAAGGTCTAACCAGATGTTTTTGCCATCAACTTTAAGAAATTAGCCTGGCTAAAGAGGTTCTTGAAGATTGAGTTCAATTCGGGCCCTGCCAACACGAAGAGAGGTACCCACTCCATTGTTTATTTTTAGTTCTAAAACTTTGCCAACCCTTCGAACCGCTCTACAAATCATTTCCTTCGTGCAGTGCTCCAAAGGGAGACCGACAATTTGGACCCAAAAAGCACATGACGAGAAGTCATAACAGTGCAACGGCGTGTTATACAACCAAGGACGTAGAATGACCAGAATACCTCCAAACAGCCAAGGACCAGTGGTAAGAACTCGATTTTTCTCGGTTTCATTTTTGAATTTGATTACAAATAAACCCCCATCATGTTGCGTAATATCAACATGATCCATCCTCCAAGCACGCTTCATGGTAGTCTGAAAAGCTGGTAAATTAACTGATGAATTTGACAGGAGCTTACCCATAAGTATGAACCGACACTTAGCCAACGCTTCAGGCGAAGGCGCATCCTCCCAAACTTCGATATGCTGTTCAGACCAAAGACAACCCGGGCGTTTGCTCAGAGCGGCCATGCAAGCATCCTCGTACAGGTTAGTACACGAGGTATCGGGGCTCCCAAGCATACTGTTGGGAGCTGGAGAAGCCATAAGAAGAACCGAGAAACAAAGCACACCAATATTCCGTAGGCAGGGATGGAGAGGGAGCTTCAGATGATTCCAAAACTCAACATGTAGACATGTCGGGAAGGTGGAAAACCAAACAAACAGAGGCAGGAACGAGGAAAAGGACATAAGCTAGTACATGCAGAACGCCGATGGAACCAAGACGCAGAGAAAGCGAAACATCGGGGTCACTATCGGAGGCGAAAGTGAAGAAAAACAAGGAGGAAGAGGAACTGGGAAGAAACCCCACTGATTGAAACGGGGAATTGAGACAAGCGGATCCAAATCGAACTAGGAGAAATGTGAAGAAAGGGGCAATTAGGGTTTGAGGAAAGAAAAAACTACCATTACGGTAGGCAAGATCTTGATAAACGAGAGCATTTTTAATAAGTATCGGCCAGTTGAGTTTACACAATATTGTCGAACATGTAGATTTCCTAAAACGCCTAAGAAAAATCGTGTAAGCCCCACACTGAACGAGTTTCCATACAATAATTGTATTGTGATTAATTTCGTCCATGACTTTGCTTAGAAATTAAGTCGAGGCAATATCTTCCCTGGTAAACTCTGGTCTCTCGTCTCGCCATTATCATTATGTGCTTGTGAACTCGATCACCTTTAGAGGTCGGTATTCCACGGCGTGTGTTTTTGGTCTCGCGAACAGGGTCGAAAAGAAAATATGGAGTTGGGGATTTACCCACACCTTCGAGGAAATTCAGGGGAAGAAGTAGAAGACAACCCAATGTCGGAACTTTGACCGGGGACACTACTCTGGATTGGTTGGGGAAAAAGACTGAAGCATGTAAAGAAAAGAAAGCACGAATCAAAAGATGATATCGGTTTGATTTCGCTTGTCACGCGCTTTGAATTAGATATAGCTTTCAACCGTGCCTTGTAGGATGTGTTCTTTCTAGATAACCAACCAATTGGGATTGATTTAAACATAATCATTCATCGCCCAACTCTTAGGATTTTAAATTGAAGACAAATGAGTGGGTACTTCAAAAAAATTTGGGGATAAAATTGTAGTTACGTCCTTAGTGTTAGGTCTTCATTTCCATGCAATCTATTTAATACATTCTTTGGTGGCGATTATTACGTTGATTATTACGCACCCGCATGATCACCTCACATATTAGTAGATAGATATAAAATTAATCTAAATTGTTTGACAAAAAAATCTCTCTTAATATGAACTAGATTAGGTACCTAAAGGATACTAATTGGTTAATTGGTGTAATCAAGTCCTCGATCCTAAATTCTTTGGTTGCATAGGAAGGGATATATATTCTCTCATCTCACTTGGTTTTTAGCCTATCCCAATAAGTTAGTGGCGACTCCTTGTTACAAAATTATTGTGAATATCCTAATGTCACAAGAGGTATGAGTTTGGCAGGTGATCTCAGGCCATGTGTAGTAGGAGATGAATTGGAGGTGACCCAATGGTCGAGGGAAGATGGGTCTTGTCAGGATTGCCTCAGCTTCAAGAGGACTTGCTGTTCTTGATCTTGGATTTGAGACTCTGCAACATGGGAGAGGGAGCAGAGGAAGACGAGGCACGGGATGTAGAAGAAGAAGTGAATATGAGGAGGTGATGAGGTTAGTCTCGGCATAATTGGAGGTGGTTCAGAGTCTTTTTCTGGTTAGAGAGACTCTCCGCTATTGGAGCTAGATATCTATCAGCTCAAAACATGAAGCAAAACGTGTTGGTTTGCTCGTGTACTGCTCGGCAGAACTCCCGATTTTTCAACCTCGTTTGAAAGTGCTAAAATTCGGTGGGTCCTAACTCCTAAGATGATGGGTGTGGATGCATTTGTTCCTTTTTGTTCTTTTCCATTTCCACTATTGTCTCATCTCACTGGACGGATGAAAGAGGGGAAGAGTCAAATAGCCAATGATAATCCCCCAAGCAGAGCAAGCGGGGGAGAAGAAAGTAGGGAAAGATGGAAATTTGACATAATTTATTTATTTATTTTTTTGGTCGAAAGACGAACTTTATTAGGTGGTGGCCAATCTTGCCTATACAATTTCAACTATCCTCAAACCTATGTAACCGCATGTAGTGAATATCTTTGTGTTCACATTTATAGGGGTGTGCATGGTCCGAGTGGGTAGTCCCCGACCTAGAACCAGGAACTGCTTGCTAAGGACCAGTTCCAAAAAATTGGAACCGGGATCCACCCGTTTTTTGCATGGATCCACTCGGGAATCGGACCGCCGGTCCGGTCCGATTCCCGGGTAAATCCATGGAACCGATCTCAAAGCTAGCATTTTCCTAAAAATAGACTCATTCCTCCATCAACCAATCCATCTGAATCAACACAACCACATCGCCGACGCGCGATGCTGAGGCAGATCGTTCAATTTTGCCCCATAAATCGAACCAAGGAACGAAATTCCACACAAGCAAAGCCACGGCCGATCAATTTCGACCGCGGATTTCATAGCCGCGAAGAGGGAGAGGAAACCCCTCTCCCCCCGCAATGCCAAGAAAGACCTTGAGCCAGCAAACAGCCACGCGGCCTCCATCTGCTTGCTGATCATACGCACTGCATAGTGCGGTATCTTTGCGTGTTTGCCCCTCTTCTTCTCCAACCTCATGCACCCGTCGACAAACATCGAGCAGTCCATCAAGCTCTCTTTGCTTAGCCCTTTCATATCATAAGCCTACGATCTTCTCCACAAGCTCTTGCAATGATTGTTCGCCGAACTCGACAAGCAGAGAGCTCTTGTTGTGTCTTTGATGGCAGAATCGAGAATTTGTTAATTAGTACTTTTAAATTTTTTAATATTAAAAATTAATCAATCCGGTTCGGGTAGGCAGGTGGACGGATCCACTCATGGAACCGGGAATTGGATTGATACCCACCGGTTCCCATAAATTGGAACCGGGAACCGGACCGGTTCCCTCAAGAACCACCGGTTCCAGGCGGTTCCGGTTTGGTTTCGGGTGGTCCAGGTGGATCCCGGTTCCTTTACACACCCCTACACATTTACGGATCATGACCTCTCTTGGATCACTTCTGTTTTTTTTTTTTTTTTTAAATTAATTTCAAGAAGGGAAAATGAAGAGTAGTCACATGTTGTAACCATTACAACATATACTATCAGATCATTCGTAATAATTTAGAGTCACAAAAAAATTGTAAAGTATAATATATACATCCAAGTGAATTTCCACATCATTGTTAGAGAACCCTACACCGAACCAATTGAAAAACACAAATTTCCACACGATAATTATGTTTGATTGGTTTTGATCGTGGCATCACTTACAAATTGAAGGGTCAATATCACAAAAATTCTCAAACTGATACACTTATGACAAATTTAGAAAATCGTAAACTAACAAATTTAACCTTTGTTAATTTCGTTAAATTTTAAAGTCAAATTACTAAGTTAGATAACATATGGTAATTGACGGGTGTATCATTTTGGGATTTACCCTTCGTTTGTCACAAGTATACTCGTTTATGATTTTTCTTGATATTAATTCAATTTAATAGAAATTAACGAATGATAAATTTATCATAAATGTATCACTTTGAGGTTTTTTACATTTAAAATAATAGTTTGGAGTAAATTTATCTTAAATATACTAATTTGAGATTTTTTATGATTAAAAAATTAATTTATAGTAAATTTGTCACAAATATATTCATTTAATATTTTTCATGATATTTATCCTAAATTAAATGTACACTAAATTTTCACGATATATACTAGTCTCTTGTCTCGCCCTAATTTTGATCTATGTGCTTGTAACCTCGTATCACCTATTGAGATACTTATACCACCGCGTGAGATGTTGACCCTTCGAAAACCATGAAAAACCATCTACACCCGCCATCGGGGAAATTCGGGGGGACGAGTAACCGGAAGCCCTACAATGTTGAACGCTGATCGACTTTTTGGATTTTTATGTAGGGTTTTGCGTCAGCTTTTGCCTTGCGCACACAAACCTTCGATATACCTGGTTTTGTAACCGTTAAGGATGAGGGTTGCATGATATTGTTATGTTTATCTATTTTTTTTATTATTTACTCTCGAAAATAAGTTTGGAATAAAAATTCATTAGATAACACAATTTTTTTTTTATTTTTTCAATATCTAAAATAATTTTTTACTTCGAAATAGATTTAAAATATAAATAAGAGTAAAAATTTTCTACTTTTCTATATTCGAAACAAAAATGAAAAATAAAAATTCTCGATCTTGCTACTAATTCGTTGCCCACTCATCATCGCCTGCCTATTGGCGATTGCCCGCCATCGACCACCGGATGTTGACCCCTCATTGCGAACACTGGATAGTGGATGATGGCCCCATGCCACCAAATGCCTGTCGCCAGTTGCTTGCTGTTGGACGCTAGGTGCCGGACGTTTGACATCGGCCGCCGAACATCTGACGTCTGCAATCGGACTCTGATCACGTACATCTAGCATCGGTAGTCAAACTTTAGTCGCTAGACTTTGATTGCTTGTTCCATCCGCAACTGCCTCCCACTGGCACTTGGGGGTGAGAAATTTGGTGTCATTCTCAAACGAATTTTTATTTCAAGATTAGAAATTTTGTGTGGTTATCAAATGTCTATTCTTGCTCATAAATTCATCCATGGACTAAAAAAATAAAAATAAAATCTATTTTTAGCCATAAATTGATTTTGAAACAAAATGATTATCATTCACGCTCTAAATGTTGCTAGGTTTAACAGTTTTGCATATTACTTTAACGGCAAGCCAAATAACGACAAGTTTGTTCATCTGCATAAGGCAAAAATATTGCTAGGTTTACATTCATGGATCATGACCTATCTTGCCTTATTCTTTTTTCATTTCAAGAAGGGAAAAGAAAGTACATTTACATAAGAATAACCGTTACAACATATGCTATCAGATCAATTGTAGTTATTTAGTCACAGACAAACTGAAAAGTATAATATATATCATTCGGATGAATTTCCATAGAGTCGTCAGACATTAAGATTTCTCATGACTTTTTAAGTGAAATTATAAGAATCCCTGTACCAAATCCCAAAAGAAAACTTGATTTTTTCGTACAATAATTGTATTGTAATTGATTTCATCCATCAGATCACATCGTAAGTGGTAGGGTCTATACAATATTCTCTCGTCTCGTCCTAAGCACAAACTTATGACCCCGATCACCTATACAGATAGGTACGCCACAACCGCCGAGAAAATTCTGGGGAACAACTGGAACTCCTCCAGCGTTGATCGTTGACCGGACCCTTTTTTCTTTTCGTTTTTTTTGGAGCAGGATGGAAAAAAGCAAGCAAACCAGATACGGGTTGACTTCGGTTTGATTTCGCTGTCTCGCGCTTAACACTCGATTAGCTTTCAACCGTAATTTATAGGATATGTTGAGGAAATTTCTCTAATTGATTTTGAAGTTGACAAAACCTTATATATTTCTCAATTGTGATAATAAGTTTTCCAGGTGTTATTCTTGGAAGAAAATATGTTTAGACCATATTAATCAAATTCAAAGACTTATTAGAGATTCTGGTTCTCCATGTTCATGATTGTGTTATGTCTTGATAATCAAGGACAATGACGACCAAGTATTACACTTCATTGTCAGTCAATATAAGAAGATCTCAAATTTTCGCAATACGCTTGGATTTTATAGAACGCAGCGGCTAGGAATTTGGCCTGGATTTCTTTCTATTTATTGATTATCTAGGAAGGATGAACATCCATACAATCCTTCATTGTTGGAGATTGGTAATCCATGTGGCAATCATTTTGAGATGAGACGGACTTTTCATATAAGGAACTCAACTTATGGAGACCTAATATTAGTTGTACGAGTAACAGAATCAAAGGAGAATCTAATATTGCAATCCTAGAAGCAATTATATCTTCTTGTATCATTCAAATCTAACTAGTTGATTGGATGAATGATCCTCAGAATTTTTATCCAATGGTCAGCTTGGAGAACAAGTGTATAAAAGGAGATAGTGATGCCAAATTGAATAAGAGATCTGAAGCCTACAATTCCCAAATTCAAAGAGAGCTTCAATATTACACATTTTTCTTTCTGAGCAAGAGGTGTGAATAGTGCCATAAGTGCGTGCTTTGGTGTAAGATAGTGATCCTATTGGTTTAGGTATAAGTAACATTAGCTTTATGTAGAAGCGCTTGGATATAAGTGGCATAACTTCATTGCATAATTTATCATCAAACATTGATCTTTTGAAATAATGACTTCGATTATTTTTTTTTTTTATATTTTGTATATTTATCCATTCACCTCTCTCTAGGTAATAATTCTAGCCCTAACAGGATGTGGGCTTTCCAAATAATCAATCAATAACCACTGGGGGTTCGCCCCAGTGGCCACCCTTCCAACATGGAAGGGGGAGGTGAGGGGTTCAAATCCCCACCTCCTCAGGGGGGGATGGGATAGGGATGCGTAAGTTTCGAGAGTGGGTTGCGACTCCCATGCCCTGCAAGAGGCAGGGCACAACTCTGCGAGTGAGTGTAAAGTAGGCATAGAGTAGGACTGACCAAAAAAAAAAAAATAATCAATCAATTAGGATTGATTTAAACATTATTTTTCACTCCCACTCTTAAAATTGTAATTTAAGATAAAAAGTGTCGGTATGGTAAGCTCGACTTTCTAAAAGGATGTATAGGTGCGTAGATGTCTCATGACGAGGTCTTCCGTTGAATTAATTTCGATTAGAAATTCTTTCGTTTCTCACGCTAATTCCGTCACCTAACTAGCTCACCTTTTGAGTAGGGTTTTTTTGGCTTTTGCCATGTCCCTTCCTTTTGGATGGGAATAAATAATTGGGAAGAATGCAGCTAAAGCAAGCGAGATGGTGGAAAGCTTTGACTCTCCTTGCCCCTCCCATCACGTTATGATGTACACGGGGAAAATTAGAACTGTTCGTTAGACTCGTTGAAGAAAGTTATGTGCAACACGTGAAATCCTATTCATCTGTGGAGTTATGATTTGGTATTTCACACTTCTACTATTTGTTTTTGGTAGCGGAAATTAGAAAATAAGACAGCAACACGAAAGTCAGTCTAACAAAACATAGGTAATCTATCGGCGATCCCATTATATGATGCGGCGAGAATTTCAACCATGCATACACTCACTAAGTAGCAATAACTTAGTTATGTATAATAACTTAGTTATGTATAACGAAAGTCTCTTTTCAGTCAAGTTGAATCGTCTCTCAAATTAATATCGTCATTTAAATGATGACATTTCGCATTAACATGACAGTCTTAATTATTGGAAGTCACACGCTTCAAAAACTTAGGGCGAACACATATATCCAATCGGAAACACACCTGCTTCTAAACAATGTAAAAAGAGATGATTCCTAGGCCCTCCGAATGGACACTTTTTACAAAGTAAGGTGAATGATATGAAACACAGCTTGCTAAAAAGAAGGTAAGAGAAAAAATTTATCAAAGCAGAGAAATGTTTTAACCGAGTCAAACCTAACATCCACGACATCACTTACTATGTTTTGGTTATGTAATGACATTAGCTGAGGATGACAGTGAGATAATTACCAATATCTTGAGATTGCTTTCTTATTATTAGGTTTTGCATTGAAATTAATTGAGGTTAGAGATTCTTAGAAATTGATTTCTTATGATTAAGGGTCCGTTTGGGAACCACTTCCCAAAGCCCTTTGGAGGCCTAAAGATACTTGGGCAAATGCCAGCCCGCCTTTGTGAAGCCGAAAGCCCAAGGTAGGTCCTCACCTGCCTTGGGCTTTCGGCTTTTTCGGCATGCCCACGCGGGCACTGTTCATGTTTTTTTTTTTCCAAAATTATCCTCACGAGTTTTTTGTTTTTCCGGTTCTTGCCCTTGTATGCGACACTGTTCATCTTCTTCGGGGAGCTTCGATTCAGTCCGAGTGCGAGGGGCCAGCGACTGCTAGAGGGACGCCGGCGACCGTCGAGGGATGGCGCGACCGACGCCGGGGGTGGCGCGACCGAGGTCTGGGTCGCCGCAACCCAGATCTGGGGCGGCAGGCGGTCTTCTTCTTCTTCTTCTTCCGTGAGCGGTCGCCGGCGAGCTTCTTCTTCTTCTTCCCGATTTGGGTCGCGCGACCTCGTTGCCCTCGGATCTGGGTCGCGGCGGCGTCGCGCGACCCAGATCCAAGGCAGCGATGTCCTCCCGCAACCTCAACGCCCCGGATCTAGGTCACCGGAGGTCGAGGCGATGTCGCGTGACGTCGCCGCCCCCAGATCCAGGGGCGGCGAGGTCGCGCGACCCCGCAACGACCAGATTTGGTCATCGGAGGTTGCGCGACCTCGCAGCGACCAGATCTAGCCGTCGGAGGTCGCGCGACCTCAGGCGCGACCCAGATCTGGGTCGCGTCGGTCGCCGCGAGGTCGCTCGACCTCCGGTGGACCCGATCGGGTTGGGTGACCTTCGTGAAGGGCCACCGGGGTTGCTGGGGTCAGGCGACCCTCGCCGGAGGTCACCCGACCCTGGGCGGCCCTCGCCGGTCCTCTCCGGGGGCTGCCTGAGGCCGCCAGCGGCCACCTTCCTCACCGGCGACCGCCTGCCTTGCCGGTAAATTTTTTTTATTTTTCTTTTGATAATTTTTTTTTATCACCAAAGCGCTTTGCAAATATTAATTCCCCCAAACACCATTTTGCTCAAAAGTATTTCAAATGGGCTTTCAAAGTATAATTTACCAAACACTTTGCATTTTGAAAAATATCATTAACTCAAAGGTCTTTGCATTTTCCTAAAGGCTTTCTCCAAAAGCCTTCCCAAACGCACCCTAAGTCCTGCTATGAAATTTATCCTAGGAAGTGTATGTTTTCCAAGGCTTGAAGTTCAAATTCTTTCATGGGTTAATTCCATTGAAAATCTCAAATCCGTACCCCATGACATAGTCACCTCAAACTAATTTTTGTCTCACAAAAAAAAAAAAAGTCCTTAAGTAGGACCTCCATGGCATATTCATCCCAAATTAACTTTCGTCCCATGAAAAGTCCCAAATCATTTTTCTTAACCCAAATCCACCTTCCATTGAAATGCATACATATTCCACATCAATTTGTCATTTTCCACGTCCGATCTATTGTACAATTGTCTACTACGTGTGATCCGTTGTACAATCATTTGTCACATGTGTCGACACGTATGCATTTTAATGGGATTATTGAGCTGAGTATTAATCAATGGTAGAGTTGGGTCAAGGTGCCAATTTGGATTTTTTTTTTTCATGATGAAAAGTGAGTTCAAAGTAAATGTGAGACATAAGTTACTTTGGGGTAAATATATCATCGGGTATCAGTTTGGGATAAATCCTTCCTTCATCGACTCAAGGTAGCTCATTTTTGGAATTGGAGCTGAGCAAGACTGCCTAATAAAATCTGTATACGAGGACATTCTCAGAGCCAAAAGAAATGTTAAGCAAAAATTGATAAAATTTGTAAAAAGAGATGTAATTGGGTTCCATAAATTGTTGCATAGCATAATGAAGCTCTAAAACTACTGAAAATTATGTAGTCAAGGGTGTCAATTAAGTCCATTTGTCCTGAGTGATCGCATGATCGATTTGTACTCATTTCTGATTTGACAATAAATTCCATTCAAGCAGAAAAAATAAGCCTTTGTTTTTTAGTCTTCATGAAAAAGAAGTGATTGCTGTTTAGACTAACGTACGGTTCTTGTAGTTGTTGCAACCCACGAACGTGTCTTACGTTCCTTACAGACCGGCCAGACAACGATCTGGACTGATTGATTCCCGCTGGTCCTGGTGCTTTTTTTTTTTTTTTTTTTTTTTTTGTAATGTCTGAGTCGAATGGCCAACCTTTGAATCTTTGCTATGCCCTCCTATTCACCAATGGAAAAGCTTTTGAGGCCAGACAACGATCTGGACTGATTGCCGCCCGCTGGTCCCAGTGCTTTTTTTTTTTTGGTAATGTCCGAGTCAAAAGGCCAACCTTTGAATCTTCGCTATGCCCTTCTATTGACAATGGAACAGCTTTTGATTAGTTTCACGATGTTCGCCTTCTGGATGATGAGCAAATTGGCCTTTGGTGGAGCTGAGTGCATCTGCAAATTCTCCACGGCATGTAACTTGAATTAATGAAAATATAATATTAAAAATTTTCATATAATTAGGATATTGGGATAGAAAATTGCCTATTAAAGACCGGTTCAATAAAATAAGAATTGGGAACTACTCACCGGATTTATGGACCTATCTGGGCACCCGACCACTAGTCTAGTCCAGTTTTCAAGTGGATACATGGAACCGGTCTATTTGTAAATACTATATATACATCGCCTTAGAATATGCTATTAGAAGTTGTGGGTTGTTTCAAGTAAATAAAAGATGGGCAAAATTTGCAGCAGTTCAAAAATTAGAATGCGATCTTACATCCACACGCCAGATGGTCGGTGACATTACATTAACACACCCGGAAAATTTGCAGCAGTCCAAAGTGTCTGTCTCCACCAGCAATAACACACACCAAAGCCTCTCTCCGAGAGAGGCCACATCGTCGGAGACATTACAACCACACATCCAAAAATGCTGCAAAATTTGCAGCAGTTCAAAGTGTCGTTCTCTATCCTCTTCATCAGATAACACAACGGAGCAGTCGCCCCACCAGCATTTTCAGTACTTTATAGTTACTTCATAATTAAGTAAAATGGTTTTTACTGAAAATTTTGCAAATCAATTCATTGTTAGGTAGGTTTGGGGGCGAGTACATAGATATTCAAAACACCCGTGAATCAAAAGCAAAAACTGTGTAGAATCGGGCTTACAAATGGACAATTCATATAAGCTAGGTGAACGATATGAAGCTTCACTTTCCAAAAAGATGGTAAGATGCATGAATAAAGACACTCTCTTGGAATGAATTTAGATTAGAGATTCTTAAAGATCAAAATCATGCACAAAATAAATTTAAAGAATTTATGTATATTATTTATAGGCTTTATAAGATGCCTATCTAATGTAACATAAATCAATTAAGATATGCACAAATAGAGAAAGATACACATGCAATCTTGAGATATACAGAAAACCATGAAAATACTCTAATCATCTTTAATTTAGTAAAATATCCTAGCAAACTATCCTAATTTATAATTATCTCTAACGCTTAAGATTTGACTTCCTACGATTAGTTATTGCTGTGAAATTTACGCATGCATGGATGTCAATGTTCTCTAAGCCACAAAGTTCTAATTCCCTGGAAATGGATTCACGAAGCCAAAAGGAATGTTAATAGAAAAAGAAAATAAAAAGACAAATGAGACAAAAACTATGAAATTTTTGAACGAGATGTAATTGAGATCCAAAAAATTTGTGTATCGTAATATATTTAAGCACTAAGACTTTTTTGCTTTGACTATAATTTTAACTCAAGCCAAAAAAGACAGTCTTTTGTCGTTTAGATTACGGATGGTGCTTGTAAATTGAAGCCTAGCCGTTGCGCCCCACTAAGCTCTACTCCGTTTCCCAGATCGGCAAGACATCGACCTGACGGTCAAGCCTTCCGGATTGGTAAGGAGGATAAAACTTGGTTTACATCGAGCCCCCATATGATTTAACTAAACCAATCCTCATTGCTAGTTCCAGCACATCCTGAGTTCTGTAATTGATGGTCCTAATGAACCCGATGCATGGAAGGAATCCACTCAGGATCATATCAGACGCCTGGCTTCTATGTTTTTGGAACCTTACTAGTTCAATAGTAGAAGTTATTGGCGCAATGTTGCCGACACTACTAGGAATCTGCTAGTGTGTATTGACAAGCTTAGACATGCTATTGGAAGTTTGTTTATAAAACAAACTAAATGTGTGTTTCCTTATCCCACATAGGAAAGGTGGGAGGACATAGGCCAATTAATAAGTGTAAGGTTTCTTTAGTAAATTTAAAGGAAGATTGGGTGTAGACTAGACCTCGCGAGTGGGTGCTTGATTTACGCACACTTCGCATGTTTGCACGCCCAAAGTTTAATTAGCATTAACCATTTTTATTTTATTTTATTTCATACAGTTATCTTGTTAACTTTTATTAGTTCAAATGTTGTTTTGTTTATTAAGAAATTTTAGATATTATGAAAATTCGAAATTTTATTTATTTAAAATTTTATTTATTTTTTATTTTTATTATTCCAAATTTTTATATTTGTGTCTTTTCAATATAACTTTTGAAAATGATATTTGTTTAGTTTACAACCTTTTCCAAAGTGTTGCATTTGATCATTTTTCAATTTTTTCTGAATGGACACTTTTGTTCATTTTGCAACTTCTTCTGAAAGGATATATTCGTTCACTTTACAATCTTTCATGAAGAGTTGCCTATATTTTTTAAGATTGAGTTATATATATGTCCATTTTAGGTGATGAGTATGAATTCATTTTTTCAAGTATTCTTTCTAAAACTGTAGCCATTTTTTTTTTTTCGATTGTTTCATAGAAAAGCCTTAAAGAAATAGTACAATTGTTATTTAGTATTCTCATTTTGAGACTTTATTGTATCATAAAAGATATTTACTAGTGACCATTAGTAACTTTGTGGGGCAAATAAATTCTTAAAAAAACTGATATAACATCTCAAAATCCGACTTAATTATTCTATTAATTCGAAGCCATATTTTTCCAACACATGCTTAATTAAACATATAAATGTGTTACTGCACACTTAAATGCACTTTGAGACTTTATTATATGTTAGATAATGAGCCTCCAGTGGATATTCGAGCAGAGAGCCCCAGCAAAGATCAAATAAAGTATCACTCACTTGTCTGCAATACCGATTAATGCGCTCGTCATCCAAGCATGCCTAATAGAGCCCCAACAATCACGCTCTTGTACTAGTCAAGATAGCCGTAATCTACCGTCCAATCGCAGTAAAGTCCAGGAGAACAGGAGAACTGGGCCACCCAATTCAAACGCGGCAGCCACAATTTCATTGCTAAAGATGGGTTAGTCAGAGAGAGAGAGAGAGAGAGAGAGAGAGAGAGAGAGAGAGAGAGAGAGAGAGAGAGAGAGAGAGAGAGAGAGAGAGAGAGAGAGAGAGAGAGAGAGAGAGAGAGAGAGAGAGAGAGAGAGATATCTGTAAGATGTAAATAATTCATATGCGGAAGCCAAGATCGTTTATAAACAAACCTCCAGCCATTGTTTGCATTCACGTTTGTCGAATGTCCTGAAAAGTCAAAATAATAGGCACACTCTACTAACCAAATTTCCTCACGTACTGATGGTGTATTCTAAATGTGAGGATTTTGTGTTAGACCTTGTGATCGCCCGTTAGAAATGAACATACGTTCCTATTTATACATCGTCTCCCATCAAGACGGTCGGTTGTCACGAAAGGGTACGAAGCGTGGAAAACTTTATGTCGAACAGTCGCAACCTTTAAGAAAAAATGCGGGTAAAAAATGTGGGATCACAAAAAAAGAAATAACATTCTCCCACTTGATCCCATCATTTTCATCATACGGATCATTCAACTAATTCCATGAAAACTTTATGTTTAAAGAAAAGAAACAAAAACACATGGATCATGGCGACATGTCCTCTAAAAGTGAGTAATATCTTCCATGTATCACAATGCACTTTATTTCTTTAATGTTAGCCTATATGTGATAACAAATCTTAATAAATAAACCCCATGTTTATTCCAGAACCAAGGATAAATGTTATTCTCATAAACAACAAAATGTGTACACAAAATTTAAGAATCAACATTACAATTGAATAAGAGTTTCATACAACAAAAATCGTTCATATGACGACAAATTACATAATGGGACCTATTCCCATACTAGTTACATGATCCTTATACTTCATCGGTGGCATGCCTTTAGTTAAAGGATCAGCTATCATCAATTCAGTGCTAACGTGTTCAATGACCACTTTATTCTCCTTAACACGTTCCCTTATGGCTAAATACTTAATGTCGATATGCTTACTTCGACTGCCACTTTTGGCATTTTTAGCCATAAAAACCGCAGCTGAATTGTCACAATATATTCTTAATGGCCTAGAAATAGAATCAACAATTCTAAGCCCAGCAATGAAACTCTTCAACCATACACCATGCGAGGTAGCCTCAAAACAAGAAACGAACTCAGCCTCCATAGTGGAAGTAGCAGTCAAAGTCTGCTTGACACTTCTCCATGACACGGCTCCGACAGCTAACATGAAAATGTATCCAGATATTGATTTTCGTGAATCAATGCAACCCGCGAAGTCTGCATCCGAATAACCGATCACTTCCAAGTTGTCAGTTCGTCTATACATAAGCATATAGTCTTTGGTACCTTGAAGGTATCTCAACACTTTCTTTGCAGCTCTCCAGTGGTCTAAACCTGGATTACTCTAATATCTTCCCAACATTCCAACAGAAAAAGCGATGTCAGGTCGAGTGCAAACCTGAGCATACATCAAGCTTCCAACAGTAGAAGCATATGGAATGTTGCACATTTGTTCCCTTTCTAGATCGTTCTTCGGGCATTGGTTCAAATTGAACCTGTCACCCTTCATAATGGGTGCTATACTTGGTGAACAATCTTTCATCCGAAATCTCTCTAGGACCTTATTGATATAGGTTTCTTGAGATAGTCCTAAAATTCCTCGAGATCTATCTCTATGGATCTTAATGCCAATGACATAAGATGCCTCACCCATATCCTTCATGTCAAAACTCCTAGAGAGGAATTGTTTCACCTCATGTAGCAACCCCTTATCATTGGTTGTAAGTAGTATATCATTCACATACAACACAAGGAAACAAATTTTGCTCCCATTAACCATCTGGTATATACATTGATCCATGACATTCTCTATAAAACCAAATGAAGAGATAACATCATGAAACCTTAAGTACCATTGGCGGGATGCTTGTTTCAAGCCATATATAGATTTCTTAAGCTTGCACACCAAATGCTCACCTTTACTAGAGGAGAATCCTTTAGGTTGTTTCATGTAAACCTCCTCCTCTAGTTCTCCATTGAGGAACGCCGTTTTCACATCCATCTGATGTAATTCCATATCAAAATGGGCAACCAATGCCAAAACAATACGAAGAGAATCTTTCTTAGATACAGGAGAAAAAGTCTCAGTATAATCGATTCCTTCATTTTGAGTGAATCCTTTGGCAACAAGTCTAGCTTTATATCTTTCAATGTTACCCAATGAATCTTTTTTAGTTTTGAAGACCCATTTACAACCAATGGCCTTCGCATCATTAGGTAACTCAACCAAATCCCAGACTTTGTTAGATGCCATAGAACTCATCTCTTCTTTCATGGCATTGTACCACAAATTGGATTTATCACTATCCGTGGCTTGTGAAAACGTTTCAGGATCATTCTCAGCTCCAATATTATAGTCAGACTCTTGTAAATACACAATATAATCACTAGGAATAGCCGATTTCCTTGTTCTAGCAGATCTTCTCAATGTTGGATCAACATTCTCTTGAGGAGTATGTTACTCAACTGGTTGTTCAACAGTTTCTGGTAATTGCTGAACAACTGGATCTACTGGATCAATATCAGCAAGTTGTGGAACTTCAACAATTGGTTGTTCAATAGCCGGCTGAACTAAAGGGGCATTATGAGCAACAACCAATCTTAAACTTGAGGTGGAAAGTTGAGTGTCTGAATGATCTTCCTTAGGAATAAGATCCCTTGGTCGATCGCTCCTACTAATCAAGTCATTTTCAAGAAATTTAGCATTTCTTGATTCCACAATCCTAGTGGTATGAGATGGACAATAAAACCTATATCCCTTAGACCTTTTGGCATATCCAATGAAATACCCACTTATGGTCCTTGGGTCCAACTTCTTTTCTTGTGGATTATAAATTCTCACTTCAGACGGGCATCCCCAAATGCGCACATGATGCAAACTCGGTTTCCAACCCTTAAATAACTCAAAATGTGTCTTTGGGACAGCCTTGGTCGGAACTCGGTTTAATATGTACACTGCCGTCTTAAGTGCTTCAGTCCATAAGAATTTAGGAAGTTTGGAGCTACTAAGCATACTACGCACCATGTCTAATAAGGTTCGATTTCTTCTTTCCGCTATGCCATTTTGGTCCGGAGAACCAGGCATAGTATATTGGGCAACTATCCCATGCTCTTGAAGAAATCTTGCAAATGGACCAGGTGCTTGTCCATCTTCAGTGTATCTACCATAGAATTCTCCACCTCTATCTGATCTCACGATCTTAATTTGCTTATTGCATTGTTTCTCTACTTCCGCCTTAAATACTTTAAAGGCATCTAATGTTTCATATTTATTATGAATCAAGTAGAGATACATATAATGTGAATAATCATCTATAAAGGAGATGAAGTATTTCTGACCACATGAGTCCATATCCGGACTACAAATATCCGTATGTATGATTTCTAATATTTCTGTACTTCTCTTGGCACCTTTCTTTGATTTGTTAGTCTGCTTTCCCTTTATGCAGTCCACACAAGTATCACAATCAGTAAAATCTAATGTACCAAGTACTCCATCATTTACTAATTGCTTAATTCTTTCTATGGAGATATGTCCCAATCTCTGGTGCCACAACATAGAAGAATGTTCTTTCACAACACATCGTTTCATACCAGCTTTATCATGAACACACATCGCATCATAATAGGCATTGTCTTGTAAATTAATTCGAAAAAGACCATTAGACAAAATACCATTCCCAACAATTTCAGATTTAAATGATAAACAAAAGTTTGAATCTGAAAAGTTAAAAGAGTATCCCAAAGGTACAAGTCTTGAAACTGAAATTAAGTTTCTAGAAAAACTAGGAACATAAAAGGTCTTTTCCAAATCTAAAACAAAACCACTATTGAGAACTAGTTTATATGTCCCAATAACTTCTACATGCGAACGCATCTTGTTTCGAATAGATGCTTTGTTCACTTCCCACTCGGCTTCCGGTGGTTTTGAAAACCCTGCAAGGAATTCGAAATATGGATTGTAGATCCAGAATCAATCCACCAAGTGTTGTGACTTACATCAGTCATATTAGATTCATAACAAACACAAGAGATTGGATTAACTTTCTTCTCAAGCCAGGCCTTAAATTTGACACAATCCTTCCTTATATGCCCCTTACCGTCTCTACGTAAAAAAAACACTTGGATTCTTTCTTAATGTCAGCTTGGGGAGGTATTTTACATTTTTCCTTATGCTTGCCATAGCCCTTATTCTTTCATTGTGTTGCCAAATGAGCACTTTCTCCCAATTCCATAACCAGTCTTTCTTGCTCTTGAACACACATGCTCATGAGTTTATTAATAGACCATTTATTCTTATGTGTGTTATAAGAGATCTTGAAAGGTGCATACTGTTGTGGGAGAGTGTTCAGAATATAATACACAAGGAAAGATTCAGATATCTCAACCTCAAGGTTCTTAAGCTGAGCCGCAATGTTCCTCATTTGCATGATGTGCTCACGCACACCTCTAACACTAGTGAGCTTCAATGATGAAAACTTCATAATCAGGGTCATGGCATGCGCCTTCTCAGAACTTTCAAATTGCGCATCTATAGCCTCCAATAAAGCCTTAGCATTGCTATGCTGAGAAACTGAACCACGAATACTAGGAGATATCTTAGCTCTTATAAACATGGCACAAACGCGGTTGGACCGCTCCCATTGGTTATAAAGAGCTATCTTAGCTGGAGTGCTCGAATCAGTAGGAGCAGGTGGTTCGTCTTTCCTTATATCATAGTCAATATCCATCCACCTCAATTGAAGAAGAACTGACTCCTTCCAAATTTTATAGTTCTCACCATTCAAGATGCGGGAACATCAAATTTAAATTCAAAGAAATTCACAAGTTGCGAAACTGCATAACAAATAATCATGCTTATGTCACAAAATTTGAGGCAAATATAAATAAATCATGTTTTACCAATGTAAACATGTCACAATATGAATCACATAACATAAAAACTACATGTGGGCTAAGTTTTTAATTTAAATAGATTCATAATTACATCATGAAGAAACTACCATATTATATGCATTTTCTTAATCCCTGTGGGTAAATTAAGAAAAATAATATGATATTTCATCCTAATTAATCATATTAATATAATGAAAATTCCTGTGAGATAAAATTCATCATATTAATATAATTAATTACAATCAGTGTCCATTTCTAAATATGATCTGGAGGCTTTTAATATATAAGTTAATTAATTAAAGATGCTGTGGCCACTCTCTAATTAATTAATTATATGGACCATTGGACATTTAATTTCATGCATAAAATATTCATAACAATGCATGAAATGATATAATAAATAAATACATCAAGGGCATAACAGTAAATAAATTAATTGGCCGAGGGCAAAATTGTAAAAACTGAAAAAATTTGGGGCAAAAGCATAAATAGAAGCCGCGGAAGAGGGGACGACAGGCGCGTGCCGAGCACGTGCGCGTCCAGCGCACAGGCGCGTGCTCGGCACGCGCGCCGTTCAGCCCGCAGGCGCGTGCGTTGCACGCGCCGGGCAACCGCCGCGTGTGGATTCCACGCGTGCAACGGTTGCCGCGTGCGTGAGAGCACGTGGCGCGTGGAATCCACGCGCCTGCAACTGCAGCGCGCGCGTGGGCTTCACGCGCCTTCTTCCTCGCGTGAACAGAAGCCTTTCCGCTGGTTTTTCGCCATTTTCAGCCGCGATTTCACCATGGTTTCTTCTCCGGCAGCCCATTTCATACAAAAATAAATAATGGGTTTTGAAGAACATGCCGGCACGACCACATGGGTCCAAGTTTCGGCGAAGATGAGCAAAAATTGGCCCCAAAATCAGACGAAAATTTCCCAAAACACAATTCCTTCAATCACCGTGACTTCCGCCGTCCGATTAGCCTCCGGCGAACACCGATATGCCGAAATAACTCATGGCTAATGTTCCTTATGGCGGTGCGACCGTGCGGGTCCGAAATCATGGGGTGGGTCGCCGGAATTTGTCCGGAATTTGGGAGTTTCTCTCTTGGCCTCAAAATGCCGAGTTACTGTTCATATCTAAAATGCCCGAAAAATACACCAAAAAAATTCGAAAAAACAAGGCAGAGGCAATAAACACGCTTTGATACCAAATATAAGATGTAAATAATTCATATGCGGAAGCTAAGAACGTTTATAGACAAACCTCCAGCCATTGTTTGCATTCACGTTCGTCGAATGTCCTGAAAAGTCAAAATAATAGGCACACTCTACTATCGAAATTTCCTCACATACTGATGGTGTATTCTAAATGTGAGGATTTTGTGTTAGACCTTGTGATCGCCCGTCAGAAATGAACGTACGTTCCTATTTATACATCGTCTCCCATCAAGACGGGCGGTTGTCACGAAAGGGTACGAAGCGTGGAAAACTTTATGTCGAACAGTCGCAACCTTTAAGAGAAAATGCGGGTTAAAAATGTGGGATCACAAAAAAATAAATAACAATATCATCATAGTCTATGGAGAATATTATTACAGATCTCAACAGCAGAAAAATGCCCATGGCATGCTTCAAGCGCCTGTGAACGCGCAAAACGGAGGAAGCCAAATCATGAAAATACACTAGGTGCTTTCTTTGATTATTGCCAGGTTTTATATCGAGCCCTGACATGATTGAACTAAACCAATCCTCATTGCTAGCTCCAGCGGATCCTGAGGTCTGTGATTGATGGTCCTAATGAGCTTGATGCACGGAAGGAATTATTCATCTCAGACCACATCAGACGCTTCGCTTCTATGCTTTCAAAACTTACTAATTCAATAGTGAAAGTTATCAAAGCAAAGTTGCCAACACTTCTAGGAAGCCTCAAGTGCGTGCTATATAAGTTACTATCACCGACATGCTTAGACATGCTTACTTAAACATGTAAATGTCTTACCCTGTCACACAGCACATTTAAATGCATTTTGAGACCTTAATATATGACAGATAAGGGGCATCTAGTATATGCTAAAGCAGAAAAAACCGATGGTAATTAAATAAAGAACCTACTCACATAGTAACGCAAGGCAAAGCAAGCAAGATGCTGGATGATATCAGTTTGATTTCGCTTATCTGGCGCTTTGAATTAGATTTAGCTTTCAAACGTATTTTGTAGGGTGTGGGCTTTCCAGATAATCAACCAATTGGAATGTAGGGTCTCTCTAGGCACGCCCGGAAAGACCGATACCAGCCTTCCGTCATCGCTCGCATGCTTGCTCGAATTCTAAGCTCCTTCCTTTTGTTTCGTTGTTGTGAGATACTGCAGTGAAGGACGAAACTTTGCGGGGAAGCGAACCGTAAACTCGCTCGGGGTCTGTGTGCTGTGGGGTCGGTGGCGGTGGAGGCGGGAGATGGGTAAGAAGGCGGCGATTGTTGCGTGTGCCACCGTGGCGGGAGCGGCGGTGGCAACAAGGTGCAGCAGGAGGAGGAGAACAGGAGCGGCGGAGGATGGGTGGTCGGAGTCGGATGGGAAGTGGGAGAGGGCGGCGGAGATGGTGAAGGAGCTGGAGGAGAAGTGCGGGACCCCGTCTGGAAGCTGAGGCAGGTGGCGGAACCGATGGTCGTCGAGATGCACGCCGGCCTCGCCTCCGACGGCGGCAGCAAGCTCAAGATGCTCATCAGCTACGTCGATAGCCTACCGATGGGGTAACCACGTTTCCTTCTTTACATTTCTGCCCATCATTTGGTTTTAGCGGCAGAAATGACGATTTACTTCAAGAGCGACAGCAAATTTTTCCCCGTTGTTCAACAAACATTAAATTTCAACTAATAATAATAATAATCGTGCATGTCACGTATTACGATTAAAATTTTTGAAAATTATTATATTACCTCGTGCCCAGAAATTTTGAATGAGCTAGTAAGTTTCGGTCGTATCTTTGCTTCTAAATGTTTTTATTAAATGTGACTGTTTGTAGAACGTCCCATGTAGGGTGCTCTTCGTTTGACTTGTTGGGATTTGATTGACTAAAGGTGTTTGATTGACAAAGAGATTATATATAAGTGGTGGAGAGGCCTTGCTTTTGCGATCATTTAGACACAAAAATTCGAAAGGGACGAACTTGAATTACGGTTCGCTGTCTCTATAGTCGCTGGTTCCATTTGAATTTGCAGTGGTGATGGAGCCAAAAGCATAGACAAGAATTGCTGTATTCAGTCAGTATGATTTTCTTTCTTTTGGTTCAGATGATTCTTAGTCCTTAAATGGGATGAGAAGATTAGTTGTCAAGGCAGTTTTGTGCATTTGTAGACTGAAACCCAGTTTGTGCTTGATTCTGAGAAGACACAGGGCATTCTGGGCTGTCTAGACTCATTTTGGTTTACTGATGATAATTGATGAAAGAAACTATTATCTGCTTCAAGTGTTTGATGCTTCCGCTGCAAAATTATGTAAAACATTTATGGTATTGGAAACAGCATTAAGGGTCGAGGGCCGTTTTTGTATATTTTGGAATAAAGGTTGGGTCTTCGAGTGCGATTACCAAGAACCTAGAGACTGTCCATACTATTTAGCTTGCTGCTTTTTTCTTATTTTTCCCATGATGATGAATCCAACACCAATCCTTGTCTTTCTGAGGGATGAGAAAGGGTTATATTATGCCTTGGATCTTGGTGGCACAAATTTCCGCGTACTCCGTGTACATCTGGGCGGAAAGGAGAAAGGCATCATCAAACGAGACTAGGGGTGAGCATGGTCCGGGTTGGTCCGGGCCACCCCCTAACCCTAGGACCAACCCGTACAGTGTTGGTCCTCAATTTTTAGAACCGATGACCGACCCTATTGACCCTGGGACCAAGGACCGGACCGACCCAATGGGTTCGGTCCGGTTTCCGGGTCAACCGGGACCGATCGATAATTTTTTTCGTCTTATTTTTTATACTCTCTAAAAAAGCAAACCTATAAATTCAAATTATACATTCATCGACAATGCAGTATTGTGTAACTAAACTATAAATACCAATATATATTTAGTAAATTTAAGATAACACAATAATAGAAATTTCGTACCTGCTAACCGCTCATCGAGGTATGGAACAAGATGGAAAGTTATTGTAATCACTTATCTTTAATATTCATAACACCATATGCAAAAGCATTTTCCTGCATTTGATCATGTAGAGTCCACTCAACCAAAAAATGAGCTTCACACCACTTGACTAGCAAATCACCGTAGCAACCGCAGTATACTATTCTACTCTTCAAAAACTTCTACCATTTGACACAAATTGAAAAATAAAGTGCAGCCAAATTCATTAGTAAAATGCAATTAAACCATAAAAAGTTCAAAATACTGAATATAAACCATGAATATATAACTTCACATCTTGTTAATTCACTTGAACTTCTAAATACCTAAAAACAAAACAAACGACACATAATTATTACTCAACAAAAGTTTTAAATTGAAATTACTATTAGTACTATTGATAGAACATCTCAATATAATATAATATAATAGACATTTTACTTAGATTTAAATATATAAAAGAATTATAAATAATATAATATAATATACGAGTTGGTCTAGGGTCAACTCTTAGGACCGAGGACCAACCCGCACAGTGTTGGTCCTGGAATTTCAGGACCAAGGACCGACCCAGTCCCCTTGGGAACCGGACCAGGACCGGCAGGGTTGGGCCGGTCCAGGGTCGGTCTAGGGTCGACCCTAGACCGCTGCTCACCCCTAAACGAGACTATGAAGAAGTGTCGATACCACCTCATTTGATGACTGGAAGTTCGAATGAGTCTCTGTCCATCTATATAATTGCTAATTAGTTTTCCTGTACTAGTGTCAGTTCTATGCCCTGGGACTTTTCTTTTATTTCCAATTGTTTACAGGAATTGTTTGATTTCATCGCCATGGCATTAGCAAAATCTGTTGCTACAGAAGGTGAAGATTCGCATCTTTACCCTGGTAGACAGAGGGAGCTCGGTTTTACCTTCTCGTTTCCGGTTAGGCAATCATCGATCGCATCCGGGACTCTAATTAAATGGACGAAGGGATTCTCAATAGAAGATGCGGCGATAATAACTATCTTAACTTGTCTTTTACAGCCTGTTACATTCATTCCATTACTTTGTCTTGTGATTAACTGCTGTTATGCCTATTTCTTACGTCCTGGTATCCGAAAGGGATGCATGCTGGCAGATCCATCCACCTCCAGCCACTTATGCATGTGGGTCCACTTTCGAATGACACACATTTCAAGCTTGTTTTCAAATTTCTCTCTTTTGAGAGAGGACAGTTTGCCCTCGTTTATACTAGAGACTGTTCAATAGGACAGAAAAAGGAATCACGCCAGAAAGTAGCTAAAACATGCCATTCTTGTCTTAGTTAAACAAGTGTGAGAACATGAGAATATGCCACCTAAAGTTCATTTGTGAATTACCCAGTAGCTTCCCATAAGAATTCGAACTTGGAATAGAGTCTATTTAGGAGTAGCGCCACAGCGATGGCCATGAGCACAATCAAGGCAAGATTGGTCAGCGAGCTTTTGCTCCATCTACGTGATTGGGCGTTGCAGACATTGATCCTCATGAACGAATTGGATGCACAGAGCCCGGCGTCGTTCAGGAAACTGGTGTCATATGCGGCGTTCTCTAACTTGGCCGGGATAGGTCCCCTGAGGCGATTGGAGGATAAATTCAGACTGTTCAGATTCAGTTGGCTGAATTCAGGAGGAATCAGGCCGGACAGTTGGTTGTCAGACAGGTCCAACTGCGTGAGCATAGGCAGAAGACCGATTCTGCTGGGAATCGGTCCCGAGATCTTATTGTGACTAAGATTCAGAGTGGTCAAGGATTTCCATGAAATGATGTCTGTGGGAAGATTCCCGGAGAGCTTGTTCTGACCGAGCAAAAGCGTCGTGAGAGAAGGAAGCGCGGTCAATTCAGCCGGAACCGTGCCACTGAGGAGGTTATTACTAGCATCGAACACCACCAAGTTCCTCCACGAAGACACCGTGCTCGGAATCTGGCCGTAGAATTTGTTGTTGCTCAGATCGATCCGAGTGAGGTTTGGGGACAGCTCCTTGGGAAGCTCGCCAGTTAATCCATTGCCACTCAAGAGCAAACCCGTCAAGTTCTGCGACATCCAGAGTCCTCCAGGCACATTGCCTGTGAACCCATTGTTGTTCAGCATCACTTCGAGCAAAGTACTGCAATTTCCAAGTGACTCCGGCAACTCCCCGCTGAGATTGTTGTCCATGGCAGCCAACCCAAACAGCGTGCCCCCGTGGCACAGTTGTTCTGGAAATGCACCGGTCAAGTTGTTGAAGGCCACTTCGAATCTTCTGAGCGGGGAAAACTTGCCGAAGTCCGGGGGGATTGTGCCCGATTTATTGTTGTTGGACAGCCTGATATCAGACAAAGCGGGAAGACTCGGAATACCTTCCGGGATTCCGCCAGACAATTGATTGAACTCTAAATTCAAGCAGGATAGATTCTTGAGCTGTCCAAAAACTTCAGGTATGTTCCCCATCAAATTATTTAAAGACAGATCAATCACGCTCAGGTTTGCGGCGCTGACTGCCTGAGGAATTGACCCGGACACATTAGTCTTGTACACGTACAACTCGCTCAAGTTCCTCAGAGCAAAAATGCTGCCTGGGATCTCTCCTGTCAGTGGATTCATCCCCAAATCCAAGAGCTCGAGAGCCTCCATATCGCTGACCATCTTCGGGATTTCACCATAAAGGTTTGTCTGCGCCATTGAGAAGAACCGCAACTTCTTCAGGACAGTGAAGTTCTGCGGTAGCTGTGATGGCACGAACTTGTTGTACTCGAGACTCAGTTCTTCGAGATCGGAGAGGCCAAAAATCTCTTCAGGGTATGTACCATTGTACTCGGACATGTAAAGGTGAAGGATCCTCAGCCTCCGCAGCCTTGCTACTGATGCCGGAACGTCGAACGAGAAGCTGTTGGTGGCAAGAATCAGGACCTGAAGATCGGCCATGTGATCGATATCGAATGGAATAGGACCTTCGAAGTAATTCTGGGATAGGTCGAGGTACACGAGCTTGGAACAGTTGTAGAGAACAGTGGGAAACTCTCCAGGAATATTGTTGTAGGAGAGATCGAGCTTGGTCAGATTCTTGAGGTCGCAGATGAATGGGGGGATCGAATAGTTTATGTTCAGGTCAACAAGATTGAGCTCGGTGATCGAGCCTTCTTGGCATTTGATCTCGGGCCATGCGCAGTGGGAGGATGAATTGGAGGCCACCCAGTGGTTGAGGGACGATGGGTCTTGCCAGGATTGCCTGAGCTTCGACAGCACTTGCAGTTCTTGATCTTGGATTTGAGACTCTGCAGCATGGGAGAGGAAGCAGAGGAAGACGAGACAGGGGATGTAGGAGAAGAAGGGGAAGAAGAAGCGAATATGAGGAGTTGATGAGGTTAGTCTCAGCATAATTGAAGGTTGTCCAGAGCTTTTCTGGTTAAAGAGAGACTCTCTAGTGTTGGAGCTTCTCGGCAGAACCCCCTCCGGTTTTTAACCTCGTACCAGAGTCTTGAAATTTGGACCTAGATGAGTGGTGGGTATTACATGCATCGCATATTTGAGTCCTCACATTCATGATATTGAGACCTATATCAGCCATAAAATGAACTAGAATGAACCAAAGTGAATCAGAACCAACTTCCAAGAAATTATCAAGTCATTTAACAACCATCATACTCGCATCAAGACTTCACCTCTCACACAACCAATTAAGATAGAGGTAACTAAATAGATTTGAACTAAGTTAACACTGGAAACTTCACTTACCTCAAACAAACGCAAATCACGGACTATCGATTGTCTTTACCACCTTAATTGCACTTGAATATGAAGCTCTATTCTCCAAATTCTTGAATTGAAAAGTGGAAAATAACATATGTAGCTTCTGTTTGGGTTTTTGGAAGAAACGAAAAATGGATCTTTGGCAAGATAAAATGAGTTTTGTTAAAATTAATTAAGATAATTTAATTCTTTGCAATGCTAGGTGTGAAATTGCATGTTAATCTTCAGCTTGATGTGGCAATAATGCAAAGCAAGGCTCTTGCATGTGGCCAAAAAGAATGCATTTAGAAAATGAGTCATCTTGAAATAATCTATACTTAGTTTAAATGTAAAATAATTTAATTACAAAATATTATGTTCAAAAACACATGGCCATGCAAACCTTTGTTCGATTACATGTGGCACTTATAATTTTAATTAATAAATTTTGCAATGAAAAATGTAGTAAGCAAAATGTACTCTCCTTCTTTTAGCATCAATAACACAAATTATTCCACAATATTATTATCAATTAACTAAAACTTACATGATTAATAACAACCATTAATTAGTAAGACTATAGTAATTCAATTAATACCATTCTATTATTAACATGCACATAATTCGGTTCACACGTTGAACCCGAGGCGATCTAAGTTTGTGAAAATTACTAGCCACATCCCACAAAATTTACAAATTTGATTAAAGTTTCCGCGTGCTTGTTCGAATACTAAGGCAAATAATACTTAGCTCAAAATCTTAGTATCATTATCATAGCACAAATTTTTGAATATTACATAATTATAAATACAAAAATTCCAAATGTCACATCAAATCTGATTGTGGTAGTGAGTATTTTGGCAAGTGTGGCAATGTTAGATAACTTAAAGGGCCATTTGTCAAATATTTAGAAAATTCTTGGATAGCAACTTAGTTTATCATACCCAAAAATCTTGAACAAGCTAGTGTAGCCAAAAAGCGTAATTGCACCATAATGAACATGATGGTGAGTATTTGTAGTAGGACTAATTTATCCAGTTTTCTGTGGGAGTGAAGCATTGGAATGGCCCTTTATGCATTAAATCATGTTCCTATCAAAACTATTCCATCGACTTCTTTTGAATTATGGACTGGACGTAAATCTAGCTTTATCATTTTAAGGTTTGAGGTGTCTTGTAGAAATGAGATTATTAATTAACATTAGGTAAGTTGGAATCCAAAATCACTTAGTGTTATTTCGTGTTTTGCTCAAATCATTCAAACGGATACTATGTTTTATAATCCCAACGGAGATGCAAGGATAGTGAAATTTCTGGAGTTTGGTGTAGCTACAGAGGATAGCCGCTTTCAAACTATTAAAAATAATAGTATAGTGGAGACTACTATATCTTTGTTTTTGCCTATACAGATAATTGTGAAGTCTCCTACACCACAAATTAAGCCTATTAAAGTTCAAGATACTGTTATTGATACAATTCTTGATGAAGTTTGTCAAAGCTCTTAGGCACAAGATAAAGTGATTGTAGCTCCACTCAGGAGATCAATTAGGGAGAGGTGATCGGTTTTACCACCAGACTATATAGCCTATCTATGAAAGCATGACTGCGATATCTACTATTTGATCGATCTAGTGACTTATATAAATGTTGTTTCTTGTCCTCAATTAGATCTGTGATTAGATACGATGAAAGATGATATGCAATCTATAAAACATAATAGTGTTTGGGAGCCTGTTGAATTGCCTGAAGGTCATAAGCTCATCTGCTGCAAATGGATGTATAAGACTAAAGCAGGCTCTAAAAGAAATATTGAGAAGTTCAAACCCAGACTAGTAGTTAGGAGTTTCACTCAGAGAAAATGAGTAGACTATAAAGCAATTTTTTCCTTAGTCTTTTCTAAATATTCTTTCGAAGTGAACATGTCATTAGTAGCTCATTTTTCATATGGAGTTACGCTAAATGGATGTTAAATCTACATTTCTCAATGGATACCTTAATGAAGAAGTCTATATGATATAACTTGAAGGTTTTGCAATAGATGATTTAGTTAAGTTTGTGTGTAAACTGAAAGTCTTATTTATGGCCTCAAGCAAGTTTGTAGAGAATATACCTGAAGTTTCATAGTGTTGTCAATTCGTTTGGTTTTGTTGAAAACAAAGTAGATTGGTGTATACATTCCAAGGTCAGTGGGAGGAAATTTATTCTTCTCATATTCTATGTAGATGACATCTGGCTTGCAAGTAACAATATTAGACTATTGCATGAAACAAAGTAAATGCTATCAAAGAATTTTGAATTCAAAGACCTCAATTACACATCTTTTGTTCTTGACATTGAGATCCATAGGGATTATTCACATCGTATTTTGGGTTTGTCTAAGAAGGCATATGTCGATTGTATTCTAGAAAGATTTAGTATGCGGCATTGCAACTTAGGAATTGCTCTTATTATTAAAGGTGATAAACTGAGTCTAGTGCAATGTCTTCATTCAGAGATTGAGAAAGCCCAAATGAAGGATATACCTTATGTTAGTGTACTTTGAAGTATCATGTATCCTCAAGTTTGCACTAAACCAAATATGCTTTTATGACACGACTTCTAGGTAGATATCATTTAAATTTAAGACACGATCACTGGATTGTTGCCATGAGGGTTTTGATGTACTTAAAAGAACAAGAGACTATATGCTAATTTACAAACATGTTCATGACCTAGAGCTAATAAGGTATTTAAATGTAGACTTTGCCGGTTGTCAAGATGACAATAAATCGACAACATGATGTATCTTTATGTTAGTAGAAAATGCAGTTCTATAGCAAAGTGAGAAATAGAAATCTATGTTATCCTTTACCATATAAGTAGAGTTTGTAGTATGCTTTTTAGCTATTACTCGGAATATTTGGCTCTAGAACCTTATTAAGAAATTGACCGTATTTGATTTTGAGAATAGACTAATATAGTTGTATTGAAGACAATAATTCTTCAGTGTTATTTATTTACAACAATAGAGATCTCAAGGGAAACATATGCAGTCAAGTTTTTTAACATAAAGAAATAGTACAAAGTGGTGACGTTACAAAAGAACATATTTTCACAGATGATATGGTTATTAATCCACTAACTAAATATCTTTGTCCTTGTGTATTTGAATGACAAATCATAAACATGGGCTAAGGAGCATCATTGGATGTTGTTGTTTAATGGGAGCTGTTTTGTTTTTGCTTTAATAAAGCTTACATCTATGTTTTATTACGTTCAATAACATTTTGACATGTATAAACTCTTTTGCATTCAATAAAGTGTTCATGAATGTGTCGTCATCATGTTGAGTTAATTACATGTAATGGAAATCTCAAGGTATTGTGTAAGCCTTGAGTGAAAGTTGGAGGCATTCGATTATCAACCTTGAGCATATGTCTTAATTATACATAAAGAAATGTTAACCATAAAAATATGACATGTGTGGGTTCATTAGAACCATAAAGATATTCTCTAGTAGCACATTCAATCTCTTGTGACACTTAAGGTAAAAGAATAATGACTGAGAAAGGGGATGCCACATAAGATATGACTCTTTGTGGAGTATTATCCATTTACCACACAACCATATCGAATCAATATCGATAAAGTTGAAAGAACTTATGATCATGGAAAGTTTTTTGTGTATACATATTTACCATCATAATTCAATGTTTAAGACTTTATGAGATATGATTGACTATTAAGAATTGTCTCTAGACCAACATAATTGTGCCCACATATAGTATAGTCTCAATTAATATAGCTCAAATGGGAGAATGTAAGAGTTTTCCTGATATATGCTACATTAATTGAGATTGTAATTTACCGTTTTACATGATTGGTTTAATAAGATAAGACATAAGGTTTCTTAATAGTCTGATATGGGTTTGGCTTATATGGGCTGAGTTGGGTCTGGCTCGTGATGAGAGGATTTAACTGAAAGCCCTATAAATAGTGCTGAAATCTCTTCTCAAACTCTCTTATCTCCAAAAACACACTATAACCTCACACAAGGAAAGCCGTGAGGGGTGGTCTCATCAAGCTAGGATTTGAGGGCGATAAAGGAGAAGAACCTAAGTGTCGGATCGTCACCATTCTGCATAAAGAACGATGGGTTCCAAATCAGGTATGCAAATCTCTTTATTCTCCTTGACTATGTTGGAGTATCTAGCTATGTTGATCCTGTGATGCCGTTTCGACAGTCAACATACACAATTTATTCAACCCACAATGGATTAATTACTTTCAGCCTCATACATGTGTGATATCCATTTTGTTTTGTTTCGCTGAATCCATGGGAAAAACTCGGCAATGCGATGCATCATGTTGGACTTTGCCTTTTCTCCCCCGAACAAGCAATACCCCTTTTCTACTCACTTCATTCCAAAAGAAAATTTAGTGAAATTCCTATGTCGTGTAGCCAAAGACGGGTCATGTCAATTTGGAAAACTAAACAAATACATTTCACCTTTCTTTCCTTTGATAGACCATAAAATATAAATAAATAAATAACATTGTCGTTTCACATAGAGGGTTAGCTAAAGATGATATGCTCCAAGTCTTTCTACATTTCTTTTTGAATTATTGTGTGCCTAATCGTATCACCCAAAGAAATTTCTCCTCTTTCGAGGCAATGCTTGACCACAAAAATCTTCCAAATGGGTCCACGAAATTCTAACCCTCACGGCACGATCACGACCATCTTAAATCATGCACCATGATTGTGGAAAATACTCCTTTTCTCCCTTGTATAAGCAATACTCTTTTTCTACTCACTTCATTCCCAAAAGTCCAATTTTGCTAAAAGAAAATTTAGTGAAATTCCTATATCACGCGGCCAAAGACGGGTCATGCAAGTTTGGAAAATTAAACAAATACCTTTCACCTTTCTTTCCTTTGATAGACCATAAAATATTTTTTAAAAAGAAAATTGTCGTTTGACATAGAGGGTTTGCTAAAGATGATATGCTCCAAGTCTTTTTATATTTATTTTTGAATTATCGTGCGCCTAATTAGGGGTGAGCAGCGGTTTAGGGTCGACCCTGGACCGACCCTGGACCGGCCCAACCCTGCCGGTCCTGGTCCGGTTCCCAAGGGGACTGGGTCGGTCCTTGGTCCTGAAATTTCAGAACCAACACTGTGCGGGTTGGTCCTCGGTCCTAAGAGTTTTGGGTCGGTCCAACCCGGACCAACCCTGTATATTATTTATATTATATTATTTATAATTTTTTTGTTTTTTTTTTTTGGTAAGGAATTATTCTTTGATATATTCAAATGGTCAAACCTAAGTAAAATTATGTTAAAATTGACTCCTCAGCTCACTGTCACGCACTAACGGCATCCAAAAGGTGTGACGTTTATGCCGTCAAAGTCTTCACGGCGTCCTCTCCTCCACAGTCCAAGCTCCAAAGTCCACAATCCAGAGTGTTCTTCACCGTGAAGACCATGGAGTCTTCACAGTTACGGACTTGCAACGTCCAAAACGGTGCAAAGTCTACGCCGTTAATCTCCTCGTGGCTTCCTTCCCCTAAGTATGTTCTCTTCCATTTTTTCTTCTTTGTTCTTCAAATTTGCTAAAATCAAAAGTAGTGACATCCTTGCTCGCCTCTGGTTGCCCGCGCTGCTCGCCTCTGGTTGCCCGTGCCGCTCACGCCGCGCGCCGCTTGCTTCTCGCCCTTTGCTGTTGTTGCTGGCCTCGCTCAACCCTCACCACTCGCCACTCACCGCTAGCCTTGCTTAACGCTCGCTGCTCGCCGCTAGCCTCGCTCAACTCTTGCCGCTTGCCGGTTGATGCTCGCCCCACTCGATGCTCGCACTTGCCGCTTGCCACTCGCGCCGGTCGCCTCGCTTATCGCCAAGTAAATCAGAAGGAAAAAGAAGAAGCCCTAATTAGAAACCCTAACACTCAGCTCGCCCTTGCTTTCCGAACACAACTTGGCTAGTGAGTTCTACTTTGTGCTTCATTTGAGATCTTCAACCTCATGTATGCTCTTGATTTGTGTTGATTTTTTTTTTCCATGTTTGCTTCGTGTACGTGACCGGTTTGGCTGGGTATTAGTCCCTATGATGTGTATGTGCTTTGAGAGAGAGATCCTAGTTTTCTGTTATACACTTTCTTTTTTCACAATCTGATCCTTACAATGTCCTATTCACCATAGATAGTTCAAAGAAGAGGCATACCTTGAAGTGGATGGTATTTGAATCGGTAGTGGAGAATATTTGGGTCGAGCTGTGTACTCAGATTATCACCACAGGTCGATTACATATTTGGTTTATTTGCTCTGCTTCTTACAATGCAAATAACAGAGGGACGGTTTGCTGACTAAGGAACATGGCTGCAAGGATCAAGCCAAATTCACTTGACTTGGGAGTCGTGTGGTAAGGTAAAAATCACTTTATTATAGACATGCACCGGCAAAATCTCTAAACTCTATGAACTCATCATTATCGAGTAACTATGGATGCTACGTAGCTATAGTTTAATCTGAATAATAATTAAATTTCAGATCGAAGTGCCCACTTTTTCTTTTTGGGCTTTGTGTCCTTTTGCTCTTTTGACCTCAATTTATGATTTTGTTGATTACTTTAGCTCCTCTTACTATGTTTAGGCCTTCATAAATTCTGCTCAATGCCTCATGTTGGCAAATATTCGGATCTAGTGAAGCGCCTATCACAATGTTCTGATGTGCTATTCTACTACTAATTTGAATGAATCACACCCTTGAAAAGTGGTACAACCTTACCTAACATGAATAACTTTACGTAGATCCCAAGTTTGTCAATTTTCCTTCTCTTCAGGGAAATCATTCTAAAGATCCCTTTTTCTTTATCATTTAACTTCTGCATTTTCTTTCATGGTAAAATTTCTTTTGCCCCCTCAACCTTTTCCTTGTCAAGACTAGTAGCGGTCATGGTTCTCAACCACCCAACATATAAATAGCTATTTGATGTTGCATTTTTCTATTATTTGCTGCATGTAGTTTCTTAATATCTATTTGATGTTGCCACCTCAAAAATGAAACCATAGCTGATATTTTTTTGTTTCATCAGTGAGTGCAGCACTGAAGCTTACGTGCTGGTACTCAAATATTCAGGTGGACTTGATGGATTTAGATAATATTTCAACTGAAGTAGAGGGATGCTACGAGATCAGTCCTATGATGGAACCGTCTAGCCATGGATGTGAAGAAAACTTAAAAGAGTCAACCAAGGTATCCACTAATCATCCTCCTCTTTGTAAGAAGCGAAAAACGGATAAATCTATTGCGTGGGATAATTTTTCAAGAATCATAGATGAGAAGACAAAAAAAACATGTATGGTAAAGTGCATTCATTGTGGAAAGGAGTACTCATATACTGTTAACAATGGTACTTCAACAATGTTGAAGCATTTAAAGAAGTGCAATAAGTATCCTCCCAATATAGATAAGAGGCAAAACTTGTTTGCACCACGTGATGCAAATGTGCTTGGCAAGGCAAGGGGAGATACTGGTACTGGTAATGATAGTGGTAATATCTTAACAACATGGAAATTTGATCAAGACCGGTCTAGGTACATGCTTGCTCGGATGATCATCGTTGATGAACAACCATTTTCTTTGGTTGAGCGTGCTGGATTTCGTGATTTTGTTACTGAGATACAACCTCTCTTCACACATTTGTCACGATTTACGGTAGCTAGAGATTGCATCAAGTTGTATATAAATGAAAAAAGTTCTTTGAAGGCTTTCTTTGGTAAGCTTAGATCAAGGGTTGCACTCACGACTGATACATGGACTTCTGTTCAAAATCTGAACTATTTATGTCTTACTGCACATTTCATTGATGAAGACTGGAAATTACACAAAAGGATCATCAATTTTATGGTGATACACAGTCACAAAGGCAGGGAGATTGGGAAAATACTTGAAAAATGCATCTATGAATGGGGAATAGAAAAAAATGTGTCTACAATCACAGTGGATAATGCTAGTGCGAATGATGTTGCCATTGATTATTTGAAAGATAAATTTTCAAGAGATGGGTCATTGGTCTTAGATGGTGAGGCTTTACACATGAGGTGCACTGCTCATATATTGAACTTGATTGTAAAAGATGGCTTGTCTGAGGTACGTGATTCTATTGCACGCATCCGAAACATTGTTAGATATGTGAGGAGTTCTCCCATGAGAGCTAAAGCTTTCCAATCTTGCATTGAGGTTGAAAGAATCACTCATAAGGGTTCGGTTTGTTTAGATGTTGCCACTAGATGGAATTCAACTTAGCTCATGTTACACACGGCCATAAAATTCAGAAAAGCTTTTGAAAGGATGGCAGAAGATGATTTGTCTTTCCAATCTGAGCTTAGCAATGATCCTCCTAAAAATGAAGATTGGGAAAATGCCACTATTCTTTCCAAATTTCTGAAGCAGTTTTATGATGCTACCAATCAAATGTCAGGGAGTTTATATACCACTTCGAATGATTATTTTGAGGGGATAGCTTTTTTATATAAATATTTGAAAGATGCAAGTAATGCTTTGGATCCCAAGCTTAGAGCTATGGGTGTGAAGATGAAGGGGAAGTTTGATAAATACTATGGGAGTTTAGATAAAGTAAACATGATGGTTTTAATTGCAGTGGCATTAGATCCTACAAAAAAGTTGCAATATGTGAAGTTCTGTTTTGAGCAAATTTATGATGATGAAGCAAAAATTGAAGAAATGCATGATAAGGTGAAGTATGTGCTGGAGCGTTTATATGCATTTTATGAGCAATCTTTTTCTAGTCATGGTCATCAATATTTGGGTGGTCAATCTATACCTGTTGATAGTAGCAGTGCTTCCAATATCGATGGAAATGATGAGAGTGATGAGGTTAACATCAAAGCTTGGCGAAAAAACTTTTTCCACCAAAAGAAAAAGGGGCGCGATGACAACAAATTGGAGCTTGAACGGTATCTTGAAGAGGAATCTGAAGATATTCTTGATCTTGACATTTTGATGTGGTGGAAGAGTACTGGTTCAAAATATAAAATCTTATCTTTGATAGCTCGAGATGTTTTGTCCATTCCTGTAACTACCGTTGCTTCAGAGTCGGCTTTTAGTACTTCGGGCCGTGTGCTTGATGGTTTTCGAAGTTCTTTGACTCCTAGAGTGGTGGAAGCTTTAATTTGTACTCAAGACTGGTTGAGAGCTGCTCGTGTGCCTATTAATGTTGAAGAGTGTATTGAAAATGCTGAAAAGTTTGAATTGGGTAAGCTTAAATTATGCATATTTCTTTTTCCTTGTTAATTCGTTTGTAGATCTAATGAATGAATTCTTTTTTTTTAGATATGGATTGTCTTACCAAGGAGATTACCATCAATAAATAGAGCTTGCACATTGAATGAATATATATGGTGAGATGTTCTATTAATAGCACTAATACTAATGGTATTTATAGTTTAGTTGAACAATGCCGCATTGTTGATGGATGTTCCTAATCTTGCAGAGTTGGATGTTCGATTTGCTTTTTGTGAAGGAACTGATTTTACTGAGGGACAATAAGAATCTGGACCGAATCGGACAGGGGATTACTGATTTGATATTGTGGAGAGATGTCGCGAAATCGACACTCTGGTTTGGTGTAGGGTCTCTCTGCTTCTTGTCTTCTTGCTTTGCTCAAGGAATCAGCTTCAGGTGTGATGAAGTCATTTTTTGTTTGTTTGGCTTATGTCTACATGGGTTTTTGATTGCAAGAGCACCTGGTGAAGGGTGATATCCGATTATCTTCGTGATGGCTTATGTTATTAGCATTTTCTCTGCAATTTGCCAACTGGGGCTTCTCTTGTTGGGGTTATCTTTCTTCTCCAATTCCATCTGTCAAAGGTATAGTCTCAACCTAGCGTTTGCTCTGTTTCTCCATTTGGATAAATTTGTGAGCTAAGGTGCAGCGCTGATGCAGGAATAATATTGAGAAGAGGCGTGACATCCAGTTAAAAGAAGATGACATCTTGAGAGTGGCTAGATTAATACTTCCTGCTGCTAATCTCGCAATTTCAAAGACGCTGAGAGCTTTTCTCTGGAGAGCCATCCATGACCCTAAAAGTACGTCATGGTGGTGGGCTAGTATTCATGTTCAATCCTTATATGCAGATTGCTTAGGTCGTTCATCCTTGATTGACTTTTTTGTTTTTTTCCTGATCAGGTAGCTCCGTTTCTCCTTCTTGGAGCTGAATATGGCCATCTCATCACGCTTCGGAGGCTATGCGCAATTGGTTAGTGAGAGCAAGCTCATAATTGTACTGCACCAAAGTGAGAACCTGTTTTGCAATGAATATTAATGCCTTATTCTTTTTGACTTTGAGTAGGGTTCTTTGTCAGCTTCACCGCCCCGAAACTATACTTGCGCTATTCAGCTCGGATAAGCCAAAAAGGTACATACGTTTGCTGATAACGTATATAAATGTTACCTGCTTATGCTTATAGACTAAGCGTACCTCGGTTTGTATAGTTGAATGCTCCAAATGGTGGGTTTTTGAAGCTTGGGGTGCTTGCTCCCACAAGAAAATCGTGGCCGCATCAGCAATCATGGCCTTCTGGAACCTGACGACTATAAAAACTCGCTTGCTCACAGGTGAACTTAAAAAGACGAGTCTCTGAAATTTAAGACGCGGTGTAGACTTTTGTGAAGTAGCTGTTGACGACTAAACTTGTTCAGAGCATCAGTGTCTACTTAACTTGACAGTTTGGTATTGGTCTCTTGATAGCGTTCATATCTGTCGTGGTTCTGCGTTACCATCGACAACATTCGGGAGCAAATCTTGAAGTAGCTGCAGAAGCTGAAAAGGAAGATTTAGCACAGGAGCAGCCGGACAAGGCTATAGTTGTCGCAGAAAAGATGTCCTGTGACTAGTGCCGAGGCTTTATCAGCGACATCTGAGACACTGTTGTGCTGTCCGAGGAGCGTTGTAGATCTTGCAATGCGAAAAATGGGTTCTCCCCCCTCCGGTGAATAATCTGTCTATAAAACTAATACCTTTTCTGTATAATGTATATTCTATTCAAATCACTTTGGCTCTTGCAATTTTGGAATGCGGGCATTTAGATAGACCGTAGAGTTAGGCCTGTTTTTTCCTTCTGTCCTAGTGGCTTATCTACTGTTGGAGAAGAACCTGGGAAGCTTTGTGTTTGATCTAGTTATGTATATGCATGATTAAAAAAATTCATTAGATCTAGTTATGTATATACAAGACGAAAAAAAATTATTGAGATACTTTTTTTTGTCTTATATGCCACATTGTCGATTTCATACACTGATTGAGATACTTTTGTAAGCTTACTTTTTTAAGGAGTATGAAAAAAAAAAAAGATGAAAAAAATTATTGATCGGTCCCGGGTTGACCCTGGAACCGGACCGAACCCATTGGGTCGGTCCGGTCCTTGGTCCGAGGCTCAATAGGGTCGGTCCTTGGTCCTAAAAATTGAGGACCGACACTGTACGGGTTGGTCCTAGGGTTAGGGGGTGGCCCGGACCAACCCGGACCATGCTCACCCCTACGCCTAATCGTATCATCCACGGAAATTTCTCCTCTTTCAAGGCAATGCTCGACCACAAAAATCTTCCAAATGGATCCACGAAATTTTAACCCTTACGGCACGATCACGGCCATCTTAAATCATGCACCATGACGTGTGGAGTTTGTATTTTAGGTCTGTGCTTTGATTGGACTCATTGAAATTTATAGTTTGATTGTACCGAACTATGATCGGTTAGAAAGAGAAGCTCTCATAGGCCAAGAGAATAACCATTTAGGGATGCATGACAAACCAGAATTTCTGTTCTAGAAATAATTTTTGTATTTTAAACTTGTTTCTGGAATAGAAATCTGTTTAATAAAATTATTTCATTTTTTTATTTCATTTTTTTATTTCTGAAATAGATTTTTGTTCCAGAAATAAGTTTGAAATAGAAATCAAAAGTAAATTTTTTCTACTTTTCTATTTCTAGAACATAAATGAGAAATGAAATTTTCTCATCCTTCGTTCTTACTATGAACCGATCATCCATCCGTCACTGTTGACCACCGTTTGCTAATGGCACCGTTGCCGTCTATTGGTCGCCAGCCGCCACCATCCACCAGTCGCCGGCCGCCACCGTCCGCCGCCCACCAATTGTCATCCACCGCCACTCGCCGTCCGCTACCCACCATTCGCTGCCGCCGCCTATCACCCATTGGTTGCCGGCCGCCATTGTTCGCAGGTTACCACCGTCTAAAAGGGATAAATTTTGTGTTATTATTAAATGAATTTCTATTTTTAGAGTAGAAATTTTGTGTCATTATCAAACGAGTATTTTTTCTTAGAAACTCATTTAGAAATAGAAATAAAAAAATCTATTTCTCTTTTAGAAATCAATTTCTGACCAAAATGATTATCATCCACGCCTTTATTAGAGGGTCTGTACTTTGGTTCTTAGGAGGAACATATGACTAACCTAGGCTAGAAAAGTTATTTTCCCTAAAAAGAGTTGAGGATTTGCAATGTAGTCAAAAATGAATAAGCAAAGCTTAAGCATGTATATTATGAAGTTTGCAAGAAAGGAGACTGCTAAAACAATTGAATAAATGGTAAAAAATGATCCGGTTGGTACATCGTTGCCAAAGGAAAAATATGGCTTTCAAATGTTAAAGGTGATAATGCACTTAAAGTAAGTGTGTGTCTAGATCTTCTTAATCGTCTCGCATTAGTGCCTTAACATGACCCAATTGGCTGCCTAAGTTCATAATGCAATAGAAATTGTTTTGCACTATCCGTGATAATTACATTCGTAGAAAGAATGCAATTTTGTGTTCTTAATTCATGAATAATCCGCCCCTCCTTCTTCTCTTTGGGAAGTATACTACTCACGAGACTAAATTCAGAGAAACCATCATTCATTCCATTTCACCAAAGCAAGTACGCTTTTTTTTTTTTTTTTTTTGGGAGATGCCATAAGTATAAGCTATAAATAACCAATAAGCAGGCTAAAAAAATACAGAAAATTAGTCAATGAGATTAAACTACGAAACTTAGACTTACTGAGCTTTGGTAGATATGACATGCAATGACGTTGGCGAGTTTTTTTTTTTTTTTTTTTGGGGGGGGGGGGGGGGTGGGGGTGTTGAATACGTTGGTATGTTTGTTTCCCATCGTAATTGTTAGAGCTAAAACAAGTCTAATCATATCATTTTCAATCGAGTTACTCTTATAATTATCGTGTCGTCCATATCTGCTTTTATTTTTGTTACGTTCATGTCGTGCTGAGATGTGTTCGTTATAGAAATGAGAGAAATTATACATAAGAAGTGACATTAGTGGTGGGGAATAGAGGAGAATCCCTTGCTCCATGTCGCAAAGACAATCGATTTAAGGCTTTTTTGTTTCATGAAATATATAGCATTTTTAAACAATGTTTTTCAAGAAATCATTTTTCAAGAAGACAATTTTTTTTAGTGTTTAGTTGAAACTCAAAAATAAATTGAAAAATATTTTCCGTCGTTTGTTAAGGAAAATATGATTTGACTATCCTAAAGAACCATAGACTAATTGGGTATTAATGACATGCACATGAATAGTCAAGGAACTGGGTACGGGCACTAAGGTCTTGAACTCGGCCTCAATGGACCCCAAACGGGGTTAGGTACCCAGGCTCGGGCATGGGAGATATGAGCACTAGCACTAGGGTTCTTGACTTGGTCTTGATGGTTCCAAGCATGGGCAATTGAGACTTGGCCTCAATGGACACGGGCACAAGCGCTGAGTACTCGAGCATGAACACTAAGTCTCTAGCACGAGCATTGGGATCCCAAGCCTTGGCACTAGCTCGGGCATTAGGGACTTGAGCCCAAGCCGCAAGGACCTAGGTATGGCCTTTGTGGACCCAGGCCTAAGCACCAAGGATTTGAGCTCGAGTGTCAAGTACCCGGCCTCTGGTGTTGGGATTTGGGCATGGGTAGTAGGATCCTACACTTGGCTTTTGTGGAGTTGGGCTGGATTGCCGAGTCATCAAGCATGGGCATTGGACCCTTAGGCTCAGCCTTGATGCAACCGGCACAAGCACTAGGGACCTAGGCACTAGCGTCCTTGGGCCTATCCTCAATGGAGTCAAGAGTGGGCATTGGGAATTGAGGCACCGACACTAGGGTAGTGGATTTGACCTTAATGCGCTTGGACTCCTGCGCTAGGGACCTAGGAACTAGTGTTGAGGTTCCCGTGTCCAAGCATAAATTTTACAATTAAAGCTTTGATTTATTGTCATATTTTGAAAATTGATTTTCAACTTATTAAAGAGGAAATTATTTTTTCTGATTTTAATTAAAGATTTTTCTTTTGACTTATTTTCTTTATCAATCCAAATATCAAAAAATGAAAAAATAAATTATTTGAAAAATACTTTTTGTGAAATAGTTATTTTTGACATAAAGCGAGGCATATGAATACTAAATTAACAATAATTGTCAAGAATCTCGTGATGTAAGCGACAAGCCCACTTATGACTCTCCCTTGTTGAGATGTCACGTCGTCAATGACGTGATATCGTCGTGTTTGACGCGTTATCTACACTTCGACGACCATATTGGAGTCATGGTCGTCCAAGTGGGCAGTCGGGATCTGGCTTTCTGATTGGGATTTACGTTAGGAAATTAAGAAATTAACATTGATTAGTTTTTGTCCGGTCGTGCACCATCGCCGATCGTTCAAAAAGGTGGTTGTGTCGACATCTTCGTCTTTTCAAAAGAGTGGAATGCAGAGCTTTATATATATGAGCACAACACGAGGGGAAATATAAAAAAGAAAAGAAACCATTCAACTTGTACATGTTCAGGTCAAATGGATGCTTTCTACTAGGAGTATGCAAAAGAACCAAAAATCACCTAGACCTCTTGGAATTAGACCGGACTGGACTGGACTGGACTGGAACCGGTAGTTCTCATGAAAGCTAATCTAGTTCCCGATTCCAATTTAGTGGAACTGATGAGTATTAGTCGAGTGCTTGAATCTAGGCATGGAACCGCCCACTCACTTATCCGGACCGAACTAGTATACATATATATTTAGTAAAAAAAAAACTACAAAATAATCAAGTAATCGCGTCAAAATCGCGCACCCGCACGTGGATATGGTGGGGTCCACCCTCACCTAATCACTCCTTTAACTACAAATGGAAATCCCACATATTTAAACTGATCCACTTGCTCCTACCTTTTCTACGTGGGACAAAGTAAAAAGCACCCATTTTGTTTTAACAAAAAAAATTCCACATCTGCTGTATCAGAAAAGAGACTTATCTAGGCACGCCCGGAGAGAGGGAGACTAACCTTCCATTGGCGCTCGCTCGAATTCAAGCTCTTTCCTTCTGTTTGGTTCTTTCGGAAAATTTCAGGATTGTTGTGGAGTGGAAGAATATAGTAAAGAACCAAGCTTGCAAGAAGAGCCAAATCGTAACTTGTTCGGGGTCTGTGTGCTGTGGAGTTGGTGGCAGCGGCGGGAGATGGGCAAGAAGTCGGCGACGGGTGTGGTGGTGGTGAGAGCAGGAGGAGGAGGAGAAGAGGAGTGGAGGAGGGTGGTTGGAGTCGACCTATGCGACATAGTTGCCCCGTGAGGTGCTCGTCTTGCTCCTGCCATGATATTCAGCATCCTGAAGAAGCTAGGAAGAGATACCATTAGGGACGGGGAGAAGCAGAGATTAGTTCTGGCTTTGGATGAGGTCTGTTCGAGTGCTACACCAAATTCCGGATCTGCGTGGAGGCCACTCTCAAGGAGTTGCTGGGACCTGAAGTTGCTGAGAATACGGTGATTGTGCTTTCGAATGACAGCTCAGGCATCGGAGCTGCCCTTCTTGTGGCCTCTCATTCACAATACCTCGAGATAGTGTGACCCTGGAGTATCTCGGTTTGACGAGAGTTTGCCAGTTTTTTCAAATTTCGTATAATTTCCCACCCTTTTCTCGGGATATCTTTTGGGTCTCTTTGTATCATACTTCAAGGCGGGGTACCTGTAAGTAGTCTAGAGGAGCAACGAATCCAGTAACTTTAGCCTAGATGGCTCAAGTATCCGAGGAAGAACAGACGCAATTGTATTAAGTTCATTTCTCTAGCAATATGAATAAATGAGGGATCAGTCTCCCATAAGGACTCTTTACAAAGCTCCCTTTTAGCCCTTTATTGCTGCCAATAAAACGGGCTACTACTATAGCGGGAACTTCTCAGGGGTTTTTAATTTATGGATGTTTTCATCAGAAATCATCAATGATAGATGGTTCAAGGAAAAATTATCTTGCACTTCAGAGGCAATAATGGTGCATCGGCAAGTCATTACTGAGAATCATCTGCGTTTCGGTTTATTGAAGAAAATCCTTGAAAGTCCCTTGAACTGCTAATCATTTTGAAGTGACCGATTGCGTCGTTGCAGGTGTGCGATTTTGCCTTATCCATGTCCAATGTGGACCAAAGTTGTTGTAAACAGTGTTGCGGATGCGTGAGATGATGCTTACTGTTCTCAACACTCAATGCTATAAAAAGAAAAGAAAAAAGAGTCTTATTTCTTGGTTCCTTCTGTGTTAGCATCATTTGATAGTAATTCTAGAAGAGCTTTGCTAGCACAACAATCTTTAAGCTATTGTGAGAATAACAGCTTATTATGAGTCACAAATTCGACTCCACAATGTTTTATAAATTTTTGTTATTTGATTTTTTGTGATCTAAAACAGACTATTATTTTCACAGTAAATTAAAGATTGTTACCCAAATATTTTTCATTCTAGAAAGTATTTGAGTGAAGGAGTTTTCTTGGAAGCAATCAATGGATTTGCCATTTTCACCGAGGTACAAATGTGGCAAAAGATTAGACATTCAATAGTTATATTAACCGACATTCCTAGCCAGCATCTCTCATTGTAGACATGACTATTTTCTTTGTAGTCTAAGTAGCAGGAGTGCGTACTCTTCATCTTTGATTTTTTTCTTCAATAAATACAGGTTTGTTCAACACCTTCTGCGCAAAGTGCACAAAATTGTTCTCTATCTAGCTCAAATTTACATAGCCATCTCTCATATATTCTATATCTATAGCATACATTCAGAAACTAATCTTAGGTATGGGTCACTACTACATGGTTAGACAAAACATATGACGCTTGTCTTCATGTAGGATACGTTGAGGAAGTTTCACATAAGTTGGGAGTATGTATAGCTCCACGACGGCAAAATGAAGTCATTAATCAAAGTAGACTATGTTCTGCTTATGCTTTTCTTCCCCCAATTTTATTTTATCGGGTGCATAATGTTTAGACTTATCAAATAGGTGGATAGGGTTGGTTTGGATGGGTTAAAAATGAGTCTGACTAAAAATGACACATATTTTACATTATAAAATTTTAGCGACATATACCAAATTTAACTTGGACCTGATTCATGCCCCATCCAATCCAAATTCTAATTGTTAGTAACTTAACCCCTTAAATATGGAGAATCACATACCTAAAAGAGATAAGTAAACTGAAAGTCTTAAAATTTGTTATGAAAATTTTTACCTACCAAATGAATTACTTTTTTTGGAAGCAATGACACTAGTTTCATCCCAAATGAAAAAAAAAAAACAACAAGAAAAAGAAAAAGAAGGCAATAAATAATCTTAAATGAAGAGTGGACCTCCTATTTGAGCTTAGTCTTTGTTGTGTGGATGTAATTGAAAATTTTTAAGTTCCAAAAACATGCTGAAGTGAGATTCAAGTAAATTAACCACTGGGGTTTGCCTCAGTGTGTGGCATCCCAAAAAAATTCAAAGCCAAGCCATAAGGTGTGTTAAAGTTTCTAATTAGGTGATAAAAATTTCCATGGCTTATGCTTTAGCCATTAGTCTTTTAATTAGATGATTTGTGCATATGATTGTGAAAATTTAAATTTGATAGATTAATAATTTATGCTTGGCCACGTACTTTATAAATTAAATTTCAATAAACAAGATGCCCCAAGACTTTGGCCAAGATGAAAATTGAAATTGAAAAATATTAATAGAGGAATTTCAAAAAAGAAAAAGAAAAAAGAAGAGAGGGTAAAAATTCGATTGGGCCTTAAGCCCAAGAGTGGAACTTTAATGGGCCAAGTTGGCCGGCCCATTAAAGCCCACAAGTGGGCTGCCGTCAAGCAAGGGGGAGCGCCAAGAGTGGCCGAATGGCCCAAGCCCAAGAAGCCCAAACCCAATTCAAAATTTAATAAGACAAGTGGCAAAGGAGAAGGCCATGCATTGGCCATGGTTAAGGCAATCTCATGATTGCAAATGATGAGCTCTAGGGGGTATAAGAAGGAAGAGAGAGAGGGTGGCTAGCCATTTGCTCGCCCAAGGAGAGAGAGAGAGAGAGAGAGAGAGAGAGAGAGAGAGAGAGAGAGAGAGAGAGAGAGAGAGAGAGAGAGAGAGAGAGAGAGAGAGAGAGAGAGAGAGAGAGAGATCGTGCGAGAGGGAGGAGCGGCCGAGAGAGAGAGAAAGGAGGAGGGAACTGCCATCCGTCCGCCGTGTGCCGCCGTGTTCGCCGCCCTACGCCGTCAACCGACCGGTCTAGAGGCAAGTGAGAGTCCTTTAGCTTCTCTTGCATGCTTGTATGTCGTTTGCATGTTGAGCTTTTGGGTGTTAGATGAGAAAAACCGAAGCATGGATGAGTTGTGGGTGAATGGTGTGACTGTTCTTGCTCGGATCGTGTAAGTCAGTAACTTGTTTGAGCTTGCATGTGTGTTTAGAGTCCGATTTTGGCCTCGATTTCTTCATGAGAGTTGTAGCTAACATCTTGAAATACAACATACTGAAATTTCGTGGAAAATGATGGAGATTTGAGCGGTTAAAGTCTCATCCTACGGAGACCTCAGATCTGGAGAGTTTTTACTGGCCTCTTGCTGAATTCGTGGTTGCATGTTGGTTTGTGATGAGAATATCACTTTGATTTCTTCATGAAAGTTGTAGGAGACATCTTAAAATACAACATACTCAAATTTTAAGTTAAATGAACAAGTATAACCTAGTAAATCGACTAGATCTTGAAGACGATCATTCTGGTGATGTATTCTGAGATACCTGAGACTTCATAGACATAGATGATGACTATATTCTGGTTATTTGACCTAGATATCTTCATGAAAATTGTAAAGGATATCTTTATGTAGAACATATCCAAATTTCAGAGAAAACGAAAGAGAATAGGTAGGTGAAATCTCAATATTTCGGAGATGTGTACACTGGACGATGCGGTAATGAGTCCAGAAGCTTCGTGAGGTCGTATAAAATAATCTAAAAAGAATATGGCTTGGAGTTATTCATGAAAGTTGTACGAAAATTCCTTAGCTATAACTCAGTAAAATTTCGTAATTTTTGGAGACCGTATGGATATTTTAATTGGATTTCTTCGGAAATTGTGCATTCTGGTTTTATCCGAATATTATGTGCTGTTTTGTGGAAATTGTGAAATTGTGTGAAATTCAATTTGGCCATAAATTTTGCATGAAATTGTCATCCTATTGGTTTGTTTAATGATTGCTTGAATTTTTAAAATTTTGGGAATTTATAGATATTGAATTTAATAATAATAATAATAATAATAATAATAATAATAATAATAATAATAATAATAATAATAATAATAATAATAATAATGGATTATTTTATTGGCCATAAATTCCATTGAAATTATTAATAAATATTTATACATTGTTGCATGTATGATGAGATATTGGTGTATGTATGACATTGAATTGTGATGCATGTGTGAATGCTATGCTAAGTATGACTTGTTTGATGTCACGCCATATGCCATGTTAAATTGAAATCAAAATAATGGTAAATGTGGATAATGATAAGTGAGGAAGTGGTTGTGGTGGAGGATGAGGCCGGAATGTATAGAGTGTTGAAGAAATCTTTCTAGAATATTTTGAAGTTGACAAAACGTTTCGTCGATCTAGTCTGGATATCTGCAGATCGTCTAGTTTAAAGTCTGAAGACTTTCTGATCACCAGACTCAAGATTCAAGACTCAAGACTCAAGACTCAAGACTCAAGACTATTCTCACTGACAGTCTTTCTAATCCAGTGACGAAGGAAATCCAGAGCCGAAGTTTATGGTTAATGATTTAATCCTATCCTCTGGAGAAGATCTCTTGGTTGGATAAATATATCGGATTCTTTTATTTGTATCTAGATCAATTGAAGATCCGGTGGTCGACGAAATATTCTTGGAATGTTCTATTCTTGGAAACCAAGATCCTGATTGTATGGGCGAACATGATTGATGGACTATCGTTAGGTTCCTTTTATAGCTCGAATGATCTCCTTAATTGATTCCGTCCAACGGGTAGATTGGAGGAATTCCTTTGGTAAGTGCCAACGGTATGATGGCATAAAGAAGTATAAAAAGGAAGACGTTCTAGTTGTGAAAAAACGTGATCGATAGAGAAATTCCAGAGTCTGAAGCACCTTGATTATTAGTCGATACAGTTTGAGCGAAATTGTATACACAGAGAGTGTTTATACTTGATGATATCTTGAGCGAGTGTGGTAGATCATCTACACCTAGAAATCAAGGAAGATCAACGCTGTAACATCTCTTTGTTCATAGTGGAATCCAGCCTATTGGCTGTCAATGCAGAAGAGTGGACGTAGGCTTGAATCAAGCCGAACCACTATAAACCGCGTGTTCATTTCTCTCTTTCCTTTACTCAGTCTTGCGTTGATTATTATTTATCGCAAATCCTTCAACTGTTTAAGTATTGTGCAATCATCCGAAAAATCTTTTATATACCTATTCACCCCCCCTCTAGGTATTCGTACTAGCTATATCATAGAGATGCATTGCCGGATTACCCTAGGAGATTCAGGATGCCCGGAATGTGGGGGGCCGAAAGCCTTGTCGGAGGTCTTTGCCTGAAGGGAAATGCCTCGCGATGCCAGGATTTGGGGTGTGGGATGCCCGGTCAGGGAGTGTAAATGCCGGAAGCCCTGTCGGAGGTTTCTGCCCGAAGGGAATGCCTCGTGATGTTAGTTGAGATGCGAGATGCCTGAAATGTGGGGGGCTGGATGACTAGTGGCCTGGGAGGCTGAATGCCGGAAGCCTCAGAGGTCTTTGCCCAAGGGGATGATGAAATTGATGATTTGAGGAATGGGTGATGTGGTGATCAAATTGAAAGCTAAAAGTGGAAATTAAACTATGATATGATATGCATGATGATATGCATGATGATGATGATAATATGTGATGTGAAATAATGATGAACACCCATGATATGATATGCATGATGATGTGCATGATGATGATGATAATATGTGATGTGAAATAATGATGAACACCCATGATATGATATGCATGATGATGTGCATGATGATGATGAGATGATATGCATGGCGATGATAATGATGATGATATACGATATGACATGTGTAATATGATGATGTTATGATGATGATGACATGCGTGATGAAATGATGCCATGATGATGATGACGTGTGTAATGTAATGATGTCATGATGATGATACACGTGTATGTGTTATAAATTGATATGATGATGCATGATAGTATGCGCATGGCTTCAAGGTAAGTAACGCCTGCAATGCATGTAAGATTTGCCTGATGCATTGAGTTGTTATTGGATTTCCCTATCTACTGAGTGGTTGTACTCACCCCTTTTGGGGACCAACATTTCAGATTAGCAATATGCCGCTTCCTGCCGTCGCGCGAGGTGCATTTTACAGGTTACCGTCCGATGTCGAGGTAGAGTGCGAGGAGTTCAGCTGTCCTTCTGTACTTGGACTCACCTACATACGTGTGCGCTGTTTTGTTTCATACGACATAGGCCTAGCTGGGGGCTCGGTCGTTCAAGAGTTTGTTTCTGTCCACGTTCGCCGCGATGGGGTGATGGGAGGGATGCTACCGCCGCCACCGCCTGACGCATCGGACTGGGTGTGAGACCTGTGCACGACGAGTAGGGGCTGTGTTTTTTTGGGGATCGTTAGCCGACACTTATGATGGGGGATTGTACACGTGTGATGTAGAGGGTCGAGGGTTCTTTTTGAGGTTTTAGGCTGGACATAGCTGAGTCCTAGCTTTCCCTTTTTGATGTACCGACCCAAAAGAAGTCCCATCTTGAAAATATATGTAAATAAAGTGTCATGACTTGTTTATAAAATTATGGTGATTAGTGGTGTGTATTTGTATCATGGTTGGTAGGGGGAGAGATGGTGATGTTTTAAATTGCTTCCGCTAATGAGTCGCGCTGGGACCGTTTTGTTTTGTTTTTTTTTTTTTAAATGTGTCTATGAATTACGACACATCTTCTAAGGAGAAAGGTAATAAGGAGTAACATTGGTGCTGGTGACGACCTGTGAAGGGTTCGAGGTGTCACACAGTTATCACCATTTCAACATGGAAAGAGGAGATGGGGAATTCGAATCCCCACCTTCATGGGGAATTCGAATCCCCACCTTCTTAGGGAGGATTAGGGATGGGCACGATATAGTTTTAGGAGTGAGCTTCGACTCTTACACCTTATAAGGAAGCAGGGCAAAAGGCTGAAAGTGAAAGTTAGAGCGGGAATAGAGTAAGACCAACCAAAAAATAAAAATAAAAGATTCAAGCTAATTGAGAGGGGTAAGACATAAGAGTAACTTTGTGTTTTAGTAAAACTGAAACCAAGCAAAAAGAAGAAAAATAAGGTAAGAAATAATCTTGAATCAAAAGTAGGATTTGTAAGGGATAATGTGGTCAATCTAAGGTGGTAGTGGGTGCTATAGTTTAAAAAAAAAAAAAAAAGTATCACGAAAAACTCCAAACTGACATACTTACGACAAATTTATCGTTCGCTAGTCTTCGTTGAATTTTATTATCAAATTTCTAAGTTGGATGACATGTGACAATTAGTGGATATATCAATTTAGGGTTTTACCATCCATTTATTACATATGTACCGATTTGTAGTTTTATACGATATTAATCTAATTGAACATAAATTAATTGATGGTAAATTTATCATAAATATATTAATTTAAATTTTTTGGTGATCTAAAAATTAATTTGGGGTAAAATTGTCAAAGGTGTACTAGTTTGAGATTTTTGATAATCAAAAAATTAATTTAGAATAAATTTATTACAAGTGTACTAGTTTGAAATTTTTCGCAATATTGTGCGAACGTTAGATTATGTAACTTGCACTCAGTGAGGCAAATGTGAGATGCAACGATGTTAGCATGTTTCCTATCACAATTGGTAGAGCTCAAACGAGCTTAATCATTTTATTTACCATCTAGCTACTCTTTCAGCGATCAAGCTGTCTATATCCGTTTGTTGTTTTCTTTACTTTCATGTTGTGTTGAGGTGTGTTCGTAACAGAAATGGTTGATCAATTTCCCAGCCCTGACATCATGAGTGGTATTGTAAATTGGTTGCCTTCGCCAGTTGATGGACTTACGTCTAATCAGGATAAACTAAAAAATAAGAAGTCTAGATTTGTCTCTTACCCAGATTTAAGTAGGAAAATCAAGAAATCAACGTCGATTAGTCTTTGTCCTGTTGGGCACCATCATATCTCTCCCCCTTAGGCCGGAAGAAAAACGTTTGTATCTCTCCGAGGAACTTATTCATCGAAGAAAAATTATCTAAAAAATCTTAAACCTATTACACTTTTACCAATTTAGTCGTAAACTTTTCAATTTTCCCTATCTAGTCCTAAACATTTTCATATTTTGTCAATTGAGTCAATCTGGCTAATTTTGATCGGAATTCACTAACATGGACGTCAATCGTGTGGACGCCAACCATCTTACGTGACACGATCCACACTAACATAAATATATTTTAATAGTATTTTGATTTTCTAATGTTTTTTTTTTTTTTTTTTCCTTTTCTTTGTTTTTTTTTTTTTTTTTTTTTCTATTTTGGAGTTAAGGCTGAGAAAGGTGGCTGGTCAACTCTTGCTAGCTGCAAACGAGGCCCAACCAATCCTCACCTCACCGACTCTAGGCGATGGCCACAATGCCTTTGCATGTGACTGGCGAGGGTCGGCCAACAACCATCACTAACCCAGATCCAAAAATTGCAACAAAAAAAAAACAAAGAAAAGAAAAAAAAACCATAAAAATTTCAAAATATTATTTAAAAACATCCATATTAGTGCTGCGGCAAAAGAACAGTCCAAGTGCCATAACTTGGCACAGGGGGACACTTAAGTGCCATAACTTCAAAATGGTACACTTAAGTGCCACTTTCTTTTTCTAATGGGACACTTAAGTGCCACCTCCGGCGACCCTTACTGGAAATCCCACATGACAATATTTTATTATTATTTTTTGCCTACATGGCTCGCCAGAGAGCTGAGTCGACTATAACTCACCAGAAACGACGTCGTCTACATAATAAAAGCCCCAAATCTTCCAAATATGACATCGTCTCCCCAAATGCCCTAAATCTAATACCCTAAATCGGCCAAAATCCCTATTGAAGTGCTCGAATCCAAGTCTCGAACCCTAATTTTTATTTGCCCAAAATTCATTCGTTGAATCTTGGAAATGGAGAGCAGGACTCGCAATAGCGCCTCAATTTCCTCTCACCGAAGCGAAGGAGAAGGCCAGCGTTTCTATTTTTGTGGGTTACCGAATCCAAGAAAAACATTGTGGACTCAAATCAATCCTGGGAGAAGATTTTATGGATGCGCCCGATATAAAGAAACATCGAAGTGCAAATACTTCAAATGGATCGATGCGAAGTTCTCTGACCGAGCCACAGATGTGATAATGGATCTACTTCATAAAAGACAGCAATCTCCATCTGTGTTCGTGGACGACTTGAATGATGTTGACTCAATGCAAGCTCAAGCGTCTTCAGTTAAACTTTTTAAGAATGAAGTCTCAATGTACGCTCAAGCATCTTCAACTAAATCTTTCAAGAATGAAGTTTCAATGATGAAAATTGAACGAAAGTATTACCAAGCGTGTATTATGGTGTTGTTTTGTTGTCTATTGTACTTTATGATGAAATGTAAAGTATTTGAAAATGAAAAAAAGTTTCTCCGACTGTCATAGTTAAAAATGGTGTTGTTTTAGATTAAACATAGGCTTTTTTCTTTTTGAAAGATGCGAAGAAGTTTGTGTTGTTCCACAAGATCATTGTGATTTTGTTGTTGTTTGTGCTGTCGTATGGACTTGCCATAAGTTTACCATCATCTTCTCTGTTTTGATGCAGACCAACATATACACAAGACAAACATGAGTGATTACCCAAGTGCCATAAGTTGTATTTAGTAATCACTTAAGTGCTAGTCGCAATGAAAAAATGATCACTTAAGTGTCACTTGTAGTTAAAAGTGAATAGTTAAGTGCCAAGTTTTTAAGAATATGATTAGTTAAGTGCCAATTTTTTTGTGGGTTTTCTCTAAAAATTGCGCCAACCACCAACACTGGCTGCACCACCAAGCATCACCACTAGCCACACTACACACTAGGTGCTCCAGCCACCACCATGCTGGTGGTGTTACTGCATAAGGTACTAGTGCAAGCTGAGCCTTGCACTAGCTTGCACCAGTACATATGGTGTAAGATGTGCAAACTGCACACTTGTACCAGATGTAGGTGCAAATGCTAAGCCTATAACCCCCACCACAAACCCATAATCACCAGGCATCATCACCAGCCACACCAGCACCCCAGCCACTATATTAACACCCCAACAACAAACTCACTACCACCAAACATTACCATCCACCACCACCAGATACATCAGCACTCTAGCTATCACCACAAAACACCAACAGCAGCAGCAACAAGTAAAAGCAGAATCCATGATAAACAACAACATAAATTGAAAAGCAGCGCAAGATCATTTCATTAATATTGAAATTAAGTCTGACAACATCAATGAATGACAAACTAAAGAAAAAAAAAGATGGTTATCCATACCAAGTCTGACAACATCAACGTTTACATAACTGTTTTGACTCATAAGCTCCACAAATCCTATCACATCTCATCTCATCAATCAATATGCACGACACCCCATGTTCGTGCTCCTTTCGATGGGCCTTTCACTTGATTCATAATTCTGGCACTCTTTCTAACTGGACGTGCAACTTCTTCTTCAACCTTCTCAGTATCCATTGGCTCTGATGGAGCTGCAAATGTCCTAGGCCGAATTGAATTAAAAGGAGTTGGAGCTGGAGCTGGGTTCTTTCTCTTCTTTTTTGCTGGCACAGTTGATGTTTTCTTTTTTGTTGGTGCAGCCGTTGATTCTTGAGTTGGGCTTGAGATAAGAACCTCTGAACTTCTCCCATGCTACAAAAAAACAATAAATTGTTAGCAAAAGTCTACATCATAAATTAAATTAAATGCAGTCAATAAAACTTACATTGAGAATAATTGTTCAAATACGCTCATTTGTATAAATGTCATAGCCATATTGTCTTAACCTCTTCCTAATTGCCCCTCTTGTTTGAATATGGGCGTCACTTTCAGGAACTTGTGATTTGTTGCCCCTTTTTCCTGCTTTCTTGGGCTCTTCAACTACAGCCGGGGCTTCTTCGACCAATTTTTCAGCTGGGCATCTTCTAGATGGCCTTTGTGTAGCTGCCCCTTCACCTAGCCTTGTTCTAGTTGTCCTACTGTGTAGCCCTTCAACTTCAGTGACACCTCCTTCTGTTGGGCGTTCTAGTGGTACTGGTAGTGGTACTTGTGGTGCCCCTTGCAGTGATTCTTCTGGTGGCCCTTGTGATGATCCTAGAGGTGGCTTTTGTGATGGCCATTCAGTAGGCAGTTGAGTTCCAACTTGCTTCTTCGAACCTGAGAAAGAGGCCAAAAGATACCATAAATATAATATCGAGACATATAAGTATATAAAGAAAATGAAAAATTGAATACAAATGGTTGAATTTACCATTGGGTATTTCTTTCATTGCTGAAGAACAGTTGACTACACTGGCCGTGATGCTGCTTGGGCCAATCCTTCACCTAGCTATCTTCTACCTTGCCTTCTTCGAACAGGCTGTGCAGTTTCATGACTTACTGAGGTTCTTCTTATGACCTAACAAACACATTACATACAAGGCCAAATAGGATATTATGTACATTTTTATGATAAACGACAAAACAACATAAACATAAAATAAATTTCATGACTTACCGGAGTTCTACTTGTTGATTGAAGAATAGTCGACTCACTTGGCCCTGCTGTGTGCATTTCTCCAATTGTCTCTTCACTAGGCCCTTCACCTTGCCTCAACGGTTGTTGTTGCTTCCTCAATTGACAACCTTTAACGTTGTGGTCTGCTAGGCGACAATAAGAGCGCATTATCTTTGCACCATGCCTGCTCATTCTTTGCTGACCCAAGACCTCTCCCTCCACCATTCTTCATTTTCGTTTTATCCTTCCAATTTTCTTCTTCAGTGGTAAAGGTTGAGGTGCTTCATGATCCATGGGCTCCCAAAACTTGCTACTTCTAATTGACTACATCATGAACTGATAGGAAGCAAGATATTTTGATTTATGGTACCAATCATCGATGTAATCATCTGTACTGTCGCCCTTCAACTGGATGTCACATATGGCATGTGCACATGGAATTCCACTTACTTGCCATACTCTACATGAACACTTCCTACTTCCTAGATTGACAACATACTTATTTGCACTGTTCATTATCTCATATCCATCATCTCCATTCCAAATAGGATGACAATGCCTACTTGCAGCCAAGTTCTCATCTAATTTCTTGGCAATCCTAGGATCATATTGTCTTGTCCACTTTGCGGCCTCATCTCTTTGTTTCTGCAGCCGAGTCATAACCGCAACTCATATATCTTCAAGCATTGAGATGACTGGTTTGCATCTGGCATCTATTATCTTTGAATTAAATACTTCACAAATGTTGTTGTCGACGTTATCGCACTTGAACTCCTCACTGAAGAATGCCCTGCACCAATGCTTCGGTTCTAGTTAAAATAGGATAGCATAACCTTCCTTTGTCAATTGAAGCAGTTCTTCTTTGGCTAATCTAAAGTCAGCCATGTTTGCACTCTTTGCTAATTGCCAAAATTGCAATTGCAGCTTATCTCTTTTATAGGTCTTTGCCCAATTTCCGTATATATATCGCGCGCACATTCGATGTTCAGCATGGGGCAACAACTCGGCTACTACCGGAACCAATCCCTGCAATAATTCAAAGTAAGAAATACTAGAGCAAATTCCATGTTCATATTACAAAGTAAACTATTGACTAAACTTTTCAAAAAGCAAGCATTACCTTTTGTTGGTTGCTCATGAATGCCCACCCTTCCCCGTTTGTTATCTCCAAGTCAGCCATCAGATTTTTTAAGAACCATGACCAATTGTCCTTATTCTCAATCTGTTGACACCTAAATTTTTGCATAATTTTTAGGGTTAATTTTTACTTTAAAAAAAAAACACACATGGCATATAGTTTAGAAACATTTATTTTATTTTATTTTTATTTTAGGCCGCCGGTGAAACTAGGATTTTTCACATATTCTGTTCAGATTCTTCACATATTCAAGTAATATACACTGGGGGTGTATTTTGCCTAAAAATGGAATTACTTTCGGATGGAATATGTGGAAAATGCAAAAGAGAATATTGCACAAGCAAAATTGAAAAAGAAATATGCAATAAAGATTCAATTTTTTTACCCTATAAAAGGTGTGATGGGGTAAAGAAAAAATGGGGGGGGCAAAAATCTTGAGAGCAAAGGTGAAAAGTTGATTTTTTAAGAGGGATTTTCGAAAAATGGAGAGAAAAATTTGAGAAGAAAATTCGTGCAAGAAAAAAAAAAGCTTCCGTCCGTCTTGGTCCTTGGTCAGAGAAAGCTTTTCTCTTTTCTTTCTCTGACCAAAAAAGGGAAAAGTCAAGAAAAGATAGAGAGAGAACGTGTGAATAGACAAGAGAGAGAAAAAAAAGGAATAAGGAAATAGAGGGACTGTTTGTCTTCTTCACAGACTCCCTTCTGTCCGAGCTTCGTGCCGATCAGAGGCATCGGCACTTTCTCCGCCAGCTCGACGCCGGTGCGCCCGATGCCATAGCCGTGCCGCTTCTGCCGTCGACCCAGCAGCCTAGACCACCTCCGCTGGTCGCCACTCCTCCATGCCCCAGCCCTCGCGACGCCGCCCCCACTGCTGTTGTCCCGATCTCACCGCTTGGGTGCCTTGACGCCGGTAGATCTAATCCTGCTGCCGACCAGACGCCGTAGCGGTCTGTGAGTTCGCTTGTCCACAACACCGCACCGCTGAAGCCCGCGGCCTGCTCACCTCCGCCTGTCCCTTTCGCTCGAAGCCTGACGCCGCCGCGCCTTTGCAACCCGTGACCCGCCGACCTCCGCACCCCTGCCGTCGCCGAGCACCCGAGCATCTCTGTCCGCCCCCCTTCCACGTTGGGCCACGACATAATTGAGAATACACTGCCACAATTTAGAGCAAAGGAGAGTGCTGCCGCAGCTCTTACGGGGAGAGAGAGCAATAGAGAGAAGAGAACTCCGGAGCCCTTCTCGACGCTAATTCCGCAGATCGAGCGAAGAAGCCGGCAAGCTCCTAAGCAAAAACCACATAGCAAATCACATTGAAGTCAACAACTAGAGACGACCAGCTCGTCCACCAATCGCCTCACCCGCGTTACAAGTCCTCCTTGGCCGTGAGCAGCCAACGCCGATTTTGTATTCTTGGTTGAATTTTTTGCAGGTTTTGCCGAGGTCCAACAAGGCCACCATCTCTTGTTCAGCATGAACACCACGTCATGTTTTTGCGGCCATCATTTGCAACCAATGAAGTCCAAGCAAACCAATTCCCACGAAGCCCACATCTCTTGTTTTGTGACGTGAGCCTAGCAAGTGTGCAAATGGCGGCCGCCACTTGTATCTTGCAGTCGGCGACACCCCAGCTACTGTCCAGAACTGTTCCTCAGTTGAAGCAATCACCCTTCGCAAGCCATCCCTCGACAAATTCGAATTTGGAAGTTTATTCGGCAATTAGGTAAAAAATCTCATCTTAATTTGATTTAAACATCATATTGCTTAGATTGATGAGATTGATATCTAATTTAAACCTTTTGAGTAAGAGGTATAATATTCATTAGGATATATTTCCCAAGTCTTTAGATGGAATAATTAATCACGCGGAAATAATCAAGCTGATTTGGATATTGTTCCTTGATTTGAACGATGTATGATATCTTTGATGATTTTGAATGATTTGGTGTTTATCTTTTAATTGCTTTATTTATCCTGAAAATACAAAAAAAAATTGCATTTGCATATCATGTAGATTACAATAAATTTCCTATATAGAATTGCATGATAGAATAGTTAGATTATTTTCTAATTATATTAGAACACATGTTTAGATGGTATCTAGGTTAGATAATATCCTTGAATTAAATTGCATGCCGAGATAAATTTATGAGTTAAGATATGATTCATATTAGTCTATTTCCTAACTTAAGATAGATGATATCTCACTTTAGTTAGATTTTTAATTATGAATTTTTTGTATATAAAAAACACAAAAAGAAATGTCATTGCATGTCATATAGAATTAGATTCATGAAATGCATGTCACTTAGGGATTGTTATTAGATCCATTTAATTAGAAATTGCATGACATTAGAATTAGGTCATTTAGTTAATATTGTATTGCATATTGCATGATTCTCATTAATTAAGTGAAAAAAAAATAAGAGAAATCGCGTGTTAATTAGAAATCATATCAAGGTTAATGGTGTGAATTTTAATCTAACCATGCAGATGCTTTCATTGCTTTGAGGTAAGTTTATTTTTGCAATTTATTCATTATTTATCTGGGTATTAAATTTGTGATTTGCGCACCCGCATGATCACCTCACATGTTAGGAAAATAAATTTGAAATCAATTTAAGCTGCCTGCAAAAACATTTTTGGAAAATAAAAAATGGTACCGAATGGGTATTAGAGGAATCTAGTGTAATAAAGTCCCCGTACCCATAGTCTCTGGTTCGTAGGAGTAAAGTAAAACCCTCGTTGCTATACTTGGGTTTCTAATCGACCCACCGAAAAATAGATTAGTGGCGACTTCTGATTAAAAAGATCAATTACATGTTAAGAACTTAAACTTAAGTCGCGAATTGGTATGGGCTTGGGAGAGCCCGAGTTAAGTTTAGGCTTAATAATCCATTAGCCAAATTTTAGGTGGTTCACTCGAAAAATTAGGTCGCGACACAATCTTTACAATTGCCCAAGCTAGTGAGAACATTTGGTTATTCGCATCTCTTCCAATCGCTGCCAACAATTCTCCCTTGCACAAGCCTTTCAAGAAACAGCTGTCCAATCCTATAATCCGTCTACAACCAGCTAAAAATCCTCGTCTACATGCATCAAAGCACACATAGAACTTTTCGAACTTGGTCCCATGATCAGGAAGCGGTCTCTCAATCACCTCTACATACACTCTAATTGTAGGGTTTTGCAGCCTACACTCCCAAGCATACTCCCACACTTGCCCATATTCCTTAGCATACTAACTAATAAGTATCTTTATCACCTTTTTCTTCGCTCTTTTGCACTGATTCCTAGATACATTGATGCCTACACACTCCTTCATCGGCATCCTAAAGTTAGTAATTTTCATCTCGGGCATTAGCTTGATTAGATCGAAGAAGTGCTTGGATAATCATGCACTTGTTATCCTTTTGTTTTGAAAATTAGTGGAATAAATGTGTTCCTCTTGGTAGGCTCTAATCTGGAAAGACCCACTCTTCTTAACAAACGCACCGTAAATCTTCCATAGACAGTTTTGCTGAGAACACCTAACTCTTACAAATTTATTGGTATTTCTAATGAAATCAATATTTCTTTGTGTAGCAATGGAGTTCTTCAGTATAGCTTCCCTAAATTGTATCGCATCATGTAATTTTATACCTATTGACAAAGTAAGAGAGGTAACAGATGGATCATAGGAAGGAAACTTACTTTTCCTTCTACACATAGCTCGCTGATCTTCTTCAACTTCATCTTGGGAAGTTGCGGTGTCAATGCTTTCTTCATAATCTGTCTCCAGGACCTGGCCAGCAACACCAACATCTACAGGGCCTTCGTCTCTGTTTGGATGTTCATCAGCTACATGCAAAGTTGCAAATCTTTTGGACAAAAAGTCCCTTTGTTTTTTCCTTGATTGTGTAAGCTCCACATCGTCGGCATCACTTAAGATTAATAAATTTTCATTTTCAGCAGCCAACCCTTCATCGTCATCGTCATCATCACCGTCACTGGATTCAGCTACTTCCCAATCTAATTCAGTGATGATGACATCACCCATGTCACAATCGCTCTGGTGAACAGCATCAGCGCCCCTCTCCTCCCCATCCTGTCCATCATGCCCTACTTCATTCGTAACCTCAGTACTAGCTTGAATACCATCTCCTCATTCTCCTACTTGGGTGTTATCTCTGTCATCATCTTCATCCTCACTATCACTATTGTTTTCAACAAATACTTTCGCCTCTTCGCCATGAAGATAATGATATAAGACATCCCTTAAACCATTATCATCTTCCAAAACTCTCAAACCATCTCTCAAGCCTTTTCCAGGAACACAGTACATTAACTTTTGTACTCTATAAGGCAAAAATGTCACTATATCCCTAACAAATCCAATATAAGATGCATTCTTTATATCTACAAAGATAGTACCCCCATTCCTCCCCTCATACTCCCACTCATCCTCCCCAATCACAAAATCTTCACTGTAGTAAACGATGACAACAACATAGTCTTTACGCGCCATTTCTGCAACAAAAGAGGACAAATATACAATTAACTTTTGGGACCACATTCACAAAAGACAGACAATTGCAAGTGGAGGTCCCTACACTCTTTATTAAAAAAAAGAAAAGAAGAAAGAGAGAGGGAAGATGCGGTCAGACGACAGCTGCAGCTTGAAAAGAGGCCTCAAGACAAGGACAAATAAAGATGAGACCCGACAACTACTTTGATTATGTCGTCGCAGTCCTTTAAAATATGGAGAGATTCCTCAGTATGGGTCATCAACAATGCAATTTTATTAAAAAAATATCCAGAAGTCCCCATCCCCACTGTCGCGACCCAATCTCGCCACCTCTTGAAATGTATCCAAGGATGGGAAAGGTCGAGATTAGGGGTACTTGATCTCGAGATCGCGAGCTCTCCCAAGCTCGTACCCCGCGTGACAATAAGTTTATTTATGCGATCTAATTGTTTATAACAACCTAAAAATATACAGGAGTTGCCACTAGGCTCATTTTCGGGGGTCGACTAGAAACCCAATCGAGGGTCGGGAGTGTTCTCTCGATTTCTATGCAACCAGATATCTAGGTTCGGGGACTTGGGTTACGCTAATATTGCTATTAGCGCCCTTTCGGTACCTAAACAGTATGTTGTATTTTTCCTAATATGTCCATGCGTTTCTTTTTATATTTTCGGAATCATCAATTCCTAGACTAAGTGATCATGCGTGGTTGATCATTTTTATGCTATTCTATTTCTAAAAGAATAAAAAGGAAAACAACCAATGAAATTGATATTACAAAACATGAAGTAAACAATCAAGAAAAGCAGTTAAACTTATCAGGCAGTCCTAAAAAAAAAAAAAGAAAACAATTAAAAAGGAAAGAAAAAAAAACCCGCAACTCGTCGGGTTTTATGCAATGCATGGAACTCGAGACATATGTCAGGAAAATGGGTATTACATGAAAATGGTCAGAATGGATATCGACCTCCACCATCTTCACGCCTTCTCCATCTTCAAGGTCCTAATCTAAGAAATTTATGACTAAATGCATACAAGTGAAAGAAACAATCATCATAACTAAGATCAAAGCAATTGGGGTAGAACCCATGTATGATTGGCTCTAAGAAAAAAGCGTAGAAATCAAGCACTTTATAAAGAGCAACTTTCATGAATGGAATTTCTTGAGGCGTATCAAGTTCAAGTAAAGTCAAATTCATGGTCGAAAAGCAACAATCGCTAAAACATGCAAATCAATCATAAGCAAATCAGAGAATGATGCATGATAACTGATTTATTAAGCCACCTAATCAATGCATGAAAATCATGAAATTTGAACATGACGTAGGGTTAAATGTGAAGAAAAAGTTTGATTTAGACATTTAACCCTAAATCCATGTGCAAAAGGCCTCACAAATCCATTAACATTGATATGTGACTTGTCATTAGGAGCAAAATGCATAAAAATTTAAATTGCTACATGTCAACTTGAATTCTAATGTTACTTGACCTTAAAAATTCTCAAATTTTAGCATGGGATGGATATGGTTATTATGAACAGCTTACATTGAGAATTTACCCTCAAGATCATTATGTATAAGATCACACAAAATTGGTAGACAGTCAGATTCATAGAGACAAGACAGCACTGCAGTTCAAGACAAATTCAGACTTCAAAACTTGATCTAAAAAATAAGAAAAGCAGGCCAAATGATGGGCAAATTGGACAAACTAGGCATTGTTAGAAAGCTCAAGGTTGTCCTTTACAAATTCTTATTAGGTGAAAATTGCAATTTAGGTCTTTTTCTAGCTCAAGTAAAGCCATTTGTATAAGTGGTTAGATCAGATCATAACAAGCAGAACACATCAGCAAATTAGTGCTCTTTGTAAGAAGCATCGGGCAGGGAAAATGATGGTCAAATCGCACATATAATATGTCTATGGAAAGCTTGAGAAGTCTATTACAAATATCTAGAAGATATTAAGTCCTAATAAAATCATATACCAGCTCGTTCCAAGGACCGAAGCATATCGGTCAAAACAGGCATACGAATTTCTACATCAGAGCAGAACACAACAATTTTCCAAAATTACTTCCTAACTTTTAAAATGTTGTTCATGTGGTTAATGATATCGGATCAGGGTGTATTATAGCTCGTTGGAAAGATATTCGAACCATCTTCAACTTTCATGCAGACTTTGAAAACAGAAAACCACAACAACCAGCCCATATCAAGTCATTTGCACAGAAGGTCAGATCAGTAAAAAGAAACAGAATATCAGAGCATAACACAATATTCCACTATCATGAAGCATCGATCCATGAATCTAAACTCCACTCCACCAGCAATCAAATCCTCATTAGATTCAAATAGATTGTATCTTGCATCTCTTTAAGGAAAAGCACCATCAGGCATTCACATTTCATTTCCTAGATAACACTTGTATTTGCTATGAGAATGAGCGAATACTATGATATGATTATGAAGCATTCCTACAATTATGCATAACAAGACACTTTCTAATGTTAGAGAAGCCAATCAAGGAGACATTCACAGTATGACAAATAGCGACAGTACCTCTTTAAACACTATGAAAGCAAGTTGCAACAAGCATACTTCTGTAGTAAGTCTCAGTTGATGGACATAGTCTTTGCCTGGGAATAGGGACTGCCTAGTCATAATTTCACCAAGTATGCAACCCACAGACCAAATATCAATCGCAACAGTGTATTTTGAACAATTAAGGAGCAGTTCTGGTGCATGATACCAGCGAGTAACAACATGCTCAGTCATAAAATTCGTTTAAGATGTAGTCCTAGCTAGCCTAAAAATCTCCAATTTTAAGGTCATAATTCGCATTTAGAAACAAGTTACTTGGCTTCAGATCGACATAGGACAACTAGTTCATACTCAATACAAACAAAAGGACAGCAAGCTTTGAGCACAGTAAAGACTATGAACATGCGTTTAGCTTAGGCATTTCATCAAACATTGAATAGGCGCAAGAAAAACGGGGAGCACCGAGACTGAGCTTGAGTATGGATTCAAAAACAATCAACATCCAAGACCTCACAATCATAGCATGCATATAGACAAGGCTGAGACCCACACGAACTAGACAATGGCGGCCCAGTTTGACGAGCCTGAAACAAGGCACAAAGAAGACACAAAACAAGGCGATCGGTCGAGGGTTCCTACCTCGGACAAGAGATGAGCTCGAAGATTAGGTTATATTCGTTCGCCTTGCACACTTCCGAGTTCCTCAAACGGCTGTTCCAGCAAGTCAAATCCGGCGCACAAGACAGAGCCGAGAGAAAATGTTCGAGGTCAGAGAGAGAACGGGAGAGAGAACCAGATCCTAAAAACTTAATCGGATCAAGAGAGAAAGAGAGGGGAAGAGCTCACCGTTGAGCAAATGACAGAGCCGAGAGAGAAATGGTTAAATGTCCTATCATCACTGTTGTTGCCGTCACCGCCGATGTCGTCGATCGGTCTCGAAGCTCAATCCTTGGAGTTGAATCGGAACCCCAGATCTAGAGAGAGAATGAACAATCGAGAGAGAGTTCGATTCAGCGAGCTCTCGCACCTCCGATCGCGCCTATAAAGGAAAACCCTAACTGATCGAGCTCCAACCGAGAGAAAGCACGATCTCCGATCACCGATGTCACCGCCTTCGGATCCCTACCCTCGGAACCGAATTGATATCTCCAACAGCTTGGCGCGATTTCGAGTCTCACACCACGAGTTCCTCGATCAACAGTTGTTCCGTCTTCTAGAGTTGATCGGGAGAGAGAGAGTCTCTGATCGTGAGGATGCCGGATCCGGCGCGCTACTTCTCAAGAGGAGCATCGCGAGACTTGGAGGCGATCGTTGAGGGAGGGAGCGGAGCCATGGCCGGCGCCGGAGGGTTCTTCGTCGGCCTCCGAGATCGGGAAGAAATCGAGAGAGAGAGAGAGAGAGAGAGAGAGAGAGAGAGAGAGAGAGAGAGGAGGTTGTTACGGCCAAAAGAGGGAGTCTGTGAGTCCGTTTGGTCCTTTAGCTGAGAGAGCAGGAACCAGGGAGAGAGAGAGCGTCTCTGAGAGAGAGAATACGCACCGAGAGAGAGTCCCCCTTCAAATGCCCCCTCCTTCCTTTTCTATTATTTTTTTATTTTATTTTTTCCTTTTTCTCTCCTTTTTCTTTTTTCGTTTTCCTTATTTCTAATTTTTGTTCTCTTTTCATTTCATTTCATTTTTTTCTTCTTTTCTTTTCTTTTCTTTTTTTTTCTTTTCTTTTTATTTATATATTTTTTTGCTCTTTATTTTTTGTATTTTTGCAAAATTGATGATTAAAATGTCAATAAAAATTTCGGGTGTCAACAGCCACAACCTTCGATTCGAACATGCCCAAAGTCCAATACTCTGAACCCTAACTATCATCAATTACCATCGCACATTTCACATTCGACCACTACAAATTACTTTCGTACATCACAATTCAACACCCTGAATGAGTCACACATCACAGTGGATGAGGTGACGTCGAGCCCTACACCGAGCCCTAATTTTCCCCCCGCCGAGCCCTACACCGAGCCTACATTTCAAGGCATCTCCTAAACTATCAATTCGAACCCCCCAATAGGATTGTAGCACCACATCTGAGCCATAAATCTCACACCAAGCCTGAGCTTTCCCAGCCGACCCCCAAATTTCAAGTTCAAGCCCTAATAAACGAGTCGGAGCCCTAATTTCACCACAGGGGAAAGGAAGAAGAGAAAAAAACTTGAGTAAATCGATGACGGTGAGCGATCACCTGCGAACGGCGAGCTATGAATGGCGATGGATGGAGAGGACGTTAGACCTGGTGTGAATTGACGAAAGGTTAAAATCCAAATAAGCAAAATGACATTGTTTAAAACTAAGGAAAAACAACATTGTTTAGTTTGGCCAAATGCACAGTGGATGGGGTAACGTCGTTTTCCTCCTCCACGTGTGCTTTTTTTTTTTTTTTTTTTAAATTGCCACATCGGTTAAGCATGTCACCGGAAAATGCCACGTCTACATTTTGCTCGTTTTTGGCCGGATTGGCACTTAAATGTTCCATTTTACTTCGATAATGGCACTTAAGTGTACCATTTTAAAGTTATGACACTTAAGTGTCCCTCTGTGCCAAGTTATGGTACTCCAGGTGTCCCAACCTCCAGTGCTGCCCATTAACGCTAACAACTTTCGGCCAAAATTATCTAAATGGATCCAATTGTGAATTGAGAAAATTAAAAAGGTTTAAGACCGAATTAGCAAAAGCACAATAAATTTAGAACTTTTTGAATAATTTTCCCGTTTAACATGTGGTTGTATTAACATCTCTATTCTTTGAAAGGAGAGAGATCAAGATCTTGAATATTCGAACAACTTACACTTGGATGGATTCAATGGTTGAAATTGCTTATCTTGATTTGTATTTGTCTTGGATTCAATGGGCGAATAGCACATGAACCCTATCTTACTCGAGTACATTAATATCATCCTAGTTTTAGAACTACGTGACGGCAATTTCACTATATCGATTCAAAGAGATCAACGAGCAAGCCAATGATTGAGAATTTACGTCATGAGAAGTATGAAGTCTCAAGTTTGATATTCCGACCTCATGTACTCTACTTCAAGCAAGGCCACCAAGGAAAATGCCCTCGGCGAGAATCTCTTTGGCCCCTTTAGGGTGCGTTTGTTTGTGTTTTTGTTATTTTTTTGTTCTAGGGAAAAAAAATAGAAAAACTATTTCTGTTTCGGAGAACAATTTTTGACCAGAAGAATACATTTGGTAAACTTGTTCCTAGAATAAAAAAAGAACAAAAACATGTTTGGTAAATTTGTGTTCCTTTTTTGTTTCTTTTAATTTTTTAATATTTTTATTTTATTTTTCATTTCCTTCTTTCTTTTTTTTTTTTTTTTTTCTTTCTTGTGGTCAGTCATCGGCCTCAACCATGGCCGGCGGCCTCGCCCAGCCACAGCGAGGCTCGCCGACCCCCGGCGAGGTCGAGCCTCGCCTTGGTTGGGCAAGGCTCGGCCTTACCTTGGCTGGGCGAGCTTGGCAACGTCGGATCTGGGTGAGCCTGAGCTGGCCCAGCCAAGGCGAGGCCGAGCCTCGCGCCGGCCGGCAACGCTTGGCCTCACCGGGGGCCAGTGAACCTCGCCATGGTTGGGCAAGGCTGCCGGCCCTCGTCGGCTTGTTACCAACCATGGCCTAGGTCGGTGACCAGCCACAAGGAAGAAAAAAGAAAAACAAAGAAAAGAGAGGAGAGAAAAAATTTGTTCTTAAAAATTGTTCTAGAAACAAGAAACAAGTTTTTTTTATTTCTTGTTTCTGCTTTTTTTGGCCCTGCATGTTTTTATTTCTGAAAAGTGTTTATAAACACTTTTTCTGTTTTTTTGTTCCAGGGAACAAAAAAAGAACAGAAACGCGTTTGGTTGCGTTTTTGTTCTTTTTTTGTTTTTTTGTTCCTGAAACAAAAAAAGAACAGAAACGAGAAACAACAAAAAGTTGTTTCTCGTTCCAGTTAAACAATCTTCAAGAAACAATTTTTTGTTTTTGTTTCTTCTTCTCTCTCTCCTCTTCTCTTCCTCTTTTCTTCTTCTTTCTCTTTGGCCGGCCTCGGCCATGGCCGGCCGTCGAGGGCCGGCGACGCCGTCGAGGGTCGGTGACCTCGCCGGAGCGTCGCCGGCCCCTAGTGAGGCGAGGCGTCGCCGGCGCGGGCGAGCTCGAGCCTCGCCGGATCTGGGCGAGCCGAGCTCGCCCGGCCAATCTGGCGAGGCTCGGCCTCGCCGCGCGGCGACGCCGAGCCTCGCCTTGGCTGGGCTCCGGCGAGGCTCGAGCTCGCCCGCCGCCGGCAAGGCCGAAGCGTCGCCGGATCTAGGCGAGCTCGAGCTCGCCCGGATCCGGCGAGCTCGGCCTCGCCCGAGGCCGCGAGCCTCGCCGTGGCCGGGCGAGGGCCGGCCCCGTCTCCGGTCCGCCGGAGGCCGGCGACCGGCCGAAAGAAAAAAAAAAAGTAAAAAATAAAGGGAAAAATGAAAAATGAAAATAAAAATATAAAAAAATTAAAAGAAATAAAAAAAGAACAAAAATTTACCAAACGTGTTTCTGTTTATTTTTCATTCCCGGAACAAATTTACCAAACGCATATTTTTGTTCAAAAAGTGTTCCCCGGAACAGAAACACTTTTTTTTGTTTCTGTTCCCTGGAACAAAAAAAGAACAGAAACGTTACCAAACGCAGCCTTTTTGTTCCCGAGAACAAAAAAAACAAATTTGGAACATAAATGCAAACAAACGGGTTTCTATTCTTTTTTTGTTCCCGAAATAAAAAAAAAAAAAAAAAACAGAATTTTTGTTCAAAAACAAAAACGAGGAACACAAACAAACACTACCTTAAATGTCTGAAAATGGGCAATGATGTTTAAAATGTTTGACCGTCAATTTTCCATCGGGACCTTTTACTAGTAAGTGGTAGGGGGTGGATAGGCCAAACCAACTAGCAAAGGAAAATCCTAAAGATTATGAACCAGTGTAACCTGAAGGCCGGCCTGGCCCATTAATCCATCATTCGAAAGCCCTATTGATGAGGAGTTGTACCATTTTCTTCTAGTCGAGCGTATTGATCACTCGCGGTGGCCTGTTCTTATCAAGTTCCATTTCATGTCTTGGCCTAGTGTTTCACTATCTAGGCCCTCCTCGGCATCCGTATTTATGCACTTTTCAGGTGAGTTGCATTGGTATCAATCTCATAATTTCATTTTAGAGATCAAAAGGGGACAAGGTCATAATTTGTCATTTGATGTGTAGAAGTAATACGATCTTTTCTTTTCTTCAAGGAAAGAAGAAATTCTTGAATCAATTAAATTTAGTTAGTAGATGACGAGGCTTAACTATATTTTACTTAGTTGATGCTATGATAAGATATTGATCACTCAGCACATGCTCACTAGTAACAAAATGATTAAATCTACTCGATAATGATTATCTCAAATTCTCCATATGAGTGTCCACAATTTGCAGTTTCCTTCTATACTTTGATCCATTCGAATTCATGTCACTTCTTTCGCTGGCTGTCTTTGGTGTCATTTTCCCACGTATAATCAAATCGGAGTTAGACAAGAAAACAATCTGAAATATTAAGAGTTCATCCTGTCAACCCAAAAGACTAGATTAAGATTTAGAATTTATATGGGCTTTTCTTAAGCTCACAGAGAGGAGTGGGACATCGACTGATGAGAACCGAATCCCGAACACAAAATGCCAAAGCTTCCTGAACCTTGGATCCTTCATTCACACCTTTACCCTTGCTTACACCTTCTTCATATAACTACATTCATGATAACATCCAAAACCTAAGATGGACAATTTGACTTTAAAAGTCATCTACTTGCATTAGCAAAATCAGAATATATATTTACAAAAGTTGGGAGTCCAAATCCATTCACAAAGCTTCTGCAACTGTTCTCAGTGCCAACAGTCAGTAAGTGTTGCACTCAAGAACATGAAAATCGCTGCGTGGCATTTCCTCTTACTTAGAATTTCCGAGGAGCGGGGCAGCATCTAACTTGTGTTGGAATTTCTTTTCAACGTCATAATGCGGATCGCTACATTTGAGCAGCATTTGCACTACCTCCTTCATTGTAGGCCTCGTGGAAGGCAGCTTGGCAGTTCAAAATATTCCCAGCTTAAAGACATTGCTTTATCTGATCTAGGGACGAGTTGTCCCTGATCTCCTCTTCTATCACATCAGATATCGGCTTGCCTTGATCAAAGTGAAAATATGCCCATTCAGCGAGGCCCATGTCTTCGTTCCCCTCGCAAGCCTCCTTCCGGTGGTTAGTTCCAAGAGAACCACCCCGAAGCTATAAACATCAATCTTCTCATTAACTCTTGTTGTATAAGCATTCTCTGTTGTTTAACAACAAAAGAAAAAGGCAAGACAAAACTAAATATTCCTGCTGGTAGGATATGTAAAGTATGAGGAAGGCGAACTGGCATAGCTGAAATGAACTCATGTTAAGGAAATGGACAAACCTGGTGCCATATAGACGAAAGAACCAGCAACAGCTGTCATGGAAACAGCTCCTCCTGGCTTGGCCAACGTCCTTGCAAGGCCGAAGTCAGCAATTTTTGCTTTGAACTCTGAGTCTAAGAGAATGTTGCTCGATTTCACGTCTCGGTGGATGATGGGCGGTGAACAACCATTATGCATATAGCAAAGTCCTTTGGCTGCTCCTAGCGCAATCTGCATCCTTTTGGGCCAATCCAAGATCATATCGCTGGTGACACCCGAGACAGGCGACAATCTTTTCTTCTTGTGAAGCCAATGGTCCAAGCTACTATTTTCCATGTGCTCGTACACTAGGAGTTTTGAGTTCTCGCAAGAAATACAGCACAACAATTTGACAATGTGCAGATGCTTAATGTTCCCAAGTATCTCCACTTCTGCTTCGAATTGCTTCTCCAGCTTCTCATCTAATTTTTGGTTATTCGAAATCCTTTTCACAGCAACGGTGTCACCAGAAGGATTCACGACAATGAGATATACTTTTCCTGATCCGCCACTTCCAATCACATTAGGCTCCTTGAATCCCGAGAGAATATTCGATTCCGTAAAATTCAAACTTTGGAATGGAGTCAGTTTCGGAGTTGAATCGAACTGGTCCCTGTTCTTTCTGGAAGTTCTGATCATGAATAGCACAACCAACAAAACGCACATCACCGCTGCAACGGCCAAGATCACGATCAAGGTGAGATTGGTCTTGCTCAATCTACGGGATTGGGTGTCGCAGACATTGATCCTCATGAACGAATTGGATGCACAGAGGCCAGGGTTGTTTAGGAAACTGGTGTCATATGCGGCGTTCTCTAACGTGGTGGGGATTGGTCCACTGAGGCGATTGGATGATAAATTCAAATGGTTCAGGTTCAGTTGGCCGAATTCAGGAGGAATCAAGCTGGACAGTTGGTTGTCAAACAGGTCCAATTGCATGAGCACAGGCAGAAGATTGATTTTGCTGGGAATCGATCCCGAGATCTTATTGTGACAAAGATCCAGAGTGGTCAAGGATTTGTTAGACGCATATTGCGCAACCCCAAGATCTCCATAACCAGAACAAGAACATGCATAATTGAGTAGAAAGATTAACGCACCTGTTTTGGGATCCATCGAACATAAAGCGGAAGCAGAAAAGGATTACCCACATGTTATCAGGGGGATCCACGCAACAAGTCATTCTCCTCTATTGCCCTCCGTATCACTGGCTCAATGAGGCGGGCCCCTCACGTTTAGCGTTAGGTAAACGCCCCTTAGGTGAGGATACATGTGAGAATTAGGGTTAGAGGAGAGACTTGAGCACTATTTATAGAGTTTCCAGCCAGTCCCCCTCATTACGGGCCATGCTCAACTCGACCCACACTAGCCAGCCCATATTAGACTAATTAAGAAACCTTCTATCTCTCTTTAGACCAACCCTGTTTTACGGTAATCGTAAAAACAGTAAATTACAATATTAATTAATTTATTTATTCCACATTAGGAAAACTCTTACATTCTCCCACTTGGACTATATTAATTGAAATCGTACCGTTTGTGCGCACATTTGGTTCAGAGATAATTCTTAATAGTCAATCCTATCCCATAAAGTCTTAAACACCGAATCATGGCGGTAACTGCGTGTATACATACAGAGCCTTCCATGGTCACAAATGTTCTCAACTTTATTGATATGGATTCAATATGGTAGTGTGTCAAATGGATAACGTCTCTCATAGAGAGATCCCATTTGTCAGTCACCATTCTCTTACCTTAGGTGTCACAAAAACTTGTGCCAAAAGAGAATGCTTTATGGTTCTAATGAACCCACATATGTCTTGTCCTTATGGTTAACCTTTCTTTATGTATCACAAGACATATGCACAAGGCTAATAACCAGATGCCCGGATGCCCCTAGCCTTCACTCAAGGTTTATACAATCCCTTGAGACTTTATCAATATGTATTCAACATAATAACAATACATTCAAAAATATTTTATTGAATGCAAAAGTTGATACATATCAAACCGTTATTAAGTGTAACGAACCACAAATGTGAACTTTATCAGATAAAGCCAAAATAGTTCCCACTGAACAACAGTATCCAAAGATACTCCTAAGCCCATGTTAACGATATGTTACTAAAATACACATAGGCGTAGGCCTTTAGTTAGTGTATCTGCAACCACATCATCTGTGAAAATATGTTATATTATAAGTCACATTTTTGTACCATTTCTTTATGGTCAAAAAATATCTTACTACAATATATTTAGACCCCTTGAGACATCTGTAGTAAATAAATAATACTACAAATTTGTTATCTCAATACAACCGTATGGGTCATCCATCAAGTTAAAACGATCAATTCTGTCATGAGATTTTAGAGCCTAAAAGCCCAAGTAACAGCCTAAAAGAATGTTACTAACACTGCTTACATAGCAAAAGATGACATAAGACTTTATTTACTGCACTTACTGCTAACATATGTATTATGTTATTGATTGCATGTCATCAGAATAGCCAGCAAAGTTTACATATAAATATCCTACTAACTGCAAGAATTGAACATGGCTATAAATTAGCATATAATCTCTTGTCTTCTTTAAGTACCTTAAAACCTTCTTGACAGCAACCCAGTAATCATGTCCTGGATTTGACCGATATCTGCCTAGAAGTCCCGTCACAAAGACAACATTTAGTCTAGTGCAAATTCAAGCATACATTATACTTTTACGTGCACTGACACAAGGTACACCATTTAATTAGATTTTCTCAATATCTAAATAAGGACAATGTGATAGATTTAGTCCATCACCTTTAACAACAGGAGCAATTCCTGGCTTGCAATGATGTATATTGAATATTTCCAATATACAATCAGCAAATGTCCTCCGAGAAAATATAATATAATATGGCAAAAACAATCCTTACAGACCTCAGTATTGTCTCAAGGTCACAACTTGTAAGCAAAATATCATGTACATAAAGTATGAGAAAAAATAAATTTCCTCTCACTAACCTTGCAGTATATTGAATTACTTTGTTCCAAATTGAACAAAATAACAACACTATGAAACTTTAATAATATTGTCTGGAAACTTGCTTAAGACCATGAATTAGAACTTTTCAGTTTACATATAAGTTTACTTGAATCTGTTGTAAAATCATACAGTTGCACAATATAGATTTTGTATCTATTTGGCGTAACTTTATATCAAAATAAATTATTAATACCACGTTCACTCTGAAAGAACATTTAAAGAAATAATTATTTCTTCACTATAAACAATCCACTCCTCTTTCAGAGTTAAAACGTTAGTTACAAATTTGGCTTTAAATTCCACAATCTTTGTTTGAAATTCTTTTAGTTTTGTACGCTAATTTGCAACTAATAAACTTGTGATCTTTAGACAAGTCAGTAAGTTTCCAAACATGTTTCATAGATTGTATATCGCATTTTATGGCATCTAATCACATACTTAATTGAGAATAAGAAACGACATTTATAAATATGTCATTACATCAACCATATAATGGATATTGTAATCATGCTATCACAAATATACTATATAGTCTGATGGTATAACTGATCGTCTTTCCTTAACAAATCTCCTTAATAAAGCTCCAACAACTTCATTTTGCACTTGAGAGATTTAAGAAATTTCATTATAAACTATATCAAGAATAGTACCTTAAACCTCAACAAGTTTAGTCTATGGTACATGAGATTCCATAATTATCTATATAGGTAAAGACAAAAACACAGTAACCTCCATCATACTATTATCTTTAATAATCTGAGAGTAGCTATCCTCTACAATTATGTCAAAAATTAAAAACTTTAGAATATGTGATTCCATAATTCTTGTACCTTCTTTAGGGTCATAAAATCAATACCTCTTTTGTATATGAAAAAATTGCTTTCATAATATCAGCCCACAAAAGACCAGATAAATTAGTCTTACTAATCATACTCATCATCATGTTCAATATGGTACATTTATGCCTTTCGCCCAAATCTTTTTGTCAGAATTTTCAAGTATAGTAATTAAATTACCACCCCAGAATCTACCAAGTATTTGACAAATGACCCTTTAAGCTATTTCGCATTGTCATACTTGCCAAAATACTCATTGCCACTGTTAAACCTGACAACATTTTAATCATATACGAGATGTATATGTCATTAGGACTTAAACACAATTTTTGCAGATGTGTTCTAGTCTCAATATCAGACAAGACATAATTTCAAGCAACTAAGGCTTCCATCATCTTATAGCAGTGCAGTCCGCAGGCAAACCTCTTTTCAAGTGTTCTAGAATGGAACGCTTCATGGACAATAAGCAAATTCAATTGCTCTTTTCTCAAGCAACAAATCATATGTCCACAACTTAAAATTTGAAGTAGTAAAAAACTTCAATGATGACAGAATTACCATTTACAGAAAAGGTGACTGAAAAACAAGCAGTATATAATTAGCATCATGTGAGCATTGTGTAACTTGACGTACAAGTACACATCCAGAGAGTTACATGCAAAATCACATAATCACCTTTGGGCATAATACATGAGATGCAATTGTACACTCCCCACATGATAAGGGTTATGAGAATATGTTTCAATTCTTCGTGAATTCATCACCTTTGGGCATATGAATCACTAGAATCAGTCACTCCTCCACCACACTATCATGTATCCCTCCATGAACTAATACACAATCACCTCCTTTGGGAGTATGATTACGCATTAGACCAGAAGACATTCCAATCATCATACGAGACCGAAATTTCTCAAACCCAATCAAGCGTGCCACTTTGGCGGTCACTACTCAATTGAATCATTAAAATTCTCTCATACCAGGGATATAAGCTTTACTCCTCACATACACCATATATATGTGATTTTAACTTTAGTGCTAGGGGCATCATATCACCAAAATCACATATCATGCTAATTACATTGCTTTATTCATTAATAAAAAAAATTAATCATATATATATATATTGATCATAGTAACATAAAAAACTTCTTATAACAGAGAATAAAACATCTCTTATGCACCACAATTACATATTACCATAACAACATAAAAAGAATGCTGATCTATAATATCTCTCACAAATTAACATCAATAGTAATACAGGGTGCACCAAATCGACAAGCTTGACAGCTGATCCATTATCACTCATGAATTCATAAGGCAAAAATGACTCAAATGCCAACAACTGATTTATTAATCAATTTTAGATAACAAATATCATTACTTCAATCAGTGGCCTATTAATTGAGTCAAACTAGAGAACCAAATATCTAAAATTTAACAGTAGATACTATTGCTCTGCATAAATGCTGTCATACTCCTTAACCATAAAAAATATTCAACTTGATAGACATTAACAAGTGACCAGATGAGTTCATGTACAATATGTAGTAACTTAATTGATATGCATTACCTACATTCAGCAGATGTGTTAATCAGTACATCAGTTTGGTCACGAGTCCTTAAGTCGTCTATCATTAAAAGATTACCGGTGTGTAAAGGAGTATACTTGAGTAACAAAAGTTTCATAATCTTTATTGTTTCTCATCAGCTCAATACATAGCTCAAAGACAATCTCATATGAATTGTATCTCATTAAACCAGCTTCAGTTCACAATAAAGTTTGATTTTTATTGATGAATCACACCTTTTTATTATGTGATAACATACTAGTAACCCATCACCTGTATTTCCAAAATCACATAAAATACAAGAAAAATACGCAAAAATACATTAAAAATACACGTATTTAGGGTTCCATATGCAATTTCACATCAATAAAACTATCAAACATATAAAATAAATATACTACGAGATAGGAAATCACCATACGAGTCCAACGCCACTAGCCACGCGCCGAAATAGTCCCCCACGCGCCCGCATGCGCCTCCTGAGTGCGCGGCGCGTGGGGCTCACGCGCGGCGCGCGTTCGACGCCCAGGCGGCGCGTGGCCGCGCGTGGGGGCGCGTGCGGCATCTCCCGGCGACGCGCCGCCGACCCTCTTGCTCGTTTCGTCTCCCCCAATCCAAATTTGTGATTTAATTTAATTTTCATTGAACAAAAAGTCTCGAAAATCACAAATTATGGCAAAATCAGTACCAATTAGGGCTAATACATACAAATTAGGGTAGATCCATACAAATTATGATAAATCCGTACAAATTAGGGCAAAACCAATTGCATTCGAGTTCTAGGGTTATGGTTGCTCCGATACCACATGTTAGACGCATATTGCGCAACCCCAAGATCTCCATAACCAAAACAAGAACATGCATAATTGAGTAGAAAGATTAACGCACCTGTTTTGGGATCCATCGAACATAAAATGGAAGCAGAAAAGGATTACCCACATGTTATCAAGAGAATCCACGTAACAAGTCATTCTCCTCTATTGTCCTCCGTATCACTAGCTCAATGAGGCGGGCCCCTCACGTTGAGCGTTAGGTAAACGCCCCTTAGGTGAGGATACATGTGAGAATTAGGGTTAGATGAGAGACTTGAACACTATTTATAGAGTTTCTAGCCAGTTCCCCTCATTACGGGCCAGGCTCAACTCGGCCCACACTAGCCAGCCCATATTAGACTAATTAAGAAACCTTCTATCTCTCTTTAGACCAACCCTGTTTTACGGTAATCGTAAAAATAGTAAATTAGAATATCAATTAATTTAGTCCACATTAGGAAAACTCTTACAGAATTTCCATGAAACGATGTATGTGGGAAGATTCCCGGAGAGCTTGTTCTGACCCAGCAAAAGCGTCGTCAGAGAAGGAAGCACGGTCAATTCAGCCGGAACTGTGCCACTGAGGAGGTTATTACTAGCATCGAACACCACCAAGTTCCTCCACGAAGACACCGTGCTCGGAATCTTGCCGAAGAATTTGTTATTGCTCATCTCGATCCAAGTGAGGCTTGGGGACAGCTCCTTGGGAAGTTCGCCAGTTAATCCATTACGACTCAAGAGCTAAGCTGTCAAGTTCCGCGACATCCAGAGTCCTCCAGGCACATTGCCTATGAACCCATTGTTGTTCAACATCACTAAGAGCAAAGTACTGCAATTTCCAAGTGACTCCGGCAACTCCCCGCTGAGATTGTTGTCATTGGCGGCCAACCAAAACAGCGTGCCCCCATGGCACAGTTGTTCTGGAAATGCACCGGTCAAGTTGTTGAAGGCCACTTCGAATCTTCTGAGTGGGGAAAACTTGCCGAAGTCCGGGGGGATCCTGCCCGATAGATTGTTGTTGGACAGCCTGATATCAGACAAAGCGGGAAGACTCGCGATACCTTCCAGGATTCCGCCAAACAATTGATTGAACTCTAAATTCAAGCTGTGTAGATTCTTGAGCTGTCCAAAAACTTCAGGTATATTCCGCATCAAATTATTTAAAGACAGATCAATCACGCTCAGGTTTGCGGTGGGGACTGCCTGAGGGATCCGCTCGGACACATTAGTCTCGCACACGTACAACTCGCTCAAGTTCCTCAGAGCAAAAATGCTGCCCGGGATCTCTCCTGTCAGTGGATTCTTCCCCAAATCCAAGTGCTCAAGAGCCTCCATATCGCTGACCGTCTTCCGGATTCCACCATAAAGGTTCATCTGCGCCATTGAGAAGAACCGCAGCTTCTTCAGGACAGTGAAGTTCTGCGGTGGCTGTGATGGCACGAACTTCTTGTTGTACTCAAGCCTCAGTTCTTTGAGATCAGAGAGGCCAAAAATCTCTTCAGGATATGTGCCATTGTACTCGGACATGTAAAGGTGAAGGATCCTCAGCCTCCGCAGCCTCGCTACCGATGCCGGAACGTCAAACGAGAAGCTGTTGGCGGCAAGAATCAGGACCTGAAGATCGGCCATGCGATCGCTGTCGGATGGAATAGGACCTTCGAAGTAATTCTGGGACAGGTCGAGGTACACGAGCTTGGAACAGTTGTAGAGAACAGCGGGAAACTCTCCAGGAATATTGTTGTAGGAGAGATCGAGCTTGGTCAGATTCTTGAGGTCGCAGATGAATGGGGGGATCGAATAATTTATGTTCAGGTTGACAAGATTGAGCTCGGTGATCGAGCCTTCTTGGCATTTGATCTCGGGCCATGCGCAGTGGGAGGATGAATTGGAGGCCACCCAGTGGTCGAGGGACGATGGGTCTTGCCAGGATTGCCTGAGCTTCGACAGCACTTGCAGTTCTTGATCTTGGATTTGAGACTCTGCAGCATGGGAGAGGAAGCAGAGGAAGACGACACAGGGGATGTAGGAGAAGAAGGGGAAGAAAAAGCGAATGTGAGGAGGTGACGAGGTTAGTCTCGGCATAATTGAAGGTTGTCCAGAGCTTTTCTGGTTAAAGAGAGACTCTCCAGCGTCGGAGCTTGAGATCTATCAGCTCAAAACATCAAGCGAAACGTGTCGGTTTGCTTTTGTTTATTGCTCGCGAACCCCTACGGTTTTTAACCTCGTACCAAAGTCCTGAAATTGGACCTAGATGAGTGGTGGGTATTACGTGCATCGCATATTTGAGTCCTCACATTCATGATTTTTGAGACCTATATCAACCCACCCTTTTTCATTTCAAAGTAATTAAAGAAAAGAAAAGAAAAGAAAGAATAGTTAAAGAACAATAACCATTCAATGTAAGCTGTCAAATCAACGAGAGGTTGCGAACAAATTCCAAAGTTTAGCGAGTATCGTTCGGTTGAATTTCTGCAGCGTTATCCGACATCTAAATTTCTTAAAGATGAGTGAGAAGAAATCATGAGAAACTAGTATTGAGTCCCTTAAAAAAAAAAAAAAAAAACCAGCATCCATGTAACGATTGCATCGTGATTAAATTTGACAGTTGCATCATTTGCAAATGAAGTGTGATTTCAGGACCAATGCGGGTCATCATAGAGTGCGAATGATAACATTTCTATTTTTGAGAATAATTTATATTTGGAAATAATTTTTTTTTATTTTTGTTCGACAAGTTTCTAAGCAAAATAATGCATTTGATAATTGTACAAAATTTATATTTCTGAAATAGAAATATGTTTGGTACTACCTTCAACTTTTTTTTTGGCTTGGGAAGTACAATCACATTCATAGGATTGAGACGTGACTTTGAATTTCTTTTAATTTTTAAATAATTTTATTATATTTTTCTCTTTTTTGTTTTTTTTTCTTTTTCTTCTTCTTTCTCTAGCTGGTCGCTAGCCTTAACTATGGCCAACTACTGACCAACCAAACGAGAGTCGGCAAGGTCTCCTTGAGTCTCACCATGGCCAGGGGAGGCTACATCAATCTCACGGCGGCTAGGTGAGGCTTGGGGTGACCTCATCTAGCTTGTTGCCGATCGGCTAAGAGAAAAAGAGGAGGAAGAGAACAAGAAAGAAAAGAAAAGAGAAAAAAAAAATGGTTAGGATTTCATTATTGAGCTGTTATCGAGAAAAAAGAAGTAATTTTTCCTTACTTCTTGATTATATTTTAAATATATTCCCAGGAATAAGATTACACAATTGAATTTCTATTCTATTTTTATTTATAAAAAAAAAAGGAAACATGAGCGTTATGCGCCAATAGTCTCTTAGGGGCTGCGTGAGAACAATTTATGTTCCCTTATTCTTTTGTTCTCTTGCTTCTCGGAACAAAAAAAAAAAAAAAAATAGAATTTCGTCGATAACATCAACTAATTTTCTATTTCCCGAAACAGAAAAGTGGCAAGGAAATAAATTTAAAATAGAAACAAAAAGTAGAAAAACGTATCTTTTTGTTCTTAGGAACAATTTATAGAAATAAGCTATTTTTTTTCTTTTTCTATTTTTCTTCTTCCTTGCCACGGCTGTTGCCCTTGGATTTGCGGCCACTGCGGCCGCTAACGATGTCGACCGCTAGTGCTTAACGGTGACTACTAGCCGTCACCGCTAGCAATTGGGCGACAGGGGCGGCAATTGGCGGTCAACAAGCAAGAAGAAAAAATGAAAAAATACAAAAATTTATGGATCATACTAAATGTATTCTTTATTCTTTTTCTATTTTGAGAATAAAAAATTTATATAGTTACCAAACATGTTATTTTACTTAAAAATTATTTCAAAGAATAAAAATAAAAAAGAATTATTTCTTAAAAAAATTATTTTCAAAAACAAAAATGTTACCTTTCGTATTCTTAAAATGTTTGAAACACCACTCAAGTGATGGTATACCTTTTTCTGAAAATGGAGTACGTCAGCACGTGCAGCTCTCCAATGTTGAACTTGAACCTTGACCAGAGACTTTTACTTTTTTGATTTTTGAGTAGATTTAGTGGGCTTTTGCCTTGTCCCTTTCTTTGGTTGGAAAAAACGAAAGTTTGGAAAATGTAAGGAAGCAACCCTAAAGAAGATTGACAACCATCATTGATTCGCATGTTGTAGGCTTTCATTATTAACCAATCAGGTACATTCATCACTACTCTTATTATTATTATTATTATTATTATTTTTGGTAAAGTTCATCACTACTCTTATTGATTTCTTCTTCTTCTTATTATTTTTTAAATAAATTTTTTAATTTAACATTTAACATGAACAAGTCAGAAAATTAAAAAGAAATGTGAAATAAAATATGTTAAGCTGCTCATATTTACATCATAATATAATAAAATAGTTTTTATTGAGAATTTCGCAAATTAATCTATTATTGAGTAGTAGCACTAGTGAAAATTGAAAATGATTCCTTAACTTCTTGAAGAAAGTTATAAATATTGTTAGGATTGTGAGTTGTGTTAGAGAAATTTTACATTCAAGGATTGATGTGGTGTACAATTAATATATTTTAATTGACCCATAACTCATTATCTTGAAAGTAAATCTAACTGGATCTATTTGACAGGCTTAAACTCGGCATTCTTCTTAGGTGAAGGTATCGAGCTTGGTACTTTAATCACCCGAACATGACTCTTTGTGGCAAAGTCCAGTCAATGGCATTTACATGTATAAAAGAATTGGCGCGAATACATGAATCCGATCCACCACTCATGTCTATTGAAGATATCGGCATTTATATATGACGGGCTTACACTTGTCATTCTCTTTTGGTAAAGGCATCGGGCTTGGTACTTTAATCACCTAGACATTACTCTTTGTAGCAAAGTTCAGCCATCAGCATTTACATGTATAAAAGAATTGGGGGCAAATACATGAATGTGATCCCAACAACACAACCTTGTTGACAGCGTAAAAAAAAAAAAAAGATCCGTGGCCCTACACAACTGGGCACTCTTAAAGTGAGGTGAATGATATTGAACTTTGACTTACTGAAAAGAAGGTGAGATCATTAAATAAGGATACTCTTATGATTAGGTCTTGCATTGAAATTGTTGAGATTAGAGATTCTTAAGAACTGCTTTGAAATTTATCCTGGGATGTTAATGCTTTCCGAGGTGTGGAGATTCTAATTCCGTCGCCAACTCAGGTAGCTCTCTTTCAGAATTGCAACCGAGCAAGACTATTTAATGATATTTTATATATAAGGAAATTGGAAGAGCCAAAAAGGAGTGTTGAGCCCAAAAAAAGAAGAAGATGTGATTGAGTCAAGTGTGTTTATTAAGTCCGTTTGTTTCGGGTGATCGCACAACATTTTTTTACTCATTTATGTTTTGACTACTATATACAGTCAAGCAAAAGAGAGAGAGAGAGAGAACAAGTCTTCGTTGTGTGTGTGTGTGTGTGTGTTTTTTTTTTAACTAATGGTAAGTCTTCGTTGTTCAGTCTTCAGTGAAAATTAGTCTTTGTTGCTTAGACTACCGGATGGTGTTTGTAGTTGTCAGAACCGTCACACATTTCTTTCGATTCCCAGTTTCCTGGTTAGCAAGACAAAAACCTGAATGACTGCGAATTGATTCCTTTGGTGGAGCTAAGTGCATGCGTAAATTTTCTGTAGCGTGATTTGGCAATGACAGGTCGAGCCTTTCGGATGAGTAACGAAGATAAAAAAATCGATTACATCAAGGAGCTTGAGTTCACTTCAAGTCCATGTACGGGTTAAACGGGTGGTTTTTACATCACTTGAATATTGTTTTATTTCCCCCTTTAGGTGTAGGCATCAAGGAGCTTGAATTCACTTCAAGTCCATGTATAGATTAAACAGGTGTTTTTTACATCACTTGAATATTGTTTTATTTTCCCCTTCTAGGTGTGTAAGGTGCTTTTACACCAAAGCAATTAAAAGGGGTTGGGATCCGATCAAATTACGTCTGGCTACACATCCTTAAAATCACTGACAACTTACACCTGGAAGGATTTCAAAGTTGAAACTGTTTATATTGATTTGCATTCTCTTTCAATGGATGAATAGATTTCCTAAACTCAAATAAAGTATGCAATGATGGTTTCACTGTAGTGCTTCAAGGAGATTGAAAAGCAAACTGACGATCGAGAATTTAGAGCATGAAGTGTCAAGCTCGATTGTCGACCTCCCGTAATCTAGTTCAGGTGGACCCATCTAGGAAAATTCTCCTGGCAAAATCTCTTAGCCCCTTTAAATGTGATTCTTTTAATTAGGACGAGCCTGATGTTTAAAAAAAGGGACAATGGTGCTTAAATGTTTGCCCGTCATTATCAATCAAGGGCTTCACTTGTAAAGTGGTAGTGGGCTTGATAGGCCCAACCATTTCTACGAAGCAAAATCCTGATGATATGGGCCAATGAATACTAAAGGCCCGACCCATCCTATTAAGTCCTCTATTCGTAATAATTTGTAGTCTACTTCAAGTGAGGCCGCCAAGGATGAGGAGAATTATTATTCACAAGTTGCAATTACGTCATAACGCCATTGTTCCAACCACCCGTCCATGGTGAAAGACCTAACTTTAATTGAGTTAATGAGTATATGAGCCAACAAAAAGGCTTTTGACAAATAGTTGTCTAAGGTCTTGATAAAAAAATGATGAAAGTGCACTCCTCAATAATAAAGAAGGATTCAATGTAAAGAGAAATGGATCACACAGTGGAGATGGCAAGACGAGGAAATGTCATCGAGACTAGCATAGCTGACTATAAGATATTGACATATAAATTTTGGCTAAATATTTATGATTAAATTGCATGAAAAAGTGGGGACCAATTCGGCCCTAACAAAAAGGATTTTCGCGTCACGTAGGCATTGATATTATTTTCATATACTAAGTTTTATTTCTATTTCATTGTCCCCTATTTTTACCCTATAAATGAAAATTTAAAAAAAAATTCAGAAAAGCCCACTGGGGCTGGGCCTCCGCGCCAAGCTCCCCTTCTTATTCTTTTTCTTTCCACTCACGTGCGGGCCCATGCCCATCCTGCCAGCCCGTCTCTCTTTCGCGGCCCGGCCCGGTCCCAGGCCATCCTATCTTCTCCTCTCTTCTCTGTTCCTTCACAGGAGAAGAACAAGCGCGCAGTGAGGGAGACCAGAGTAGAGCAGCACGGGCAAAGCACGCAGGCCGGCGAAGCGACGGGGGGCAGCTGGCCGGACGTCCGGTTAGCGGAAAACCCGCCTCCCTTACGTACCGCAACGAGCCACCGGGCTCTATAAAAGAGCCGGGGGTGGAGGTGGGGGGAGCAAGAGGGGAAGGAAGAGAGAGAGAGGGAGATCTGAGAAAAAGAGAGAGGTCCGAGAGAGAGATCTGAGGGAAGGATGGCAAGACTACCGGCCACCGCAACCGACGCACAGCCGACGACCCGCCGCCGTGCTTCCTTTCTAGTGTCAAGGCTTCGGTAAGCCGCACCCCCGTTTCTGCCCTGTTTTTGGTCATGCCGGGCCGGAGTTCGTGGCCGTCCGGTTCGCGCGAACTCCGGCCCTCGTCGACCCGCTGCTGAGTTGCTTTCCGCGTTGTGAGTCGTGTTTTGAGACCGCCGGTGCCGGTTCCGATCCTGTTCGAGCCGAGAGACCCCATTCCAGTGGCACATTCCATCTGTTCGACATAATGCTCGAACCAGATCTGCTTTTGTGGCATAAGCCAAGGTTTGTCAATACAAACCCTTAAGATTTTTCTATCATGACATCCCTTCTATCATGCCCTTAAGATTTTTCTATCCCGATTCTATTGTCAGATTCACTTTCGTCATTTCATGTTTTAACCCTCAAGTGGTGCATAGAGATCTTTCTGATAAAGATGGTCCTCGATTTTGTTCCACCACCCAAAATCCTGCCTATTGAATTGTTTGCATCACTGAAAGAACCTCGATTTTCTTGATTAGCCAACTGAGGCTCTCATACTAGGTGCTAGGAATTGCATACGGATTACAGGAAAATAATGCAAGCAAACAATCCACATATGTAGAATATAATAATAAATGATTGGAAGAACACATCAAAAACTAGTTATCAAAATTCACCAAACCCAACCTATGTTTTTGCGTTGGAGCACCCCACGAATCCACTAGATTTCGAAGAAAGTAGGAATATAATGATAATCTTCTCTTAACATCAATACATAAAAGAGTTTAAGAATACTCAGGAAGAGAAACTCACTTTTCTTCTCTATTTTTATTTTCTCTCTATTTTCGTCTTAGCCACTTCAGCTTTTGCCTACCAATAGCTAATATATAAGTTGTGGCTTTTCACATAAAAACAAAACGAAGAGAAAATACCAAAAAAAAAAAAAAAGCCCTTAAAAAATTTGACTTCACCTGCCAATTGGGTCGAGGCCAACATCACGCCTAAAAAATCTTAGCACATCAATATTATTCGGGACATGTTAAAATTTCTCTGTTTAAGATTTTAGACTCTAGATTGGCCTAGTTGGCTTGCTTGGACTCAAAAAGAAAATGGGAAATCATTATGTACTCCGCCTAATGTTAACCTACATGATTTAACAATTCTTATGGATTGACCTAATATAAATCAAGAGTGCTAAAATTTTTGAAGAAAACAACTTGTCCCAATCCACCCAATTTGTACTTTCTGGACCAAAAGATCTAAATTGCAATCAACTCTATTTTTAGTTTAATACATCACATTTTGTTAATTATTATTATTAATTAGGATAAACAAATTGATACATACCTCTAAATAATAATGTTATTAATATAAGACTTACCCGGTTTCCACGCTTTAAATGGTTATGGCATATCTCGACGTATTGAGTTGATGGAAATAACCTTAAAAGAATCAATTGATCTGAACCATAAGGTGGAAAGAGTGAAAGCTGTCATTTATAGGTATGCAAGAATGTTGTTTTATTCCACCACCTCATGTTATTTTCTGTTTGTCTTTATATGAACATCATGTCCTCTCTAAACTGAATTTTATGAGGGATTATTCATAATAAGTTTGAACCTTGTGAGATATATTTGTTAATTAACATATCTCTCGAGATTGAATTGAAGTCTTACATCATATTCCAAAAATGATTGATCTCCAATAAGAACCGATTTGAATTGAGGTAAAGCGAATACAAAGTGCCAAATCTTCACCAACCATAGACCCTTCATTGCCACCTTATTCAAATAATCACATTCAAGATAACATCCAATACATAAAACCCCAGATGGGTGATTTGTGATTATAAAAGCACCCACTTTGCATCTGCTGAATCAGAAAATAGATTTCCAGAAGTTGGGAATCCAAATCACTTCACAAAGCTTCTGCAACTATTTTTAGTGCTAAGAGTCAGTAAGTGTTGCACCTGAGGAGGCGATGAGTGCTCTGCGGCATTTCATCGTGCTCAGGATTTCGGAGGAGGGGGGCGACGTCTAATTTATGGCGGGATGTCTGCTCGACAACGTAAAGCGGATCACTACATTTGAGCAGCGCTTGCACTACCTTCTTCATTGGAGGCCTCTTGGAAGGACGCTTCACGGTGCAAGAGATCCCGAGCTTAAAGACATTGCTTATTTCACCTAGGAACGAGTCATGGTTGATCTCCTCATCTATCGCATCAGCTATCGCCTTGCCATCTAGGATGTGATGCCATGCCCAATCGACGAGGCACATGTCTTCATCCCCGCCTTTAGCCTCCCTCCCGGTGGTCAGTTCCAAGAGAACGACCCCGAAGCTATAAACATCGATCTTCTCATTAACTTTGGTTGTGTAAGCATACTCTGTTATTCAACAAGGAAAAGGCAATACAAATGTAAATATTCTTGCTGGTACGATATTGACGAACGTGAGCTCGCATAGGTGAGATGGACTCATGTCAAGCGAATAGACAAACCTGGTGCAAGATAGCCGGCAGATCCTGCAACTCCTGTGAACGTGACAGCTTCTCCATGCTTGGCCAACATTCTTGCAAGGCTGAAGTCAGCAATTTTCGCGTTGAACTCGGAATCTAAAAGAATGTTGCTCGATTTCACGTCTCGGTGGATGATGGGCAATGAACAATCATGATGCATATAGCAAAGTCCTTTAGCTGCTCCGAGCGCAATCTGCAACCTTTTGGGCCAATCCAAGATCATATTGTTGGCAACACCCAAGATGGGCGACAATCTTTTCTTCTTGTGAAGCCAATGGTCCAAGCTGCTATTTTCCATGTACTCATACACTAGGAGTCTCGAGTTCTCGCAAGAAATACAGCATAACAATTTGACAATGTGCCGATGCTTAATGTTCCCAAGTATCTCCACTTCTGCTGCGAATTGCTTTTCCAGCTTCTCATTTAACTTTTGGTTATTCGAAATCCTTTTCACAGCGACGGCATCACCAGAAGGATTCACAATAATGCGATATACTTCTCCTGATCCACCACTTCCAATCACATTAGGCTCCTTCAATCCCGACAGAATATTCGATTCCGTAAAATTCAAACTTTGGAATGGAGTCAGTATTGGAGTTGAAGCGAACCGGTCCTTGTTCTTTCTGGAAGCTCTGATCACGAATAGCACCACCAACAAAACACACATCACCGCTGCAATGGCCAAGATCACAATCAAGGTGAGATTGGTCTTGCTCGATCTATGGGATTGGGCGTTGCAGACATTGATCCTCATGAACGAATTGGATGCACAGAGCCCGGGGTTGTTCAGGAAACTGGTGTCATATGCGGCGTTCTCTAACTTGGCCGGGATTGGTCCCTTGAGACGATTGGAGGATAAATTCAGACAGTTCAGATTCAGTTGACCGATTTCAGGAGGAATCAAGCTGGACAGTTGGTTGTCAGACAGATCCAACTGCGTAAGCACAGGTAGAAGACCGATTTTGCTTGGAATCGGTCCCGAGATCTTATTGTGACTAAGATTCAGAGTGGTCAAGGATTTCCATGAAACGATGTCTGCGGGAAGAATCCCGGAGAGCTCGTTCTGACCGAGCAAAAGGCTCGTCAGCTTAGGAAGCATGGTCAATTCAGCTGGAACCGTGCCACTGAGGAGGTTATTACTAGCATCGAACACCACCAAGTTCCTCCATGAAGACACCGTGCTCGGAATCTTGCCGAAGAATTTGTTGTTGCTCAGATCGATCTGAGTGAGGTTTGGGGACAGCTCCTTGGGAAGCTCTCCAGTTAATCCATTACCACTCAAGAGCAAACCCGTCAAGTTCTGCGACTTCCAGAGTCCTCCAGGCACATTGCCTGTGAACCCATTGTTGTTCAACATCACTAAGAGCAAAGTACTGCAATTTCCAAGTGACTCCGGCAACTCCCCGCTGAGATTGTTGTCCATAGTAGCCAACCCAAACAGCGTGCCCCCATGGCACAGTTGTTCCGGAAATGCACCGGTCAAGTTGTTGAAGGCCACTTCGAATCTTCTGAGTGGGGAAAACTTGCCAAAGTCCGGGGGGATCGTGCCCGATAGATTGTTGTTGGACAGCCTGATATCAGACAAAGCGGGAAGACTGGCGATACCTTCCGGGATTCTGCCAGACAATTGATTGAACTCTAAATTCAAGCAGTATAGATTCTTGAGCTGTCCAAAAACTTCAGGTATATTCCCCATCAAATTATTTAAAGACAGATCAATCACGCGCAGGTTGGCGGCGCTGACTGCCTGAGGGATTGACTCGGACACATTAGTCTCGTACACGTACAGCTCGCTCAAGTTCCTCAGAGCAAAAATGCTGCCCGGGATCTCTCCGGTCAGTGGATTTATCCCCAAATCCAAGAGCTCGAGAGCCTCCATATCACTGACTGTCTTCGGGATTCCACCATAAAGGTTTGTCTGCGCCATTGAGAAGAGCCGCAGCTTCTTCAGGACAGTGAAGTTCTGCGGTAGCTGTGATGGCACGAACTTCTTGTTGTACTCGAGCCTCAGTTCTTCGAGATTGGAGAGGCCAAAAATCTCTTCAGGGTATGTGCCATTGTACTCAGACATGTAAAGGTGAAGGATCCTCAGCCTCGGCGGCCTCGCTACCGATGCCGGAACGTTGAACGAGAAGCTGTTGGCAGCAAGAATCAGGACCTGAAGATTGGCCATGCAATCGATATCGGATGGAATAGGACCTTCGAAGTAATTCTGGGACAGGTCGAGGTACACGAGCTTGGAACAGTTGTAGAGAACAGTGGGAAACTCTCCAGGAATATTGTTGTAGGAGAGATCGAGCTTGGTCAGATTCTTGAGGTCGTAGATGAATGGGGGGATCGTATAGTTTATGTTCAAGTTGACAAGATTAAGCTCGGTGATCGAGCCTTCTTGGCATTTGATCTCGGGCCATGCGCAGTGGGAGGATGAATTGGAGGCCACCCAGTGGTCGAGGGACGATGGGTCTTGCCAGGATTGCCTGAGCTTTGACAGCACTTGCAGTTCTTGATGTTGGATTTGAGACTCTGCAGCATGGGAGAGCAAGCAGAGGAAGGCGACGCAGGGGATGTAGGAGAAGAAGGGGAAGAAGAAGCGAATATGAGGAGGTGATGAGGTCAGTCTCGGCATAATTGAAGGTTGTCCAGAGCTTTTCTGGTTAAAGAGAGACTCTCCAATGTCGGAGCTTGAGATCTATCAGCTCAACACATCAAGCTGCGCTGTAAACTCCCAATGATGTTAGCGTAGGACTCACGACCACGGCGTCATGCTTAAGACAACTAGCGCTTCCACTGGATTTTGAACCCCTCACCTCTGAACTGAAGATCACTAGGGCCTTATCCAGCGAAACCACCACGGCTGGTGGTTGCATCGCATATTTGAGTCCTCACATTCATGATTTTTGAGACCTATATCAGCCCACCCTTTTTCATTTCAAAATAATCAAAGAAAAAAAAAGAATAGTTAAAGAAACAATAACCGTTCAATGTAAGCTGTCAAATCAACAAGAGGTTGGGAACAAATTCCAAAGTTTACCTAGTATCGTTCGATTGAATTTCTGCAGTGTTATCCGACATCTAAATTTCTTAAAGATGAGTGAGAAGAAATCATGAGAAACTAGTATCGAGTCCCTTAAAAAAAAAAGAAGTAAAAACATGATTATCCATGTAACGAGTGCATCATGATTAAATTTGACGGTCGCATCATTTGCAAATGAAGTTGATTTTAGGACCAATGCAGGCCATCGTAGAATGCAAATGATAACGTTTCTATTCTCGAGAATAATTTCTATATGGAAATAATTCTTTTATTATTTTTGTTCATTGGATAAGTTTCTAAGCAAAATAATACATTTGATAATTGTACAAAATTTCTATTTCTAAAATAGAATTGCATTTGGTACTACCTCCAATTTTTTTTTTAGCTCGAGAAGTATAATCACATTCATAGGACTAAGACTTGACTTAGAATTTCTATTAATTTTTTAATAATTTTATTGTATAGATATTTTTTCTTTTCTTCTTCTTTCTCTAGCTAGTCGATGGCCTTGGCTATGGTTGACTACTAATTGGCCAAACGAGAGTTGGCAAGGTCACCTTGAGTCTCGCTATGGCTAGGGGAGGCTACGTCAATCTCAAGGCGCTTGGGTAAGGCTTAGGGTGACCTCATCTGGCTAGTCGCCAATCAGCTAGAGGAAGAAGAGGAGGAAGAGAACAAGAATAAAATGTGCACAATCAAATTTCTATAGTTTGGATTTCATTATTGAGTTAAAGAGAAAAAAGAAATATAGTTTGGATTTCATTATTGAGTTGTTCTCGAGAATAAATAAGTAATTTTTCCTTACTTTTTTTATTGTATTTTAAATATATTCCCAAGAATAAATGTGCACAATTGAATTTCTATTCTATTTTTATTTTGAAAAAAGAAAGGAAACATGAACGTTATGCACCGATAGTCTCTTAGGGGCTCCATGAGAACATTTTTGTTCCCTTATTCTTTTGTTCTTTTGTTTCCCGAACAAAGAAAAGAACAAAATTTCGTATGATGATGCCAACTAATTTTTCTATTCCTTGGAACAAAAAAATGGCAAGGAAATAGATTTGGAATAGAAACAAGAAGTAGAAAAAATTAACTTCTTATTTTTTAGAACAATTTATAGAAATAAGCCATTTTTTTCATTTCTATGTTTCTTCTTCCTTGCCATTGTTGTCGCCCTTGGATCTGCGCTGCGCCAACGGCCACCAATTGTCGTTAGACCGCCGACGCCCTACTGTGATTGCCGGTCGTCGGCGGTCGGCAATTGGGTGGTGAGGGGCGGCAATCGGCGGTCAGCAAGCAAGAAGAAAAAATGAAAAAAATATAAAAATTTATGGATCGTACCGAACGCATTCTTATTTTTTTTTTTCTATTTTGAGAATAAAAATTTTGTATAGTTACCAAATATGTTATATTACTTAAAAATTATTTCAGAGAGTAGACATTTAAAAAAAAAATTATTTCTTAAAAGATTTTTTTTTCCAAAATAGAAATGTTACCTTTTCTTGAAAATGGAGTACGTCAGCACTTGCATCTCTCCAATGTTGAACTTGAACCTTGACCAGAGACTTTACTTTTTTTAAATTTTTTTAGTAGAATTAGTGGGCTTTTGCCTTGTCCCTTTCTTTGGTTGGAAAAAAACGAAAGTTTGGAAAATGTAAGGAAGCAACCCTGAAGAAGATTGACAACCATCATTGATTCGTGTGTTGGGGGCTTTCATTATTAACCAATCAAGTACATTCATCACTACTTTTATTGACTTCTTCTTCTTCTTCTTAAAAATAAAAAATAAAAAATAATTTAACATTTAAGATAAACAAGTCGAAAATTAAAAAAAAAATGTGAAATAAAATATGTTAAGCTACTCTATTTACATCATAATATAATAAAATAGTTTTTATTGAGAATCTTGCAAATTAATCCATTATTGAGTAGTAGCACCGGTGAAAATTGGAAATGATTCCTTAGACTCCTTGAAGGAAGTTATAAATATTGTTAAGATTGTGAGTTGTGTAAGAGAAATTCTACATCCGAGAATTGATATGGTGTAGAGCAATTAATATACTTTAATTGACCCAAAACTCATTGTCTTGAAAGTAAATCTAATTGGATCTATTTGACAGGCTTAAACTTAGCATTCTTCTTAGGTGAGGTATCAAGTTTGGTACTTTAATCACCCGAACATGACTCTTTGTGGCAAAGTCCAGTCAATGGCATTTACATGTATAAAAGAATTGAGGTGAATACATGAATATGATCCGCCACACATGTCTATTGAAGATATTGGCTTTTATATATGACGGGCTTAAACTTGTCATTCTCTCTGGGTATAGGTATCGGGCTTGGTACTTTAATCACCTGGACATGACTCTTTGTAGCAAAGTTCAGCCATCAGCATTTACATGTATAAAAGAATTAGGGGCAAATGCATGAATCTGATCCCAACAACACACCCTTGTTGACTGCGTAAAAAAATGATTCCTGGCCCTACACAACTGGGCACTCTTAAAGTAAGGTGAATGATATTGAACTTTGACTTACTAAAAAGAAGGTGAGATCATTAAATAAGGATACTCTTATGATTAGGTCTTGCATTGAAATTGTTGAGATTAGAGATTCTTAAGAACTGCTTTGAAATTTATCCTGGGATGTTAATGCTTTCTGAGGTGTGGAGATTCTAATTCCGTCGTCAACTCAGGTATCTCTCTTTCAGAATTGCAACCGAGCAAGACTATCTAATGATATTCTATATATAAGGAAATTGGTAGAGCCAAAAAGGAATGTTGAGCCCAAAAAAAGAAGAAGATGTGATTGAGTCAAGGGCGTTTATTAAGTCCGTTTGTTTCGAGTGATCACACAACATGTTTCTACTCATTTATGTTTTGACTATTATATACAGTCAAGCAAAAGAGAGAGAGAGAACAAGTCTTCGTTGTTTAGTCTTCGGTGAAAATTAGTCTTTTTTGCCCAGACTACCGGATGGTGTTTGTAGTTGTCAAACCGTCACACATTTGTTTCGATTCCCAGTTCCCAGGTTAGCAAGACAAAACCTAAGTGACTGCGAATTGATTCCTTTGGTGGAGCTAAGTGCATGCGTAAATTTTCCATAGGTGATCCGGCAATGACAGGTCGAGCCTTCCGGATGAGTAAGGAAGATAAAAACTCAATTACATCAAGTCTTGTGTTCTTAAAATTCTAAAAACAAATAAATATGTCGAACAAGTAATATAATGATGTGAAAATATATTGTCTCATAGAAATTGATGATTAATAAATTGATTAAATATTTAAAATTGACTAACTATAAATTTTATGTAATATATCAAAATAAAATTGAGAATATATTAGAATTAACAATCTTAGAAACAAAATTTCAGAACTAAATGAAGTAAATAAATAAAATAAATATGTTAGAGCATTTAATTTCACCATAACTATTAAAATTAATTTTCATATTATTATGCATACAATAACGATATCAAACAATCATTACGAAATTTTTCTAATCTATTTATTTTCTTATCTCCAAGTATAGCAAACTTACATTGTTTATCAATTCACCATATCTCTTTGTGAATTTAAATAAACATAAGTGCATTAAATTTTGTGAACATTCCCTGTTTATAATGAATCTTTTGAACCACCTTATCATTGAAAGTCACACAAATAACATGATATACCTCTATCCACAGTTAGTTAATGGTTATATATTATAAAGAGCAACTATAAATTATCACTTCTTAGTCTCAGATTTCTACATCAAATCATTCAATTAGCCGCAAAAGCATAAAGCACAATAATGTAGAACTAATATGAATGAAATCACTTGTAAAAAAAAAAAAAACATTAAATTCATATCATTATGGTCAGACTATATCGTAGCCCTAGCAAAAGAAAATTATAACATAATAAAAGAAGAAACAAGAATATAAATTATGGGTGGTGCTATTTCCACCGCTTATATCACTAAATCCATCAAATTTTCACCAAAAAGACAATCTATCCTTTATCATTCAATTGCAATTCTTATTTGTGGTCCCAAATTTATTTACTTCCCTTTTTAAGTATTTCTATATCTATCTAGGATTTACTTACCATAATTAATAATTTCATATGTTTAGATTGTGTTTAATGTAGATTTTCCATGTATTTCAAAGGCCCTAATTTTTTTTTTTATTATTAGATATTACTTCCATGAGAGTATGTTTTGTGGAAAAAAACATCTAGTTCTTTTCTATGTTGCTGATCGAATTCACAAATAAATTAAGTAGATGAAATTTAATTAAATTACCACATTGCATAAAGTAAAGGTTTTTTTTTTTTTTTGAAATATAAGTGGAGTATCATTGTTTTGGATTGACAAAAAATAATATTATATATGAACTGTTTATGAAAAAAATATAAAGATATGTCATTTTGCACAATGTTTTGAGTGTGTTTCTAGATATTCCTTTAACATCTTACATGTATAAAATTATCTCCTTAATATAATAAGGAAAAAAATAAATTCTTTGATATAGTAAATAAGGAGACTTGATATGTATTTTAGACTAGTGAAATGAATAAAAGTTTCATCAAGAAAGTGAGCTTTTGAGATAAGAAGAACAAAAAAATTTACAAATTACTATAAGATCAATGATGAAGAATAAACTTTTCAGTTTCAATTCTATATCAAAAATGTCTTTTTTTCCTTACTATAAGTGACATGAATTTACACAAAGGATGTAAAATGTTATTGGAATATATTATAATGCACTTTTCTTTAATATACTAAAAAAATATGTGAACTACTTAATTGTGGTAACTAACCTAAATAGAAAACAAAAAAAAAAATAGAAAAAAGGGAGTGGTATCATCACTTAAATTGCAATCGAAAGGTTGAGGGCAGTCTTATCTTTTTAGTGTAAATGGGAATGGACAAAAAAATTTTGGGGGTGGAAATAGTGCTGCCCTAAATTAAACCCAACATCTTCAATCGAAAAACAAGAATTCTATCACAACTTTGTGTTCTCTCCAAAATACTTGAAAAACTCCCCAAATAATGGAAAAAAATCTAAAAGTAAAAGGGTTAATATCACAAAAATTCCCAAACCGATATATCTGCGATAAATATACTCCAAATGACCACAAAAAAGCCCAAACTTGTACATCTGTAACAAATTTACCCTAAATTACCGTAAAAAAATCCAAATGGGTATACTTATAATAAATTTACCTCAAATTAATTTTTTGACAACTGTAATTCCAAAACTAGTACATTTATGACAAATATAACTTCTATTAAATTGGATTAATACCATAAAAAAATAATGAAACTGATATAACTATGACAAACGAAGAGTAAAATCTCAAAATGATACATTAGTCAAATACCACATGTCATCCAACTCAATAATTTGATAATAAAATTTAATGGAAACTAACATAGGATAAATTTATTATAAGTGTATCGGTTTTGAGTTTTTTGTAGTCAAAAAGTTAACTTGGAGTAAATTTGTCATAAATATACCAGTTTAAGGCTTTTTCATAGTATTACCACAAAATAAAAACCTAGCTTTTCCGTAATCGCTCAATGTTATTTTATTTATAAGATAAATCAAAGGCTCCAAACACAAGGCAATTATGAATCACAATCCCAACTCCTTCCAACCCTTTTGTGGATGGCTTATTTCTTTCCTTTTCTTTTGCCATTTTTCCCTTAATTTCTCCATATCTCATTATGCTTCGTAAATAAGGAAAAATTGAATAAATAGAAGGAAATCCAAATATTTTTTTCTTAAATGTTACATTATTTATTCCCTAAAATAAGTAAAACAACTCTAATTTATAGAGTTATCAAACCCCAAAACTTAACATTTTTCTAGTCCTTGAACAAAAGCAAGATATAATATATACTCAAGCCAACAACCCCCTCCATGACATTCTTCCATCATTGCTCGAATTCACAATTCAAAGAAAAACGTAAATTTCATCCAAACATTGAAATTGATTCATAAGTTAAGAATGTGATCCAAATATGTGTGTGAGTCCTTATCTTTTCGATTTATATGCAATCCAGATAAATTCACAATGGTATACAACCTCTCAAAAATTATTTATAATTATGACCAAATCTTATAAGTTTTTTTTTTTTTTTTTTTCATTTCTCTGTCCACTAATGTCAAAAAAATCAATAAGACTTTTCTCAATTTGTAATGTAAGGCTAGGCTAATGATGGAATAATAGTAACTTTAAGCTCACATCTAATTAGAGCCCATAGGAACATTCCTAATTTCACTCATTCAATATTATTATTCTGCCACCACTTATCATCATTCTTTATTTTTATTTTTATTTTTGCATTGCTATATGGTGGAGTTCCTCCCTAGGTCCCTCCTGAAACATGAGTATTTCTAACTTATTAAGTATCCAAAGGCTCACTCAATTGATAATTGGATAGGGAAAAAGCAATTTTTTTTTTAACGATACACCCTAAACAACCATATCAATCAAATTATTTCCTTGCTCCACCCTTTCTCCCAAATTTCTATTATGGTCAAATAATTTTTTATCCTAAAAATCAATGTGTTCATAAGGTGTGGGACAATGATATAATATGGTAAAATTAAGTTAAAAGTATGTGGGTCTTAATGAAAGATTAGATGAGAATTAAGGCTCTACGAGTTGACTAGGGATAAATAAACAGGGTTAGCTTGAAGGACCCAATCGATCCAAAATTAACCTTAATTATTTTCTCAGTTAGATATAGAATAGATTTCATCCCAAGAGAAAATAAAAAAAATTCTAAGATTTGGATGAGATCTAATAAGATTACATACTCCAAATAAATGTTATCTAGATGTACACACAATTAAAAAATTAAGGACTTAGTGGGTCAACATATCAGAATCAAAATTAACTCACAAATCAATTACGGGTTTGAACAAAATTTAAATCTTCCGCAAAAATTCACAATAAGAAATGCAATTATGGCAAGAATCTTTTTTTTTTTTTTTTCAGATTTAGCAAAACTTTTGTCTTCCCCCAAACTTGAATGAAGCATTGTTCTCAATGCAGAAAAGAAATCAAGAACAAGAAAACTCTCATTATTGGAAGATGTGATCATGAATGGTCTTGATGACTAAACTTTTGGAAGGTAATCTCTCAGGAAAAAAATTAACTTGGATTAAATAGAAAAAAATCAATCTCTTTTCTTTATCTTCTTCTTCTTTTTCTTTCTTTATTTTATTTATTTATTGTATATTTTTGCAAAAAATGAACTTAAAAACTGATGGAGAAACATAATGAAAATGCTTAGGTTGCTTCTTAAGAAGCATTTCCTTTATAGGATTTAGTCAAACTATTTCAGATGTCGCTATTTTGGAGGATAAAGTTCAATGACGATCTTTTGCTTGTTGTAACCACCTCTCAAGTAGGGCGTTCAAATGTCTTTGATGTTGGATAGTGGGTTTGTACTGTTCCTTCATCAAAATTTTAAGCATGCAAAGTGAATGGCTAATTCCCTTGATGCCGGCTATTTTTATCCAATTACACCCTTATGCTCTCTCCACACTCTAAGTAGTTTCTCCTTATCAAATCTGTCAAAGAAGACATACTTACTGGCAAAGAAGAAACTCTATATAAATAAGCATTTTTCAAATGAGAGAGGGTAAGGATATAAGTTCAAGAATTGGAGGCTCTCCAATTGATGGTTTAGGCTTTGTTGTGTGTTGTCTCAATTCCTCAAATTCGGCTACCTTTTGCCTTTAATATGATGGATTTGTCTCCATGAAATTTGCACACTCTATTATCTCCTCATTCTCAATTTCTTTGTCCCTTGGTCAAACCAAACATGTTTCAAGAGGGTTTTTAAAAACATTTTCTAGAAAAACCTTATTCACAAACTTGTTATAGAGTGATATTTCATTACTTTAAAAATATTAAAGGAAACAAGATTATCCTACACTTCAAAAATCAATTTCCCTTGTTGTAGATCAATGAGAGCTCTTCCTATTGCTAGAAAATGTCAACTTAAGATAAGTGGTATCTCAAATCCTACTCAATGTGAAGAATTCTGAAATCTACAAGAAAGAAACACTTTTCAATATTACCTCACCCAATCATAATTTCCTAAAAACTGAAAAATGCATCAAATTAATGCTTGCACCTAAATCAAATAATGCATTTTCAAAGTAATAATCCCTAATAGTGTAAGGAATTATAAAACCGCACATTTATGTTGGTCTATAGATAATTCTTAATAGTAAATCCTATCCCATAAAGTTTCAAATACCAAATTAGGGTGGTAACTACATGTACACACACAGAGCCTTCCATGATCACGAGTGCTTTTAACTTTACTGATATGGATTCAATATGATTATGTGACAAATAGATAACACATCATAAAGAGTAATACCTTATAGGTTATCGCCTTTGTCGATCTATATTCTCTTACCTTAGGTGTCACAATAAACCGAATGTGCCATTAGATAATATCTTTATGGTTTTAATGAACCCACATATGTCTTATCTGTATGGTTAACCTTTCTTTATGTGTGATCAAGACATATGCTCAAGGCTGATAACCAGATGCCTTCAGCCTTACTCAAAGTTTACACAATACCTTGAGGTTTCTATTACATGTAATCAGCTCAATATGGTGACCACACATTCATGACCACTTTATTGAATGTGTAATATATAAGCTTTACTAGAGAAAAATCAAAACAACTCTCACTAAACAGCAGCATCCAATGATGCTTTCCAGCCCATGTTCACAACACGCTATTCAAGTACACAAGGGCAAAAGTCTTTAATTAGTGGGTCTACAACTACATCATCTGTGGAACTATGCTATATTGTAGTGCTACCATTCTGTGCCGTTTCTTTATGGTATAAAACTTGACCGACATATATTTAGATCCCTCGAGACCCTTATTGTTGTTGATCAATAACATTGAGAAGTTGTTGCTTGATATAACCATATAAGTCTATTCACAAGATCAAATATGGTCAATTTCTTAATGAGGTTTGAAGTCAAATATCTTGAATAACAAATGAAAAGCATGCTACGGACTTCGTTTGAATGATAGAGGATGATATAGATTTATGTTTTTTGCTTTGTCATAATATTGCACTTTCTACTAATATAAAGATATATTTTGTTGTCAACTCATTGTCATCCTAACAGTTATCAAAGTTTGCATTCGAATACCATAATAGCTCCAGATCTTGAACATGTTTGTCAACATATAGTTTTCTTGTCATTTTAAGTATCTCAAAACCTTATTGGCAACAATCTAGTGATCATGTCCTAGACTTGATTGATATCTACCTAAAAGTCTTACCATAAAAGCAATATCTAGTTTAGTGCAAACTTGAGTATACATGACATTTCTAAGCGCACTAGCATAAAATATATACTTCATTTGGGTTTTCCCAAAATCTGAATGAAGATACTACAATAGATTCACTTAATTACCCTTGATAATAGGAATAATTTATAGTTTACAATGCTGCATGTTGAATCTTTCTAAAATATGACAACATATGCAACTTGAGATAAATTTGACATATGTCAAGAACGATCTTTATGAATCTCAATGCTAAGGACAAAATATACCTCACCAAGATCTTTCACGTTAAAATTCCTTAATAACATCCATTTTTTCTTATGCAGCAATCAAATGTCATTACTCGCAAGCAAAATATCATTTACATAAAGTGTGAGAAAACTATATTTTCTCCCATTAACATTGCAGTATATACACTACTCTACTTTATTCTCAATAAAATTGAATGAAGTGATAACACTATGAAACTTTATGCACAATTGTCTATAGACTTGCTTAAGGCCATAAATAAGGTTCTTCAGTTTACACACAAGCTTACCTAAATCATTTGCTGCGAAACCTTTGGGTTAAACCATATAGACTTCTTTATGAAAGTATCCATTGAGAAACGCAATTTTAACATTCATCTAATGTAACTCTATGTCAAAAATAGCTATTAATGTCATGTTCATTGTGAAAGAATCTTTCGAAAAGATTAGGCTTCTCTTTGAGTGAAACCTTTCACTACTAGTCTAAGTTTGAATTTCTCAATATTTCCTTTGCAATATCTTTTAATCTTGTACACCCATTTGTAGCGGATGAGCTTGCGGCCTTTAGACAATTCAAAAAGCTTCCAAACACTATCATGTTTGATAGATTGCATCTCATCTTTCATTGCATCTAACCACAAATCTAATTAAGAACAAGAAACGGCATTTATATAAGTTACTAAATTGACCATGCAACATATATTATAGTCATGCTCTCATAGATAGACTATATAATATGCTGGTACAATTGAATGTTTTTCCTTGGTAGATCTCCTAAGTGGTGTTACTGCAACCACTTTATCCTACACTTGAGAGGCTTGACAAACTTCATTAGGAATCGTATCAATAATAAGATTTTGAACCTCAACGGGCTTAGTTTGTAGTGTAGAAGACTCCACAGTTATCCGTATAGGCAAAGATAAGACATAGTGGTCCCTACCATACTATTATCTTTTATAGTCTAAGAGTAGCTATCCTTTGTAGATATGTCGAATTCCAGAAATTTCACTATCTATGGTTCCACAATTCTTGTACCTCCATTAGAATCATAAAACCGATATCCCTTCAAATGACCTAGGTAAGATACAAAATAACACCTAATGGTTCTACAGTCCAATTTATTTAATGTTGGATTATATAACCCCACTTCTATAGGACACTGCAAACCTTAATACAGTTCACGTTAGGTTTATGTTTAGCCCACAACTCAAAATGAGTCAATGTAACATATTTGGTAGAAATATGGTTTAATACATATTAAGTTGTTTTGCCCCACAAAAAACCCAACAAATTAGTCCTCATTATCATTTCAATTATGGCACAATTACGCCTTTCGGCCACACCAATTTGTTCAATACTTTTGAGTATGGTAAACTAAATTACCATCCAAGAATCTTTCAAGTATTTGACAAATGGCCTTTTAACCCATCTAGTATTGCCATACTTGTCAAAATACTCACCACTGCGGTCATATCTAACAATCTTTAATACTTGTCCCAATTGTTTCTTGACTTAGTTCGAAAGAATTTAAATCTATCCAAAGATTCAGACTTTTCTTTAATCAATTATAAAATAAATAGTTGTCAATGGCTGTGTTGAAATAAAAATTTCTATATAACGTTACCATATATGGTTCACCAATATTAGTGTGTATGACCTCTAATAGGTCAGGACTTCAGATTGTAGTTTTCTATTCTTTCTCTATATATATGATTAAGACGTTTATGCTACTTTGCTTAAGACTGTTCCTAAGGTAAAGACTTATTGGAAACAATCTTTTCAACTATAAAAATGACGTACATATCATTGGGAGATTATCACAATTAGTACAATCCATTTGATATATTGCAGCACCCAACTTTATTTGACTTGGAAAACATAAATATAACATTGTTCTTTACTTCAAAAGAATAACCACACACTTTCAAACATGATACGGAAACTAAGTTCGATCTAAAGCAAAGTACATAAATGTTTCTCAACATTAAATGCATACTAGAATCCAGAATCCAAATAACATAATTTGTTGTTAGAATCATGGTGGTGGCCTCGTCACATTCTGATTACTTTTTGAAAAATTTGGATGATTGCACCATCCCGGATTGTATATGTTAGAGTAGGGATTATTCTATGGTTCGTTAAAATTCCCAAAAAAAAAAAAAAGTTAGCATCTTCACTAAGTTGTGTAAAAGGGTTACATACTTGATACTCTGTACTAACTTGTTCTCCACCATAAAAATCACATGACATATTCTGAATTTTCATAGCTGAAACATTCATGTTATCTGGTTTTTTGTTGAGTGCTTCGGATTATATTGCAATTATAGTGAAAACTTTCACTTCATGAAATTCGCTAGCTTTTCGCACTAGTAGCCTCTCGATAGGTCATTGATAACTACCATATGCCATTTCCTTTAATAGGTTGGAGGCTTCTTATGGTGCTTTATTATTTAGAGTTCCCCCTACATTGCATCAATCATAGAACAAAGATTTATACTAGACCCATTATTAAAAGTTTGTACTTGCATTCATATGGGTAGTCCATGATGTGGGTATCTCCTAAAAAACTCCTCGAACCATTCCATGATGTGGGTATCACCTAAGAAACTCCTTCAATCATTTTCATCATGATTCATTATTCATTTGCATAAAATTAGTAATATTGTTACGTTTTTTTGCAGATTTTGTAAGTGGAAAGAACTTACCGAGAAATTTTTAGGCCATATCATTCCATGTAGCGATTGATCCTACAAGTAGAGAAGAGAGCCAACCCGTATCGATGTGAGTATTTGGATCATCACTTGGTAGCCCATTAAATTGCACTGATTGTTGAATCATTTGAATGAGTGATGGTTTGGTCTCAAAGTTGTTTGCTTGAATTGCAGGTCTTGTGATGTTTGATGTGGTGTCCTAAACTGTTGGCGTAGCATTATCTTTCAAAAGTCTAAGTGGATTTTCATACTCACGAACTTGCTCCATCCTGTGATTTCTCTATTCTCATAGTCGCCTTTTAAATGTGCATTCGATTTCTAGATCTAACTCGGTAAGTTTCCCTTGTTGGTTACATGTCATACACCATGTACATTGAAGAAAATAAAAAAGAAAGCTAGATTAAACCTCGTATATCCAATATCGTATTAATTAGTATTAAACAGACAATCCCTAGTAATAGTGCCAAAAATTTGTTCACAAAGTTCTAAATGCAAATAAACATGTTGAACAAGTAATGTAATGATGATAAAAAAAAAATCGTCTCACAGAAATTAATGATTAATGGACTAGTTAAATATTAAAAGTGGACTAATTCTAAAATTTATCTAACAAATCAAAATAAATTTGAGAATAAATAAAATCGACAATTTTATAAGCAAAATTTTGGAACTAAATGTAGTATATCAATCAAATAAATATGTTAGATCATCCGATTTGATCATAACCACTATATATGAATTTCACATCAATATGTGATAGTGAAATTTCCTAATCTATTTATTATCCTATCTTTAGGTATAGCAAACTTACTAAGTTTATCAATCCACCGTATCTTTATGTAAATTTAAATAAACATAAATGTATTAAAATCTATGAACATTCTTAGTTTACAATGAATCTCTTAAATCACTTTATCACTGAAAGCCACACAAATAACATAATATACTTCTATCCACATGTAATTTATGGTCCTATATTATAAGGAGCAATTGCATATTATCACTTCTTAGTCTCACATATGCACATTAGATCATTTAAATGATGGCCAATCACTTAAAAGCACTAAACACATTAATATACAATTTACATGAATGAAATCACTTGCAAAACATAAAAAACATGATATTCATATCATTATGATCATGAACATAATAGAAGAAGAAACGAGAATATAAATTAAATCAACATTTTGAATCAAAGAACAAGAATTATATCATTACTTTTTGTCTTCTCTTCAAAATATTTAAAAAACCCCATGAAAAGTAAAAACGGTCTAAAAATAAAAACTTAAATTATCCCCAACCTCTCAATGTTATCCTATATATATGATAAATTCAAGGCTCCAAAGACAAGGCAATTGTTTATTTTTTGCATAAATTAGGGAATAAATCAAAGTCTTGATTCCTTCCAATGCTTTTGTGGTTGGCATATTCCTTTCATTCTTTTTGCCATTTTTCCCTTTTTTTCTCCATATCTCATTTTGCTGCATAAGCATGGAAGATTTGAATAAATAGAAAGAAATCCAAATATTTTCTCGCAAATATTGCATTATTTATTTGCTAAAATAGGTAAAATAACTATATTTTTATAGAGTTATCATCCCACATGATTAAGCCAAAACCAATCCTCCTTATTAATTCTAGCAGTGCTAAGGTCCATTTTCGATTGATGGTCCTATTGAAACCCAATGCAAGATCGTGCTAGATGTGCTGCATCATGCAATTCCTTTTGATAAACATGTCTTGCTTGGATCGATAATAGTTACTTAAGTCATAAACAAATTGAAGAGTTCAACGTGTATCGCCCAATCGAATTTACACAATAATGTCGGACATGTAGATTTCCTAAAACGCCTAAGAAAAATCACGTAAACCCCACGCTGCATGAGTTTCCAAAAAATAATTGCATTGTGATTAATTTTGTCCATAACTTTCCTTAGAAATTAATTCGAGGCAATATCTTCCCCTATTTCACCTTTAGAGGTCAGTATTCCACGGCGTGTGTTGTTGGCCTCGCAAACAGGATCAAAAATAGGGAGTTGGGGAATTACCCACACCTTCAAGGAAATTCAGGGGAAGAACTAGAAGACAACCCAATGTCGGAACTTTGACTAGGGACACTACTCTGGATTGGTTGAGGAAAAAGAATGGAACATGTAAAGAAAAGCAAGCACGAATCAAGATGATATCGGTTTGATTTCGCTTATCACGCGCTTTGAATTAGATGTAGCTTTCAACCGTGCTTTGTAGGATGTGTTCTTTCCGGATAATCAACCAATTGGGATTGATTTAAACGTAATCATTCATAGTCCTTCTCTTAGAATTCTAAATTGAAGATAAACGAGTGGGTACTTCAAAAAAAACTTGGGATAAATCGTAGTTACATCGTAATTAGTTAAGATGGTTTGTACCGAGAATCTTGTAAATCCATTCGCCAATGGGTTGTTTTCTAATCCGATCCAAACCCCCATTGAAGCAAAGGCAATCGTGTAGAAAGAGATGATTCCCGGAGATACAAATGCTCATTCTTGTAAATCACGCGAAGCTCGACCCTCCAAAAACACGAGTGCTATCAACTAAGATGAGTGTACCTCAAATTGGATCATGATCTCAAAATGGAAACATATGCTAGTTGATCATAATGAAATATTTGCAAACACATGAGATGAAAACACTAGGGCTTCCACTGTGAAAATTTTCTTAATGTGAGCTACATTAATTGAAATTGAAATTTACAATTTTACAGGGTTAATTTAATAAGGTAAGATATAAGGTTTCTTAATAGTCAGATATGGGTCCGGCTTGTGTGGACCAAGTTGAGCCCAGCCTATGATGAAAGGGCCTAATTGAAAATTCTATAAATAACGCTAAGGTTCTTCATCTAACCCTCTTATCTCCATGAACACACTATCACCTCACATAAGGAAAGCCATGAGGGGTGGTCTCGTCAAACTAGGATGTGAGGGTGATAGAAGAGAAAGACCTGAGCATCGAATCATTGCCATTTTGTATAAAGAACAATAGATTCCAAATCAGGTACGCAAATCTCTTTCTTCTCCTTCACTATATTCGAGTATCTAGCTATGTTGATCCTAGAATGCCGCTTCGACAACCAATATTTGATATTAGAGCCACTTCATAGCCTGGAACTTGAACATAAAGAATTTGGCCTGTTCCGAAAATTTCAACCGATGAAAGATTTTGATCGCATATTCGGAGTCGTCTTATTAAGACGACCATTTTGGTGGCTGGATGGCCTACGGTGGAGCAATATTTGCTCGCTTGAACATTTCAGATTTGGCCCATTTCCATATTGTTTCCCCCGTTTTCATGATTTTTAGTACAATAAAAGTGAATTTTGATCATATATTTGGACTCCTTTCATCAAGACAAGCATTTCGATGGGTGGCATGCCATCGGAAGAAACTTGACGCTGCCTCACATGCTACATATGCTAAGGAGGCGCTAGAAACCAACACCACGCGCCATTGGGCAGTGTGTGAATCACCTCAATGGATGACATCACGTGATGTCATCTGCGGACATGTGTCATCGACATGGGATGAGTGTCTCTGATGACGTCACGTGCATGCCTTACTTGTGCTTGACACGTAGCATGTAATCCGACCTTTGGCTAACCCAAGTTGATCGGGTTGACCTGACCCAAGTTTACCAATTTTGATCAAACTCGGGTTGACATGACCCAAGTTTACCAATTTTGATCAAACTCGGTTTGACCATTGATCGATCGAACCATTGGCTAGTTGAACCGATCGGCTGATTAGACTAGTCGAGCCTAGTCGGACCGACTTTCCGGGCGGCTCACACCGCAGTCCGTTGGTGTGTGAAAGCATGTGCATGCTCCGTTTGGCATGTTCTTAGTACTGACATGCTCGTATGGAGATTCTCTACACCGTGATGTATTTATTTTATATGTTTGATACTTTTAAGGGCGTGAAAATACATGCGGAACCCTAAATACGTGTATGTTTAGGGTATTTTTTGCATATTTTTTATGTTTCACCATGGTTTCGGAAAAACATTGCAAGCTCACATGTATATCATCACATAAAAAATGTGTAGAGTATTGATTCATCATGTATAAGGTTTGATATGTATTAATGAATGGAGCAATATAATTGGCATGACATTTAATTTTAGTGACAAATTGCCCCCATCATAGAGTCTAAAATCACATAGATAAGGTAAATGTGAGACACAAAATTATATCCTTGGTATGAGAGAGTTTCAATGATTCAATTGGGTTTGACCGCTAAAGTAGCACACTTAATTAAATTTGAGAAATATTGATCTTATATTATAGTGCTGTTAGGGAAATCCCTTATGATGTTTTGAAGATGACAAAATAAATCAAAGGCTACTAACATGTTTGATGGTTAAGTAATAGACCATGCAGATGATAGAACATGTAAAGGATATTGTCAAAGTGCGAATACGGCCAGAAGACTGAACGCAACATATGTCCAAAGTATATTATGAAGATTTCCAGACTTCTGTGTCAAAGTCTGAAGACTGCCAGACTTTAGTGTCAAAGTCTGTTCTACATCAGAAGTCTGTCAACTCTGACTAATTCCAGACTGAACGTGAATACTGAACCAGAAGACAGATTCTATGCTGAAGCTGAATCAGAAGACAGACTCTATCTTTGAAGCCGAACCGGTACAGACCTTAAAGCTAAATCTGTTCAGAAGCAGATATGTTCAAACACAGATTGTAAAGTCTACAGACTCATATTGTAAAGTCTACAAACTCAGACTTTACATTCAGATTCGATGAATCGTAACTCAAGCCCAATCATACAACAGCTAGTGATCTGGTTTGGATTCCACATCAAGATTGATTTGATTGATCCAATCTAATTGATTGACGATTGGATCTTGAAGACAAGTACTTTTTATACGAAGAAGCTTTACTTATGGAAACCAAGATTTCGTTTGTATGCGATCGAAATCAATTTGGGATTTTACCTTTGTCACTCAACGGCTACCAAATCTTCTAGATACAGAGCTGTCCAATGGGTATATTGGAAGACGATTCTCCGGTATACTGTCCAACGGGTAGTTTGGAAGTGGATGAGTATTTAAGGAGATGAAAGACCGATGAGCAAGTAAGAAACGGAGCGTAGAATTTATAATTCCAAAGTCTGAGCGACTTTCGATCATATACTTGTCTCTTGAGAGCTTAAACATTTGTAATCGTGAGAGAAATACCAAAAGAGTAACTTAGTGAGATAGTGTGATCTACTACTAAGTGTTTGCACTCGAAGTTGTAATCTCTTATTGATTGTATAGTGGAATCCAGCCAAGAAGGCTGTTATCGTGGGAGAGTGGACGTAGGCTTGGATTAAGCCAAACCACTATAAATCTTGTGTTCTTATTCTCTTCCCTAACTCATTTATTTTGTTCATACTAGCACTCTCAATTGGTATCAGAGCCAAGTGCTCGATTTATAAAAGTGTTTTTACTTTTGAGCTAAAGATTTTTTATAGCTAGTATGTTGGCACCAGGACTTATGGAAGGACAAAGCAACACAAGGCCACCGTATTTTGATGGAAGAAAATATAAGCAGAATGGCCAGAAAAGAACAATAAAAGAAGATGATGAGCAAGATCTATGCTTGATGGCACATTCAAAATCTGAGTCTGATTTAGACACAGACTCAGAATCAAAGTCTGACTCGGACACAGACTCAGAATCTGATGAGGAAATCGAGGAAATAAAGGAAAAGAAGAAGTTGGTAAGGAATGTTTTTGAGCACATAATTCTCATTATGCTTGAAATTCAATATATCATTGATTGATTCAGATTTTATAATGATCATATTTTGCTTTATTGAAGAAAGAATCGTATGATTTATTTTTGTGATTTGTGAGTTGAGATTCGATTTAGTACGTGCGATTATTTGAGATAATTCAGATTATTTTGTCTAATTTTATACTCTCAGATTTAATCATATTTTGCAAAGTGAAAATCTGTTTTACGTGATGATGCAAGATATTCCTAGATATTCAAAGATTTCATTCTCCCAATTTTTATCGTACTATGACTAAGTGAGAATATATTTTTCAAAATATCATTGTGCATAATATTCTTTCTTTGAATACTTTGTTATGATGAATTAAGAAAGAATATTTGACTATGGAGATTTTCTATTTTACTCTAACGTCAAGGAAGGATCCAAATTGATGGATACCAAAAAGAGAAATGAGTTGATTGTAAGAAATTCTTTAAGGGAAGGATGATTGCGAATCTACGCAAATTTTGGTGCAATCAAAAAATATCTCCTGCGACAATTGCAACAATTGTTTCTATTCGCAAATATTGTCATGATCACAGGGGGAGAAAGCAAATCCAAAAGAAAAGGAAAAGAATCGTGATCATCTCAAAAAGGCAACAAATTGAGGGGGAGCTTTGATCAATTATAGAAAAGTCTTTTTGGATTGATCGTGATCTTATTATGGATGGAATGAAAGGTAAATGGGTTAGAATTTGTTCAAAAAAAAATCCGGTTAGTGCATCTTTTATTACCTTTTGTCATTAACAAATCTCTTACTGATATTATCATTTTACTATGACAAAAAGTGTACGTGAATTTCATGATGCATCTATGATTTTTATTGGATATTTGCTGATATATATGATCGAAGTGAGCTATATTGCATATCTTTAATATTCGACTTACTTTATAAAAGCTGATTTTTGGAAATTGTGATTCATGCAAAATATTTTTTATCATTCTCTACGTGATACTTTTTCCATTATTATCACTTTTTGATTATGACTAAAAGAGGGAGAAGATATGAATATGCATATGTGTCGATTGGTTGATATTATTTATTGCATAATATTAAGCTGTGATTATTTTTCTATATATTCTTATACTCAATCTATTTGCTATCTTCTGATATCCGTTGATTTAAAAGTATGTTTACAAATCTGCATATTCAGAGATTGTTTTGTCATCATCAAAAAGGGGGGAGATTGTTAGGGAAATTCCTTATGATGTTTTGAAGATGACAAAATAAATCAAAGGCTACTAACATGTTTGATGGTTGAGTAATAGACCATGCAGATGATAGAACATGTAAAGGATATTGTCAAAGTGCGAATACGGCCAGAAGACTGAACGCAACATATGTCCAAAGCATATTATGAAGATTTCCAGACTTCTGTGTCAAAGTCTAAAGACTGCCAGACTCAAGACTCAAAGTCTGAAGACTACCAGACTTTAGTGTCAAAGTCTGTTCTACATCAGAAGTCTGTCAACTCTGACTAATTCCAGACTGAACGTGAATACTGAACCAGAAGACAGATTTTATGCTGAAGCTGAATCAGAAGACAGACTCTATGCTGAAGCTGAACTGGGTACAGACCTTAAAGCTAAATCTGTTCAGAAGCAGATATGTTCAGACCCAAATTGTAAAGTCTACAGACTCAGATTGTAAAGTCTATAGACTCATATTGTAAAGTCTACAAACTCAGACTTTACATCCAGATTCGATGAATCGTAACTCAAGCCCAATCATACAACGGCTAGTGATCTAATTTGGATTCCACATCAAGATTGATTTGATTGATTCAATCTAATTAATTGACGATTGGATTTTGAAGACAAGAACTTTTTATACGAAGAAGCTTTACTTATGAAAACCAAGATTTCGTTTGTATGCGATCGGAATCAATTTGGGATTTTACCTTTGTCACTCAATGGCTACCAAATCTTTTAGATACAGAGCTGTCCAATGGGTATATTGGAAGACGACTCTCCGGGATACTATCCAACGGGTAGTTTTGAAGTGGAGGAGTATTTAAGGAGATGAAGAGCCGATGAGCAAGTAAGAGACGGAGCGTAGAATTTATAATTCCAAAGTCTGAGCGACTTTTGATCATATACTTGTCTCTTGAGAGCTTAAACGTTTGTAATCGTGAGAGAAATACCAAAAGAGTGACTTAGTGAGATAGTGTGATCTACTACTAAGTGTTTGCACTCGAAGTTGTAATCTTTTATTGATTGCATAGTGGAATCCAGCCAAGAAGGCTGTTATCGTGGGAGAGTGGACGTAGGCTTGGATAAGCCGAACCACTATAAATCTTGTGTTCTTATTCTCTTCCCTAACTCCTTTATTTTGTTCATACTAGCACTCTCAAGTGCGATGTCTCATATTTTAATGCGTGATTATACTTTCAAAGGAGGTGATTGTGTATTAATTTACAGAGAAATACATGTACAGCATATGGCTGAGAAGTGATTAACCTTAGTGGTTCATATACTCAAAGGTAGTGAATTTGCAAAAAGTTAGAATATATTCTCATAATTGCTGTCATGTGGAGAGTATACAATTTCATGTCATATATTCTACTCAAAGATGTTTATATAATGATGTATGTAGCTTTCAAGATGTGTACTTATGCGATTTTCAAGTTACACTGTATTCACATGATGCCAATTGCATACATTGCTTGTTATTAAGTCACATTTATGTAATCAGTAACTTCACTGTGATTGAGGTTCTTATTGGGTCAAATTTTAAGTAGTGAAAAGAGGATTTTCTATTTGAGATGAAGTTGGTGAATGTTTAAATTGCTCTTACTAAGAATAAGCTGGTAATATCACTGCTGGCAATATGGAAGTAAAAAGCAAAATTTATTGTTCAGGAAAAGAGCAATCAAATTTATCTATTATCCATGAAGTGTTTCATTTCGGAACAGTTGAAAATGGCTTACCAGTTGACTGAATACTAAAAAGGATGATGAAAACCTTGGTGGCTTGAAATTATGTCTTATCTAATGCCAAGATCGGGATATATCTGCAAGGACTCTTCAACATGAGTTATGATGATTCTGATGAGGTTAAGGATTACATCCTAAGAATGGTTGATTTGAAGTCCAAAAATCATATTAAAAAAGAAACTCATGAAACCACCGGTTATTTTGATACTCTGGTCTCAAGATAGCACCCTTTAAGAAGAAGAGAGGACACATAAAATACTATGAGAAACATTATGCTTGGTTGTCCAAGCATGAATCTATTGCTAATGATTCTTTGGCATTTGTTTATGAATCCAATTCCTATCGAAAGTCTCATCTAGTCCTTGCGGCTGGATAGTGATGCAATGTTGTTTACCATAAGAAGATTCATAAATCGAAGGAAGCCAAATTAGGATGAATCATAACTCATCATGGAAAACAATGTTAAAGTTGAAGTCGAGGTCATGAGAGATGTTGTTTTAATTCTGGATTGTGGTTTTCATTTGATGTTGAAAAACACCTTTTATATACCTTCTTTTAGACAAGACTTAGTTTCTGCATTACATTTGACATGTGTGATTACTCTTTTGAAGTAAAGAACAATATTATTTCTATGTTTTTCAATTCAAGGAAAGTTAAGTTGGGTGTTGCAATATATCAAATGGGTTGCACCAATTGTGATAATCTCTCGATGATATGTACGTCGCTTATATAGCTAAAAAAAATTATTTCCGAAATACTTTTGCTTAAGGGATAGTCTTGTACATTAACATTATAACCATATGTTTAGAGAATGGGTAGAAAGACTGACAAAGTTAACATTTTGTCTACTTTTAAAGGTTACCTAAAGACTTGTGTAAACTATTATAAAAGTAAGATGATTAAGATAAATAAGAAAATTGTAATTTGAAATTCTAACCTATTAGAGATCATTTATATTGATATTAGTGGACCCTCTATGGTAACGGTGTGTACAAATTTTATTTCATCACATTTATTGACAACTACTCCCGATATGTTTATTTGTATTTGATTAAAGAAAAATCCGAATTTTTTGACAAGTTCAAGATCTTTCGAACTGAAGTCAAGAAATAGTTGGGATATGTCTTGAAGGGTGTCAAATTTAACATCTCGAAATGTCACCCAAAATGTGTTTATTATATTGCTAATTTCTTTGAGCGTGCAGAGGTGAAAATAAACATTTATGAATATTCTTTTAACGCCTAAAACCTTACAATTATAACCAACATACTTCTACTTATTTTGTTTACACTACATATGAGTTCACAAGTTAATCACATCACAAGCAAAAGACAGAAGTTTGGATAAGGTAGGGAGACTATCTCCAAACTATACTATATATTTACAAAAGTTTGCCTATACAAACATTCTAGATCGAGTCACGGGTCGATAACTTTTCCGTCTATTGTGCCTCCAACATTTAGATCGAGGCTACTCAACAGATTAACTCTCCATCAAGATTTCGGTACTAGGCAACGAACCAGAAAGGAACCCACTATATGAAACCTCGTACATCAACCCATATTGTAGAACTACACTTGGTATATATTATTCCAGATTTTGGTTCAAGCACACTTTCATAAAAAGCTTCATTATACACAGGAACTTTTTAGTACAAGGGTTGAGGGGTGTTCATCCTACACTCTGAAAAATAAAAGAGATGAGCTGAAACCTAGCAAATGAAATTTATAGTTTTAAGTTAGAAAAATTATCTTACCACTTCACCTGATATATAGAAAATGATTTCATAATTATCCGATAAGTATAATACAAACATAAATAGACTTTACCTTTCATTTTCATCTACCACAAAAATTGTCAACCAACAAAACATCTATCCAAACTCATGCATGTGCACATCATGTTTCACACAATTATTTGGCTCTACACATAACAATGCATTTTATTTATTCATGCTTCATTTTCCCAAACACTCTTGAGACATCCTAACACACGGGGCATCTCAACTTTGAGGAATCCGACAAACTTTCACCATAGGGGCATTTTGAATCTTAAGGCATCCCAAAACACTCCCCAAGGCATCCCAAAACACTCCCCGAGGCATCCCAACAATTAGGGCATCCTGCAAACTTCCATTATAGGACATCATCACTCACCGCTAGATGGGTGATAGAATCGAATTAATCTCATTCATACCATGGTATATGCATACTCACAAGTATAACACACATACCTCAACTGAATTTAATCAATTTGTCAATAACCACATATGAAATAACATATAGACATATTCTGATTATTAAAGTCTTGATATTCCAATGAGTATGTTTTGAGTCTAAATATCGAGCAAGTTTTGAATTTCAAAATCTGATAAATCAAATGGGTATGTTCTAAATTTGGATGAATGAATACATTTTGGAGGTAAAATCTGAATATGTAAATAGGTACATATTGGGTTAGAACAACAAAGTACATTATGGTCATAAAGTCTGAATAATCAAAAGAGTAAATTATGGCTTGATAAACGCTCATAGAACAAAAGAATAGATACAACAATGAACAAACTTATGAATTGACAGATTTAGTAATGGACAGAATCAACAGACCAGTGGATTCAATGAGAATTAGATTCAAATTAAGTAAAGTCTGCCTAAACTAACAAACAGATTTATCAACAAAGATATTCACAAGTTGGCAGATTTAGTAAGTGAACAGACTCATCAATGAACAGATTTGAGCAAACTCACAAATGGATAAATTTTGTCTTAGAAAATTTTAGTAGAAACAAGTAAAATAAACAGATTATAACTAAGAGAATTCAAGCAGAATGAAGCAGAACAAACATGTAACGAGTCATTGAGATAACTACGGAAAAATCGACTAGATTCTAACTATTTAGAATGAAGCAAAAAGAAGCAAAATGAACATGCAACGGGTTATTAAGACAAATATAGCCTAATGACCATAGCCTAGAATGAGGAAAAAAATCAGAATGAACATGAAATAAGTTATCAAGATAAAAATGGCAAAATGACCAGATTCTAACCGCCTTAATGAGGTAGAAAGAAGCAGAATGAACATGAAATAAGTTATCAAGATAAAAATGGCAAAATGACCAGAGAATGAGGTAGAAAGAAGCAGAATGAACATGCAATAAGTTATCAAGACAAATATGGCAAAATGACCAGATTCTAACTGCCCAGAATGAGGTAGAAAGAAGCAGAATGAAAATGTAATAAGTTATCAAGATAAATATGGCAAAATGACTAGATTCTAACTATCCAAAATGAGGTAGAATGAAGCATAACAAATATGCAATAAGTCACCAAGACAAATATGGTAGAATTGTTAGATTCTAATGATCTAGAATGAGACAAAAAGAAGTAGAACGAACATACAATAAGTCATCAAGACAAAGATGATAGAATGGCTAGATACTAACTATCCAGAATGAAGTAGAAAAAAGTAGAACGGATATACAATAAGTCATCAAGACAAAGATGGCAGAATGACTAGATTCTAACTATCTAGAATGAGGCAGAAAGAAACAGAACGAACATACAAAAAATAATCAAGACAAAGATGGTAGAATGACCAGATTCTAACTACCCAGAATGAGGTAGAAAGAAATAGAACAAACATGCAATCACTTACCAAGATAAATAGGGTAGAATAGCTAGATTCTAATTATCCAAAATAAGGCAGAAAGAAGTAGAACGAATATGCAATAAGTCATTAAGATAAAGATGGCAGAATCGCCAAATTCTAACTACCTAGAATGAGGCAAAAAGAAGTATAATGAACATGTAATAAGTCATCAAGATAAAGATGACAGAATGGCTAAATTCTAACTATCCAGAATGAGGTAGAAAGAAGTAGAACGAACATGTAATGGGTTACTAAAATAAAGATGGCAGAAGGGCTAGATTCTAACTACCCAGAATGAGGCAGAAAGAGGCAGAACGAATATGCAGTATATTATCAAGACAAACACAATATAATGACTAGATTCTAACTATCCATAATGAAGTAGAAAGAAGCAGAACGAACATGCAATGAGATATCAAGATAAATATTGCAAAATGAACACTTTTTGACTACCCAGAATAACATAGAATGAACCGAATGAACCAAAGTGAATCAAAACCAACTTCCAAGAAATTATCAAGTTACTTAACAACCATCATACTCACATCAAGACTTCACCTCTCACACAACCAATTAAGATAGAGGTAACTAAATAGATTTGAACTAAGTTAACACTGGAAACTTCACTTACCTCAAACAAACGCAAATCACGGACTATCGATTGTCTTTACCACCTTAATTGCACTTGAATATGAAGCTCTATTCTCCAAATTCTTGAATTGAAAAGTGGAAAATAACATATGTAGCTTCTGTTTGGGTTTTTGGAAGAAACGAAAAATGGATCTTTGGCAAGATAAAATGAGTTTTGTTAAAATTAATTAAGATAATTTAATTCTTTGCAATGCTAGGTGTAAAATTGCATGTTAATCTTCAGCTTGATGTGGCAATAATGCAAAGCAATGCTCTTGCATGTGGCCAAAAAGAATGCATTTAGAAAATGAGTCATCTTGAAATAATCTATACTTAGTTTAAATGTAAAATAATTTAATTGCAAAATATTATGTTCAAAAACACATGGCCATGCAAACCTTTGTTTAATGACATGTGGCACTTATAGTTTTAATTAATAAATTTTGCAAGGAAAAATGTAGTAAGCAAAATGTACTCTCCTTCTTTTAGCACCAATAACACAAATTATTCCACAATATTATTATCAATTAACTAAAACTTACATGATTAATAACAACCATTAATTAGTAAGACTATAGTAATTCAATTAATACCATTCTATTATTAACATGCACATAATTCGGTTCACACGTCGAACCCGAGGCGATCTAAGTTTGTGAAAATTACTAGCCACATCCCACAAAATTTACAAATTTGATTAAAGTTTCCGCGTGCTTGTTTGAATACTAAGGCAAACAATACTTAGCTCAAAATCTTAGTATCATTATCATAGCACAAATTTTTGAATATTACATAATTATAAATACGAAAATTCCAAATGTCACATCAAATCTGATTGTAGTAGTGAGTATTTTGGCAAGTGTGGCAATGTTAGATAACTTAAAGAGCCATTTGTCAAATATTTAGAAAATTCTTGGATAGTAACTTAGTTTACCATACCCAAAAATCTTGAACAAGCTGGTGTAGCCAAAAAGCGTAATTGCACCATAATGAACATGATGGTGAGTAACTGTAGTAAGACTAATTTATCCAGTTTTCTGTGGGAGTGAAGCATTGGAATGGCCCTTTATGCATTAAATCATGTTCCTATCAAAACTGTTCCATTGACTTCTTTTGAATTATGGACTGGACGTAAATCTAGCTTTATCATTTTAAGGTTTGAGGTGTCTTGTAGAAATGAGATTATTAATTAACATTAGGTAAGTTGGAATCCAAAATCACTTAGTGTTATTTCGTGTTTTGCTCAAATCATTCAAATGGATACTATGTTTTATAATCCCAACGGAGATGCAAGAATTGTGGAATCACCGATAGTGAAGTTTCTGGAGTTTGGTGACTACTATATCTTTGTTTTTGCCTATACAGATAATTGTGAAGTCTCCTACACCACAAATTAAGCATATTAAAGTTCAAGATACTGTTATTGATACAATTCCTGATGAAGTTTGTCAAAGCTCTTAGGCACAAGATGAAGTGATTGTAGCTCCACTCGGAGATCAATTAGGGAGAGGTGATCGGTTTTACCACCAGACTATATAGCCTATCTGTGAGAGCATGACTGCAATATCTACTACGTGATCGATCTAGTGACTTATATAAATGTTGTTTATTGTCCTCAATTAGATCTGTGATTAGATACGATGAAAGATAATATGCAATCTATGAAACATAATAGTGTTTGGGAGCCTGTCGAATTGCCTGAAGGTCATAAGCTCATCTGCTGCAAATGGATGTATAAGACTAAAGCAGGCTCTAAAAGAAATATTGAGAAGTTCAAACCCAGACTAGTAGTTAGGAGTTTCACTCAGAGAAAATGAGTAGACTATAAAGCAAATTTTTCCTTAGTCTTTTCTAAATATTCTTTCAAAGTGAATGTGTCATTAGTAGCTCATTTTTCATATGGAGTTACGCTAAATGGATGTTAAATCTACATTTCTCAATGGATACCTTAATGAAGAAGTATATATGATATAACTTGAAGGTTTTGCAGTAGATGATTTAGTTAAGTTTGTGTGTAAACTGAAAGTCTTATTTATGGCCTCAAGCAAGTTTGTAGAGAATATACTTGAAGTTTCATAGTGTTGTCAATTCGTTTGGTTTTGTTGAAAACAAAGTAGATTGGTGTATACATTCCAAGGTCAGTGGGAGGAAATTTATTCTTCTCATATTTTATGTAGATGACATTTGTCTTGCAAGTAACAATATTAGACTATTGCATGAAACAAAGTAAATGCTATCAAAGAATTTTGAATTCAAAGACCTCAATTACACGTCTTTTGTTCTTGACATTGAGATCCATAGGGATTATTCACATCGTATATTGGGTTTGTAAGGCATATGTCAATTGTATTCTAGAAAGATTTAGTATGCAACATTGCAACCTAGGAATTGCTCTTATTATTAAAGGTGATAAACTGAGTCTAGTGCAATGTCTTCATTCAGATATTGAGAAAGCCCAAATGAAGGATATACCTTATGTTAGTGTACTTGAAAGTATCATGTATCATCAAGTTTGCACTAGACCAAATATGCTTTTATGACACGACTTCTAGGTAGATATCATTTAAATTTAAGACACGATCACTGGATTGTTGCCATGAAGGTTTTAATGTACTTAAAAGAACAAGAGACTATATGCTAATTTACAAACATGTTCAGGACCTAGAGCTAATAAGGTATTTAAATGTAGACTTTGCTGGCTGTCAAGATGACAATAAATCGACAACATGATGTATCTTTATGTTAGCAGAAAATGCAGTTCTATAGCAAAGTGAGAAATAGAAATCTATGTTATCCTCTACCATATAAGTAGAGTTTGTAGTATGCTTTTTAGCTATTACTCAGAATATTTGGCTCTAGAACCTTATTAAAAAATTGACCGTATTTGATTTTGAGAATAAACTAATACAGTTGTATTGAGACAATAACTCTTTAGTGTTATTTATTTACAACAATAGAGATCTCAAGGGAAACATATGGCAGTCAAGTTTTTTAACATAAAGAAATAGTACAAAGTGGTGACGTTACAAAAGAACATATTTCCATAGATGATATGGTTATTAATCCACTAACTAAATATCTTTGTCCTTGTGTATTTGAATGACAAATCATAAACATGGGCTAAGGAGCATCATTGGATGTTGTTGTTTAATGGGAGTTGTTTTGTTTTTGCTTTAATAAAGCTTACATCTATGTTTTATTACGTTCAGTAACATTTTGACATGTATAAACTCTTTTGCATTCAATAAAGTGTTCATGAATGTGTTGGCATCATGTTGAGTTAATTACATGTAATGAAAATCTCAAGGTATTGTGTAAGCCTTGAGTGAAAGTTGGAGGCATTCGAATATCAGCCTTGAGCATATGTCTTAATTATACATAAAGAAATGTTAACCATAAAAATATGACATATGTGGGTTCATTAGAACCATAAAGATATTCTCTAGTAGCACATCCAATTTCTTGTGACACTTAAGGTAAAAGAATAATGACTGAGAAAGGGGATGACACATAATATATGACTCTTTGTGGAGTGTTATCCATTTGCCACACAACCATATCGAATCAATATCGATAAAGTTGAAAGAACTTATGATCATGGAAAGTTTTTTGTGTATACATATTTACCATCATAATTCAATGTTTAAGACTTTATGAGATATGATTGACTATTAAGAATTGTCTCTAGACCAACATAATTGTGCCCACATATAGTATAGTCTCAATTAATATAGCTCAAATGGGAGAATGTAAGAGTTTTCCTGATATATGCTACATTAATTGAGATTGTAATTTACCGTTTTACAAGATTAGTTTAATAAGATAAGACATAAGGTTTCTTAATAGTCTGATATGGGTTTGGCTTATATGGGCTGAGTTGGGTCTGGCTCATGATGAGAGGGTTTAACTGAAAGCCCTATCACTAGTGCTGAAATCTCTCATCGAACTCTCTTATCTCCAAAAACACACTATAACATCACACAAGGAAAGCCGTGAGGGGTGGTCTCATCGAGCTAGGATTTGAGGGCGATAAAGGAGAAGAACCTAAGTGTCGGATCGTCGCCATTCTGCATAAAGAACGATGGATTCCAAATCAGGTATGCAAATCTCTTTCTTCTCCTTGACTATGTTGGAGTATCTAGCTATGTTGATCCTGTGATGCCGTTGCGACAGTCAACATACACAATTTATTCAACCCTCAATGGATTAATTACTTTCAGCCTCATACATGTGTGATATTCATTTTGTTTTGTTTCGCTGAATCAATGGGAAAAACAAGGCAATGCGATGCATCATGTTGGACTTTGCCTTTTCTCCCCCGAACAAGCAATACCCCTTTTCTACTCACTTCATTCCAAAAGAAAATTTAGTGAAATTCCTATGTCGTGTAGCCAAAGACGGGTCATGTCAATTTGGAAAACTAAACAAATACATTTCACCTTTCTTTCCTTTGATAGACCATCAAATATAAATAAATAAATAAAATTGTCTTTTCACATAGAGGGTTAGCTAAAGATGATATGCTCCAAGTCTTTCTACATTTCTTTTTGAATTATCGTGTGCCTAATCGTATCACCCATAGAAATTTCTCCTCTTTCGAGGCAATGCTTGACCACAAAAATCTTCCAAATGGGTCCACGAAATTCTAACCCTCACGGCACGATAACGACCATATTAAATCATGCACCATGATGTGTGGAAAAAACTCCTTTTCTCCCTTGTATAAGCAATACTCTTTTTCTACTCACTTCATTCCCAAAAGTCCAATTTTGCTAAAAGAAAATTTAGTCAAATTCCTATATCATGCGGCCAAAGACGGGTCATGCAAGTTTGGAAACTTAAACAAATACCTTTCACCTTTCTTTCCTTTGATAGACCATAAAATATTTTGAAAAAAGAAAATTGTCGTTTTACATAGAGGGTTTGCTAAAGATGATATGCTCCAAGTCTTTTTACATTTCTTTTTGAATTATCGTGCGCCTAATCGTATCATCCACGGAAATTTCTCCTCTTTCGAGGCAATGCTCGACCACAAAAATCTTCCAAATGGATCCACGAAATTCTAACCCTTACGGCACGATCACGGCCATCTTAAATCATGCACCATGACGTGTGGAGTTTGTATTTCAGGTCTGTGCTTTGATTGGACTCATTAAAATTTATAGTTTGATTGTATTTCAGGTCTGTGCTTTGATTGGACTCATTGAAATTTATAGTTTGATTGTACCGAACTATGATCGGTTAGAAAGAGAAGCTCTCATAGGCCGAGAGAATAACCATTTAGGGGTGCATGACAAACTAGAATTTCTATTCTAAAAATGATTTTTCTATTTCAAATTTATTTCTGGAATAGAAATCTGTTTAATAAAATTATTTCATTTTTATTATTTCATTTTTCTATTTCTGAAATAGATTTTTGTTCCAGAAATAAGTTTGAAATAGAAATCAGAAGTAAAAATTTTCTACTTTTCTATTTCTGTATTTCTATTTCTGGAACAGAAATGAGAAATAAAAAATTTCTCATCCTTCGTTCTTACTACAAACCGATCATCCATCTGTCACCGCTGACCACCATCTGCTGATGGCACCGTTGTCGTCCGTTGGTCGTCGGCCGCCATCGTCCACCAGTCACCGGTCGCCACTGTCCGCCGCCCACCAATCATCATCCACCGCCCGCCATTCACCGCCGCCGCCTATCACCCATTGGTTGTCGGCCACCATTGTTCGCCGGTTACCACCGTCCAAAAGGGATAAATTTTGTATTGTTATCAAATGAATTACTATTTTTAGAGTAGAAATTTTGTGTCATTATCAAACGAGTATTTTTTTCTTAGAAACTCATCTAGAAATAGAAATTAAAAAATCTATTTTTCTTTTAGAAATCAATTTCTGACCAAAATGATTATCATTCACGCCTTTATTAGAGGGTCTGTACTTTGGTTCTTAGGAGGAACATATGACTAACCTAGGCTAGAAAAGTTATTTTCCATAAAAAGAGTTTAGGATTTGCAATGTAGTCAGAAATGAATAAGCAAAGCTTAAGCATATATAATATGAAGTTTGCTGGAAAGGAGACTGCTAAAACAATTGAATAAATGGTAAAAAAATTGATCCGGTTGGTACATTGTTGCCAAATGAAAAATATGGCTTTCAAATGTTAAAAGGTGATAATGCACTTAAAGTAAGTGTGTGTCTAGATCTTCTTAATCGTCTCGCATTAGTGCCTTAACATGACCCAATTAGCTGCCTAAGTTCATAATGCAATAGAAATTGTTTTGCACTATTCGTGATAATTACATTCGTAGAAAGAATGCAATTTTGTGTTCTTAATTCATGAATAATGCGCCCCTCCTTCTTCTCTTTGGGAAGTATACTACTCACGAGACTAAATTCAGAGAAACCATCATTCATTCCATTTCACCAAAGCAAGTACGCTTTTTTTTTTTTTGGGAGATGCCATAAGTATAAGCTATAAATAACCAATAAGCAGGCTAAAAAATATAGAAAATTAGTCAATGAGATTAAACTACGAAACTTAGACTTACTGAGCTTTGGTAGATATGACATGCAATGACGTTGGCAAGTTTTTTTTTTGGGGGGGGGGGTGGGGGGTTGAATACGTTGGTATGTTTGTTTTCCATCGTAATTGTTAGAGCTAAAACAAGTCTAATCATATCATTTTCAATCGAGTTACTCTTATAATTATCGTGTCGTCCATATCTGCTTTTATTTTTGTTACGTTCATGTCGTGCCGAGATGTGTTCGTTATAGAAATGAGAGAAATTATACATAAGAAGTGACATTAGTGGTGGGGAATAGAGGAGAATCCCTTGCTCCATGTCGCAAAGACAATCGATTTAAGGCTCTGTTTGTTTCATGAAATATATAGCATTTTTAAAAAATGTTTTTCAAGAAATCATTTTTCAATAAGACAATTTTTTTAGTGTTTAGTTGAAACTCGAAAATAAAATGAAAAATATTTTCCGTCGTTTGTTAAGGAAAATATGATTTGACTATCCTAAAGAACCATAGACTAATTGGGTATTAATGACTTGCACATGAATAGTCAAGGAACTGGGTACGGGCACTAAGGTCTTGAACTCGGCCTCAATGGACCCCAAACGGGGTTAGGTACCCAGGCTCGGGCATGGGAGATATGAGCACTAGCACTAGGGTTCCGGGCTTGGTCTTGATGGTTCCAAGCATGGGCAATTGAGACTTGGCCTCAATGGACACGGGCACAAGCGCTGAGTACTCGAGCATGAACACTAAGTCTCTAGCACGAGCATTGGGATCCCAAGCCTTGGCCATGATAGACACTAGCTCGGGCATTAGGGACTTGAGCCCAAGCCGCAAGGACCTAGGTATGGCCTTTGTGGACCCAAGCCTAAGCACCAAGGATTCGAGCTCGAGTGTCAAGTGCCCGGCCTTTGGTGTTGGGATTTGGGCACGGGTAGTAGGATCCTGCACTTGGCTTTTGTGGAGTTGGGCTGGATTGCCGAGTCATCAAGCATGGGCATTGGACCCTTAGGCTTAGCCTTGATGCAACCGACACAAGCACTAGGGACCTAGGCACTAGCGTCCTTGGGCCTATCCTCAATGGAGTCATGAGTGGGCATTGGGAATTGAGGCACCGACACTAGGGTCGTGGATCTGACCTTAATGCGCTTGGACTCCTATGCTAGGGACCTAGGAACTAGCGTTGAGGTTCCCGTGTCCAAGCATAAATTTTACGATTCAAGCTTTGATTTGTTGTCATATTTTGAAAAATGATTTTCAATTTATTAAAGAGGAAATTATTTTTCTGATTTTAAGTAAAGATTTTTCTTTGACTTATTTTCTTTATCAATCCAAATATCAAAAAATGAAAAAAAAAATATTTGAAAAATACTTTTCGTGAAATAGTTATTTTTGACATAAAGCGACGCATATGAATACTAAATTAACAATAATTGTCGAGAATCTCGTGATGTAAGCGACAAGCCCACTTATGACTCTCCCTTGTTGAGATGTCACGTCGTCAATGACGTGATATCGTCGTGTTTGACGCGTTATCTACACTTCGACGACCATATGGGAGTCATGGTCGTCCAAGTGGGCAGTCGGGAACTGGCTTTCTGATCGGGATTTACGTTAGGAAATTAAGAAATTAACATTGATTAGTTTTTGTCCGGTCGTGCACCATCGCCGATCGTTCAAAAAGGTAGTTGTGTCGACATCTTAGTCTTTTGAAAAGAGTGGGATGCAGAGCTTTATATATATGAGCACAACACGGGGGGAATATAAAAAATAAAAATAAAAACCATTCAACTTGTACATGTTCAGGTCAAATGGATGCTTTCTACTAGGAGTATGCAAAAGAACCAAAAATCACCTAGACCTCTTGGAATTAGACTGGACCAGACTGGACTGGAATCGGCAGTTCTCATGAAAGCCAATCTAGTTCTCGGTTCCAATTTAGTGGAAATGATGAGTATTAGTCGAGTGCTTGAATCTAGGCATGGAACCACCAACTCACTTACCCGGACCAGACTAGTATATATATACAAATTTAAAGAAAGAAATTCCATCTTAATTACTTGATTATTTTGTAGTTTTTTTACTAAATATATATGTACATATGTGTATATTTATAGTTATTTGACCTTATTGACTAATTTTATTTCTTGGGAGTGTAATAAGATTAACCCTCCTACTTTTTTTCCCATTCTAATAATCCATTTACTTACTTTCTCAAAAAAAAAAAAAAAAAAAACAAACAAAACAAAACAAAACAAACATAGAGGAAGAAGAGAACCGATCGGAGATGTCACAAGAGCCAACGGCTCATTTTAAAATTATAATTAGGTCTCTCATCAACCATTCTCATAATTAAATTAAGTTAATGTTGAAAAAAGATGAAATAAGTTATTAATAATTTATCTTCTAGAGGTCAAGACTTTTATTTGGAGTCTAATTCTCTACATGTTTCCGATGTCGAGAAATCTTAAGAAACCCACATTGTGACATTCAAAAAAGTTAATTTTTTAGTTAATAAGTATTGTCTATTTGTCCCGCCTATAGTTTTCAATCTTTAATCAAAATCGGTAGCTCGTAATTCAATCTAAGTATAAGGCCAAACAAGCTTTGTAGGGATTGGGGACCGGCTCCATGGACGCACTCGAAGATCGGACCAAATTGGCGATTCAATTCTCAGGTGGATCCATAAACCAATGGGTGGGTCTTAGTTCCAATTTTTTGAAATCGGTCCTTAGTGGGTGGCCCAATTTTAAGGGGGGAACCACTCACCCGGATCATGCTCACCCCTACTTTCTACGTGACTTGAATATGTTTTTTTTTTCTTTTTCGGTATATAAGGTGCTTTCGTACCAAAGAAATCAAAAGCATTTTGAGATTCAATAAAATTAGGTTCTCATCCTTCAAACCATTGGCAACTTTTTTAGGAGGATTCAATAGGTGAAAGTGTTTATACTGATTTGTATTTTCTTTCTAGGGGAATAGCATATGAACCCCTTCTAATCGAGTATATATCCGGATGATCCAACTGCCATAAACTCAAGTAGGCCTACGCGATGAGGATTTCAGTGTATTGCTTCAAGAAGTTTACAAGGCGAAAGGCGGCCAGTGATTGAGAAGTATGAATTCTCAAATTCGATTCTTGGCCTTACCTAATACCTAATCTACTTCAGGCGAGACCACCAAGGAAAATGCTCCTGGAAAAATCTCTCGGCGACTCTAAATGTGACGCCTTTAATTAGAACGAGAAGGTAGATTACGTCCGCTGTTTAAAAAAGGGGCCATGATGCTTTGAAATGTCTGGCTGTCATTATCAATGGGGGCTAGTGGTAGTGCGTTTGATAGGCTCAACCATTTCTGCGAAGCCCGATCCTAAAACTTATGGGCCAGTACATCCTGAAGGCCCGACCAGCCCATCAATCCTCTTCCTGTAATCATTTGAAAGCCCTATCGATGTGGAGGTGTTCCATCTCCTTCTATTCGAATGGATTGATCACCCGTGGTAACTCGTTCTTATTGAATTCAGTTTTCATGTGCCGACCTAATGTTTCACTATGTAGGCCTCCTTCTCGGCGACTTTAAAAGGGGGAAAAATTGGGTATGATAGATACATTTGCACTTGGTGCATCAAATTCTCATGCTTTATGTGGATTTTATGCGAGTTGCACCGGTGCGAATCTCGTGATTTCTCTTTATGAAAACCAGATGTTAAAAGGGAAACTGTCTGTTGTTCGCCTCTGAGCAATATTCTGAAATTCAAAGCTGGACAAGTGAACAATCTCAAATATGCAGAGAGTTCAATTTGTCAACCCCAAAAAGACTAGACAAATATATAAGAACCCGCGGGAATTGGTGCCTTTCAAGGAGCAGCTACTACAATCTTGGGATCTGATGTGGGCTTTTTCTAAGCCCGCGGAGAGAAGTGGCACGCCGATGGACGAGACGGATGAGAAGAGATAAAGCCCTTTCGCTCTTCAGCTGCAAATTTGACAGAGGACAAATATCGATTTCCATGAACAGTGGACCAAAAGCAACCTTTTCGCACTGCACAGAATCATTGCGATTGAATTGAACCTGACAAAAATTTCCATTGTTCGGCACGGACGGTGGACTCTGCAGAGAGTCCTAAACAGACTCAAGAACAGCTCAAGTTGCAGACTTACAATGCAGGAGAATGTTCTCAGCTTGTTTTGGTTAATGCGAATTCTGGGGATTAGCCAACTCGCTGGGAGACACAGAAAGTTTACAAAAACCAAACAAATCACCCAGGTGCTTCTGCTGTCTCGGGTTGGGAGATGCGATCATAAAAGATAGATCTCGGCCGTTCGTTATCTATGAGCAAAGATTTTTTAAATCGGAATCTCATTGCTGCTGCATTCTAACCAAGCAATGATTTCTCGTAAAGATGCCATAGCGCAAGATAAATTTCTTTTTATTGGATTTTAAATGAGCAAGATTTATACCTCTAAAAACACTTGTTTAGTTACGGGTGTTATTGAATATTATGAGCTTTCATCAAAGTATGATCGGTCCTCGGCAAACCAAGCAGGGGTCGAGGTCGAACTGCATGACTAGAGAACCTTATCACAGCAATCATATTATTTGGAAAACATCAAATTATTTTCTTTTAATTAAAAAATTTAGACTATAATAAGCCTAATCAGATAGACTGAAATAGGAAAAAAAAATGAAAAACCATTAGATATCCCCGATCTACTTTAGCCCACACTCCACATGAGTAAATCCATATGAGACCCACATGATCATATGGCTTATTGGAAATGAATTATTGTAGATTGGAAGTATCCAAAAACACGAAATAAAATAATTTGTCCAAATATGCCTGGTTTGTACATTTGAGACCTAAAGATCTAGGTCACGATTATTGAGGACAACTGAATTATTTTTCAAAGGTGCACCTGAGTTTGACATCGAAAAGTATAACTTTGGACTTCAATGGACTTATCGACTTTTTAATTCGTAATCATCTAGTAAAAACAAAATCGTAAGCATGGTAATTATGTTCTGGTATTTACTTCACTGATGGTTTGGAACTTCGATTTCAAGTTCAAGTTCAAATCTTACCATCATAATTTCAAAAAAAAAAAAAATGAATTGATCTCAAATAAGGACGACGGAGTTCAGTTAAGCCGACGTCAGGCATATTTCAATAAAGCCGAGTTCGAGCTTGACATGACTTAGCAAAACTATATTGACTAGAGTGAAGAATAAAGCTGAGCACCGAGTAAGCACCGAGAATTTAATCTTTTCGAGGCCGCCGATGGCCACAATCGGACATGTGATCACTGGAGTCCTAAAAGAACTGAATCCTGAATACAAAAGGCCAAGTCTTCACCAACCCTAGGCTCCATTCTCAACTTTTTCAAATGATCACATTCATGATAAAGTCCGAAACCCAAAACGCCAAACGTGTAATTCGTCTTTATAAAATCATCTACTTGCATCTGCTGTATCAGAAAAGAGACTTATCTAGGCACGCCCGGAGAGAGGGAGACTAACCTTCCATTGGCGCTCGCTCGAATTCAAGCTCTTTCCTTCTGTTTGGTTCTCTCGGAAAATTTCAAGATTGTTGAGGAGTGGAAGAATATAGTAAAGAACCAAGCTTGCGAGAAGAGCCAAATCGTAACTTGCTCGGGGTCTGTGTGCTGTGGAGTTGGTGGCAGCGGCGGGAGATGGGCAAGAAGTCGGCGATCATCATGTGTGCCATTGTGGCAACGGGTGTGGTGGTGGTGAGAGCAGGAGGAGGAGGAGGAGGAGAGGAGTGGAGGAGGGTGGTTGGAGTCGACCTATGCGACATAGTTGCCCCGTGAGATGCTCGTCTTGCTCCTGTCATGATATTCAGCATCCTGAAGAAGCTAGGAAGAGATACCCTTAGGGACGGGGAGAAGCAGAGATTAGTTATGGCTTTGGATGGAGGTCTGTTCGAGTGCTACACCAAATTCCGGATCTGCGTGGAGGCCACTCTCAAGGAGTTGCTGGGACCTGAAGTTGCTGAGAATACGGTGATTGTGCTTTCGAATAACAGCTCAGGCATCGGAGCTGCCTTTCTTGTGGCCTCTCATTCACAATACCTCGAGATAGTGTGACCCTGAAGTATCTCGGTTTGACAAGAGGTTGCCAGTTTTTCAAATTTCGTATAATTTCCCGCCCTTTTATCGGGATATCTTTTGGGTCTCTTTGTATCATACTTCAAGGCGGGGTACCTGTAAGGAGTCTAGAAGAGCAATGAATCCAGTAACTTCAGCCTAGATGGCTCAAGTATCCGAGGAAGAACAGACGCAAATGTATTAAGTTCATTTCTCTAGCAATATGAATAAATGAGGGATCAGTCTCCCATAAGGACTCTTTACAAAGCTCCCTTTTAGCCCTTTATTGCCGCCAATAAAATGGGCTACTACTATAGCAGGAACTTCTCAGGGGTTTTTAATTTATGGACGTTTTAATCAGAAATCATCAATAATAGATGGTTCAAGGAAAAATTACCTTGCATTTCAGAGGCAATAATGGTGCATCGGCAAGTCATTACTATGAATTGTCCGCGTTTCGGTTTATTGAAGAAAATCCTTGAAAGTCCCCTGAACTGCTAATCATTTTGAAGTGACCGACGGCCTCGTTACAGGTGTGCGATTTTGCCTTATCCAAGTCCAATGTGGACCAAAGTTGTTGTAAACAGTTGCGGATGCGTGAGATGATGTTGACTGTTCTCAACACTCAATGCTATAAAAAAAAAAAAAAAAGGTCTTATTTCTTGGTTCCTTATGTGTTAGCATCATTCAATAGCAATTTTAGAAAAGCTTTGCTAGTACAACAATCTTTAGGCTATTATGAGGATAACAGCTTATTATAAATCACAAATTTTTAAAGGAATAGACTCCACAATATTTTGTAAATATTTTTTATTTAGTTTTTTTGTGATGTAAAACAAACTGTTATTCTCATGGTAGATTAAAGATTATTACCAAATTATTTTTCATTCTAGAAAGTATTTGAGTGAAGGAGTTTTCTTGGAAGCAATGAATGGATTTGCCATTTTCATTGAGGTACAAATGCAGCAAAAGATTAGACATTTAACAGTTATATTAACCAACATTCTTAGGCAACATCTCTCATTGCAAACGTGACTATTTTCTTTGTAGTCTAAGTAGTAGGAGTGCATACTCTTCATCTTTGATCTTTTATTTCTTCAATAAATACAGGTTTGTTCAACACCTTCTGCGCAAAGTGCACAAAATTGTTCTCTATCTAGTTCAAATTTACATAGCCATCTCTTATATATTCTATATCTATAGCATACATTCAGAAACTAATCTTAGGTATGGGTCACTACTACATGGTTAGACAAAACATATGATGCTTGTCTTCATGTAGGATACATTGAAGAAGTTTCACAGAAGTTGGGAGTATGTATTGCTCCACAGCGGAAAAACGAAGTCATTAATCAATGTAGAGAAAATTTTTTGTGGAGTTGAACTTAACACGGACGACATGACTATGTTCTGCTTATGCTTTTCTTCCCCCGATTCCATTTTCTTGGGTGCATAATGTTTAGACTTATCAGATAGGTGGATCGAGTTGGTTTGGATGGGTTAAAAATGAGTCTGACTCAAAATGACACATATTTTACATTATACAATTTTAGCGACACATACCGGACTTGACCTGGACCTGACTCATGCCCCATCCAATCCAAATTCTAATTGTTAGTAACTTTATTCCTTAAATATGGAGAATCAAATACCTAAAAGAGATAAGTACACTGAAAGTCTTAAAATTTGTTATTAAAATTTTTATCTACCAAATGAACTATTTTTGGAAAGCAATAACAGTAGTTTCATCCCAAATGAAAAAACAAGAAAAAGAAGGCAATAAATAATCTTAAATGAAGAGTGGACCTCCTATTTGAGCTTAGTCTTTGTTGTGTGGTAGATTTGTAATTGAAAATTTTTAAGTTCCAAAAACATGCTGAAGTGAGATTCAAGTTAAATGAGAGGGGTAATGAGAGGGGTAAGACATAAGAGTAACTTTGTGTTTTAGCAAAATTGAAACCAAGCAAAAAGAAAAGGTAATAAATAATCTTAAATCAAAAGTAAGACTTGTAAGGGACAATGTGGTCAATTTAAGATGGTAGTGGGTGCTCCAATATTTTAAAAAAAATTAATATCACAAAAAACTCTAAACTGGCATACTTATGACAAATTTATCGTCCACTAGTCTTCATTGAATTTTATTATCAAATTTTAAAGTTAGATGACATGTGACTGTTAATGGATATATCAATTTAGGACTTTGTCCTCCATTTGTTACAAATGTACTAGTTTTTTTTTTCCGCAATATTAACTAATTGAACATAAATTAATTAATGGTAAATTTGTCATAAATAAATCAGTTTGAACTTTTTAGTAGTTTAAAAATTAATTTGAGGTAAAATTATGATAGGTGTATCGGTTTGAGATTTTTGGTAATCAAAAAAATTAATTTGTGATAAATTTATCACGGATGTACCAATTTGAGGTTTTTTGTGATATTGTGCTAACCTTAGATTATGTAACCCGCACTCAGTGAGCTCTGGCATGTATTTTTTTTTTTTTGGTCGAAAGGATAAAATTCATTCATGAAAGTTAAGAGCACAACCGGCAGCCAAAGCATCCAAATACAATATGTCTAACAAAGCTCTGGCACATGTTAGATGCAACAATGTTAGCATGTTTCCTATCACAATTGGTAGAGCTCAAACGAGCTTAATCATTTCATTTTCCATTGAGCCACTCTTGTAATGATCAAGCCCTCTATATCCGTTTGTTCTTTTCTTTACTTTCATGTCGTGTCGAGGTGTGTTTGTAACAAAAATGGTTAATCAATTTCCGAGCCCTTACATCATGAGTGGCATTGTAAATTGGTCGCCTTCACCAGATGATGGACTTACGTCTAATCAGTAGAAACTAAAAAATAAGAAGTCTAGATTTGTCTTCTTACCCAGATTTAAGTAGATAATCAAGAAATCAACGTCGATTAGTCTTTGTCCTGTCGGGAACCATCATATCTCTCCCCTTTAGGCTGGAAGAAAAACGTTTTTATCTCTGAGGTACTCACCAACCATTCATCAAGGAAAAATTATCCAATTTTTTTTTAAACCTATTACATTTTTACCAATTTAGTTATAAACTTTTCAATTTTTCTAATTCAGTTATAAATATTTTCATATTTTGTCAACTGAGTCAATTCGGCTAATTTTGATTGGAATTCATTGATGTGGATGTCGATCGTGTGGACACCGACCATCTTATGTGGTACGACCAACGCTAACATGAATATATTTTAATAATATTTTGAATTCTAATGATTTTTTTTTCCTTTTTCTTTGTTTTTTTTTTCCGATTTTGGAGTTAGGGCTGAGAAGAGTGCCTAGCCAACCCTCACTGGCCACAAATGAGGCCCAACCAATCCTCACCTCACTGACTCTAGGTGAGGGCCACAATGCCCTTGCTTGTGGCTGGCAAGGGTTGGCCAACAACCATCACTGACCCTAGCTCCAAAAATCGCCAAAAAAAAAAGCAAAGAAAAGGAAAAAACCATAAAAATTTCAAATATTATTTAAAAATATCCATATCAGTGCCGCCCATTCACATTAACAATTTTCAGCCAAAATTAACTAGATAGACTCAACTGTGAATTGAGAAAATTAAAAGGGTTTAAGACCAAATTAGTAAAAGCACAATAAATTTAGAACTTTTTAAATAATTTTCCCGTTTAACAGGTGGTTGTATTGACATCTCTATTCTTTGAAAAGAGAGAGATCTTAAATATTCGAACAACTTACACTTGGATGGATTCAATGGTTGATATTGTTTATCTTGATTTGTATTTTATTTTGAGGTGATATGCCTTGGAGTCAATGGGCGAATACCACATGAACCCTTTCTTACTCGAGTGCATTAATATCATCCTGGTTTCATTCAGGTTAAGTGAACTACGTGACGGCAATTTCACTATATCAATTCAAAGAGATCAACGAGCAAATCAATGGTTGAGAATTTACGTCATGAGAAGTATGAAGTCTTGAGTTTGATATTTCGACCTCATGTACTCTACTTCAAGCAAGGCCACCAAGGAAAATGCCCCCGGCAGAATCTCTTTAGCCCCTTTAAATGTCTGATAAAGGGAAAATGATGTTTGAAATATTTGACCGTCAATTTTTTTTATCGGAACCTTTTACCAAGATTTTTGTTTAAAAATTGTTCCAGAAAACAAAAATAAAAAAAAGTGTTTCTGTTCCGGGGAACAATTTTTGAACAAAAAAACACGTTTGGTAAACTTATTCCGGGAATAAAAAATAAACATAAACATGTTTGGTAAATTTGTATAATTTTTTATTTCTTTTATTTTTTATTTTTTATTTTAATTTTTCTATTTTCTTTCTTATTTTTCTTATTTATTTTTCCTTTATTTATTTTTTATTTTTCCTTTTTTATTTTTTCTTCTTTTGGCCGGTCGCCCGGCCTCGGCCATGGCCGCCGACCGGCAGACAAGGGCCGGTGGCCCGGCCTAGCCATGGTGAGGCTCGCCGACCCCGGTGAGGCTCGCCCTCGCCTTGGCCGCGCGAGCTCGAGCTCGCCCGGATCGGCGAGGCCGAGCATGCCCAGCGGCCGGCGAGGCTCGGCATCGTCGGTCCACCGCCGGCGCGCCAACCCGGTAGTGGCCCGACGAGGCTCAGCCTTGCTGGCCGCTGGGTGAGCTCGGCCTCGCCGGATCTGGGTGAGATCGAGCTCGCCCAGCCCGGCATGAGGTCGGCCTCGTCGGGGGCCGGCGATGCTCCGGCGAGGTCGCCGGCCCTCGACAGTGTTGCTAGCCCTCGACAACCGGTTGCCGGCCTTGTCCAAGGCCGGCGACCGACTAAAGAAAAAAGAAAGAAAAAAGAAGAAGAAAAGAAGAAGAAAAAAGAGATAAGAAAAAGAAGAAAAAAAGAAAGTGTTTCTAAATTTTGTTCCAGAAACAAGAAACAACTTTTTTTTTTGTTTCTTGTTTCTATTTCAGATGTGTTTCTGGAAACAAAAAAATAATTTTGGAACAAAAACGCACACAAATGCGTTTCTGTTCCTTTTTTGTTCCCAGGAACAAAAAAACAAAAAAATTGTTCAAAAACAGAAAAAAGAAATGCAAACAAACGCAGCCTAAGTGGTAGGGGGGTTGATAGGCCAAATCAACTGGCAAAGGAAAATCCTAAAGATTATGAGCCAATGTAACCTGAAGGCCGGCCCGGCCCATTAGTCCCTCTTTATGTCATCATTCGAAAGCCCTATTGATGAGGAGTTGTAGTACTTTTTTCAAGTCGAGCGTATTGATCACTCGCGACGGCCTGTCCTTATCAAGTTCCATTTCATGTCTCGGCCTAGTGTCTCACTATCTAGGCCCTCCTCGGCATCCATGCTTATGCACATTTCAGGTGAGTTGCATTGGTATCAATCTCATAATTTCATTTTAGAGATCAAAAGGGGATAAGGTCATAATTTGTCATCTAATGTGTAGAACTAATACGATCTTTTCTTTTCTCCAAGGAAAGAAGAAATGCTTGAATCAATTAAATTAAGTTAGTAGATGACGAGACTTAACTCTATTTTACTTAGTTGATGCTATGATAAGATATTGATCATTCAACGCATGCTCACTAGTAACAAAATGATTAAATCTACTCGATAATGATCATCTCAAGTTCTCCATATGAGTTTCCAAAATTTGCAGTTTCCTTCTATACTTTGATCCATTCGAATTCATGTCACTTCTTTCACTGGCTGTCTTTGGTGTCATTTTCTCACGTATAATCAAATCAAAGTTAGACAAGAAAACAATCTGAAATATAAAGAGTTCATCCTGTCAACCCAAAAGACTAGATTAAGATTTATAATTTATATGGGCTTTTCTAAAGCTCGCAGAGAGGAGTGGGACATCGACTGATGAGAACCGAATCCCGAATACAAAATGCCAAAGCTTCCTGAACCTTGGTTCCTTCAGTCACACCTTTACCCTTGCTTTCACCTTCTTCATATAACTACATTCATGATAACATCCAAAACCTAAGATGGACAATTTGACTTTATAAAGTCATCTACTTGCATTAGCAAAATCAGAAAATATATTTACAAAAGTTGGGAGTCCAAATCCATTCACAAAGCTTCTGCAACTGTTCTCAGTGCCAACAGTCAGTAATTGTTGCACTCAAGAACATGAAAATCGCTGCGTGGCATTTCCTCTTACTTAGAATTTCCGAGGAGCGGGGCAGCATCTAACTTGTGTTGAAATTTCTTTTCAACGTCATAATGCGGATCGCTACATTTGAGCAGCATTTGCACTACCTCCTCCATTGTAGGCCTCGTGGAAGGCAGCCTGGCAGTGCAAAAGATTCCCAGCTTAAAGACACTGCTTATCTGATCTAGGTACGAGTTGTCCCTGATCTCCTCGTCTATCACATCAGATATCGGCTTGCCATGATTAAAGTGAAACCATGCCCAATCAGCGAGGCCCATGTCTTCGTTCCCCTCGCAAGCCTCCCTTCCGGTGGTCAGTTCCAAGAGAACCACCCCGAAGCTATAAACATCGATCTTCTCATTAACTCTTGTTGTATGAGCATACTCTGTTTTTTAACAACAAAAGAAAAAGGCAAGACAAAAGTAAATATTCCTGCTGGTAGGATATGTAAAGTATGAGGAGGCCGAACTGGTATAGCTGAAATGAACTCATGTTTAAGTAAATAGACGAACCTGGTGCCAAATAGCCGTAAGAACCAGCAACAGCTGACATGGTAACAGCTTCTCCAGTTTTGGCCAACATCCTTGCAAGGCTGAAGTCAGCAATTTTTGCGTTGAACTCTGAGTCTAAGAGAATGTTGCTCGAATTCACGTCTCCGTGGATGATGGGTGGTAAACAATCATGATGCATATAGCAAAGTCCTTTAGCTGCTCCGAGCGCAATCTGCAACCTTTTGGGCCAATCCAAGATCATGTTGTTGACACACGAGATGGGCAACAATCTTTTCTTCTTGTGAAGCCAATAGTCCAAGCTGCTATTTTCCATGTACTCGTACACTAGGAGTTTCGAGTCCTTGCAAGAAATACAGCACAACAATTTGACAATGTGCGGATGCCTAAAGTACCCAAGTATCTTCACTTCTGCTTCGAATTGCTTCGCCAGTTCCTCATTTAACATTTGGTTATTTGAAATTCTTTTCACAGCAATGGCATCACCAAAAATATTCACGATAATGCGATATATTTTTCCTGATTTACCATCTCCAATCACATTATGCTCCTTCAATCCTGACAGAACATTCGATTCCGTAAAATTTAAACTATGGAATGAAGTCAGTTTCGAGGTTGAATCGAACCGGTCCCTGTTCTTTATGGAAGATCTGATTGTGAATAGCCCTGCCACAAAACAAACATCGCCATGGAGATAGCCAAGATCAGGATCAAGGCAAGATTTCTCGGAAATCTATGAAATTGGGAATTGCAAACATTAAGAATGTGAATGGTAACATTTATGTTCCAGGGAATAATTTATTTATATTTTCGGAAAAGAAAAAGAAAAAGAGTGCACTTGGTACAATTCATAAACTTTTGTATTTGTTTGTTTTTTCTTCTTGCTCGCCGACCGCCAATCGCCGATTGCCAACCGTCGCGGGCTGCTTGCTGCCGTTGGACCACTGCCCGTTGGCCGTTGACTATTGATAGTCGGACCGCCGCTCGGTGGGGGGTGGTCAGGCAATGGTTGGTGCTCGGCAGTCAGGCATCAGCAGGCAAATGGTGGTTGACCGGCGGTCGGTGGTCGGGTGCCGGCAGGCGAAAGGTGGTCGGCCGGCGGCGGCCGGCAGTTGATGGTCATGCGCTAGCAATCGGACGGCCATCAACGGTGGCCATGGGCGGTGGCAGATCCAAAGCCGACGGCCACGGCAAGAAAGAAGAAAAAAAGAAAAGAAAAAAATGACTTATTTTTAGAAATTATTCCTGGGAAGAAGAAGTTACTTTTTTCTACTTCTTGTTTCTGTTCCAAATCTAGCATGACCACTTTTCTAGTCTAAGAAATAGAAAAATTAGTTAACGTTACTAAATGGATTTCTATTAGTTTTTTGTTTAGAAGAACAAAAGAATAGGGGAACAGAAAGTTCCCATGCAGCCCCTAAGCCTCATGAACGAATAGGATGCACAGAGGCTGGGGTTGTTCAGGACACTGGCCTCAAATGGGGCTTCCTCTAACTCGTATGGGACTCGTCCACTAAGATGTTGGAGGATAAGTTCGGATAGACAGCTTCGGTAGGCTGATTTTAAGAGGAATCAAGCTAGACGGTTTTCAGACAGGTCCAACTGCACGAGTACTGGTAGAAAACCGAAATCGCTAGGAATCGGTCCCGTGAATTGATTGTGACTAAGATTCACAGTGGTCAAGGAGTTCCACGAAACGATAGCTGTGGGATAAGAAAACAGTTAATGCCTCTGAATATTAGGGATTACAAAGAACTCTACGAAAGAGCCCAACTCATAGAGCAGGAGTTGATTAGGAAAAGAACAGAGATACGACATCAGGCAAGGTTGAGTCACCAAGGCAATCGAGGCAATCTTTGTCGTGACAAGAGGCCCAATCAATTTGGAAAACTGCTCTACAACTCTAACAAAAGGCATAACTTTGGAGGTAGTCAAACGATGGGATGGATTCAATATCCGCGTGGTCCCTATCATAGGTGTGGTAGGCTGCATGGGAATGAGCCATGCCAAGTTTTAAGAAGATGTTTTGGATGTGGATAGCAAGGCCAAATGGTTAAGGATTGTCCTCAAGTAGGATGACAATCACGTGATATGCCAGTATGGCAATCGCAACAACCTTTAGGCAGAGCACCACAACAAGGAAATTTACAAAGACCACAAGTTCAAGAAAGAGTTTATGCGGTCACTCAAGAGGAAGCTGAAGCTTCAAATACTGTCATAACAGGTATGCTCTCCTTGTGGAATCAAAAGGCCTATGCATTACTTATACTGGTGCTATGCATTCTTTTGTCATAAGATTCATACAATTATATGGAATGAAACCTAAGCCACTTGAGGTATCGCTTAGTGTGTCCATGCCATTAGAGGACGTAATTTTATCTACTTTTAGTGTGTAAGGATTGTCAAATTGTTGTGGGTGGACGGAACCTAATGATAGATTTAGCGGTTTTGGACATGTATGACTTAGATGTCATCATAGGAATGGATTGGCTTCGTAAGTTATGGCAAATATGGATTGCTATAGGAAAACAATCCAATTTAACCCTATAGATCAACCTAGCTTTGAATTCTTTGGAAATGGGACGAACTCATTGATAACCCTTATTTCGACACTTGAGGCCCATAGACACCTTGAGGACAAACGTTAAGGATTTTTAGCAATAGTGAACGATTAGGCTAAAGTATAAGCGAAACTTGAGGAGATCCTCATAGTCCAAGAATTTCTTGATGCATTTTTTGAGGAGTTACCAATATTATCACCGAAGCGGGACGTTGAGTTTTGAATTGAATTAGTTTCTGGAATAGAGCCCATTTATAAGGCTCCATATTGGATGGCTTTAATGGAAATAAAGGAGTTAAATATGCAATTACAAAAAAATGCTTGATTGGAGCTTTATTCGACCTAGTGCATCACCATGGGGTGTGCCAATGTTGTTTGTAAAGAAGAAGGGCAAATCATTACGCCTCTGCATTGACTATAGGCAACTAAACCAAGTTACAATTAAGAATAAGTATTGGTTGCCTAGAATAGACGACCTATTCGATCAATTGCAGGGAGTGTTAGTATTTTTGAAAATTGATTTAAGGTTGGGATATCATCAGTTAAGGACTAAAAAGGAGGACATGCCTAAGAAGGCTTTCAGGACTCAATATGGACATTATGAATTCCTGGTTATGCCATTTGGTTTGACTAATGCATCCGCAGCAATTATGGACTTGATGAATGGGGTGTTCAAACTTTTTTTGGACCAATTTGTAATAGTTTTCAATGATGATATCCTAATATACTCTAAAGGGCTAAAGAAACATGAACAACACTTAAGGAATGTGCTTCAGACCCTTAGAGAGCATAAGTTATATGCTAAATTTAGTAAATGTGATTTTTGGTTAGTGATATTCTTGGGTCATGTAGTAGTGGGTGAAGGGATATCGGTAGACCCAACTAAAGTTGATGCAATGATAAATTGGCCAAGACCAATGATGATGACTGAGATTCGTAGTTTCTTAGAACTACTAGGCTGTTATAGGAGGTTTGTAGAAGGATTTTCACGTCTAGCTAGTCCACTAACTTAGTTGACAAGGAAGGACACTAAGTTTGAGTGGAGTGAGGAATGCAAGCAAACTTTCCAAGAACTTAAGGAAAAGTTTACTATGGCTCCTTTACTAACCATACCATTAGGATCTGAAGGATTCGTGGTATGTAGTGATACTTCCCACAAAGGACATGGTTGCGTTTTGATGTAACATGGGAAGATAATTGCTTATGCCTCAAGACAATTAAAGCTGTAAAAATTGAACTACCCGATACATGATTTATAGCTCACGGCAATAGTCTTTGCCTTAAAGATATGGAGACATTATCTGTATAAAGAGAGATTTTGAAATCTATGCAGACCATAAAAGTTTGAGGTATCTATTCTCTTAGGAGGAGTTGAACTTGAGACAAACACGGTGGATGGAATTGCTAAAAGATTATGATTGTAAGATTCTATATCATCTGAGAAAAGTGAAAAAGGTAACGGATGCTCTCAATCGGAAATCAACAATAATAGTGGCAAATATGATGGTTAGAGAACGGAGTCTATTGGAGGAGATTTCAAACTATGAATTTAAGGTTGATGTAGAAAATTTGAACAGTTTTATTGGTTTTACTTAGGATTGAACCAGAGATCATACTATAAGGATTGAGGCACTACAATAGACTACTCCCAAAATTGCAAAAATTTGTGAAAGGACGTCAAATGGAAAGAAATTGGAATTCCAAGTATTGGATGATAGGATCGTAAGATTTCATGGACATTTATGTGTGCCTAACAATAAGGAATTAAAGAGGGATATTCTATGAGAAGCGCATATACGTAATTATAGTGTCCATCCTGGAGATACGAAGACGGACAGAAATCTTCGCCAGCATTATTGGTGGAATAGGATGAAAACCGATATCGCTAAACATGTGTTGCAATATCTAACATGCCAACAAATGAAAGCGGGACATCATAAGTAGCAAGAATGCTTAAGCCATTAGAAAATTTAATGGGAACATATAACAATGAATTTTGTGCAAGGGTTACCAAGGAAGTGGTCATGATTCTATTTGGGTGATAGTAGATCATTTGATTAAGTCTACCCATTTCCTAGCTATATGAATAAATTATTCACTTGAGAGGTATGTAGAATTGTACGTTAGGGAAATTGTATGATTACATGGAGTTCTTGTAGCTATAACTTTGGATCGACACTTGAGGTTCACTTCGAACTTTTGGAAGGGTCTCCAAGTTGCTTTAGGAACTAAATTCCAGTACAGTACAACTTTTCACCCATAGACAAATGGGCAATTAGAAAGAGTTATACAAATACTAGAGGATATAGTGCAGGTATGTGTGATTGATTTTAAAAGGTAACTGGGATGTGAAATTGCATTTAGTAGAAGTTGCATATAGCAATAATTTTCAATAGAGCATAGATATGACCCCATTTGAGGCGTTGTATGGACGAGCCCATAGGACTCCTGTCTATTGGGATGAAGTAAATGAATGGAAATCGACAAGATTAGAGTTAGTACAAATCACATTGAATGTGGTATAGGTCATCCGAGATTGACTTAGGACAGCTCAAAGTCCATAAAAGAGTTATGCCGATAAAGGCTGGAGACTACTAGAATTTGTAGTGGAGGATAACGTATTTGTAAACGTGTTGAGGTTCGGAGAAAAAGGAAAACATAGCCCAAGATTTATTGGACTCTTTGAAATTCTCAAAAGAATAGGAGAATTGGAACATAGGTTAACATTATACCGAAGTTGTCCAATGTCCATGATTTCTTTCATGTATAAATGTTAAGGAAGTATTAGCCTAATCCTGCCCATGTAGTATGTGGAGGAACCGGTGCAAATCTTGGATTGAAGAGAATAGTTTCTTAGGAACAAAGTAATTTCCCTTGTCAAAGTTCCGTGGCAGTACCACGATACGGAGGAAGCGACATGGAAAAGTGAGAAGGAAATAAAACGTTGCTATCCACATCTTTTCGAATGAATAGGTAGGATTTCAAATTTCGAGGATAAAATTTTTTTAAGAGGGAAGGGTTATGATATCCTGATTCTTTGAATCGATTTGGTTAATGAATTTAGTCAAGATAATTAGGTTATTTTAATTGACACTATTATGAGGTGTGTCAATTATAGGTTTTTGAAACAATGGTACCTAGCCCATATATCAGCTGAAAAATTTTGTATGATGTTTGGATGAACTATAGTCATGGCTTTCGGTTCCTAGTGTCTAATGAAAGTGTAAAATTAGACACAACTAGTGCCATTTCCCCTCATTAGCTACCTCACACAACTAGTGTTGTTTCCCCCTCATTAGCTACCTCTCTCTCTCCCTCTACCTCTCTCTCCCTCTCTCCTTTGCCATTTGGCAAAGTGGCCATGCCACTTGTCCCTCTCTTTGTGCCACTTGGCGTACTGCCCATGCAATCAATTGAATTTCATGCGAGGAGACCTATTGAGCTTAAAAATCTTGATTTTCTCTCTCTCCTCTCATTTCTCTCCCTCGGTCTCTCTCTCTCTCTCTCTCCCCGACCCTCTTGCTCTCTCGCTGATTACTCTCTCCTCTCCCAACCCCTCATTACTTCATTTTCTGGGGTTTTGCTCACAAGATCGAGAGGGTCGTACCTTATAGAGTTGTGTCCAGCAAAGGCAAAGGATCAAAGCTCAGTTGTGTGGCAAGATTCGGTTCAGTTAGCTCGTGAGGGAAGTGAAATTCCGATCCCCTATACTATGTTGATTTGCTCATTGCGCGGGTCAATGAATCTTGTGTTTGATGTGTTGGATTGTTGCCATATGCTGTTTTGGCTTGATTGGTGTTGATTTGGTTGGTTTGAGCTATGTAGGTGGGTTGATAGAGGGTTGCATGCAATGCTCTTGTGACGTCGAGGAAATCATTAGGATCATGAATTAGGCAAGTCGAGTTCGGTTTTGGCCTTGCATATGGTTCGGTGGTCTTGGTGTGGTTCGGTTCAAGGCGAGTTTAGGTGTGGGGTTCGGTGCAGCTGGGGTTTTGCGGAGATTCGATGAGGCTCAGTTCTAGTTGGGTCTCGGTGGAAGTTCGGGCTTGTCGGCTCTCGTTGAGGCTCATGATTGTTGAGGTCTCGGTGATTTTTGGGCTTGTCTACAAATTACGCAACATTATACGGTGAATTTTTAGGGGGAAGATCTTCGAAGGCGAAGACCAACTTTGTCTTTATTGGGTTGAGGGGCGACGCGAGTTAACGGAGACGAGATGATACGCGCAACTTCTGTTTTTCTATCGTAAAAATGAGCGTCGTATAAGAAAATTTCACTGGGCGAGATAAAGTCAGTATGGTAAGCACAGTATGTTTGGAAATCAAAAAATTACAGGGACATGATCGTTTTGATGAGATGATTATGTTGAAGGACTCTGATTGAGGCGTGAAATATATGAATTTCGTCTTCTAATTATATCAAACAAAAAAATTGCATACGCACGGAAGAAAGAAGGCCGTACCTGGAAGATCTGATAGTGCTCTCATAGCTTTCCTTCTAAGCTGGTCAGAATTCAGGCCCAATTTCATCGCCAGCTTTCCTTCCTGCAGAATAAGGCATATTCCACCTTCACTAACCCAGAAATAAGATGCTCACAGAGAGAGATTAAGTCTATTTCTGCGACTAAAACAAATGATTAACTGAATCCAGAGAGCACGTATGCAATTTCCACATAATCTCGAACCACTTGGTCCCCAATAGAAATATCATTAATTCCATAGATTCTTTACTAGAAAAGACTCGTGCTCACAAAAACGAAGTACTCATCATCCCTCCACTCCTGGTGTCTGAATCGGTGCTGGCCAGAGAGGAAGGCCCTGCCAACACCATTCTCGGGATAAATTGGCAAGAATTCCTCTGGATCCAGATGGAAATGTCATTAATACCATCGAGTTTTCCTAAAAAAAGATCCAGCTTGGTCTGCTCGTCTCACAAAAACGAAGCACTCACCTTCTCTACACTCTCGGTGTCTGAATCAGTGCTGGATGGAGAGGAAGGCATGTTGAACACCATTCCCGACAAGGATCGGCAAAGAATCAGTGCTGGACGGAGAGGAAGGCATGTTGAACACCATTCCCGACAAGGATCGGCAAAAATCTATCTGGATCGATTCTGAAATTGACGGGAATTCAAGATCCACGGCGATGACAGCTTAGCAGAAATATGCGAGTTTCCAGATTTGCGTGGTACGCGTTCAGATCTATCAAAAGGGACGGAAACTTCCTTGTTTAAATGGACAGTAAGAAGGAAAAAGAAAGGAGGTGTGCTCTTTCGAAGAAATTGTCGAAGCGAAACTTCGCAGTCGAAGAAAGGGTGTTTATGTATATATATATAATGTAAGGTGCTTTGTTGGAATTTCTCTCTTGAAATGTTTTTCACCAAAAATCGTTAATACAGATTCCGCTCTAACTCCAAATTAGAAATATCACAAATAACTAAGGAAACCAATAGCTTTTGTGACATTTTGACTTTTCAATGATCGAGGCCCACAGAAAAAAAGAAAAAGAAAAAGGAGATCATCCTGAGATAAAGGAAGAGAGAAGACTGACAGCAATGCTGCTAAATAGAAAAAGAGATGGGTAAAGAAAGAAAGAAGAATGGGAAAAATAGAAAGGGCTTCGCCCGTACACGCCATGGGAGCCTTGCCAAGATAAAGTTATTTTGATTCGTAATGCCAGGTAAGTACTCATGTCTCTCGTTTTATTACGTGAGATTCAAGCCGCAAAGTCTGATTTTTAAGTTATTGAACTATGAAATTTTCTAAAAATGGTGGATTATGTCTTTATATAGCTGTGGAGTTTGATGGAGTTTGATTTGGAGCAACGATTTTGTTGAAGTGAGATTTTAAGGTTTTGCTTTCGAGTTATGCATTGCGTTTAGGTTTAATAATCACTTCAACTGAACGATTTGTTAGCGCGCAAAAGTCATTTTGTTAGCTGTTTAGTTGAGGTAGAGTTTTATCCGGTTTTAATGTTGATTATCATTTAATTGGTAGGATTATGAGTTTGTTAAAGTCGACTTGTTTAGTTACGTGTTGTTTGATTTAGGTATTTTTAGGTGAGTGGTGTTATATATTTTCCTCATCTTTTGAAAGCGATATGTTATAGGTTATGAAATAACATTTTTGTTACATAAAATATTGGATCAGGTATTTAGTACTTTTTGGTTATCTGTGAATGGGTTTTAAAATGCATTATAAATGACATTTTTAGAAAATTTTATGAAACATATATCAATTTGTGAATTTGGTTTATGTCTAATATGATATGAGAAATGTCTTGCCCAGATGCGAGGTCGAGACAAGTGCGGGCGTGGGCGAGCTCTATACATGAAGATGGACAAGAGCTTAAGGATGAAGGTGGAGATTCGTGGCCGAAAGGTCTGCAAGCTCACCGACAAGATGCTCAGGCTCACTCAGATATGATTGAGTCGGCCTTGCTGCCCGTGCCTCTATCTTGCCCACATCTAGGCGGCGAGGCCAAGTGAGGGCCGCGACGCTCACCGACGGCCAGCAATTGGCAACCACACCAACCACAATGGAAAAAAAAAAAAAAAAACAAACAAGAAAAAAGAAAAGAAAATTTGATAAAAAATGAAATTTTTCAAAAAAATTATTAAAAAATTCATTACAAATGTCCACATTAGCAATTTTTTTAAATATTTTTAAATATTTTTCTTATTTTTATTTCTTATTTCTTTTTTTCTTCTTTTGGTCTGTCGCCGGCCTCGGCCATGCCGGCGACCAGCCGACGAGGGTCGGCAGTCTCACCCGGCCACGCCGAGGCTCGCCGTGGTTGAGCAAGGCTCGGCCTCGCCTTGGCTGGGCGAGCTTGGGTTCGCCCAGATCCGGCAAGCTCGAGCTTGCCTAGCCACCGATGAGGCTCGGCCTCGCTGGGCCACCGCCAAGCCGGCAAGCCTCGCCGGTGGCTAGGCGAGCTTGAGCTCGCCTAATCTGGGCGAGCCCGAGCTCGCCTAGCTAAGGTGAGGCCGAGCCTCACTAGGGGCCGGTGACACTTGGCCTCGCTGGGGGCCGGCGAGGTCGCCAGCCCCCGACGGTGTCGCCAGCCAAAGAAAAAAGAAAAAGAAAAAAAGAAAAAAAAAGAAAAGAAAAAGAGAGAAGAGAGAAAATTTGTTCTTAAAAATTGTTCCAGAAATAAGAAACACGTTTTTCTTATTTCTTGTTTTTGTTCCAAATGTGTTCCTGGGAACAAAAAAAATAGATTTGGAACAAAAACATAAATAAACGAGTTTTTGTTTTCTTTTTTGTTCCTTGAAACCAAAAAAAAAAAAAAAACAGAAATTTTGTTCATAAACAGAAATAAAGAATATTAACAAACAGACCCTAAGCTGTGTCAGAATTTCTTTTCGACATTATGAAGTGGATCACTACATCTGAGCAGCATTTGCACTACCTCCTTCATTGCAGGCCTCTTGGAAGGCCGTGTCGCAGTGCAAAAGATCCAGAGCTTAAAGACATTGATGATTTCATCTAGGTACGAGCTATCCTTGATCCCCTCATCTATCGCATCAGATATCGGCTTGCCATGTTGGACGTGACAACATGCCCAGTCAGCGAGACCCATGCCTTCCTTCCCGTTGTTAGCCTCCCTTCCGGTGGTCAATTCCAAAAGAAGGATCCCAAAGCTATAAACATCGGTCTTCTCATTAGCTCTTGTCGTATGAGCATACTCTGTTGTTCAACAAAAAAGAAAGACAACTAAATATTCCTGCTGGTAGCATATGTAGGATATGAGGAAGGCGAACTTGCATATAGCTGAAATGAACTCATGTTAAGTGAATAGACAAACCTGGTGCCGAATAGACAAAAGAACCAGCAACAGCTGACAAGCGCTGATCATGAATAGCACCACCAACAAAACGCATATCGCTGCCGCAATGGCCAAGATCACGATCAAGGTGAGATTGGTCTTGCTCGATCTCTGGGATTGGGCGTTGCAGACATTGATCCTCATGAACGAATTGGATGCACAGAGCCCGGGGTTGTTCAGGAAACTGGTGTCATATGCGGCGTTCTCTAACTTGGCTGGGATTGGTCCCCTGAGGCGATTGGAGGATAAATTCAGACGGTTCAGATTCAGTCGGCCGATTTCAGGAGGAATCAAGCCGGACAGTTGGTTGTCAGACAGATCCAACTGCGTGAGTAGAGGCAGAAGACCGATTTCGCTTGGAATCGGTCCCGAGATCTTATTGTGACTAAGATTCAGAGTGGTCAAGGATTTCCATGAAACGATGTCTGTGGGAAGAATCCCGGAGAGCTCGTTCTGACCGAGCAAAAGCCTCGTCACCTTAGGAAGCTCGGTCAATTCAGCCGGAACCGTGCCACTGAGGAGGTTATTACTAGCATCGAACACCACCAAGTTCCTCCACGAAGACACCGTGCTCGGAATCTTGCCGAAGAATTTGTTGTTGCTCAGATCGATCTGAGTGAGGTTTGGGGACAGCTCCTTGGGAAGCTCGCCAGTTAATCCATTACCACTCAAGAGCAAGGCGGTCAAGCTCCGCGACATCCAGAGTCCTCCAGGCACATTACCTGTGAACCCATTGTTGTTCAGCATCACTTCGAGCAAAGTACTGCAATTTCCAAGTGACTCCGGCAACTCCCCGCTGAGATTGTTGTCCATAGTGGCCAACCCAAGCAGCGTGCCCCCATGGCACATTTGTTCTGGAAATGCACCGGTCAAGTTGTTGAAGGCCACTTCGAATATTCTGAGTGGGGAAAACTTGCCGAAGTCCGGGGGGATCATGCCCCATAGATTGTTGTTGGACAGCCTGATATCAGACAAAGCGGGAAGACTCGCGATACCTTCGGGAATTCTGCCCGACAATTGATTGAACTCTGATTTCAAGCTGTAGAGATTCTTGAGCTGTCCAAAAACTTCAGGTATATTCCCCACCAAATTATTTAAAGACAGATCAATCACGCGCAGGTTGGCAGCGCTGACTGCCTGAGGGATTGACTCGGACACATTAGTCTGGTACACGTACAACTCACTCAAGTTCCTCAGAGCAAAAATGCTGCCCGGGATCTCTCCGGTCAGTGGATTTTGAGATAGCTAGTATATGCATCTAGAGGAGGGTTGAATAGGTGTAAAAACAATTTTTCATGATAAGTGAGTAGTACTAAATAGACAATAGAAATGAAGTTCATCTTTTGTTAACAAAATGAATTATGATCAAAGTAAAAGAGAGTAGGGAAGAGAAAATGAATACATAAATTATAGTAGTTCGGCTTATTCCAAGCCTACGTCCACTCTTTCACACTGACAGTCCACCGACTGGATTTCACTATGAACAAAAGAGTTGTTACAGCAAAGCTCTCCCTTGATTCCACAGTGTAGAGACTCTGCCACACTTCCTCAAGGTTTCTCAAAGATATACTCTCTTTTGCGTATAAGATTTCGCTCAACAAATGAATTGACTAATAACAAAGAGCTTCAGACTTTGGAATTCTTCTATCGCGCACGCACTCGAACAACTGGAATGTCTTCCTTATATACTCCTTTATGGCATCATACCCGTTGGCACTTACCAAATGAATTCTTCCAATCTACCCGTTGGACGGAATCAATTAGGAAGATCATTCGAGCTATTTAAGGAACATGATGATAGCCCATCAATCCTGCTCGCCCATACAATCAGGATCTCGGTTTCCATAAGTAGAACCTTACAAGTATACTTCGCCAATCATCGGATCCTCGATCCCTGAATCAATCTTGATTTGAACAAAGGATTCCGACATGCCATATCCAGCCAAGAGATTTTCTCCAATCGATAAGGTCAAATCCTTAATGAAACATCCAGTCCTGGATAAGCCTTCTTTGACGGACTAGAAACTATCAATGAGAATAGACTTTAAGTCTTGAGTTTGGCAGTCCGGATGTCTTCAGATAGTAGAGTCTGCAAATCTTCAAACTAGACTGATGGAAACGTTTTGTCAGTTTCAAAACACTCAAGGAAGTTTTCTCCAATAATCTCCCCCTTTTTGATGATGACAAAACTTTCCTACAGATTTGGATAACTTTGACCTGCAAAACACTACTCAAGCAAATATGGATATCTCATAAAGATAAATGGCTTAGTGATAACACTAGAATCTGCAACCACAAAAAATAGGTTAGTCTTGTAGATGAGCAAAGCCATGAGATATCAATAGTACTTAAGATAAACAAATATTCAAACAGTCAAACCCAAATCTAGTCCAAATCCAAACAGTCAAACACAAAAGTCAAGTAAAAAACAAACATCATAAAAATGTCAAGAGTTCAAAAAGTTCAAATCTGCATCACATCTCTCCTCCTTTTTGTCATCATTAAAAAGGTAGAGATTTGAAAGAGAATGGAATTAAGATTGCTTAGGAACACGAACAAGCTGGAAATCTCCCATTGACTGGACAATGCCTTCCAACTTTTTCAATTCCTCCTTCAGTTGAGCCACATCTTTACCCTTAGCATTTGCTTGAACTTGAAGAGCAATGGCTTGGATTTGATCATTCAAAGAAACTGAAGAAGCTTGACCTGCAGTCTACAAATTCTGTATTTCACATCCCAAAGCATATATCTGACCCCGTATCTCTAAGAGAACATCAAGAATTTTGCGAAAATCTGCTGAATTATCAGTCTGAGTACTGGCTTCTGCACGATCAGACGGAGTAAAGGCAAATGATGGCAAATCAGCATAGTCACGCAGATTGGGCGATGAAACATCATGTCATGTCCCTCCTCAGGAAATTGAGAGGCACAAATGTCCTCAGGATTTGCTGGAGAGCGGCTTACTCCTTCACTGGTGGCAGGGTATGAGGACATTCCTATTTTCTCATGATCTCCCACTGTTTCCATGCCTTCAGGAGGAGAAGAGTGTTCCTCATGCTCTGCTTCCACTTGATCTCCTCTCTCCTCTTCTTCTTCTTCTTCTTCTTCAATTATTTCCTCCTTTGCATCTCTTTCTTCTGCTTCTCTCTCTTCTGTTTCTTTCTCCTCTGCTTCCAAATTTTCTCTTTCTCCAGTCCTCTGTTCTATCTCATCTGTGTCTTTTTCTTGTCTCTCCATTGATTCTGGAACAGAACGACTCAAGTTCTTCAAAGCCATTGCAGAAATGGTGATGTCATCCTCATCTTCTTCATCCTCAACGATGAGAGCTCTTCTTTTCTTGGATGGAGCAACCATAGGCTCATTCCTTTTCTTTTTGCAGCCGAAGAGATTTGATGAGACTTGACAGGGGTTTTCTCCTTGAATTTCTCCAACGCCTTGTTGAGTTCCTTCAGACGCATTTTAGAAACCATTTTCAGTCCCACCACCATTTGATCACAAGTTCTAACACAGAGAATCCGTGGAGGCTGAACGTTCAAATGTCTGAATAACTTAATCACAAGAGCTGGATAAGGAAGTTGACCCTTGTCTTTCACCACTGCTCTGTACATGTGGAAATAATAGTGTGTGGAAGAGAGAACTTTTTCCCAACATTGATGGCATACATCAGCTTTGCCTCTGAGTTTGAAACGTTGGTCTTTGAGGTAGATTTTGGTCTGAGGCAGTTAATCACAATCTTGTGAAGCAAAATGTTGAATGCATTTATCCTCAAATAGGAAATCTTTCCCTCTGTCATTCTATCCTTAACAAGCTCCAACGTTACACGAGCAATAGACATATTGATAGGTTGATATCTCCCTCTTTCAACCCCAATCACATTAGCCAACATATCTATGTCCACCACATAGTTATGATCTCGGACACTAAAAGAGAATCTATTCGCATCCAAAAAACTGAGATTCGAATAGAAATAAGCAGTGAGTTCAGTATAGGCTTCTGTAGATTCAAAACAAAACTGTTCAAGTTTGAAGAAGACTGAATTTTTCCCGCAGATTACGTTCACAGAGTCAAAAAAATCAAAATCTACACTTCTAGGGTTTATCGCTCCACGCTTCAACAACTTAGAGTATAATTGCTTGCGTTCCTCTGATCGAAACAAGTCTGTCATTTTGCTCTGAATTTTTGCCGCAACACCCATTCTCGGTTTAAACTGACTGTACAACTTGTCATCATCATTCCCATCTGGCTGATTCAGCCCTCCAACACATGGATCGCTTGGGATATTTGCCATTGCCTCTTCCGCCGACCTAGTAGGGACAATTCCCAATCGTTCCATTGTGCATAAAAAGAAGGTTTCATTTTTGTACCCTTTGTCTTTCAGAGATTCATTAATGTAGTTCAAAGGAGTTCCACCCATTTTCAAAACATGATAAAGCTTGTAGGTAAAAGAGGGTTTAAAAGTTCTTACGGGTTCTGCGTCTTCGATTATTTCTTCCTCTTCTCGATGTGCAACATCCTGAGGTCTAGATGGAGGAGATGGACGCTGCTGAGAATGTTGTGGGCTCTGTTCCTGACTAGGAGACTCTTCTTTCTCAGTGAGATCAAAGTGTGTAGGCCCCTCACGCATTTGCTGCGGTCCCCTGTTCGCGATTCTCGAAGACTTCCTTTGAGACGACATCTTTCACAGTTTTTGAAAGATTCTAAGCTTGTTTTCCTAAGAAAGATGACAACTTTCGAAGATTAAACAAGAGAAGAAGACAGAAGTGGAAGATCGATGCTCTTTTAGGGTTTTTGTGAGTAAAACGAAGAGGAACCGATAGTATATAAGACAGTCGAAGAGAGGCATACAAAACGTCGTAAAAGAAAGTATAAAGATGCATTTTAAAAATAACTGCCTTTTCAAAAAATTAGATAACTGTCATTTAAAAATAACTTCTTTTTTGAAAAGGAAAGATTGCAATAATCACGGAAATTGAAAATAGCAAAAATCAATTATGGATAGATGATCGAACCTTTTTGAGATTTAATCTGAGAGAAAATAAAATAACTTACAGTAAAAAATCTTGATTGTCTGAGTCTTAGTGTCTCTAGACTTTTACTTCTTCAAACTTTAAGATATTGAGTCTAGAACGAATAACTTCAAATTGATTTTTCTCCAAAGGCTTTGTAAATATATCCGCCAGTTGATTCTTTGAGTCAACAAACTGAATCGAAACATTTCCATTTTGAACATGATTTCTAATGAAGTGATGTCGAATCTCTATATGTTTTGCTCTTGAGTGAAGAATTGGATTCTTGGTGAGATTGATTGTGCTGGTGTTGTCACACTTAATCTCCGTGCATGAATCTTCATTTCCAAAGTCTCTTAGCTGTTGTTTTATCCACAGAATTTGTGAACAACAACTTCCAAGAGCTACATACTATGCTTCTGCTGTAGAAAGAGCTACTGTATTTTGCTTCCCTGAAAACCAGGACATTGTCCTGCTTCCAAGTAGTTGACAAGTACCCGAGGTGCTCTTTCTATCAACTCTGCATCCTGCTAGGTCTGCGTCTGAATATACAAGAAGAGTAAAGTCTCCCTTTTTAGGATACCAGAGACCAAAGTTTGAAGTTGAGGCAATGTATTTGATAATACGCTTTGCAGCACTTAGATGGGATTCTTTAGGGTCTGCTTGAAATGGCACAAATGCAAACACTAAACAAAATGTCAGGTCTAAAAGTAGTAAGATAAAGAAGTGAACCAATGATACTCATGTATAGCCTCTAGTCAACTTTCTTTCTTTCTTCATCTTTGTCTATCTTCAAGGAACTTGACATTGGTATATCAGTCTTTTTGCAATTTTCCAGTCCAAACTTTTTTACAAGATCATTAGCATATTTTTCTTGATGAATAAAAGTTCATTCCTTCAGTTGCTTCACTTGAAGCCCAAGAAAGAAGGTTAGTTCACCTATCATGCTCATTTCAAATTCATCCTACATAGACTTAGAGAATTTCTTGCACATACTTTCATTAGATGATCCAAAAATAATATCATCAACATATATTTGAACAAGCAGAAAACTTTTGCTTTCTCTTTTGATAAACAGTGTATTATCTACTTTACCTTCGACAAAGCCGTTCTGAATTAAAAACTTACTCAGCCTGTTGTACCAAGCTCGAGGTGCTCGCTTTAAACCATATAAAGCCTTTTTCAGTCTGAATACTGAGTCTGGTTTCCTTAGGTCTTCAAAACTAGGTGGTTGTTCCACATAGACTTCCTCATGGATAAATCTATTCAGGAAAGCACTTTTGACGTCAATTTGGAATAACCTGAAATTCTTATAACAAGCAAAAGCAAGTAATAATTTAATTGCTTCTAACCTCGCTACTGGTGCGTAAATCTCATTATAGTCTATCCCTTCTTCTGGCGTATATCCCTTGGCCACGAGTCTTGCTTTGTTTCTTACGACCTTTCCTTTCTTGTTCATTTTGTTTCTGAAAACCCATTTAGCTCCAATGACAGATTTACCTTTCGGTTTAGGAGTCAATTCCAAGACATCATTAATAATGAATTGCCTGAGTTCTTCTTGCATAGCTTCAATCTAGCTTTCATCAGATGAAGCTTCTTCTATGCTTTTGGGTTCTATTTCAGAAATAAGAGCCACAGCACTAGACTCTTCGCGCCCTTTGGATCTTGTGCGAATTCCTTAATTAATGTCGCTAATAATGAGATCTTTGGGATGACTGGACTTATGCTTCCAGTTGCTAGTTGATTTGTCAGATTGTTGATCTTTTTCTTCATTTGAATCTTCAACAATCATTTGTTGCTGGTCTTTTAAAGTCTGAGCTGCTTCTGGAGATTTAGACTTTGTAGAGTCTGGAGCAGGTTCAGATTCTTCAAGTTGAGTCTGAATCGATTCATTTTGCATAGAATCTTGGAATTTAACATTCATTGATTCCTCCACAAATTGAGTCTTCTTGTTGTAGACTCTGTAAGCTTTGCTTGTGGTTGAATATCCAAGGAAGATGCATTCGTCTGATTTTTCTTTAAACTTGCAAACTCGATCATTTGCATTTTTCAATATAAAACATTTACATCCAAACACATGAAAATATGAAACAATGGGCTTCTTTTCTTTGAATAACTCATAGGGGTTTTCTCTAGAATAGGCCTTAGAAAAACTCTATTAATGATATAACATGCTGTAGAAACTGTTTCAACCCAAAAACGTGAAGAGAAGTTACTTTCAATTAAAAGAGTTCTAGCAATTTCTTGAAGCGACCTATTCTTTCTTTCCACAACTCCGTTCTGCTCTGGAGTATATGGAGAGGAGAACATATGCTAAAAATCAGATTCATCACAGCATTTTGTAAAGTCTTGATTTTCAAATTCACCTCCATGGTCTGTACGTATACTTGAAATAACATACCCTTTTTCGTTTTGGACATTTTTAGCAAACTTTTCAAAGTAAGAAAATGTTTCAAACTTACTTGCTAGGAAATATACCCAAGTAAATCGTGAGTAGTCATCCACATTTACTAGGCAATATTTCTTACCTCCAATGCTCTGAGTTCTGGTTAGTCCAAAGAGATCCATATGCAGAAGCTACAGTACACGATTAGTGGAAACTTGATTTATTGGTTTAAAGGAGTCTCTTACCTGTTTTCCCAATACGCATGGTGTACAAAGATTAGTCTTTTGGTATGACAGATTGGGTAGACCATGAACAAGCTTCTTCGCTGAAATTTTGGCTATTTGCTTCATATTAATGTGCCTAAGTTTTCTGTGCCATAGGTTTGCTTCGTCTTGAATTGAGATTAGACATTGGGTTTCATCTGGTTTGACATCCAAAAGGTAGATATTTCCATGTCTTCGACCCATGAATGATTGAGAGGAATCTTTACTGGTTCTTGAACATATTCCCTCTTGAAAGTTGATTTTGAAACCAGTATCACACAGCTGACTGATACTAAGCAAATTGTAGTTGAGTCTTTCCACTAAGGAAACATTACTGATTGTGAGGCTTCCAATCTTTACAGTTCCGAATCCCACAATTCTTCATTTGTTGTTTCCTCCAAATGAAACTTTTCCACCATTAACTTGAACGAGCTTTATGAAGTAATTTGAATCTCCTGTCATATGTCTTGAGCATCCACTATCCAGATATCATTTTACCTTCTTCTTGATAGTGACCTACATTTAAAAAAGAGACTCAAGCCTTCTTTGGTACCCATATTTTCTTGGGTCCATTGGTGTTAGTATGATATGCGATCTTTGCCCATACTTTCTTAATAGGTTTCCAAACCATAGGACATTCTTTCTCAAAATGATTTGAACTATTGCACTTAGAACATCTGAGAGTATTGCGACCTACTAATTTTACAAAAAAATTTTGGAAATGATTTTTGTAAGCATATCTTGTAGGTCTTTGCTTAATTCTTTCATTCACTTTAGGAAAATCAATTAAAGGAATGGTTTCCACAGTCATTCCCAAACTAGATTTATTGAAATAAGGTCTTTGTGCTGAAAGAATTTTCTCAAGTTTCTCAGATCCTATAGAAAATCTTTTGGAAATATTTGAGATGTCATTTTTTAAAAATGCATTTTCTTTCGAAAGATTGTCTTCATTTACTTTTAAAGTAGAAACACTCATGTCTAAACATTTAACCTTTTCTTTCAAAACATTTTCCTATTGTTTTAGTGCAGAATTTTCTTTTTTAAGTTTGGAAATCCTTTTAAGAGAAGTCTTCAGACTAAGACACAATTCATCAATGTATTTAGAAACTTTAGTAGGGATTTTTAAATTACTCACCTCAAATTCACTGTCAGAATCTGAGTCTGTCTCGGAGTTTGAATCTGAATCCGATTGTGCCATTAGACATATATTGGCATAATCATCATCACTTTCTTCACATTCTATATCACTCCAGGTTTCTGCTTTGAGAGCCTTTCGATATTTCTCAACTTTTCCTTTCTTTTTCCTCAGAAGGGGACAGTTAGGTCTGATGTGTCCCTTTTTCTTACATTCAAAACAGACTACATCTCTATTGGATTAATCATTCTCAACAGACTTAGTCTGTTGCTTTTGAAAACTCTGTTTCTTTGGATTGAATCTTCTTCCTTTTTTGTTTAACTTTCTGAATCTTCTTATCATGAGAGCAAGCTCCTCATCATCTATATCGTCTTCAAAATCTATAACAGCATAATCATCATTGGATTTTAATGCAATGGATTTTTTAGCTTCAGGATCTTCGTCTTCATTGATTTGCTCCACTTTTTAGGACTAAAGAGTTCCAACCAACTTATCAACAGATAGTGGCATAATTCTTTGTGTCTCCCTTATTGAGGTCTTTATGTGATTCCAATCCTTGGAAAGTCCACGCAGTAACTTGTTTACTTTCATGGGATCAAAAATTGGTTGACCTTGATTTTTAAGACCATTCACGATTTCTGTAAAACGACTAAACATGTCAGTAATAGGTTCTCCTGATTTCATTTTGAAAGCTTCGTATTGACCGAGGAGAATGTTGATTCTGGTTTCTTTCACTCGATCAATTCCTTTATAAGTGATGTTTAATCTATCCCAGACTTCTTTGGTTGTAACGCAATAAGATATTCTGTTATATTCAGTAGGTGACAAAGCACAATACAAAGAATAAATTGCTTTTGCATCAAGAGCTTGTCTCTTGGTTATCTCTTCCCGAGTCATTTCACTAGACTCAACAGCTTCTTTTCCTCTCTCTGAGATAGGTGCAGCTTTAGGAATGATTCATTTGTCTACCATGTCCCATTCCAGAGGATCCTTTGATCTTAGGAATGCCTTCATCTTATTTTTCCATATGTTGTATTCCTTTCCATCAAAGTAAGGCGGTTTGGTATTGCTTTGCCCTTCTACCAGCCCTAGAGCTAACATACTAGCCATGGATCTTTAACTCTGAAGTAAAACACTTCAAATTAAGTGAGTACACAGGCTCTGATACCAATTGAAATAGCTATTATATGCACCTAGAGGGGCGTGAATATGTGTAAAAATAATTTCTCGTGATAAGTGAGCAGTATTAAATAGACAATAGAAAGGAAGTTCGTCTTTTGTTAACAAAACGAATTATGATCAAAGTAAAAGAGAGTAGGGAAGAGAAAATGAACACAGAAATTATAGTGATTCGGCTTATTCCAAGCCTACGTCCACTTTTCCGCACTGACAGCCCACCGGCTAGATTTCACTATGAACAAAAGAGTTGTTACAGCAAAGCTCTCCCTTGATTCCATAGTGTAGAGACTCTACCACACTTCCTCAAGGTTTCTCAAAGATATAGACTCTCTTTTGCGTACACGATTTCGCTCAACAAATGAATTGACTAATAACAAAGAGCTTCAGACTTTGAAATTCTTCTATTGTGCACGCATTTGAACAACTGGAACGTCTTCCTTATATACTTCTTTATGCCATCATACCTATTGGCACTTACCAAAAGAATTCTTCCAATCTACCCCTTGGACAAAATCAATTAGGAAGATCATTCGAGCTATTTAAGGAACATAATGATAGTCCATCAATCCTGCTCGCCCATACAATCAGGATCTCGGTTTCCATAAGTAGAACCTTCCAAGTATACTTCACCAATCATCGGATCCTCGATCCTTGAATCAATCTTGATTTGAACAAAGGATTCCGACATGCCATATCCAGCCAAGAGATCTTCTCCAAGTCGATAAGGTCAAATCCTTAACGAAACATCCAATCTTGGATAAGCCTTCTTCGACGGACTAGAAATTGTCAATGAGAATAGACTTTGAGTCTTGAGTCTGGCAGTCCGGAGGTCTTCAGACCTTAAATAGTTGTGGCATCCCAAAATTCAAAATCAAGCCATAAGGTGTGTTAAAGTCTCTAATTAGGTAATAAAATTTCCTATGAGCCATGGTTTCGTTTTTTATATTATCCATTCCATGCTCTTGATAGGTGAATCCAGTGCTGAGAAGATCTTTTTACACCATGACAGATCCAGAAATCCTCGAAGCACCCATTTCTCTTGCTCCTTCTTCTTCTTCATCCTCAGCCCTCTCAGAATTTCGTGTTTCCAATGCTTCTAAGATAGATTATCTTTATGAAGTCTCTCTTAGTGATGAAACCAAGATCTTAGAAACTCAGCTTCCTCTTATGAATCCCTATTCAGCTTTTGCTAAACCCACCTCATCATTCTCACCTATCCGCTCCATTCGTCAACTTATTCACCAAACCCCAAAGCAAGTAAAGGAGTACGTACAGTCCTCCAAATTCGACCAGCATCCCGTTCCTGCTACTGAAAAGGAGTACTTTGTTACTCTTCAGATCCCTCCAGAATTTCCCAGACAATGGGTCCAACAGGGATATTCTCATGTCCACTATGGAGCTGTTCGTCTTGCTCTCACCTTCCATGGTCATAAAGGTTTGCCAGTAGTGGCAAGAATCGCGTTGTTAGACACCAGGTTTTTACAATACCAGCATGCTTGCATCGGTACTGTCCAAACCACTCTGAATGCCGGAACAGTCTTTGTGACTTTGTATCCAAATTTCAACATCGCTCTTTCAGACCCCCAACTTCTCTCTTTTCTGAAAGTTCAAGTCCAGCTCACTGGAGCACCCCAAACTGCTGACTCTGTAGCTGCAACCCTACATTACCAGATGGTTTATCGAGTGCAGAACCATGCTCTTGACCTCAACTTCAACAACGGTAATGAAGATGCATTGTTCATCTCCATGCAGGATGACCAGGCATCCTGCATCCATGTTCCCAGACAGATCCCAAAGAATACGTTAGCTAAGCTCCTTCCAGAGACTTGGATCACCAATTATGAAAAGCTACACCAGCATAACAAGCCTTTCCAGTCAACGGACTCAGAATTCGTACGGAAAAAAGATGATCTGTTTCCATCAAATTTGGCAAGGAAAAGGAAGAAGGTCCTTCTATCTTCCAGACTATCCTCATGATTGAACCATGTATTCATGAATCCATTTCCGAACCAGATCCAAAAAAGCATGTTCGACACTTCGACGGTGATGGACATCTTGTCCATTACTATAAAGACAAGTATGGTCATTGTTTTTGGGATCCTTTTTGCCAATGTTCCTACTGTGTAAATTCTCCCGACGAGGTAGACCCTCTTACAAGATCTCCACCCCGACGGAAAAAGTCCAAGGATAAGATGTACCAAAGATATTTAGATGGAGATTCCTCCATTGATACTCTTGGTGAATGTGACAAATACCAATTCATGGTGTCTTATGCACCACCTCCACCACCAGAGTCCAGTACTACATCCCAAACCCTACCAGATCAACCAAAATCACCTCCACCTTCTCCTCCCCAGAAAAGGCAAGTTCTCTCTCCGTTTTATAAACCAATCCTCAAATGGGCTAAGAAATACTCTTACCTCCTCGAAGTTCCAGCAGAAACACCACCCATTTCTTCTATTGCCATGTTTCAAGATACTGACTTTCCTCCTCTTGTCAAGGAAAGTTCTAAACTCTCGTTCCCTGCTATAGAAGAGTTTATTGATCCACATGGTAGGTACCGCCATGTTCCCAAAATACCTACCCCCACTGATGTGGACGAACATGGAAGGCAGAAGAAAACCCCTGCTGCTGAAGCCGTTCTAAACTGGCAATCAGAGACTCTGTTGGCACAAAACAATGCCTTTAAGCCTATTGATTCCAAGATTGGAAATGTGCAACAAGATCTCCGAAGATATGATGAGAGTACCAAGAAGACACTTTCTGAGTTCCAAAAGAGGCTTCATGCCTTGGAATCAGGACAACATCTTGGGTACCACTATCTTGAAAGTCCAAAGCTAGAAATAGACAAACTCAAGAAGCAAATTCAACTTCTTGAAGAAGGAAGGTTTAGTAGACCTTTCGATCCATTAGCACCTCCTGTTCGAACTGGGTATGTATCCCCAGCACCACAAGCGTCTATTTTTGCCAATATCCCGGAAGACCCCTCCAAAAGAAAACCAGATATGGCAGAAATACGAAATCGTCTCAAAGCCTTGAAGAAGGAAAAGGGGAAAGAGAAAACACCACCTGTAGAATCAAGTTCAATTATTATAAGAGAAAGGCCAGACTAGATGATGTTATCAAATCCATTAGAATCCTTTTTGAAGGATTTGGGTAATCAAGAAATTGATCCTACTACTCAACAGTCTAAGCCTGATCCTGTTATCCCGAAAAAACAGATTCTGTTTGTTGAACAAACTTCCCCTACTACATCAGATTCAGTATCTCTTTCTTCATCTTCATCCTTTTCAGATCAAACAGTCGATTCTCCCCCTATTGTTCCACCAACTTCACAAATATTCATGGCTAACACTCCTTTAGACCACAAAATGGAATCAAACTATTCTAATCCAGAATTTGGACAGACAAGTAATCCCACCAGAAACAATTCTACCAGGCATGTGTCCATGGCATCAAAACAATTCTTCTCCATTGATGATATTCCTTATCCAAAATGGCCAGAAAGACTTGAAGAGTTTCATACTTGGTTGAGTACACAGTTCATTACCAACCAGGATATGAATGATGTCCTTTACAATTTTGCTACAAGGTTCACAGGGAGCCTTAAATTATGGTGGCAATCACTCACAGAACAGGACCAGCTTATCTTTCTGTTGTCACCCAATTTCAGCCATGCCCTTACTTACCTATATCATGTTTTTGTGGGAACACCCGGAGATCTTAAAGAGCTAAAAAGAAGATAATTCTTCGAAAGAAGATGCTGCTCCCTTCAGAGAAAGCATCTTGATAAGCATTATCGATTAATGCTTCAGCTCTTTTACCAAATTGGCGCAGATCCAAATCTAAAGCATGTCTTCCTCACTTCTATCCCTAAAGAGCTATCACAGATGGTTGAAAGATCTTTCTTTGGAAAACAAAGAAGGATACAAGATGTTCCCTTGGGAGAAATTCAACAAGAAGTCCATCTATGTCTTGAAGAATTATGCTTAAAGCGCTGAATGGTCTGAACATACATCACAGATGACAAACGTCTTGAATCAGTCTGTTCCCACCATAAGTTAAAGATCAAATGCTCCAAACAGGATTGTGATGGTACTTGTGGCCAGTATTTCCGGAAGAAAAAGCACTACAAGAAGTACTTGATTAAAAAATCCAAATATAGCTCCAAGCATTTCCGGAAAAAGAAGAAATGGCGATACCTACGCAAGAGAAAGGATCACACAGGCCATAAGAAATCAAGCCGTTGCTACATTTGCAACAAGAAAGGACATTTTGCCAAAAATTGTCCTCAGGCGAAAAAATGTCATAATCATTTAATTGAAAATGAAACAGGTATTTCTCTTGAAAATGATGATATTGAATCATTATTTTCTGCTGACGAAGAACCAACAGAACAAACTCTTTGTGTTATTCCCTTCTATCAAACCTCCAGTGAAACTGAGTCTGATGAATCAGAATCTGAAAACATTTTTCACATATCCCCCGCATCTTTAGAACCAAATCCTGACATATTCTCAAGTCAAACTCATTGTCCTCATTTCCCTGTAAAAATCTTCACCTCAAAATTTGCCAAGCCTATCAATGTCATTGCTCTCATTGATACCGGAGCAAGTTGTTCCATTCTGGACACTAAAGTTCTGCCTGAAGAATATTGGACTCCTTATATCCGATATTTCAACTCCGCCTCTGGAGATACTTTCTCCACAAATGTCAGAACCACTCTAGTTACTGTTCAGTTCTTCCCCCAGTGTTCCATAAAGGCAAAAATCTTTGGATCAAACCTCCCCAATAAAGATCTGTTAATTGGATGGGACATCATGACTCAAATCTCTCAACTTCGTATCATTCCCGGAAAGGGTCTTAGATATAAAAATCATTTCTCTGAGTTCGCTGATATTCAAAGACTCTTTTCCATTCAAATGAGTTTGTTAGATCAAATCATGCAAAAGCTGCTAGAATCTTGTGTGGAATCCCACTCAGAATTCGCTAAAAAATGTTCTCATCCTTTATGGGAAAATCCAGAATTCTTTGTTCGCCTCCCCTTCAAGAAAAATGAAGACATCAACCCAATAAAGGCGAGTCATGTGGGAATGAAGCCAGAACACTTGGCTTTAGCTCAAAGGGAATGCTCAGAACTATTGCAACAAGGCCTTATTGAAGTTTCTGATTCTCAATGGGCTTGTGAAGCCTTTTATGTCAATAAGCGCGCCGAGCAGACCAGAGGAAAAATGAGACTGGTAATCAACTACCAACCTCTTAATCTTTTTCTCCAAGATGATAAGTTCCATTTACCATCCAAAGATTCTCTTTTAGTGGTTTAACTAAGGCCCATATCTACTCCAAATTCGACCTCAAAGCCGGATTTTGGCAACTGAGCATTCATCCTGAAGACAGAACCAAAACAGGATTCTGTATCCCAAACCAGCACTTCCAGTGGAAAGTTCTTCCTTTTGGGTTAAAGGTAGCACCATTCCTTTTCCAAAAGGCCATGCGTCGCATTTTCCAACCAATTTTGTCAAGTGCAGCAGTGTATATCAACGATATTCTGCTCTACGGCCCTAATGAACAGAGCCACTGCCAACTCCTTGAGAAATTTGCAGAAATCGTGAAAAAGCATGGCATTATGCTTTCTCAAAGGAAAATGAATATTGCCCAAACAGAAATTGAATTTCTTGGTATGCACCTCAACAAAGTTTCCCGAAGATAACTTCACGACAAAACAAGTTCAACAATTTCTGGGGATAATTAATTATCTCAGGGTTTTTGTCCCAAACATTGCAAAGCTTCTGATTCCTTTGCAATCCATGCTGAAAAAGAATTCCCCGCCTTGGGGAAAGATCCAGACTAAAGCAGTTGCTGAGCTTAAGGAGATTATGCAGAATCTCCCACCATTACAAATACCATCAACAGGCAAAAGAATTCTCTAAACTGACGCCAGTGATGAATACTGGGCAGCCGTCTTGTTCGAAGAAATTGATGGTAAGAAACACCTTTGTGCTCACAAAAGCGGAAAGTTTTCCCAGGCTGGAATGCATTACCATTCTACTTTTAAAGAAATCCTAGCAGTAAAAAATGGAATCAAAAAATTTGAGTTTCACCTCATCGGCCATCACTTTTTGGTAGAATTAGACATGGCATCTTTCCCTCAGATGACCAAGTTTAAACAAAAACAGATTCCAAACTCTCAACTGCTTCGATGGGTTGAATGGTTCTCAAAATACTCTTTTGAAACCAAACATATTCCTGGGAAAAAGAATGTCCTTGCTGACTTTTTGTCAAGACCCAAAGCACCAGCTGAAATCAACATGTACATCAAAAGACCTGCTTTCCATATGCTTAATCATGGAGTCAAATACAAGATTGAGAAGATCAAAGATTTGCCAAGCCGAAATATCCCCGGAGATTATTCAAAGCAAATCCGAATGACAGTCTTATTGAGAACATGGAGAACCTCATATGGCAATGCCACACAGACCTTTTCAGATTCAATGGAGGTTCGATCCTTTATCCTTTCGGGTTAAATTTGAATTATCCTTTTATTCATCCCCTTATCTGGAAGGAAGATGATTTCTCTAATCAGCTCAAAACGCTGTTATGGTACTTAACCAATAAGTACTTGATAGCCATTGAAATTCCCACCAGAAGATTCATTGCCAATCTCACCAGGATATTCATGCTCGGAAGAAACATCGAAAAAGAATGTGATAGAAATCTTTTAGAATTTCTAAATTGGTTCTATCATCCTACATGTTGGAAACAAGACTTGGAAAGAGAACTGAGAACCATGACACCGAATCATGAAGTTCACACCATCCTGTTTTTCAGACGTCCATGGAATTTTTGTTGGAGAAATCTTTCCAGAATATTTTGAAGCTGACAAAACGTTTCTTTCAGTCTAAGTCTGGATGTTTGGAGACCGTCAGTTTAAAGTCTGAAGACTTTGTACTCTCAAGACCCAAGACTCAAGACTCAAGACTCAAGACTTAAGACTCAAGACTCAAGACTTAAGTCTATTCTCACTGACAGTCTTTCTAATCCAGTGACGAAGGAAATCCAAAGCCAAGGTATATGGTTGAGGATTCGATCCTATCCTCTGGAATAGATTCTTTGGTTGGATAATCATTTCGGATTCTTTGATTCTTATCTAAGATCGATTGAAGATCCGATGGTCGATGAAATAATCTTGGAATGTTCTATTCTTGGAAACCAAGATCCTGATTGTATGGGCGAACAGGATTGATGGGCTATCATCAGATTCCTTAAATAGCTCGGATGATCTTCTTGATTGATTCCGTCCAACGGGTAGATTGGAGGAATTCCTTTGGTAAGTGCCAACGGCTATGATGGCATAAAGGAGTATAAAAGGAAGACGTTCTAGTTGTTTTAAGTGTGTGATCGATAGAGAAATTCCAGAGTCTGAAGAACCTTGATTGTTAGTCGAGACAGTTCGAGCGAAATTGTATACGAGAGAGTGTTTGTACTTGGCGAGACCTTGAGTGAGTGTGGTAGATCATCTACACCAAGAAATCAAGGAAGATCATCACCGTAACATCTCTTTGTTCATAGTGGAATCCAGCCAACTTGGCTGTCGGTGCGAAGAGTGGATGTAGGCTTGGATCAAGCCGAACCACTATAAACCGCGTGTTTAATTCTCTCTTTCCCTTACTCAGTATCTCGATTGATTTTTAATTCTTCAACTGTCTAAGTATTGCGCAAGTATACAGAAATTATCAAGAAATTTTTTGTATACCTATTCACCCCCCTCTAGGTACTCATACTAGCAATATCAATTTTTGTAGAAATAATGGTAGTATTCTCGATGCACCACTTGAAATAGGAACCACAGCCTATAAACCTCACTTGAACAGCCGAGAAGCCCGTATTCACAAATCTTATCCAAGATCCATTAGATTTTGTGAACATGAATACCGAGAACTCCAGAGAATCCTATGCCAGGAAAACAAGACCATTCCCGAAAATGTCTGGAATAATGTACCCACTACGTGGGATCATTATGACCTAGCACCAGAGGCTAAGGAAGCACTAGGACAATACAGACAAGCTGCATCGTCCCAGGAACATGAAATGACAAGCGAAGATGACATTGTCCAGTCTACTCAAGACCCCTATGCACACTTTGGAGGTCCTCTGTCCTAGAATCCCTACGAACGGGGATCTTCGTCCTCATTCCAAAACATGGACACGTCCTTTTATGCACAGCCATCCAATTGGCCTCAGCCAAGCATGCCAAACATTCCTGCCAACACTACAAGTGAAAATACAAACTAGGCAGAAGAAGAAGCATCCCATTGGGCTCATGAAGCATCCTCATCTCAAAGGCTGAACCAGATCCTTTCGCCTCAAGACCTTGAAGCTCTCCAGTAGAAATATGAGGCACACTTCCTAGAAGACAACTCAGATGACGACTCAGTATGTAGCTACAATGCTCGTGACGGACGAGATCGTTGAGTCCGTACAATTTCACTGTAGCAAAAAGCATTGTTCACTTTCACTGTAGCACTAGGCTAGGGAAAGTACTGTTCACAGTATAGTTACTGTTCATAGTGTGCGAATAATTCCCCTCCCGAAAGTTTCCGGTGCCGTTGTTTGTATTTGGACCCGCAAGTTGGTCCCTGTGTGTGTCCCTGGAGCCTTTGTTTGCCTATATAAGGCATTGTTGTTGTATCGTTTTGGGCAGAGTCCCCTGAAGAAAAGAGTGTGCTTTGTGAAAAACCTCTATGGCTTTCTAAATCCCTCTTCTTCTCCAGCCTGGTATGATCCTTCGAGAAATGTAGCTTGGGTAAATTAGAAATGTTTCCATCCTGGCATCTTCTGAGTGGCTCTAGGCTTTGGATTAAAGGGTTGAGTGATTTTCTACTAAAAGGCTGTCCCTGAAGGGCTTGAACGGGAGTTGTTCGCCCAAAGTGGGATGCATACCTGCAGGAAATTTACTCTCCTTCCCTGGTCCTAAGTCTAGGTCCATTCATGGTACTTTTAAGATTAGATGATTTGTGCATGTGTTTGTGAGAATTTAAATTTGATAGATTAATGATAATAATCTATGCTTGGCCATGCACTTTATAAATTAAATTTCAAATAAACAAAATGTCACAAGACTTTGGCCATGTTGAAAATTAAAATTTAAGAATATTTATAGAAGAAATTCAAAAAAAAAAAAAAAAAGGAAAAGTCAAATTTTAGGTTGGGCCTTAGGCCTATTGGCCGAAGCCTTGATGGGCCAAGCTAGTCGGCCCAATAAGGCCCACTAAAAGGGGCTGTCGACCAGCCCAAGGGGAGGCCCAAGAGTGGCCGGATGGCCCAAGCCCAAGCCCAAAAGCCCAAGCCCATTATGCATGCAATGAGACAAGTGGCAAGAAGAAGGGCATGCATTGGCCAATTGAAAGGCAAAGCAATGATTACTAATGATGAGGATTAGGGGGGATAAAAGGGAAGAGAGAGAGAAGGGTGGCCGGTTACTTCATTCAGCCAAGAGAGTGAGAGAGAGAGAGAGAGATTTCGAGAGAGAGAGGGAGAGCCGCCGAGAGAGAGGAGAAGCCGAGGAGGGAGTCGCCGTCGCTCGCCGTCCGTCCACCGTGCTCGCCACCGTGTGCCGTCGTCCGTCCGGTCTAGAGGCAAGTGGGAGTCCTCTAGCTGCTCTTGCATGTGTGTTTGTTACATGTATGGTTGATATAGTGTCGAGTTTGGGTGATTAGGTGAGGAAAACCGAAGTATGGATGGATTGTTCTTGAATGGTATGGCTGTTTTCGCTCAAACAGTTTGAGTCAGAATGTTGTGTGAGCTTGTATGCATGTTTAGAGTCCTATTTTGCTTCGATTTCTTCATGAAAGTTGTAGCTAAAATCTTAAATTACAACATACTTAAATTTCGTGGAAAATAATGGAGATTTGAGGGGTTAAACTCTCATCCTATGGAGACCTCAGATCTGGAACGATTTCACTGACATCTTGTTGGATTTGTGGTTGCATGTTGGTTTGTGCTAAGAATCTCTCTTCGATTTATTCATGAAAGTTGTAGGGGACATATTAAAATACAACATAATTAAATTTGAAGCAAAATGAACAAGTATAACCTTGTAAATCGACTAGATCTCGAAGACAGTAATTCTGGAGATGTATTACGGGACACCCGAGACTTCATGGACCCAAATGACGACTATACTCTGGTTATTTGACTTATATCTCTTCATAAAACTTGTAGAGAACATCTTGATGTAGAACATACCTAAATTTCAGAGGAAACGAAGAAGAACAGGTAGGTGAAAACTCAGTATTTCGGAGAAGCATGTACTGGACGATTCGGTAATGAATCCAGAAGTTTCGTGAGACTGTAGAAAATAATCTAAAAAGAATCTGGCTCGGAAGTCTTCATGACAGATGTACGAAAATGTCTTGTCTATAACTCAGTAAAATTTCGTAATTTTTGGAGGTCGTATGGATATTTTAATTGAATTCCTTCGGAGACTGTGCATTCTTGTTTCATCCGAAAATGACATGCCATTTTGTGAGAATTGTGAAATTGTGTGAAATTCTATTTGGCCATGTATTTTGCATGAAATTACTATTCTATTGTCTTGTTTATCACTTGCCTTAATTTTTATAATTTTTGGGAATTTATAGATATTAAATTTAATATTTCTGTCTTTACCAAAAAAAAATTAATATTTTTGAAAATAACAAAAGCTGGAATTTAAATAAATGAAAAAGGGCATGAAAAATGGATTATTTTATTGGCCATAAATTCCATTAATCTTATTTCATAAATAATTATACCATGTTGCATGTATGATGAGGTCTTGATATATGCATGACTTTGAATTGAGATGCATGTGTAAATTCCATGCCAAGTAAGACTTGTTTGATGTCACGTCATATGCCATGCTAAATTAAGACTGAAATTGGTAAACATGAATAATGTTAAATGGGGAGATTGATATGGCAGATGATAATGCTCCGGGAGTGTCGGGATGCCCGGTGGTATACGGTACGTAATTCCAGGGGAGACCTGGTGGTATGTCGGTACATAATTCCGGAAGCCCTGTCGGAGGTTTTTGCCTGAAGGGAATGCCTTGCGATGCCAGGATTGGGGTGTGGGATGCCCGGCTAGGGAGTGTAAATGCCGGAAGCCCTGTCGGAGGTTTTTGCCCGAGGGGAATGCCTTATGATGCTAGTTGGGATGCGAGATGCCCGGAATGTGGGGGGCCGGATGCCTGGTGGCCTGGAATGGCCGAATGCCGGAGGTTTTTCTTGCATGGGATGCGAGTAAAATATGAGATGAAATTGATGATCCGAGGAAGGGTGATGTGGTGATCAAATTAAAAGTTAAAATTGGAAATTAAACCATGCATGATATGATGATGAGATATGATATGGCATGATGATGATGATGATATATGACATGATATGATGGTGAGATATGATATGGCATGCTGATATGCATGATGATGATGATATATGACATGGTGCGATGATGAGATATGATATGGCATGCTGATATGCATCATGATGATGATGATATATGACATGATATGATGATGAGATATGATATGGCATGATGATATGCATATATGTGTGATAAGATGATGCCATGATGATGATGACATGTGTGATAAGATGATGCCACGATGATGATGACATGTGTATGGTATGATGGTGTCATGTATATGATGATGCTGATATGTGTGTGATAAAATAATGTCATGATAACGATGATATTAGTATGACATGATGATACACATGTATGTGTTATGATTGTGGTGATGATGCATGATGATATACGCATGGCTTCAAGGTAAGTAATGCCTGCAATGCATGTATGACTTGTATGATGCATTGAGTGGTTTTTGGATTCTTTTAACTACTGAGTGGTTGTACTCACCCATTTTGGGGACCAACATTTCAGATTAGTGGCATGCCGTTTCCTGCCGTTACGCGGGGCGTATTTTACGGCATACCTTCGACGTAGAGGTCGAGTGCGAGGCGTTTGATTGTCCTTCTGTTCCTGGTCTTGTGTATATTAGTTATGTACGACGTGGGTCTGGTTGGGGGCCCTGTTGTCCAAGTTCATATCTGTCCATGTTCAACGCGACGGGTGATGCGTGGGATGCTGCCGCCGCCACCGCCTGATGCACCGGATGGGTGTGAGGGCCGTGCGTGACGAGTAGGAGTTGGATCTTTTTGGGGATAGTTAGCCGACACCGATGATGGGGATTGTGCATGCGAGTTGTAGAGGGTTGAGGGTTCTTTTTGGGGTTTTAGGCCGGACGTGGCTGAGTCCTGGCTTTTCCTTTTGATGTACCGACCCAAAAGAAGTCCCATATTGAAAATATATGTAAATAAAGTGTTGTGGCTTGTTTATAAAATCATGGTGATTAGTGGTGTGCATTTGTATCATGATTGGTAGGGGCAGAGATGGTGATGTTTTAATTGCTTCCGCTAATGAGTCGCGCTGGGACCGTTTTAAAAAAATGTGTCTATTAATTATGATGCCTCTTTTAAGAAGAAAGGTAATAAGGTGTAACATTTGCGCTTGTGACGACCTGCGAAGGGTTCGGGGTGTCACAATAGTAGAGTCTGCAAATCTTCAGACTAGACTGATGGAAACGTTTTATCAGCTTCAAAACACTCAAGGAAGTTTTCTCCAACAGATTTATCCCCAAATCCAAGTGCTCAAGAGCCTCCATATTGCTGACCATCTTTGGGATTCCACCATAAAGGTTCGTCTGCGCCATTGAGAAGAACCGCAGCTTCTTCGGGACAGTGAAGTTCTGTGGTAGCTGTGATGGCACGAACTTGTTGTTGTACTCGAGCCTCAGTTCTTCGAGATCGGAGAGGCCAAAAATCTCTTCGGGGTATGTGCCATTGTACTCGGACATGTAAAGGTGAAGGATCCTCAGCCTCCGCAGCCTTGCTACTGATGCCGGAATGTCGAGCGAGAAGCTGTTGGCGGCAAGAATCAGGACTTGAAGATCGGCCATGCAATCGATGTCGGATGGAATATGTCACACCCTAAAACTACAAGGAATGGGGATGACATGGCCAACCTTCCATGAATTATGTATATCTCAAGCTATATATATATATATGTATGTATATATATGTATATGTATATATATATACATATCAGATAACTAACAAGTTTGTCGCAACATTAGAGTTTCTATAATCTACCAAAAAGAATATACATTTAAAACTCAACCAGTCCAACCACTAGCAAAGATTATATACACCACTTGCTTAAACCATACCCAAAATAGAACTCCCAAAAGTTTTCCAAAAGCGCTCTCGCCTTACTACTTGCTAACCCTGGGACCTGAAAACATGGAAGATGAATGGAATAAGCAATCATAGCTCAGTGAGTAGTATATATCATAAAAGCATATCAAACTTCCACATTACACATTTAAAACTCTAGGCATGACTCATTATCACCAAACAAAATATGATAACCTGCAAGAACAAAATGGGTTAAATGTTACCTCAACCTAGCTATATCAAATAGCCAAATTTTTCCATTCATCCATAATAACAAAACTAGCATGAACTCATCCTATCTCATATCAATGGTTCATTTCACACTCAATATCCAACTCAAGGCCCTAGAGGTGACTCCTACGAAATTGCGTTATCGTGTAGCACTTAACCCTCAACCACATATAGCAATAGTACAAGGCCTTAGAGGTGGCTCCCATGAAATTACGTTATCATGTAGCACTTAGTCCTTTACTATGCATGTCAGTAGTACAAGGCCCTAGAGATGACTCCCATGTGACTCAAGTCGCCATGTAGCACTTAGCCCTTGACTACAAGGCTCTAGAGGTGGCTCACACGAAATTTCGTTGTCGTGTAGCACTTAGTCCTTTACTACCACACCTTTGATTTCGTCAACACAACACATATCATGTTTCAATAGTCATCATATAACCACATAAATCGATTGTACCTAAACAACATACATAACCCTGCAAGAGAGATTTGTCGAATCATCTCACCATAACTCAAAATTACCGAGCACTATATCTATCAATATATAACAAATAGGTCCTCATTTCCTCACAAGTATATGTCGGTTAATCTTACCTTAGTACATGAGTTACACAAAACCAAAGATGACATTAGTACTACTCACCTGAGGATGCCCCAAAATCAAATAACGTGTGTGTTATTTGATCCTTCGATCTCGCGATCCTACCAAATGAGCGAGAATTAATATTAAGTTTTGGTAGCACGCCACATCAACCACGAAACGGCTATATTATGTCTAAATGTTAACAAAACGATTCCTATGCGCTAATAAATCGCATACCCAAAATAATTATTCAAGCCGTTTGTAACACAACCCTTGTGTGTAAAACTTAGTTATACTATAACTTTCTCTATCGAACCCCGTTATTAACATACTTATAGTCAATAGAGAGCTCTTCCATCATACTACAATAATCCCAACTTGACCGTCCTGCAATCAAATCGAAAATTAACAAAATAAGGGCTGAAACTGCTGGACGCACACTGTTCACTGTGCGCGGGAAACTTCAAAATTTTGTTTTGAGCAAACCGTAAGTTCAAATCACGATCCATAAAATCTCACGGCTCCACAACACCCTAAACTATCATTTCTACAAAAATACGCAGCTCAACGACTCCAAAATTGGACTTCGCCGCTCTATTTTTCAAATATTTCGAATTGGAGCCCTAAACCCGTAAATTACTTCGATTGGACGAATAATAGGCCTAATCACTTACCGGGTGCTGCATTATAAAGTTGAGCCGGCTTGGCGAGACATCCGTGGTATGTACGTGCCAAAAACCCTTTCTTCTTTTCCCCCTTCTTCTTCTTCTTCTTCTTCTCCTCCTTCTTCTTCTTTTTCTCTCCTTTTTGGTCGAAGGAGCTCTCTGCTGTCCTTTTTAATCGAGCCCTCCCCTCCCTTCCTTTTTTACTTTTTTGACTTTTCAACTTATCTTTCCTTTTTCTTCTTTTGGGCCCCACCAGCCAAATGTTACAGAATAGGACCTTCGAAGTAATTCTGGGACAGGTCGAGGTACACGAGCTTGGAACAGTTGTAGAGAACAGTGGGAAACTCTCCAGGAATATTGTTGTAGGAGAGATCCAGCTTGGTCAGATTCTTGAGGTCGCAGATGAATGGGGGGATTGAATAATTTATGCTCAGGTTGACAAGATTGAGCTCGGTGATCGAGCCTTCATGGCATTTGATCTCGGGCCATGCGCAGTGGGAGGATGAATTGGAGGCCACCCAGTGGTCGAGGGACGATGGGTCTTGCCAGGATTGCTTGAGCTTTGACAGCACTTGCAGTTCTTGATCTTGGATTTGAGACTCTGCAGCATGGGAGAGGAAGCAGAGGAAGACGACACAGGGGATGTAGGAGAAGAAGGGGAAGAATAAGCGAATATGAGGAGGTGATGAGGTTAGTCTCAGCATGATTGAAGGTTGTCCAGAGCTTTTCTGGTTAAAGAGAGACTCTCCAGTGTCGGAGCTTGAGATCTATATCAGCTCAAAACATCAAGCGAAACGTGTCGGTTTGCTCTTGTTTATTGCTCGGCATAACCCCCTACGGTTTTTAACCTCGTACCGAAGTCCTGAAATTTGGACCTAGATGAGTGGTGGGTATTACATGCATCGTATATTTGAGTCCTCACATTCATGATATTGAGACCGATATCAGCCCACCCTTTTTTTCATTTGAAAATAATTAAAGAAAACAAAAGAAAAGAAAGAATAGTTAAAGAACAATAACCATTCAATGTAAGCTGTCAAATTAACGAGAGGTTGTGAACAAATTCCAAAGTTTAGCGAGTATCGCTCGGTTGAATTTCTGCAGCATTATCTGACATCTAAATTTTTTAAAGATAAGTGAGAAGAAATCATGAGAAACTAGTATCGAGTCCCTTAAAAAAAAAAAAAAAAAAAGCACGAGTATCCATGTAATGAGTGCATCGTGATTAAATTTGACAGTCGCATCATTTGCAAATGAAGTGTGATTTTAGGACCAATGCGGGCCATCATAGAGTACGAATCATAACGTTTCTATTCCCGAGAATAATTTGTATTTGGAAATAATTTTTTTATTATTTTTGTTCACTAGATAAGTTTCTAAGCAAAATAATGCGTTTGATAATTGTACAAAATTTCTATTTCTAAAATAGAATTGCGTTTGGTACTACCTCCAATTTTTTTTGAGCTCAAGAAGTACAATCACATTCATAGGACTAAGACGTGACTTAGAATTTCTTTTAATTTTTTTAATAACTTTATTATATTTTTTTCTTTTCTTCTTCTTTCTCTAGTTAGTCGCTGGCCTTGGCTATGACTGACTATTGACTAGCCAAATGAGAGTCAGCAAGTTCGCCTTGAGTCTCGCCATGGCTAGGGGAGGCTACGTCAATCTCATGGCAGTTGGGTAAGGCTTAGGGTGACCTCATATGGCTAGTCGCTAATCGGCTAGAGGAAGAAGAGGAGGAAGAGAACAAGAAAGAAAAGAAAAGAGAAAAAGAAATATAATTTGGATTTCATTATTGAGTTGTTCTCGAGAATAAAGAAGTAATTTTTCCTTACTTATTTATTGTATTTTAAATATATTCCCAAGAATAAAATGTACACAATCGAATTTCTACTCTATTTTTATTTTGAAAAAAGAAAGGAAACAAAACGCATATTGCTGCCGCAATGGCCAAGATCATGATCAAGGTGAGATTGGTCTTGCTTGATCTATGGGATTGGGCGTTGCAGACATTGATCCTCATGAACGAATTGGATGCACAGAGCCCGGGGTTGTTCAGGAAACTGGCGTCATATGCGGCGTTCTCTAACTTGGCCGGGATTGGTCCCCTGAGGCGATTGGAGGATAAATTCAGACAGTTCAGATTCAGTTGGCCGATTTCAGGAGGAATCAAGCCAGACAGTTGGTTGTCAGACAGATCCAACTGCGCGAGTACAGGTAGAAGACCGATTTCGCTTGGAATCGGTCCCGAGATCTTATTGTGGCTAAGATTCAGAGTGGTCAAGGATTTCCATGAAACGATGTCAGTGGGAATCCCGTAGAGCTCGTTCTGACCGAGCAAAAGCCTCGTCAGCTTAGGAAGCTCAGTCAATTCAGCCGGAATCGTGCCACTGAGGAGGTTATTACTGGCCTCAAACACGACCAAGTTCCTCCACGAAGACACCGTGCTCGGAATCTTGCCGAAGAATTTGTTGTTGCTCAGATCGATCCGAGTGAGGTTTGCGGACAGCTCTTTGGGAAGCTCGCCAGTTAATCCATTACCACTCAAGAGCAAACCCGTCAAGTTCTGTGAAATCCAGAGTCCTCCAGGCACATTGCCTGTGAACCCATTGTTGTTCAACATCACTAAGAGCAAAGTACTGCAATTTCCAAGTGACTCCGGCAACTCCCCGCTGAGATTGTTGTCCATAGTGGCCAACCCAAACAGTGTGCCCCCATGGCATAGTTGTTCTGGAAATGCACCGGTTAAGTTGTTGAAGGCCACTTCGAATCTTCTGAGTGGGGAAAACTTGCCGAAGTCCGGGGGGATCGTGCCCGATAGATTGTTGTTGGACAGCCTGATATCAGACAAAGCGGGAAGACTCGCAATACCTTCTGGGATTCCGCCAGACAATTGATTGAACTCTAAATTCAAGCTGTACAGATTCTTGAGCTGTCCAAAAACTTCAGGTATATTCCCGATCAAATTATTTAAAGACAGATCAATCACTCTCAGGTTGGCGGCGCTGACTGCCTGAGGGATCAACTTGGACACATTAGTCTCGTACACGTACAACTCGCTCAAGTTCCTCAGAGAAAAAATGCTGCCCGGGATCTCTCCTGTCAGTGGATTCATCCCCAAATCCAAGAGCTCAAGAGCCTCCATATCGCTGACCGTCTTTGGGATTCCACCATAAAGGTTCGTCTGCGCCATTGAGAAGAACCGCAGCTTCTTCAGGACAGTGAAGTTCTGCGGTAGCTGTGATGGCACGAACTTCTTGTTGTACTCGAGCCTCAGTTCTTTGAGATCGGAGAGGCCAAAAATCTCTTCAGGGTATGTGCCATTGTACTCGGACATGTAAAGGTGAAGGATCCTCAGCCTTCGAAGCCTTGCTACCGATGCCGGAATGTCGAACGAGAAGCTGTTGGCAGCAAGAATCAGGACCTGAAGATTGGCCATGTGATCGATATCGGATGGAATAGGACCTTCAAAATAATTCTGGGACAGGTCGAGGTACACGAGCTTGGAACAGTTGTAGATAACAGTTGGAAACTCTCCAGGAATATTGTTGTAGGAGAGATCGAGCTTGGTTAGATTCTTGAGGTCGCAGATGAATGGGGGGATCGAATAGTTTATGTTCAGGTCGACAAGATTGAGCTCGATGATCGAGCCTTCTTGGCATTTGATCTCGGGCCATGCGCAATGGGAGGATGAATTGGAGGCCACCCAGTGGTTGAGGGACGATGGGTCTTGCCAGGATTTCCTGAGCTTCGACAGCACTTGCAGTTCTTGATCTTGGATTTGAGACTCTGTAGCATGGGAGAGGAAGCAGAGGAAGACGACACAGGGGATGTAGGAGAAGAAGGGGAAGAAGAAGCGAATATGAGGAGGTGATGAGGTTAGTCTCGGCATAACTGAAGGTTGTCCAGAGCTTTTCTTGTCATGCCCCAAATCTCGAGCGTGCGCAAGTCCCTTGGTGGTCGATAGAATTTTGCAACATTTCTAGGATTTGTTGTTGACTCTTTTCATTTTATTGCACATGGAGAAGCGAATTAACTAATCCCTTGACAACAACAAACATGAGATAGAAAAGTAGGACAACCAGTTTCAAATTAAATACACTTTAATAAACACCTCAAGCTTATACAGAAGATCTATCACATAAAGGACTACTAAGCCACCTATGCTCTTAACCCTTCCGCTTCAAGCTCTGAGTTTTTCACACTAGGAACCTGAAAATGGTTATTCAATAACCAGTGAGATATAAATCTTGGCGAGTTTTTCTCCTAATCCCCCCATTAGTACAACAACTCAACTCGAGGTATTTCTTCAGAACCATCCCACAAACAAACTAAGGATTAATAACCAACAATCAATAGTCAATTCACATACATCCTTACCTAAGATGCCATACCCTACACATTATAACTCAGCAAGATACATGCAATGCACATGGCCATTAGATGATGCAATTAATCAATCATATATAAATCGCGTTACAAGCGATCTCACCTAGCTATTGCCACACCCTGCATGTTATTGATTCATGTGTGCATGCCATAAATAGTGTGCTCAACTCATGCATGACTAGAACCAAAGATGCCATGATTCTCATGCGTTCTTGCATATTAGTGCACCACACAGTATATATTGATCAATCACACCGGTCTCGATTACAAGGTAAAATTGATGTGACACGTCCCATTCCATGCCACATAGTTTTACTCTATAATAAGGCCCAATCATCTCAATACTCATGCATTTCAATTCATTTCGACCCACCGGCCACGACCAACTCAATAGTCAGTGGTCTTCCAACATAGTTGGGCATCATCTCGCATCATCGAGCACAGTAACGTCTACATCTAGACGGCATTTCATATAAGAGCATTGTCCCAGCCTCCATGCGACTGGCATCCGTTGACTTGGAGCATTCCCAAAGGAGCATCGTCTGGCCCCAAAGGCTTGTGACGGCATCTCATATCATCCATGCATTCATCCAATTTTGGCTCAAGTCACCGTGCATTGTATTCAAATACCTCAATTAAAATGGTGATCCCGGTCTATTTTCTTCATATTAGAAATGCACAGTAAAATAATCATGTGTAGGGATATGGTCAAATCAAATCAAAAAATTTGTATCATCACTTTTAAAATCCCACAATTTTATATAGTATTTAAAAACACTTTTGGTGTTCAAAACCTAATACCCGATATTTTCTAATTAAATACCAACAGTTTCCAATCACTATACAATTGTACAAACATCACCCAATTCATGTGGATGCACATGCATTTACACATCCATTCACTTTATAAAATCAATACATATGAAATTAGACCACTTTTCATTCTCGGGTGAACAGTGTACGTGAACAGTATTTTGTGAACAGTAACTCGAGAACAATGCGTCATGAACAGTGAAATTTCAGAATTAACTAACTAATCAATTAAATCCACAAGTCATTAAAAAAACTAATTAAAGCAAGCAAAACATCAAAAACCATCACCAAACTAAAATCAGTCATAATTTGCAAAAACCGACCCTTCGCGCGTTTGCAAGTTTAAATCCAGAAACCTAACCAATCAAGCTCGGAAAATTCCCAAATTTGAATATGTTATAAATAACCCATAAACGAATATTTTTCATGAGATACCAAAGCCCATATCCTTCTAGATTCATCCCAATAAAGTGCTCAATCCATCACTAAAGTTAGGTTCGTTCCCAGAAAGTCAGTTTTTCGAAGTCAATTTAGTTCAAGATCTTAAACATGTTTGTTTGATATGAAATTTGAGTATGTTAAACTAGAAGATGTTACAAACAACATTTGTGAATAAAATATTTTGAAATTCGGACCTTAAGAGTTGATAAAAACCCCTAAAATCCTGAAAGGTCACCAGTTCCAGCGAAAATTGCAATTTGTTTGAAGATGACGAAGCCGATATCTCCTTCTTTTGAATCTCCAAAAATATTGAGAAAAATATATGTTGTAGCTGATGATGTCTAAAACGTTCTCCAGAAGACCTCAACCTCAAATTAAGGCAGAAGAACAGCCCAAGTGTCATAACTTGGGATGGAATGACACTTAAGTGCCACTTCAGCCAAAATCCAGCCAAAAGGCTTACGTGGCAATTTTCCGGCGAGTTGGGTGCAAAACGGCGTTGTTTTACACACTAGCGTGGTGAGAAAATGCAAAAACAATGTCGTTTTTTATCTGATGTGTAAATAATTAATATAAAAATTAATTAAATTAAATTTAAACTTAATTTTATATAAAATATTCTAAAAAATAAAAAAATTTAAAATTTAAAAGCTTTAAAATTTAAAATTTAAAATTGAAAATAAAAAAATAAAATTACTTAAAATTTAAAGAACTTAAAATTTTAAAAAAAAACTTAAAATTTTTAAAAATTAAAATTTTAAAAAACTAAAATTTAAAAAAAATTAAATTAAAAAAATAAAAGTTTTTTTTAATTTTAAGTTTTTAAATTTAATTTTTTAAAATTTTAATTTTTTGTAAATTTAAATTTTTTGTAAATTTAAATTTTTAAAAATTTTAATTTTTTGTAAATTTAAATTTTTAAAAATTTTAATTTTTGTAAATTTTAATTTTTTTTAATTTTAAGATTTTTAATTTTAAGTTTTTAAATTTTGAATTTTTTTAATTTAAATTTTTTAATTTTAAATTTTTAAATTTTTAGAATATTTTAAATAAAATTAAGTTTAAATTAAATTTAATTAATTTTATATTAAATATTTACACATCGATACAAAACGATGTCGTTTTTGCATTTTCTTGCCATGTTAGTCTGCAAAATGACGTCGTTTTGGACCCAGCTCGCCAGAAAATTACCATGTCAGCAATTAGGCTGCATTTTAGCCGGAGTGGCACTTAAGTGTTCTACTTTACTTCGAAACTGGCACTTAAGTGTATTTTTCCGAATTTATGACATTTAAGTGTCCCTCCGTGTCAAGTTATGGCACTTTAGGTGTCCCAAACTCCTCAAATTCATAACCAATTTCAGTCTACAAAAATGGCTAACAGTAGACATCCAGGAACTTGTTCTGAATAATAGCCTCTATTTTTACCCAAATCATCTTCAAACGTGTTAATCTCACAAATCAGACTACCATTAATCCATTCTAATGCTAATCTAACCATTCTAACTTATAACTAATCCATACTTAAGTTAGTCTAAACAACCCTTAAGCACAAATCAACCTATTAAACAAGTTTAGGCACTAATCAAAAGATTAGAAGCTAAACTCACCCGACGACAATTCCGACGACATGAGTGCAACGGCGGTGGTGAGGGCTACGTACGGTACGTCTAAAATGTCATGGATGCGCTTGGAAAAATGGGTTTCGACAGAGGTGGTTTCTGATTTGGCATGAACCGCGGACAGACAGCTCGTGGATGGGTGGTGCTGCTCTTCGATGGTGGATGGCGGCTTGTGGACAGTGATGGCCCACGACCATGGCACAAGGTGATGGCTAGCTTGGGGCAAAAACAATAGCACACGGTGCTGTTTTGGAAGCAAAACAAAAAAGAAACTAAAGAGAAGAAGAGAAGAAGAAGAGGGACATGGGAGTGGGGGTTGTCGAGAGGAGGAAAGGAGGAAAGGGGAGAGAGAAACAATAAAATAATAGAGAGGAAGTTGGGGGGAAATTGTGGCAAAAGAAGTTGGCGTACATGAGGGGGTGGAAAAGTGGGAGAGAGAGGGAGAAAAAGAAGAAAGAGAGAAGAAAAGAGAGGGGGAGGAAATTACATGCGAAGGAGGGGAGAAGAAAACGTAAGGGAGAAAGAGATACGTGGGGAGTGGGGCAGATGTAGGGGAAAGGAAAGGAATGAGGAGAGAGAAAAATAATAATAATAATAATAATATTGTTATCATTTTTCTTTTTCTTCCAATCTCCAATTTTTCATCAAATTATTTCTTTTTCCGAAATTTTGGGATGTCACGTTTCTTGTTAAAGAGAGACTCTCCATTGTTGGAGCTTGGGATCTATCAGCTCAAAACATCAAGCAAAACGTGTCGGTTTGCTCTTGTTTATTACTCGGCAGAACCCCCTACAGTTTTTAACCTCGTACCAAAGTCCTAAAATTTGGACCTAGATGAGTGGTGGGGATAACATGTATTGTGACATGGTCCGTGATTCTCCCGTACCCGTGAACCCTTGAGAGTGAAGTTTGGGGTTATCAAATGAAGAGCGAGGGCATAAAGAGGATGAACACAACTGGTCCGTAAGAGTGGCGTTAGGATGGTTGGTGCTAGGAGTTCTAGGATGGAAAGATAATATTACTTAGGAAATCTGAAGGTAAGGTTGGCTTCCCGTGCACAAATTGGTCAAGAACTGATGCCGCTCTCCTGATGAGGTCATGGTAGGCCAAAATAAGTTGTTGAGCATAAAGAGGGCTGTTGTTTCGCTTGATGGACTAAACGTCCGAGTCAAGCTGGGCGTGATATGATCCCGTATGAAAAGAGCTATTCGTGGTATTGTTAATTAGAACAACTATAGAAGGAAGATTGGCTTGGTGAATTCCGTTCGCCAGGTGTCACACAGGTTAATCCACAGCCAAGGAAATTATCAACCCGTGACAAATGGTATTAAAGCAAGGATCCCTCTACTAGGTGGGTGATTCGGTGTGACATTTTGAAATTCGATCCTGTCAACGCACCTATAGTCTTATTTCTCCAAATTGACAACTCACGAGTTAACTAACCTATTAGATAAAGCCGTTAAGGGGTATAAATGCGGCAGACTAAAGAATTCAATCGGAAATCGATCGCTTGACTGTAATAATCGGCAAGGGTCAATACGATACCATTATAATTGATTAGTAATCAGAAATAGGTCAATTCGATAGAACCATGCAATTGAATTATGGGTAATCCCACGTGATTGCAAAATTCACGTCAAACGGCACTAATATGATTTTCTATCAATTTTATACTTGGTGTCTGTAATTGAAATCTTGCGATTTTTATGACAACCGAACATTGTTTACGAGTTGGAGATGCACGAACGTGGATCGAAAATTATCGACCATGGGTCAAACGCAATAAAATCTCTAAAAGCCACCCAGTAGGTTAGGTTGTACTAAAATCGCATTCGGTTGATTTTAACCATGAAATTGAACTCGATTTTGGGAATCAAATGTTCGAGTGTGTCACGATTTATTTTTAGGATCTCATCTCATCTTTTGGAAAAAATTCCGTTGAGCTCGGAATTTTGCGGAAATATCAAATTTGGCAAATTAAAATCAAGGAAATTCGGATGGGCAACTAAAGGGGATTATTTGGCCATAAAAAATAGTTTGTTTGTGAGGGAAATAAGAGGAAATCAACCATTGGTTGGCCCGTTGACATTTGGGGGTTGAAGACTTTGTGGCCTTGCACTTGAGTGTGAGATATTTCGCCATTGGTTCCCATTGGTTGATGTTTGACCCTCTTGGCTTCTTGTTCCCCTCATCATGTGCATCTTCTCCCTACCAGCCAACTAGCTGCTTTTGCTAAAGCTTTTTCACTTCTTCTTCCTTAATTCTTCTTCATTTTCATTCCCTTGAAACCACCAGCTCAGAGCCAGTCAGCCTTGCACCGTCGAATCCAACGACCATAGCACCACCAACCCCCGTTTGGCTACCAGCGCCATCCACCACTCAGCTAATCCACCTCACCGCCTCACACAATCCCCGAGCCCACCAATCGTGTCCAGCCAGCAGTCTGCCAGCTTTGCCAGATTGCCTCAACTCAACCCAAGCTCACTAATCGCCATCGTCCACCCCTGTTCACCTAGCTGAACCGCCCCCATGCCTGTGAGCCCATCTAGCCGAGCCCAGTCGTGCCTTCAGCCAGCCCACAAAACCAAAGCCAACCCCTTAGCCATGAGCTTCACCTGGCTTTTTCAGCCTCATCCAATCCTTTGTTGGTGACACTATAGTTGCGGGATCTCATCGCTTTTGTGCCGCTATCGCTGTGGACCTGATGCCGCCTTAATTCAGTGAGTTAATGCCCTAATCATGGATTAGAAGTTAATTGCACTTAGTATGATTATTTTAGTCTTAATTAGGATTAGTGTAATTTAGTTAGTGTAACTAGTTAGTTTGTTAGTTTAGTTAGATGAACTAGATAGTTATATTAGTTTAGTTAGGGGTTAGTTTGATTAGGATTAACTACCTTAGGTTAGTTTATTTAACCATGGTTAGTTTATTTAATTGTGGTTAAGTTAATTAAATTAAAATAATTTATTTTCCCAAGAATTATTTAACTAATTTTTATTAGCGTGAATTGTGTCGGGATAGTTGGTTAGTGAAATTTTATGCTAATCGTCGTGGTTGAATTGAAATGTAAAATTGACTGCTTATTTGTGAAATTGAGTGCTTGATGGCAATTGATAATTATTATTGCAAAATTTGATTATATGATATTTAATTAGAAAAATACCGGGTGTCAATTTTTTATGACAAAATTTTATAGAGTATATAAAATCATGGAATTTTGGAATGAGAATGTACCATGCTTATTGGTTCGATTCAAATGCGTGACCACGTGTGATTATTTTACTGAGATGATTTTTAATACAAAAAAAATTGGCCAAGTCCATTATTTGAAATTGAGGTATTTGAGTGCAAAGCATGATGTTCTTGGTCAAATATGTGCTAGTGTGTGGTCACCTAAATACCCTGATGCATTTACGCATGGGTAATGAACCCGTCCTGATGCGTTTATGCGAGACAATGCATGATTAAGTTCGGATGCCCCACATCAATGGATGCCGGTCGCAATGAAGACTGTGAAAGGGCTAGTATAAACACCTAGAGGGGGGGGATGAATAGGTGTTAAAAGAAATTTTTGCAAGACTTAGTAAAAGTAAATTGCCTTTAGAATATGATAGAATAAGAATGTAATCAGCTTTAAACAAATACATAAAGCTTCGAATTAAAAGTAAGAAGGTTAGGGAAAGAGAATAGAAACACAATGTTTATAGTGGTTTGGCTTAGATCAAGCTTATGTCTACTCTCTCGCATTGACAGCCCACTAGCTGAATTTCACTATAAATCAAAAGAGATTTTACAACTTGTGATCTCGACTTCCAATGAAGAGTTTCTACTAATCTCTCATGAAGTCTCACTATGTGTTTATCTCTTTTTGTGTACAACTTTGAGCTCGATGAATGAAAGAGCAATGAATTATAGAGATTCAGACTTTGAAATTCTTCTTTCATGCATGCTTCGAACAATTAAAGAATCATCCTTAAATACGCCTTAATGCCTTCACGACCATTGGCACTTTCCAAATGAATTCTTTCAATCTACCCGTTGGACAGAATCAATTAAGGTGATCTCGAGTTGTTGAATGATTGGTGATGAAAGCTCGTCAATCATGTTCGCTCATACAATCAAGATCTTGATTTCCATAAGTAGAACCTTCCAAGTTTGTTCACCCTTCGAAAGATCTTCGTATCGAAGTAGATTCCAATAAGAATAATCAAACGAGTATATGCTATATCCAGCCATAAGGTCTTTCAAAAACCATACGAATCAAATCCTTGAAGATAATCTGACATTTGGATAAGTCTTCATTCTTCGATTTGAAAACTGTCAGTGAGGGTAGACTTTGAAACTTATGTCTGGTGGTCTTCAAACTTTGACAATAGAGTCTGGAATTCTTCAGACTATAATACTTGAGTCTGTAAATCTTCAAACTATAATACTTGAGTCTATAAATCTTCATATTAGAATTTTGAAAAGGTTTTGTCAGTTTCAAAACAATAAATGAGTTTTCTCTAATAATCTCTCCCTTTTTATGGTGACAAAACTTTCCTGTAAATTTGAAAATTTTGACCTGCAAAACAATACTTAAGCAAAACCTGATATCTTAACAGTAAGTTGATTAGGACCTAGATAGCATTGATTCTGCAACCACTGAAAACATGTTAATCATACAAGATAAATAACTATCTAGCTATAATCAAAATCACAAACTCAATTACTACAAACGTCAAAAAGATTCAAAACCAAATAGCAGTAAAAAATCCAAAATATATCAGTCCAAAACCAAAATAAAATACCAAAGTCCAAACCAAACAAAAAGTCATCAAAATCAAACCAAGCAAAAAGTGTTGTGCCCAAAAAGATAAGTTAGGTTAAATTTGTAAAAACTATGCAAACTCTCCCCTTTTTTTGTCAACAACAAAAAGTGGAGAATAACTATAAAAGAGTTGGGTAAAAAGTCATGGCTGTTTTGGGATTCGAATGAGCTAGAATTCCTCCATAGACTTGACGGTGTCTTCCAACTTCTTCAGAGTCTCCTTTAGCTGTTGAATATCCTCACCCTTTGCATTTTCTTGCATTTGAATCTCTAGGGCTTGTAGCTACTCTTGTAAAGAGTTCGAAGTCGACTTGAGAACTGTCATCATGTTATTTATCTCAAACTCGAAACCATATTGCTGACCCTTCAATTCCAAAAGGAGATCCAACAGCTTTTGAAAGTCTACTATTGGTTTTGATGTAGCACTGGGTCCAGCCGAGTCAATTCCAAGAGTTTTGAGATGTAAGGGAACATCAGCTATTCGATCACCAGGACTTGGAGAGGATGCCTCAAGATTTGCTTTGGGATATTGAGAGGCATGGACATCCTTTAGATCTGCTAGAGATCTACTAACATCACTAGTGAAAACAGGTGAATAAATACCTCTTTTGTCAGTTGCTCCCTCTGTTTCTATGCCTTTAGGTGGAGAAAAGAATTCATTGTCCCGTTCTTTCTCTTCTTCAACATCAATGTAATGTTTTTCTCTTTCTTCTCCTGCATTTCCTCTCCTTGTCTTATCCGATTCTTTTGACAAGGATACAACAAATGTTTTTCTCAAAAGAATCATCTTGACCTTCTTCTTCTTCTTCTTCTTCTTCTTCTTCTTCTTCTTCTTCTCTTTCTCTTTCTTCCTTTGTTCCTCTTTCCTTTTCCTCTATTCTCCTCTCCTCTTTCTCTATGCTCTCAATCCTTTAACGCATCAAAACTAACAAAGCTCTTTAAATTTCTTAGGGCAAAAGCAAAGAGAGTGATATCATCCTCATCTTTTTCATCTTGTAAAATAAGGGCTCTCCTTTTCTTGGTTGGTGCAGTCATTGGTTCTTTACCTTTCCTTTTCTTCACTGCAGAGTCTTGTTTAGTTTTGACAGGGGATTTCTCCTTCAGTTGCTCCAATGCCTTGTTCAGCTCCTTTTGACGCATCTTAGAAACCATTTTCAGTCCAACTACAATGGAGCAATGGTTCGAACACACAGAATAGCAGGAGGCTGAATGTGGAAATGTCTGAATAGTTGAGTAACAAAAGCAGAGTAAGGAAGTTGCCCATTATCCTTCACAACTGTCCTATACATGTGCATTAAGATAGTGTGAGGCAAAGAGAACTTGAATCCGATGTTAACTGCATACATTATCTTCGCTTCAGAGTGAGAGACATCAGTTTTTGAAGTAGATTTGGGTCTGATGTAGTTGATCACAATCTTGTGAAACAAAATATTAGAGGTATTCATTCTTGAGTAAGAAATCCCACCTTCAGTAAATCTGTCCCGAATAAGTTCCAAAGTAGCGTGAGTAACAAACACACTAATTGGTTGGAAACTTCCTCTTTCCACCCCAATCACATCAACCAATGTGTCCACATCGATCACAAATTATTTGCCCCTAACCGTAAAAGAGAATCTATTCATATCTAGAAAATATAGATTCGAATAGAAGTAAGCCGTAAGTTCTAGGTAGGCGACAGTCGTCTCAGAGCAAAAACGTTTGAGTTAAAAGAGTGTAAACTTCTCTCCCAGTTTTACTTTCAACGAATCAAGAAAATCGAAGTCCACGCTTCTAGGGTTCATAACTCCTCACTTTAGCAGTTTCGAATAAGTTTTCTTATGAACCTTAGAATGAAATAAATCCGTCCTTTCACCACGAACATTTACAGTGACGCCCATCCTAGGCTAAAAATTTGTGTACATCTTTTCATCGTTATTTTTCCCTTCAGGCTGATTAAAATTACCAAACCGTGGATCGCTTGGAAAGTTGGCAAAGATCCTTGCTACCAAACCTATAGGCGCAATGCCTATACTTTCCATTGTTCTAAAAAAGTGAGTCTCATTCCTGTACCCTCTCTTGCTCAAGAACTCATCAATAAAAGTCATCGCAACTCCACCCTCTTTTAACTTAGAGTAGAGTTTAAAGAGAAATTTGAGTTTCATCGTTCTTACATGTTCCACGTCTTCCAAATTTTCTTCTTATGGTTGTTGCTATGGAGGATCTTGAGTCTTATGTTGAGAAGAGTGATGCGGTTGAGAATGTTATTGATGACTTTGCTACTGCTGCTGAGGAGAGTCTTCTTCCTTGGTCAGATCAAAGTGCGTAGGACCCTCACGCATATGTTGTGATCCCCTGCTCACGATTCTAGAAGACTTTCTTTGAGAAGACATTGTCACTTTCTTTGGGGGATTCCTCGAACTCGATTGTGAAAAAATGTGAAATCTTTTCGGATTAAACTAGAGAGAATATGTGAGAAGTGGAGTTTTGTACTCTAGGGTTTGTGAGTAAAAATGAAGAAGAAGAAAATCGACAGTATATAAAGCAAATGAAACGGGGTATTCCAATTGTCACAAAGGAAAAAGTAAAAACTGCATTTTTGAAAATGAAAAACTGCCATAAATTCAAAACTCAAAAAAGATAAATTCTAAAAATAATATAGACAAGTAACGATTCAAAAAAAAAATAATAACGTACCTTTTCAAAAAATTTATCTAAAATAAAGTCACATGCATTTAGAAAGGATTAACTTATTGTCGCAACTTTTGTACATTTGGAGTCTGAACACCTTCAGACTTTACCCGATAGAAGATATAATGTTCAATCTGGTGCGAATAGACTCACATAAACTTTTCTTCATTGGCTTTGTAAATATGTCTGCCAACTGATTCTTCGAGTTAATGAATTGAATCATAACTTCTCTATTCTGAACATTATCTTTAATGAAATGGTGTTGAATTTTTATGTGCTTTGCTCTTGAATGAAGAATTGGATTCTTTGTAAGATTAATGGCACTAATGTTATCGCATTTGATTTCGGTGCATGATTTTTCAATTCCAAAGTCTCTTAGTTGTTGCCTTATCCACAAGATTTGAGTATAACAACTTTCAAAAGCCATATACTCTGTTTATTTGTTGAAAGAGCTACGGTACTATGTTTTCTTGAAAACCAAGACACCACCTTGTTGCTCAGCAATTGACAAGTACCAGAAGTATTATATCTATCAACTCTACAACCTGCTAAATTTGTGTCTAAATATCCAAGGAGAGTAAAGTCTCATTCTTTTGGGTACCACAGACTTAGCTTTGGAGTAGTCGCAACATATTTGATGATGCATTTTGCAAACTTAAATGAGATTCTTTGGGATCCGATTGGAATCTAGCACAAATGCAAATACTAAACAAAATGTCAGGTTTAGATGCAGTAAAGTAAATAAGCGAACCAATAATACTCCTGTAGAGCTTCCGGTCAAATTTCTTTCCTTATTCATCTTTGTCCAACTTCGAAGAATTTGATATTGATATCTCAATCTTTTTGCAATTTTTTAATCCAAATTTTTTGATGGGATCTTTTGCATATTTTTCTTGATGAATGAAAATTCATTTCTTCAATTGTTTGACTTGTAATCTAAGAAAGAAAGTTAATTTACCCATCATGCTCATCTCAAATTCATCCTATATAAACTTAGAAAACTTATTGCTTAGATTTTCATTAGGTGATCCAAAAATAATATCATTAACATAAATTTGAACAAGTAGGAAGTCTTTACCTTCTCTTTTAATGAGCAAAGTAGTATTTACCTTTCTTTTAACAAAACCATTTTGAGTTAGGAATTTACTTAACCTTTCATACTAGGCTCGAGTTGCTTACTTTAATCCATTCAGGGCTTTTTTTTAGTCTAAAGACTGAGTTTGGCTTTCTTGGATCTTCAAATCTAGGTGGTTGTTCCACATAAATTTCTTCTTGGATAAATTCGTTTAGGAATGCACTTTTTACATCTATTTGGAATAGCCTAAAATTTTTATAACAAGCAAAAGCAAGTAATAATTTAATTGCTTCTAACCTTGCTACTGGTGCATAGGTCTCATCATAGTCCATCCCTTCTTTTTGCGTATATCCTTTAGCCACGAATCTTACTTTGTTCCCGACCACTTTTCCTTTCTTGTCCACCTTATTCTTGAAAACCCATTTAGTTCCAATAATAGACTTACCTTTAGGTTTAGGAATTAGCTCCCAAACATCGTTGATGTTGAACTTTCTAAACTCTTCTTGCAGAGCTTCAATCCAGCTTTCATCAACCAATGCTTCTTCTATACTTTTAGGTCCAATTTTAGAAACAAGTGCTAAAGCACTAGACTCTACTCACCTTTGGGATCTGGTGCAAATTCCTTCATCAATGTTGCCAATGATGAGTTCCTTGAGATGACTAGACTTATGCTTTTAGTTACTGGTTGGTTTTGAAGTCTGCTGATCCTCCATTTCAATTGAATCTGCTGGTTCTACTCGTTGTTTATCTTCAAAAGTCGAAACCACTTTAGGGGAAGTAAACTTTGTAGAGTTTGGAGTAGGTTCAGATTCTTCAAATTGAGTCTGATCTAGTTGATTCTGCATAGATTCTTGAAACTTGACATTCATCGATTCTTCCACGGGTTGAGTCTTTTTTGTTGAAAACTCTGTATGCTTTGCTCGAGATAGAGTAGCCAAGGAAAATTGTTTCATCTGACTTTTCTTCAAACTTACTATTTTGATCATTTGCATTTTTCAAAACAAATTACTTATAACCAAATACATGAAAATAAGAAACATTTGACTTTTTCGCTTTAAACACTTCATAAGGAGCTTTCTCTAGAATATGTCTTTAAAATACTTTGCTAATGATATAGCAAGCTGTAAAGACTGCTTCAGCCTAAAAATGAGAAGAAATATTACTCTAAATTAAGATTGTTCTTGATATTTCCTGCAAAGATCTATTATTTCTTTTCACAACCTCATTTGTTCTGGAGTATATAGATAAGAGAAAATATGTTGGAAAACCATATTAATCACAGAGTTTTGCAAAGTCTTGGTTTTCAACTCACCTCCATGGTCTGTCTGTATACTTGAAATAGCATAACCTTTCTTATTCTGAACCTTCTTAGCAAATTTTGAAAAGTAAGAGAATACTTCATACTTGTTAGGAAGTAAACCCATGTAAAGCGAGAGTAATCATCCACGATTACTAGGCAGTATCTTTTTCCACCAATGCTTTGCATTCTGGTTGGTCCAAATAGATCTATATGCAAAAGCTGCAAAACTCGATTAGTAGAAATTTGATTTATCGGTTTAAAAGAACTTCTAACTTGTTTTCCTAAAACACATGGTGTGCATAAGTCGGACTTTTGATAAGTCAAGCTTGGAAGTCCTTGAACAAGCTTCTTGGAGGATATATTGGCAATCTGCTTCATGTTAACATAGCCAACCTTTCGATGCCAAATGTTTGCTTCATCTTGAATAAAGATTAGACACTGAGAATTTTCTAGTTTTATACCCATAAGGTAAATATTTCCATGTCTTCATCTAGTGGAAGATTGAGAGAAATTTTTACTAGTTCCTGAATAAATGCCTTCTTTAAAATTAATTTTGAATCCAGTGTCACACAGTTGACTAATGCTAAGTAGATTGTAATTTAAATCTTACACTAAGGAAACATTATTGATTGTGAGACTTCCAATCTTCACAGTTTCGCATCCAACAATTCTTCATTTACTGTTTCCACTAAAAGAAATTTTTCCACCATCTATTTGCACAAGCTTTATAAAACAACTTAAATCTCTAGTCATGTGTCTAGAGTAGCCATTATCCAAACAGCATTTGATCTTCTTCTTTTTTTTAAATAGTGACCTGTAATTATAAAAGAACTCAAGCTTTCTGTGGTACCAACATTTTCCTAGGTCTATGGGAGTTAGTACTAAATACAATTTTTGCCCTATCCTTCTTAATAGGCCTCCAAACCTTGGGACATTCTTTCTCGAAATGTTCTGAGCTATTACACTTTGAACATTTGAGAGCACTTCGATCAATAGGTTTTACAAATACTTTTTGAAAATGGTTCTTGTAAAATATTTTTGTAGGCCTTTATTTGATTATTTCCTTTACTTTTGGAAAATCAATTAAAGGAATAGTTTCTAGTGTCATACCCAGACCAGATTTGTTGAAATAAGCTTTTTGTACTGAAAGAATCTTTTCCAACTTCTCAAATCCTATTGAAAACCTTTTTGTGATATTTGAAATGTACTCTTTCAAAAAGGTAATTTCATTCGAAAGAGAATGTGCATTTTCTTTCAAATTAACAAAACTTTTGCTAGATTTCAAACTCTTCTTTCCAAGAAATTTCCTGTTGCGTCAGTTTACAATTCTCCATCTTTAGCTCGTAAATCCTTTTAAAAAAGGTTTTAAGACTAAGACAAAGTTCATTTATATACTTCAAAACTTTAACAGGAATTTTCAAATCGCTAACCTCGATTTCATTGTTTGAGTATGAATTTGAATATATTTCAGAGTCTAAGTCTGAATCTAAATTGACCATTAAACATATGTTGGCATACTATTTATCACTTTCCTCACATTTAGTATTGCTTCATGTTTCTACTTTGAGAGCCTTCTTGAATTTCTCAGTTCTTCCTTTCTTTTTCTTTAACAGAGGGCAGTTAGGTCTGACTTGTCCATTTTTTATTTTTTTTTGCATTCAAAGCAGACCATATCTTTGTTGACTTCATCATCCTCAGTTGATTTGTTCTGGAATTTTTGAGTGCCTTGCTTCTTCCAGTTAAATCTTCTTCCCTTATTGTTTAACTTCCTAGACATTCTTATCATGAGTGCTAGCTCTTCATCATCCATGTCATCTTCTAAATCTGTATCATCAAAATCATAATTAGATTTTAATGCAATTGACTTCTTACCTTTAGGATATTCTTCCTCATTGATTTGCTCCACTTCATATGATTGAAGTGTGCCAACTAATTTATCTACTGAAAGAGGCATGATCCTATGGGTTTCTCTTATAGAAGTCTTCACGTAATTCCAGTCTTTGGAGAGTCCACGCAACAATTTATTGACCTTCATTAGTCTTGAAATTGGTTGTCCTTGATATGTTAGACCATTTACAATCTTTGTGAAACGACTAAACATGTCAGTGATGGATTCTTCTGACTTCATCTTGAAGGCTTTATACTGTCCGAGTAAGATATTGATTTTTGTTTCTTTAACTCGATCAATTCCTTCATAGGTGATGTGCAACCTATCCCAAACTTCTTTTTTTGTTTCACAAGATAAAATTCTGTTATACTCAGTAGGAGATAAAGCACAATATAAGGAATATATGGCTTTAGCATCAAGAGCTTGTCTCTTGATTATTTCTTCTTGTGCCATTTCATCAGAGTCTGCGACTTCTTTTTCTCTTTCTGAGATTGATGTAGCTTTGGGAATAATTCATTTTTCTACCACATCCCATTCCAGGGGATCGTTTGATCTCAAGAATGCCTTCATCTTGTTTTTTCACACACTATATTCCTTCCCATCAAAGTAAGGAGGTCTGGTGTTACTTTGGCCTTCAACCAAACCTGGAGCCAAAATACTAGCCATAGATCTTTAGCTCAGAAGTAAAAACACTTCAATAAAATGAGCACACAAGCTTTGATACCAATTGAAAGGGCTAGTATAAACACCTAGAGGGAAGTGAATAGGTGTAAAAAAAAAATTTGCAACACTTAGTAAAAGTAAATTACCTTTAGAAGATGATAGAATAAGAATGTAATCAACTTTAAACAAATATATAAAGCTTCGAATTAAAAGTAAGAAGTTTAGGGAAAGAGAATAGAAACACAACGTTTATAGTGGTTCGACTTAGATCAAGCCTATGTCCACTCTCCCGCCCTGATAGCTCACTAGCTGGATTTTACTATGAATTAAAAGAGATTTTACAGCTTGTGATCTTGACTTCCTTAGGGAAGAGTTTATACTAATCTCTCACAAAGTCTCACTATGTGTTTCTTTTTTTGTGTGTACAACCTTGGGCTCGATGAATGAAAGAGCAAGGAATTATAGAGATTCAGACTTTGAAATTCTTCTTTCATGCACTACTTCGAACAACTGGAGAATCGTCCTTAAATACTCCTCATGCCTTCATGACCGTTGGCACTTTCCAAAGGAATTATTCCATTCTATCCGTCGGACAGAATCAATTAAGGTGATCTCGAGTCAATTATATTCGCCCATACAATCAGGATCTTGGTTTTCATAAGTCGAACATTCCAAGTTTGCTCGCCCTTCGAAAGATCTTCGTATCGGAGTAGATTCCAATAAGAATAATCAAATGAGTAGATGTTATATCTAGCGATAAGGTCTTCCAAAAACTATACGAATCGAATCCTTGAAGATAAACCAATATTTGTATAAGTCTTCATTCTTCAGTTTGAAAACTGTCAGTGAGGGCAAACTTTAAAACTTATGTTTGGCGGTCTTCAGACTTTGACAATAGAGTATGGAGTTCTTCAAACTATAATACTCGAGTCTGTAAATCTTCATATTAGACTTTTGGAAAGGTTTTGTCAGCTTCAAAATAATAAATGAGTTTTCTCTAACAGACTGCACCGATGCTCCTTATGGAATGCTGTCCTAATGCGTTTACGCGAGACGATGCCATGCTCGATGAGGTGAGACGACGCCCAGTTATGCCGGATGACTGCCGACTATTGAGTTGGACATGGCCAATGGGTTGTAATAACTATGACATGTGTGAGTGATTGAGATAGCTACGCTTGATTATGGGACAATATTGTGTGACACGAAATGGGATATGTCATAACGATTTGGCCTTATAATTGGGATCCATTTGATTATTTGAAAGATGAATTGATATTTTCCAGTTATAAAATATGTTTGTTGTATGCATATGATATATATGATGAGCTAATGTGCAGGGAGACGCAGAGGCGAGGTAAGTTTGTGTGTGACGCCTGTTTAAGTTGCCTCTAAGTCAATTCTTGTCCTAATCAAGGTTTTGGGTGTAGACTCACTGAGATTTATCTCACCCCGTTGTGGTTTAAAATTTTTAAAGTCCTTAGATAGAGATACGTCACGTCCGTTTTGAGTGTCCAAGTGAGGTGGAGTCTGAGTCTACCTTTTTCCCCATTCTTGGTGTTTGAGAAAACTCATTTACCGTTTTGAAGTTGACAAAACCTTTCCAAAAGTCTAGTCTGAAGACTTCTAGGCTCTAGCGTCAAAATCTGAAGACCGCCAGACTTTAGATTCAAAGTTTGCTCACACTGATAGTTTCCAAATTGAAGAATGAAGACTTATCCAGATACGAGATTATCTTCAAGGATTCGATTCGTATGGTTTATGGATGACCTTATGGCTAGATATAGTACCTACATGATTAATTATTTTTATTATAATCAATTTCGATGTTCAAATCTTTTGGAAGGCAAGCAAACTTAGAAGGTTCTACTTATGGAAACTAAAATCCTGATTGTATGGGCGAACATGATTGACGGGCTTTCATCACAATCATCTAACGACTCGAGATTACTTTGATTGATTCTGTTAAACGTGTAGATTGAAAGAATTCCTATGGAAAATGCCAACGGTCATGAAGGTATGAAGGAATATTTAAGGCAAACTCTCTAGTTGTTTGAAAGTGTGCGTGAAAGAAAATTTTCAAAATCTAAAGCTTCCTAGTTCCTTATTATTTCATGCACCGTGCTCAAGTTGTATACACAAAAGAGAGATACTCATAGTGAGACTCTGTGAGAGACCAATAGAGACTTTTCATTGAGAAGTCAAGATCACAAGTTGTAAATCTCTTTTGATTTTTAGTGAAATCTAGCCAGTGGGCTGTTAGCACGGGAGAGTGGACATAAGCGCGGGAGACTCTATGAGAGACCAATAGAGACTCTTCATTGAGAAGTCAAGATCACAAGTTGTAAATCTCTTTTGATTCTTAGTGAAATCCAGCTAGTGGGCTGTTAGTGCAGGAGAGTGGACATAAGCTTGATCTAAGCCGAACAACTATAAACTTTGTATTCTTATTCTCTTTCCTAAACTCTTTTATTTTGATTCGTAGCTCTAGTTAAATTTTAAGCTTAAACTCATTTATTTGAAGTTTTATCTAACAGTTTAAAGCTAATCTCGTTCATAGTTTATTATCTTCAAAAAACAAATAACTCCTACTGAATCTTGCGAAAATTTTTCTTCACACCTATTCATCCCCTCTAGGTGTTGTCACTAGCCCTTTCAATTGATATCAGAGCTTGTGTGCTTATTTATTGAAGTGTCTTTACTTCTTAAGCTAAAGATCTATGGTTAGTATTTTGGCTCCAAGTTTGGTTGAAAGCCAAAGCAACACCAGACCTCCTTACTTTGATGGGAATAAATACAATGTGTGGAAAAACAAGATGAAGGCATTCCTAAGGTTGAAAGATCCCCTGGAATGGAATGTGGTAGAGAAATGGATCATTCCCAAAACAAAATCAATCTCGGAAAGAGGAAAGGAAGTTGCAGATGCTAGTGAATTGACACAAGCAGAAATAACCAAGAGATAAACTCTTGATGATAAAGTTATCTACTCCTTATACCATGCTTTATCTCCTACTAAGTATAACTGAATTTCTTCTTGTGAAATAGCAAAAGAAGTTTATGGACAGATTGCATGTCACGTATGAAGGAACCGATCGAGTAAAGGAAACTAAAATCAATATTCTACTCTACCAGTATGAAGCCTTCAAGATAAAGCCTAGAGAATCCATCATTGACATGTTCAGTCATTTCATAGAGATTGTAAATGGCTTAGCATATCAAGGACAGCTAATCTCAAGACCAACGAAGGTCAATAAACTGCTGCGTGAACTTTCCAAAGGCTAGAATTATGTGAAGACATCAATTAAAGAAACTCAGAGGATCATGCCTCTTTCAATAGATGAACTAGTTGGCACACTTTAATCATATGAAGTTGAACATATCAATGAAGAAGATTCCAAAGGTAAGAAGTCAATTACTTTAAAATCTAATGATGATTCTAATGATATGGATTCAGAAGATCATATGGACGATGAAGAGCTAGCACTCATGATTAGGAAGTTCAGAAAGTTGAATAGGAAGGAAGAAGATTTAACTGGAAAAAGTAGAGCAATCAAAAATTCTAGAAGAAACCAGTTAAGGACGATGAAACCGACAAAGATGGGATATGCTTCGAATGCAAGGAAAATGGGCACATCAGACCCAACTATCCTCTGTTGAAGAAAATGAAAGGAAGAATAGAGAAATATAAAAAGGCTCTCAAAGTAGAGACATGGAGCGATACCGAATGCGAGGAAAGTGATGAAGAATATGCCAACATATGTCTAATGGCAAATTCAAACTTAGACTTTGAAACAGATTCAAATTCAGACTTAGACAAAGAAATTGAGGTTAGCAGTTTAAAAATTCCTATTAAAGTCTCAAAGTATACAGATGAACTATGTCTTAGTCTTAAAACATCTCTTAAAAGGATTTCCGAGCTGAAGGGGGAGAATTCTAAACTGAAGCAACATGAAACTTTTTAGAAAGAAAAATATGAAAATCTGGATAAAAGTTTTGTTGATTTGAAAGAAAATGCAAATTCTCTTTTGAAGGAACATGTCTTTTTGAAAGAAGATATTTCAAATATCACAAAGAGATTTTCAAAAGAATCTGAGAAATTGAAGAAAATTCTTTATGTACAAAGACCTTATTTTAATAAATCTAGTTAGGTATGACTCCAAAAACTGTTCCATTAATCGATTTTCCCAAAGTGAAGAAAAGAATCAAATAAAGACCTACAAAAACATTTTACAAAAATCATTTTCAAAATTTTTTTATAAAACCTATTGGCCGAAGTGCTCTCAAATATTCAAAGTGTAACAGCTCAAAACATTTTGAGAATGAATGTCTCAAGATTTGGAAACTTGTTAAGAGGGATTGAGTAGAGACTGTTTTCAATACTAACTCCCCTAAATCCAAGAAAATATGGGTACCAAAAAAGACTTGAGTTCTTTTCATGATTATAGGTCACTATTAAGAAGATCAAATGGTATTTAGATAGTGGTTGTTTGAGACACATGATAGGAGATTATTAAGCTTGTTCAAATAAATGGTGGAAAAGTTTCTCTTGGAGGAAACAGTAAAAGAAGAATTGTTGGATATGGAACTATGAAGATTGGAAGTCTCACTATCAACAATGTCTCCTTGGTGGAAGGTTTGAATTACAATTAATTCAGCATTAGTCAACTTTGCGATACTAGATTCAAAATTAAATTCCAAGAAGGCATTTATTTGTTCGGGAACAAGTAAAGACTTCTCTCAATCTTTCACTAGACAAAGACATGAGAATATTTACTTTCTGGATATAAAACCAAAAAGCTCTCAGTGTCTAATATCCATTCAAGATGAAGTAAATCTTTGGCATCGAAAGCTTGGCCATGTTAACATGAAGCAGATTGCCAAGATTTCCTCCAAAAAGCTTGTTTGTGGTCTTCCTAACATGAATTATCAAAAGTCTAAATTATGCATGCCATGTGTTTTGGAAAAACATGTTAGAAGTTCTTTTAAATCTATAAATCAAGTTTCTACTAATCGAGTCTTGTAACTTCTGCATATGGACCTCTTTAGACCAACTAGAACTCAAAGCATTGGTGGAAAGAGATACTACTTAGTAATCGTGGATGATTACTCTCGCGTTACTTGGATATACTTTCTGGCAAATAAGTCTAAAAGCCTTCTCTCACTTTTCAAAGTTTGACAAGAAGGTTCAGAATGAGAAAGAATATGCTATTTCGAGCATACAAACAGACTATGAAGGTGAGTTTGAAAATCAAGACTTTGTGAAGTTCTATGATGAATCTGGTTTCCGGCATGTTTTCTCTTCTCTATATACTCTTAAACAAAATGGGGTTGTGGAAAAGAAGAATAGATCATTGCAGAAGATGGCAAGAACCCTTTTAATTGAGAGTAAAATTTTCTCTCGATTTTGGGCTGAAGTAGTTTCTACAGCTTGCTATATCATTAACAGAATGTTCTTGAGGCCTATTTTAGAAAAAACTCCTTATGAAGTGTATAAAAGAAAGAAGCCAAATGTTTCTTATTTTCATGTGTTTGGTTATAAGTGTTATGTTTTGAAAAATACAAATGATTGAACTGGGAAGTTTGAAGAAAGATCAGACGAATGAATTTTTCTTGGCTACTCAACCTCAAGCAAAGCATACAGAGTATTCAACAAGAAGACTCAATTTGTGAAAGAATCTATGAACGTTAAGTTTCAAGACTCTATACAGAATCAACTAGACCAGACTCAACTCGAAGAATCTGAACCTGTTCCAGACCTTAAAAATTCTACCTCCCCCGAAGTGGTTCAAACTTCTGAAGATCAATTTCAAGCAGAACTAGAGGATTCAACTGAAGCAAAAGATCAGTAGACTCTCAGACCAACCAGCAACTGGATGCATAAGTCAAGTCATCCCAAAGAACTCATTATTGGCAATATTGATGAAGGAGTTCGCACAAGATCAAAAAGGCAAGAAGAGTCTAGTGCCTTGGCACTTGTTTTTGTAATTGAACCCAAAAGTATGTAAGAATCCTTGGTTGATGAAAGCTAGATTGAAACTATGCAAGAAGAGCTCAGACAGTTTAACATCAATGATGTTTGTGAACTAATTCATAAACCTAAAGGTAAGTCTATTATTGGAACTAAATGGGTTTTTAGGAACAAGATGAATGAAAAATAAAAAGTGGTCAGAAACAAAGTAAGACTCGTGGCCAAAGGATATGTGCAAGAAGAAGGAATAGACTATGATGAGACATATGCACTAGTAGCGAAATTAGAAGCAATTAGATTATTACTTGCTTTTACTTGCGATAAAAATTTCAGTTTATTCTAGATGGATGTAAAAAGTGCATTCCTGTATGGATTTATCCAAGAAGAAGTATATATGGAACAACTACCTGGATTTGAAGATCCAAGAAAACCATACTCAATCTACGACTGAAAAAGACCTTATATGGACTGAAGCAAACACCTCGAGCTTGGTATGAAAGGTTAAGTAAATTCCTAATTCAAAATGGTTTTGTTAAAGGAAAGGTATATACTACTTTGTTCATAAAAAGAGAGGATAATGATTTTCTATTGATTCAAATTTATGTTGATGATATTATTTTTGGATCGCCTAACAAAAATTTACACAAGAAATTTTCTAGATGTATACTGGATGAATTCGAGATGAGTATGATAGGTGAGTAAACTTTTTTTTTTCTGGGATTACAAATTAAACAATCAAAGAAAGGTATTTTTATTCACCAAGAAAAGCATGCGAATGATCTCATCAAGAAATTTGGATTGGAGAACTACAAAAAGACAGAGACACCAATGTCAAATTCTTTGAAGCTGGACAAAGATGGAGGAAAGAAAGTAGACCAAAAGCTTTACAGGAGCATTATTGGTTTACTTATTTACCTTACTGCATCTAAACCTGACATTTTGTTTAGTGTTTCTATTTGTACTAGATTCCAATCAGACCCCAAAGAATCTCACTTAAGTACTGTAAAACGCATCATCAAATATGTTGTAACTACTCTAAAGCTAGGTCTGTGGTATCCCAAAGAATGAGACTTTACTCTCCTTAGATATTTAGATGCAGATTTAGCAGGTTGTGAATTTGATAGAAAAAGTACTTCCGGTACTTGTCAACTATTAGGCAACAAGCTCGTGTCTCGATTCCCAAGGAAGCAGAATATTGTAGCTCTTTCAATAACTGAAGCAGAATATGTGGCTTTTGAAAGTTGTTCCTAAATTTTGAGGATAAGACAATAGTTAAAAAACTTTGGAATTGAAAAATCGTGCACCGAGATGAAATGCGACAACACTAGTGCCATCAATCTTACAAAGAACCAAATTCTTCATTCAAGAGCAAAACATATAGAGATTCGACAACATTTCATAAGAAATCATATTCAGAATGGAGAAGTTATGATTCAGTTTATTGACTCGAAGAATCAGTTGACAAATGTATTTACAAAGCCACTAAAGAAAAGTCTATTTGAGTACATACGCACTAGACTAAATATCATATCTTCCACCGATTAAAGTCTAAAGGTGGTCAAACTCATAATGTCCAGAAACTATATCTATAAATTATTTTCTCTTCAATGTAGGTAATTTAATTTTAGCATGAAAATTCTGAAAATGTACATTGATTTTTGAATCATTACTTGTCTATTTTATTTTTAGAAGTTATCTTTTTTGAATTTTTGAATTTTTGGCAGTTTTTATTTTCGAAAAAGACAGTTTATTTTCTTTTGTGACGATTTGTATACCCCATTTCACTTACTTTATATACCATCAAAATCCTTCTTCTCCATTGACGTTTTCATAAACCCTAAAATACAGAATTCCTACTCTATCACTTTTTCTCTCAAGATTACTCTACAAGTTTTCACCTTTTTCAAATGAACAAGTTCGAGAAATCCTCATCGACTGCAAAGATGTCTTTCCATAGGAAATCTTCTTAGATCGCTAACAGCGGACCACAACACATGCCATAGGATCCTACTCACTTTGACTTAACCGAGGAAGAAGATTCTCCTCAGCAGCAACAACAACATTCTCAACAGCGTCGCTCTTCATAGTGTGCAACTCAAGATCCTCCACGCCAACAAATAGAAGAAGAGATCATGGAAGATGTTGAACCTGTAAGAACTTTAAAACCTCAATTTCTCTTTAAACTCTACACTCAGTTACAGGAGGGTGGTACTAAGATGACATTTATTGATGAGTTTTGTTCATACAATTCTAAACGCAAGTGCACATATCGAACAAGTAATTTAATGATGAGAAAAAGTATCGCCCCATGGAGATCGATGATTAATAAACTAATTAAATACTAAAATAGATTAATTCTAAAATTTATCTAAAAAATCAAAATATAATTTAGAATAAATTAAAAACAAAACTTGAAGACTAAATGCAGTAAAATCAATTAGATAAATATGTTAGAGCATCTGATTTTACCATAACCACTATATATGAATTTCATATTGTTGTGAATACAATAACGATATCAAACATGTGATAGAGGAATTTGCTAATCCATTTACTATCATATATCTAGGTATAACAAATCTACTCAGCTTATTAATCCACTATGTCTCTATGTGAATTAAAATAAACATAAGTGCATTAAAAACTATTAATATTCCCGGTTTACAATGAGTCTTTTGAATTACCTTATCACCGAAAGCTACACAAATAACGCGGTATATTTCTATCCACGTTTAATTTATGGTTATATATTATAATGAGCAATTACATATTATCACCTCTTAGTCTCAAACATGCACATCAGATCATTCAAGTGGTGGCCAGTCACTCAAAAGCATTAAACGCAATAATATATAACTTATATGAATGAAATCAATTGTAAAACATAAAAATCATGAATTTAATATCATCATGGTTAGGCTACATCGTAGCCCTAACAAAAGAAAATTAGAACATAGTAGAAGAAAAAATATAAATATAAATCAAACCCAACACTTTGAATCAAAGAACAAGAATTCTGTCACCACTTTTGTCTTCTCTTCAAAATACTTGAAAAACTCTCAGAACAATGGAAAACGAACTAACCCCCCCCTCCAAAAAAAACCCTAGCTGCTCTCTCTGTCTCTATTTATAAGATATATCCAAGATATCTATCTCCCACTACTTGCAAATAACATTGAGGAACAAAATCAAGAATTTCCTAATTTAATATCTATCTTCCACTGCTGCTTTTATTTGAATTCCTGATAGTTGCCATTCTTTTCCTTATCCTCTCCATATCTCATTATTCTGCATAAACAAGGAAAATTCAAATAATCATAAGGAAATCCAAATATTTTCTCATAGATAATGCATTAATTACTGTCTAAAATAGGTAAAATAACTCTATTTTTATAGAGTTATCAAGTTTCTACAAGAGAAAGGTTACAAGAACGAGACCATGTTTTTACAATCAATGGAAAGTTTAGGCATTACGCTTGAAAGTTTGGGAGACAGAACTTTTGCTAACTTTCCAAGTGATTTGCTATTTAGTTATTTTAATCAACCTGAGGTGAAGATGATGATGAGAATATGTATGTGAATTTTCAGCCTAAGATGGGCATTGCTGCAAATGTGCGTGGTGAGGGAACGAGTTTATTTCATTCTAAGGAACACTGAAAGACTTATCTGAAATTGCTGAAGAGAGGGGTGATGAACCCTCGAATTGTGGATTTTGATTTTCTTGATTCTTTAAAAGTGAACCTAAGGGAGAAGTTTGCTCTCCTTCAACTTGAATAATTTTTCTTCGAAATTGATGTTGCTTATCTTGAATTAACTGATTATTTATATTCGAATTTGTCTTTTCTAGACGCGAATAGATTTCATTTTACTGTAAGGGACAAAGAGTTTGTGGTGGATGTGGACACATTGGTGGATGTTATTGGTATGAAAAGAGGGAGTTTTCAACCAATAAATGTGTATTGGTTATGCAACAATATTTCTTGTTCAAGACAGAATTGTTGAAGGCCGGATTTCCTATTCCAAAATAACTGCCTCCAATATTTTGCTACACAAGGTTGTGATCAACTGCATCCGACCCAAGTCAACCTTCAAGACATATGTCTCTTGTTCCGAAGCAAAACTAATGTTCGCAATAAGTAATGGGATGAAGTTCTCGCTGCCACACACAATCCCGATGCACATGTACAAGACTGTTGTGAAAGACAAGGGACAACTCCCTTATTTAGCACTGGTCACCAAATTGTTTCGACACTTTCACATTCAGTTTCCAGCATCTCTCTATGTCAAAACCATTGCTCTTATGGTGATAGGATTGAAGATGGTTTCGAAGATGAGACTGAAGGAGCTTAATAAACCCTTGGAGCGCTTGAAGGAGAAGTCCCCAACCAAAGCAAAACAAGACTCTGATGCGAAGAAGAGGAAAGGCAAAGAGTCAATGAGTGCACCTATCAAGAAGAGGAGAGCCCTTATCTTGTAGGATGAAGAAGATGAGGATGATCTCACTCTCTCCGCTTTTGCCTTAAGAAATCTAAGGAGTTTTGCTAGTTTTGAGCAACCAAAGGATAAAGAGAACAGGGGAAGAGAAGAGACAGAGTAGAGAAGTGAAGGAAGAAAAGAGAGAAGAGAAGGAAGTGAAGAAAGAATAGAAGAGGAAAGAGAAAGAGAAAGAGAAAGAAGAGAAGAAAGAGAAGAAGAAGAGAGAGAAGAAGAAGAGGAAGAGGGTCAAGATGACTCTTTTGAGCCAACTTTTGTAGTATCATTGTCAAAAGATACTGAGAAGACTCAGAGTGGACCTAATGGAGATGCAAGAGAGAAAGACAAAGACCATCACTTGATTGCTAAAGTTGAAGAACAAGAAGAAGATTTTTCTTCTCCATCTGTAGCCACAAAGACGGGGGAGCCACTGAAAACATAGGTACTTCTTCTTCACCTATTTTTACCAGTGATGTGAGCAAATCTCCAGCAGATCTAGAGGATGTCTATGCTTCTCAATTTCCTAAAGCTGATGTTGAGGCATCCTCTCAAAGTCTTAGTGATCGAACTGTTGATGTTCCCTCAAATTTCACAACTCCTGGAATCAACTTGGCTGGACCTAGTGCACCAACATAACGAACAGCAGACTTCCTAAGGCTGTTAGAAATCCTTTTAGAGTTGAAAGCTCAGCAATACGGATGGAGTTTGAGATCAAGAACCTCTACAAAGCTCTCAAATCTACTTCAGATTCTATGCATGAACAAGTACAAGCCCTTAAGTTTTAGGTTCAAGAGACTGCAAAGGATGAGGATATTGAGAAGCTGAAGGAGACTCTAAAGAAGCTAGAGGAGACTATGAAGTCTATGGGGGATTTCCAACTCCTTCGCATCCCCAAATAGCCCTAATTTTATTCAACTCTTTTTTATACTTCTTCATTTTTTGCTGTTGACAAAAATGGGGAGAGTGTGTGTAGATTTATCTTTTTTGATGATTGGTACTTTGTTGTTTGGTACTTTTGGTTTTTATTGGTTTGAACTTTAGACTTTTGTTTGATTGATGTTTGACTGTGAATCTTTGTTGAACTTTTTGACGCTTGCAGCAACTTACTTTGGTAATATTGATTATGGGTGGATAGTTATTTGTCTTATCTTTTCGGGATTAATATGTTTTCTGTGATTGTAGAATCAATGTTACCCAAGTCCTAATCAACTTATTTTTATAAGATATCATGTATTGTTTAAAAGTTGTTTTGCAGGTCAAAAGTTCTCAAATCTGTAGGAAAGTTTTATCATCATAAAAAAGAGGGAGATTGCTGGAGAAAACTCATTTACTATTTTGAAGTTGACAAAACATTTCTAAAAATCTAGTCTGAAGACTTCCAGACTCTAGCATCAAAGTCTAAATGCCACCAGACTTTATATTCAAAGTATGCCCACACTGACAGTTTCCAGACTAAAGAATGAAGACTTATCCAGATGCGAGATTATCTTCAAGGATTCAATTCGTATGGTTTATAGATGACCTTATGGCTGGATATAACACCTACATGATTGATTATCTTTATTTGAATCAATTCGAATGTTCAAATCTTTTGGAAGGCAAGCAAACTTGGAATGTTCTACTTATAGAAACCAAAATCCTGATTGTATGGGCTAACACGATGGACGGGCTTTCATCACAATCATCTAACAACTCGAGATTACCTTGATTGATTTTGTCCAACGGGTAGATTAGAAGAATTCATTTGAAAAGTGCCAACGATCGTAAATGTATGAAGGAGTATTTAAGGCGAACTCTCTAGTTGTTCAAAAGTGTGCGTGAAAGAAAAATTTTAAAGTCTAAAGCTTCCTAGTTCCTTGTTATTTCATTCACCGTGCTCAAGTTATATACACAAAAGAGAGATACTCATAGTGAGACTCTGTGAGAGACTAAGGGCGCGTTTGGTAACGATTCTGTTCCCGGGAGTAGATTTTGATCAGAATTGATTCTTTTTTATTCTGTTCCCGGAAACTGATTCTGAGAAAAGAACGCATTTTGTAACTGTACAAAATTTCTGATTCTAGAATAGAAAAAGAACAGAAATGTGTTTGGTAACTGCATAAAATTTCTATTCCAATTCTTTTTTAATTACCTTTTTAGATAAATATAAATTTGATATTGAATTCTCATAAACCCCTCATTGATTAATTATATTTATACTAAGTAATAAAAATATTAACTAATCAATTTTTATTAAATAGTTAATAATAAACCATAGTATAAATTATACTAATATACCTAAAATATGTAATAAATATAAATACTAAATTATAAAGCAAAATTAAATATGTATTCTATATATAGCAAATATATATTTCAGAATAGGACGAAATTAAAATAAAATATAGAAATAAATAAATAAATAAAAATAAAAACGAAAATTGTTGTTATTTTAATTTTTTTTTCTTTTTAGAATTTCAATATCATTTATATTTAAATATGAGTTTTTTTTTTTATCATGGTGATTCTCATTTTCAATAAATATTTACATTTCTATGATTAAATATCTAATCCATTTTGAATTCAATATGGATGGATGTTAATTTTAATTTAACGTGGAGCGGGGAGAGGGTACGTTGATGAGCAGCCGCTTTTTTGATTCTTTTTTCTGATTCGAATCAAGAATCACATTTTTTCTGATTCTAAATTCTTGTCCAAAACTGATTCTCGGGAACAATTTGTTCCCGGGAACAAAAAGTTTACCAAACGTGATTCTGGGCCGAAACTGATTCTGGGAACAAAGAATCAGAATTTGGCCATGTTTGGATGGTTACCAAACAGGGCCTAATAGACTCTTCACTGAGAAGTCGAGATCACAAGTTGTAAATCTTTTTTGATTCTTAGTGAAATCCACTAGTGAGCTGTTAGTGTGGGAGAGTGGATATAGATTTGATCTAAGCCGAACCACTATAAACTTTGTGTTCTTATTCTCTTCCGTAAACTCTTTTATTTTGATTCGTAGCTCTAGTTAACTGTTTAAGCTTAAACTCCTTTATTTGAATATCTAATAGTTTAAAGTTAAACTCATTCATAGTTTATTATCTTCAAAAAGCAAATAACTTCTACTGAATCTTGTGAAAATTTTCCATCACACCTATTCACCCCCTCTAGGTGTTGCCACTAGCCCTTTCACTCGGGACCACCTAGACCCATGAGCTCGTGGTGACCACTATTTAAGTCGATGGGAGCCTAACTCACTTGGTACCTCATTGCTTCAAAGCGTGATTCCTTAACAAGCCTAATGAGGTCCTGGAGGAACCTTTGGAGGGTTTTGACAGGCCTACCGTCAAAACTGAAGTTAAGGAGGTACTTCACCCCATGGACATCAATATTTTGAATGACATCTTGGAGAACTCAAGGCCTGAGGCTGAAGGGCTTAGGGCAGAGGTAGCTGATCCTTTTGACATCGACATCCTAGATGATGTCATAGAGGATCTGAAACTTGAGGAGGAAAGGTCCAGAGTGTAAAAGGCCCATTAGTTTTCTTTTGGGATAGACTTTTGTATATAGATTTATAGGGCTAACCTCAGTTTGTTTATAAAGTGTGGTTGGTGTTTATTAGTTATCCTACTTTTACTATCAATTATTTAATGATTGTATGGGGTTTATCATTTCGCTTCCACATATACATAAAATGATTAGGTTTGCGACGCGTCTTTGGATGTCACATTTTTGGTCAACCACCAAGGGATATGCGCATGCCCGGGGTTCGGGGCGTGACATTCGGGGAAAAGCCTGTGGTCTTCCTAGTCTTATGAGGGCGGAGAGTAATCGCTGGGGCCAAAGGGGCTCGGACAATGTGCGGCTCTCATCTAGCTTATGGGATGGCAATAGGGGCATAGGAAGGAATCGAATTGCTCGTTGAATGGGGATAACATTCTTGGATCAATGGGCGAATCTGAAGAAGAGGTCTGTGATCATGTTTCACCAAGGGGGACCCTCTGCTAGCTTGCGGAGATCAGGAGGAGCTTAGTGGGCTAAAGAAGATGCTGCCATAGGGGTGTAGTTGGCAAGGGGTGCCACACTTGTCAGGAAGTACAAGTGACTAGAGATTTGCAAACAACTTTAATCAGGGGAAGCAAGCAATGGAGTGGTGTGACTTGTTCTATTGGGCGAGTGTTGCCATCTATGTAAGTCCTAGGAAGTGGCATTGATGGTTGAGGAAACGCAGGGAAGCGACAGAACAGCTCGCAACGAGGGTGTTGTGGAATTGGGTGGGGGAGTTTGACACAATCTGTGATTCTCCCGTACTGTGAACCCTTAAGAGTGAAGTTTTGGGTTATCAAGTGAAGAGCGAGGGTGCAAAGAGGATGAACACAACTGGTCCTTAAGAGTGGCGTCATGATGATTGGTGCTAAGAATTCTAGGATACAAAGATAATATTACTTAGGAGCTTTGAAGGCGGGGTTGGCCTCGCGTGCACAAACTGGTCGGGAGCTAATGCCACTCTTTTGATGAGGCCATGATAGGCCGAAACCAATTGTTGAGCCTAAAGAGGGCTGTTGTCTTGCTCGATGGACTAGACACCCAAGCCAAGCTGGACGTGGTATAATCTCATATGAAAAGAGTTATTTGTTGTATTGTTCATTGGAACAACTATAGAAGGAAAGATAGCTTGGGGAATTTCGTTCGCCAAGCACCGCACAGGTTAATTTGCGGCCAAGGAAATTATCAACCCATGACAAATGGTATTAGAGCGGTGATCCCTCCAGTAGGTGGGTGATTCAGCGAAAAGCCTGTGGTCTTCCCAGTCTTATGAAGGTGGAAATTAATTGCTGGGGCCAAAGTGGCTCGGACAACGTGCGGCTCTCATCTAGCTTCTGGGATAGCAATGGGGACATAGGAAGAAACCGGATTTCTTGCTGAATGGGGATAACGTTCTTGGATCAATGAGCGAATCTTAAGAAGATGTCTACGATCATATTTCCACTAAGGAGGACCTTCTATTAGCTTGCAGAGATCAGGAGGAGCTTAGTAGGCAAAAGAAGGTGCTGCCATAGGGTGCAGTTGGCTAGGAGTGCCACACTTGTCAAAGAGTACAAGTGATTGGAGATTCGCGAACAGCTTTGATCGGGGGAAGCAAGCAATAGAGTGGTGTGAATTGTTTTGTTGGGCGAGCATTGCCATCTATTTAAGTCCTATGAAGTGGCACTAATGGTTAGGGAAATGCAAGGAAGCGACAATAGCTCGCAATAAGGGTGTTGTAGAATTGGGTGGGAGAGTTTGACACAATCCGTAATTCTCCTGTACTCGTGAACCCTTCGGAGTGAAGTTTTGGGTTATCAAGTGAAGAGCGAGGAAGCAAAGAGGATGAACACAATTGGTCCGTAGGAGTGGTGTCCAGATGGTTGGTGCTAAGAGTTCTAGGATAGAAAGATGATATTACTTAGGAGCTTTGAAGGCGGGGTTAGCCTCACGTGTACAAACTAATTGGGGGCTAATGCTGCTCTCCTGATGAGGCCATGGTAGGCCGAACCAATTGTTGAGCCTAAAGAGAGTTGCTATCTCACTCGATGGACTAAACAACCGAGCCAATCTGGGCATGGTACGATCTTGTATGAAAAGAGCTATTCACCGTATTGTTTATTGGAACAACTATAGAAGAAAGGCTGGTCTAGTGAATTTTGTTCACCAGGCATTGCACGGGTTAATCCATGACCAAGGAAATTATCAACCTGTGACACATCGCATATTTGAGTCCTCACATTCATGATTTTTGAGACCTATATCAGCCCACCCTTTTTCATTTCAAAATAATTAAAGAAAACAAAAGAATAGAAAGAATAGTTAAAGAATAATAACCATTCAATGTAAGCTGTCAAATCAATGAGAGGTTGCGAACAAATTCCAAAGTTTAGCAAGTATCGTTCGGTTGAATTTCTGCAGCGTTATCCAACATCTAAATTTCTTAAAGATAAGTGAGAAGAAATCATGGGAAACTAGTACCGAGTCCCTTAAAAAAAATAAAAACACGAGTATCCATGTAATGATTGCATCATGATTAAATTTGACAGTCACATCATCTGCAAATGAAGTGTGATTTCAGGACCAATGCAGGCCATTATAGAGTGGGAATGATAATGTTTCTATTTCTGGTAATAATTTTTATTTGGAAATTATTTTTTTTATTATTTTTGTTCGCTAGACAAGTTTCTAAGCAATATAATGTGTTTAATAGTTGTATAAAATTTCTATTTCTAAAATAGAAATGCGTCTAGTACTATCTCCAATTTTTTTGGGCTCGGGAAGTACAATCACATTCATAGGATTGAGACATGACTTAGAATTTCTTTTAATTTTTAATAATTTTATTATATGTTTCTCTTCTTCTTCTTTTTTTTTCTTTTCTTATTCTTTCTCTAACTGGTTGTTGGCCTTGGCTATGGCCGATTATTGACTGGCCAAACGAGAGTTGGCAAGGTCGCGTTGAGTCTCGCCATGGCTAGGGGAGGCTACATCAATCTCATGATGGCTAGTTGAGGCTTGGGGTGACCTCATCTGGCTAGTTGCCGATTGACTATGGGAAGAAGAGGAGGAAGAGAATAAGAAAGAAAAGAAAAAGGGAGAGAGAAAAAAAAAAAGTTTGGATTTCATTATTGAGCTGTTTTTAAGAATAAAGAAGTAATTTTTCCTTACTTCTTGATTGTATTTTAACTAAATTCCCAAGAATAAAATGTACATGATCGAATATTATTCTATTTTTATTTTGAAAAAAAAAAGGAAGCATGAACGTTATGCACCGATAGTCTCTTAGGGGTTGCATGGGAACATTTGTGTTCCCTTATTCTTTTATTCTTTTGCTTCCGGAACAAAAAATAAAAAAAGAACAAAATTCCATCGATAACGTCTATTAATTTTTTCTATTTCCCTAAATAAAAAAGTGACAAAAAAAATAGATTTGGAATAGAAATATGAATTAGAAAAAAGTAACTTCTTCTTTGTGAGAACAATTTAAAGAAATAAGCCATTTTTTGTCTTTTCTATTTTTCTTCTTCCTTGCCATGGCTATTACCCTTGGATCCGCCGCCGATTGTCATCAAACCACCGACGCTAACTATGACTGCCGTGTCGACCGCCGACAATCGAGCGGCGGGGGCGGCAATCGATGGTCGACAAGCAAGAAAAAAAATGAAAAAATATAAAAATTTATAGATCATATCAAATGTATTCCTATTCTTTTTCTATTTCAAGAATAAAAATTTATATATAGTTATCATGTTATTTTATTCAAAAATTATTTCAGAGAATAGAACTAAAAAAATTATTTTTTAAAAGAAATTATTTCTCTAAACAAAAATATTATTATTCGCATTCTTAAAATATTTGAAACACCACTCAAGTGATGGTATACCTTTTTCTGAAAATGGAGTACGTCAGCACGTGAAGCTCTCCAGTGTTGAACTTGAACCTTGACCAAAGACTTTTACTTTTTTTATTTTTTAGTAGATTTAGTGGGCTTTTGCCGTGTCCCTTGCTTTGGTTTGCAAAAACGAAAGTTTGGAAAATGTAAGGAAGCAACCTCGAAGAAGATTGGCAACCATCATTGAATCGTGTATTGTGGATTTTCATTATTAACCAATCAGGTACTTTTTTTTTTTTTTTTTGGTAAATAACCAATCAGGTACATTCATCACTACTTTTATTGACTTCTTCTTCTTCTTCTTTTTAATTTTTTTCGTGAAATACTTATTCTTGACATAAAGCGACACAGTTAACAATAATTGTCGAGAATGTCGTGATGTAAGCGACAAGCCCACTTATGACTCTCACTTGTTGAGATGTCACGTCGTCAATGAAGTGATATCGTCGTGTTTGACGCTTTATCTCCACTTCGACGACCATATTGGAGTCGTAGTGGGCAGTCGGGATTTGGCTTTTTGATCGGGATTTATGTTAGAAAATTAAGAAATTAACGTTGATTAGTTTTTGTCCGGTCGTGCACCATCGCCGATCGTTCAAAAAGGTGGTTGTGCCAACATCTCCGTCCTTTGAAAAGAGTGGGATGCAGAGCTTTGAATATATGAGCACAACACGGGGGGAAATATTAAAAAAGAAACCATTCAACTTGTGCACGTTCAGGTCAAATGGATGCTTTCTACTAAGAGTGTACAAAAGAACCGAAAGTCATCTAGACCTCTTGGAAATAGATTGGACCAGACCGGACTAGAACTAGTAGTTCTCAAGAGAGTCTCTGGTTCCCGTTTCAATTTAGTGGAATTGATAAGTACTGATCGAGTTCTTGTCTAGGCGTGGAACCATCCGCTCACCTATCCGAACCGAAACGGTATATATATATATATATATATATATATAAAATTTAAAGAAAAAATTCATCTTAATTACTTGATTATTTTGTAGTTTTTTGACTATATATATATGTGTGTGTGTGTGTGTGTGTGTGTGTGTGTATGTGTATATTTATAGTTATTTGACCTTATAAATTAATTTTATTTCTTGGGAGTGTAATAAGATTAACCCTCCTACTTTTTTTTCCATTCTAATACTCCATTTACTTACTTTCTCAAAAAAAAAAAAAAACAAAAACAAAAACAAACATAGAAGAAGAAGAGAACCGATCGGAGATGTCTACAAGAGCCAACAACTCATTTTAAGATTATAATTAGGTTTCTCCTTAGCCATTCTCATAATTAAACTAAGTTGACATTGAAAAAAGATGAAGTAAGTGATTAATATTTTATCTTCCACAGGTTAAGACTTTTAATTTGGAGTCTAATTCTCTACATGTTTTCGATGTCAAGAAATCTTAAGAAAACAAAATTGTGACCTTCGAAAAAATCTAAGTTTTTAGTTAATAAGTATTGTCTATTTGTCCCACCCTATAGTTTTTAATATCTAATCAAAATCAATAGCTTGCAATTCAATATGAGTATAAGGCCAAACAAGCTTTGTAGGGATTGGGGACCAACTCCATGGACACACTCGAGGATCGGACCAAATTGACGGTTTGATTTCCAAGTGGATCCATAAATCAATAGGCAAGTCTTGGTTCCAATTTTTTGAAATCAATCCTTAGTGGGCGGCCCGATTCCAAGATGCAAACCACTCACCCAGATCATACTCACCCCTACTTTCTACGTGACTTGAATGTCATTTTTTTTTTTGGTATAGAAGGTGCTTTCATACCAAAGAAATCAAAAGGATTTTGAGATTCAATCAAATTACGTTCTGATCCTTAAAACTATTGGCAACTTCTATTTAGGAGGATTTAATAGTTGAAAAGTGTATATACTGATTTGTATTTTCTTTCTAGGGGAATAGCATATGAACCCCCTTTTAATCGAGTATATATCCGGATGATCCAAATGCCATAAACTCAAGTAGGCCTACGCAATGAGGATTTCAGTGTATTGCTTCAAAAAGTTTACAAGGCGGCCAGTGATTGAGAAGTATGAAGTCTCAAATTCGATTTTTGGCCATACTAATACCTAATCTACTTCAAGCGAGACCCCCAAGGAAAATGCTCCTGGAAAAATCTCTCGGCGCCTCTAGATGTGATGCCTTTAATTAGAACGAGAAAGTAGATTACGTCCGCTGTTTAAAAAAGGGGGTATGATGCTTTGAAATGTCTGGCTGTCATTATCAATGGGGGCTAGTAGTAGTGCGTTTGATGGGCTCAACCATTTCTGCGAAGCCAGATCCTAAAACTTATGGGCCAGTACATCCTGAAGGCCCAACCAACCCATCAATCCTCTTCCTGTAATCATTTGAAAGCCCTATCGATGTGGAGCTGTACCATCTCCTTCTATTCGAATGGATTGATCACCCGTGGTGACTCATTCTTATTGAATTCAGTTTTCATGTGTCGACCTAATGTTTCACTATTTAGGCCTCCTCCTCGGCGACTTTGAAAGGGGGAGAAATCAGGTATGATAGTTACATTTGCATTTGGTGCATCCAATTCTCATGCTTTATGTGGATTTTATGCGAGTTGCACCAGTCTGAATCTCGTGATTTCTTTTTATGAAAACCAAAGATTAAAAGGGAAACTGTCTTTCGTTCGCCTCCAAGCAATATTCTGAAATTCGAAGCTTGACAAGTGAACAATCTCAAATATGCAGAGAGTTCAATTTGTCAACCCCAAAAAGACTAAACAAATATATAAGAACCCGCGGGAATTGGTGCCTTTCAGGGAGCAGCTAGTACAATCTTGGGATCTGATGTGGGCTTTTTCTAAGCCCGCGGAGAGAAGTGGCACGCCGATGGACGAGACGGATGAGAAGAGATAAAGCCCTTTCTCTCTTCAGCTGCAAATTTGACAGAGGACAAATATCGATTTCCATGAACAGTGGACCAAAAGCAACCTTTTCGCACTGCACAGAATCATTGATTGCGATTGAATTGAACCTGACAAAAATTTCCATTGTTCGGCACGGACGGTGGACTCTGCACAGAGTCCTAAACAGGCTCAAGAACAGCTCAAGTTGCAGACTTACAATGCAGGAGAATGTTCTCAGCTTGTTTTGGTTAATGCGAATTCTGGAGATTAGCCAACTCGCTTGGAGACACAGAAAGTTTACAAAAACCAAACAAATCACCCAGGTGCTTCTGCTGTCTCGGGTTGGTAGATGCGATCATAATAGGATAGATCTCGGCCGTTCGTTGTCTATGAGCAAAGATTTTTTAAATCGGAACCTCATTGATGCTGCATTCTAACCAAGCAATGATTTCTCGTAAAGAATAAAGATTCCATAGCGCAAGATAAGTTTCTTTTTATTGTATTTTAAATAAGCAAGATATCTACCTCTAAAAACACTTGCTTAGTTACGGGTGTTATTGAATATTATGAGCTTTCGTCAAAGTATGATCGGTCCTCAGCAAACCAAGCAGGGGTCGAGGTTGAACAGCATGACTGATGCTGTTCAACCTTATCACAGAAAGCATATTATTTGGAAAACATCGAATTATTTTCTTTTAATAAAAAAAATTTAGACCATAATAAGCCTAATCGGATGGATTCAAATAGGAAAAAAAATGAAAAACCATTAGATACCCCCGATCTACTTTAGCCCACACGTCACATGAGCAAATCCATATGAGACCCATATGATCTTATGGCTTATTAGAAATGAATTATTGTAGATTGGAAGTATCCAAAAAGCATGAAATAAAATCATTTGTCCAAATATGCCCGGTTTGTACATTTGAGACCTAAAGATCTAGGTGACGATTATTGAGGACAACTGAATTACTTTTCAAAGGTGCAATTGAGTTTGATATCGAAAAGTATAACTTTGGACTTCAATGGACTTATCGACTTTTTAATTTGTAATCGTCTAGTAAAAACACAATGAGGTGATTATGCTTCGGTATTTACTTCACTGATGGTTTGGAACTTCAATTTCAAATTCGAGTTCAAATCTTACCACCATAATTTCAAAAAAAAAAAAAATGAATTGATCTCAAATAAGAACGACGGAGTTGAGGTAAGCCGACGTCGGGCATATTTCAATAAATCCGAGTTCGAGCTTGACATGACTTAGCAAAACTATATTGACTAGAGTGAAAAATAAAGCTGAGCATCGAGTAAGCACCGAAAATTACATCTTCTCGAGGCCGCCAATGGCCACAATCGGACATGTCATCACCGAAGTCCTAAAAGAACTGAATCCTGAATACAAAAGGCTAAGTCTTCACCAACCCTAGCCCCCATTCCCAACCTTTTCAAATGATCACATTCATGATAAAGTCCAAAACCCAAAACGCCAAACGGATAATCCGTCTTTATAATATCATCTACTTGCATCTGCTGTATCAGAAAAGAGACTTATCTAGGCACGCCCGGAGAGAGGGAGACTAACCTTCCATTGGCGCCCACTCGAATTCAAGCTCTTTCCTTCTGTTTGGTTCTCTCGGAAAATTTCAGGATTGTTGAGGATTGGGAGAATATAGTGAAGGACCAAGCTTGCGAGGAGAGCTGAATCGTAACTTGCTGGGGGTCTGTGTGCTGTGGAGTTGGTGGCAGCGGTGGGAGATGAGCAAGAAGTCGGTGATCATCGTGTGTGCCATTGTGGCGGTGGGTGGTGGTGGTGAGAGCAGGAGGAGGAGGAGGAGGAGGAGGAGGAGGAGGAGGAGAGGAGTGGAGGAGGTGAGAAGAAATTGAACATAGAACAAGATCTGTATATGAAAGAGATTTCCACTCTCGAACAATCAATGAGAAATACCTCAGCTCAAATGTATTCATTCTTCTGTAGTTCGAGATCCTGCTTTACAAGACTTCACCATTCTTGAAAATACAGAGGTGAAAGGACTTGCTACAGATGATTTCAAGAGAAAACTAAGTTTTACAGAATGAAGGTAAGTTCAATCATCTCTACTCTCATTCTCTTATCCTTTTATACTAGTGCAGGTATTTCAAGTACTTCTGTTACAAACTTGTTACAACAGAATAACCAATATAGGAATATGCGAGAGTTCTTCTAGCTTTAATCTGTGCAGTTCCTTTAATCCTGCTTGATCAACTTCTGTTTTTCCAGATTTGGATGCCATGGATCGCCAGCTCATTGATGCCATGGATCACCAGCTCATCAATTCATGCCATGGATCGCCAACTCATCAATCTTCCTCTGCTCCAGCTTCCTCTGTTCCAGCCTCCTCTGCCTCAGTTACTTTGCTAAGTTTGATTCTTCCATTATTATCAGCTCCTGTGTTTAATTGCTCTTTTGATATCTGTTTTATCTCTCTAACATCCCCCCTCAAATAGGGAATAGGTAGATTACAAATTCCCAATTTGTTTCTCATATAAGAATGTACACTTCGTGTCAGTGATTTGGTGAGAATATCAACTAATTGATAAGTACTTGGAATGTATCTGACTTGTAAAGATCCTGAAGATACTTTTTCTCAAACGAAGTGGAAATCTACTTCAATATGTTTGGTTCGAGCGTGTAAAACAGGATTTAAAGTGAGAGAGATGGCTGATTTATTATCACAGTACAAATGAATAGGAGGATTAAGGGAACAACCTATATCACGCAATACAAAACTAACCCAAGTAAGATCGGCAGTGGCTGATGCAAGAGCACGGTATTCAGCTTCAGTAGAAGATCTGCTCACGGTAGGTTGTTTCTTTGCTGCCCAGGATATAAGGTTAGCTCCAAGATATATACAAAAGCCAGTTGTTGATCTTCTGGTTTCTGTACACCCTGCCCAATCTGCATCTGAGAAACCATAGAGATTCATGGTACTGTGAGAGTGAAGGAAGAAGCCAAACTTGATAGTTCCCTTGATATATCGCAAGACTCTTTTTAAACGGTTGAAGTCTGCAATAGTAGGTTGCTGCATTCTTTGACAGAGGATATTAGTAGCATACGCAATGTCTGGTCTGGTTAATGTAAGATATTGTAGACCTCCAACTAGACTTCGATATTCAGTAGGATTGGTCAAAGGTATAGTATCATTGATTAGAATAGGTGGTTTTAATGCAAGAGGAGTTGAAACTGGTTTTGAGTTAAGCATATGAGCTCGAGTGAGAAGGTCTAGAGCATACTTGGTTTGACATAAGAACAGGTAATCTGAAGTTCGTGTAGCTTCAATGCCGAGGAAATAGTGCAGGGATCCTAAATCCTTCATATGAAAATGAACACTCAGAGAATTAATAAGAGCAGAAATCATGTGAGGAGAGCTTCCAGTGAGAATTATATCATCTACATACAATAATAAGAGAATGGTTGCTGTCTTAGTATGTAGAATGAAGAGGGAAGGATCAGTAGAGCTACAAAAAAATCCATATTCGAGCAGGAAACTGCTAAACCTATCAAACCACGCTCGAGGAGCTTGTCGAAGTCCATAAAGAGATCTTCGAAGAAGACAGACATGGTGAGGCTTTTGTGATTCTTTAAATCCTGGAGGCTGCTCCATATAAACTGTTTCACTTAAGGTTCCATGTAAGAAGGCATTTTTGACATCTAATTGATGAATTTTCCATTGTCTCATCATAGCTACTGATAGAATTATCCGGATTATTGCCTGTTTTACTACAGGGCTGAAGGTTTCTGTGAAATCAAGACCTTCTTCTTGATGGAAGCCTTTAGCTACAAGCCTTGCTTTAAGTCTATCCAAGCTTCCATCAGGTGCAAGTTTTGCCTTGAACACCCATCTGCATCCGATAACATGCATATGATCATTTCTAGGAACTAAATCCCAGGTTTGATTTTGATATAAGGCATCCATTTCTTCTTTCATTGCTTGATACCATCCTCGGTCTACTAATGCTGTCTTTACTGATTTTGGTTCTATAGGAACCTGATATTCAACTAGACATGCATATTTGGGATTTGCTTTAATAATTCCAGATCGAAGTCTTGTTTGCATAGGATGAGTTGAAGAAGTACCTTGCATCTGTTCAGTTTCAGAACTGATTTGTATATGTTCTGTATCAGTATTTGATGTTGAGGTAGTCTCTTGTCTTGTAGGTATTTGTTCCTCTATGATTGGAGATGACAAATGCAATTCGGTGACTCCAGAGGCATTATTAAGATCATTCTGCATTTCAGTAGCAGATACTATCTGGAATTGTGATTGACTTGCAGGATTATCTGTACTGAACTCATTGTCCCAGACATTCGAAGTTGTTTGAGTGGATCTGGTATGCTGCAAATGCTCCCTTGATATATTGTCTTGCGATTGATTCTCGCTTAGTAGAACTGGAAATAGAAGATAGTACTCCTTGTATCCACCGTTTATATAAATCGACCCTTGTTGATATTCGTATGTATAGTATGAGAGAAGGGAAAAACCTTTTCATCAAATATGACATGTCTCGCGATGTAGACTCTTCCATTCGTAGGTAATAGACATCTATATCCTTTATGCTTCTCACTATATCCAAGAAAGATACATGTAAGTGATCTTGGATCAAACTTATGCTTTGTGTAGTGCCTGAGACATGGATAACATGCTGATCCAAAGACTCGAAGATAAGAATAGTCTGGTGTCTTGTTGTAGAGCTTATAATGGGGTGAATGCATATGTAGTTTTGTTGAGGGCAGAAAATTGATAATGTGTACTGCTGTTTTGAATGCATCTACCCAATATTTCAGTGGTACTGTAGCATGATACATCATTGCTAGACCCAATTCACTGATATGTCGATGCTTTCTTTCGGAGACACCATTTTGCTCTGGTGTGTGAGGGCAAGAAATATACTGCTTGATTCCACATTTTTGTAGATGAATTTGAAATTTACTACTATTAAACTCACCTCCTCCATCACTCTGTAAGATTTTGATCTTGTGGTTAAACTGATTTTCTATAAGTCTCTGAAACATAATGAATATCTCATAGACTTCTGACTTTTGTCTCATTGGGTATAACCAACTATACCGAGAAAAATCATCCACAAAAATGACATAATAGGAGAATTTATGAACAGATTGAATTGGTGAAGGTCCCCATACATCACAGTGTATTCTTTCTAATGGAATATTCGAGATATGTTCTGAGGAATGGAAAGATAAAGCTGAGCTTTTGGCGGTTTGACAGCTACTACATATATTCTGAGCTTTAGAACTAAAATGAATGAGTTGTTGTTTCTGTAGAGTCTTCACTGTTTTAAGACTGGTGTGAGCAAGTCTTTGATGCAAGATATCCTCTCCAACTTCTGGTTGAGTTTGTGTGAAGAAGACCTCTGCAACTTTAGGTTCCACCTGGTATAGTCCCTTGACTTTCCTTCCTAGCTTCACTGTTGTATGTTTGTGATTGTCCTTCACATATACCCCATTTTTATCAAAAATAAAAGAGCAGGGATAATCATCAGTGAGTTTTGACACTGATAGAAGATTCTTTTTGATTTCAGGGACTATTAATACATCATTCAGAGGTAATTTGCTATTTTCTATGTTCAATATTCCATTACCAATGCAGGAGATTGATAAATGAGATCCATCTCCTATCATGACAGTGTCAGTACCATTATATGTATGGTAGTTTTGAATCTTACCAGGTTCTGAGGTAATGTGAGCTGTAGCCCCTGTATCTGGGTACCATTCCGAGCCATATGGTTCTTCAATATGAACTGCTGCCAATGTAGTTGGTATCTCCTCTGCCTGGTATGAGTTATCAAACCTGTACCAACATCTGAGTGCTGTATGGCCTGATTTCTTACAAATCTGACATTGCAGTAATCCATTACTCATAGGTTTTGTACTCTGTGTTTGTCTTCCACTATTCGGACTTTGTGGTGAATAAGACCTAACACTTTGATATCTTTGTGCAGGATTGGAATATGGTCTAAATCCTTGTCCAAAATTAGACCAATTATCCCCGTTAACCCGACCTTGCCGAGTTGGATTCGGGTATTCATTTTAATCTGTGATTCCTTCCCGCTTCGTAACATTGTTTCCATAGTCCCTTCGAGTGAATGACTGTCCTCTACCATAGTTAGCTTCTCCTCGAAAATTTTCTCTTTGATTTCTAGGATTAGCTCTCTGACTTGTTCCAATTCTTCTTTGTCCATAATAGGCCAAGTTGGTATTATACTCATTCACGAATATGTTTGTAATCTGGTTTCAAACCTTTCAAGTTGTGAAATTACCTCATCATATTCTCGAGAGGCTTAAGACAATACATGGTTGTCCCGAAAGTTTCATATTCAGAATCTAGCCCTTCGAGTATGCCAAACATTCTTGTTATATCATCAACAGGCTTTCCAATTGCATTTAACGATCACGAGATAGTTTTGAACTCACGAAGATATTCGCTTAGTAATCTGTTTCTTTTCTTGCGGGCTTGAAGTTTTCCTCTCAACTCAAACTCCTTTGCAATAGATTTCGTGTAAACTTATTGACAAGAGCCTGCCATACTTCAAGTGAGGTTTCTAAACCAATTATCAGACTTAGAATATTCTCTGATACAGCACCACTAATCCAGGATGATATGAGCTGGTCGGTTTTTATCCAATCCGGATGATCGGATTCATTATTTCTCCCGTCACATCTGTATCATTTGTGTTGGAGGTAATGTTTCACCATTAATAAAGCCAATCAGATCTTGGCTTTTCAAAAATCGATTGAATTGAGCTTGCCATAACAGAAAGTTCTCTTCATTCAACTTGATAGTAACGAAATTAGCTATATTCACATGGATAGGGAAAGGATACTTCTGCACTCTAGTTGTCATTCTTATATGATCAGAAACCTTGAAGATTTGAGAAAACAATCCAGCAAACTTTGAAGATCAACTACTTAAGAAACCACCAGAATCGTTATACTATCTTGCAAAGAAAGAACATATCGATCTATTATTCCCAGGCATTTAAGCTCTGATACCATGAGAAGAAATTGAACATAGAACAAGATCTGTATATGAAAGAGATTTCCACTCTCGAACAATCAATGAGAAATACCTCAGCTCAAATGTATTCATTCTTCTGTAGTTCGAGATCCTGCTTTACAAGACTTCACCATTCTTGAAAATACAGAGGTGAAAGGACTTGCTACAGATGATTTCAAGAGAAAACTAAGTTTTACAGAATGAAGGTAAGTTCAATCATCTCTACTCTCATTCTCTTATCCTTTTATACTAGTGCAGGTATTTCAAGTACTTCATTACAAACTTGTTACAACAGAATAACCAATATAGGAATATGCGAGAGTTCTTCTAGCTTTAATCTGTGCAGTTCCTTTAATCCTGCTTGATCAACTTCTGTTTTTCCAGATTTGGATGCCATGGATCGCCAGCTCATTGATGCCATGGATCACCAGCTCATCAATTCATGCCATGGATCGCCAGCTCATCAATCTTCCTCTGCTCCAGCTTCCTCTGTTCCAGCCTCCTCTGCCTCAGTTACTTTGCTAAGTTTGATTCTTCCATTATTATCAGCTCCTGTGTTTAATTGCTCTTTTGATATCTGTTTTATCTCTCTAACAGGAGGGTGGTTGGAGTCGACCTATGCGACATAGTCGCCACTTGAGGTGCTCGTCTTGCTCCTGCCAGGATATTCAGCATCCTGAAGAAGCTAGGAAGAGATACCCTTAGGGACGGGGAGAAGCAGAGATTAGTTACAGCTTTGGATGGAGGTCTGTTCGAGCACTACACTAAATTCCGGATCTACGTGGAGGCCACTCTCAATTAGTTGCTGGGACCTGAAGTTGCTGAGAATACGGTGATTGTGCTTTGGAATGACAGCTCAGGCAACGGAGCTGCCCTTCTTGTGGCCTCTCATTCACAATACCTCGAGATAGTGTGACCCTGAAGTATCTCGGTTTGACGAGAGTTTGCCAGTTTTTCAAATTTCGTATAATTTCCCACCCTTTTCTCGGGATATCTTTTGGGTCTCTTTGTATCATACTTCAAGGCGGGGTACTTGTAAGTAGTTTAGAGGAGCAACGAATCCAATAACTTTAGCCTAGATGGCTCCAGCATCCGAGGAAGGACAGACGCAAATGTATTAAGTTCATTTCTCTAGCAATATGAATAAATGAGGGATCAGTCTCCCATAAGGACTCTTTACAAAGCTCCCTTTTAGCCCTTTATTGCTGCCAATAAAACGGGCTACTACTATAGCGGGAACTTCTCAGGGGTTTCTAATTTATGGATGTTTTCATCAGAAATCATCAATGATAGATGGTTCAAGGAAAAATTATCTTGCACTTCAGAGGCAATAATGGTGCATCGGCAAGTCATTACTGTGAATCATCTGCGTTTCGGTTTATTGAAGAAAATCCTTGAAACTCCCTTGAACTGCTAATCATTTTGAAGTGACCGATTGCGTCGTTACAGGTGTGCGATTTTGCCTTATCCATGTCCAATGTGGACCAAAGTTGTTGTAAACAGTGTTGCGGATTTGTGAGATGATGCTTACTGTTCTCAACACTCAATGCTATAAAAAAAAAAAAAAAAAGGGTCTTATTTCTTGGTTCCTTCTATGTTAGCATCATTTGATAGCAATTCTAGAAGAGCTTTGCTAGCACAACAATCTTTAACCTATTGTGAGAATAACAACTTATTATGAGTCACAAATTCTTAAAGGAGTGGACTCCATAATGTTTTATAAATTTTTGTTATTTGATTTTTTGTGATCTAAAACAGATTATTATTCTCATAGTAGATTAAAGATTGTTACCCAAATATTTTTCATTCTAGAAAGTATTTGAGTGAAGGAGTTTTCTTGGAAGCAATCAATGGATTTGCCATTTTCACCGAGGTACAAATGTGGCAAAAGATTAGACATTCAATAGTTATATTAACCGACATTCCTAGGCAGCATCTATCATTGCAGACATGACTATTTTCTTTGTAGTCTAAGTAGCAGGAGTGCGTACTCTTCATCTTTGATTTTTTTTTCTTCAATAAATACAGGTTTGTTCAACACCTTCTGCGCAAAGTGCATAAAATTGTTCTCTATCTAGCTCAAATTTACATAGCCATCTCTCATATATTCTATATCTATAGCATATATTCAGAAACTAATCTTAGGTATGGGTCACTACTACATGGTTAGACAAAACATATGACGCTTGTCTTCATGTAGGATACGTTGAGGAAGTTTCACATAAGTTGGGAGTATGTATTGCTCCACGGGGGCAAAACGAAGTCATTAATCAAAGTAGACTATGTTCTGCTTATGCTTTTCTTCCCCCAATTTTATTTTCTTGGGTGCATAATGTTTAGACTTATCAAATAGGTGGATAGGGTTGGTTTGGATGGGTTAAAAATGAGTGTGACTAAAAATGACACATATTTTACATTATAAAATTTTAGCGACATATACCGAATTTAACTTGGACCTGATTCATGCCCCATCCAATCCAAATTCTAATTGTTAGTAACTTAACCCCTTAAATATGGAGAATCACATACCTAAAAGAGATAAGTACATTGAAAGTCTTAAAATTTGTTATGAAAATTTTTACCTGCCAAATGAACTACTTTTTTTGGGAAGCAATGACACTAGTTTCATCCCAAATAGAAAAAAATTAGTCTTTGTTGCTTAGACTACCGGATGGTGTTTGTAGTTGTCATAACCGTCACACATTTCTTTCGATTCCTAGTTTCCAGGTTAGCAAGACAAAAATCTGAATGACTGCGAATTGATTCCTTTGGTGGAGCTAAGTGCATGCATAAATTTTCTGTAGCGTGATCTGGCAATGACAGGTCGAGCCTTCCGGATGAGTAAGGAAGATAAAAACTCGATTACATCAAGGAGCTTGAGTTCACTTCAAGTTCATATACGGGTTAAACGGGTGGTTTTTACATCACTTGAATATTGTTTTATTTCCCCCTTTAGGTGTAGGCATCGAGGAGCTTGAATTCACTTCAAGTCCATGCATAGATTTTTTTTTTTTTTTGGTCGAAAGTCCATATATAGATTGAACGGGTGTTTTTTACATCACTTGAATATTGTTTTATTTTCCCCTTTTAGGTGTGTAAGGTGCTTTTACACCAAAGCAATTAAAAGGGGTTGGGATCCGATCAAGTTACGTCTGGCTACACATCCTTAAAATCACTGACAACTTACACCTGGAAGGATTTCAAAGTTGAAACTATTTGTATTGATTTGCATTCTCTTTCAATGGTTTAATAGATTTCCTAAAGTCAAGTAAAGTATGCAATGATGATTTCACTTAGAAGCAAACTGACGATCGAGAATTTAGAGCATGAAGTGTCAAGCTCGATTCTCGACCTCCCGTAATCTAGTTCAGGTGGACCCATCTAGGAAAATTCTTCTGGCAAAATCTCTTAGCCCCTTTAAATGTTTGCCTGTCATTATCAATCAAGGGCTTCACTTGTAAAGTGGTAGTGGGTTTCATAGGCCCAACCATTTCTACGAAGCAAAATCCTGATGATATGGACCAATGAATACTAAAGGCCCGACCCATCCTATTAAGTCCTCTATTCATAATAATTTGTAGTCTACTTCAAGTGAGGCCGAGAATTATTATTCACAAGTTGCAATTACGTTATAACGCCATTGTTCCAACCACCCGTCCATGGTGAAAGACCTAACTTTAATTGAGTCAGTGAGTATATGAGCCAACAAAAAGGCTTTCGACAAATAGTTGTCTAAGGTCTCAATAAAAAATGATGAAAGTGCACTCCTCAATAATAAAGAAGGATTCAATGTAAAGAGAAACGGATCACACAGTGGAGATGGCAAGACGAGGAAATGTCATCAAGACTAACATAGCTGACTATAAGATATTGACATATAAATTTTGGCTAACTATCTATGATTAAATTGCATAAAAAAGTAGGGACCGATTCGGCCCTAACAAAAAGGACTTTCGCGTCACGTAGGCATTGATATTATTTTCATATACTAAGTTTTATTTCTATTTCATTGTCCCCTATTTTACCCTAAAACTGAAAATTTAAAAAAAAAATTCAGAAAAGCCCACTGGGGCTGGGCCTCCGCGCCCAGCTCCCCTTTCTATTCTTTTTCTTTCCACTCACGTGCGGGCCCAAGGCCCATCCTGCCAGCCCGTCTCTCTTTTGTAGCCCGGCCCGGCCCCAGGCCATCCTATCTTCTCCTCTGTTCTCTGTTCCTTCACACGAGAAGAACAAGCGCGCAGTGAGGGAGACCAGAGCAGAGCAGCGCGGGCAAAGCACGCAGGCCGGCGAAGCGACGGGGGGCAGCTGGCCGGATGTCCAGTCAGCGGAAAACCCGCCTCCCTTACGTGCCGCGACGAACCACCAGGCTTTATAAAAGAGCCGGGGGGTGGGGAGGGGGAGCAAGAGGGGAAGGAAGAGAGAGAGGGAGATTTGAGAAAAAGAGAGAGGTCCGAGAAAGAGATCTGAGGGAAGGATGGCAAGACTACCGGCCACCGCAACCGACGCGCAGCCGACGACCCGCCGCCGTGCTTCATTTCCCGTGTCAAGGCTTCGGTAAACTGCACCTCCGTTTCTGCCCTGTTTTTGGTCATGCTGGGCTGGAGTTTGCGGCCGTCCGGTTCACGCGAACTCCGGCCCTCGCCAACCCGCTGCTGACTTGCTGTCCGCGTTGTGAGTCGTTTTTCGAGACCGCCGGCGCCAGTTCCGATCCCGCTCGAGCTGAGAGACCCTGTTCCAGTGGCGCATTCCATTTGTTCGACATAATGCTCGAACCAGATCTGCCTTTGTGGCATAAACCAAGGTTTGTCAATACAAACCCTTAAGATTTTTCTATCATGACATCCCTTCTATCATGCCCTTAAGATTTTTCTATCCCGATTCTATTGTCAGATTCACTTTCGTGATTTCATGTTTTTAATCCTCAAGTGGTGCATAGAGATCTTTTCGATAAAGATGGTCATCGATTTTGTTCCACCACCCGAAATCCTACCTGTTGAATTGTTTGCATCACTGAAAGAACCTCGATGTTCTTGATTAGCCAACTGAGGCTCTCATACTGGGTGCTAGGAATCGCATACTGATTACAAGAAAATAATGCAAACAAACAATCCACCTATGTAAAATATAATAATAAATGATTGGAAGAACACATTAAAAACTGGTTATCAAAATTCACCAAACCCAACCTATGTTTCTGTGTTGGAGCACCCCACGAATCCACTAGATTTCGAAGAAAGTAGGAATATAATGATAATATTCTCTTAACATCAATACATAAAGAGTTTAAGAACACCCAGTAAGAGAAACTCACTTTTCTTCTCTATTTTTATTTTCTCTCTATTTTCTTCTCAGCCACTTCAGCTTTTGCCTACCAATAGCTAATATATAAGGTGTAGCTTTTCACATAAAAACAAAAGGAAGAGAAAATACCAAAAAAAAAGCCCTTAAAAAAATTTGACATCACTTGCCAACTGGGTCGAGGCCAACATCACGCCTAAAAAACCTTAGCACATCAAGCATATTATTCAGGATATGTTAAAATTTCTCTGTAAAAGATTTTAGACTCTAGATTGGCCTAGTTGGCTTGCTTGGACTCAAAAAGAAAATGGGAAATCATTATGTACTCTGCCTAATGTTAACCTACATGATTTAACAATTCATATGGATTGACCTAATATAAATCGAGAGTGCTAAAATTTTTGAAGAAACCAACTTGTCTCGATCCGCCCAATTTGTACTTTTGGGACCAAAAGATCTAAATCGCAATCAACTCTATTTTCTGCTTAATACATCGCATTTTGTTAATTATTATTATTATTAATTAGGATAAAAAAAATTGATACATACCTCTAAATAATAATGTTATTAATATAAAACTTACCCAGTTTCCACGCTTTAAATGGTTATGGCATATCTCGATGTATTGAGTTGATGGAAATAACCTTAAAAGAATCAATTGATCTGAACCATAAGGTGGAAAGAGTGAAAGCTGTCCTTTATAGGTATGCAAGAATGTTGTTTTATTCCACCACCTCATGTTATTTTCTGTTTGTCTTTATACGAACATCATGTCCTCTCTAAGCTGAATTTTATGAGGGATTATTCATAATAAGTTTGAACCTTGTGAGAAATATTTGTTAATTAACATATCTCTCGAGATTGAATTGAAGTCTTACATCATATTCCAAAAATGATTGATCTCCAATAAGAACCGATTTGAATTGAGGTAAAGCGAATACAAAGTGCCAAATCTTCACCAACCATAGACCCTTCATTGCCACCTTATTCAAATAATCACATTCAAGATAACATCCAATACATAAAACCCCAGATGGGTGATTTGTGATTATAAAAGCACCCACTTTGCATCTGCTGAATCAGAAAATAGATTTCCAGAAGTTGGGAATCCAAATCACTTCACAAAGCTTCTGCAACTATCTTTAGTGCTAAGAGTCAGTAAGTGTTGCACCTGAGAAGGTGATGAGTGCTCTGCGGCATTTCATCGTGCTCAGGATTTCGGAGGAAGGGGGCGACGTCTAATTTATGGCGGGATGTCTGCTCGACAACGTAAAGCGGATCACTACATTTGACCAGCGCTTGCACTACCTTCTTCATTGGAGGCCTCTTGGAAGGACGCTTCACGGTGCAAGAGATCCCGAGCTTAAAGACATTGCATATTTCACCTAGGAACGAGTCATGGTTGATCTCCTCATCTATCGCATCAGCTATCGCCTTGCCATCTAGGATGTGATGACATGCCCAATCGACGAGGCACATGTCTTCATCCCCGCCTTTAGCCTCCCTCCCGGTGGTCAGTTCCAAGAGAACGACCCCGAAGCTATAAACATCGATCTTCTCATTAACTTTTGTTGTGTGAGCATACTCTGTTATTCAACAAGGAAAAGGCAATACAAATGTAAATATTCTTGCTGGTACGATATTGACGAACGTGATCTCGCATAGGTGAGATGGACTCATGTCAAGCGAATAGACAAACCTGGTGCAAGATAGCCGGCAGATCCTGCTACTCCTGTGAACGTGACAGCTTCTCCATGCTTGGCCAACATTCTTGCAAGGCCGAAGTCAGCAATTTTCGCATTGAACTCGGAGTCTAAAAGAATGTTGCTCGATTTCACGTCTCGGTGGATGATGGGCAGTGAACAATCATGATGCATATAGCAAAGTCCTTTAGCTGCTCCGAGCGCAATCTGCAACCTTTTGGGCCAATCCAAGATCATATCGTTGGCAACACCCGAGATGGGCGACAATCTTTTCTTCTTGTGAAGCCAATGGTCCAAGCTGCTATTTTCCATGTACTCATACACTAGGAGTTTCGAGTTCTTGCAAGAAATACAGCATAACAATTTGACAATGTGCCGATGCTTAATGTTCCCAAGTATCTCCACTTCTGCTGCGAATTGCTTTTCCAGCTTCTCATTTAACTTTTGGTTATTTGAAATCCTTTTCACAGCGACGGTATCACCAGAAGGATTCACAATAATGCGATATACTTTTCCTGATCCGCCACTTCCAATCACATTATGCTCCTTCAATCCCGACAGAATATTCGATTCCGTAAAATTCAAACTTTGGAATGAAGTCAGTTTCGGAGTTGAATCAGACCAATCCCTGTTCTTTCTGGAAGCTCTGATCGTGAATAGCACCACCAACAAAATGCAGATCGCTGCCGCAATGGCCAAGATCACGATCAAGGTGAGATTGGTCTTGCTCGATCTATGGGATTGGGCGTTGCAGACATTGATCCTCATGAACGAATTGGATGCACAGAGCCCGGGGTTGTTCAGGAAACTGGTGTCATATGCGGCGTTCTCTAAGTTGGCTGGGATTGGTCCCCTGAGGCGATTGGAGGATAAATTCAGACAGTTCAGATTCAGTTGGCCGATTTCAGGAGGAATCAAGCCGGACAGTTGGTTGTCAGACAGATCCAACTGCGTGAGTTCAGGTAGAATACCGATTTCGCTTGGAATCGGTCCCGCGATCTCATTGTGACTAAGATTCAGAGTGGTCAAGGATTTCCATGAAACGATGTCTGTGGGAAGAATCCCGGAGAGCTCGTTCTGACCGAGCAAAAGCCTCGTCAGCTTAGGAAGCTCGGTCAATTCAGCCGGAACCCTGCCACTGAGGAGGTTATTACTAGCATCAAACACCGCCAAGTTCCCCCACGAAGACAACGTGCTCGGAATCTTGCCGAAGAATTTGTTGTTGCTCATCTCGATCCGAGTGAGGTATGGGGACAGCTCCTCAGGAAGCTCGCCAGTTAATCCATTACCACTCAAGATCAAAGCCGTCAAGTTCCGCAGCATCCAGAGTCCTCCAGGCACCTTGCCGAAAAATCCATTGTTTTTCAACATCGCTACAGACAAAGAACTGCAATTTCCAAGTGACTCCGGCAACTCCCCACTGAGATTGTTGTCCATAGCAGCCAACCGGAACAGCGTGCCCCCATGGCACAGATGTTCTGGAAATGCGCCAGTCAAGTTGTTGAAGGCCATCTCGAATCTTGTGAGCGGGGAAAACTTGCCAAAGTCCGGGGGAATCGTGCCCGATATATTGTTGTTGGACAGCCTGATATCAGACAAAGCGGGAAGACTCGCGATAACTTCCGGGATTCCACCAGACAATTGATTGAACTCTAAATTCAAGCTGTATAGATTCTTGAGCTGTCCAAAAACTTCAGGTATGTTCCCCATCAAATTATTTAAAGACAGATCAATCACGCTCAGGTTTTCGGCACTGACTGCCTGAGGGATTGACCCGGACACATTAGTCTCGTACACGTACAACTCGCTCAAGCTTCTCAGAGCAAAAATGCTGGCCGGGATCTCTCCTGTCAGTGGATTCTTCCCCAAATCCAAGTGATCAAGAGCCTCCATATCACTGACTGTCTCTGGGATTCCACCATAAAGGTTCGTCTGCGCCATTGAGAAGAACCGCAGCTTCTTCAGGACAGTGAAGTTCTGCGGTAGCTGTGATGGCACGAACTTGTTGTACTCGAGCCTGAGTTCTTCGAGAGCAGAGAGGCCAAAAATCTCTTCAGGGTATGTGCCATTGTACTCAGACATGAAAAGGTGAAGGATCCTCAGCCCCTGCAGCCTCGCTACCGATGTCGGGACGTCGAACGAGAAGCTGTTGTCGGCAAGAATCAGGACCTGAAAATTGGCCATGCGATTGATATCGGAAGGAATAGGACCTTCAAAGTGATTCTCGGACAGGTCGAGGTACACGAGCTTGGAACAGTTGTAGAGAACAGTGGGAAACTCTCCAGTAATATTGTTGTAGGAGAGATCAAGCTTGGTCAGATTCTTGAGGTCGCAGATGAATGGGGGGATCGAATAATTTATGTTCAGGTTGACAAGATTGGCATTTGATCTCGGGCCATGCGCAGTGGGAGGATGAATTGGAGGCCACCCAGTGGTCGAGGGACGATGGGCCTTGCCAGGATTGCCTGAGCTTCGACAGCACTTGCAGTTCTTGATCTTGGATTTGAGACTCTGCAGCATGGGAGAGGAAGCAGAGGAAGACGACACAGGGGATGTAGGAGAAGAAGGGGAAGAAGAAGCGAATATGAGGAGTTGATGAGGTTAGTCTCGGCATAATTGAAGGTTGTCCAGAGCTTTTCTGGTTAAAGAGAGACTCTCCAGCGTCGGAGCTTGAGATCTATCAGCTCAAAACATCAAGCGAAACGTGTCGGTTTGCTTTTGTTTATTGCTCGGCAGAACCCCCTACGGTTTTTAACCTCGTGCCAAAGTCCTCAAATTTGGACCTAGATGAGTGGTGGGTATTACGTGCATCGCATATTTGAGTCCTCACATTCATGATTCTTGAGACCTATATCAGCCCACCCTTTTTCATTTCAAAATAATCAAAGAAAACAAAAGAAAAGAAAGAATAGTTAAAGAACAATAACCATTCAATGTAAGCAGTCAAATCAACGAGAGGTTGCGAACAAATTCCAAAGTTTAGCGAGTATCGTTCGGTTGAATTTCTGCAGCGTTATCCGACATCTAAATTTTTTAAAGATAAGTGAGAAGAAATCATGAGAAACTAGTATCGAGTCCCTTATATATATAAAAACACACATGAGTATCCATGTAACGAGTGTATCATGATAAAATTTGACAATCGCATCATTTGCAAACGAAGTGTGATTTCATGACCAATGCAGGCCATCATAGAATGCGAATGATAACTGTCGCGATCAAAATTTCGGGTAATGCCCCTAAGATTTGGCTAATGGATTATTATGTCTAGACTTAACTTTAAGTCTCCCCCAATTCGCGACTTAGGTTCAAATATCTAGTATGCGAAAAGGAGTCGCTACTAATCAGTTTGCGGTAAGTCGATTAGGCACGTAAGTAAAATAATTGGAGAATTGTTCTACTTCTACGAACCAGAGACTTTGGGTACGGGGACTTGGTTACACTATACTTTTCTAATACCCTTTTGGTACCTTTCTATTTTATTTTGAAAAATGTTTAGCAAGTAGTTTGAATTAATTTTAACCTATTTTCCTGACATGTGAGGTATTCATGTAAGTGCGTAAACAACCAATTTAACATCCAAGAAAAGCAATAAATAAATTGCAGGACTTACCTTATAGCAACGAAATCATCTACATTGTTAGATTAGAATTCGCGTCAATAGTCCTAGATATGATTTCTAATTAACACGCAATCACTCAATTTTTGTTTTCACTTTATTTAATGAGAATATAATCCATATGCAATACAATACTTCTAATCTAACATGAAATGATATGACATGACATGACAATATGTCCTAAATAATATGACATAAACATGCAGTCTATGAAGAAAATTATCTCTAACTATAACTAAGTAGAAAATAAAATTAAACATGCAATCCTACCTTGGTATGTAATGACGTACAAACAATGCCCTAGCTCTAAGTTTTCTTTTTCCTTTTTCATGAAATTTGAAATTAAAGAAATGCAACAATTAAATATGCAATCTAAATTAACCAAATGACTTAACTCTAATGATGAGCAATTTCTAACTAAATGAACCTAACAACAATTACTAACGAGTATTTCATGAACCTAATCCCTACAGACATGCGCGTGATTTTTTTTTTTTTGTATTTTTTTATGAAAATTCGTAATTAAAATTACTAAAAATAAAAGTCTCACTAAAGTGAAATGTTATCTATTCTAAATGCCTTCTAAACATGCATTTTAAAAATAACTAATTATCATGCAATCAATTCTAATCTACATGGGTTGCAAATGCAATTTTTTTGTATTTTCGAGATAAATAGAACAATTAAAAGATAAATACCAAATCATCTATGGTTATCAAAAATGCTATCCATCATTCGAATTGAAATTCAAACTTGATTATTTTGTTAATAAAATCGATAAATTGATCTTAAACTTTAAAGATCAAGATATCAATTTTATTTCCGCGTAAATAATTATCCAATTTAAAACCTTATAAATGGAATAAAAATTCGTTCGGTTGCGAATTTGATGCTACATCATGGATTTCAATTAGGCATCAATAAATATCCCAAACAATGAGACAAAATATTTTTTAAAAAAAAACTAAATAACATAAATTAAATCTACCTAAAAATAAAGTAAATCTCTACCTAAATTGAAATTTTTCAACAATCCAATTGGTTCAAGTGAACCCCGATGGAGGCTTGGCACGGCCGGGACAGTGCAAGGGCAGTTCACTGGGAGTAATGGGTCACTGTTTGGAGTGTGGGTTGTCCGTCGGAGATCCGGCGAGGGCAGCGGCGTCGCTCAGGGGGAGGCACGATGGAGCAGGGGTGTCGCGGGTGTGGCGAGACGAACGGCGGTGCCGCATGGTGGCCGGTGCAACGGAAGTCCGGTTGCTGGTGTGCCAGCGAGGAGCAGCAAGGGGCGCGACGGTAGCAAGCCTAGAGGAAGATGAACAGTAAACGTCCCATCACTTTGTACTTTTTTTTCTGCTCCCCCCCCCCTCTCTCGCCGCACGTCCACTCTCCCTTTTCCTTTTTGCTCCTTTTGTTTTTTTCCGCCAAAACAAAACCTTGACTTTCACTCCTATCAACCCTAAAAACAAAGGAATTCTCTCTCTTCTTTGGTTCGAAAATTTTTTGACCGAACAATCCCCATAGAAAAAACCCCCCAAAACTCTATGTATTTAACCTTTTTATAGGTAAAACAAATATAATCTTTTTTGAAATATTTCATCTCTACTCGAAGATTGCCTAAAACCGCCGATCACAAAGATCCTTTTATTTCCCTCATCTCCTAAATATTCTCCACTGATTTTATTGCCTATTACTAAAGATAAGATTGCAATGCGATTTTCTCAAATTTCAAAAATCTATCGTTATATCATATCAAATTTCAATTTCTCACAAAATAATTAATTAAAAAAAAAAACAACGGGCTTGGGCTAATTTGCTCCCTTCGTGGGCTTAGTCTAACCTATCAATTTAAAGCTCAAAACTATTAATTCGAATCCATCCGTTACCGGTCCAATAAATAAATGCAAAAAATGTAAATTAAAAATAAATTCACCTAAATTTATATGCTATGCAATTAATATTTTTTTCAGGGATAAAATTAACCCATAATTTTCTATACAATAAATAAATCACTGAATCGCCAAAATTTATGTGTCAACAATAACGTTTCTATTCCTGAGAATAATTTTATTTGGAAATAATTTTTTTTATTATTTTTGTTCATTGGATAAGTTTCTAAGCAAAATAATGCATTTCATAATTGTACAAAATTCATATTTCTAAAATAGAATTGCGTTTGGTACTACCTCCAAATTTTTTTGGGCTTGGGAAGAACAATCACATTCATAGGACTAAGATGTGACTTAGAATTTTTTTATAATAATTTTATTATATTTTTCTTTTCTTCTTCTTTTTCTAGCTAGTCGCTAACCTTGGCTATGGCCGACTATTGATTGGCCAAACAAGAGTTGGCAAGGTCGCCTCGAGTCTCGCCATGGCTAGGGGAGGCTACGTCAATCTCATGGTGGCTGGGTGAGGCTTAGGGTGACCTTATCTAGCTAGTCACCAATTGGCTAGGGGAAAAAGAGGAGGAAGAGAACAAGAAATGAAAGAAAAGAGAAAAAGAAATATAGTTTGCATTTCATTATTGAGTTGTTCTTGAGAATTAAAAAGTAAATTTTCCTTACTTCTTTATTGTATTTTAAATATATTCCCAAGAATAAAATGTACACAATCGAATTTCTATTCTATTTTTATTTTGAAAAAAGAAAGGAAACATGAACGTTATGCGCTGATAGTCTCTTTGGGGCTGCATGGGAACATTTTTGTTCCCTTTCTTTTTGTTCTTTTGCTTCCCAGCACCAAAAAAAAAAGAAAAAAAGAATAGAATTATGTCTGACAATGTCAACTAATTTTTCTATTTCCCGGAATAGAAAAGTGGCAAGGAAATAGATTTTGAATAGAAATAAAAAGTAGAAAAAAGTAACTTCTTGTTCTTTGGAACAATTTATAGAAATAAGCCATTTTTTTCTTTTCTATTTTTCTTCTTCTTTGCCACTGTTGTCGCCCGCGGCTGTTGACTATCGTTTGATCGTCGGCACCTAAATGTGACTGCCAGCCGTCAGTAGTCGACAATTGGGTGGTAGGGGGCGGCAATCGGCGGTTAGCAAGCAAGAAGAAAAAAATGAAAAAATATAAAAATTTATGGATCGTGCCAAACGCATTCCTATTTTTTTTTTCTATTTCGAAAATAAAACATGTTATTTTACTCAAAAATTATTTCAGGAAATAGAAATAAAAAAACTATTTCTTAAATGAAATTATTTCTTGAAACAAAAATGTTATTGTTTGCATTCTTAAAATGCTTGAAACACCACTCAAGTGATGGTATGCCTTTTTCTGAAAATGGAGTACGTCAGCACTTGCAGCTCTCCAGTGTTGAACTTGAACCTTGACAAGAGACTTTTACTTTTTAAATTTTTGAGTGGAATTAGTGGGCTTTTGCCTTGTCTCTTTCTTTGGTTGGAAAAAATGAAAGTCTGGAAAATGTAAGGAAGCAACCATGAAGAAGATTGGCAACCATTATTGATTCGGGTGTTGTGGGCTGTCATTATTAACCAATCAGGTACATTCATCGCTACTTTTATTGACTTCTTCTTCTTCTTCTTCTTTAAAAAAAAAATAATAATAACATTTAAGATAAATGAGTCGAAAATTAAAAAAAAAATGTGAATAAAATATGTTAAACTACTCATATTTACATCATAATATAATAAAATAGTTTTTTTTTTTATTGAGAATCTTGCAAATTAATCCATTATTGAGTAGTAGCACCGGTGAAAAATGAAAATGATTCCTTAGACTCCTTGAAGAAAGTTATAAATATTGTTAGGATTGTGAGTTGTGTCGGAGAAATTCTACATCCGAGAATTGATGTGGTGTAGAGCAATTTTGATCCAAAACTCATAGTCTTGAAAGTAAATCTAATTGGATCTATTCGATAGGCTTAAACTTGGCATTCTTCTTAGGTGAAGGTATCGAGCTTGGTACTTTAATCACCCGAACATAACTCTTTGTGGCAAAGTCCAGTCAGTGGCATTTACATGAATAAAAGAATTGAGGCGAATACATGAATCTGATCCGCCACACATGTCTATTTAAGATATCAGCATTTATACATGACAGGCTTAAACTTGTCATTCTCTCTGGGTATAGGTATCAGGCTTGGTACTTTAATCACCTGGACATGACTCTTTGTAGCAAAGTTCAGCCATCAGCATTTACATGTATAAAAGAATTGGGGGCAAATGCATGAATTTGATCCCAACGACACACCCTTGTTGACCGCGTAAAAAAATGATTCCTGGCCCTACACAACTGGGCACTCTTAAAGTAAGGTGAATGATATTGAACTTTGACTTACTGAAAAGAAGGTGAGATCATTAAATAAGGATACTCTTATGATTAGGTCTTGCATTGAAATTGTTGAGATTAGAGATTCTTAAGAACTGCTTTGAAATTTATCCTGGGATCTTAATGCTTTCCGAGGTGTGGAGATTCTAATTCCGTCGTCAACTCAGGTAGCTCTCTTTCAGAATTGCAACCGAGCAAGACTATCTAATGATATTCTATATATAAGGAAATTGGCAGAGCCAAAAGGGAATGTTGAGCCCAAAAAAAGAAGATGTGATTGAGTCAAGGGTGTTTATTAAGTCCGTTTGTTTCGGGTGATCGCACAACATTTTTTTACTCATTTATGTTTTGACTACTATATACAGTCGAGATCGAGAGAGAGAGAGAGAGAGAGAGAGAGAGAGAGAGAGAGAGAGAGAGAGAGAGAGAGAACAAGTCTTCGTTGTGTTTTTTTTTTTTTTTTTAAACTAATGGTAAGTCTTCGTTGTTTAGACTTCAGTGAAAATTAGTCTTTGTTGCTTAGACTACCGGATGGTGTTTGTAGTTGTCAGAACTGTCACACATTTCTTTCGATTCCCAGTTTCCAGGTTAGCAAGACAAAAACCTGAATGACTGCAAATTGATTCCTTTGGTGGAGCTAAGTGCGTGCATAAATTTTTTGTAGCATGATCTGGCAATGACAGGTTGAGCCTTCTGGATGAGTAAGGAAGATAAAAACTCGATTACATCAAGGAGCTTGAGTTCACTTCAAGTCCATGTACGGGTTAAACGGGTGGTTTTTACATCACTCGAATATTGTTTTATTTCCCCCTTTAGGTGTAGGCATCAAGGAGCTTGAATTCACTTCAAGTCCATGTATAGATTAAACGGGTGTTTTTTACATCACTTGAATATTGTTTTATTTTCCCCTTTTAGGTGTGTAAGGTGCTTTTACACCAAAGCAATTAAAAGGGGTTGGGATCCGATCAAATTACGTCTGGCTACACATACTTAAAATCACTGACAACTTACACCTGGAAGGATTTCAAAGTTAAAACTGTTTATATCGATTTGCATTCTCTTTCAATGGTTGAATAGATTTCCTAAAGTCAAGTAAAGTATGCAATGATGGTTTCACTTAGAAGCAAACTGACGATCGAGAATTTAGAGCATGAAGTGTCAAGCTCGATTCTCGACCTCCCGTAATCTAGTTCAGGTGGACCCATCTAGGAAAATTCTCCTGGCAAAATCTCTTAGCCCCTTTAAATGTGATTCTTTTAATTAGGACGAGCCTGATGTTTAAAAAAGGGACAATGGTGCTTAAATGTTTCCCCGTCGTTATCAATCAAGGGCTTCACTTGTAAAGTGGTAGTGGGTTTGATAGGCCCAACCATTTCTACGAAGCAAAATCCTGATGATATGGGCCAATGAATACTAAAGGCCCGACCCATCCTATTAAGTCCTCTATTCGTAATAATTTGTAGTCTACTTCAAGTGAGGCCGCTAAGGATGAGGAGAATTATTATTCACAAGTTGCAATTACGTCATAACGCCATTGTTCCAACCACCCGTCCATGGTGAAAGACCTAACTTTAATTGAGTTAGTGAGTGTATGAGCCAAAGGCTTTCGACAAATAGTTGTCTAAGGTCTCAATAAAAAATGATGAAAGTGCACTCCTCAATAATAAAGAAGGATTCAATGTAAAGATAAACGGATCACACAGTGGAGATGGCAAGACGAGGAAATGTCATCAAGATTAGCATAGCTGACTATAAGATATTGACATATAAATTTTGGCTATATATTTATGATTAAATTGCATGAAAATGTAGGGACTGATTCGGCCCTAACAAAAAGGATTTTCGCGTCACGTAGGCATTGATATTATTTTCATATACTAAGTTTATTTCTATTTCATTGTCCCCTATTTTACCCTATAAATGAAAATTTAAAAAAAAAAAATTCAGAAATCCCCACTGGGGCTGGGCCTCCGCGCCCAGCTCCCCTTTTTATTCTTTTTCTTTCCACTCACGTGCGGGCCCAGGCCCATCCTGCCAGCCCGTCTCTCTTTCGCGGCCCGGCCCGGTCCCAGGCCATCCTATCTTCTCCTCTGTTCTCTGTTCCTTCACACGAGAAGAACAAGCGCGCAGTGAGGGAGACCAGAGCAGAGCAGCGCGGGCAAAGCACGCAGGCCGGCGAAGCGACGGGGGGCAGCTGGCCGGACGTCCAGTCAGCGGAAAACCCGCCTCCCTTACGTGCCGCGACGAGCCACCAGGCTTTATAAAAGAGCCGGGGGGTGGGGGGGGGAGCAAGAGGGGAAGGAAGAGAGAGGGAGATCTGAGAAAAAGAGAGAGGTCCGAGAGAGAGATCTGAGGGAAGGATGGCAAGACTACCGGCCACCGCAACCGACGCGCAGCCGACGACCCGCCGCCGTGCTTCCTTTCCCGTGTCAAGGCTTCGGTAAGCCACACCTCTGTTTCTGCCCTGTTTTTGGTCATGCCGGGCCGGAGTTCGCGGCCGTCCGGTTCACGCGAACTCCGGCCCTCGCCGACCTGCTGTTGACTTGCTGTCCGTGTTGTGAGTCGTGTTTCGAGGCCGCCGGCGCCGGTTCCGATCCCACTCGAGCCGAGAGACCCCGTTCCAGTGGCGCATTCCATCCGTTCGACATAATGCTTGAACCAGATCTGCTTTTGTGGCATAAGCCAAGGTTTGTCAATACAAACCCTTAAGATTTTTCTATCATGACATCCCTTCTATCATGCCCTTAAGATTTTTCTATCCCAATTCTATTGTCAAATTCACTTTCGTGATTTCCTATTTTTAACCTTCAAGTGGTGAATAGAGATTTTTTCGATAAAGATGGTCCTCGATTTTGTTCCACCACCCGAAATCCTGCCTCTTGAATTATTTGCATCACCGAAAGAACCTCAATGTTCTTGATTAGCCAAATGAGGCTCTCATACTGGGTGCTAGGAATCGGATACTGTTTACAGGAAAGTAATGCAAGCAAACAATCCACATATGTAGAATATAATAATAAATGATTGGAAGAACACATCAAAAAACTGGTTATCAAAATTCACCAAACCCAACCTATGTTTCTGTGTTGGAGCACCTCATGAATCCACTAGATTTCGAAGAAAGTAGGGATATAATGATAATCTTCTCTTAACATCAATACATAAAGAGTTTAAGAACACTCAGGAAGAGAAACTCACTTTTCTTCTCTATTTTTATTTTCTCTCTATTTTCTTCTCAGCCACTTCAGCTTTTGCCTACCAATAGCTAATATATAAGGTGTAGCTTTTCACATAAAAACAAAATGAAGAGAAAATACCCTCCCCCCCCCCCCAAAAAAAAGCCCTTAAAAAAATTTGACTTCACCTGCCAACTAGGTCGAGGCCAACATCACGCCTAAAAAACCTTAACACTGTTAGAAAATAGTAAAATTGATTTTGTGTTTTGATTAGCTTATTTTTCTTTTAATTGTTTTTGGCTAAGTGTGTGAAAGCAAGAGTTATGGCCCGTTTGGTTCGGCTTTTGGGGAATGTCTTTGGCCAAATGCAAATATCTTTAGGATAAATGGGTTTTCGAGAATGCTCGGCCGTTTGGCAAATTACGCATTGAAAAGTTGCTTGTGCAAAAATACCGTTTGGCAAAATTTATTCCAAATGGGCTTTTGCTTTTAATTTTCTTTTTTTAAAAAATCTGAAAATCAAATCCGGCGGTTGGCGATGCCGGTCGGCCAGATCTGGCCTCCGGACCACTAGATCTGGTGGCCTGAGGTCGCGCGGACCCAGGCGGCGCGCGACGCCTGGAGGCGCGACCTCAGGAGACGTCGTCGCCGCCTGGAGGCGCGACCTCAAGCGCTTGAGGTTGTAGAGGCCAGATCTGGCCACCGGATGGCCAGATCTGGCCTCCGGACCGCCAGATCTGGCGGCCTGAGGTCGCGCGGAACCAGGCGACGCCACCTAAGGTCCATGCCGCTTGGGTCGTGCGTCGCGGCACCCCCAGACGGTGGTCACCGGCGACGCGCGACCCTCAGGCGGCAGCGGCAATGGCTGCTGGAGAAGCTCGGTGGCCAGAAAGAAGAAGAAGAAGACGACGGTAAAGAAAAATGATGAACAATAGGCGTGGCATTTCCCAAATGCCGAATGCCCAATGCTGCCCCTCCCTAGCATTGAGCATTGAGCATTTTGAATGCTCATACTTGGGCAAATGAGCTTCCAAAAAATTTTCCAAACACTAAAATTTTCCCCCAAGGAGCTTTGGGGGTCCAAGGGGCTTTGGGAATGCCCAACCAAACACTAGTCGGTTTGTAAAAAGCCAAAGAAAAGTGGGCTGGCAGCGTCACTTCGTAAACCGCCAAAGGAGAGAATTCTTGAAGAAGCCACAAGCGGATTAAAAAAAAAAGAATGGGCACATATTAAAATAATATTATACTTGTTGCTGGAGTCTTCAAGAGCAAGAAGAAAGCTTCAACTTCGTAAATTTGAACGTGAAGGAAAAGTTTCAGCCCACAATCGTTGACTCCTTAGCCAAGAAGAAAAGTTCAACTTCAACTCTTGCACGTTGAAGATAATGGCGGTGAAGATACTTATAAATATAGGATTATGTTAGTTTATTTAGTGTGTGAGAGAGGGAGATAGCTTCATAAGCATATAGAAAGCTAGAGAGAGAGAGAGTTTTAAGCTTAGCAAAGTTTGTGTGTACTCCATTAAGCCTTTGAAGGCATATTGTGTAATATATTCTCTCTTTGTGTGTTTATACTCTCTCCCTCCAAATCCTTTTGGTTCCAACAAGCACATCAAGCATATTATTCAGGATATGTTAAAATTTCTCTGTAAAAGATTTTAGACTCTAGATTGGCCTAGTTGGCTTGCTTGGACTCAAAAAGAAAATGGGAAATCATTATGTACTCTGCCTAATGTTAACCTACATGATTTAACAATTCATATGGATTGACCTAATATAAATCGAGAGTGCTAAAAATTTTGAAGAAAACAACTTGTCCCGATCCGCCCAATTTGTACTTTTGGGACCAAGAGATCTAAGTCGCAATCAACTCTATTTTCTGCTTAATACATCGCATTTTGTTAATTATTATTATTAATTAGGATAAAAAAATTGATACATACCTCTAAATAATAATGTTATTAATATAAGACTTACCCGGTTTCCACGCTTTAAATGGTTATGGCATATCTCGATGTATTGAGTTGATGGAAATAACCTTAAAAGAATCAATTGATCTGAACCATAAGGTGGAAAGAGTGAAAGCTGTCATTTATAGGTATGCAAGAATGTTGTTTTATTCCACCACCTCATGTTATTTTCTGTTTGTCTTTATACGAACATCATTTCCTCTCTAAGCTGAATTTTATGAGGGATTATTCATAATAAGTTTGAACCTTGTGAGAAATATTTGTTAATTAACATATCTCTCGAGATTGAATTGAAGTCTTACATCATATTCCAAAAATGATTGATCTCCAATAAGAACCGATTTGAATTGAGGTAAAGCGAATACAAAGTGCCAAATCTTCACCAACCATAGACCCTTCATTGCCACCTTATTCAAATAATCACATCCAAGATAACATCCAATACATAAAACCCCAGATGGGTGATTTGTGATTATAAAAGCACCCACTTTGCATATGCTGAATCAGAAAATAGATTTCCAGAAGTTGGGAATCCAAATCACTACACAAAGCTTCTGCAACTATCTTTAGTGCTAAGAGTCAGTAAGTGTTGCACCTGAGAAGGCGACGAGTGCTCTGCGGCATTTCATCGTGCTCAGGATTTCGGAGGAGGTGGGTGACGTCTAAGTTATGGCGGGATGTCTGCTCGACAACGTCAAGCGGATCACTACATTTGAGCAGCGCTTGCACTACCTTCTTCATTGGAGGCCTCTTGGAAGGACGCTTCACGGTGCAAGAGATCCCGAGCTTAAAGACATTGCTTATTTCACCTAGGAACGAGTCATGGTTGATCTTCTCATCTATCGCATCAGCTATCGCCTTGCCATCTAGGATGTGATGACATGCCCAGTCGACGAGGCACATGTCTTCATCCCCGCCTTTAGCCTCCCTCCCGGTGGTCAATTCCAAGAGAACGACCCCGAAGCTATAAACATCGATCTTCTCATTAACTTTTGTTGTGTGAACATACTCTGTTATTCAACAAGGAAAAGGCAATACAAATGTAAATATTCTTGCTGGTACGATATTGACGAACGTGATCTCGCATAGGTGAGATGGACTCATGTCAAGCGAATAGACAAACCTGGTGCAAGATAGCCGGCAGATCCTGCTACTCCTGTGAACGTGACAGCTTCTCCATGCTTGGCCAACATTCTTGCAAGGCCGAAGTCAGCAATTTTCGCATTGAACTCGGAGTCTAAAAGAATGTTGCTCGATTTCACGTCTCGGTGGATGATGGGCAGTGAACAATCATGATGCATATAGCAAAGTCCTTTAGCTGCTCCGAGCGCAATCTGCAACCTTTTGGGCCAATCCAAGATAATATCGTTGGCAACACCCGAGATGGGCGACAATCTTTTCTTCTTGTGAAGCCAATGGTCCAAGCTGCTATTTTCCATGTACTCATACACTAGGAGTGTCGAGTTCTTGCAAGAAATACAGCATAACAATTTGACAATGTGCCGATGCTTAATGTTCCCAAGTATCTCCACTTCTGCTGCGAATTGCTTTTCCAGCTTCTCATTTAGCTTTTGGTTATTTGAAATCCTTTTCACAGCGACAGTATCACCAGAAGGATTCACAATAACGCGATATACTTTTCCTGATCCGCCACTTCCAATCACATTATGCTCCTTTAATCCCGAAAGAATATTCGATTCCGTAAAATTCAAACTTTGGAATGAAGTCAGTTTCGTAGTTGAATCAGACCAATCCCTGTTCTTTCTGGAAGCTCTGATCGTGAATAGCACCACCAACAAAATGCAGATCGCTGCCGCAATGGCCAAGATCACGATCAAGGTGAGATTGGTCTTGCTCAATCTATGGGATTGGGCGTTGCAGACATTGATTTTCATGAACGAATTGGATGCACAGAGCCCGGGGTTGTTCAGGAAACTGGTGTCATATGCGGCGTTCTCTAAGTTGGCTGGGATTGGTCCCCTGAGGCGATTGGAGGATAAATTCAGACAGTTCAGATTCAGTTGGCAGATTTCAGGAGGAATCAAGCCGGACAGTTGGTTGTCAGACAGATCCAACTGCGTGAGTTCAGGTAGAATACCGATTTCGCTTGGAATCGGTCCCGAGATCTTATTGTGACTAAGATTCAGAGTGGTCAAGGATTTCCATGAAACGATGTCTGTGGGAAGAATCCCGGAGAGCTCGTTCTGACCGAGTAAAAGCCTCGTCAGCTTAGGAAGCTCGGTCAATTCAGCCGGAACCCTGCCACTGAGGAGGTTATTACTAGCATCGAACACTGCCAAGTTCCTCCACGAAGACAACGTGCTCGGAATCTTGCCGAAGAATTTGTTGTTGCTCATCTCGATCCGAGTGAGGTTTGGGGACAGCTCCTCAGGAAGCTCGCCAGTTAATCCATTACCACTCAAGATCAAAGCCGTCAAGTTCCGCAGCATCCAGAGTCCTCCAGGCACCTTGCCGAAAAATCCATTGTTTTTCAACATCGCTACAGACAAAGAACTGCAATTTCCAAGTGACTCCGGCAACTCCCCACTGAGATTGTTGTCCATAGCAGCCAACCCGTACAGCGTGCCCCCATGGCACAGATGCTCTGGAAATGCGCCAGTCAAGTTGTTGAAGGCCACCTCGAATCTTGTGAGTGGGGAAAACTTGCCAAAGTCCGGGGGAATCGTGCCCGATATATTGTTGTTGGACAGCCTGATATCGGACAAAGCGGGAAGACTCGCGATAACTTCCGGGATTCCACCAGACAATTGATTGAACTCTAAATTCAAGCTGTATAGATTCTTGAGCTGTCCAAAAACTTCAGGTATGTTCCCCATCAAATTATTTAAAGACAGATCAATCACGCTCAGGTTTGCGGCACTGACTGCCTGAGGGATCGACCCGGACACATTAGTCTCGTCCACGTACAACTCGCTCAAGCTTCTCAGAGCAAAAATGCTGGCCGGGATCTCTCCTGTCAGTGGATTCTTCCCCAAATCCAAGTGCTCAAGAGCCTCCATATCACTGACTGTCTCCGGGATTCCACCATAAAGGTTCGTCTGTGCCATTGAGAAGAACCGCAGCTTCTTCAGGACAGTGAAGTTCTGCGGTAGCTGTGATGGCACGAACTTGTTGTACTCGAGCCTGAGTTCTTCGAGAGCAGAGAGGCCAAAAATCTCTTCAGGGTATGTGCCATTGTACTCAGACATGTAAAGGTGAAGGATCCTCAGCCTCTGCAGCCTCGCTACCGATGCCGGGACATCGAACGAGAAGCTGTTGTCAGCAAGAATCAGGACCTGAAGATTGGCCATGCAATCGATATCGGAAGGAATAGGACCTTCAAAGTGATTCTCGGACAGGTCGAGGTACTCGAGCTTGGAACAGTTGTAGAGAACAGCGGGAAACTCTCCAGTAATATTGTTGTAGGAGAGATCGAGCTTGGTCAGATTCTTGAGGTCGCAGATGAATGGGGGGATCGAATAATTTATGTTCAGGTTGGTAAGATTGAGCTCGGTGATCGAGCCTTGTTGGCATTTGATCTCGGGCCATGCGCAGTGGGAGGATGAATTGGAGGCCACCCAGTGGTCGAGGGACGATAAGTCTTGCCAGGATTGCCTGAGCTTCAACAGCACTTGCAGTTCTTGATCTTGGATCTGAGATTCTGCAGCGTGGGAGAGGAAGCAGAGGAAGACGACACAGGGGACGTAGGAGAAGAAGGGGAAGAAGAAGCGAATATGAGGAGGTGATGAGGTTAGTCTCGGCATAATTGAAGGTTGTCCAGAGCTTTTCTGGTTAAAGAGAGACTCTCCAGTGTCGGAGCTTGAGATCTATCAGCTCAAAAAATCAAGCGAAACGTGTCGGTTTGCTTTTGTTTATTGTTCGGCAGAACCCCCTGCAGTTTTTAACCTCGTACCAAAGTCCTGAAATTTGGAACACATGCATCGCATATTTGAGTCCTCACATTCATGAATTTTGAGACCTATATCAGCCCACCCTTTTTCATTTCAAAATAATTAAAGAAAACAAAAGAAAAGAAAGAATAGATAAAGAATAATAGAAAAGAAAGAATAGTTAAAGAACAATAACCATTCAATGTAAGCTGTCAAATCAACGAGAGGTTGTGAACAAATTCCAAAGTTTAGCAAGTATCATTTGGTTGAATTTCTGTAGCGTCATGCAACATCTAAATTTCTTAATGGTAAGTGAGAAGAAATCATGAGAAATCAGTACTGAGTTCCTTACAAAAAAAAAAAAAAAAAAAAAAAAAAAAAAACACGAGTATCCATGTAATGATTGCATCGTAATTAAATTTGAAAGTCACATCATTTGCAAATGAAGTATGATTTCAGGACCAATGTGGGCCATCATAGAGTGCAAATGATAACGTTTCTATTTTCGAGAACAATTTTTATTTGGAAATTTATATATATTTTTTATTTTTGTTCACTAGACAAGTTTCTAAGCAAAATAATGTGTTTGATAATTATACAAAATTTCGATTTTTGAAATAGAAATGCATTTGGTACTACCTCCATTTTTTTTTTTTGAGTTTAAGAAGTACCATCAGATTCATAGGACTAAGACGTGACTTAGAATTTCTTTTAAGTTTTTAATAATTTTATTATATACATACATATATATATATATATATATATATATATATATTCTTTTCTTCTTCTTTCTCTAACTGGTTGTTGGCCTTGGTTATGGCCGACTATTGATTGGCCAAACAAGAGCCAGCAAGGTCGCCTCGAGTCTCGCCATGGCTAGGTGAGGCTACATCAGTCTCATAGTGGCTAGGTGAGGCTTGGGGTGACCTCATCCAGCTAGATGCCGGTTAGCTAAGGGAAGAAGAGGAGGAAGAGAAAAAGAAAGAAAATATGTGATAGCCTGAATTTTCATATTTCGTTTTCGATTAAATAAATCGAGCATTTCATCGACGTGCCTATAGTGTTATTCTTTAAACTGATCACTTATGAGATAACTAAACTATTTGGGGAAACCATTAAGAGATTTTAATGCAATAGACTTGAGAATTCGACTAGGAATTGATTTCTCGACCATGTTAATCTGTAAGGGTCATTACGGCACTATCGAAATCGATCAGAGATCAGAGATAGGAGATAGGTCGATTCAACTGAGATATGTGATCAAAGTGTGAGTGATTCCACCTGATTGCACCTGATTACAAAATTCTTGTCGATTGGCAATAGATCGATTTTTCTATCGTTTTGATACCCGGTGCCTGTAATTAAAACCTCGAGATTTTCACGATAATTGATAGTCGCCAATTTGTTGAAGATGTACAGTGTGACTCGAGATAAATCGATCACGGGTCAATTGCACCAAAAATTCCTAAAAGTTACCTGATAGACTAGGTTACGCTAAAATCGTATTGGATTGAAATTAACCGCGAATTTAAACCCGATTTTAGAAATTGAAAGTTCTATCATGTCACGATCTATTTTAGGAACGTTGACTCATCTTCCGAAGAATTTTTGGAGATTCTGAGACTTTTACGGAAAATCATTTCGGACGATTTGGAAATTAACGGAAATTCGAATGGGCTGAATTGAAGGGAAATTTGACTTCCAAGCTGAATCTTTGGGTGTTGGGGACTTGTAGAAAACTGTATGGGATTTTTTTTCATCGAAATTGGACCCTGATTTGTAGAATTGAGTGAGGAAATTGAAGTTTATATGGTGAAATTCGGAATTTTGGCAAGGGGCTGCAATTTTGACATTTAAATTGGCTCAATTGTGGAATATTCTTGTTGGAAAGTAAGGGGGGACAAGCATTAAATTGAATGGCTAAATTTCTTGACTTTTGGCCCCCTCCGTGACTTCTCCAACGCCGACTAGCTGCTCTCCATTTTCTTCGCCGTTCCTATCTTCTTCGCGACTTCGACCTTCTGATTTTGCTTCGCTTTCATTACCTTTTCGTCGACGTAGCTAGCCTCTTTTCCTCTCTACCATTTGCTCCTCTATGCACCGAGTTTCCTTCCCCAGTCGCTACCACCTACCCACCATCTTCAGTCAACCTTCCAGCAACGAAGACCACCTGCCTTCTCCATCGAGAGAACGCGCCTACCACTCCATGCCAGCACTCGTTCCACCATCTCCTATCCTCCATTAAAAGAACTGTTCGCAGCTTTCAATGCCATCGAAGCCCGAGGCCCATGATCGACCAACCTACAACCTAGCATCTCCAGTGAAATTTCTGCTTCATTCCCAATGTCTTCTTCCCACTCGGTCATTTTTCAGCATCAACAATCAAGGAAAACCTTGCTACTAGCTCATCCTCTCCAGCGTCAACGATCGGAGTTGCTTCGCTTTGCTGCAACCTTTGCTATTTCTTTCTTTAGCCCAGTTGAAGTCGAAGTCCAACCCACTCGGAACAAGTTCAACCTGTGAACTTTAGTCCCTCGGGCCCTTGCTGCTTCTCTCGCCAGGCCCAGCTCAACCAGCCCATTCCCAGTTTAGTTGAAGCCCTCAATTCAGCCTTGGTTCAACCCAATTTTGGGCCTGGTTCAGTAGCTCACAAAATTTTCTTGTTCAGCCCACACAATTTCGACCGGTCCATCTTGAAGCTAGATCAAGCCCAAACTAGCAATTTGAAGCCCAAGGGAGATCAGCCTAGTCTTGAGGCTCGTGAAGTAGCGCAAGCCTGAAGCCAAGCCTAGCATTTGTTGTCTGCTTGCAAGGCCTTTGGGCTCGATTTGAGTGTCCGCCGACGCCGTCGAAAATTCGAACTTCGGCCGCCGTCGCGCTGTCATCGCGGTGATCCAGTCGTGTTGTCATCGCGGTTAATTATGCTTAAAGGTTGATTAATTTAGGCTAAGATGGATTAAGTGGTTAGATTAGATTAAATTAGTGAATTTGATTATTTACCGATGTATGTTAGGTTGATAGTTAGTGCAATTAGAGCTTAAACAAGCTCTAGTATTTAACTAGAGTGGTTCGGTAATTTTCCAGACCCATCTTGGCTTCCAATTAGGCTTTTCCGAGCCTAAGTCTATTTATTTGTATTTATTTATTAATTTTCAAAATTATTTAATTATTTGTTTATTTTCCGAAAATTCAACCGGATGGTCGGTGACCGGAATTTCGTGCTGATTGCAGTGGTGATTTCTGTTTATTTAATTGAGTACCGGTTGGTGAAATTGAGCGTGATTAGTGAATATAGGAAAATATCCCAAAATTGAGAAATGTTGGTATTTGATGGAAAAATGACTGTAAGAGGTTGTGAGTTGAACCTAGAAAGTTGCTGAAGTATGTCTATGCCAATTGGGCCGAGATTCGCCATCGAATTTGGAATTGGTCGTGCCTTTTTGGGCCGCGATTTGCCACCTGATAGAGGTTATGTCCATTGGGTCATGATCTGCCACCTAATAAAGGTTGTGCCAATTGGGCCGTGATTATCACTTAAGATAGGTCGTGTCCTTGGGACCACAAATTATAACTGAGAATTTTATAGACTTTACTCGTTGAGTCGTGATTGAGAACTGAGATGGGATAGTTGAAATGACTAGAGAATGATCTTAATGACATGTAATCGACTGATTCGATTGATCGATGGTTTGATCTATTTGATTTGATGATGTGATTGTCAATATTTATGATTTGAATTGACTTGCAGAAAGGAACTGAGGCCAATGTAAGCCTTTGACTCGTGATTGTGCTTAGGCATTCCCTACGGCATATTTTCTTCATAATAGGGTATTAGGAAGTAGAACTCGCTGAGACGTCTCACCCTATTGTGGGATAACATTTTCAGGTCCCTAGACAGTGGTTGTGGAGAACTTGAAGTCCTAAAGTTTGGGGAAGTGAATGAAACATAATCAGCAAACCTGTCTGACTCGCTAGTCATAGGACAGTCCTTTTTTTGATCAAGTCAATATTTTTGTAAGCGACCTAATGTTGTAAATAAACCCGTGTGTTTATAAAATGTTGGTTTTGGTTTGAAAAATTTATGGCCCTACTTTTTTATCCCATTGTTTTATTGTCTAAGGATTATTTATATGTTTTGCATGTGTACTAAAACCAATGAGTCGGCAATGCGTCTTGGACATCACTATTATATCGACCAAGCAGGGATGGACACATGCTCGGAGGGTCGGGTTGGGATGTGGCATCCCAGTTTAGTGGTATCAGAGTGTGGTCGTTAGAAATTGGAGTGATAAGGTGTGATGGATATGGGATAGTAAGTAGAGTTGGCCTTTAAATTCATGACCGATGCATGTCAGTGATAGTTGTTTGTTAAATTGGTTGTGGGATCACTCAGTTTCTAATTCTATATGGAATTGAGAATAGGTTTCGTAGAAAATCTATAGCATGAGTGATCAGGAGCCGATGACTCTTAGATAGAGGACTTTATCTTCAGTAACTCGGGCTTGGACGCCGACAAGGATCGGTGCCCGAGGTGGCCAAGGTAGAGCGCAAGCTAGGCCAGTGCAAGTGGAATAGCACTGCTACCGGTCCCACCGGTTGGTGCTGGGGTTGCGACCTCCAGTGATCCCAGAGTAGACGGGATCTTGCAGTCGTCAGAAGCTATGAGAGATTTGATTGGGTAGTAGGCCTAGAATCAAGCCGTCGCTGGTGCAGTTGCCGCTCAAGTTGCCGCTACTGCTACTGTTGCCGCTGCTGCTGAAGCCGCCCGCGCTACTGCACCTTTCGCTGCACCTGCTGTTGCTCCCGCTGAAGTTCCACTTGGGAATGTGGCTGTTGGAAGGCTGATTCATAAGTTAGTGGAACAATTCTTAAAGCTAAATCTGCTGAGGTTCATTGGTGAAGGAGACCCTGAAGTCGTGTCACTCTGGATCTAGGATCCTGAGAAAGCATTTGCACTTCTAATGTGCAACAAAGAGGAGAAGGTGGTATTGGATGTGTACCAACTTCAAGGCAATGCGAACATTTAGTGGAGAGCCGCCAATGATACAATATTCCCAAAGGGTGTGATCCTAGTGTGGGACACCTTCCTCAGAGCGTTTAACAATCAATATTTTTCGAGTACTGCTCGGGAGCAAAAGATGGAAGAGTTCCAACGTGTCCGCCAAGAGAGTATGACAGTTGACCAGTATGTGGTCAAGTTCATGGAACTTTCACAATACACTCCGAGGTTAGTAGAGGACCCAAGGAAAAAGCCCGAAGATTCAAGAAGGGTCTTCGTTCTGAACTAAAACAACCTCTGTCGTCGTTGGATCTGAATAATTATCGAGAAGTTTACTGCCAAGCTCAAATGATCGAAAGAGGGTTGAACAAGCAAGCTGCCTTGTCTGGGTCGAGGTTTAGTTCATACAGAGAAGGAATCTGTCAAGGAAAGAAACCCGTGATAGAAAGTAGATTCCATATATTGCCTAATGGGAGGGGTAGAATTGGCAAGTCTGGGTCAAGCTGAATTGAGTTATGTCACGCTTGTGGAAGGCGACATGGAGCGAACCAATGCCCTCGAAGGCCGGGCGCATGTTTTGAATGTGGCCAACAGGGTCACATAGCCAGGAATTGTCCTTGGATATATGGGAGACCTTAACAGTTGTTGCCGCCACCACCGTTGGGTCAAATCAAGGGGAATGTACCACAGAATGTATTGTAGGGAGGACAACTTTGGCCCCTAGTTCAAGGCACACTATATGCCATCACTCAAGGTTAGGCAAAGGTTGCACTTGACGTGATCATAGGTATGGTTTCGCTGAACAACCATCCTGCTTATGCTTTATTCGATCTAGGAGCAACACCTTCCTTTATTACTGAGCAGTATGTTAAGTTGATAGAAATAAATCCTGAATTATTGGAATCTATTGTTAGCATATCTACACCGTTAAAGGATAAGATGTTATCTGCTTTGGGTTTCTGGTTGCAAGTTAGAGATTGGTGAGTGAGAGAGGAAAATAGATTTGTTAGTCTTAGCCATGTATGACTTTAATTTGATAATTGACATCACCAAGCAATGAGCTAAAATGGATTGCTATCGCAAGTCGATTTAGTTTTACCCATTAAATGGTGAGAGCTTCAAGTTTGTAGGGAGCCGAGGAGGACCCTCGATTTCCCTAATCTCGTTGCAAGAGGCAACCCGTTTGTTAGACGAGGGTTGTCAAGGTTACCTGGCGACTATCATGGATGTGACAGTTGAGGAACTGAAGATTGAAGATATTTCTGTTGTGCAAGAATTTCCAGATGTTTTCCTAAAGGAATTGCCAAGATTGCTACCAGAGAGAGAAATTGAGTTCGTGATTGAGTTAGCACTCGAGACAGAGCCAATCTCTAAGGCTCCTTACTAGATGGCTTTATCAGAATTGCAAGAACTAAAGGTGTAGATGCAAGAGTTGTTGGACAAGGGATTTATACATCCCAGTGCATCACCTTGGGGAGCACTAGTTCTACTTGTCAAAAAGAAAGATGGTTTGTTGTGTTTGTGTATCGACTATCGCCAACTCAATCAAATAACGATTAAGAACAAGTATCCATTGGCGAAAATCAATGACTTGTTTGATCAATTACAAGGAGCGTCAATATTTTCGAAGATCAACTTGAGGACATGATATCATCAGCTGAGGATTAGGAAAGAGGACATTCCAAAGTCAGTATTTTGTACTCGGTATGGTCATTACGAGTTCACAGGGATGCCATTCGGGTTGACGAATGCTGCAACTGCTTTCATGAATTTGATGAATCGAGTATTCAAGGAATATCTAGATCAATTTGTGATCGTGTTCATCGATGATATCCTAGTGTATTCGAGAAGTGCTAAGGAACATGAGGATCATTTGAGATTAGTGCTCCAGACCTTGAGGATTCATTAGTTGTATGTGATGTAGATATCGAGCTATATCGAGGAGGAGGTGTTAGGGACCCATTATCTATCCCGACTGGTTTGATCACTCAAGCGCGGGCCAAGCAATTTAGGCAAGCTGTTGGCGTCATGATTCGTGATCTTTGGCGTGGAGATGACCTTGGATCAAATCTTGAAAAATCTTGGAAATCTTGGCGTAATTTGATTATTTGTTCACCAAATAGTTAACCAAGTCAAATATATATATATCTTCTTGTTTAGGAATATTTTAGAATATGGCGGATTAGATTCTTAGGGTTGGTTTTAGGGTTTGTGTAGCGGTTAGAAGACCTATGTTAAAGACTGACTGATTTTTTTTGGGACAGATATTTTACTTTAAGAAAAAAATTGAGAGATTCTCTTCTACTATTCTTTTGAGGACTCGACCTTATCGAGGTTCTTTTGTGACGGTCGATTCGACTTATCGAGCGAGATAGTGAATTCTTTCGCTTATGGTGTCTATAACGTTGGTTGGTTGACACGCGTTCATCAATATATCACGTTCACACCAAGGTTGCTAATCACAGGTTCGATTGGAGGTCAAGGTTTCAATTCGCACCATCCAAGCCTTTGTGGAACGATCTTTCCGTAACAATTCACATCATTTGGCAAATATTGAGCGCAAGACTGACCAATATGTAAGGCAAGCCAACAAATGGTGCAAGGAAGTGGTGTTTGAACATGGCGATTGGGTTTGGGTTTGTTGGAGAAATCTTTCCAAAATATTTTGAAGCTGACAAAACGTTTCTTTCAGTCTAAGTCTGGATGTTCGGAGACCGACAGTTTAAAGTCTGGAGACTTTGTATTCTCGATTCTCAAGACTCAAGACTCAAGACTCAAGACTCAAGACTCAAGACTTAAGTCTATTCTCACTGATAGTCTTTCTAATCCAGTGACGAAGGAAATCCAAAGCCGAAGTATATGGTTAAGGATTCGATCCTATCCTCTGGAAAAGATTCTTTGGTTGGATAAATATTTCGGATTCTTTAATTCTTATCTAAGATCGATTGAAGATCCGATGGTCGACGAAATATTCTTGGAATGTTCTATTCTTGGAAACCAAGATCCTGATTGTATGGGCGAACAGGATTGATGGGCTATCATCGATTCCTTAAATAGCTCGGATGATCTTCTTGATTGATTCCGTCCAACGGGTAGATTGGAGGAATTCCTTTGGTAAGTGCCAACGGCTATGATGGCATAAAGGAGTATAAAAGGAAGACGTTCTAGTCGTTTTAAGTGTGTGATCGATAGAAAAATTCCGTAGTCGAAGAACCTTGATTGTTAGTCGATACGGTTCGAGCGAAATTGTATACACAGAGAGTGTTTATACTTGGTGACACCTTGAGCGAGTGTGGTAGATCATCTACACCTAGAAATCAAGGAAGATCAACACTGTAACATCTCTTTGATCATAGTGGAATCCAGCCAATTGGCTGTCAGTGCAGAAGAGTGGACGTAGGCTTGAATCAAGCCGAACCACTATAAACCGCGTGTTCAATTCTCTCTTTCCCTTACTCAGTCTTGCGATTGAATTTTTAATTGTTGCAAATCCTCTAACTGTTTAAATATTGTGCAATCTTCAAGAAAATTTTTTATATACCTATTCACCCCCCCTCTAGGTTCTCGTACTAGCTATATCAGGGTTCAGGTTCATATGCGCAAGGAGTGATTTCCTGAGCAACGACATTCTAAGTTATTACTATGAGGGGATGGACCATTCATGGTGTTGGAAAAAGTTAACAATAATGCATATAAGCTTAATCTTCCACGTAAGTATGGCGTTAGTGCTACATTTAATGTTTATGACTTGACTCTTTTTTATGCAAGTGATGATTTGAGGGCAAATCCTTTGCACGGGGGAGGGAATGATGTGGACATCGAGCCATATTGATGATGAGGTGCTAGGGACCCATTATCTATTCCGATTGGTTCGATCACTTGAGCGCGGGCCAAGCAATTTAGGCAAGTAGTTGGCATCATGGTTCGTGATCTTTGGCGTGGAGATGACCTTGGATCAAATCTTGAAGAATCTTGGAAATCTTGGCGTAATTTGATTACCTGGTCACCAAATATTTGACCAAGTCAAATATATATCTTATTGTTTAGGAATATTCTAGAATATGACACATTAGATTCTTAGGGTTAGTTTTAGGGTTTATGTGGTGGCTAGAAGACCTATATTAAAGACTGACTGAATTTTTTTTTTTTGGACAGATATTTTACTTTAAGAAAAAATTTTAGAGATTCTCTTCTACTGTTCTTTTGAAGACTTGACCTTATCAAGGTTCTCTTGTGACGGTCAATTCGACTTATCAAGAGAGATAATGAATTCTTTCGCTCGTGGCGTCTATAATGTTGGTTGGTTGACATGCATTCGTCAACAAGTCACATTCATACCAAGGTTGCTAATCATAGGTTCGATTGGAGGTCGAGGTTTCAATTCGCACCATCCAAGCCTTCGTAAAATGATCTTTCCACAACGATTCACATCAGTATGCTACGTTTAGTAAATGTGAGTTTTAGTCGACTCGTGTTCGTTCCTAGGCCACATGATTTAAGGAGAAGGAATCTCCGTGGATCCGAGCAAGATTGAAGCCGTGATCAACTAACCGAGACCGACTATTGTGATAGAAATTCGAAATTTTATGGGTTTGGTGGGTTATTATAGACGATTTGTGGAAGGATTTTCAGCTTTGGTGTCACATTTGACAAGACTCCTGAAGAAAGATGAGAAATTTATTTGGTCGGATAAGTGCAAGTATAGTTTCCAAGAGTTGAAGCAAAAGCTAACTACCACACCTGTGTTGATGATTCCATCTGGTCCTGGAGGGTACGGGATCTATAGTGATGCGTCGTTCAGAGGACTGAGTTGAGTGTTGATGCAATATAGTAAGGTTGTTGCATACGCCTCTAGTCAGTTGAGACCTCATGAACTAAACTACTTGACGCATGGCTTAGAACTCGCAGTTATCATATTTGCGTTGAAGATTTGGAGGCATTACTTGTGTGGGGAAAAATTTCAGATCTTCATGGACCATTAGAATCTTGAGTACATATTCTCTCAGAAGGAGTTGAATATGAGACAACATCGATGGATGGAATTGCTAAAGGACTATGATTGCAATATTTTATATCATCCAGGAAAAACGAATAAGGTCATCGACGCTTTAAGCTGAAAGTCGCCAATTGCTCACCTATTGGTTAAGAAGTGGAATCTAATTAAGCGAGCTCGAGATTTAGTGTTCAAATTTGAGGTAGGCCACCTTTCGAATCTCATGGCCACCTTCAGAATTGAGCTGAATGTGCAGATTAGAATCAAGCTACTTCAGCCGATAAACCTAAATGTTTAGAAAATTTTACAAGAGGATATTGAAGAAAGGAAAGTTGACTTTCAGGCTTCTAATGATGGAACACTGAGGTTTCGAGGACGTTTAGTTGTACCTAATGATGTGAAGCTTAGGGAGGATATTTTATTAGAAGATCATTGTAGTAGTTATAGCATTCACCTCAGAAGTACCAAGATGTATCAGAATCCGCGTCAATATTATTGGTGGTCGGGTATGAAGGCGAACATTGCCAAGCATGTCGCTAAGTGTTTGACGTGTCAACAAGTTGAAGCTCAGCATTGCAAGTCAGGTGGACTGTTGCAACCTCTTGATATCCTAGAATGGAAATGGGAGCATATCATGATGGATTTCGTAATCGGATTACCAAGGAGTTAGAGGGGTAATGATTCTATTTGGGTAATAGTCAACATGTTGACAAAGTCGGCTCATTTTATTGCAGTGCAAAAAGATCTTGACTTGGATAGGCACGTTGAGTTGTACTTGCGCCAGATAGTTCGATTGCATGGAGTGTCGGTTACGATAACGTTAGATCGAGACTTGAGGTTTACCGTCACTTTTTGGAAAAGCTTGCAAAATGCTCTAGGTATGAAGCTTTAGTATAGTACGACATATCATCCTTAGACGGATAGTCAGTCTGAGAGGACAATTCAAACCCTTGAAGATACGCTGAGAGTTTGTGTACTGGACTTTAAAAGAAGTTGGGAGGAACAACTTCATCTCGTAGAATTCGCTTACAACAACAGTTATCAACAAAAAATTCAAATGGCTTCATTTGAAGCATTGTATGGTAGATCGTGCAGAATATCAGTGTGTTGGGATGAAGTTGGAGAGAGAAAGATTACAGACTTAAAGTTGGATCAACAATTAGTGGATGTCGTGGCAGTTATCAGAGACAGATTAAAGACCGTTTAGAGCCGTTAGAAAAGCTATGGTGATAAGCGTCGAAGGCCATTGGAATTCCAAGTTTGTGATCGCGTTTTCTAAACGTGTCACCAATAAGGGGAACTTCGTGCTTTGGCAAGAAATGAAAGTTGAGTCCGAGGTACGTAGGTCCATTTGAGATTCTGGAAAGAATTGGGATACTAGCATATCGTTTTGCATTACTGCCAAGGTTGGCGCAATTGCATAACGTCTTTCATGTGTCGATGTTAATGAAGTATGAGCTTGACCCGACCCACATGCTTAATTTTGAGGAATTGGACGTGGACAATAGAGTGTCGTATGTGGAAAGCCCGATTCAGATTGTGGATTGCAAGGAGCAGGTCCTGTGCACAAAGACCATCCCGATGGTCAAAGTGGTCTAGTAACACCATAAAACAAAAGGAGCAACATGAAAAATTGAGGAGTCAATGAGACGACTGTACCCCCACCTTTTTGGTTAAAGATTGTAATAGGTTTAAATTTCGATGGTGAAATTTTTATAAGAAGAGAAGAGTTGCGACAGCTTGAATTTTCAGATTTTGTTTTCGATTAAATAAATCGAGCATTTCATCGATGCGCCTATAGTATTATTCTCTTAGCTGATTACTCATGAGATAACTAGATTATTTAGGGAAATCATTAAGAGATTTTAATGCAATAGACTTGAGAATTCGACTAGGAATTGATTTCTTGACTGTGTTGATCTGCAAGGCTCATTACGGCATTGTCAAAATCGATCGGGGATTAGAGATAGGTTGACTCGACTAAGATATGTGATCAAAGTGTGGGTGATTCCATCTGATTGCAAAATTCTTGTCGATTTGTACTAAACTGATTTTTCTATCGTTTTAGTACTCGATACTCGTAGTTGAAATCTCGAGATTTTCACGACAACCGAGGGTCATCAATGTGTCGAAGATGTACAGTATGACTCGAGATAAATCGATCACAGGTCAATTGCACCAAAATTCCTAAAAGTTACCCGGTAGACTAGGTTACACTAAAATCGCATCGGATTGAAATTAACCACAAATTTGAATCCGATTTCAGAAATTGAAAGTTTTGTTATGTCACGATATATTTTAGGGACGTCGACTTATCCTCCGAAGGATTTTCGAAGATTCCGAGATTATTATGGAAAATCGTTTCGGACGATTTGGAAATTAATAGAAATTGGAACGGGCTGAATCAAAGGGAAATTTGAACTTCCAAGCCAAGCCTTTAGGTGTTGGGGACTTGCAGAAAATTTTATGGAATTTTTCTTCATTGAAATTAGACCCCGATTTGGAGAATTGAGTGAGGAAATTGAAGTTTATATGGTGAAATTCGGAACTTTGGCAAGGGGCTGCAATTTTGACATTTGAATTAGCTCAATTGTGGAATATTCTTGTTGGAAAGTAAAGGGGGACAAGCATTAAATTAAATGGCTAAGTTCTTGACTTTTGGCCCCCTCCATGACTTCTCCAACACCAACCAGCTGCTCTCCATTTTCTTCGTCGTTCCTATCTTCTTCATGACTTCGACCTTCTGATTTTGCTTCGCTTTCATTTCCTTTTCGTCGACGTAGCTAGCCTCATTTCATCTCTACCGTTTGCCCCTCCATGCACTGAGTTTCCTTCCCTAGCCGTTGCCACCTACCCACCATCTTTGGTCAACCTTCCAGCAACGAAGACCACTTGCCTTCTCCATTGAGCGAGCGCGCCTACCACTCCATGCAAGCATTTGTTCCACCATCTCCTGTCCTCCACTAAAAGAACCGTCCGCAGCTTTCAACGCCAGTGAAGCCTGAGGCCCATGATCGACCAACCTGCAGCCCGGCATCTCCATCGAAGTTTCTGCTTCATTCCCCGTGTCTTCTTCCCACACGATCAACCAACCTACAACCCATCAACGATCGAGGCAAACCTTGCTGCCAGCTCATCCTCTCCAGCGTCAATGACTGGAGCAGCTTTTGCTTTGCTGCGGCCTTTGCTGTTTCTTTCTTTAGCCAAGTTGAAGTCGAAGTCTAGCCCATTTGGAACAAGCTCAACCCGTGAGCTTCAGTCCCTCGAGCCCTTGCTGCTTCTCTTGCCAGGCCCAGCTCAGCTAGCCCATTTCTAGTTTAGTTGAAGCCCTCAATTCAGCCTTGGTTCAGCAGCCCACAAAATTTTCTTGTTTAACCCACACAATTTCGACCAGCCCATCTTGAAGCCAAATCAAGCTCAACCTAGCAATTTGAAGCCCAAGCAAGATCAGCCCAATCTTGATGCCCGCAAAGCAACCCAAGCTCGAAGCCAATCCCAGCATTTGTTGTGGGCTTGCAAAGTGTGACATCCGATTTTCCAATCCTATTTTCAATAAATTGAGACGGGCATTTCGTTGACACGCATATAGTTCATTTCCTTGAGTCGGCCACTCATGTGAAAACTAGTCTATCGGGTGAAGTCGTTAAGAAATTCTAATGCATCAGACTCGAGAATTTGACCAGGAAGCGACCTTTCGATCGAGCTAATTTGCAAGGGTCATTACGACACAATTAAAAATCGATTAGAGATTGGAGATAGGTCGACTTGATAGAGGCATGTGATCAGGCGTGGGTGATTCCACCAGATTACACAATCCTTGTCGATCGGCACTGGACCGACTTTTCTGTTGATTGGGTACCCTGTGTTCGTATTTGAAACCTTGAGATTTCCCCGACAACCGAAAGTCGCCAATGTTTCAAAGATGTACATCGTGGCTTGAGATGATCAACCACAAGTCAAATGCATGAAAATTTCTAAAGGTTACCCGGTAGGTTGGGCCGCGCTAGTATCGTGCCAAAGTGAAATTAACTGTGGAATTGAGATCGAATTCAGAAATTGGAAATCTGGGTGTGTCACAAATCTTTTTAGGAACATTGACTTATCTTTGAAAATTTTTTCATGCAATCAGAGTTTTTAAGCAATTAAATTAGAAAATGGCTAATTTGGCTCGAGAAATTAGTGGGCCCACTTTTGGTCGTACTTTTAGGATTTAAGTTGGTTCTATGGACAAGTGAAAATGTGAATTAAAGTGTGGTGACATTTGATTAATTTTATGGACTTTAATTGGACTAAGTTGGAAGAGAATCGATTGGAAATTAAAGACTTTGATGTACAAAGAAATGGACCCCGGCAGAAATTGATTTGGACCCATTGAAATATGTTGTAAAGTAAATGAGTTAGTGGATGATGACATCATGGAGTGATGTCATGGTGGGTGGCCCATTTGGTGGAGATCTTGACAAGTGGAGGGGTGGATTTAATCCCCCAAAAAGTGAAGGGCCCCACCACTTCTTCTTCAACCTTGAGAAGAGAGAGAAAAGGGGGGGGGGAGGACGTGTGATTGGCAGGCCAACCGCACGCCCGACCGGCCGCCCTCCACCTGCCCGCTCGTCACCGCCGGTGCTGTAGCCGCCTCGCGTGACCGCGCGGCACCCCGCTCCCGCGCGCGCCTCGCCTCGCCGTCTCGCCCGTCACCGCCTCGCCCGCGCGAGCCGCGCGCCGCACACCCCCTTCACCACTTGCTCGGTCGCTCGTCGCCGTCGCTGCCCGCACGCCATCGTCGCCGTCGCCGTTGCCCTCCGCCGTTCGCCGCTGTGCTTCACGCCATCGCTCCACCGCTGCTCCGCTCATCTCGGTTTCCCTTCTTGCCCAGTTCTGGAGCTGCTGTCCAGCTTCGTTTTGGCCAGCATAGGCCACGGTTTGGCCACCTCCAACCACCGTCGACCTTACCGGAGCTCCGCCCGAGCTGCCTCCCCTCTCCTCCGCCGTTCCTCCGCTCAAATCGGCGCCGGATCCGCCCCAAACCAGCAGCGAGCAGAAGGTTGCAAAAATGGGTATGCAGCGGATGTTTGGCCCGTTTTGGCCGCCTTCCCGAGCCCGGATGCTCGGCCCGCTTTGAGGAAAATTGTTCTCCTCGGCGTCCCCGTCGTTTTGGTCTGCTCGGCTCGCTAATCCGGTGAGTTTAACTCACTAAATCTTGATTAGACGGTTAATTATACCATAAGTGTGCTTAGTCTAAGTTAAGCAAGTTTAGGTGGATATTTTAGTTTATTTAATTGTGATTTGGATTAAAAGGTTTATTTAATTTAAAGTGTGTTTAATTAAAGGCTAAGATAGTTTATTTGATAATAAACCTTGATGGGACATAATAGGGTTTTACTTTTGAATTATTTAATTGTTTCGAAATTCTGGAAATTATAATATTATATTATATTCCGAAATTATTAAAATATTATTATTTATTAAAAAAAACGGAAAAATTATTTTTGACCCCGGTTGCTCAGAATTTCGTGCCGATCGCTGCTGTGTGTTCGGATTTTGAAATTGATGGTTGGATATTATAAATTGAGCGTGGATGATGAAAAATATGAATATTATTATTTAATTAATTTTCAGAATAAATTTAATTATTTATTAAAATTCAAAAATTTCGTCGGGACCCTAAACTCTCAGAATTTCGTGCCGATCGCTGCTGTGTATTTAGAATTTGAATTTGATGATTGATTGTGGCAAATTGAGTGTTGATTGTGATAAATATGGATTTTATTCATAAAATCCCAAGTGTCAAGTTCGACATTGAAATTGGATTGTTAATGGCTAATATCGTAATTGGATTATGTGAGTGAAATGTAAAGTATCCAAGGATCGGTATCGAATTGTCGTGTGCTAGTTGAAAGGCTCGGGTCGCAGTAGTGGCTAGGCCGATTGGATCCTTATTCTTTTAGAATTCCGTCAAGAGAATGACGTGGCTTGGTCGCAGTAGTGGCGAGATCGACTGGACCTTTATTCTTCTAGAAATGCTGTCGATAGAACGACGTGGCTTGGTCGCAATAGTGGCGAGACCGACTGGACCTTTATTCTTCTAGAAATGCCATCGATAGAATGACGTGGCTTGGTCGCAGTAGTGGCGAGACCGACTGGACCTTTATTCTTCTAGAAATGCCGTAATGTTAGTAGATATCTGACCTGCGAGTAAGCTATGCTATTGTGTGGCAGTGAATAATAATTGTGATGCGTGCTAAGTGCGATCGTGATTTATATGAAAGTGATGGCGTTCCAATTGTTTGAATTATTATTACTACCTGAAATTGTGTGATACAATTGTGCTAACCTGCAGGAAGGAATTGAGGCGGGGTAAGTTCTCTGTGTGATGTGGCTAGGCCACCCTTGGGCGTATTTTCTTTCTAATAGGGGTTTAGGGGGTTGAACTTGCTGAGACGTCGTCTCAGTGGTTATTGAATAACCATTTCAGGTCCCCGGTGGGCGGAGCGGCCAGATAGCTTTGGTTGGCCTTGAGGAGTTGCAGAGGTGAAGTCATAAGGATTGGAGAGCGTGTCCGACTTGTAGGTCGTAGGACAGTTCATTTTTTTTTAGAGTCAATCCTTTGTAGACTTTTGGCTGTAGGCCTTCGTCTGTAACTTCGTTGGTTTAGTTAAGTGATTGGTTGTGAAATTGTTTCCTGCTTTTCTATCCCGTATTTCATTGTCAGGGGTTTTATAATACGTTACGCTTGCGCATTAATAAATGAATGGGGTCGGCGACACTACCTGGGAATGTCGCATTTGCATGACCATGGTGGGATGTTGGCGCGCTCGGGGTTCGGGGCGTGACACAAAGCATTTGGGCTAGGTCCGAGTGTCCGTCGATGGCGTCGAAAATTTGGATTTCAACTACCGTCGCGCCATCATCGTGGCGATCCGGTCTTCGCATTAAACTAGTGAGTTTAACTCACTAATCCTCTCTTAGTAGGTTAATTATGTTTAGTGGTTGATTAGTTTAGGCTAACATGTATTAGGTGGTTATATTATATTAAATTAATGAATTTAATTATTTACCGATGCATGTTAGGTGAATAGTTAGTGCAATTAGAGCCTAGACAAGCTCTAATATTTAACTAAAGTGGTTCGGTAATTTTCCGGACCCGTCTCGACTTCCAATTAGGCTTTTCCGAGCCTAAGTCTATTTATTGGTATTTATTTATTAATTTTCATATTTATTTATTTATTTATTTTTCGAAAATTCAACTAGGATGGACAGTGACCGGAACTTCGTGCTGATTGTAGTGGTGCTTTCTGTTTATTTAATTGAGTACTGGTTGGTGAAAATTGAGCGTAATTAATGAATATGGAGAAATATCCTAAAATTGAGAAATGTTGGTATTTGATGGGAAAATGACCATAAGAGGTTGTGAGTTGAACCTAGAAAGCCGTCGAAGTATGGTTGTGCCAATTGGGCTGAGGCTCGCCACCGAATTTGGAATCGATTATGCCCTTTTGGGCCGTGATTTGTCACCTAATCAAGGTTGTGCCCTTTTGGGCCGTAATTTGCCACCTAATAGAGATAGCGCCCTTTCGAGTCGTGATTTACCACTTGATGGAGGTCGTGCCCATCGAGCTGTGATTTGCCACCTGATAGAGGTCGTGCCCATTAGGCCGTAATCTGCCACCTAATAAAGGTTGTGCCCATTGGGCCGTGATTATCACTAAAAATAGGTTGTGTCCTTAGAACCGCAAATTATAGTTGAGAATTTTATAGACTCTGCTCGTTGAGCCGTGATTGAGAATTGAGATGGGATAATTGAAATGACTAGGGAGTGGTCTTGATGACATGTAATCGATTGAGTCGATTGATCGATGGTTTAATTTGTTTGATTGGATGATGTGCTTGTCAGTATTTATGATTTGAACTGACTTGCAAGAAGGAATTAAGGCCAAAGTAAGCCTTTGACTCGTGGTTGCTCTTAGGCAGCTCCTAGGGCATATTTTCTTCCTAATCAGGTTTTAGGGAGTAGAACTCACTGAGATGTTGTCACACCCCGTTGTGGGATAACATTTTCAAGTCTCTAGACGGTGGTCGTGGAGAACTTGAAGTCTTGGAGTTTGAGGAAGTGAAGGAAACAGAATCGGCAAACTTGTCTGAGTTGTTAGTCATAGGACAGTCCCTTTTTGATTAAGCCGATATTTTTGTAAGTGACATAATGTTGTAAATAAACTTGTGTGTTTATAAAAGGTTGGTTTTGGTTTGAAAAATTTATGGCTCTACTTTAATATCGTATTGTTTTATTGTCTAGGGATTATTTATATGCTTCCGCGTGCGTATTAAAACCAATGGGTCAGCGATGCGTCTTGAGACATCGCTATTATATCAACCAAGCAGGGATGTGCATGTGCTCGGAGGGTCGGGACCTGACAAAATAAAAGAGAAAATAAAAAGAAAATAGTTTGGTTTTTGTTATTGAGCTGTTCTCGAGAATAAGGTAATTTTTCATTACTTCTTGATTGTATTTTTAATATATTACCCATAATAAAAATGTACAAATCGAGTTTCTATTCTATGTTTATTTTGGAAAAAAAAAAAAGGAAACATGAATGTTATGCAACAATAGTCTCTTAAGGGTTGCATGGGAATTCAGTTCCCTTATTCTTTTGTTCTTTTGCTCCCTAGAACAAAATAATAATAATAATAATAATAATAATAATAATAATAATAATAATAATAATAATAATAATAATAATAATAATAATAATAATTCAATTAATTTTTCTATTTCCCAAAATAGAAAAGTGGAAGAGAAATAAACTTGGAATAGAAACAAGTAAAAAAAAAAAACTTCTTGTTCCTAGGAACAATTTATAAAAATAAGTCATTTTTTTCTTTTCTATTTTTCTATTTTTATTCTTCTTGTAGCCCTTGAATCCGCTGCCGCCCACGGCCACCATCGGCCGTTGACCATTGTCAGATCACCGGCGCTTGACTATGATTGCCGGCTGCCGGCAATAGGGCAGTGAGAGGCGACAATCGGCGATTAGCAAGAAAGAAGAAAAAATGAAAAATATAAAAATTTATGGATCATACCAAACGTATTCCTATTCTTTTTCTATTTCGAGAATAAAAATTTTGTATAGTTATCAAACATATTATTTTACTCAAATTTTTTTTCTAAGGAATAGAAATAGAAAAGAACTATTTTTTAAAAGAAGTTATTCCTCAAAACAAAAATATTACCATTTGCATCCTTAAAATGTTTGGAACACCACTCAGCCAATGGTATACCTTATGGAGTATGTCAATATGTGCAGCTCTCCAAATGTTGAACTTGAACCTTGACTAGAGACTTTTACTTTTTTGATTTTTGAGTTGATTTAGTGGGCATTTGCCTTGTCCCTTTCTCTGGTTGGAAAAAACAAAAGTTTGGAAAATGTAAGGAAGCAACCCTGAAGAAGGTTGGCAACCATCATTGATTCATTTGTTGTGGGCTTTCATTATTAACCAGTCGATATTGTGATTAAATTTGACAGTCGCATCATTTACAAATGAAGTATGATTTCAGGACCAATGTGGGCCGCAAATGATAACGTTTATATTTCCGAGAACAATTTCTATTAGGAAATAATTTTTTTTTTTAATTTTTGTTCACTGGACAAGTTTCTAAGCAAAATAATGCATTTGATTATTGTACAAAATTTCTATTTTTGAAATGGAAATGTGTTTGGTACTACCTCCAAAGTTTTTGAGGCTTGAGAAGTACCATCAGATTCATAGGACGAGACGTGACTTAGAATTTCTTTTAAGTTTTTAATAATTTATTATATTTTTCTCTTTTTTTTTTCCTTTCTTCTTCTTTCTCTAGTTGGTCGTTGGCCTTGGCTATGGCTAACTACTGACCAACCAAACGAGAGCCAACAAGGTCGCCTTGAGCCTCGTCATGGCTAGGCGAGGCTACGTCAATCTCACAGCGGCTGGGTGAGGCTTAGGGTGCCCTCATCTAGCTAGTCAATGGTCAGTTAGGGGAAGAAGAGGAGGAAGAGACAAAGAAAGAAAAGAAAAGAGAGAAAAAGGAAAATAATTTGGATTTCATTATTGAGCTCTTCTCGAGAATAAAGAAGTAATTTTTCCTTACTTCTTGATTGTATTTTAAATATATTCCCAAGAATAAAAATGTACACAATCGAATTTCTATTCTATTTTTATTTTGAAAAAAAAAAGAAAGAAAAGGAAACATGAACGTTATATGATGATAGTCTCTAAGGGGTTGCATGGGAACATTTCTATTCCCTTATTGTTTTGTGCTTTTACTCTTTGGAACAAAAAAAATAATAGAAATCCATTTGATAATGTCAATTAATTTTTTTATTTCTCAAAATAAAAAAGTGTTGGGGAAATAGATTTGGAATAGAAATAAGAAGTAGAAAAAAATAATTTATTGTTCTTGGAAACAATTTATAGAAATAAGCCATTTTTTCTTTTCTATTTTTCTATTTTTATTCTTCCTTGCCGCGGCTGTCGCCCTTGGATTTGCGGCCACCACCAACCATTGTCAAATCACCAGCGCTTGATTGAGACTTCTACTTTTTTTTTTTTTTGACTTGATTTAGTGGGCATTTGCCTTATCCCTTTCTTTGGTTGGAAAAAAATGAAAGTTTGGAAAATGTAAGGAAGCAATGTTGAAGAAGATTGGCACCCATCACTGATTTGCGTGTTGTGGGCTTTCATTATTAATCAATCAGCTACATTCATCACTATTATTGACTTCTTCTTCTTCTTCTTCTTCTTCATCTTCTTCTTTAGTTGGAAAAAATGAAAGTTTGGAAAATGTAAGGAAGCAACCCTGAAGAAGATTAGCACCCATCACTGATTCGTGTGTTGTGGGCTTTCATTATTAACCAATCAGCTACATTCATCACTACTCTTATTGACTTCTTCTTCTTCTTCTTCTTCTTTGGTTGGAAAAAAACAAAAGTTTGGAAAATGTAAGGAAACAACCTCGAAGAAGATTGGCACCCATCATTGATTCGTGTGTTGTGGGCTTTCATTATTAACCAATCAGCTACATTTTTTTTTTGGGCCATAGGAATCGCTTTAACCGACAGCTATGCGTAAACCAATTAGCTACATTCATCACTACTCTTATTGACTTCTTCTTCTTCTTCTTCTTTGGTTGGAAAAAACGAAAGTTTGGAAAATGTAAAGAAGCAACCCTGAAGAAGATTGACACCCATCATTGATTCGTGTGTTGTGCACTTTCATTATTAACCAATCAGCTACATCTTCTTCTTCTTCTTTTAATTTAACATTTAAGATGAACGAGTCAAAAATTAAAAAGAAGTGTGAAATAAAATATGTTAAGCTGCTCATATTTACATCATAGTATAATAAAATAATTTTTATTGAGAATCTCGCATATTAATCTATTATTGAGTGGTAGCACTAGTGAAAATTGAAAATGATCCCTTAGACTCATTGAAGAAAGTTATAAATTTTTTGTTACGATTGTAAGTTGTGTAAGAGAAATTCCACATCCGAGAATTAATGTATTGTAGAGCAATTAATATATTTTAATTGACCCAAAACTCATTGTCTTGAAAGTAAATCTAACTGGATCTATTTGATAGGTTTAAACTTGGCATTCTTCTTAGGTAAAGGTATCAAGCTTCATACTTCAATCACCCGAACATGACTCTTTGTGGCAAAGTCCAATCATTGGCATTTACATGTATAAAAGAATTGTGGCAAATACATGAATCTGATCTGCCACGCATGTCTATTGAAGATATAGACATTTATACATGATGGGCTTAAACTTGTCATTCTCTCTGGGTAAAGGTATCGAACTTGGTACTTTAATCACCTGTACATGACTCTTTGTAGCAAAGTCCAGCCATCAGCATTTACACGTGTAAAAGAATTGGGGTCAAATACATGAATCTAATCCCAACAACACACCCTTGTTGACCGCGTATTAAAAAAAAAAAAAAAAAAAAAAGAGATTCCTGACCCTACACAACTGGGCACTCTTAAAGTAAGGTGAATGATATTGAACTTTGACTTACTGAAAAGAAGGTGAGATCATTAAATAAGGATACTCTTATGATTAGTTCTTGCATTGAAATTGTTGAGATTAGAGATTCTTAAGAACTGCTCTGAAATTTATCCCGGGATGTTAATGCTTTCCGAGGTGTGGAGATTCTAATTCCGTCGACAACTCAGGTAGCTCTCTTTCAGCATTGCAGCCGAGCAAGATTGTCTAATGATATTCTATATATAAGGAAATTGGAAGAGCCAAAAAGGAATGTTGACCCAAGAAAAGAAGAAGATGTGATTGAGTCAAGGGGGTTTATTAAGTCTGTTTGTTTCGAGTGATCGCATAACATTTTTTTACTCATTTATGTTTTGACTATTATATACAATCAAGCAAAGAGAGAGAGAACAAGTCTTCGTTGTGTTTTTTTTTTGGATCTGATGGTAAGTCTTCGTTGTTTAGTCTTCAGTGAAAATTAGTCTTTGTTGCTTAGACTACCGGATGGTGTTTGTAGTTGTCAGAACCATCACACATTTCTTTCGATTCCCAATTCCCAGGTTAGCAAGACAAAGACTTGAATGACTGTGAATTGATTCCTTTGGTGGAACTAAGTGCATGCGTAAATTTTCCGTAGTGTGATCCGGCAATGACAGGTCGAGCCTTCTAGATGAAAAAGGAAGATAAAAACTCGATTACATCGAGTCCCATGTTCATAAAATTCCAAAAACAAATTAATATGTTGAACAAGTAATATAATAATGAGAAAGAATATCGTCTCATAGAAATTGATGATTAACAAATAAATTAAATATTTAAAATTGACTAATTATAAATTTTATCTAATATATCAAAATAAAATTGAGAATAAATTAAAATTAACAATCTTAGAAACAAAATTTCAGAACTAAATGAAGTAAATAAATCAAATAAATATGTTAGAGCACTCGATTTCATCATAACCATTAAATTGAAATTTTCAGATTATTATGCATACAAGAATGATATCAAACATATGATGACGAAATTTTATAATCTATTTATTTTCCTATCTCTAGGTATAGCAAGCTTACTCTATTTATCAATTCACCATATCTTTCTGTGAATTTAAATAAATATAAGTGCATTAAAATCCGTGAACATTCCTTGTTATAATGAATCTTTTGAATAACCTTATTATTAAAAGCCACACAAATAACATGGTATATCTGTATCCACATTTAGTTCATGATTATATATTATAAAAACACCTACAAATTATCACTCAGTCTCAAATATGCACATTAGATCATTCAATTAGCCACAAAAGCATTAAGCACAATAATGTATAACTAATATGAATGAAATCACTTGCAAAACATTAAAAAAAAAACTAAGAAATTCATATCATTAGGGTCAAGCTATATCGTAGCCCTAGCAAAAGAAAATTAGAACATAATAAAAGAAGAAATGATACAAATTATGGGTGGCGTTATTTTCACCCTTTATATCACTAAATCTATCCAATTTTCACCAAAAAGACAATATGTCCTTTATTATTCAATTGCAATTTATATTTGTGGTCCCAAATTTATTTACTTCTCTTTTTGAAGCATTTCTATATCTATGTAGGATTTACTTACCATAATTAATAATTTCATATGTTTAGATTGTGTTTATTGTAGATTTTTCGTGTATTTCAAAGGCCCAATGTTTATTATTATTATTATTATTATTATTATTATTATTATTATTATTATTATTATTATTATTATTATTATTATTATTATTATTATTAGATATTACTTCCATGAGAGTATGTTTTGTAGAAAAGACATCTAGTTCTTTTTTACGTTGCTGATTGAATTCATAGATAAATTAAGTAGATGAAATTTAATTAAATTACCACATTGCATAAAGTGATTTTTTTTTTAAACATAAGATCATTGTTTTGGACTAACAAAAATTAATATTATGTATGAATTGTTAACGAAAAAAATATATAAAGATATGTCATTGTGCACAATGTTTTTAGTGTGTTCCTAGATATTCCTCGAACATCTTACGTGCATAAAATTATATCGTTAATATAATAAGGAAAAAAGATAAATTCTTTGATATAGTAAATAAGGAGAATTGATATATATTTCAGACTAGTGAAATTAATAAAAGTTTCATCAAGAAAGTGAGCTTTTGTGATAAAAAGAGCAAAAACAATTTACAAATTACTATAAGATCAATGATGAAGAATAAAATTTTTAGTTTCAATTATATATTAAAAAAAAATGTCTTTTTACCTTACTATAAGTGACACAATTTTACATAAAGCATGTAAACTGTTATTGGAATATATTATAATGCACTTTTCTTTAATATACTAAAAAAATATGTGAACTACTTAATTATGGTAACTAACCTAAATAGAAAAAAAAAAAAGTGGTATCATCAATTTTAAACTGCAATTGAAAGATTGAGTGCAGTCTTATCTTTTTAGTATAAATGGGAGTGGATAAATTTTTTTTTAGGTAGTGGAAATAGCGTTGCCCTAAATTAAACCCAACATCTTGAATCGAAAAACAAGAATTCTATCACAACTTTGTATTCTCTCCAAAATACTTGAAAAACTCTCTAAATAATGAAAAAATATCTAAAAGTAAAATGATCAATACCACAAAAAATTCCAAACTAGTACATCTGTGATAAATATACCCCAAATGACCACAAAAAACCTCAAACTCATATTTGACCCATTTAACCTATTTTAACCCATATTCATGCAGTGTAAATCAAGTGACCCATACCCGACCCGAACCATACCGAACCCATACCCGACCCGACTCATATTGCTAAAACCTATTAATATTCTAGAAAAACCCACCTCTACTACATACTAGTTAGATTAAAACTTCGAATTAAATTGAAAATAGTAAGCAAAATTAAAAAAAAATTAAAAAAAAAAACCTATAAATTGAAATATTTATAAAAAAAAAATTAAACCATACACATTCTTTTCTTATTTGAAGTGAATATACCATTGAATAACTAAAAACTGTAACGTGAAAATATTTTAACTAAACCTAAAAAAGCTCATTTTTATTATTTTTTTATAAAAAAAATATTGTTAAAACATTTTTATGCAATATAAATTTTTTAACAATTTTTATGCAATACAAACATAATGGAAAAATTTTATAATTCCTTTTAAAATATTTTTAAAAAATCGAATTTTAATTTTTTAAATATATTAATTAATAATTTTAATATTTAAAAATATATTTTTATATTATATATTTTTAAAACATAAATTTTAATTTTTAATAATTATTTTTTCTTTTTCTCTTTTCTCTTTTCTTTTTTCTTCTTCTTCGGCTAGCTTCTGGCCACGATGATAGTTGGCGACCGGCCACAGATGAGATCGAGCTTGTCAGTGTCCTAGCATTGGCTAGCCTTTGCTTGACGCTAGCAAGCTCAAGTCTCACCAATCATCAGCAAGGCTCAAGCCTCACCAGATTTGGGGAGGCTAAGGCTCTGCCGGCATCGAGCGAGGCTTGATCTCGTCGATCTGGCAAGGCCGAGGCCCCGCCCGATGCCGACGAGCTCGAGTCTCCCCAAATTTGGCAAGGCTCAAGCCTCGCCAGTCGTCGATGACCTTGAGCTCGCGTGTCGGTGACCTCGAGCCTCGCCTGGCCTGTCGCCAGCTGGCGGTCGGTCATTGCCTTGCCAACTAGCGGCTTAGGAAGGAAGAAAAAGAAAGAAAAAAGAAAAAAGAAAAGAAAAGAAAATTGAAATATGAAAAATAATTATAATTTCATTTTTTATATAAAAAAAACATTTTTATAAAGTTAAAAAAGGGAAGGCCATGGCCCATGGGTTCAAAGTGGGTTTCTTAGGGCGTGCATGGAAACGTTCTAAAAAAACGTTTCTGGAACACTTCTGTACTTTTTTTGTTCCTGGGAACAAAAAAAGAACATAAACGCGTTTGATTGCGTTTCTGTACTTTTTTTGTTTTTTTGTTCCCGGAACAAAATTGAAGCAAAAAAAGGAAACACAAAAAAGTTGTTTTTGGAGAAAAGAAACACTTCTTCAGAAATGCTTTTCTCTTCTTCTCTCTCTTCTCTTTTCTTCTTCTTTTCTTCTTCTTTTTTTCTTCTTTTTCCTTTGGCCGGTCGCCGGCCTCGGCCATGGCCGGTGACCGGCCGTCGAGGGCCGGCGACACCCTCGAGGGTCGGGGACCTAGCCGGAGCGTCGCCGGCCCCCGGCGAGGCTTGGCCTCGCCCGTGCCGGCGACACCGAGCCTCGCCTTGGCTGTGCGAGCTCGGGCTCGCCCAGATCCGGCAAGGCCGAGCCTCGCCCAACCACGGCGAGGTTGCCGGCCCCGTCGGCCGGTTGCCGGAGGCCGGTGACCGGCCGAAAAAAGAAAAAATAAAAAAGAAAGGAAAAAATGAAAAGTAAAATAAAAATGTTTAAAAAATTAAAAGAAACAAAAAAATAATAAAATTTACCAAACGTGTTTCTATTCATTTTTTATTCCCGGAACAAACGTTACCAAATGCGTTCTTTTGTTCAAAAATTGTTCCCCAGAATAGAAACACTTTTTTTTGTTTTTGTTTCCTGAAACAAAAAAAGAACAGAAACGTTACCATTCACACCCTTAATAACCCGAGACCCATTTCTTTTTGTGTTTTACTTTCCTAGACTCATTTCTGACCCATATTTAACTTTCACTTGATCCATATATGACCCATTTAATTAAAAATGGGTCATGATATGGGTTTATGACCCATTTTGCTAGCTCTAGCATACAACCTCTAAAAAATTATTAATAATTATGACAAAATCTTATAAGTTTGCTTTTCATTTCTCTTTCCACTAATGTCCAAAAAATCAATAAGACTTTTCTCAGTTTGTATTATACGGTATAAGGCTGCGCTAAGGATGGGATAACAGTAACTTTAAGCTTAGATCTAATTAGAGCCCATAGTACTATTCATAATTTCACTCATTCAAGATAATTTTTTTTCCACCACTTATCATCATTCTTCATTTTTATTTTATTTTTTTGCATTGCTATATGGTGGAGTTCCTCCCTATATCCCTCTCAAAACATGAATATTTTTAACTTATTAAGTATCCAAAAGCTCACTCAATTGATAATTCGATAGGGAAAAAGCAATTTTTTAAATGATACATCCTGAACAACCATAGCAATCAAATTATTTCCATGCTCCGCCCTTTCTCCCAAATTTCTACTATGGTCAAATAAACTTTTATCCTAAAAATCAATGTGTTCATAAGGTGTGGGACAATGATATAATTTGGTAAAATCAAGTTAAAAATATGTGGGTCTTAATAAAAGATTAGGTAAGAATTAAGGCTCTACTAGATCTGGTAAAATCAAGTTAAAAATATGTGGATCTTAATGAAAGATTAGATAAGAATTAAGGCTCTACGGATGACTAGAGATAAATAAATAGGGTTGGCTAGGAATGGGGGTAAGCACGGTTCCCGGTTCTTAAAGGATCAGTTCCGGTTCCGGTTCTCGATTCTGGTTCCGGTTCCCATCAGAATCAAAATTGGAACCGGTCGCAGAACCGGAACCGAGAACCGGAACCGGAACCGGTCGCAAAACCGGTCGAGGAACCAATTAGTTAGGGTTCCAAAAGGAGCCCCCCTCCCCCACTTGGCGCTTCCAAGTCCTAGAAAAGAAAGTGCTGCAAAGAACTCAACTTAGTCTCACGCTGCTGGACGCCGCTCGCCCCAAGGCCACCACTGCTGGATGCCAGTCATCGACGTCGCTTGTGCGAATCCTCACCGCTTGACGCCCGTTGCTGCCGTGCTTCGCCTTTTCCCATCGCCAACACCGCTCTGACTCTTGTCCGCCGCAACTACTCGACGCAGGCAGATCTGAGCCGAGCTCGTCTTCGCTCGCAACCCACCGCCTCTACTCAGCACCAGAAGCCCCGACGCTCCTGCTGCTAGGTCCTCCTCTGCTCCACCGTCGCTGCAACTAGACGCCAGAAGCCACCATTCCTACCACGACACTGCTGCTGCTGTCTTCGCCTCTGCTCCGACGACCCGATGCTAGCAGTCGCAACGCCTGACGCTGTTGCCTCGAAGACCAGCGACCGACGTCCCTGCTCAGCGTTAGAAGCCCCGACGCCCTTGCTATTGGGTCCTCCTCTGCTCCACCACCGCTGCAACCAGATGCCAAAAGCCACCATTCCTGCCACGACACCGTTGCTGCTATCTCCGCCTTTGCTCCAACGACTTGACAATAGCAATCACGACGCTTGACGCCGTTGCCTCAAAGACCAGCGATCGACGTCCCTGCTCAGCGCCAGAAGCCCCGACGCCCCTGCTACTAGGTCCTCCTTTGCTCCACCGCCGCTGCCACCGCTGCAACCAAACGCTAAAAGCCACCGTTACTGTCGTGATTCCGTCCTCAGGCCATTCGATCGTAGCTACTGGTCACTAGCTTTCCGATTCTAACCCACGATGCCGCTACTACTGTCTCCGCCTTTGCTTCGACGACCTGACGTCAGCAGTCACGACACCTGACGCCGTTGCCTTGAAGACCAGCGACCGATGTCCCTGCTCAGCGCCGGACGCTGCTCCCCTAGTGAAATTGGATTTCTGGAACTTCTCTCCAAGGGTACGATCTCGAGGTTTGCCTACCGACATCCCTCCTTCCCTCTTGGTTCTCTGTGTGTTGTCCTTTTCTTTCTAACTGGAGTTCAAAGGCTCTGGTCTTTGGTCTTCTCCCATTTTTCTCATTACTTAATCATTTAATTGGTTAATGGGTGTCTCGCATCTTGTTATGGATCATATCATTTCGAATTATTTAATTAATTTCTTAATTATAGCACAATGCGTTTGATAGCTACAGCTCTTGTGTTCCATGGCTTCTTTAATGGTTCTTTTCTCTGTTCAAAGAGATGGGTAGATTGTGGGTGTTTGATTATCATTTTTGTCTTTCGTTGTGAAATGAACAATTAAGTAAAAGGGACTATTGCTAAATTAAGAATAATATCTTTGCCTTAAAAGTTCAATTAGGTGGGTTGCCAATTAAGTTATTCTTGTTCCCTTCCTGCTTTTCTCATGCGTTGATTGCTGTGCTTCCAAAAATGGTGGTGATCTTTTTTTGTTGTTTCAGTTTCATGTCAAAGTCAACCAATTAAGTATCAGTAAATTAAATTAAATAAGGTCCCTAAACGGCTCAATGAAATTGTCTGATCAATTCTTTGTTTTGGGGAAGCTGTGTTTTTTAATTTTGGCAATCTATATGCTTTAACTTCTTTGTTTTAGGTGGCTCTTCTAGATTACTGGTCCTTAATTGCAGAGGTAATATATGAGAATGATAACAATGTGCCGCATAGTGGATATATGCATGATCAAATTGGACTCCTTTTAGCTTGTGTCATTTGCGCACGAGTTATCATCTATGAAAAAACACATATTACTATCATCTAGCAAAAGCTAATTGTCTACAATACTTGAGAGCGTTTCTTTGAGGGGAAAGTTGTGTATTGATTTGGTTTTTAGCAATTGCCTGTACATTATGTAACTCAATTTACATTATATTTTGAAATTTCTAATTATATTCTATTATTGTTGTGTAGTGTGAAGTTAATGTATCAAGATAATACGTCAATGGTGGTAGAGGGACTTGAGGAGATAACTCTAATTATGGATTTGGAGTTTTCTGGCAATGAAATTGAAGAAGAGGCACCTCCTACCTCGAGTGCCACAAATAAGGTACCCGGTTCTCATCTTCCTCGTGATAAAAAATATACATCCGAATGCCGTAATCATTATTCGAGAATTAGTGATAAGTATGGAAAAATATATCAAATGAAGTACATTCATTGCGGGTTCATGCTTAAGTACCGTGTTGCTAATGATACTTCTGCAATGAGGAAGCACTTGACCACATGCAAGAGGTTTCCCCGTAATGTAGATAAGAGGCAGAAATTCTTTGCACCATGTAATGCCAGCATGGCTGGCAAGACAGGAGGAGACTCTAGTACTGGTAGTGTCTTATCGACATGATCATTTAATCAAGAACGTTATAGGCACATGCTTGTTCGGTTTATCATTCTTAATGAGCAACCTTTTTCCTTGGTTGAACGTATTGGATTTCGTAAATATATTAGTGAGTTACAACCTCTCTTCAAACATGTATCACGTTTCACAGTGACAAAATATTGCATAAAGTTTTTTTTTATGTGAAAGAACTTCTTAGAAGAATAATTTTGGAATAATTAGTTCTAGGATCGCACTTACGACTGATACATGGAGTTCCAATCAAAATCTGAATTATTTGCGTCTCACTATACATTTTATGGATGAAAATTGGAAGTTGCATAAGAGAATCATCAACTTTGTGGTGATGCACAATCATAAAGGTAAGGAGATTGGGAAAATGATGGAGAAATGCATTGAGGAGTGGGGAATAGAAAAAAAAAGGTGTCCACAATTACCATGGATAATGTTAGCTCGAATGATGTTGCAATTAACTATTTGAGGGAAAAACTTTCAGAACAAATATCGTTGATATTAGATTGTAGTATTTTACACATGAGGTGTACAGCTCATATATTAAATTTAATTGTGAAAGATGGCTTGACTACGGTACATGACTCAATTGCATGTATCTGAAATGTGGTTAGGTATGTAAGGAGTTCTCCCACGAGAGTCCAAGGATTTCAATCTTGCATTGAGAGAGAAAATATGACTTATAAGGGTTCGGTAGTTATTGACGTCACCACTAGATGGAACTCTACTTACCTCATGTTAGACACTGCCATAAAATTCAAAAAAGCTTTCGAAAGGATGGAAGATCACGATTTATCTTTTGTAGGTGAGCTTAATCATGAAACTTTTAGTGATGATGATTGGGAAAATGCTATTATTTTTTCGGATTTTCTAAAAGTATTCTATGATGCCACCAATCAAATGTCTAAGACTTCATATGTTACTTTAAATTATTATTTTGAAGGGATAGCTCTTTTATATAGATATTTGAAAGATGCAGTCAATAATTGGATCCTAAACTTCAAGTTATGGGTGTGAAAATGAAAGAAAAATTTGACAAATATTATGGAAGCTTGAATAAAGTGAATATGATAGTGTTGATTGCAGTTGTGTTAGATCCTTGAGCCAAGTTAAATTATATGAGTTTCTTGTATGGACAAATTTATGATGATGAATCGAAAATTAAAGAGATGCATTATAAGGTGAATGATGCATTAGAGTGTTTGTATGAATTTTATGAGCAATCTTCTCTTATTTCAAGTTATCAAGATTTTAGTAGCCATAATTTGGGTGCAAGTAGTAGTAGTTCCAATTCTAATACCAATACGGGTGGTAGTGAAGGAATAAAGAAGTATAACGACCAAGTTTGGAAGAAAATGTTTTTATACTCGAATGAACAAGAGTGCGATAATAAGGAGTTCAAGCTTGATAAGTATCTTCAAGAAAAAAATGAAAAATGATCTTGGTCTTAACATTTTGATTTGGTAGAAGACTAATGGCTCGAGATATTTTGTCCATTCATGTAACTACCGTTGCTTCAGAGTCAACTTTTAGTACATCGGGTCATATGCTTGATGGCTTTTGAAGTTCTTTAACTCCCAAAGTAGTGGAAGCTTTGATTTGCACTCAAGATTGATTGAGAGCCGTTCTTGTACCACTTGATGTTGAAGAGTGTATCGAGAACGCAAAACAATTTGAATTTGGTAAGTAATGTTTATATCTTTATATATTGTAATTCTTTTTATATATTTGATAAGTGAATATTTTATTTAACCTCTTCTTCTTCTTTTTTCAGATATGGTTGGTCTTAATGTGGAGATTATTATTAATAAATAGAGTTGCCGGTGGCGCAACTACAATGGGTCCAGCGGTTGAGAATTCAAGCAAGGTTTTTTGTTATTCATCTCCTTAGTATATTTTGCTTCATCATTTTCATTTGAGAGAGGAACACAGCCCAACATGCCAAAAGCATAAGCCTGTCATTTATTATTTCTTTTCTTGTTCGTTTCACTTTTGTTGGAATTGGGATTTGCTTGGTTGCGGATTTCAATAGTTTTTTATGCAAAAGTTGAGATGATCAAGTCCCTCACCATGATGTAATTTTAAGAGTCGAATGATTGTCTCTTCCTTTCTTTTGGGTATGTTACTGTTCCACAGATTCTCCTGTGGCACGATTCTTCTATCCCATGCACACCTGTTATTTTTGTGAGTCCAGATTACTTACGTGTTCACCCGTTTATGACTTAGAGGACTTGCAGGCTTTCTTCTTACAAATTTGATATTCTACGACTTACTATCTTTAGCGGCAGCTCAACTGGTAAAATTTCAGTTACGAATATCTGGGTGGCTGCAAGTGAATGCTGGTAGAGCTAAGTTGCAGTGTCTGACTTCCTCATTATTGTGAATTATTTAATACTTTTGAGGCTTTATTCCCCTTGTTTTCTCTTGACTAAGTGTGTATCTCCAAGTGTGCCCTCTCTCCTTGTTCTAACCCTCTTTGTGTCAGTTTCCACATTTGAGCTGATCCTCCGCGAATGATTCTGACTTTTAATATGGTTGCACTTATGCCTTGCTTCTCATGCAAAACTCTGTTTCTGCGATGATAATATATTAAAGGTCTTACTATGGCAAGTTTGTTGGTGCCATGCCATTTTCAAGAGCGAAATTGGGTATGATGGATGGAGGCTCGATTTTGTTAGAGGCTTTTGGGGTGGCTATGTCAAAGACTACTTGGATGCTAGTGAACCTTAGTTTGCTGTTGGTGAGCACTGGGACTCCCTTAGCTATACATATGGAGAAATGGATCACAATCAAGATGCACGTAGGCAGAGAATTATCGACGGGATAAACGCTACAAATGGCATAGCTGGAGCATTTGATGTCACCACAAAATGAATTCTTCATGCCGTAAGCACTATCACTGATAGATAAGCACTTTTTTAGATGTCCTGGAAGCATAGACACTCTGATTAAGTGCACTGACTCTAGATAGAGGAAATTCATTTGGTGTTTTGTTTTTCTTTTTGGATGAGTATGCATACCATGTCAATTAATTTATTCACGTTATGCTTAAATTAGAGATGTATAGCTATTACACTGTTGGACCCGTTGTTATTCAAGTAGTTATGCTCTTGGACGTTGCCGATGAAGGAGAACTGTAGACTAAAACTCAGGCTCTAACCCTTGAATTATGTACTGATCTGCACTTGATGAATCTCACTAATTAGGTTGCTAAAGGATAGGCTTTTATAGATTACTTGTATGAGCATTAACTGTACTGCTGATTACCTTTAGAAGCAAAAGCTCTTGATTCCTGATTCTTTCTTTGTGCTTTCTAACCGAATTAAAGGATTTAACTTGGCAGAAAGTGCCATTACCTCTACCAACAAATTTATAGAATCTGTAGAGTTTGTTACCCTTCTTCAAGTTTCAATTATGTGTGCCTGATGTTTCAACAGTCATCCATTAGCCAACATCTGGCATTATGGATAATTGTAATTTTTAATTTGTTAACAGGTTAAGCGTAGCAAAACTTCTTCATAGACTTACAAAAAAGATTTCTATGTTTTGATAAAAACATATGGTTTGAGAAGAAAGATCGGTGACAACCAGCATCTCGACAATGCTGAAGATTTCGATAATATGCACGTACGTTATAATTATATTCTGAAAATGAACTTAAAATATATATATATAACCTGGAACCGACCTTGGAACCTGTGACCGAGTAGGTTCCAGGTTCTTGGTTCTGACGGGTAGGTTCTAAGTTCCAAATTTTTTGGAACATGTACCCGATGGTAGGTTCCAGGTTCCAGACGGAACCGAACCGGAACCTGTAACCGCTCACCCCTAGCTGGGAAGACTCAATCGATCCAAAATTGACTTTAATTATTTTCTCAGTTAGATATATCTATTCCTTGAAAAGGAAAGGTCAAGTTAGATATATCTATTCCTTGAAAAGGAAAGGTCAAGATTCTCTTCATGTCTACGGCACACGTTTTTTTTTTTTTTTTTTCGTTTCGGTCATACACGGCACATGACGAATGGGAAAACTACCCAAACCACTCACGGCACGTGTTGAATGGGAAAACCACCCAAAATACACGGCGCAGGTTGAATGGGGGGTTTTTAAGATTGCTCCAATTCTTTTTGGTGCACTAAAGAAAAAAGGGGTTCAAATCTAATCAAATTCGGGATCCATATACATCTTTAAAATCAACAAATTACACTTAGAAGAATTCGATAGTTGAAACTATTCATGCTAATTTGCATTTTCTTTCTAGGCAATTTGTCATAATTATTTCATAAGCTCGAATAACCCACGCACCAACGATTTGACATTACTTCGAGGAAGATTTACAAGCAAGCTAGTGGTCAATAAATTAAAGTCACCAAAGGTATGAAGTCTCAAATTCGATTCTCTGCATCGCGCAGTCTACTTTGGGTGGGGCCAACATGGGAATGGTCCTGGAAAAATCTCTTAGCCTCTTTAAATGTTATGGTTTTCGTTTACGTCTGTTCAACGAAGAGAAAATTATGATGCTTAGATTGTTGGGCCGCCATTATCAATCGGGGGCTTTTACTTGTGAAGTGGTAGTGAAGTTGATAGGCCCAACCATTTATACGTAGCAAGATCCTAAAAATCATGGGCCAATGTATCCTGAAGGCCTGACCCGCCCCATCAAGTCGTCTTCTCTTCATGGGCCTATTATTGATGAGTTGTTGAACCGTTCTTTTGTTTCTTTTTTCTCTTATTCTTTTTTGACCCATTCGACGAACTTTCATCGAGTTCAATTTCATGTCTTGACCCATTTGCTATATACATCCTCCTCGGCATCCGGTCACCCGACCCGCTTGCTCATGCGCATCTCGTGCGAGCTGCATTTATCGTGAAACTCTCCCAATTTCTTTTCAAGAAATTGCAGGTCAAAAGGTCATATGATTTGTCATATGATGCAAGGGAGCATCTCATTTTTTTCTTTCCTCCAAAGAATGAAGAAATGATCCAGTCATAAATTTCATTTAGTTTGTGGATGACGAGCTTGGCTAGATCTTACTTAGTTGAATCATCTCACATCTCTCGCTCCCCGTCCCCCGCAAATCTGGAACTGATACGGGCTTTTTCCTATGCCCACAGAGAGGAGTGGCGGCACACGGACTGACGAGAAGAGATGAAGCCTGTTCGGCTGCAGGTTCGACAGAGGACGTGGATTGATTCCTTGAACAGTGGACCAAAAGTGACCTCTTAGCGCCGCACGCAAGTCGTTCCGATTGAATAGAACCTGGTAAAAATTTGTCAGTGTTCGGTTGGGACAGAAAGTGGACTCAAGACAGAATTCTTAAATAGGCTAAAGAACAACTCACAAGTTGCAATGTAGGAAGATGTTATCGTTTTTTGTTTTGGTAATAAGAATTGTGGGTATTATTTAACTCGCCGGGATACAGAAAGTTTACAAAACCAAACAAATCACCCGCCCGGATGCTTCTGCTGTCTCGGCCTAATTGGGGTGGACCGGAGCCGGAAGAAAATACCATTAGATACCCCCAATCTATGTTATCCCATACTCCATGAGAACAATTATATTATGTAAAATTTACATGAGACTCACATGATCTAACGGTTCATTAGAAATGAGTTATCATAAATAGGAAGTACTCAAAAAGCATGAAAGGAAACAATTAATCCAAGTTTGTTCAGTTCATACTTTTTTGGGACCTAAAGGTCTAAGTCACGATTAACTCAATGTTGTCCTTTCATTGAACATTTTTGTACAATTCAAGTATTAAATCAAATATATACCAAAACTTTAAGAATTACACTAAACAAATTAAAAATTCATGGACGACATTACACATTCGGCTAATGTTTAGGGACCGTATTGAACAAATTTAAAGTTTAAAAACCACGCTACATATTTGGCCAAATTGCATAAATCACCTCTATTATTATCCCTTGAAAATAATAAGCTTTATCACAGTATGATCAATTCTCACGAAGCTCGGGGTCGAAGTTGGACGGTGTACCTAGAGAACCTTATAACGTAAAGCATACTATCTAGAAAAGCGTCAAATTATTTACATAAAACATTTTAGACTTAATCGGCCTAATTAGACAAACTAGAGTTGAAAGAAATTGAAAAAACATTATATGCCTCCTATCTATGTTAACACACTCCAAATTAGTGATTAGATCACGTGATATTCACGCAAGACCCACGTGATCTAATGGCTCGTTGAAAATGAGTTATTATAGATCATAATTGTCCAAGAAAGAAAACAATTCGTCCAAATCTCAAAGTTTGTACTTTTTGGGACTTAAAGATCTAGGTCCCGATTAACTCTATCATCATTACTTAGTATCATCATCATCATCATCATTATTATCATTATTAGTATTATTGGTTAAGGTTAAACAAGTCGATGCATCACACGTCTAGATGATAATACTGATGACAAGCAATATCAATCGAAGGGGGCTAATCATGAGTCCCCAGTGGGCTAATTACACGTAAAGGAAAGCGCAAACGCTATCTATCCCTTCAAATTTCCATTTTTGTGGGCTCTTCCGATGACTGAAATTTATACCGCCCGCGTCGCTATTTTCAATCCGGTCCCCCAAAATAAAGCATCGCTATCTTCATATTCGGCTAGAGTTAGAGCATTGATTGAATATTAATGAGACAACTTAGCCACGAAACTACTAGATATTCGATCACATCCAAATTGCTCTCGAAATAAGAGAGTCGAGGTCGAGTAAGCATCCATCCGTCCAATCGAATCGACATAGAACGCAATAACATGGCGACTCTTGTCGTCGCCATCTCTTACGGCCCGAGCACGACCAAGCAGCCGAAGTTTGTAAGTTTGAATTGGATCTTGGTTCGTAATTCGAAAATGAATGATTTCGAACGAGAATGCCTCGACCCGACAAGTCATCATCGGAGTCCCGAAAAGAACCGAATCCTTGAATGCAAATTGCCGAAGTATTCAGCAACCTTAGCCTCCCTTTTCATTCCCCCCGTATTCGAAATGATCACATTCACGATAAAGTCCAAAACCCAGAACGCCAAGTGGATAATTTGCGATTATAAAACCGTCTACTTGCATGTGGTATATCAGAAAGTAGAGTCATCTAGGCAAGCCCAGAAAGACCGATACCAACCTTTCGTCATCGCTCGCATGCTCGAATTCTAAGCTCCTCCCTTTTGTTTCGTTGTTGCGGGAGGACGAAACTTGCGGGGAAGCGAACGGTGAACTCGCTCCGGGTCTGTGTGCTGTGGGAACGGTGGCGGCGTCGGTGGGAGATGGGTAAGAAGGCGGCGATTGTCGCTTGCGCCCCCGCCGCGGCGGCGGCGGAGGGAGCGGCAGCGGTGGTGAGGTGCAGTAGCAGGAGGAGGAGAGGAGCGACGGGGGAGGGGTGGTCGGAGACGGATGGGAAGTGGGAGAGAGCGGCGGAGATGGTGAAGGAGCTGGAGGAGAAGTGCGGGATCCCGGTCTGGAAGCTGAGGCAGGTGGCGGACGCGATGGTCGTCGAGATGCACGCGGGCCTCGCCCACGACGGCGGCAGCAAGCTCAAGATGCTTATCACCTACGTCGATAGCCTTCCCACGGGGTAACCACGTCTCCTTCTTCTTTCCATCTCTGCCCATCATTTGGTTTTAGCGGCAGAGCCGACGATTTACTTCACGAGCGACAGCAAAAATTTCCCGGGTCTTGTTGTTCAACGAACATTAAATTTCAAAAAAATAATCGTGCATGTCACAAATTATGATTAAACTTTTTGAAATTACTATATTACCTTGTGCCCATAAATTTTGAATGAGCTAGTAAGCTAGTTTTGGTGAGTTTCGGTCGTATCTTTGCTTCTAAACGTTTTTATTAAATGTGACTGTTTTGTAGAACGTCCCATGTAGTGTGTTCTTCGTTAGACTTGTTGGGATGTGATTGACTGAAGGTGTTTGATCGACAAAGAGGTTATATGTAAGTGGTGGAGAGACCTTACTTTCGTGATCATTTAGACAAAAGTCCGAAAGGGACGAATTTGAATTATGGTTCGCTGTCTCTATATTCTCTGGTTCCATTTGAATTTGCGGTGGTGATGGAGCCGAAAGCATAGACAAGAATTGCCGTATTCAGTCAATATGATTATCTTTCTTTTGGTTCACATGATTCTCAGTCCTTACATGTGATGAGAAGATTAGTTGTCAAGGCAGTTTTGTGCATTTGTTGACTGAAACCCAGTTTGTGCTTGATTCTGAGAAGAGACGGGGCATTCTCGGCTGTCTAGCCTCATTTTGGTTTACTGAGGATAATCGATGAAAGAAGTTATAATCTGCTTCAAGTGTTTGACGCTTTCCCTGCATAATTATGTAAAACATTTATGGTATTGGAAACAGCATACAGGGTCGGGGGTCTTCAAGTGCAATTGCCAAGAACCTAGAGACTGTCCATACTATTTAGCTTGCTGTTTTTTCTTTTTTTTCCCATGATGATGAATCCAACACCAATCCTCGTCTTTCTAAGGGATGAGAAAGGGTTATATTATGCCTTGGATCTTGGTGGCACAGATTTCTGCATCCTCCGTGTACATCTGAGCCGAAAGGAGAAAGGCATTGTCAAACGAGAATTTGAAGAAGTGTCGACACCACCTCATTTGATGACCGGAAGTTCGAATGTGAGTCTCTGTCCATTTGTATAATTGCTAATTAGTTTTCCTGTACTAATGTTAGTTCTATGCCCTGAGGCTTTTCTTTTATTTCCAATTGTTTACGGGAATTGTTTGATTTCATCGCCATGGCATTAACAAAATTTGTTGCTACAGAAGGTGAAGATTCGCATCTTTACCCTGGTAGACAGAGGGAGCTTGGTTTTACCTTCTCGTTTCCGGTTAGGCAATCATCGATCGCATCCGGGACTCTAATTAAATGGACGAAAGGATTCTCAAGAGAAGATGCGGTGATAATAACTATCTTAAATTGTCTTTTACAGCCTGTTACGTTCATTCCATTACCATGTCTTGTGATTAACTGCTGTTATGCCTATTTCTTACATCCTGGTATCCAAAAGGGATGCATGCTGGCAGATCCATCCACCTCCAGCCACTTATGCATGTGGGTCCACTTTCGAATGACACATATTTCAAGCTTGTTTTTAAATTCTCTCTTTGGAGAGATGACTGTTGCCCTCGTTTATACTAGAGACTGTTCAGTAGGACAGAAAAAGGAATCGCGCCAGATAATAGCTAAAACATGCCATTCTTATCTTAGTTAAACAAGTTTGAGAACATGAGAATATGCCACTTGAAGTACACTTGTGAATTGCCCAGTAGCTTCCAATGAGAATTCAAGTCTTCCATATCTGCATTGCAGTGAGATACGAAAATCTCTTTGTATGAGTTATTTATATGTCTCGGTCAGATCTTGCTATCTTGATCACTTTTGTCACAAGGTGTTAAGTGAAACCACAGTTTAATAGTGAGTATGAGATTAATCAATGAATTGGACCATTAATGTTTATTATGATATTATTGATTAAGGAAATATTTTACATATGTATGTGGTTATGTTAAAGTGATGTAACTCATTTTGATCATGTACATGTACTGTATGCTGGATTTGGAATACGTGAGTCCTGATATTGTTTCATAAATGTGCATAATAGTTATTCGATATTTTTTAGAAGAGATTTGTACTACTCGTTGAGATGTGGTCACTCATGCAATTTATCTTACATATTTTTCAGGTTTCTTAGGGTGTGAATGGTAATCATTCTATCCAAGAAGTCAATTTCTGACTAGAAATGGTTTTTTTTTTTTTTTTTGTTTCTATTCTCCGAAAGAGTTTATGAGCAAAAAAATGTGTTTGAAAACCATACAAAATTTATATTCTTGGAATAGACATTTATTTGATAATCATACAAAATTTCTCCTTCTTGAGTGATAGTGAGAGACTAGCGGCGATTGGCATCCAATGGTGGGTATCTGACAATCAATGGTTGATGAATGGCGTTCGGCAGCTAGCAACAAGCGTCTAACGTCCCTAGAGGATGAGCATATGGTGAGGGGTGGTAGGTGGGCATGAGGCAGTGAAAAGAGTGAACGATGAGAAAAGTTTTTATTTCTCACTTTTATTCTAAAAATAGAAAAGCTAAAAATTTTAACTTCTAATTTTTATTCCAAGCCTATTTTTAGAGAAAATTTTTTATTTCAAAAATAGAAAAATGAAATTTTATTCCAAACGGATTTGTGTTCCAAACTTATTCTCAATAATAGAGAAATACAAAAATAGAGAAACATAATGGTTATCATGCATGCCCTTAGTAGAAAATAGAACAAGATTGATGAGAAATTTTTTGTTGTTGGATTTTGGATATGGTTTGAAATAGTTTTATATATGTTTGATGATAATTGTTAATTTTAGTTGAGTTCTAAAATGTATAATTCTTTTGTGGACTATAAAAACTTGATGTTGTAATAACACGCTGCTTTTTTATAATATATTTTTTGATAGCACGTTTATGTCGGTTTCTATTTGAGACTACATCCTTTGAGTAGGAGAACGGCTATGTCATTTCGTTGTACTTGTAAGAGTTGGGCATGCGACCCTCTTAGCACTGGTGACTTCGCTGGTGGTGCCGATAGGGAATGCGTGGAGTTTAAGCTCAGACGGATGGAGATGGCGGATGGGTTTTTTAAGAAAAGGAACCTGAGGCTGACATTGGAGAACATAGCGTCAAGTTGGACAACTTCTCTATGGCCATTGAAAGGAATAACAACCGGCGTTAGCAGCCCGAGGGCGACAATGGAGCGATTAATGTTGAGCACCATCAAGGCCCGTGAGATGATCATGCCAGTGTCAATAGGATTGATGGCTCGGGAGACATTGTCGTCATTAGCCGTTAGGGCGGCGATGTATGTGATGGAGGGAGAGAGGAATTGAAGGTTTTGTCCCGTAGGGATGTAGGCCTCGAGCTGGGGGAAGCGAGTGCAGTTGGCGTACACCTTTTTGGTGAACCTCTAGGATGTGCAAGTGAGAGAGAGGAGCCAGAGGAAGAGGAGAAAAGAGAGATGTCGCTGTTGTTGCAGAAAGCGAGCGGAGAGAGATACATTTTGTGCTTTCAGGAAGAGAGAGACAGAGAGAGAGAGAGAAATTTATGAAAAGTGAGACCCATTCGAACATATATGGTGATTAATTAATGAAGTTTTAGAATATCATGTGTCGAAAAGACAACGGCTCTCGGTGTGGCGTTGTCCATATAAACGCTGGATCGATAATTATTGAGGAGAGTCTCATGATGTCAAATCAATACATATTCAAACTATCAATGACAACCACAATGATAGAGAATCAGGCTTTTACCAATCTCCAGTGGGACTCTTGCCAAGAAATTGACTTCGATTGTTTGTTGTCCTATAATGAATCATCATATCCTCTTCTCTCCCCAAAAAAAAAAAAAAAAAAAAGAGTCAAGAGCTTGAAAGGATTTGGACCTAAATAAATCATTTTCTCTTGTTTCCATCCAAATTTCGAAATCACTTAGATGTAAATTGTGAAACTTTTATGAGATCATTGTTGATTATTTTAAAAGTTTAAAATGTTAAATTAAAATTTTATTAATTCTGACATTTTCTCTTAGGCTCATTAGGGTTTTTTTTTTTTTTTCACCTAGCACTAAGTGTAACCATATTTAATTAGAGAATTAAATGAGATCTGAAAAAAAAAAATTTAAACTCAAGACTTCATATTCTAATACTAAGTTAAGAACAATATGGAAGAGTGGAAAAGAGAATTTTCTGTATATTTCAATGTATCATACCAAAAATTACATTAGCCTAATTAAACACTTTATGAATAACTAAATAAGATAAATATCAATCAATACACGTAAAATCAAAGAGAAATATTCACATAATCTTGAGCAAATGTGAAAAAACCATCAAAATCATCCTAAATATCTCTACTCTCTCCATCAAACTCATGGTGCATTAAACATGTTAATTGAATTTGAAAACAAGTATGAACAGTGTCCAATGGCTGAGAAATGGCAACTGAGGTGCCGTCCAGCAGCTGTTCATGGCAAAACTTCCATATCTAACTTGTTTGAGAGTGATGAGTCCAGTGGTGGTGTTGCTTTTCAAAACGACATGTAAAATGTTAAGAATTAGGGTCAAAATAGCAAATGGCCAATGCGACTGGCTTGCACAACAATAATTGAGCAAACGCAGCCTTTTCAGTTGGTTTAGGAAAATAATTACTAAGCGATGCAGCTTATGTTTTTGGCATCAAAAGAAAAGCCACCTACGTGAAAGCTCGACTAAGTGATAAGGCCATTGTGATTGGCATCAAAGCACAACCATCATGGGATGGATTTGACTAAGCACTTCCTCATATGAGAGGGCTATACAAACTATGCGACAAAAGTTCATTGGATACAAGACAAGATCCAGAAAAACACTTGGGTGCGCACTCGGTACACTTAAGATCGACTAACTCTAAAAACATGTGAGATTTTTCAAGAATCATTGCTAGCTATTCTAAAAATTTAAATTATGAGATAAAACATGGCTTATTATTTGAATTTTCTAACATAAGATATCAAGAGCTTATATGATAAGAAAAATATAATGTATCAAATAGGGATAGCAACATGTTAAAATAAGAAACACATCCGTAAAGCTTACCATCCCTTTATAACAAACGGACAGTCCGCAAAAGGTCCTTCGGGAGCTTTGGCTCCTCTTTTGTGGTGAGGTTACATCTTGTAATCAACAACTAATGATCCTTAACAGACCCATGGTTACAAAGGCTTGGAAGGAGTTAATAGTTGAAACAGTTCATAATATTTTGCATTTTCTTTCTAGGTGATTTGCCATGATGATTTCCTAAACTTGAGTTAACCACACACCGATGATTTCACTGTATTGCTACAAGGAGGATCAACAAGCAAGCCAGTGGTCGACAAATTAAAGTCTCTAAAAGTATGAAGTCTCAAATTTGATTCTCGGCATCACGCAATCGGGTGAGGCCACCAAGGAAAATGCTCCTGGAAAAATCCCTGAGCCCCTTTAAATGTCACGCTTTTCATTAAAACGAAAAAGTGTCCGGTGTTAAACAAAGAGAAAATTATTATGCTTAAAATGTTGGGCCGTCATCATCAATAGCTTGATAGGCCCAACCATTTCTACAGAGAAAGATCCTAAAAAATCATGGGCCAATGTATCCCGGAGGCCCGACCTGTCCCATTAAGTCCTCTTCTTATAATCAGTTGAAGGGCCGATCGATGAGTTGTTGAACCGTTCTTTTTTTCTTTTCTATTGGAGCGGCTCCCTTCGGCCCGTTCCACTAATTTCTATTGAGTTCGATTTCAAGTCTTAGCCCAATGTTTCGCTACCTGGTTGCCTGACCTGCTTGCTTGCATGCATCCCAAACGAGATGCATCGACATGAACCTCTCCTAATTTCGCTGCATCGACATGAACCTCTCGTAATTTCTTCTAAAAAAATCGTGGTTCAAACTGTCGTATGATTCGTCGTTTGATGTGAGAAGGTAATTTGATTTTCTTCTTTCCTCCAAAGAATGAAGAAATGCTCCAGTCATAAACTCAATTTAGTTTGATGATGACTGAGACTCGGCTAGATCTTTTCCAAGTTGAATCATCTCACCTCTCTCGCTCGCGGACCCTGCACATATTCTCAAATCAAAGTTTAATATTTAGAACTGGTAAGGGCTTTTTCCTAAGCCCACAGAGAGGAGTGGCGGCACACGGACTGGCGATAAGAGATAAAGCCTGTTCGGCTGCAGGCTCGACAGAGGACATGGATTGTTTCCTCGAACGGTGGACCGAAAGCGACCTTTTCGCACCGCACACAAATCATCCCGATTGAATAGAACCTGGTAAAATTTTCCAGTGTTCGCTCGGGACAGAAAGTGGACCCAGGACAGAATCCTAAATAGGCTAAAGAACAGCTCCCGAGTTGCAACGTAGGAAAATGTACTCGTTTTTTGTTTTGGTTAATGCGAATTGAGGGATTGTCCGACTCGCCGGGAGACAGTTTCCGAAACCAAACAAATCGCCAGCCGCGGGTGCTTCTGCTGTCTCGGCCTAATTGGGGCGGACGAGAGCATGAAGAAAATGAAAAATCATGAGATATGCCATGATCTACATTAGCCCACACTTCACATGAACAGTTAGACCAAATAATATTCAACAGAGACCCACGTTATCTAACCATTCATTGGAAATTGGTTATTATAAACAAAAAGTACCCAAAAAAAGTATGAAAGGAAACAATTCATCCAAGTCTTCCCGATTTGTACTTTTTTGGGACCTAAAGGTCTAGGTCACGATTAACTCGATGTTGTCATTTTATTGAATATTTTCGTACAGTTTGGATACTAAATTGAACTTCTAATAAAAGTATAAGGATCGCATTAAAGAAAGTAAAAGTTCAAAGATAACATTGCACATTAAATTAAAGTTTAGGGATTATATTGAATAAATATAATGACCACATTATCCTTAGGCCGAAATTTAAGGACCATTTATATCATTATCCTTTAAAAATAATAAGCTTTCATCAAAGAATGATGGGTACTCGACAAATTAAGCGGGAGTTGAGGTCAGACGGCACACCTCAAGAACCTTATCATAGCAAGCGTAATATTTAGAAAACGTTGAATTATTTACATAACTAATTTAAGACTAAATCGGCCTAATTGGGCGGATTGGAGTTAGAAGAAAATGGAAAACCATTAAGCATCACCTATTTATGCTAACCCACACTCCAAATGAGCAATTAGATCACATGAGATCCACATGATGTGAGGGCTCATTAGAAATGAGTTATTATATCTCAAAAGTACCCCAAAAAGTCGGAAACATACCAATTTGTCTAAATCTACCCCGGTTTATACCTTTTGGGACCTAAAGATCCATGTCATATCTTGAAAACCATAGGATGGGGGTGACATAACTGTCATTCCACCCGAATGATGTAGTCTCAAACCATATCCAAATTCCATCTCTAAAAGTCCCCATTGATAATGCTCTCACTCTATTATCTATTAACTAAGGAATCTGAAAAGATTGGGAAATAAAGAGGTGAGCAACCACAAGTTTAGTAAGTAATACATCTCTTTTAGACAAATTGAATAGTCACTATGCTCATATATAAATATAGAGCACTATTAGAAATTCATAATTCAACTCTTTAATATAGATATCAAATCATATAAGAGTTGTTTCATTTAAACAAACTTTATACAATTCATAAAGTACTCATTTAAGTCATCCTCATAATTAAAGCTGTCAAGTCCATTGGATAATCTCTATTAAAAACCACATTAATGGTCTATCCATTGATCCATCTCATATTGAAACACTTGTCAATGATCCATCTATTGATTACTCTTTCACTCAAGATCAAACTATGGTCATGACATGATGCCTTGTGACAAGGCGACCGGCATTCCTCTCTTGGCAAGATCTTCACCTACAAAGTTGATGGCTTGGCCTAGAAAGATATCCTAAACTTAGTGTGCATACCTCATAACCCCTCACTAGGTTCAAAGTTCTATTGAGCATAAACATTTATCCTCCAATACTAGAAATCCAATCTATAAATCAATATCATAAATCAAGCAAATAAATTTTTACAACAAGGCCATTTGCCATTTCATATCCATTTCTCCAATCATCATAACTCTTTCCATAAATTAGTCGCAAAGTATTTTTCATTTATATTACTTCATGCACTATGTATAAAATTCTTTTGAAACATTCATAATTAATCAAAGAGTAACAATTGTTCGATCCGGCTTTTATTTAATAAAAATGCTCCTCAATTCAAGATGTGTATATATATAAAGGCATGGTTTTACAAATCCAAAGAAGACATAGTACCACTCCCCTCGTTATTTATAATCAAACCATAAACAATACTCATATCGTTGAACTTGCAGTCCAATCAAATAACTGAGGAATAATATTAAAATCAAATAAAACTCTACCTCAATTACAAAATGACTAAATTATGCCTTAATGCTAATAAAAACGACTCCTACTCACTAACAAGTCACATATCTTGAACGATTATTCAAGCCATTCGTAGTGTTGAATTTGAGCCCAAAATTTGGTCATGCCATAGCTTTCTCTTCTTGATCCCGTTCCGAACGCACTTATAGTCAATAGAAAACCATTCAAACATACTATAAGAATCCCAATTTGACTGTTCCAAAATCAAGCCGAAAAACAACAAAATATGACCTCGAAGCTATTGGATGTGCACTGTTCATCGCGTGCTGAAAATTTTGAAATTTTGTTTAGGGTAAATTATAAGCTCAAATCACGATCCGTAAAATCTTATGACTCCATAACGCCCTAAACTATCATTGTTACCAAAAAAAAAAAAAAAAACAGGTCAACGACTCAAAAATTGGACTCCACTACTCAATTTTCCTAAAATTTCAAATTTTAGCCTTAAATTTGAAAAATACTTCGATTGAACGAACAATGGGCTTAAGCTCTTACAAGATGTTGTGAATAAGCTTGGTGAGGTGACGCACACAGCCCTATCTCGTCCTTCTTTTCTTTTTATTCCTTCTTTCTTCTTTTCACCTCTTTTCTTCTGCCTAACTTTTGCCCGAACATATGCTTTTTTTTTTTTTTTTTCCTTTTTATCTCTTTTCCTTCTTTTCCTCTCTCTTTTCGACTTTTCAACCTTCCTTTGTTTTGTTTTCTCTCTGTGTTTTTACTGGGTCCCACTGATGGCCCATATTACAATCCAAGTCCCGATTAACTCTTCTATTATTATTATTATTATTATTATTATTATTATTAAGGATAAACGAATTGGTATGTCATCCGTCTAGATGATAATATTGATGACGAGGAATGTCGTGGAAGTGGGCTAATCTTGGGTCCCCGCCATGAATTGGGCTAATTACACGTAAAGGAAAGTGCAAACGCTATCTATCCCTTCAGCTTTCTATTCCTGCGGGCTCGGCGATCGAAATTTGTACCGCCCACGTTGCTGTCTGCAATCCGGTCCCCCCGACATAAATGACGCTTTTGGTAACGTTTTTGTTAAAAAATTATTTTAGGAAACAGAAAAAAAAAACTAATTTTGTTTCGGGAAACAATTTTTAATCAGAAAGACACGTTTGGTAAACTTGTTCTGGAAATAAAAAATGAATAGAAACATGTTTGGTAAATTTATATTCTTTTTTTGTTTCTTTTAATTTTTTAATATTTTTAATATTTTTCTTTTTTTCTTTTTTTTTTTTTTTAGCCGACAACCGGCCCATGGGGCCGGCACTTCGCCCAGCCACGACGAGGCTTGCCGTGGTTGGGTGAGGCTCGACCTTGCCTTGGCTGCGTGAGCTTGGCCTTGCCCGGATCCGATGAGGCCAAGCGTCGCCGGTGGCTAGGCGAGGCTTGGCCTCGCCGGATTTGGGCAAGCCCGAGCTCGCCCGGCCCAAGGCGAAGCCGAGCCTCGCCCGGGGCCGGCGACGCTTGGCCTCGCGGGGCCAGCATCGGCCCTCGACGGCCGGCCATGGCATGGCTGAGGCTGGCAACCGGTCAAAGAAAAAGAAGAAGAAAAAAAAAAAAGAGAAGAAAAAAGAGGAGAGAGAAAATTTGTTCTTCATAAGTGTTTCCGGAACAAAGATATAACTTTTTTTTTTGTTTTTTATTTCCGTTCCAATTTTGTTCTGAGAACAAAAAAAAACAAATTTTGAACAAAAACGCAAATAAACGCGTTTCTGTTATTTTTTTTGTTCCCGGGAACAAAAAAACAGAAAATCTATTCATGAACAAAAATTATAAACGCAACCATGCACTCCCAAAGCGTCTTTATCTTCATATTCCGCTGGACTTAGAGCATCGACAGGAATATGAATGAGACAACTTAGCTACGAAACTACTAGATACTCGATCACATCCAAATTGCTCTCGGAACAAGAGAGGTAAGGTCAAGCAACGCATCTGTCCATCCAATCGAATCAACATCGAACGTGATAACATCTTGACTTTTGTTGCTGCCACCTCTTACGAGGTGAGCTCGATCGAGCAGTTGACTCTTGTGAGTTTGCATTAAAGTCTAAAATGAATGATCTTGAACAAGAATGCCGTGATCCGACGAGTCATCATCGGAGTCCTGAAAAGAACCGAATCCTTGAATGCAAAATGCCAAAGTCTTCTCCAACCTCAGCCATCCTTCATTCCCACCTTATTCGAAATGATCACATTCACGATAAAGTCAAAAACCCGGAACGCCAAGTGGATAATTTGCGATTATAAAACCATCTTCTTGCATGTGCTGTATCGGAAAGTAGAGTCATCTAGACACGCCCAGAGAGGCCGATACCAGCCTTGCATGTGCTGTATTGTAAAGGACGAAACTTGCGAGGAAGCGAACCGTCAACTCGCTTGGGGTCTGTGTGCTACGGCGGTGGCGGTGGCGTTGGGAGATGGGTAAGAAGGCGGCGATTGTTGCGTGCGCCACCGTGGCAGCGGTGGCCATGGTGGGAGCGGTGGTGGCCGCGAGGTGCAGCAGGAGGAGGAGAACAAGAGCGGCGGAGGAGGGGTGGTCGGAGTCGGATGGGAAATGGGGGAGAGAGCGGCGGAGATGGTGAAGGAGCTGGAGGAGAAGTGCGGGACCCCCGTCTGGAAGCTGAGGCAGGTGGCGGAAGCGATGGTCGTCGAGATGCACGCCGGCCTCGCCTCCGACGGGCGGCAGCCAGCTCAAGATGCTCATCAGCTACGTCGATAGCCTCCCCACGGGGTAACCACGTTTCCTTCAAGAGCGACAGCAAATTTTTCCCGTCTTGTTGTTCAACGAGCATTAAATTTCAAATAATAATAATAATAATAATAATAATAATAATAATAATAATAATCGTGCATGTCACGAATTATGATTAAAATTTTTGAAAATTATTATATTACCTTGTGCCCAGAAATTTTGAATGAGCTAGTAAGCTAGTTTTGGTGAGTTTCGGTCGTATCTTTGCTTCTAAATGTTTTTATTAAATGTGACTGTTTGTAGAACGTCCCATGTAAATTGTTCTTCGTTTGACTTGTTGGGATTTGATTGACTGAAGGTGTTTGATTGACAAAGAGATTATATGTAATTGCTGGAGAGGCCTTGCTTTTGCGATCATTTAGACACAAAAATTCGAAAGGGACGAACTTGTATTACGGTTTGCTGTCTCTATAGTCGCTGGTTCCATTTGAATTTGCGGTGGTGATGGAAGCAAAAGCATAGACAAGAATTGCTGTATTCAGTCAGTATGATTTTCTTTCGTTTGGTTCAGATGATTCTTAGTCCTTACATGGGATGAGAAGATTAGTTGTCAAGGCAGTTTTGTGCATTTGTAGACTGAAACCCAGTTTGTGCTTGATTCTGAGAAGAAACGGGGCATTCTGGGCTGTCTAGACTCATTTTGGTTTATCTGCTTCAAGTGTTTGATGCTTCCCCTGCAAAATTATGTAAAACATTTATGGTATTGGAAACAGCATTCAGGGTCGAGGGCCATTTTGTATATTTTGGAGTAAAGGTTGGGTCTTCAAGTGCGATTACCAAGAACCTAGAGACTGTCCATACTATTTAGCTTGCTGTTTTTTTCTTATTTTTCCCATGATGATGAATCCAACACCAATCCTTGTCTTTCTGAGGGATGAGAAAAGGTTATATTATGCCTTGGATCTTGGTGGCACAAATTTCCGTGTACTCCGTGTACATCTGGGCGGAAAGGAGAAAGGCATCATCAAATGAGAATTTGAAGAAGTGTCGATACCACCTCATTTGATGACGGAAGTTCGAATGTGAGTCTCTGTCCATCTGTATAATTGCTAATTAGTTTTCCTGTACTAATGTTAGTTTTATGCCCTGGGGCTTTTCTTTTATTTCCAATTGCTTATAGGAATTGTTTGATTTCATCGCCATGGCATTAGCAAAATCTGTTGTCACAGAAGGTGAAGATTCGCATCTTTACCCGGTAGACAGAGGGAGCTTGGTTTTACCTTGTCGTTTCTGGTTAGGCAATCATCGATCGCATCTGGGACTCTAATTAAATGGACGAAAGGATTCTCAATAGAAGATGCGGTGGTAATAACTATCTTAACTTGTCTTTTACAATTTGTTATATTAATTCCATTACTATGTCTTGTGATTAACTGCTGTCATGCCTATTTCTTACATCCTGGTATCCGAAACGGATGCATGCTGGCAGATCCATCCACCTCCAGCCACTTATGCAGGTGGGTCCACTTTCGAATGACACTCATTTCAAGCTTGTTTTTAAATTCTCTTTCAAGAGATGACCGTTGCCCTCATTTATACTAGAGACTGTTCAGTAGGACAGAAAAGGGAATCACGCCAGATAATAGCTAAAACATGCCATTCTTATCTTAGTTAAACAAGTGTGAGAACATGAGAATATGCCACGTAAAGTTCATTTGTGAATTGCCCAGTAGCTTCCAATAAGAATTCAAACTTGGAATAGAGTCTATTTAGGAGTAGCGCCACAGCAATGGCCATGAGCACAATCAAGGCAAGATTGGTCAGCGAGCTTTTGCTCCATCTATGGGATAGTTTTACATTTCACCTGTGCGGAGTGTAAAACCCACTTAATATTTTCTCACAGGTGGCCCCGTTTGCTCAGCACTTGCTGTACCTCCTTCATTGTAGGCCTGTCAGAAGGCTGAGTAGCAGTGCATGAGATCCCAAGCTCAAAGACCTTGATTATTTCATCTAGGTACGAGCTGCCCTTGATCTCCTCATCTATCACATCAGATATCGGCTTGCCACGTTGGATGTGATTAAATGTCCAGTCAGCGAGACCCATGCCTTCCTCCCCGTCTGTAGCCTCCCCTTCCGGTGGTCAGTTCCAAGAGAACGACGCAAAGCTATAAACATCGATCTTCTCATTAGCTCTTGCCATACGAAAATACTCTGTTGTTCAACCAAAAAGAACGACAAAATTAAATATTCCTGCTGGTAGGATATGTAGGACATGAGGAAGGCGAACTCGCATATAGCTGAAATGAAAGCATGTTAAGTGAATAGACAAACCTGGTGCCAAATAGCCGTGAGAACCAGCAACAGCTGACACGGTAACAGCTTCTCCAGGCTTGGCCAACATCCTTGCAAGGCCGAAGTCAGCAATTTTTGCGTTGAACTCTGAGTCTAAGAGAATGTTGCTTGATTTCACGTCTCGGTGGATGATAGGTGGTCGCAAATCATTATGCATATAGCAAAGTCCTTTAGCTGCTCCGATCGCAATCTGCAACCTTTCCGGCCAATCGAAGATCATATTGTTGGTGACTCCCGGGATGGGCGATGATCTTTTCTTCTTGTGAAGCCATTGGTCCAAGCTGCTATTTTCCATGTACTCGTTGTTAGGGAAATCCCTTATGATGTTTTGAAGATGACAAAATAAATCAAAGGCTACTAACATATTTGATGGTTGAGTAATAGACCATGCATATGATAGAACATGTAAAGTAAAGGATATTGTCAAAGTCTGAAGACGGCCAGAAGACTGAACGTAACATATGTCCAGAGTATATTTTGAAGATTTCCAGACTTCTATGTCAAAGTCTGAAGACTGCCAGACTTTAGTGTCAAAGTCTGTTCTACATCGAAGTCTCCCAACTCGACTAATTTCAGACGAACGTGAATGATGAACCGGAAGACAGATTCTATGCTGAAGCCGAACTAGGTACAGACTTTAAAGCTAAATCTGTTCAGAAGCAGATATGTTCAGACCCAAATTGTAAAGTCTACAGACTCATATTATAAAGTCTACAGACTCATATTATAAAGTCTACAGACTCAGACTTTACATCCAGATTCGATGAATCGTAACTCAAGCCCAATCATACAACAGCTAGTGATCTGGTTTGGATTCCACATCAAGATTGATTTGATTGATTCAATCTAATTGATTAACGATTGGATCTTGAAGACAAGAACTTTCTATACGAAGAAGCTTTACTTATGGAAACCAAGATTTCGTTTGTATGGGCGATCGGAATCAATTTGGGATTTTACCTTTGTCACTCAACGGCTACCAAATCTTCTAGATACAAAACTGTCCAATGGGTATATTGGAAGACGATTCTCCGGGATACTATCCAACGGGTAGTTTGGAAGTGGAGGAGTATTTAAGGAGATGAAGGACCGATGAGCAAGAGACGGAACGTAGAATTTACAATTCCAAAGTTTGAGCGACTTTCGATCATATACTTGTCTCTTGAGAGCTTAAACGTTTGTAATCGTGAGAGAAATACCAAAAGAGTGACTTAGTGAGATAGTGTGATCTACTACTAAGTGTTTGCACTCGAAGTTGTAATCTCTTGTTGATTGCATAGTGGAATCCAGCCAAAAAGGCTGTTATCGTGGGAGAGTGGACGTAGGCTTGGATTAAGCCGAACCACTATAAATCTTGTGTTCTTGATCTCTTCCCTAACTCCTTTATTTTGTTCATACTAGCAATATCACTCGTACACTAGGAGTTTTGAGTTCTCGCAAGAAATACTGCACAACAGTTTGACAATGTGCCGATGCTTAATGTTCCCAAGTATCTCCACTTCTGCTACGAATTGCTTCTCCAGCTCCTCATCTAATTTTTGGTTATTCGAAATCCTTTTCACAGCGACGGTCTCACCAGAAGGATTCACCATAATGCGATATACTTTTCCTGATCCACCACTTCCAATCACATTATGCTCCTTCAATCCCGACAGAATATTCGATTCTGTAAAATTCAAACTTTGGAATGAAGTCAGTTTCGGAGTTGAATCGAACCGGTCCCTGTTCTTTCTGGAAGCTTTGGATTTGAATAGCACCACCAATAAAACGCATATCGCTGCCGCAATGGCCAAGATCACGATCAAGGTGAGATTGGTCTTGCTCGATCTATGGGATTGGGCGTTGCAAACATTGATCCTCATGAACGAATTGGATGCACAGAGCCTGGCGTCGTTCAGGAAACTGGTGTCATATGCGGCGTTCTCTAACTTGGCCGGGATTGGTCCCCTGAGGCGATTGGAGGATAAATTCAGACCTTTCAGATTCAGTTGGCCGAATTCAGGAGGAATCAGGCCGGACAGTTGGTTGTCAGACAGGTCCAACTGCGTGAGCACAGGCAGAAGACCGATTTTGCTGGGAATCGGTCCCGCGATCTTATTGCGACTAAGATTCAGAGTGGTCAAGGATTTCCATGAAATGATGTCTGTGGGAAGATTCCCGGAGAGCTTGTTCTGACCGAGCAAAAGCGTCGTCAGAGAAGGAAGCACGGTCAATTCAGCCGGAACCGTGCCACTGAGGAGGTTATTACTAGCATCGAACACCACCAAGTTCCTCCACGAAGACACCGTGCTCGGAATCTTGCCGAAGAATTTGTTGTTGCTCAGATCGATCCGAGTGAGGTTTGGGGACAGCTCCTTGGGAAGCTCGCCAGTTAATCCATTACCACTCAAGAGCAAGGCCGTCAAGTTCCGCGACATCCAGAGTCCTCCAGGCACATTGCCTGCGAACCCATTGTTGTTCAGCATCACTTCGAGCAAAGTACTGCAATTTCCAAGTGACTCCGGCAACTCCCCGCTGAGATTGTTGTCCATAGTGGCCAACCCAAACAGCGTGCCCCCATGGCACAGTTGTTTTGGAAGTGCACCGGTCAAGTTGTTGAAGGCCACTTCGAATCTTCTGAGTGGGGAAAACTTGCCGAAGTCCGGGGGGATCGTGCCCGATAGATTGTTGTTGGACAGCCTGATATCAGACAAAGCGGGAAGACTGGCGATACCTTCCGGGATTCCGCCAGACAATTGATTGAACTCTAAATTCAAGCAGTATAGATTTTTGAGCTGTCCAAAAACTTCAGGTATATTCCCCATCAAATTATTTAAAGACAGATCAATCATGCGCAGGTTGGCGGCGCTGACTGCCTGAGTGATTGACTCGGACACATTAGTCTCGTACACGTACAAGTCGCTCAATTTCCTCAGAGCAAAAATGCTGCCCGGGATCTCTCCTGTCAGTGGGTTCATCCCCAAATCCAAGAGCTCAAGAGCCTCCATATCGCTGACCGTCTTCGGGATTCCACCATAAAGGTTCGTCTGCGCCATTGAGAAGAGCCGCAGCTTCTTCAGGACAGTGAAGTTCTGCGGTAGCTGTGATGGCACGAACTTCTTGTTGTACTCGAGCCTCAGTTCTTCGAGATCGGAGAGGCCAAAAATCTCTTCGGGGTATGTGCCATTGTACTCGGACATGTAAAGGTGAAGGATCCTCAGCCTCCGCAGCCTCGCTACTGATGCCGGAATGTTGAACGAGAAGCTGTTGGCGGCAAGAATCAGGACCTGAAGATCGGCCATGCAATCGATGTCAGATGGAATAGGACCTTCGAAGTAATTCTGGGACAGGTCGAGGTACACGAGCTTGGAACAGTTGTAGAGAACAAGGGAAACTCTCCAGAATATTGTTGTAGGAGAGATCGAGCTTGGTCAGATTCTTGAGGTCGCAGATGAATGGGGGGATCGAGTAATTTATGCTCAGGTCGACAAGATTGAGCTCGGTGATTGAGCCTTTTTGGCATTTGATCTCGGGCCATGCGCAGTGGGAGGATGAATTGGAGGCCACCCAGTGGTCGAGGGACGATGGGGCTTGCCAGGATTGCACGAGCTTCGACAAAGACTTGCGTTCTTGATCTTGGATTTGAGACTCTCGCAGCATGGGAGAGGAAGCGGAGGAAGACGACACAGGGGATGTAGGAGAAGAATGGGAAGAAGAAGCGAATATGAGGAGGTGATGAGGTTAGTCCCAGCATAATTGAAGGTTGTCCAGAGCTTTTCTGGCTAAAGAGAGACTCTCCAGTGTCGGAGCTTGAGATCTATCAGCTCAAGACATCAAGTGAAACGTGTCAGTTTGCTTTTGTTTATTGCTCGGCAGAACAACCTCGTACCGAAGTCCTGAAATTTGGACCTAGATGAGGGGTGGGTATTACATGCATCGCATATTTGAGTCCTCACATTCATGATTTTTGAGACCTATATCAGCCCACCCTTTTTCATTTCAAAATAATCAAAGAAAAAAGAAAAGAAAGAATAGTTAAAAAAACATTAACCATTCAATGTAAGCTGTCAAATCAATGAGACGTTGCGAACAAATTCCAAAGTTTACTGAGTACCGTTCGGTTGAATTTCTGTAGCGTTATTCGACATCTAAATTTCTTAAAGATAAGTGAGAAGAAATCATCGGAAACTAGTATTGAGTCCCTTAAAAAAAAAAGAAAACACGAGTATCTATTTCACAAGTGCATCGTGATTAAATTTGATGGTCGCATCATTTGCAAATGAAGTGTGATTTTAGGACCAATGCGGGCCATCATAGAGTGCAAATTATAACGTTTTTATTCCCAAAAATAATTTTTATTTGGAAATTTTTATTTTTATTATTTTTGTTCACTAGATAAGTTTTTAAGCAAAATAATGCGTTTGATAATTTTACAAAATTTATATTTCTAAAATAGAATTGCGTTTGGTACTACCTCCAATTTTTTTGGGCTCGGGAAGTGTTGACACCTGATTTTTAGTTAACGCACCATTAAATGATAAAAAAATCGAAATTTATGTTTCTAATCACGATAGAGTCCTATCTCTCAACCCAAAAATGTCGATTTTTATTTCTTTCTTTTGCATTGTTGTTTTTAAGCAGTTTTTAGTTCATTAAAAAAAAAAAACCCGCAAAAAGTCAAACGGTTGACTTTCATGTTGACTTTTGGTCAACCCTTTGACCAAAAGTCATCCTGGTCAACAATTGATTTTTTGCCTAAAAAAATTTCATTTACCTTTAATTTTACTTTTTTTTTTCAAATCAATTTATTGAAAATTCAAGGATTTGATCAAAAAATCAACATATTAGGAAAAGTCAACTAAATGGTTGACTTTTGGTCAAACTTTTGACTCAAAAAAATAAATAAAAATAAAAATACACAAATACATTTCGCTTAATGCCAATTTGACTTTTGCATAAAAAATTTCACAAAATTGAATTAAGAACCTTAATTTCTCAATTTTTTAGTTTTAGGTTCTAAATCGACTAAAAATAAAATAACTTTTATTCTAGTCATAATTAGGTGTAGTTCCTTCTTTGACATTTGGTTTATGGACTATCTGAAATTCGTTTGAGTATTCAATTTTACGATTTATCGAGTCAAAATACGAATTGCTGTTTTGGGCCCTAATTAGGGGACTAAAATTGATAATTCATGACTTATGAACGGACGATTGTTTCTCACTCATTTTCTTAAGATAAGTTCAAATTCGAGATCGATTTTGTGAAATTCACACAAGAACTTAGCAATTTGAAGAATTTTATCCTCCCAAGCATTAGAAAGTTAAGCAATTAAGCTTCAATTGACAAAAATTTGAATTGACCCATTCATGGCTATGGTTTAATTTCATAAATCTAGGTCCAATTTTAATATTAGGCTTAGATCCATTTTTTACCTAAGCTCGAGCACTTCAATTCAAGGTCAATTTGAATGTAGTAAGTGATCTTACCTATGGGTAGCTCATTAAATAGGGCAATTGTGACACTAATTGAGTTTAATTTTAGTTAATTTGCAATTTTGCCCATTGAATTGCAAATTTTACCATTTTAACCCTTTAGGTCCAATTCAAAGCACCCATAGTTTCGACTCATTTCTTTACATGATAATCATTCAATTAAGTCAATAAAAGACCCATAGATCATGTTCATAAGGTTTGATTAGCTTAGTTGTATCTTAATTGGTCAATTTCTTGATAAAAATGATAAAATTCTTTTTCAATTAGGTTTTTTAGGGGTCAAATTGTATAAATTTTTGACCCACAGGGGTTCTAAGTGGACAAAATAGCAAGAACTGGACCAAACTGGTCAAGAATCGGTCAAAATTCGGCTAAACCGGACCAAACCGATCCAATCGGTCCAACTAGCCACCGGCGGGACTGGCCGGTTCAAGCTCTTTCTGGCCGATTCTTGGCCTCCGGCCACCGATTTTGGAACCCTCTCACTCCCAATTTCACTTCTACACCTTGAATTTCCCAAAATTTTACAAATTGGTCCGTGAATTTTGTCAAATTGCAAATTGACTCATAATTAGACATTTTGATGCAATTCCCGATTTTGGCTTGGTTTGTTGCCAATTAAATCCACTAGATCAATTACCCAACATCTCAAGATCATAATGGAGCCTTTGAAATGGATTTTTGACCATTGGATCGAGATTTTGGCTATCGAGTTAAACCGACGGCCAAAATTGCTTAATGTGGGAGTATATAAGTGAAATCTCTTCTACTTTCATGAAGGGGGTTTATTTGCATGAATTTTGCTCTCTCCTTAGCCTCTCTCTCTCTCTCTCTCTCTCTCTCTCTCTCTCGCTCTCTCTCTCTCATTTCTCCCTCCAAAATGCTGCACAAACGGATCACAATTTCTCTCTCTAGATTCGGTTTGCTTCTTGGACCGCTCTCATTCTAGATTCGAACCGGTGATCACCGGAGCTCCCAAACCTTCAAGCTGCTCGTGATCTACTATAGCAAGAGTTTTTGACGCTGTTGTGGAAAGAGGAGACCGGATTGGTGGCCGGATCTTCACCGGCAACCCGATCTTCGCTGGCGAGTCAAGGCTGGTCCATTTTGGACTGGTTCTTCCTTTTTTTCCTTGAGCCGGAGGTTTGATTGGTCTTGATCCAAGCTATAGTGACTTGATATAGGTTCTTGGACCGATTGTGATCCAGCGATTTAATTTGACTAATCGTGATAGAAACTGACGAAAATCACGACGAAGGTAAAGATTCGAAACTCGAATATGATGAAGCGAGATCGAGTTAGTTGATCGGGGCTAGGATTCAAGATTAGGAGCTTTTACGTGCTTAAGATTGATAAGTATGAATGTTGCAATGAGTTGATAATTTGAATGATTTAAGCCTAATCTGTGATTTTCGTAGGCGTGTACATAGGTTACTGTTTTGGCCAAGACAAGATCCAAAATGATATTGTTTCAGCTCAAGTCCTCTTAGGATTAGATAATAAACATCCCGAGCTTCGAAATGATAGGTTGCACGCCCAAAAAAATCATCGTTTAGCCCTCCAAAAACACCTCCGAAGATTAATGATTCTACAGTAGTTTAGGTTTTTTTTTTCCAATTCTAACCCGATTCCACCTTCTATATTTTTTATTTTTGTGTCGGCTTTTATCATCATTTTTCGATAAAATTTTCTCATGAGTTTTGTTTCAAATCATGTTGTGCATCTTCTGTAATTTTTTCATGATTTTTGGAAGTGTTCAATTAGGTAAGATCAACTTAGATCTAGGCTTAAGTCAATCTGTTCCATATCGATATTTGATTTTGCTATTTTTATGCTGATTTTTGTGTTGAGTTTTGGAACAACTTTCCTTCATGAAAGTTTCTCATACAGGTGTTGTTTTTTTTTTTTTTTTTTTTTTTTTTTCGATGACCCGGGGAACCTCCGAACGCCGCCGCGGGGAGAGTAAACCCCGGGAGCGGGGGCCCCCACCGGCCGACCCCAAGCGCAGTAAGACGCGCGTTATGCATTGAAGCATCGCTTCCACGGGAGGTTCGAACCCTTCCCCTGCGTTTGGGGTACCAAGCCCTAACCAACGCTTCACCGCGGCGGTGGTCTCATACGGTGTTGTTCATGTTCTATATATAGATTAAATTTTAGACATGTGAAGGTAGGTCAAAATTGCTTAGATCTGGACATAGGTCAGTTTGTCTTGCATTAGTCCAAGATTTGTTTTGGTGAAATTGAGTCCATAAATACACTTATTTGGACTCAAATCTTTCATGAAAGTTGAAATAGCAACACGTGTTGGACATATAGTATGATCTTTTTTGCCATTTTTTCCACGATTCATATGATCTTAATTGAGTTTCGATCTCTTAAAGAGAAATCTTCATCACTATATGCTCTGTATGTGAGATTTTTGGTAAGATTTATGCATGTCCTGACGATGACTGAAATCATGCTTGTTCTATAAACTTAGTGCTGAAATGAAATCTTGTCATATGTGCACATTTCCATACTTGTTTGAGTCATCTAGGGATCAAATCTTACGATCATGCTTTCTTGACGATTAAACTGCACGTTCCAAGATTTGCATACGTGTTTAGGTCATGTTATTTGAGTTTCATTTTACACATCAAATTGTCTCACAAAAAGTGTTTGTCACGCTTAGAATTCCCAAGCATATCATTAGGAATCGTGAATCATCTCATAATGTCATTTAAATCGTATGACATTTTGCATGCCGACTTAGGATTAGATTACTATCCAAACTTTCCGTTGCATCCAATCCTAAGTCCCGTGTGATATCTTCATGTCATTTGGGCATTCTTTGAGTGATTTTCAGGTTTTCAAATGAATGCTTATGTTCTGTCTTCTTAATTACTGATACGCGCATTTTTAGAGATCTCGATTTTAGGATACCAAATTAACTTAGTTTGGACTTGAGCTTTTATAGGAAGATGTAGGACACGCTTAGAAGTTTCTAATTCCACTGATTTCATGCCAATCGCTCATCATTTGGACTATTTTCCATTTTTTCAAAGCCAGATCACAATCTGGACAAGGGATCAAATTCGGACTATTGTTTTAACCCATGTTTGGATAGACCTTTGATATTTTTGTTCTATTTTTTTCTATTTGGAATCTGAACCTGGCCTCTTAATGAAACTTGCTTGTCATTATGTTGGCTATGTTTTGTAAAAATTTGATGATTTTTAAACATGTTTTGATAGGACAAATTCTCGTGACATCAGTTGTATGTCCTGTTGTTTTGACAAATTTTTGATATGCTGTTGCTTGTTGTTTGATTTTTGTAAAATCATGTGTAAATTATTTGAGAAAACTCTCTTCAATGAAAGTTGGTCATCATCATGTCATGAATATTAGGGAATTTTTTTTTCATTGCCAAATTATCATTAGGTATTGCCCAATTTTGTTGTCCTTGCATGTTTGTTCTGAAATTTCCTGATATAAACATGATTGTGATTGTTTAGCTATATATTTTAGGTTAGTTTGTGTGTGAAATTAGGACATGCCATCTTGATGAAAATTGTTCTAAATGCTTTGATCTTTTGTTGTTAAACAACTAGTCTTTTCGAATTGCATCTTTAAAAAAAAATTTTGGTACATGTGATGTTTCTCAAAAACGATTCTTAAAAAGATTATTCTCCAAAGCTCAATTTGCTTAAGAAAAAATCATGGTTTGGACTTATTCAAAATGCTTGTGACGCTTGTGAGTTCTAATGCGAGTCCCGGGCTAACTTTGACAATTGAATGTGTTCCATAGCCTATATATTCTTTAATCCTAAATATTTTCAAACATTTTTAAAATCCTGATTTGACATCATGAAAGTCATGGTTTGAATTGTATTCAAAATGCTTGCGATGCTTGTGAGTTTTAATGCGAGCCTTGGGCTAATATTGACAATTGAATGTCTTTCATAACTGAGACATCACATTGTCTCAAAACTTTTCATGAATGATTTTAAGATTTTTTTTTTTGGAAATATCCCATGTACCCTTCATATATATAATCCCATCATGCATTAGAAATTTCTTGTGTTTGTGATTGGCGCATGCCCTTGGTAATAAGTGACCAGCCAACGGTTCACATTTTTGCTTGATTGGTTGAGAAACAATGTTCAAAAGACCTGCATGCATGTTTACATTTTTGCAACACATGTGATTTTTAGATGAATGATAGGGTCGATGCATGATAATGAGGGAAAACCCTGGGATCACATAGATCGCTTGATTAGGAGACTTATAAGCATTATTGGCCATGCGAGAATACAACTGGTCAACAATTGCTATAAGTCACAAAAATGGATTGGGTAGGTGTCTTAATGGGACCTTTGCATGAAAGACAAAGGCTGACCCCAAGGCCCTAAAACTTGACGTTTGTATTACACTTCTTTTAAATGATGGATCTTGACGTGATGCCTTGTTTTTTATTGTTTTGATGTGTATACTTGTTTCTTTGCATTGTATGTACCTAGTTATAAGTTTCTTAGATGAGGTTTAGATCAGGACCTCGAAGATGGAGAAAGCGCGAAGACGGTGGAGGTTGATGTCCATTCCGACCATTATCATGTGCTATTCATTTTTCCCGATGTATGTATAGGGTTTCATTTGTTGTATAAAACCCGACGAGTTACGGGTTTTCTCTCTTTCTCTCTTCTTTTTCATTTGTGTTTCCTTTTTATATTTATTTTTTAGGATTGCATGATAGATTTACCGCTTTCCTTGATTGTTTACTTACTATCTTGCAATTTTAATTTCACTGATTGCTTTCTTTTCCTATTTTTCTATAAATAGAATATAATGAAAATGACCAAACATGCATGATTACTTAGTTTAGGACAAATGATTCTGAAAATGTAAAAAGAAATGCATTGATATGTTAGGAAAACACAACATACTGTTTAAGTACCAAAAGGGCGCTAATAGAAATATTAGCGTAATCCAAGTCCCCAAACCTAGATATTTGGTTGTGTAGAAATCCAGGGAACACTCCCAACCCTCAATTGGGTTTTCTAGCCGACCCCTAAAAATAAGGCTAGTGGCGACTCCCGTCTTATTTTTAGGTTGTCATAAACAACTAGACCATATAAATCAACCCATCGCGCAGGGTATGAGTTTTGATGAAACTCACCATGGTTTAGTATACTCGATATGGGAGAAACCCAAAAGATGAAGTGATGCCATCCTTATGGGCAAGATGTATTATCGAGAGGGCTACCGTGGTAAAGGTACCCTTAAATCCGATATCCACACCTGACCTCTTCTTCTAAGGTGTGCCACTCATGTGGATATGGATCGCGACACTCCACTATCACACGGGGTACGAGCTTGGGACAGCTCGCAATCTTGTGGAGGGAACTTATGAGAGGCTTGATCCAAAAGGCGAGGTGATGATGTCTTTTGGAATGTGAGCCATGAGGGAACTCTCGTGATCAAGTACCCCTAAACCGACATTTCCCCTTTTTCTCTCCTTGTGATGATGAGGGATTCAAGGGCAACAAGATCGGTCGTGACAGGAAGTACAATCACATTCATAAGACTAAGACATGACTTAGAATTTCTTTCAATTTTTTTTTAATAATTTTATTCTATTTTTCTATTTTTCTATTTTAATTTTCTTCTTCTTTCTCTAGCTAGTCACTAGCCTTGGCTATGGCCAACTATTGACTGGCCAAACAAGAGTCGGCAAGGTCGCCTCAAGTCTCACCATGGCTAGGGGAGGCTACGTCAATCTCACGGTAGTTGGTTGAGGCTTAGGGTGACCTCATTTGACTAGTCGCTAATCGGCTAGGGAAGAAGAGAAGGAAGAGAAAACGAAAGAAAAGAAAAGAGAAAAAGAAATATAGTTTGGATTTCATTGTTGAGTTATTCTTGAAAATAAAGAAGTACTTTTTTCCTTACTTCTTTATTGTATTTTAAATATATTCCCAAGAATAAAATGTACACAATCGAATTTCTATTCTATTTTTATTTTGAAAAAAAGAAAGGAAACATGAATGTTATGCGCTGATAGTCTCTTAGGGGCTGCATGGGAACATTTTTGTTCCCTTATTCTTTTGTTCTTTTGCTTCCTAGAACAAAAAAAAAAAAAAGAACAGAATTCCGTCTGATAAAGTCAACTAATTTTTCTATTTCTCGAAATAGAAAAGTGGCAAGGAAATAGATTTGGAATAGAAACAAGAAGTAGAAAAAAGTAACTTCTTATTCTTTGGAACAATTTATAGAAATACGTCATGTTTTTCTTTTCTATTTTTCTTCTTCCTTGTCACTATTGTTGCCTTTGGATTCGCCGCCGCCCGCGGCCATTGACTATCGTCGATCACTCGGCACTTGACCGTGACTGCCAGCCATCGGCAGCTAGCAATCGCATGGCGGGGGGCGGCAATTAGCGATTGGCAAGCAAGAAGAAAAAAATGAAAAAATATAAAAATTTATAGATCATACCAAACTCATTCCTATTTTTTTTTCTATTTCAAGAATAAAAATTTTGTATAGTTACCGAACATGTTTTTACTCAAAAATTGTTTCGTGAGTAGAAATAAAAAAGAGCTATTTCTTAAAGAATATTATTTCCCAAAACAAAAATGCTACCATTCACATTCTTAAAATGTTTGAAACACCACTCAAGTGATGGTATACCTCTTTTTGAAAATGGAGTACGTCAGCACTTGCAGCCCTCCAATGTTGAACTTGAACCTTGGCTAGAGACTTTTACTTTTTTAATTTTTGACTAGAATTAGTGAGCTTTTGCCTTGTCCCTTTCTTTGGTTGGAAAAAAAAAAGTTTGGAAAATGTAAGGAAGCAACCTTGAAGAAGATTGGCAACTATCATTGATTCGTGTGTAGCGGGCTTTCATTATTAACCAATTAGGTACATTCATCACTACTTTTATTGACTTCTTCTTCTTCTTCTTCTTTAAAAAATTTGTATAGTTACAAAACATGTTATTTTACTCAAAAATTGTTTCAGAGAGTAGAAATAAAAAAGAACTATCTCTTAAAAGAAATTATTTCCCAAAATAGAAATGTTACCATTCACATTCTTAAAAAGTTTGAAACACCACTCAAGTGATGGTATACCTTTTTCTGAAAATGGAGTACGTCAGCACTTGCTGCTCTCCAATGTTGAACTTGAACCTTGACCAGAGGATTTTACTTTTTAATTTTTTACTAGAATTAGTGGGCTTTTTGCCTTGTCCCTTTCTTTGGTTGGAAAAAACGAAAGCTTGGAAAATGTAAGGAAGCAACCCCTAAGAAGATTGGCAACCATCATTGATTCGTGTGTAGTGGGCTTTCATTATTAACCAATCAGGTACATTCATCACTACTTTTATTGACTTCTTCTTTAAAAATTTGTATAGTTATCACACATGTTATTTTACTCAAAATATTTTTCGGTGAGTAGAAATAAAAAAGAACTATTTCTTAAAGGAAATTATTTCCTGAAACAGAAATGTTATTATTTGCATTCTTAAAATGTTTGAAACACCACTCAAGTGATGGTATACCTTTTCCTGAAAATGGAGTACATCAGCACTTGCAACTCTCCAATGTTGATCTTGAACCTTGACCAGAGACTTTTACTTTTTTAATTTTTGACTAGAATGAGTGTGCTTTTGCCTTGTCCCTTTCTTTGGTTGGAAAAAATGAAAGTTTGGAAAATGTAAGGAAGCAACCCTGAAGAAGATTGGCAACCATCATTGATTCGTGTGTTGTGGGCTTTCATTATTAACCAATCAGGTACATTCATCACTACTTTTATTGACTTATTGACTTCTTCTTCTTCTTCTTCTTCTTTAAAAAAAAAATTTAACATTTAAGATAAATGAGTCGAAAATTTAAAAAAAAATGTGAAATAAAATATGTTAAGCTACTCATATTTACATCATAATATATTAAAATAGTTTTTATTGAGAATCTTGCAAATTAATCCATTATTGAGTAGTAGCACCAGTGAAAATTGAAAATGATTCCTTAGACTCCTTGAAGAAAGTTATAAATATTGTTAGGAATGTGAGTTGTGTCAGAAAAATTCTACGTCCAAGAATTGATGTGGTGTAGAGCAATTTTGACCCAAAACTCATTGTCTTGAAAGTAAATCTAACTAGATCTCTTTGACAGGCTTAAACTTGGCATTCTTCTTAGGTGAAGGTATCGAGCTTGGTACTTTAATCACCCGAACATGACTCTTTGTGGCAAAGTCCAGTCAATGGCATTTACATGTATAAAGAATTGAGGCGAATACATGAATCTGATCCGCCACACATGTCTATTGAAGATATCGGCATTTATATATGACGGGCTTAAACTTGTCATTCTCTCTGGGTACAGGTATCGGGCTTGGTACTTTAATCACCTGGACATGATTCTTTGTAGCAAAGTTCAGCCATCGGCATTTACATGTATAAAAGAATTGGGGGCAAATGCATGAATCTAATCCCAACAACACACCCTTGTTGACCACGTAAAAAAAAATGATTCCTGGTCCTACACAACTGGGCACTCTTAAAGTAAGGTGAATGTTATTGAACTTTGACTTACTGAAAAGAAGGTGAGATCATTAAATAAGGATACTCTTATGATTAGGTCTTGCATTGAAATTGTTGACATTAGAGATTCTTAAGAACTGCTTTGAAATTTATCCTGGGATGTTAATGCTTTCCGAGGTGTGGAGATTCTAATTCCTTCGTCAACTCAGGTAGCTCTCTTTCAAAATTGCAACCGAGCAAGACTATCTAATGATGTTCTATATATAAGGAAATTGGAAGAGCCAAAAAGGAATGTTGAGCCTAAAAAAAGAGGAAGATGTGATTGAGTCAAGGGTGTTTTATTAAGTCTGTTTGTTTCGAGTGATTGCACAACATTTTTTTACTCATTTATGTTTTGACTATTATATATAGTCAAGCAAGAGAGAGAGAGAGAGAACAAGTCTACGTTGTGTGTGTGTGTGTGTGTTCTTTTTTTTTTTTTTTTTTTTGATCTGATGGTAAGTCTTCGTTGTTTAGTCTTCGGTGAAAATTAGTCTTTGTTGCCTAGACTACTGGATGGTGTTTGTAGTTGTCAAAACCATCACACATTTATTTCGATTCCCAGTTCCCAGGTTAGCAAGACAAAAACCTGAGTGACTGCGAATTGATTCCTTTGGTGGAGCTAAGTGCATGTGTAAATTTTCCATAGCTTGATTCGGCAATGACAGGTCGAGCCTTCCAGATGAGTAAGGAAGATAAAATGGATTACATCGAGTCCCATGTTCGTAAAATTCTAAAAACAAATGAATATGTCAAACAAGTAATATAATGATGAGAAAAATATCGTCTCATAGAAATTGATGATTAACAAATCAATTAAATATTTAAAAGTGAATAATTATAAATTTTATCTAATATATCAAAATAAAATTGAGAATTAACAATCTTAGAAACGAAATTTCAGAACTAAATGAAGTAAATAAATCAAATAAATATGTTAGATCATTCAATTTCATCATAACCATTAAAATTAATTTTCAGATTATTATGCATACAAGAACGATATCAAACATATCATAATGGAATTTTTCTAATCTATTTATTTTCTTATCTCCAGGTATAGCAAACTTATTCTGTTTATCAATTCACCATATCTCTTTGTGAATTTAAATAAACATAAGTGCATTAAATTTCGTGAAAATTCTTTGTTTATAATGAATCTTTTGAACCACCTTATCATTGAAAGCCACACAAATAACATGATATACCTCTATTCATATTTAGTTCATGGTTATATATTATAATTTCTCAGTCTCAGATTTGCACATCAAATCATTCAATTAGCCACAAAAGCATAAATCACATTAATGTAGAACTTATATGAATGAAATCACTTGTAAAAAAAAACATGAAATACATATCATTATGGTCGGGATATATTGGGTGCGTTTGGTAACATTTCTGTTTAAAAATTATTTCTGGGAATAGAAATAGAAAAAAATATTTATGCTTCGGGAAATAATTTTTGAACAAAAAAACGCGTTTGGTAAATCTATTCCATAAATATAAAAAGAATAAAACTATGTTTGGTAAATTTGTATAATTTTTTTTATTTCTTTTAATTTTTTAATATTTTAATTTTATTTTTTTCTATTTTCTTTCTTATTTTTCTTATTTTCTTATTTATTTTTCCTTTTTTCTTTCTTCTTCTTTTGGCTGGTTGCTGGCCTCAGCCATGGCTGGATACCAATCGATGAGGGCCGGCGGCCTCACCGGCTGTTGGGCGAGCTTAGCCTCGTTGGATTTAGGCGAGATTGAGCTCGCCCAACCCGGCGCGAGGTTGGCCTCGCTAGGGGCCAGCGACACTCCGGTGAAGTCGCTAGCCCTCGATGGCCGGTCGCCAGCCATGGCTGAGGCCGGCGACTGGCCAAAGAAAAAAGAAAGAAAAAAGAAGAAGAAAAAAGAGAGAAGCCGAGGCCGGCGACCGGCCAAAGAAAAAAGAAAGAAAAAAGAAGAAGAAAAAAGAGAGAAGAAAATGGAATAGAGAGAAAAAGTGTTCCTAAATTTTGTTCCAGAAATAAGAAACAAAATTTTTTTGTTTCTTGTTTCTGTTCCATATATGTTTCTAGGAACAAAAAAAATTAGATTTGGAACAAAAACATAAATAAACACGTTTCTGTTCATTTTTTGTTCCTAAGAACCAAAAAAAAAAACAAAAAAAATTGTTTTTAAACAGAAAAAGAAGTGAAAACAAATAGGTCCATTGTAGTCCTAGCAAAAGAAAATTATAACATAATAAAAGAAGAAACAAGAATATAAATTAAGGGTGGTGCTATCTCCACTGCTTATATCACTAAATCCATCCAATTTTCATGAAAAAGACAATATATCCTTAATCATTCAATTGCAATTCATATTTGTGGTCCCAAATTTATTTACTCCCCCTTTTTAAGTATTTCTATATCTATGTAGGATTTACTTACCATAATAAATAATTTTATATGTTTAGATTGTGCTTATTGTAGATTTTCCATGTATTTCAAAGGCCCTATTTTTCATTATTATTATTATTATTAGATATTACTTCCATGAGAGTATGTTTTGTCTACGTTGCCGATCGAATTCATAGATAAATTAAGTAGATGAAATTTAATTAAATTACCACATTGCATAAAGTAAATTTTTTTTTTTTGAAATATAAGTGGAGTATCATTGTTTTGGATTGACAAAAATTAATATTATATATGAACTGTTTACGAAAAAAATATAAAGATATGTCATTTTGCACAATGTTTTGAGTGTGTTTCTAGATATTCCTTTAAAATCTTACATATATAAAATTATCTTGTTAATATAATAAGGAAAAAAGATAAATTCTTTGATATTGTAAATAAGGAGACTTGACATATATTTTAGACTAGTAAAATTAATAAAAGTTTCATCAAGAAAGTGAGCTTTTGAGATAAGAAGAACAAAAAAATTTACAATTTACTATAAGATCAATGATGAAGAATAAACTTTTCAGTTTCAATTCTATATCAAAAATGTCTTTTTTCCTTACTATAAGTGACATAATTTTGCACAAAGGATGTAAACTATTATCTTTTTTTGGTAAAGGTAAGTAATATATTGATTTTGCAAGAAAGAATACAAGAGGGAGGCCCGGCACCGATAAAAACAGACACTCAAGAAGACAAAAGTCTAGAACGAGTGTAAGGGTGCCATGGTTCCTAGAAAAAAGGAGCAACAACAACAAAAGGAAACAAAAGGCAACAAAAACTAGAAAACCTCCATCAATCAAAAATAGAAGGATGGATGTTCTAGCTTCGTTGAAGTCTTCTATTCATGGGCACATCGAACATGTTTAAAGGTCATTGCCTTATCTTTGATAGCCTTCTCAAGATGCATTTTCATCACCGGAAGAAAGAGAGTTTGATTCCGAAAAGCACATTGTTCCGCTCTTTCCAAATGATATAACACATTGCACCAAAACTAAACCAAGCTAGGATCTGATAAAAACTCTTCCCCATAAACCGCTTGGAAGCCCAGGCCAAATTATCCACCCAAAGCTTGTTTCGCCACACTAGGTTGAATCTTGCCGCCCAAAATGAAATAAGACTATCCGAAGCACGGCAAGCAAAGAACAAATGATCTATAGAATCAGGTCTGCACGAACAAAGGGGGCAATTTGTAGGGGGGATCCTACCATAAGAGATGAGCAAAACCTGAGTCGGCAGCCGATTGCGCGAAATAAGCCAAAGATGCGTTTGATATCTTGGAGGCAAGGCAGTATTCCAAACAAAAGAAGCCCACGAGATGACATTACACTTCGATCGGATCAAATCCCAGGTAGAAGCAATGGAGAAGCGACCGGATGGGTGTGGAAGCCACTGAAACCGATCCTCCTCTTGGTTGAATACCGAAAGGGGATTCCACCAATTAGCCATGATGTTAATGATATACTAGCCCATAGGAGTAGCAAAACCATCAGCAACCGAAGCAGAGCGGGATATACCCGAGTGATAAATATCTTGATTAGAAAAGATCTTGTACAAAGGACCATTTGGGTGCCAAGGGTCGAACCAAAAGAAGACCGACCTCCCATTTAATGCACTTTTCTTTACTATGCTAAATAAACATGTGAACTACTTAATTATGGTAACTAACCTAAATAGAAAACAAAAAATAGAAAAAAAAGGAGTGGTATCATCATTTTAAATTGCAATTGAAAGATTGAGGGCAATCTTATCTTTTGAGTGTAAATGGGAGTGGACAAATTTTTTTAGGGGGTGGAAATAGTGCTGCACTAAATTAAACCAATATCTTGAATCGATAAATAAGAATTCTATCACAACTTTGTGTTCTCTTCTAAATACTTGAAAAACTCCCCAAATAATGGAGAAAAATCTAAAAATTAAAGGGTTAATATCACGAAAATTCCCAAACTAATACATCCGTGATAAATATACTCCAAATGACCACAAAAAAGCCCAAACTGGTACACCTGTGACAAATTTACCCTAAATGACCCTAAAAAAACTCTAAATGGATATACTTATAATAAATTTACCTCAAATTAATTTTTTTGACCGCTATAATTCCCAAACTAATATAGTTGTGACAAATATAACTTCTATTAAATTGGTTTAATACCATAAAAAATAATGAAACTAATATAACTAAGACAAACGAAGAGTAAAATCCCAAAATGATACATTAGTCGAATACCATGTGTCATCCAATTCAGTAATTTGATAATAAAATTTAATGGAAACTAACATAGGATAAATTTATTATAAACGTACCGGTTTGGAGTTTTTCGTAGTCAAAAAATTAATTTTGGGTAAATTTGTCACAAATGTACCAGTTTAAGATTTTTTCGTAGTATTGACCGCAAGCTCTCAATGTTATTCTATTGATAAGATAAATCAAAGGCTCCAAACACAAAGCAATTATGAATCACAATCCCAATTCCTTCCAATGCTTTTGTGGCTGGCTTATTTGTTTCCTTTTCTTTTGCCATTTTTCCCTTAATTTCTCCATATCTCATTATGCTTCGTAAATAAGGAAAACTTGAATAAATAGAAGGAAATCCAAATATTTTATCTTAAATGTTACATTATGTATTGCCTAAAATAGGTAAAATAACTCTAATTTACAGAGTTATCAAACCCCAAAACTTAACATTTTTCTAGTCCTTGAACAAAATCAAGATATAATATATACTCAAGCCAACAGCCCTCTCCATGACATTCTTCCATCATTGCTCGAATTCACGATTCAAAGAAAAACGTAAATTTCATCCAAACATTGAAATTGATTCATAAGTTAAGAATGCGATCCAAATATGTGTGTGAGTCCTTATCTTTTTGATTTATATGCAATCTAGATAAATTTACAATAGTATACAACCTCTCAAAAATTATTTATAATTATGACCAAATCTTACAAGTTTGTTTTTCATTTCTCTTTCCACTAATGTCCAAAAAATCAATAAGACTTTTCTCAGTTTGTAATTTAAGGCTAGGCTAACGATGGGATAATAGTAACTTTAAGGTCAGATCTTATTAAAGCCCATAGTACTGTTCCTAATTTCACTCATTCAAGATAATTTTTCTACCACCACTTATCATCATTCTTTGTTTTTATTTTTTTGCATTGCTATATGGTGGAGTTCCTCCCTATGTCCCTCCCGATACATGAATATTTCTAACTTATTAAGTATCCAAAGGCTCACTTAATTGATAATTGGATAGGGAAAAATAATTTTTTTAACGATACACCCTGAACAACCATAGCAATCAAATTATTTCCATGCTCTGCCCTTTCTCCCAAATTTCTATTATGGTCAAATAAATTAAAATAAAAATCAATGTGTTCATAAGGTGTGGGACAATGATATAATATGGTAAAATTAAGTTAAAAGTATGTGGGTCTTAATGAAAGATTAGATGAGAATTTAGGCTCTATAAGGTGACTAAAGATAAATGAACAGGGTTGGCTTGAAAGACCCAATCGATCCAAAATTAACCTTAATTATTTTCTCAGTTAGATATAGCATAGGATTTCACCCCAAGAGAAAATCAAACAAATTCTAAGATTTGGATGAGATCTAATAAAATTACATACTCCAAATAAATGTTATCTAGATGTACACACAATTAAAAAATTAAGGACTTAGTGGGTCAACATATCATAACCGAAATTAACTCACAAATCAATTATGGGTTTGAAAAAAATTTAAATTTTCCGCAAAAATTCACAATAAGAAATGCAATTATGGCAAGAATATATTTTTTTCTTCAGATGTAGCAAAACTTTTGTCTCCCCCTAAACTTGAATGAAGCATTTTTCTCAATGCGGAAAAGAAAACAAGAACAATAAAACTCTCATTATTGGAGGATGTGTTCATGGATGGTCTTGATGACTAAACTTTTGGAAGGTAATCTCTCAAGAAAATAAATTAACTTGGATTAAATAGAAAAAAATCAATCTCTTTTCTTTATCTTTTTTTTTTAAATGAACTTAAAAACTAATGGAGAAACATAATGAAAATGCTTAGGTTGCTTCTTAAGAAGCACTTCCTTTATAGTTTTTAGTCAAACTATTTCAAATGTCGCTATTTTGGAGGATGAAGTTCAATGACGATCTTTTGCTTGTTGTAACCACCTCTCAAGTAGGGCTTCAAATGTCTTTGAGGTTGGATAGTGGGTTTGTATTGTTCCTTCATCAAAATTTTAAGCATGCAAAGTGAATGGCTAATTCCCTTGATGCCGGCTATTTTTATCCAATTGCACCCTTATGCTCTCTCAACACTCTAAGTAGTTTCTCCTTATCAAATCTGTCAAAGAAGACATAATTACTAGCAAAGAAGAAATTCTATCTAAATAAGCATATTTCAAATGAGAGGGTAAGGATTTAAGTTCAAGAATCGGAGGCTCTCCAATTGATAGTTTAGGCTTTGTTGTGTGTTGTCTCAATTCCTCAAATTTTGTTGCCTTTTGCCTTGAATATGATGGATTTGTCTCCATGAAATTTGCACACTCTATTATCTCCTCATTCTCAATTTCTTTGTCCCTTGGTCAAACCAAACATGTTTCAAGTTGGTTTTTAAAAACATTTTCTAGAAAAACCTTATTCACAAACTTGTTAAGTTGTTATAGAGTGATATTTCATTACTTTAAAAATAGTAAAGGAAACAAGATTATCTTGCACTTCAAAAATCAACTTCCCTTGTTGTAGATCAATGAGAGCTCTTCCTTTTGCTAGAATAGGTCAACTTAAGATAAGTGGTATTGCAAAATCCTCCTCAATATGAAGAATTCCGAAATCTGTAGGAAAAATAAAATTGTCAGTATTTACCAATACATCTTCTACCATATCTCTTGGATATTTAATTGATCAATCAGCCAATTAAAGCAACACTATTGACCTTTACCTCACCCAATCATAATTTCCTAAAAATTGAAAAATGCATGAAATTAATGCTTGCACTCTTAAATCAAATAGTGCATTTTCAAAGTAAGAGTCCCAAATAGTGCAAGGAATTGTAAAACCGCACATTTATGTTGGTCTAGAGACAATTCTTAGTAGTCAATCATATCCCATAAAGTTTCAAATACCAAATTAGTGCGGTAATTGTATGTACACACACAGAGCCTTCCATGGTCACGAGTGCTTTCAACTTTATTGATATGGATTCAATATGGTTGTGAGACAAATAGATAACACCTCATGAAGAGTAATACCTTATAGGTTATCGCCTTTGTCGATCAGTATTTTCTTATCTTAGGTGTCACAAGAAACCAGATGTGCCATTGGAGAATATCTTTATGGTTTTAATGAATTCACATATGTCTTATCTTTATGGTTAACCTTTTACTATGTGTAATCAAAACATATGCTTAAGGCTAATAACCAAATACCTTTAGTCTTACTCAAAGCTTGCATAATACCTTGAGATTTCTATTACATGTAATCAACTCAATATGGTGACCACACATTCATGAACATTTTATTGAATGTGTAATATATAAGCTTTATTAAAGAAAAATCAAAACAATTCTCACTAAACAGCAGCATCCAATGATGCTTCTCAGCCCATGTTCACAACATGTTATTCAAGTACACAAGGGCGAAAGTCTTTAGTTAGTGGGTCTACAACTGCATCATACTCTACTGTAGTGTCACCATTCTGTGTAGGGGTGAGCATGGTCCGGGTTGGTCCGGGCCACCCCCTAACCCTAGGACCGACCCATACAGTGTTGGTCCTCAATTTTTAGGACCGATGACCGACCCTATTAAGCTTGGGACCAAGGACCGGACCGACCCAATGGGTTCGGTCCGGTTCCAGGGTTAACCCGGACCGATCGATAATTTTTTTCGTCTTATTTTTTATACTCCCTAAAAAGCAAACCTACAAATTCAAATTACACATCCATTGACAATGCGGTATTGTGCAACTAAATTATAAATACCAATACATATTTAGCAAATTTAAGATGACACAACAGAAATTTCGTACTTGCTAACCGCTCATCGAGATATGGGACAAGATAGAAAGGTCTTGTAATCATCTATCTTTAATATTCATAACATCATATGCAAAAGCGTTTTCCTACATTTGATCATGTAGAGTCCACTCAACCAAATAATGAGCTTCACACCACTTGACTAGTAAATCACCATAGCAACTGTAATACTACTCTACTCTTCAAAAACTTCTATCATTTGACACAAATTGAAAAGCAAAGTGCAGCTAAAATTTATTAGTAAAATACAATTAAACTATAAAAAGTTCAAAATACTTAATATAAATCATGAATATATAACTTCACATCTTGTTAATTCACTTGAACTTCTAAACACCTGAAAACAAAACAACGACACATAATTAATACTCAACAAAAGTTTTAAATTGAAATTACTATTAGTGTTATTGATAGAACATTTCAATATAATATAATATAACAGACATTTTACTTAGATTTGAATATATAAAAGAATTATACATAATATAATATAATATATAGGGTTGGTCCAAGGTTGGACCGACCCAAAACTCTTAGGATCGAGGACCAACCCGCACGTGTTGGTCCCGAAATTTCAGGACCAAGGACAGTCCCCTTTGGGAACCGGACCAGGACCGGCCGTGGTTGGGCGGTCCAGGTCGGCCTAGGGTCAACCCTAGACCGCTGCTCACCCCTAATTCTCGTGTCATTTCTTTATGGTCAAAAACTTGACCGACATATATCTAGACCCCTTGAGACCTTTATTGTTGTTGATAAACAATACCAAGAAGTTATTGTCTCAATATAACCATATAAGTCTATTCACAAGATCAAATATGGTTAATTTCTTAATGAGGTTTGAAGTCAAATATCTCGAGTAACAACTGAAAAGCATGCTATAGACTTCGTTTGAATGATAGGGGATGATAAAGATTATGTTTTTTTCTTTTTCATAATATTGCACTTTCTGCTAATATAAAGATATATTATGTTGTCAACTCCTTGTCATCCTAACAGATTATCAAAGTCTACATTCGAATACCTTACTAGCTCCAAATCTTGAACATGTTTATCAGCATGTAGTTTTCTTGTCATTTTAAGTATCTCAAAACCTTATTGGCAGCAATCTAGGGGGTGCATGATAACCAAAATTTATGTTCCAAAAATAGTTTTTCTGTTCTAGACCTATTTTTGGAAGAGAAATCCGTTTGATAAACCTATTCAGTTTTTCTATTTTTGGAATAGATTTCTATTCTAGAAATAGGTTTGGAAGAGAAATCAGAAGCTAAAATTTTCTACTTCTCTATTTCTGGAATAGAAATCAGAAATAAAAATTCTTCTCATCATTCGTCAATCGGTCCTTCATTCGTCGCCGTTAATCACCGTCCGTCGGTTGCTCGTCGTCGCCGCCACCGCCGCCGCTATTCATCGTTGGTCATTGGCCGTCGGCCCCACCGCCGCTGGTCGCTAGCGATCCATCCTTGCCGATCGCCGATCCACTGCTGTCTGAAAGGAATAAATTTTGTGTCGTTATCAAATGAATTTCTATTTTTAGAGTAGAAATTTTGTGTCGTTATCAAACAATTATTTTTGCTTAGAAACTTTTCTAGAAATAGAAATAGAAAAATCTATTTCTGTTCCAGAAACTATTTCTAGAACAGAATGGTTGTCATGCACCCCCTAGTGATCATGTCCTAGACTTGATTGATATCTACTTAAAAGTCTTGCCGCAAAAACAATATCTAGCTTAGTGCAAACTTGATTATACATGACATTTCTAAGTGCACTAGCATAAAATATATACTTCATTTGGGTTTTCCCAAAATCTGAATGAGGATACTGCAATAGATTCACTTAATTACCCTTGATAATAGGAGTAATTTCTGGTTTATAATGCTGCATGATGAATCTTTTTAAAATATGACAACATATACAACTTGAGATAAATCTAACATACACCAAGAATGATCCTTATGAATCTCAATGCCAAGGACAAAAGATACCTGACCAAGATCTCTCAAGTTAAAATTCCTTAATAACATATGCTTTTTCTTATGCAGTAATCAATGTCACTACTTGCAAGCAAATTATCATTTACATAAAGTGTGAGAAAACTAAATTGTCTCCCATTAACCTTGTAGTATATACACTAATCTATTTTATTGTCAATAAAACTAAATAGAGTAACAACACTGTGAAACTTTAAGCACAATTGTCTATAGACTTGCTTAAGGCCATAAATAAGATTTTTCAGTTTACACACAAGCTTACATGAATCATCTGCTATGAAACCTTCAGGTTCAACCATATAGACTTCTTTATGAAAGTATCCATTGATAAATTGCATTTTAACATTCATAACGTAACTCTATATCAAAAATAGCTATTAATGTCATGTTCATTGTGAAAGAATCTTTAGAAAAGATTAGGCTTTTCTCTGAGTGAAACCTTTCACTACTAGTCTGAGTTTGAATTTCTCAATATTTCCTTTGCAGTCTCTTTTAGTCTTGTATACCCATTTGTAGCAAATGAGCTTGTGGCCTTTAGACAATTCAATAGGCTCCCAAACACTATCATGTTTGATAGATCGCATCTCATCTTTCATTGCATCTAACCACATATCTGATTGAAGACAAGAAATAACATTTATATAAGTTACTAAATTGACCACACACAACAGATATCATAGTCATGCTCTCATAGATAGACTATATAGTCCGATGGTATAATTGAACATTTTTCCTTGGTAGATCTCCTAAGTGGTGCTACTACAACCACTTCATCCTACACCTGAGAGGCTTGACAAATTTCATCAAGAATTGTATCAATAATAGGATCCTGAACCTCAACATGCTTAGTTTCTAGTGTAGAAGACTCCACAGTTATTTGTATAGGCAAAGATAAAGACATAGGCTGCGCATGACAAAATTTCTGAAACAGAAATTGATTTCTGGCCATAAATCAATTTCTTAATTTCTATTCCTCGGACAAGTTTATGAGCAAAGAAACCCATTTGATAACGACTCAAAATTTTTATTTCTGAAACAAAAATCCGTTTGATAACATAACAAAATTTCTATTTCTAGGAATAGAAATTAATTAGATAACAACATAGGAAATCCTCAAATACAAAATAATAGTCGAAAATAATACTAATACATTACAAAAGTTGAAAATACAATTTCATGAAATTTCTGGCATATTATTATCCCTTGCCATTTTATTAGCAATTGTTTTCCTAAGCGTATTTATTTGGTTTCCCTCCTCGGTCAATGTATCGTTTGCAAGCTCATCTTGCATAGGTTCAGACAAGTACTGTGGAAGCATGAAATGGGTGCCATCAATGGCGCCTATACAGCCTTGTCATTTTATCAAAAACTAGTATTATACAAGATTATCAACAAAATAAAATTAATGGTGTAAAATAATATATGAGAATTCTACCTTAAAGTAATGTTTATGGTTAGGAACCAATTGGGGGAAGGTCAGTTTATTTTGATTCTAGAATTGAATCAGTCCATTTGCTCATCCCTAATTTCTTTATTGTTGATCAATGAACCTTTAATGACCCTTGCATAACAAAGAAAGAGATTCTCTTGAATCTCTTGCCTTCGAATTAAAATTCAAGATTGTGTAACAATCTAATTATTTTGATTTTGCAAGAATTTTGAATCCGTAAAAAAATAAGGTTAAATATCTAGGCACGTTTTTTATTAATCTATTACGTAAAAACTTTTTCTTCAACTAGCCATGCGCGTGCCTTTCTAGGAGGAAAGAGCCCCATTGTTTTTAAGTAAGCATTTAAAAACTTTGGTCGTTTTTTAAAATTGGGGACCCATTCGATTGCCTTTCATCCTAAAGAGGAAGTTATAAAAAAAATGCAAAAAAAAAAAAAACATGAGCAAAATAAGAAAAAGAAAATTAGCAATAATTTGTGAAGTTATGGTTACGAGTGAATTAAGTTAGCAAGAAAGCGCAAGGTTCTTTTATCTGGTTTGATTTCAGTTTCTTATTTCTATTTTATAAATTGAGAAGTTAAAAATTTCAGTTTCTGATTTATTCAATTTCTCTATTTCTAGAATAGAAATCTGTTTCAGAAATAGAAAAATCAAATTACATTACCAAACATATTTATGTTACAAACCTATTCTAGGGAACAGAAAAATAGAGAAATCGAGAAACAAAAATTTTGTCATGCGCGCCCATAGTGGTCCCTACCATACTATTATCTTTTATAGTCTAAGAGTAGCTATCCTTTGTAGATATGTCGAATTCCGGAAATTTTACTATCTATGGTTCCACAATTTTTGTACCTCTATTGGAATCATAAAATTGATATCCCTTCAAATGACCTAGGTAAAATACAAAATAACACCTAATGGTTCTACAGTCCAACTTACTTAATGTTGGATTATATAACCTCACTTCTACAGGACACTTCAGACCTTAAGATAGTTCACGTTAGGTTTATGTCCAGCCCACAACTCAAAACAAGTCAACGTAACATATTTGGTAGAAATATGGTTTAATACATATTAAACTGTATTGCCCCACAAAAAACCCAACAAATTAGTCCTCATTATCATGTCAATTATGGTACAATTACGCCTTTTGGCCACACCAATTTGTTCAATATTTTCAAGTATGGTAAACTAAGTTACCATCCAAGAATCTTCCAAATATTTGACAAATGGCCTTTTAAGCCATCTAGCATTGCCATACTTGTCAAAATACTCACCATTGCGGTCATATCTAACAATCTTTAATACTTGTCCCTATTGTTTCTTGACTTAGTTCAAAAGAATTTGAATCTATTCAAATATTCAGACTTTTCTTTAATCAATTATAAAAGAAATAGTTGTCAATGGCTGTGTTGAAATGAAAATTTCTATATAACGTTACCATATATGGTTCACCAATATCAATGTGAATGACCTCCAACAGGTCGGACTTCAGACTGCAGTTTTCTAGATATATATGATCAAGACGTTTATGCTACAATGCTTAAGACTATTCCTAGGTGAAGACTTATTGGAAACAATCTTTTCAACTATAAAAATGACGTACATATCATTGGGAGATTAGCACAATTGGTACTATCCATTTGATATATTGCGGCACCCAACTTTATTTGACTTGGAAAACATAAATATAGCATTGTTCTTTACTTCAAAAGAATAGCCACACACTTTCAGACATGATATGGAAACTAAGTTCCATCTAAAGGAAAGTACATAAAAATGTTTCTCGACATTAAATGCATACTAGAATCCAGAACCCAAAGAACATAATTTGTTGTTAGAATCATGGTGGTGGCCTCTTCACATTTTTATTACTTTTTGGAAAATTTGGATAATCGCGTCATCCCGTATTGTATATGTTAGAGTAGGGATTATTCTATGGTTCGTTAAAATTCCCAAAAAAACAAAGTTAGCATCTTCACTAAGTTGTGTAAAAGGGTTACATACCCGATACTTTGTGCTAACTTGTTCTCCACCATAAAAATCACATGACGTATTCTGAATTTTCATAGCTGAAACATTCATATTATCTGGTTTTTTGTTGAGTGCTTTGAATTATATAGCAATTGTAGTGAAAACTTTCACTTCATGAAATTCACTAGCTTTTCGCACTAGTAGCCTCTCAATAGGTCATTGATAACTACTAGATGCCATTTCCTTTAATAGGTTGGAGGCTTTTTCTTGTGCTTTATTATTTAGAGTTCCCCCTACACTGCATCAATCATAGAACAAAGATTTATACTAGACCCATTATAAAAAGTTTGTAATTGCATTCATATGGGTAGTCCATGATGTGGGTATCTCCTAAGAAACTCCTTCAATCATTCTCGTCATGATTCATTATTCATCTACATAAAATTAGTAATATTGTTACTTTTTTTTTTTTTTTTTTTTTTGCAGATTTTGCAAGTGGAAAGAACTTACTGAGAAATTTTTAGGCCATATCATTTCATGTAGCAATTGATCCTACAAGCAGAGAAGAGAGCCAACCTTTAACTTTGTCTCTAATGAAAATTGGAAATAATCTTAATCTAATTGCATCATCTGTAACTCGATCATATTTAATTGTGTCACAGATTTCAAGAAAAGTATCGATGTGAGTGTTTGGATCATCGCTTGGTAGCCCATTAAATTGCACTGATTGTTGAAGCATTTGAATGAGTGATGGTTTGGTCTCAAAGTTGTTTGCTTGAATTGCAGGTCTCGTGATGTTTGATGTGGTGTCCTGAACTGTTGGCATAGCATTATCTTTCAAAAGTCTAAGTGGATTTTCATACTCATGAACTTGCTCCATCTTGTGATTTCTTTATTCTCATAGTCGCCTTTTAAATGTGCATTCGATTTCTAGATCTAACTCGGTAAGTTTCCCTTGTTGGCTACATGTCATACACCATATACACTGAAGAAAATAAAAATGAAAGCTAGATTAAACCTCATATTATCCAATATCGTATTAATTAGGATTAAACAAACAATCCCCGGTAATAGTGCAAAAAATTTGTTCATAAAGTTCTAAATGCAAATAAACATGTTGAACAAGTAATGTAACGATGATAAAAAAATATCATCCCACCAAGATTAATGATTAATAGACTAGTTAAATATTAATAGTGGATTAATTCTAAAATTTATTTAATGGGTCAAAATAAAATTAAGAATAAATAAAATCGACAATTTTATAAGCAAAATTTTGGAACTAAATGCAGTATATCAATCAAATAAATATGTTAGAGCATTCGATTTGATTATAACCACTAGATATAAATTTCAAATCAATATGTGATAGCAAAATTTTCTAATCTATTTATTATACTATCTTTAGGTATAGCAAACTTACTCAGTTTATCGATCCACCATATCTCTATGTGAATTTAAATAATATAAATGTATTAAAATCTATGAACATTCTTAGTTTACAATGAATCTTTCAGATCACATTATCATTGAAAGCCACACAAATAACATAATATACTTCTATCCACATTTAATTTATGGTAATATATTATAAGAAGCAATTGCATATTATCACTTCTTAGTCTCAAATATGCACATGAAATCATTTAAATGTGGCCAATCACTTAAAAGCACTAATATACAATTTACATGAATGAAATCACTTGCAAAACATAAAAAAAAAACATGATATTCATATCATTATGATCATGAACATAATAGAAGAAGAAACAGGAATATAAATTAAATCAACATCTTGAATCAAAGAACAATAATTATATCGTTACTTTTTGTCTTCTTTTCAAAATATTTATAAAAAAAAAACCCCGAAAAATAAAAAAGGTCTAAAAATTAGAACTTAATTATCCCCCAACCTCTCAATGTTATCCTATTTATAGGATAAATTCAAGGCTCTAAACACAAGACAATTGCTTATTTTTCGCATAAAATTAGGGAATAAATCATAGTCTTGATTCCTTCCAATGCTTTTGTGGTTGGCATATTCCTTTCATTCTTTTTGCCATTTCCCCCTTTTTTTCTCCATATCTCATTATTCTGCATAAGTAAGGAAGATTTGAATAAATAGAAAGAAATCCAAATACTTTCTCACAAATATTGCATTCTTTATTGGCTAAAATAGGTAAAGTAAGTCTATTTTTATAGAGTTATCATCCCACATGATTAAACCAAAACCAATCCTCCTTATTAGTTCTAGCAGTGCTACGGCCCATTTACGATTGATGGTCCTACTGCATCATGCAATTCCTTTTGATAAACATGTCTTGTTTGGATCGAGAATAGTTACTTAAGTCATAAACAAATTGACGAGTTCAACATGTATCACCCAATTGAATTTACACAATATTGTCGGACATGTAGATTTCCTAAAACGCCTAAGAAAAATCGCGTAAACCCACACTGCATGAGTTTCCATACAATAATTGTATTGTGATTAATTTTGTCCATGACTTTCCTTAGAAATTAAGTCGAGGCAATATCTTCCCCGATTTCACCTTTAGAGGTCGGTATTCCATGGCGTGTGTTGTTGGCCTCTCGAACAGGATCAAAAATAGGGAGTTGGGGAATTACCCACACCTTCGAGGAAATTCAAGGGAAGAACTAGAAAACAACCCAATGTCGGAACTTTGACTAGGGACACTACCCTGGATTGGTTGGGGGAAAAGGCTGGAACATGTGAAGAAAAGCAAGCACGAATAAAGATGATATCGGTTTGATTTCGCTTATCATGCGCTTTGAATTAGATGTAGCTTTCAACCGTGCTTTGTAGGATGTGTTCTTTCCAGATAATCAACCAATTGGGATTGATTTAAACGTAATCATTCATCGTCCTACTAATAGGATTTTAAATTGAAGATAAATGAGTGGGTACTTCCAAAAAAAAAAAAAAAATTGGGATAAGATCGTAGTTACATCGTAATTAGTTAAGATGGTTTGTACTGAGAATCTTGTAAATCTATTCGCCGATTGGTTGTTTTCTAATCCGATCCAAACCCCCATTGAAGCAAAGACTATCGTGTAGAAAGAGATGATTCCCGTTGATAAAAATGCACATTCTTGTAAATCACGCGAAGCTCGACCCTCAAAAAACGCAAGTGCTATCAACTAAGATTAGGGTACCTCAAAATGGTTCATGATCTCAAAATAGAAACATACACTAGTTGATCATAATGAAATATTTGCAAACACATGAGATGAAAACACTAGGGCTTCCATTGTAAAAAATTTCCTAATGTGAGCTACATTAATTGAAATTATAATTTACAATTTTATGGGGTTAATTTAATAAGGTAAGATATAAGGTTTTTTAATAGTCGGATATGGGTCCGGCTTGTGTAGACCGAGTTGGGCCCGGCCCATGATGAAAGGGCTTAATTGAAAATTCTATAAATAGTGCTACGGTTCTTCATCTAACACACACTATCACCTCACATAAGGAAAGCCGTGAGGGGTGGTCTCGTCAAACCAAGATCTGAGGGCGATAGAGGAGAAAAACTTGAGCATCAAATTATTGCCATTTTGCATTAAGAATGATAGATTCCAAATCAGGTATGCAAATCTCTTTCTTCTCCTTCACTATATTCGAGTATCTAGCTATGTTGATCTTGGGATGCCGCTTCGACAGCCAATATTTGATATTGGAGCCACTTCATAGCCTGTAACTTGAACATAAAGAATTTGGCCTGTTTCGAAAATTTTAACCGATGAAAGATTTTGATCGCATATTCGGATTCGTCTTATTAAGATGACCATTTTGGTGGTTGGATGGCCTACAATGGAGGCTGTATGTGCTCACTTGAACATTTCAGATTTGGCCCATTTTGTTTTTCCTGTTTTCATGATTTTTAGTACAGTAAAAGTGAATTTTGATCACATATTTGGACTCCTTTCGTCAAGACAAGCATTTTGATGGGTGGCACACCACCAGAAGAAGCTTGACGCTGCCTCACATGCTACACACGCTAAGGAGGCGCTAAAAACCAGCACCACGTGCCATTCGGCAGCGAGTGAATCGCCTCAGTGTGGATGATGTCATGTGACATCATCTGCGGACACGTGTTGTCACGCCTCAAACCCTGGGCATAGGCACATCCCTCGGCGGTCGACTTAAATTGCGACGTTTCCATGACACGTCGCCGACCCATTCTTTTTATGTACATGCAGAAGCGAACTCATAATTACCTAACTAACAAACAAACACATGGAATAGTAAAAGTAGTATAGCCAATTATCACAAACCATATTTTATATACATGTTAGATTAAACCTACAGGTCATATACACACCAATTTGTCTCCAAAAAGAAACTACTAAGCTGCCTATGCTCTGGATCCTTCAGCTTCAAGCTCCATGTACTTCACACTAGGGACTTGAAAAAAGGGTTAACCACGACGAGGTGAGATAAAATCTTAGTGAGTTCACACCCTAAACCCTAATTAGGATGAGAATTCACTTAGAGGCAACCTAAACATACACAATATAGGGCTTACCTCGCCTCAACACCTCCTTGCACATTAGTACATCTCATACATCATATGCATACCGTAAATGTATTCAATAATTGGAACATTTCAATTCATCTTCCAAATAATCACAGGAGTCTGGATTATAAGGTAAAACCGTTATGACACGTCTCATTTTGTGCCATACAATTTTACCACGTAATAAGGCGCAACTATCACAACCACTTAGGCATATTCCAGTTATTATGGCTCAATAGCCACAGCACCCCACTGAGGAGCTTCATTCTGAAATCTATTTGCAAACAACATCGTCTAGCATCCTCCACCTAGACGGTACCCCACTAAGGAGCTTCGTTCCGAAATCTATTTGCAAACGGCATTGTCTAGCCTCTGCTTAGATGGTACCTCACTGAGGAGCTTCGTTTCGAAATCTATTCATGAACGGCATCGTCTAGCATCCTTCGCCTAGACGGTACCCCACTAAGGAGCTTCGTCCCGCGTAAACGCATAAGGACGATTTCCACTTAGTGATCACACGCACATCCATACTTGGCCATGAACACCGTGCTTTGCACTCAAATATCCCAATTTCAAATAATGGACTTGGGCAATTTTCTTTGTATTAAAAATTCTCGGTAAAATAATTGTGCGTGGTCACACATTTAAATTGATCCATAAAACGTGATACTCTCCTATTTCAAAATTCCACAATTTTATATAGTACATAAAATATGTTTGGCTTCAAAACCCAACATCCGGTATTTTTCTAATTAATACCCATAAAATCAATTTTTGCAATAATAGTCAATAATCACCTCCAAGCACTCAATTTCATTTATAAGCTCATCCATGACGATCAGCGTAAAATTTCACTAACCGGCTATTCCGGCACAATTTACGCTAAATATAATTAATTAAATAAATTGCAAATTATTTAAACTAATCCGCTTAATTAATATAAATAATCTAACCGAATTAACCTAATTGATCTAACTAAATTAATCTAGCTAGGCTAACTACATTAACCTAATAAGCTAACCAAATAACCTAACTAACCGCCTAACTAACTAGTCTAGGTAACTAACTAATCTAACTAACTTAGTTACACTAACTAACCATTAATCCTTAATTAAGCCAAAGCTAATCCACTAAGTGCAATTAATTTTCTAATCCAAGATTAGGTTAACTCACTTAATTAGCAAGATGACAAGTTCACGGCGATAGCGATGCGAAGACGGTGAAGATCCGTGACTACGGCGCCACCAACGGAGGCCAATTGGTGGCTAAAAAATAGCCTACAAGCTCATTGCTCGTGGTTGGAATTCAGTCCTAGAGCTGTTGGTCGGGGCTGCAGCTCGCGATGGTTGGCGAGCTAAAAAGGGCGGACGGGCAGGGGTGGTGAGTGGAGCTGGGATGGCGCGGTTGAAAGGTGGCGAGTTGGGTGGAGCTAGATGGTTGGACAGCAAGAGGGGCTGGTCACGGTTGCTGGATGTGGCGGAGAGGCGAGCGGCAAGGCTGGCGAACGGAGCTAGTCTCAAATGGCAGCTAGGCAGGCGAAGGAGTTGCGATGCTTGGATGGTGGTGCGACAAGCTACACAGTGGAGTAGTAGTGAAAATGGCAAGAAATGGAGAAGAAGAAGGAATGAGGAGGAAGCAGAGGCAATCGACTAAGCAAGGGAGGGGAATGTGCACAAGGAGGAAGAAGAGAGGGGACAAGGGCCTTGAGAGTCTACAAGCTGGCCAATGGGATTTCAAGCAAAATATCAAGTCACTTGAGTGTATTTGGCCACAAAGTCTTCAACCATATTAGTCAAGGCATCAACCAATGGCTGAATTTCTATCCTTTCTTCACATTTGGTCCAATTTAAAGGCCAAAAAGCCCCTTAATTCTGCCCATACGAATTTCTTCTTATTTTCCTTCAATTCCTCACCGAATCAAGTCATTTTGGTGGCCGATATTCCCATGGTAGCAGCCCATACGAATTTCCCTTCATCTTCACATAACAATTCATTTAGGTGGCCAAATAACCAAGCAAAGCTGCCCATCCGAATTTCCTCCTATTTACTTTTGCTGGATTTGATTTTTCCACAAATTTCCGAGCTCGACGGAATTTTTCCAAAAGATGAGACGAGTTTCTAAAAATAAATTGTGACACGCTTGAACGTTCGATTCCCGAAACCGAATTCAATTTCATGTTTAAAATCAACTGGACGTGATTTTAGCGGGACCCAACCTACCGGGTAGCTTTTAGGAATTTTAGCGCGTTTGACCCGTGATCGATAATATTTTATCCACGTTTATGCATCTTCGACTCGTAGGCGACTCTCAGTTGTCGTAAAAATCTCAAGATTTCAATTACGGGTATCGAGTACAGAATTGACAGAAAATCAAGTTAGTGCCGTTCGATGTGAATTTCGCAACCATATGGAATCACCCACAATTTAATTATGTGATTTCGTTGAATCGACCTATATATGATCACTAATCGATTATAATGGTGCCATATTGACCTTTGCTAATTATCACAGTCAAGTAGTCGATTTCTGATCGAATTCTCAAGTCTATTACGTTTATATCTCTTAACGACTTCACCTGATAAATCAGTTAACTCATGAGTAGCCAACTCAGAGAAAAATGACCATAGGCGCGTTGATGAAATGGCTATTTCATATTATCGAGACAAGGTCGAAAATTCAAGATGTCACACGTGTCACCGACATGGAATGCGTGTCTTTGATGACATCACGTGTATCCCTTACTTGTGCTTGACATGTAGCATGTAATCCGACCTTTGGCCAACCCAAGTTGATTGGGTTGACCCTACCCGAGTTTACCGATTTTGATCTAACTCAGTTTGATCATTGACCGATCGAACCATTGGCCGGTTGAATTGGTCAACTGATCAGACCAATCGAGCCTGGTCGGACCGGCTTTTCGGGCGGCTCACACCGCGTAGTCCGTTGGCACATGAAAGCATGTGCATGCTCCGTTTGGCATGTTCTTAGTACTGACATACTCTTATGGAGATTCTCTACATCATGATTTATTTATTTTATATGTTTGATACTTTTAAGGGTGTGAAAATACATGCAGAACCCTAAATACGTGTATACTTAGGGTATTTTTTTGTGTATTTTTCATGTGTTTCACCATGGTTCCGGAAAAACATTGCAAGCTCACGTGTATATAATCACATAAAAAATGTGTAGAGTATTAATTCATCATGTATAAGGTTCAATGTGTATTAATGAATGGAGCAATATAATTGGTATGACATGTGATTTTAGTGACAAATTGCCCCCGTCATCGAGTCTAAAATCACATATATAAGGTAAATGTGAGACATAAAATTTATATTCCTGGTATGAGAGAGTTTCAATGATTTAATTAGGTTTGACTGCCAAAGTATCACACTTAATTAGATTTAAGAAATATCGATCTCATATTATGGTGCGATGTCTCATATTTTAATGCGTGGTCATACTTTCAAAGGAGATGATTGTGTATTAGTTTACGGAGAAATACATGTACAGCATATGGATGATGAGTGATTGATTTTAGTGGTTCATATACTCAAAGGTAGTGAATTCTCAAAAAGTTAGAATATATTCTCATAATCGCTGTCATGTGGAGCGTATACAATTTCATGTCATATATTCTACTCAAAGATGTTTATGTAATGATGTATGTAGCTTTCAAGATGTGTACTTATGTGATTTTCAAGTTATACTATATTCACATGATGCCAATTGCATACATTGCTTGTTATTAAGTCACCTTTATGGAATCAATAACTCCACTGTGATTGAGATTCTTATTGGGTCAAATTTTAAGTAGTGAAAATAGGATTTTCTATTTGAGATGAAGCTAGTGGATGTTTATATTCCTCTTACTAAGAATAAGTTGGCAGAATCACTGCCAGCAATTTGGAAGTAAAAGGCACATTTTACTATTTGGGAAAAGAGCAATCAAATTTGTTTGTTATCCATGAAGCATTCCATTCGGGAACACTTGAAAATGGTTTACCAGCTGACTGAATGCTAAAAGAATGATGGAAACCTTGGTGTCTTAAAATTATGTCTTATCTAACGCCGAGATCGGGATACATTTGCAAGGACTCTTCAACATGAGTTGTGATGGTTTTGATAAAGTTAAGGATTACATTCTAAGGATGGTAGATTTGAAGTCCAAAAATCATATTAAAAAAGAAACTCATGAAACCACCGGTTATTTTGATAATCTTGTCTCAAGATAGCACACTTTAAGAGAAATGATATTATCTACTACTTTTGTAGGAAGAGAGGACACATAAAACACTATGAGAAACATTATGCTTGATTGTCCAAGTGTGAACCTATAGCTAATGATTCTTTATCATTCATTTATGAATCCAATTCCTATCGAAAGTCTCATCCAGTCCTTGGGGTTAGATAACGATGCAATGATATATGTTGTTTACCATAAGAAGATTCATAAATCAAAGGAAGCCAAATTAGGATAAATCATAGCTCATCACGGAAAACAATGTTAAAGTTGAAGTCGAGGTCATGAGAGATGTTGTTTTAATTCTAGATTGTAATTTTCATTTGATGTTGAAAAAACACCTTTTATATACCTTCTTTTAGACAAAACTTAGTTTCTATATTACATTTGATATGTGTGGCTACTCTTTTGAAGTAAGGAACAATATTGTTTGTATGTTTTTCAATTCAAGTAAAGTTAAGTTGGGTGCTACAATATATCAAATGTGTTGTACCAATTGTGATAATCTCCCAATGATATGTACGTCGCTTTTATAGTTAAAAAAAATTGTTTCCGAAAGACTTTTGCTTAGGGGATAGTCTTGTACATTAACATTATAACCATATGTCTAGAGAATGGGTAGAAAGACTAACAAAGTTAACATTTTGTCTACTCTTAAAGGTTACCTAAGGACTTGCGTAGACTATTATAATAGTAAGATGACTAAGATAAAGAAGAAAACTGCAATCCGAAATTCTGACCTATTGTAGATCACTTATACTAATATTAGTGGACCCTCTATGGTAACGTTGTGTAGAAATTTTTATTTCATCACATTTATTGACGATTACTCCCAATATGGTTATTTGTATTTGATTAAAGAAAAATTTGAATCTTTTGACACGTTCAAGATCTTTTGGACTGAAGTCGAAAAATAGTTGAGATAAGTCTTGTAGGGTGTCAAATGTAACATCCTGGAACATCACCCAAAATGTGTTTATTATATTGCTAATTTCTTTGAGCATGCGGAGGTGAAAATAAACATTTATGAATATTCTTTTAACGACTTGAACCTTACAATTATACCAACATACTACTACTTATTTTGTTTACACTACATATGAGTTCACAAGTTAATCACATCATGAGCAAATGACAGAAGTTTGGGTAAGGTAGGGAGACTATCTCCAAACTATATTATATTTCCAAAAGTCTACCTATACAAACATTCTAGATCGAGTCACAGGTCGATAACTTTTCCATCTACCGTGCCTCCAACATTCAAATTGAGGCTACTCAACAGACCAACTCTCCATCAAGATTTCGGTACTAGGCAACGAACCAGAAAGGAACCCACTACATGAAACCTCGTACATCAACCTATATTGTAGAACTACACTTGGTATATATTATTCCAGATTCTGGTTCAAGCACACTTTCATAAAACACTTCATTATACACAAGAACTTTATAGTACAAGGGTTGAGGGGTGTTCATCCTACACGTTTGAAAAATAAAATGGATGAGCTGAAACCTAGCAAATGAAATTTATAGTTTTAAGTTAGAAAAATGATTGCATAATCATCCAATAAGTATAATACAAACATAAATAGACTTTACTTTTCATTTTCATCTACCATATAAATTGTCAACCAACAAAACCTCCATCCAAACTCATGTATGTGCACATCATGTTTCACACAATTATTTGGCTCTATACATAACAATGCATTTTATTCATTAATGCTTTATTTTCCCAAACACTCTCGAGGCATCTCAACACGAGGCATCTGACAAATTTTCACCACAGGGGCATCTTGACTCCCAAGACATCCCGAAACACACCCCGGGACATCCCAACAATTAGGGCATCCCGCAAACTTCCATTACAAGACATCGTCATTCACTGCTAAATGGGTGATAGAATTGCATTAATCTCATTCATACCATGGTATATGCATACTCACAAATATAGCACATATATCTCAACTCAATTTAATCAATTTGTCAATAACCACATATGAAATAACATACAGACATATTCTGATTATTAAAGTTTGGATATTTCAATGAGTATGTTCTAAGTCTGAATATCAAGCAAGTTTTGGATATCAAAATCTAATAAATCAAATGGGTACATTCAAAATCTGGATGAATGAGTACATTTTGGAGGTAAAGTCTGCATATGTAAATAGGTACATATTAGGTTAGAACAACAAAGTACATTATGGTCGTAAAGTCTAAATGATCAAAAGGGTAAATTATGGCTTGATAAACACTCATAAAACAAAAGAACAAATCCAACAATGACAGACTTATGAATGAACAGATTTAGTAATTGACAGAATCAATAGACCAGTGGATTCAATGAGAATTAGATTCAAATTCAGTAAAGTCTGCTTGAACTAATAAACAGATTTATCAACAAACAGATTTACAAGTTGGCAGATTTAGTAAGTAAACAGACTCATCAATGAACAAATTCAAGTAGACTCCCAAATGGATAAATTTTGTCTTAGAAGATTCCAGTAGAAACAAGTGAAACAAACATATTATAACTGGGAGAATTCAAGCAGAATAAAGCTGAACAAACAGGTAACGGGTCATCAAGATAACTACGGAAGAACGACCAAATTCTAACTACTTAGAATGAAGCAGAAAGAAACAAAACCAACATGCAATGGGTTATTAAGACAAATATTTCCTAATAACCATATTCCAACTACCCAAAATGAGGCAAAAAGAAGCAAAACGAACATGAAATAAGTCATCAAGATAAAAATGGTAAAATGGCCAAATTCTAACTACCTAGAATGAGGTAGAAAGAAGCAGAATGAACATGCAATAAGTCATCAAGATAAACATGGAAAAATGACTAGATTCTAACTACCTAGAATGAGACAGAATGAAGCAAAACGAATATGCAATAAGTTATCAAGACAAATAAGGTAGAATGGTCAGATTCTAACTACCTAGAATGAGACAGAAAGAAGCAGAATGAACATGCAATAAGTCATCAAGACAAAGATGGTAGAATGACCAAATACTAACTATCCAGAATGAAGCAGAAAAAATTAAAATAGATATACAATAAGTCATCAAGATAGATGGCAGAATGGCCAGATTCTTACTATCTAGAATTAGACAGAAATAAACGGAACGAACATACAAAAAATAATCAAGACAAAGATGGTAAAATGACTAGATTCTAACTACCCATAATGAGGTAGAAAAAAGTAAAACAAACATGCAATGAGTTTCTAAGATAAAGAGGGTAGATTCTAACTATCCAGAATAAGGTAGAAAGAAATAGAATAAACATGCAATCAGTCATTAAGATAGAATTGTCAAATTCTAACTACCTAGAATGAGGCAAAAAGAAGTATAACGAACATGCAATAAGTCATCAAGATAAAGATGATAGAATGGCCAAATTCTAAGTATCCAGAATGAGGTAGAAAGAAGCAGAATAAATATGTAATGGGTTACTAAAATAAAGATGGCAGAAGGGCCAGATTCTAACTACCTATAATGAGGTAGAAAGAGGCAGAACGAATATACAATGGATTATCAACATAAACACAATATAATGACCAGATTCTAACTACCTAGAATGAGGTCGAACGAAGCAAAATGAACATGCAATAAGATATCAAGACAAATATAGCAAAATGAGCACGTTTTAACTACCCAAAATCACATAGAATGAACCAGAATGAACCAAAGTGAAGTAGAACGAACTTGCAAGAAATTATCAAGCCACTTAGGATGTGTTTGGTAACATTTCTGTTCAAAAATTGTTCTCGGAAACAGAAATAGAAAAAACAATTTATGTTCCAGGGAATAATTTTTGAACAGAATAACGTGTTTGGTAAATTTGTTTCTAGAATAGAAAAAGAACAAAAACACATTTAGTAAACTTGTATAATTTTTTTTATTTCTTTTAATTTTTTAATATTTTTATTTTATTTTATTTTTCCTTTTTTCTTCATTTTGGCCAGTAGCCTCCCCTAGCCACGGCGAGGCTCGCCAACCCCTAGCGAGGTCGAGGCTCACCGATCGGTGCGAGGTCGGCCTCGCATTGATCTGGGCGAGCTCCAATGAGGCCAAGCTCGCCCACCAAGGCCAGCCGAGCCTTGCTAGGGGTCGGCGACACTCCAACGAGGTCGCCAGCCCTCGACAGCCCTTGATGGTTGGTCACCAGCCATGGCCGTGCCTGACAACCGGCCAAAGAAAAAGAAGAAAGAAGAAGAAAGAGAAGAAAAAATAGGAGAGAGAAAAATTGTTTCTCGGAAGTGTTCCAGAAACAAAATTTTCTTATTTCTTGTTTTTGTTTCAAATTTGTTCTCGGAAACAAAAAAATAGATTTGGAACAAAAACGCAAACAAACGCATTTCAGTTCTTTTTTTGTTCCCCGAAACAAAAAAAAAAACAAAAATTGTGTTCATGACTAGAAAAAAAGAATACAAACAAACAAGGCCTTAACAACCACCATACTCACATCAATACTTCACCTCTCACCCAACCAATTAAGATAGAGGTAACTAAGTAGATTTGAACTAACTTAAAATTGGAAACTTCACTTACCTCAAACAAATGCAAATCACGAACTATCGATTGTCTTTACCACCTTAATTGCACTTGAATATGAAGCTCTGTTCTCCAAATTCTTGAATTGAAAAGTGGAAAATAACACATGTAGCTTTTGTTTGGGTTTTTGGAAGAAATGAAAATTGGATCTTTGGCAAGATAAAATGAGTTTTGTTAAAATTAATTAAGATAATTTAATTCCTTGCAATGCTAGGTGTAAAATTGCATGTTAATCTTCAGCTTGATGTGGCAATAATGCAAAGCAAGGCTCTTGCATGTGGCCAAAAAGAATGCATATAGAAAATGAGTCATCTTGAAATAATCTATACTTAGTTTAAGTGTAAAAGAATTTAACTAAAAATATTATGTTCAAAAACACATGGCCATGCAAACCTTTGTTCAATGGTAGGTGGCACTTCTAATTTTAATTAATAAATTTTGCAATGAAAAATGTAGTAAGCAAAATGTACTCTCCTTCTTTTAGCACCATTAACACAAATTATTCCACAATATTATTATCAGTTAACTAAAACTTACATGATTTATAACAACGATTAATTAGTAAGACTATAGTAATTCAATTAATATCATTCTATTATTAACATGCACATAATTTGATTCACATGTCGAACCCAAGACAATCTAAGTTTGTGAAAATTACCAGCCACATCCCACAAAATTTACGAATTTGATTAAAGTCTCCGCGTGCTTGTTCAAATACTAAGGCAAAAAATACTTAGCTCAAAATCTTAGTATCATTATCATAGCATAAATTTTCGAATATTACATAATTATAAATACGAAAATTCCAGACGTCACATCAAATCTGACCGTAGTAGTGAGTATTTTGGCAAGTATGACAATGCTAAAAAACTTAAAGGGCCATTTGTCAAATATTTAGAAGATTCTTGGATGGTAACTTAGTTTACTATACTCGAAAAGCTTGAACAAGTTGGTGTAGCCGAAAAGTGTAATTGCACCATGATGGACATGATGGTGAGTATGAGTAGTAGGACTAATTTATCCAGTTTTCTATAGGGGTGAAGCATTGGAATGGCCCTTTATGCATTAAATCATGTTCCTATCAAAACTGTTCCACTGACTTCTTTTGAATTATGGACTGGACACAAATCTAGCTTTATCATTTTAAGGTTTGGGGTGTCCTGCAGAAATGAGGTTATATAATCAACATTAAGTAAGTTGGAATCCAAAACCACTTAGTGTTATTTCGTGTTTTGCCCAAATCATTCGAAGGGATACTAGGTTTTATAATTCCAATGGAGATGCAAGAATTGTGGAATCACCGATAGTGAAGTTTCTAGAGTTTGGCGTAGTTACAGAGGATAGCTGCTCTCAAACTATTAAAAAATAATAATATGGTGGAGGCTACTATATCTTTGTTTTTGCATATACAGAAAATTGTGAAGTCTCCTATATCACAGATTAAGCCTATTAAAGTTCAGGATACCGTTATTAATACAATTCTTGATAAAGTTTGTCAAAGCTCTTAGGCACAGGATGAAGTGATTGTAGCTCCACTCAAGCAATCTATTAGGGAGAGGCGATCAGTTTTACCGCCAAACTATATAGCCTATCTGTGAGAACATGACTGCAATATCTACTACATGGTCAATCTAGTGACTTATATAAATGTTTTTTTTTTGTCCTCAATTAGATATGTGATTAGATACAATGAAAGATGATATGCAATCTATGAAACATAATAGTGTTTAGGAGCTTGTTGAATCATAAGCTCATCTGCTGCAAATGGATGTGTAAAACTAAAGCAGGCTCCAAAAGAAATATTGAGAAGTTCAAACCTAAACTAGTAGTTAGGGGTTTGACTTAGAGAAAATGAGTAGACAATGAAGCAATTTTTTCCCTAGTCTTTTCTAAATATTTTTTCAAAGTGAACATGTCATTAGTAGCTCATCTTTTAAATGGAGTTACGCTAAATGGATGTTGAATCTACATTTCTCAATGGATACCTTAATGAAGAAGTCTATATGATATAACTCGAAGGTTTTGCAGTAGATGATTTAGTTAAGTTTGTGTGTAAACTAAAAAGTCTTATTTATGGCCTCAAGCAAGTTTGTGTGTATACTTGAAGTTTCATAGTGTTGTCAATTCGTTTGGTTTTGTTGATAACAAAGTAGATTGGTGTATACACTCCAAGGTCAATGGGAGGAAATTTATTATTCTCATATTTTATGTAGATGACATCTTGCTTACAAGTAACAATATTGGACTATTGCATGAGATAAAGTAAATGCTGTCAAAGAATTTTGACTTCAAAGACCTCAATTAGACGTCTTTCATTCTTGACATTGAGATCCATAGGGATTATTCTCACCGTGTATTGGGTTTGTCTCAGAGGGCACATGTCGATTGTATTCTAGAAAGAGACTATATGCAGCATTGCAACCTAGAAATTGCTCTTATTATTAAGGGTGATAAATTGAGTCTAGTGCAATGTCTTCATTCAAAGATTGAGAAAGCCCAAATGAAAGATATACCTTATGTGAGTCCACTTGGAAATATCATGTATCCTCAAGTTTGCACTAGACCAAGTATGCTTTTACGATAGGACTTCTAGGTAGATATCAGTTAAATTCAAGACACAATCACTGGATTGTTGCCATGAAGGTTTAAAGGTACTTAAAAGAACAAGAGACTATATGCTAATTTACGAACATGTTTAGGACCTAGAGCTAATAAGATATTCAAATGCAGACTTTGTTGGTTGTCAAGATGACAAGAAGTTGACAACATGATGTATCTTTATGTTAGTAGAAAATGCAATTCTATGGCAAAGCAAGAAATAGAAATCTATGTTATCCTCTACCATATAAGTAGAGTTTGTAGTATTCTTTTTAGCTATTACTCGGAATATTTGGCTCTAGAACCTTATTAAGAAATTGATCATATTTGATTTTGAGAATAGAATAATACAGTTGTATTAAGACAATAACTCTTTAGTGTTATTTATTAACAACAATAGATATCTCAAGGGAAACATATGGCAATCAAGTTTTTGAACATAAAGAAACAGTACAAAGTGGTGACATTATAGTAGAACATATTTCCACAGATGATATGGTTATTAATCTACTAACTAAAGATCTTTGTCCTTGTGTATTTGAATAACAAATCATAAACATGGACTGAGGAGTATCATTGGATGCTATTGTTTAATGGGAACTATTTTGTTTTTGCTTTAATAAAGTGTACATCTATGTTTTATTACATTCAGTAACATTTTGACGTGTACAAACTCTTTAACATTCAATAAAGTGTTCATGAATGTTTTGTTGTCATGTTGAGTTGATTACATGTAATGGAAATCTCAAGGTATTGTGTAAGCCTTGAGCGAAAGTTAGAAGCATTCAATTATCAGCCTTGAGCATATGTCTTGATTACACATAAAGAAATGTTAACCATAAAAATAGAACATATGTGGGTTCATTAGAACAATAAAAATATTCTCTAGTAGCATGTCCGATTTCTTATGACACTTAAGGTAAAAAAATAATGACTGAGAAAAGGGATGACACATAAGATATTACTCTTTATGGAGTGTTATCCATTTGCCACACAACCATATTGAATCCATATCAATAAAGTTGAAAGAACTTGTGACCATGGAAAGTTTTGTGTGTGTGCAAACAGTTACCATTATGATTTGGTGTTTAAGGGGGTGAATGATAAGCATTTTGTTCCAGAAATAGGTTCTAGAAGAGAAATAGATTTTTCTATTTCTATTTCTAGAAGAATTTCTAAGAAAAAATAACCGTTTGATAATGACACAAAATTTCTACTTTAAGGGTGCTTTAATTCAAGCTCCTCATGCTGATACAGCCCCTACTTGGATTTCGATTGCTTCTACTAAGGGTGATTTACCCTTTCAACATGATGCTGGTCCTTTGTCGGTAAATCTAAGGGTGTGCATGGAAACGTTTCTTAGAAACGTTTCCGACACACTTCTGTACGGAAAGTGTTCCGGGAACAAAAAGGAACAAAAACGCGTTTGGTTGCATTTACTTCCTTTTTTGTTTTTTTGTTTCGAAACGAAATAGGAACAGAAAAAAGAAACACAAAAAAGTTGTTTCTTTTCTCCGGAAACACTTCTTCAAGAACAAAAATGAAAAGAAACAAAAAACAAAACGGGAACACTTCTCCTTCGTTCGTCCTCCTTCGTTCGTTTCCTTCGTTCGTCCTCCTTACCGGCGACTCCTCACTCGACCAACTCTCCGGCGACTCCTCACTCCGCCGACGCACCGGCTGTCTCCAGCAACTTTCCGGCGTGTCTCCCTTCTCTCCGGCGCCTCCCACCTGGCCAACTCTCCGGCGACTCCTCACTCCGCCGACGCACAGGCTGAAGCTTCCGAATCCAGGTACGTTTTCTGGTGCTCCTCCTTCTCCGGTCGACGAGGGCTTCGGCGACAGCTCGGTGGAGGCTCAAGTGCGCGTCGCTCGCCCAGATCTGCGGCAGATCTGGGTGACGGCGGCTCGCTCGAGCTGCTCTGCCGAGCTGGAGCTGCTGTGTTCGCTCGGCAGAGCAGCGAAATTGCTGAAATTAGGTTCCTAATCGAACGACATAGAAAACCCTCGTCCAGAAATTTATGCTTCGATCTTGACGAGGAGGCACAATGAGGTTGGAAAAGTGCTGGTTCTGTTCCTCCACCGTGTACCCTGGCCATGGTATTTAGTTTGTTCGAAACGATGCTAAGGTATGTCGTAGCAGCTTATACTTCGAAATCTTCGTTAGGTGTATCATGAGAAATTCCCCGCCTTTTGCTGGGTTACTACAAATTCTGTAAATTACTAAGTGCATGCTGTTATCTTTTTGTGTTTTGTTGCAACTGGCATTATGTTTTTGCTTCTTTGGATGCATTCGATGAAACTGGCGTTGGTTGGTTGTTATTGGGCTTCTAGTGGGGTTGAACACTGGGAATTCGTGTGTGCTCCCCGATCGTGGCATGTATCTGCGGTATTCCGGTTTTGTAGATCCAAATGCCACAAGAACTTTAAGATGAAGAGAAATCCTCGGAAGGTAAAATGGACCAAGGCCTATAGGAGATTGCATGGGAAGGATATGACCCGTAAGCAAAGTGGCTTGAGCTTTTGATCTTTCTTTGTTATCTCATTTATCAATTACTTCTTTTCTTGGCTGTACATAAGTCTTGTTGCTTTGTTGGACAAGAGAGTCGTAGAGTATTCGTTTAACCGATTTCAAATCCTCTATGCCCTGTTCCTCTTCAAGGATTCGACTTTTGAATTTGAGAGGAAGCGAAATCGGCCGTAGAGCTATGATAGGAATCGGCGAGAGAACACATTAAAGGCCATTAAGAAGATAGCCAAGGTTAGGGAAGATAGGGCAGCCGGGCACCACGCGCTCGGTATTAGCTCTTTCCTTTTAAACTTTGTTTAGAAGTGGAGTAGTTCTTGCTATTTTTTTTTTTTTTTTTAAGTTCTGCCATGTGACAACAAAGTAATTTGTGTCCCGGTTAAATGGCGGAGAATGAAGGGCAAGAAAGCAAAGAAGCGAGAGAGGAAGCGAAGGAGTTGGAGCAAGGAATCACCCTGGTCAAAGCTCCATCAGTACTTCAAGAGGAGCCATCTCTCACTTTGCCCAAGATCAAGGTCAAGGTTTCTCATCAAGAATCTCAGGAAAACCGAGCTATGGAAGAATGATTTCATGGTCGGAACCAATCTCATATACATTTGTTTCATCATTAGAATTGAGGTCATCAATTTTCCCCTCTTCTGTTCCTTGTAAGGGTGTTATAAACTTATCTGGTTTTGAGTTGAAAACTCCACTCTATTTGTATGTGATGTTTAATGATTGTGACTTATGACCAAAGTGCGGGTTGCTAGTTCTTTTTTTTCAGTCGATGTTAACAAGATCCCCGTCAAGAGGAATGTAGCATGTCTCGGATTGGATGTTCATAAGTTGAAAGTTTTGGAGCCTTCATGAATGCTAAAGTCTATTTTTGTTTTCAATTGTTCAGTTGCATTCGTTCTCTCTTCTGCTTTCTAGCGAAATATATAAGGCAGTACATATATTACCATCAGGAGAGTAGATTACTTTTTTGTTCCTTTTGTGGCGAGTTTAAGTTTTCTCGAGTAAATTGTATAATGCAGTAGATCTTTTGGCTGTATCTTTCGTGGCTGCTGTATTTCATTGCTTGTTGGAAGCAGATGATTCATTCCTGACAATGTAATTTTCAGTAAGTTTGCTGGAGGTAATTCTTGAATTAAAGCCGACAATGCTTTGTATACCTTTTTTCTGCTTATCCTGGAGACAGAGGAGGTATGCAAGAACCTGGTTTCGGAACTCCTGTTAGTGGGGTGTCTAGTGTTATAACGAGATAAGCTAAACCTCTTAACAAACAAAGTGATGGATTAACTGACTGGTTGATGAAACTGATTCATGGTCATTGGTAAGGAAGGAAGATGCTTACAAGGATAAATCTGTGGGGGTTTGATTATCATGGCCTTAAGGGCTGATGTTGGTGACCAAAGGATTTATATGGTTGAACAAAGATTACTCCGGTTTAATTTGTCCTGCGCTTCTCTTGACATTCTCTGTCGACTTATGGAGTGCTACGGTCATAACTTAGAAGACGTGAAGTTGCTAAGGTAGAGATGTTTGGGGAACTGCTTTAGTCGTGCTCAGCAGTCTGGAATTCTTTGAGATAGTTTTAAATACTTATTTCCTTTGCTGATCTTACCATGGCTCGTTAAAGCAAAATTCTTTAACCTAAGAATTATTGCGAACTAATAGCTTCTGCGAGTGTATCTGCAAGAGAGTGCTCAATTGTTGCAGCAGTATATTTAGGCTAGCTCACCCAGCCCTCACCCTTGGTGGAGGAAGGACAAAAAAAAAATCAGAATAAATAATAAAAAATTGAGAAATTATTAAAATGTTATTAAAAAAAATTTGTGTCAACATTGACGGTATCGCATAAGCTAGTCGGCGTTTATGTTAACAATATCCAGTCAAGATTAGTTGGAAGGATTAAATTGGCATTAAATCAAAAGGTTTAGAATTAAATTAGCACAAATAAAATGTTTAAGATTAAATTAACACAAATATAATAGGTTTAGGACTTTTATGACACTTTTCCCTATGCAAAATGATAGTGGAAATCTTAATTTGGTCAAATATTTATGTCCCAATCCGCATGAAAGTGCCCGTTATAATTTTCATTTTGCCTAATCTTTAAAGGGTTTTCTATGTCGTTCGATTAGGAACTTAATTTCAGCAATCTTGCTGGAAACCAGAATTGCCCGGATAAGCATTTAATGAAAATGAGAAATCAATATCAAGTTTATATGTTTTAAAAATAAAAAATAAAAAAGTACTTGAAAAAATTTGATACAAACTTTAATTACAAAATTTTCTACAAAATATGCCATATGATCATGCTAAAAATGTTTGTCTTCACTAACCATGAACAAAATAAAATTAATGAGCATGTCATAAGAATGAGAATTCAATATCAATTTTAAACTTTATTAAAAAAATGTTTTTTTTTAAAAAAAATTAAAACATAAATTTTTTTGTCGTTTACCAAACGTGTTTCTGTTCTTTTTCTATTCTAGGAACAGAAATTGACTGCAGTTACCAAACGTGTTTCTATTCTTTTTTTATTCCAAGAACAGTTTTTTTTTACACTTACCAAACGCGTTCTTTTGTTCAAAAATTGTTCTCTGGAACAGAAACACTTTTTTTATTTCTGTTCCTAGGAACAAAAAAGAACAAAGTGTTTCCATGCGCGCCCTAAATGTCCTTCGTATGCGGACAATCACTTCCTCTGTTTTTTAGGACAATTCTGACATAGAGCCTTATGTTGCTGGATGCAAAATTGATGAAGACACACTGCTGGCTTCTTCCTCTATTCCCCCATATCCGATACCCCCTTGAGCAAGCTTGGCCCCCCTCCCCTGGTATTCAACGGCATAGAGTGCAAGCCCCCTACCCCTGGTGAAAGCCCCCCTGGAAGCCCCAAACCGAAGACTACCTCGAAGAAGAAATGAGGTAAAAAGTGAATCTTTTCTCCACCTTGTATATATGTATATATCTATCTGGAATATTAGAGGATTGGTTGGTACTATAAGGCAGGTTGAGATCAGGTATCTTATTAGAGTTAATAGCCTTTCTTGTATTGGCATTGTGGAAACGAAGGCTTCTCCCATCTAGTTTCCGTCTTTATCTAACGAGCTCATACCCGGTTGGACTTGGATTGCTAACTATGAGCACTCCGATAAAGAAAAAATATGGATTGGTTGGAACCCAAAGCTTATTGAGTTCACCCACTACTCTTCATCCCTCCAAGTCATCTATGGACATTTAAGATGTTTGTCTATAGGTGAAGCCTTCTATCTCTCGGTTGTATATGCTGAGCACACTTTTGTGTATAGGCGATCTCTTTGGCAAGATATTGTACAAACTAGTGGTGCTTGTGCTGTTGTTCTTTGGTTGGTTGATGGTGATTTCAATGCCATAAGGTTTCCCTCTGATAGAGTTGGCTGCCTCTCTACTTGGCTACCTTCCTATGATGAGTTTGGAACTTGCTTAACTCAAGCGGGATTAGAGGATCTCCGTTATACAGGTTATAGATTTACCTGGTCTACCTCCTCTGGTGAAAGCCATAAATAGAGGAAAATTGATAGAGTTCTCATCAATCCGTGCTAGAGTAGTGTATTCTCCTTCTCAAAGGCAACTTTTCTTCCGGCTGGCATCTCAAACCACTCTCCAATGGTGGTTAGAATTTTCCCAACTTCGAAGACTAAGAAGCCATTCAAATTCTTCAATTTTGGACGCAACACCCCTCGTTCAATCAATTAGTTCACCAAGCTTGGGATTCTCCGATTGAGGGCACTGCCATGTTTACCTTTTATGTAAAGTTGAAGCTAGTCAAGGCTAAGCTTAAGAGTCTTAACAAAGAGTCATTTTCGGACATCTCTGGTAGAACTACTGAGGCTCGTAATGCTTTGTCTACTATACAAGAAGCTCTTCATTTGGATCCATTCAATCTTGACCTTGCAGTTGTGAAAGAGAGCACTTAAACATCTTCTCAGACCTTCGCTTGCAGGAAGAAAGTTTCTATAAACAGAAATTGCGAGTCAAGTGGCTTGAAAAGGGTGATCTCGATACCAAATTTTTCCACCATTCGGTGAATAGGAAGCATCTTCTCATTAGAATCCTATCTCTTACAGATGATGCAAGGAACATGGTCCGAGACCCTTCCTAAATCCAGCAACCTGCTGTTTCTCATTTTCAAAAGCTGTTGGCCTCTTCTCCTCTATCCACCATGCCATCTGTACAGGATATTCGATCGGTTATTCCTTGCTTGCTCGATGACAACCAAGTCTTCCACCTATCAAAACTGGTTTCAGACACTGAAGTCTGGGAATCTTTATTCTCCATAGCTATTGGCAAAGCTCCGGCCCCGATGTCTTTAGTGTGGATTTTTGTAAGCACTACTGGGACATTGTTGGTCCTTCATTTACTTGTGCGGTAAAGGATTTCTTCTCTTCTGGGAAGCTTCTAAAGGAATCCAACAACACTATCCTTACCCTTGTGCCCAAATGCCCTAATGCCACGACGGTAAATGACTTTAGACCGATTGCTTGCTGTAACACGGTGTATAAGTGCATTACAAAGATCATTGCATATTGGATGGCTACTATTATGCCTTCGGTAATTAGCCATGCTCAAAATGCCTTCGTTAAGGGAAGATGAATTAGTGACAACATTCTTCTAGCTCAAGAGCTATTTGCAAGATTCCACCTCAAGCCATGTAAACCTAAATGCGCCATCAAAGCAGATTTTCGCAAGGCCTACGACACGCTAAATTGGGATTTTCTAGAGGTAACTCTTCGAGCTTTCCAATTTCCCCTCCACCTCATTAATCTCATTATGAGCTATGTCTAATCACCGCACTTTTCTATCTCTTTGAATGGTGAATTGCATGGATTTTTTTCTAGTGGTAGAGGCATTAGACAAGGCGACCCCTTGTCACCATATCTCTTTAAGTTTGTCATGGAAGTTTTCACTGGCATCTTGAATAAGCAAACTGACCACCCTTCGTTTCAATATTTTTGGAGATGTAAACTGTCTAGACTTTCTCATATATTTTTTGCCGATGATGTACTGTTGTTTTCGGAGGTGTCTATGCTAGCCTTATCTCTCCTCAAAGTTGGCTTGGACAAGTTCTCCCATTGGTCTGGGCTTCAACCGAACCTCCTCAAAAGTGAGATCTACTTCTCAGGGGTTATCCTAGATTACCGCAATGCCTTCATCTCTCTATTTGGCTTTGAGAAGGGATCATTACCTTTCCGATATCTTGGAATTCCAGTCATCTCATCCAGGCTTCGGAAAGTTGATTGCATCGCTCTAGTAAACATCATCACTTCAAGGGTACAATCGTGGAAACAACGCTTTCTCTCCTATGCAGGCCGATTACAACTCATCCGATCGATGCTCCACTTTGTTCAAGTTTATTGGGCAAATGTATTCATCCTACCGAGATTAGTCTTGGATAATATTAAGCGCATTTTGAGACAATTCTTATGAAAGGGTCCAAACCTAGGCAAAGGTGAAGCCAAAGTTGCCTGGTTTGATGTTTGCCTTCCGAAGTCTGAAGGAGGCCTGGGTTTCCGAAGACTAAGGGAAAGCAATACGGCTGCCATGCTAAAGCACATTTGATATTTATTCACAGACGAGGAATCCCTTTGGTGCAGATGGATCCATTTAGTCTTTTTGAAAAAAGTAAATTTATGGTTCGCCTCTAAACCTACAACTTGTTCTTGGTCCTGGAAGAAAATCCTAGACCTCCGTGGTGAATTCCACAAGTCCTTTTCCTGGCGTGTGGGGGATGGATGCTCGATTTCCTTTTGGTTTGACAACTGGCATCCCAAAGGGTCGCTTAACTTATTATTCTCCAATGCAGATATATATATATCGAACTCGGCTTCCCAAAGGAGCTACTGTTGCTGATTTCATGGCTTTTCCGAACCCTTCTTCGGGTGTTTTAGAAGTGATTAACTCCTAGGCTGACTCCCTTCCTCAACTTATTGGTGATCTTGATCACTTCTCCTGGTTCGGCAACCCTTCTGGCAACTTCTTTGCAGCCTCAGCGTGGGACGTTATTCGACCGAGAGGCCATCTGAATCAATGGACTCCTTTCATTTGGAACTCTTCATTAGTTCCCTGCTACCAATTTCTGCTTTGGTTGATCACAAAAAAAAAAAAAAAAAAAAAAAAAAAAAAAAACTCTACCAACTCAAGTTCTACTACTCACATATAGCCGTAGCCGTATCTCGACCTAATTCGGTTGACCACTTATCTTTTGGTTGCCCTATTCCTACTGCCTTAATCATTTTTTGGGCTGTTAGATTTAATTTCGCTTGGCGGAATAAATATTGGGTGGATAATCTGCTCTGGGCGATAAAGTACTTATCCGGTGCTTCTTTTCGCTCCTCTCTTGCTCAGTTCGACTTTGCTGCTACTTGCAATATCATATGGATGGAGCGGAATAACATACTTTTCCGGGGTAGACCTCCTTCCCTCTCGGCCATGAAAGGACGTCTTGAAAGAGTTTTAAAGGACAAAGCCTTATGCTTCCATCATGTTCCTAGGCACTCAATCCTTCCATTTTAGCGGACTAATCTTCTACTTTGGACATCCAGCTTTTGAGTAGGGGGTTTCTCCTCCAACCTTTATTGTTCAAAGGTTCTTTTGAATTCCTAGATGTTGCATTGGAAGCTTGGAATGGAGGTCTTCACTCCTCACTTGGCAACCATCGCTTTCTTACCTTCTTGTTCTAGAGCGGGCTTTTGGGTTTCTCTTTTGTTTTGCTATTCCCTCTCTAGTTTCGGGGAAGGCTAGTTGGTTCTCTTTGGCTGCTGTTTGGCCCTCTCATTTCGCCGCTTGGCTTGTTTCCTTTACCTTGGCCCCACTCACTTTGACTTTTGTCTTTGTGAGTGGAAGTTTTTGGGTCCAAGTCCTCGCTTTATAGCTCTATATAGCTTTCTGGTTTCTAGTCAATATATTTCTTACCTTTACCAAAAAAAAAAAAATCTACTCTAAAAAAAGAAATTTGTTTGATAACGATACAAATTTCTACTCTAAAAAAAGAAATTTGTTTGATAACGATACAAATTTTTTTTCTTTTTGACGGCAAAGAGGTCGGCGGCCGGCGGCCGGTGGTGGATCGACCAACGAGACTAGCAGCCGGCAATCAGGGGTGGCGGCGGCCGACAGCTGACTACCGATGGCAGCGGCGGCCCGGCAACCAACGGACGGCGATCGGCAACCCGACGAAGGCGGTTGGCGGCGACGGATGAAGGGCCGGTTGACGAACGATGAGAAGAATTTTTATTTCTCATTTCTATTTCAGAATTAGAGAAGTAGAAAATTTCTACTTGTAATTTCTATTCCAAACCTATTTCTAGAACAAGAATCTATTTCAAAAATAAAAAAATGGAATAGGTTTATCAAACGGATTTCTATTCCAGAAACAAGTCTGGAATAGAAAATTTGTTTTTGGAACAAAAATTGCAGTTTGTCATGCACCCCTAAGACTTAATGGGATAGGATTGACTATTAAGAATTGTCTCTAGACCAACATAATTTTGCCCACATACACTATAGTCTTGATTAATATAGTTCAAATGGGAGAATGTAAGAGTTTTCCTATTGTATGCTACATTAATTAAGATTGTAATTTACCATTTTACATGATTGGTTTAATAAAATAAGACATAAGGTTTCTTAATAGTCGGATATGGGTTTGGCTTATGTGGGCTGAGTTGGGCCTGGTTCATGATGAGAGGGTCTAACTGAAAGCCCTATAAATAGCACTAAAGTCTTTCCTCGAACTCTCTTATCTCCAAAAACACACTATAACCTCACACAAGGAAAACCATGAGGGATGGTCTCATCGAGCTAAGATTTGAGGGCGATGGAGGAGAAAAACCTAAGCATCGGATCATCACCATTCTGCATAAAGAACGATGGATTCCAAATCAGGTATGCAAATCTCTTTCTTCTCCTTGACTATGTTCGAGTATCTAACTATGTTGATCCTATGATGCCATTTCGACGGTCAACATACACAATTTATTCAACCCACAATGGATTAATTACTTTCAGCCTCATACGTGTGTGATATCCATTTTGTTTTGTTTCGCTGAATCCATGGGAAAAACTCAGCAATGCGATGCATCATGTTGGACTTTGCCTTTTCTCCCCCGAACAAGCAATACCCCTTTTCTACTCACTTCATTCCAAAAGAAAATTTAGTGAAATTCCTATGTCGTGTAGCCAAAGACGGGTCATGTCAATTTGGAAAATTAAACAAATACATTTCACCTTTCTTTCCTTTGATAGACCATAAAATATAAATAAATAAATAAAATTGTCGTTTCACATAGAGGGTTAGCTAAAGATGATATGCTCCCAGTCTTTCTACATTTTTTTTTTTAATTATTGTGTGCCTAATCGTATCACCCAAAGAATTCTCCTCTTTCGAGGCAATGCTTGACCACAAAAATCTTCCAAATGGGTCCACGAAATTCTAACCCTCACGGCACGATCACGACCGTCTTAAATCATGCACCATGATGTGTGGAAAATGCTCCTTTTCTCCCTCGAATAAGCAATACTCTTTTTCTATTCACTTCATTCACAAAAGTCCAATTTTGCTAAAAGAAAATTTAGTGAAATTCCTATATCATGCGGCCAAAGACGGATCATGCAAGTTTGGAAAATTAAACAAATACCTTTCACCTTTCTTTCCTTTGATAGACCATAAAATATAAAAAATAAAAAATAAAATTGTCGTTTTACATAGAGGGTTTGCTAAAAATGATATGCTCCAAGTCTTTCTACATTTCTTTCTGAATTATCGTGCGCCTTATCGTATCATCCAAAGAAATTTCTCCTCTTTCGAGGCAATGCTCGACCACAAAAATCTTCCAAATGGATCCACGAAATTCTAACCCTTGCGGCACGATCACGACCGTCTTAAATCATGCACCATGACGTGTGGAGTTCATATTTCAGGTCTGTCTTTGATTGGACTCATTGAAATTTATAGTTTGATTGTACCGAATTATGATTGGTTAGAAAGAGAAGCTCTCATAGGCCAAGAGAATAACCGTTTAGAGGGTCTGTACTTTGGTGCTTAGGAGGAACATATGACTAACCTAGGCTAGAAAAGTTATTTTCCCTAGAAAGAGTTTGGGATTTGCAATGTAGTCAGAAATGAATAAGCAAAGCTTAAGCATATATATTATGAAGTTTGCAGGAAAGGAGACTGCTAAAACAATTGAATAAATGGTAAAAACTTGATCCGGTTGGTACATTGTTGCGAAATGAAAAATATGGCTTTCAAATGTTAAAGGTGATAATTCACTTAAAGTAAGTGTGTGTCTAGATCTTCTTAATCGTCTCGCATTAGTGCCTTAACATGACCCAATTAGCTGCCTAAGTTCATAATGCAATAGAAATTGTTTTGCACTCTCCGTGATAATTACATTCCTAGAAAGAATGCAATTTTGTCTTCTTAATTCATGAATAATGCACCCCTCCTTCTTCTCTTTGGGAAGTATACTACTCACGAGACTAAATTCAGAGAAACCATCTTTCATTACATTTCACCAAAGCAAGTACGTTTTTTTTTTTTTTTGAGATGCCATAAGTATAAGCTAAAAATAACCAATAAGCGGGCTAAAAAATATAGAAAATTAGTCAATGAGATTAAACTACGAAACTTAGACTTACTGAGCTTTGGTAGATACAACATGCAATGACGTTGGCAATTTTTGGGGGGGGGGTTGAATACGTTGGCATGTTTGTTTCCCATCATAATTGTTAGAGCTAAAACAAGTCTAATCATATCATTTTCAATTGAGTTACTCTTATAATTATCGTGTCGTCCATATCTGCTTTTATTTTTGTTACGTTCATGTCGTGCGAAGATGTGTTCGTTATAGAAATGAGAGAAATTATACATAAGAAGTGACATTAGTGGTGGCGTATAGAGGAGAATCCCTTGTTCCATGTTGAAAAGACAATCGATTTAAGGTTTTGTTTGTTTCACGAGAGATATAACATTTTTAAATGTTTTTCAAGAAGTCATTTTTCAAGAAGATAATTTTTTTATTGTTTAGTTGAAACTCAAAAACAAACTAAAAAACATATTTTAGTCATTTGGTAAGGAAAATATGATTTGACTATCCTAAATAACCATAGACTAATTGGGTATTAATGACTTGTGCATGAATAGTTGAGGAATTGGGTACGGGCACTAAGGTCTTGAACTCGGCCTCAATGGACCCCAAACGGGGTTAGGTACCCAGGCTCAGGCATGGGAGATGTGAGCACTAGCACTAGGGTTCTAGGCTTGGTCTCGATGGTTCCAAGCATGGGATTTTGAACCTTGGACTCAATGGACACGGGCACAAGCGCTAAGGACTCGAGCATAAACACTAAGTCTCTACCACGAGCATTGGGGTCCCAAGCCTTAGCCACGATAGACACTAGCTCGGGCATTAAGGACTTGAGCTCAAGCCGCAAGGACCTAGGTACAGCCTTTGTGGACCCGGGCCTAAGCACCAAGGATTCGAGGTCGAGTGTCAAGTGCCCAACCTCTAGTGTTGGGATTTGGGCATGAGTAGTAGGATCGTATGCTTGGATTTTGTGGAGTTGGGTTGGATTGTTGAGACATCAAGCATGGGCACTGGACCCTTAGGCTCAGCCTTGATGCAATTGGCACAGGCACTAGCGTCCTTAGGCCTATCCTCAATGGAGTCAAGAGTGGGCATTGGGAATTGAGGCACCGGCACTAAGGTCGTGGATTTGACCTTAATGCGCTTGGACTCTTGTGCTAGGGACCTGGGAACTAGTGTTGAGGTTCTCATGTCCAAGCATAAATTTTTCGATTCAAGCTTTAATCTATTGTCATATTTTGAAAAATAATTTTCAATTTATTAAAGAGGAAATTATTTTTCTGATTTTAAGTAAAGATATTTCTTTGACTTATTTTTTTTTATCAATCCAAATATCAAAAAATGAAAAAAAAAATTATTCGAAAAATATTTTTCTTGAAATAGTTATTCTTGACATAAAGCGACGCATATGAATACTAAATTAACAATAGTTGTCGAGAATCTCGTGATGTAAACGACAAGCCCACTTATGACTCTCCCTTGTTGAGATGTCACGTCGTCAATGAAGTGATATCGTCGTGTTTGACGCGTTATCTACACTTTGACGACCATATTGGAGTCGTAGTGGGCAGTTGGGATCTGGCTTTCTGATCGGGATTCACGTTAGGAAATTAAGAAATTAACATTGATTAGTTTTTGTCCCGTCGTGCACCATCGCCGATCGTTCAAAAAGGTGGTTGTGTCAACATCTCCGTCCTCTGAAAAGAGTGGGATGCAGAGCTTTATATATATGAGCACAACACGGGGGGAAATATAAAAAAAGAAACCATTCAACTTGTACATGTTCAGGTCAAATGGATGCTTTCTACTAGGAGTATGCAAAAAAAACCAAAAATCGCCTAGACCTCTTGGAATTAGATCGGACCGGACCGGATTGGAACCGACAGTTCTCGTTAGAGCCGGTCTAGTTCCCGGTTTCAATTTAGTGGAACTGATGAGTACTAGTTGAGTGCTTGGTTCTATGCGTGGAACCGCCCACTCACTTATCCGGACCGGATCGGTATATATATAAAAAGAAATTCTATCTTAATTACTTGATTATTTTGTAGTTTTTTTACTAAATGTATATGTATATATGTGTATATTTATAGTTATTCGACTTTATTGACTAATTTTAATTCTTTGGAAGTGTAATAAGATTAACCCTCCTACTTTTTTTTCCCATTCTAATAATCCATTTACTTACTTTCTCAAAAAAAAAAAAAAACAAACAAACAAACAAACAAACAAGCATACAAACGTAGAGGAAGAAGAGAACCGATCGGAGATGTCACAAGAGCCAACGGCTCATTTTAAAATTATAATTAGGTCTCTCCTTAACCATTCTCATAATTAAATTAAGTTGACGTTGAAAAAAGATGAAATAAGTTATTAATATTTTATCTTCTGGAGGTTAAGACTTTTAATTTGGAGTCTAATTCTCTACATGTTTCTGATGTTGAGAAATCTTACAAAGTTAAGTTTTTAGTTAATAAGTATTGTCTATTTGTCTTGCCTTATAGTTTTCAATCTTTAATCAAAATCAATAGCTCACAATTCAATCTAAGTATAAGGCCAAACAAGCTTTGTAGGGATTGGGGATCGGCTCCATGGACACACTCGAGGATCGGACCAAACTGTCGATTTGATTCTAAGGTGGATCCATAAACCAATGGGCGGGTCTTGGTTCCAATTTTTTGAAATTGGTCCTTAGTGGGCGGCTCGATTCCAAGGTGGGAACCACTCACCCGAATCGTGCTCACCCCTACTTTCTACGTGACTTGAATATGTCATCTTTTTTTTTTCTTTTTTGGTATATAAGGTGCTTTCATACCAAAGAAATCAAAAGTATTTTGAGATTCAATAAAATTGCGTTCTGATCCTTAAAACCATTGGCAACTTCTATTTAGGAGGATTCAATAGTTGAAAGTGTTTATACTGATTTGTATTTTCTTTCTAGTGAAATAGCATATGAACCCCCTTTTAATCGAGTATATATCCGGATGATCCAAATGCCATAAACTCAAGTAGGCCTACTCAATGAGGATTTCGGTGTATTGCTTCAAGAAGTTTACAAGGCGGCCAGTGATTGAGAAGTATGAAGTCTCAAATTCGATTCTCGGCCTTACCTAATACCTAATCTACTTCAGGCGAGACTACCAAGGAAAATGCTCCTGGAAAAATCTCTCGGCGCCTCTAAATGTGATGCCTTTAATTAGAACGAGAAAGTAAATTACGTCCGCTGTTTAAAAAAGGGGGCATGATGCTTTAAAATGTCTGGCTGTCATTATTAATGGGGGCTAGTGGTAGTGCGTTTGATAGGCTCGACCATTTCTGCGAAGCCCGATCCTAAAACTTATGGGCCAGTACATCCTGAAGGCCCGACCAGCCCATCAATCCTCTTCCTGTAATCATTTGAAAGCCCTATCGATGTGGAGTTGTACCATCTCCTTCTATTCGAATGGATTGATCACTCGTAGTGACTCGTTCTTATTGAATTCAGTTTTCATGTGTCGACCTAATGTTTCACTATGTAGGCCTCCTCCTCAGCGACTTTGAAAGGGGGAGAAATCAGGTATGATAGATACATTTGCATTTAGTGCATTCAATTCTCATGCTTTATGTGGATTTTATGCGAGTTGCATTAGTGTAAATCTCGTGATTTCTCTTTATGAAAACTAGAGGTTAAAAGGGAAACTGTCTTTCGTTTGCCTCCAAGCAATATTCTGAAATTCGAAGCTTGACAAGTGAACAATCTCAAATATGCAGAGAGTTCAATTTGTCAACCCCAAAAAGACTAAACAAATATATAAGAACCCGCGGGAATTGGTGCCTTTCAGGGAGCAGCTAGTACAGTCTTGGGATCTGATGTGGGCTTTTTCTAAGCCCGCGGAGAGAAGTGGCACGCCGATGGACGAGACGGATAAGAAGAGATAAAGCCCTTTCTCTCTTCAGCTGCAAATTTGACAGCAAATATCGATTTCCATGAACAGTGGACCAAAAGCAACCTTTTCGCACTGCACAGAATCATTGATTGCGATTGAATTGAACCTGACAAAAATTTCCATTGTTCGGCACGGACGGTGGACTCTGCAGAGAGTCCTAAACAGGCTCAAGAACAGCTCAAGTTGCAGACTTACAATGCAGGAGAATGTTCTCAGCTTCTTTTTGGTTAATGCGAATTCTGGAGATTAGCCAACTCGCTGGGAGACACAGAAAGTTTACAAAAACCAAACAAATCACCCAGGTGCTTCTGCTGTCTCGGGTTGGTAAATGCGATCATAAGAGGATAGATCTCGGCCGTTCGTTGTCTATGAGCAAAGATTTTTTAAATCGGAACCTCATTGATGCTGCATTCTAACCAAGCAATGATTTCTCGTAAAGAATAAAGATGCCATAGCGCAAGATAAGTTTCTTTTTATTGTATTTTAAATAAGCAAGATATCTACCTCTAAAAACACTTGTTTAGTTACGGGTGTTATTGAATATTATGAGCTTTCGTCAAAGTATGATCGATCCTCAGCAAACCAAGCAGGGGTCGAGGTTGAACAGCATGACTAGAGAACCTTATCACAGAAAGCATATTATTTGGAAAACATCGAATTATTTTCTTTTAATAAAAAAATTTAGACCATAATAAGCCTAATCGGATGGATTGAAATAGGAAAAAAAAATGAAAAACCATTAGATACCTCTGATCTACTTTAGTCCACACGTCACATGAGCAAATCCATATGAGACTCACATGATCTTACAGCTTATTGGAAATGAATTATTGTAAATTGGAAGTATCAAAAAGCACATAATAAAATTATTTGTCCAAATGCCCGGTTTGTACATTTGAGACCTAAAGATTTAGGTCACGATTACTGAGGATAACTGAATTATTTTTCAAAAGTGCAATTGATTTGACATCGAAAAGTATAACTTTGGACTTCAATGGACTTATCAATTTTTTAATTCGTAATCGTCTAGTACAAAAAATAAAATCGTAAGCATGGTAATTATGCTCCCGTATTTACTTCGCCGATGGTTTGGAACTTCGATTTCAAGTTTGAGTTCAAATCTTACCATCATAATTAAAAAAAATGAATTGATCTCAAATAAGAACGACGGAGTTGAGGTAAGCCGACGTCGGGCGTATTTCAATAAAGCTGAGTTCGAGCTTGACATGACTTAGCAAAACTATATTGACTATAGTGAAAAATAAAGGTGAGCACCGAGTAAGCGCCGAGAATTACATCTTCTCGAGGCCGCCAATGGCCACAAACGGACATGTCATCACCGGAGTCCTAAAAGAACTGAATCCTGAATACAAAAGGCCAAGTCTTCACCAACCCTAGTCCCCGTTCCCAACTTTTTCAAATGATCACGTTCATGATAAAGTCCAGAACCCACAACGCCAAATGAATAATCCGTCTTTATAAAATCATCTACTTGCATCTGCTGTATTGGAAAAGAGACTTATCTAGGCATGCCCGGAAAGAGGGAGACTAACCTTCCATTGGCGCTCGCTCGAATTCAAGCTCTTTCCTTCTGTTTGGTTCTCTCGGAAAATTTCAGGATTGTTGAGGAGTGGAAGAATATAGTAAAGGACCAAGCTTGTGAGAAGAGCCGAATCGTAACTTGCTTGGGGTCTGTGTGCTGTGGAGTTGGTGGCAGCAGTGGGAGATGAGCAAGAAGTCGGCGATCATCGTGTGTGCCATTGTGGCGGGGGGTGTGGTGGTGGTAAGAACAGGAGGAGGAGGAGGAGAGGAGTGGAGGAGGGTGGTTGGAGTCGAACTATGCAACATAGTTGCCCCGTGAGGTGCTCATCTTGCTCCTGCCATGATATTCAGCATCCTGAAGAAGCTAGGAAGAGATACCCTTAGGGACGGGGAGAAGCAGAGATTAGTTATAGCTTTGGATGGAGGTCTGTTCGAGCGCTACACCAAATTCCGGATCTGCGTGGAGGCCACTCTCAAGGAGTTGCTGGGACCTGAAGTTGCTGCGAATACGGTGATTGTGCTTTCGAATGACAGCTCAGGCATCGGAGCTGCCCTTCTTGTGGCCTCTCATTCACAATACCTCGAGATAGTGTGACCCTGGAGTATCTCGGTTCGACGAGAGTTTGCCAGTTTTTTCAAATTTCGTATAATTTCCCACCCTTTTCTCGGGATATCTTTTGGGTCTCTTCGTATCATACTTCAAGGCGGGGTACCTGTGAGTAGTCTAGAAGAGCAATGAATCCAGTAACTTTAGCCTAGATGGCTCAAGTATCCGAGGAAGAACAGACGCAAATGTATTAAGTTCATTTCTCTAGCAATGTGAATAAATGAGGGATCAGTCTCCCATAAGGACTCTTTACAAAGCTCCCTTTTAGCCCTTTATTGCTGCCAATAAAACGGGCTACTACTATAGCGGGAACTTCTCAGGGGTTTTTAATTTATGGATGTTTTCATCAGAAATCATCAATGATAGATGGTTCAAGGAAAAATTATCTTGCACACCAGAGGCAATAATGGTGCATCGGCAAGTCATTACTGTGAATCATCTGCGTTTCGTTTATTGAAGAAAATCCTTGAAAGTCCCTTGAACTGCTAATCATTTAGAAGTGACTGATTGCGTCGTTACAAGTGTGCGATTTTGCCTTATCCATGTCCAATGTGGACCAAAGTTGTTGTAAACAGTGTTGCGGATGCGTGAGATGATGCTTACTGTTCTCAACACTCAATGCTATAAAAGAAAAAAAAAAAAAGGTTCTTATTTCTTGGTTCCTTCTATGTTAGAATCATTTGATAGCAATTCTAGATGAGCTTTGCTAGCACAACAATCTTTAAGCTATTGTGAGAATAACAACTTATTATGAGTCACAAATTCTTAAAGGAGTGGACTCCACAATGTTTTGTAAATTTTTGTTATTTGGTTTTTTGTGATCTAAAACAGACTGTTATTCTCACGGTAGATTAAAGGCGATTACCCAAATATTTTTCATTCTAGAAAGTATTTGAGTGAAGGAGTTTTCTTGGAAGCAATCAATGGATTTGCCATTTTCACTGAGGTACAGATGTGGCAAAAGATTAGACATTCAACAGTTATATTAACCGACATTCCTAGGCAGCATCTCTCATTGCAGACATGACTATTTTCTTTGTAGTCTAAGTAGCAGGAGTGCGTACTCTTCATCTTTGATTTTTTATTTCTTCAATAAATACAGGTTTGCTCAACACCTGCGCAAAGTGCACAAAATTGTTCTCTATCTTAGCTCAAATTTACATAGCCATCTCTCATACATTCTATATCTATAGCATACATTCAGAAACTAAACTTAGGTATGGGTCACTACTATATGGTTAGACGAAACATATGACGCTTGTCTTCATGTAGGATACGCTGAGGAAGTTTCACATAAGTTGAAAGAATGTATTGCTCCACGGCGGAAAAACGAAGTCATTAATCAAAGTAGAGAAAGTTTTTCGTGGAGTTAAACTTAACACGCACGACATGACTATGTTCTGTTTATGCTTTTCTTCCCCCAATTTTATTTTCTTGGGTGCATAATCTTTAGACTTATCAAATAGGTGGATAGGGTTGGTTTGGATGGATTAAAAATGAGCCCGACTAAAAATGACACATATTTTACATTATAAAATTTTAGCGACATATTCGAACTTATCCTTTGGACCTGATTCATGCCCCATCCAATCCAAATTCTAATTGTTAGTAAATTTACCCCTTAAATATGGAGAATCACATACCTAAAAGAGATAAGTACACTGAAAGTCTTAAAATTTATTATGAAAATTTTTACTTGCCAAATGAACTACTTTTTTTGGAAAGCAATGACACTAGTTTAATCCAAATGAAAAAAGAAAAAAAAAAGAAAAAGAAGGCAATAAATAATCTTAAATGAAGAGTGGACCTCCTATTTGAGCTTAGTCTTTGTTGGGTGGCAGATTTGTAATTGAAAATTTTTAAGTTCTAAAAACATGCTGAAGTGAGATTCAAGTTAATTGAGAGGGGTAAGACATAAGAGTAACTTTGTGTTTTAGTAAAACTGAAACCAAGCAAAAAGAAGAAAAATAAGGTAAGAAATAATCATGAATCAAAAGTAGGACTTATAATGTGGTCAATTTAAGATGGTAGTGGGTGCTATAGTTAAAAAAAAAAAAAAAAGTACCACGAAAAACTCCAAACTGACATACTTACGACAATTTATCATCCGCTAGTCTTCATTGAATTTTATTATCAAATTTTTAAGTTAAATGATATGTGACAGTAAATGGATATATCAATTTAGGGTTTTACCATCCATTTATTACATATGTACCAGTTTGTAATTTTATGCGATATTAATACAATGGAACATAAAGTAATTGATGGTAAATTTGTCATAATTATATCAATTTAAACGTTTTAGTGGTCTAAAAATTAATTTGGGGTAAAAGTGTTAAAGGTGCACTAGTTTGAGATTTTTGATAATCAAAAAATTAATTTATGATAAACTTATCACTGGTATACCAGTTTAAGGTTTTTCGCGATATTGTGCGAATGTTAGATTATGTAACTCACACTCAATGAGCTCTAGCACATGTGAGATGCAATGATGTTAGCATGTTTCCTATCACAATTGGTAGAGCTCAAATGAGCTTAATCATTTTATTTACCATCTGTTTGTTCTTTTCTTTACTTTCATGTTGTGTCGAGGTGTGTTCGTAAGAGAAATGGTTAATCAATTTCCCAGCTCTGACATCATGAGTGGTATTGTAAATTGGTCGCCTTCACCAGTTGATGGACTTACGTCTAATTAGGAGAAACTAAAAAATAAGAAGTCTAGATTTGTCTTCTTACCCAGATTTAAGTAGGAAATCAAGAAATCAATGTTGATTAGTCTTTGTCCTGTCGGGAACCATCATATCTCTCCACTTTAGGTCAAAAGAAAAACATTTTTATCTCTTTGAGCTACTCACCAACCATTTTTTTTTTTTTTTGGTGACCCAGGGAACCTCCGGGCGCCGCTTCGTAGCGAAGTAAACCCAGGAATGAACTAGGCCACCACCACAAACCCAGCCACAGGTGAGTCGCGCGTTTTTGCAACCTCGAGGTTCGAACTCCTCCCCCAGCGATGAGGTACTAAGTCCTAGGCCACCGAGGCCACCGCGGGCGGTGGTTACTCACCAACCATTCATCAAAGAAAAATTGTTCAAAAAACCTTAAACTTATTACACTTTTATCAATTCAATTCTAAACCTTTCAATTTTCCCAATTCAGTCCTAAACATTTTCATATTTTGTCAATTGAGTCAATTTGGTTAATTTTAATCGGAATTCACTAACGTGGATGCCGATCGTGTGGACGATGACCATCTTACATAGCACGATCAATATTAATGTGAATATATTTTAACAGTATTTTGAATTTCTAATGATACTTTTCTTTCTTTTTTCTATTTTGGAGTTAGGGCCGAGAAGGGTGGCCGGTCAACCCCCACGAACCGCAAATGAGGCCTAGCCAATCCTTTCCTCACCGACTCTAGGCGAGGGCCACAATGCCCTTGCCTGTGGCTGGCAAGGGTCAGCCAACAACCATCACTAACCCTAGCTCCAAAAATCGCAAAAAAAAAAAAAAAAAAAAAAAGGAAAAAAAAAACCATAAAAATTTGGAAATATTATTTAAAATATCTATATTAGTGCCACCCATTGATGCTAACAATTTTCAGCCAAAATTAATTGGATGAACTCAACTATAAATTAAGAAAATTATAGAGTTTGCAAAAGCACAATCAATTTAGAACTTTTTGAATAATTTTTCCCATTTAACATGTGGTTGTATTGACATCTCTATTCTTTGAAAGGAGAGAGATCAAGATCTTGAATATTCAAACAACTTACACTTGAATGGATTCAATGGTTGAAATTGTTTATCTTGATTTGTATTTGCCTTGGATTCAATGGGCGAATAGCACATGAACCCTATCTTACTCGAGTACATTAATATCATCAAAGTTTCATTCAGGTTAAGTGAACTACGTGACGGCAATTTCACTATATCAATTCAAAGAGATCAACGAGCAAGCCGATGGTTGAGAATTTATGTCATGAGAAGTATGAAGTCTCGAGTTTGATATTCCGACCTCATGTACTCTACTTCAAGCAAGGCCACCAAGGAAAATGCCCCCGGCAGAATCTCTTTGGTCCCGTTAAATGTCTGAAAAAGGGGAAATGATGTTTAAAATGTTTGACCGTCAATTTTCCATCGGGGCCTTTTACTAGTAAGTGGTAGCGGGGTTGATAGGCCAAATCAACTAGCAAAGGAAAATCCTAAAGATTATGAGCCAATGTAACCTGAAGGCCGGCCCGGCCCATTAATCCTCTCCTCATGTCTCGGCCTAGTGTTTCACTATCTAGGCCCTCCTCGGCATCCGTGCTCATGCACATTTTAGCTTTTAGGTGAGTTGCATTGGTATCAATCTCATAATTTTATTTTAGAGATCAAAAGGGGACAAGGTCATAATTTGTCATCTAATGTGACGATATTTTCTTTTCTCCAAGGAAAGAAGAAATGCTTGAATCAATTAAATTTTGTTAGTAGATGACGAGACTTAACTATATTTTACTTAGTTGATGCTATGATAAGATATTGATCATTCAACGAATGCTCACTAGTAACAAAATGATTAAATCTACTCGATAATTGATCATCTCAAGTTCTCCATATGAGTGTCCAAAATTTGCAGTTTCCTTCTATACTTTGATCCATTTGAATTCATGTCACTTCTTTCGCTGGCTGTCTTTGGTGTCATTTTCTCCCGTATAATCAAATGAAAGTTAAACAAGAAAACAATCTGAAATATAAAGAGTTCATCCTGTCAACCCAAAAGACTAGATTAAGATTTAGAATTTATATGGGCTTTTCTAAAGCTCACAGAGAGGAGTGGGACATCGACTGATGAGAACCGAATCCCGAATACAAAATGCCAAAGCTTCCTGAACCTTGGTTCCTTCAGTCACACCTTTACCCTTGCTTTCACCTTCAACTATATTCATGATAACATCCCAAACCTAAGTTGGACAATTTGACTTTATAAAGTCATCTACTTGCATTAGCAAAATCAGAAAATATATTTACAAAAGTTGGGAGTCCAAATCCATTCACAAAGCTCCTGCAACTGTTCTCAGTGCCAACAGTCAGTAAGTGTTGCGCTCAAGAGCATGAAAATCGATGCGTCGCATTTCCTCTTGCTTAGAATTTCCGAGGAGCGGGGCAGCATCTAACTTGTGTTGGAATTTCTTTTCAACGTCATAATGCGGATCGCTACATTTGAGTAGCATTTGCACTACTTCCTTCATTGTAGGCCTCGTGGAAGGCAGCTTGGCAGTGCAAAAGATTCCCAGCTTAAAGACATTACTTATCTGATCTAGGTACGAGTTGTCCCTGATCTCCTCGTCTATCACATCAGATATCGGCTTGCCATGATTAAAGTGAAACCATGCCCAATCAGCGAGGCCCATGTCTTCGTTCCCCTCGCAAGGCTCCCTTCCGGTGGTCAGTTCCAATAGAACGACCCCGAAGCTATAAACATCGATCTTCTCATTAACTCTTTTCGTATGATTATACTCTGTCGTTCAACAGAAAAAAAAACACAAGACAAAACTAAATATTCTTGCTGGTAGGATATGTCAAGTATGAGGAAGGCGAACTGGCATAGCTGAAATGAAATCATGTTAAGGAAATGGACAAACCTGGTGCCAAATAGCCGAAAGAACCAGCAACAACTGTCATGGAAACAGCTTCTCCTGGCTTGGCCAACATCCTTGCAAGGCCGAAGTCAGCAATTTTTGCTTTGAACTCTGAGTCTAAGAGAATGTTGCTCGATTTCACGTCTCGGTGGATGATGGGCGATGAACAACCATGATGCATATAGCAAAGTCCTTCAGCTGCTCCTAGCGCAATCTGCAACCTTTTGGGCCAATCCAAGATCATATTGTTGGCAACACCCGAGATGGGCGATGATCGTTTCTTCTTGTGAAGCCAACGGTCCAAGCTGCTATTTTCCATGTACGCGTACACTAGGAGTTTCGACTTCTCCCAAGAAATACAGCACAACAATTTGACAATGTGCCGATGCTTAATGTTCCCAAGTATCTCCACTTCTGCTACGAATTGCTTCTCCAGCTTTCGGTTATTCAAAATCCTTTTCACGGCAACGGTGTCACCAGAAGGATTCACGACAACGCGATATACTTTTCCTGATCCGCCACTTCCAATCACATTAGGCTCCTTCAATCCCGACAGAATATTCAATTCCGTAAAATTCAAACTTTGGAATGGAGTCAGTTTTGGAGTTGAATCGAACTGGTACCTGTTCTTTCTGGAAGCTCTGATCGTGAATAGCACCACCAAGAAAACGCACATGGCCGCTGCAATGGCCAAGATCACGATCAAGGTGAGATTGGTCTTGCTCAATCGATGGAATTGGGCGTTGCAGACATTGATCCTCATGAACGAATTGGATGCACAGAGCCCGGGGTTGTTCAGGAAACTGGCGTCATATGCTGAATTTTCGAACATTCTGGGGATTGGTCCGCTAAGGCGATTGGATGATAAATTCAGACGGTTCAGGTTCAGTTGGCCAAATTCAGGAGGAATCAGGCCGGACAGTTGGTTGTCAGACAGGTCCAACTGCGTCAGCACAGGCAGAAGACCGATTTTGCTGGGAATCGGTCCCGAGATCTTATTGTGACTAAGATCCAGGATGGTCAAAGACTTCCATGAAATGATGTCTGTGGGAAGATTCCCGGAGAGCTTGTTCTGACCGAGCAAAAGCGCCGTCAGAGAAGGAAGCACGGTCAATTCAGCCGGAAGCGTGCCACTGAGGAGGTTATTACTAGCATTGAACACCACCAAGTTCCTCCATGAAGACACCGTGCTCGGAATCTTGCCGAAGAATTTGTTGTTGCTCAGATCGATCCGAGTGAGGTTTGGGGACAGCTCCTTGGGAAGCTCGCCAGTTAATCCATTACCACTCAAGAGCAAACCCGTCAAGTTCGGTGACATCCAGAGTCCTCTAGGCACATTGCCTGTGAACCCATTGTTGTTCAACATAACCAAGAGCAAAGTACTGCAATTTCCAAGTGACTCCGGCAACTCCCCGCTGAGATTGTTGTCCATGGCGGCCAACCCAAACAGGGTGCCCCCATGGCACAGTTGTTCTGGAAATGCACCGGTCAACTTGTTGAAGGCCACTTCGAATCTTCTGAGCGGGGAAAACTTACCGAAGTCCGGGGGGATCATGCCCGATATATTGTTGTTGGACAGCCTGATATCAGACAAAGCGGGAAGACTCGCGATACCTTCCGGGATTCCGCCAAACAATTGATTGAACTCTAAATTCAAGCTGTACAGATTCTTGAGCTGTCCAAAAACTTCAGGTATATTCCCCATCAAATTATTAAAAGACAGATCAATCACGCTCAGGTTGGCGGCGCTGACTGCCTGAGGGATCGACTTGGACACATTAGTCTCGTACACGTACAACTCGCTCAAGTTCCTCAGAGCAAAAATGCTGCCCGGGATCTCTCCTGTCAGTGGATTCATCCCCAAATCCAAGAGCTCGAGAGCCTCCATATCGCTGACCGTCTTCGGGATTCCACCATAAAGGTTCGTCTGCGCCATTGAGAAGAACCGCAGCTTCTTCAGGACAGTGAAGTTCTGCGGTAGCTGTGATGGCACGAACTTCTTGTTGTACTCGAGCCTCAGTTCTTCGAGATCGGAGAGGCCAAAAATCTCTTCAGGGTATGTGCCATTGTACTCGGACATGTAAAGGTGAAGGATCCTCAGCCTCCGTAGCCTCGCTACCGATGCCGGAATGTCAAACGAGAAGCTGTTGGCGGCAAGAATCAGGACCTGAAGATTGGCCATGCGATCGATATTGGATGGAATAGGACCTTCGAAGTAATTCTGGGACAGGTCGAGGTACATGAGCTTGGAACAGTTGTAGAGAATAGTGGGAAACTCTCCAGGAATGTAGTTGAAGGAGAGATTGAGCTTGGTCAGATTCTTGAGGTCGCAGATGAATGGGGGGATTGAATAGTTTATGTTTAAGTTGACAAGATTGAGCTCGGTGATCGAGCCTTCTTGGCATTTGATCTCGGGCCATGCACAGCGGGAGGATGAATTGGAGGCCACCCAGTGGTCGAGGGACGATGGGTCTTGCCAGGATTGCCTGAGCTTTGACAGCACTTGCAGTTCTGGATCTTGAATTTGAGACTCTGCAGCATGGGACAGGAAGCAGAGGAAGACGACACAGGGGATGTAGGAGAAGAAGGGGAAGAAGAAGCGAATATGAGGAGGTGATGAAGTTAGTCTCGGCATAATTGAAGGTTGTCGGAGCTTAAGATCAATCAGCTCAAAACATCAAACGAAACGTGTCGGTTTGCTTTGGTTTATTGCTCGGCAGAACCCCCAACGGTTTCCAACCCATACCAAAGTCCCGAAATTTGGACCTAGATGAGTGGTGGGTATTGAGTATCAGAGTCGCACAGCTCTTATAACACTCTCACAAGAGAAGCTCTTAAGGAAGGAGATGAATACACTACTTTACTTGCAGAAAAGTCTTTTCACTCTCCATTACTTGAAACAATTATAAGATTTGTTTATATGTAGGCTTCAATGACGACTCTTGACATTCTTTAGATATATGAAAAGACACGTCTAGAAATAAAGAAAGTTATTATATTTCCTTGTGCCTAGAAATTTTGAATGAGCTAGTAAGCTAGTTTTGGTGAGTTTCGGTCGTATCTTTGCTTCTAAATGTTTTTATTAAATGTGACTTTTTGTAGAACGTCCCATGTAGTGTGTTCTTCGTTTGACTTGTTGGGATTTGATTGACTAAAGATGTTTGATTGACAAAGAGATTGTATGTAATTGCTGGAGAGGCCTTGCTTTTGCGATCATTTAGACACAAAAATTCGAAAGGGACGAACTTGAATTATGGTTTGTTGTCTCTATAGTCGCTGATTCCATTTGAATTTGCAGTGGTGATGGAGCCAAAAGCATAGACAAGATTGCTGTATTCAGTCAGTATGATTTTCTTTCTTTTGGTTCAGATGATTCTTAGTCCTTACATGGGATGAGAAGATTAATTGTCAAGGCAGTTTTGTGCATTTGTAGACGGAAACCCAGTTTGTGCTTGATTCTGAGAAGAAACGGGGCATTCTGGGCTGTCTAGACTCATTTTGGTTTATCTGCTTCAAGTGTTTGATGCTTCCCCTGCAAAATTATGTAAAACATTTATGGTATTGGAAACAGCATTCAGGGTCGAGGGCCATTTTGTCCATACTATTTAGCTTGCTGTTTTTTTCTTATTTTTCCCATGATGATGAATCCAACACCAATCCGTGTCTTTCTGAGGGATGAGAAAGGGCTATATTATGCCTAGGATCTTGGTGACACAAATTTCCGCGTACTCCGTGTACATCTGGGCGGAAAGGAGAAAGGCATCATCAAATGAGAATTTGAAGAAGTGTCGATACCACCTCATTTGATGACCGGAAGTTCAAATGTGAGTCTCTGTCTATCTGTATAATTGCTAATTAGTTTTCCTGTACTAATGTTAGTTCTATGCCCTGGGGCTTTTCTTTTATTTCCAATTGCTTATAGGAATTGTTTGATTTCATCGCCATGGCATTAGCAAAATCTGTTGCTACAGAAGGTGAAGATTTGCATCTTTACCCTGGTAGACAGAGGGAGCTTGGTTTTACCTTCTCGTTTCCGGTTAGGCAATCATCGATCGCATCTGGGACTCTAATTAAATGGACAAAAGGATTCTCAATAGAAGATGCGGTGATAATAACTATCTTGTTGACATCTAAATTTTGGCGATCCGATCATTTATTTATTGCATAAAAAATTAAGGGTTAATTTGATTTCTAAAAAAAAAAAATGCGTAGCATATAGATTTATGTACATTTATTTTTATTTGCATTTTTTATATTTTATTGGACTGATGACGGATGGGTTCAAATTAGTTGGACCGGGCCCCATGTTTTTTTTTTTTAATGATCGAAAGTTATCTCATGGGAAAATGGAAATTTTGAAATTTTTCCGGGATATAAATTTTTTGGATAGGGCAGATATGTGAAAAAGTATTGCGATTTATCTTTACAAGATTTGGATTTAGAGGAAAATTTAATCGTAATCTTGAACCCTTATCAATATGTGACAAAATTGGTGAAAAAATATTGCGGATGTTGATTCGAAGAAGAGATTAAAATCCTAAGCCTTCGACTATAAAAAGGCACACGCGAATGAGATGTGGGGGCTTTTTCTTTGTTTGGAGCATAGGAAAGTTGCTTTCGTTTTTTTAGGGTTTTCGAAATCAAAAAGAAAAAAACGGAAAAAGCATTCGGGGGGCCCCTTTTGCTTAAAAGCAAAAAGTAGAGAAAAGGCGTGTACGAAGACAAAGAGGGAAGCGTGCAGCTGTAGAGAGGAAGGACACCTATTGTTCTTCTTCTTCACCAGTTTCTACTGCTCCGTTCGTGCCCTTCCCACTGCACCATCACCAATTCCCAAGCTCCTGTCGTGGCATTTACCTAGAAGGTCGAAGTTGTCGCGCGTCGCGATCTGCCTGCAACCAGCGCCGGTTCGAGATCTGCCATTCGCTGTCGCTCACGAGCTCGTGATACCAGTACTGCCAACCCAGCTCTTACACGAGCACAGCCTTGCAGCAGCTCATCGGAGCCAGTCGCCGAGCTTCCTCGCCGCGCTGCCTAGACTCCTGCAGATCCCAAGCCCCCTTCCGCCTGCCGATTCGTTCCCCTGCTACCCGAGCCGACGACCCAACACTACTCTGTTCCGCTCGCTCGAAGCTGCCGCCGATGATGCCATTTCTGCTCTGGTTTTGCTCGCGCCGCAGCAGATCTCGAGACGGTTCCTCCCTATTCTGTTCGTGAGTCGCTTGAAGCCACCCTGCTCCGTTGTCCCTCTACCCGAAACCGATCGAAGCACCTGCTGCCCCGACGCCGGACTCCCCTGGTCTGTTGACTGCTGCCCTTCGTCGAAGCTTCGACGGACGGCGATCCACCACCCACGGTGACCCACCGCCATGGTTGCCCATCCTTGAGCCACCGATCGGATTTTTTTTGAGAAAATTCAAATTTATGTAGATTTTGTTATTTTATTAGGTTATTTTATTTTAATAGGTAGATTTATTAGGTAAGTTTATTTTATCTAGTCTTAATATTTTGTTTACTCTATTTGAAATATTTTTCAATGCATGATTGAAATTCCATGAAGTTGCATCCAAATCACAACCACACAAATTTTTATTCTATCTATAAGGTTTTAGATAGAATAATTATTCATGTGGGAGTAAAATTAATATTTTGATCTTTAAGGCTTAAGAACAATTATTCGATTTTATTAGCAAAATAATCAGTTTTGAATTTCAATTCGAATGGTGGATAGCATTTTTGGTGACTATGGATGGTTTGATATTTATCTTTTAATTGTTCTACTTATCCCAAAAATACAAAAAAAAAAAAAAATTGCATTTGCATTCCATGTAGATTAGAATTGATTGCATGATATGTTAGATTTTTTTTTTTTAAGATGCATGTATTTAGAGTAGATAACTCACTTTAGTTAAATTTTTATTTTTAGTGATTTTAATTATGAATTTTCATAAAAGAAAAAATAAATCATGCACATGACATGTAGGATTATATTCATGAAATGTCCGTCATCTAGTGATTGTTGCTAGGTTCATTTAGTTAGAAATTGCTCGTCATTAGAATTAGTTCCTTTGGTTAATTTAGATTGCATATTTAATTATTGCATTTCTTTAATTTTGAATCTCATGAAAAATACAAAAAATTTAGAATAAATTCATCACATGTTTTACGATAGACTGCATGCTTATTTATGTCATATAGCTTAGGTCATGTTGCTATGTCATATCATGTTAGATTAGTGACATGCATTGCATAAATCATGATTTTCATTTAATAAGTGAAAGCAAAAATTGAGTGATTGCGTGTTAATTAGAAATCATATCTAGGACCGTTGATGTGAATTTTGATCTAACATTGCAGATGCACTCGTTGCCATGAGATAAGTTTTGCAATTTATTCATTGCTTTCTTGGGTGTTAAATTGGTGGTTTGCGCACCCACATGGTCATCTCACATGTTAGGGAAGTGATTAAAATTAACTCAAGCTGCTTGCCAAACATTTTTTTTCAAAATAAAAGAGAAAGATACCGAAAGAGCATTAAAGAAATATAACGTAATCAAGTCCTCGTACCCAAAGTCTCTAGTTCATAGAAGTGAAATAATTCTCCCATTATTTTACTTAGGTGTCTAATCGACCTACTGCAAATTGATTAGTGGCGACTCCCTTTTACATGCTAGATAATTGAATATAAGTTGTGAATTGGTATGGGCTTGGGAGAGCCGAGCTATGTCTAAGTTTAGTAATCCATTAGCTTAATTTTAGGTGGTGCAAAAAAAAAAAAAAAAAAAAAAAATTGGTCGTGATGCTTGGCGACTCTGCTGGACTTGAGTTAATATTCTTAGTGGACTTAGGCCAATTTTCTCTTTTATTTGCAAAAATATTTTTGTTTGGCGGCAAGGATCCCAAGTATGTCCCTAACATTTAAGGTATTAAATGTTTTTGCAGATTGTGAGGTATAAGGGGAAGTGTTTGCTAACCCTTGTTTTGTGGGGAGGTGTAGGATTGTATGGTTTACTTACACATATGAAGTATTGCTTGCTATAAACTGTTGTGCATGCTTTGCATTTACACTACACTTTTGCACACACAACCTGTCACCGGACCTGGGCCGCATTAGGACACTTAGGATGGTATTGAGATGGCTATGACTTCGGCCGTGAGGCCGCGTAGTAGAGGTTGCCCAACTCAATCTCGAAAGTTTTTTCTTGGTGCCAAGAATGTTTACCTTTGCCCGTGAGACTGCGTCGCATTGGGGTATCATTTTTTACTAAGCCGAGTTAGAATGGCTTGACTTAGTACGCGAGGTTGCGACTAGTCATCTCACCCTTTTAGCTCCACCTTGCTTAACCTTCTTAATTAGAAATCGAACTCCACATTTCATATGCTTGTCTATGTGGTTGTTTTAATCATCTGCTAAAGTAAGTTTTATGCCATTTACCCTTGCAATTTACTTACTTTATTATGTCTTTGGTTGGTCCATGTCCTGGTCTATAGACAATGGGAAGAACCAACATTTGATTCTTGCTTACACCAAAGGTTGAACTCAAATCATGGTGGAATCGTCTAGGTCACGATGGCCAACACTATGTGGAAAGTAGACTTGGTCGCCTTTTTCCCCTCCTCGACATCGATGTCCAAAGCGGTGTCATGCAAGCACTCGCTCATTTCTGGTGCGCTCAAACATCAACGTTCATATTTGGTAAGCATGAGTTGACACCAACTTTGGAAAAATATAGCATTTCCATAGGAAAACCTTTGAAATTAGAATTGATAAACCCACCTCTGGGACTAGAGCTTGAATCAATTTTATCTGACCTTCTTAGGATGGATAAGAATATGATAAAAAGAGTTTTGAAAGATAATTGTCATGCATGGCCTGTTTCCTTCCTAGATCAAAGTTTTGCTGATGCGAAGACTCTTTTAAAAAACAAGATCTTCCTTCTAGCCTTTTTCGGATTTATTGTTTTTCCTCTTCGTAAAGGCGCCATTAATCCTTCTATCACATGGGTGGTCAAACAAGTGTATGCTAGAATTAATTTTGTCAACATCATTTTAGCTAAAACATTCTTATGCCTCACCCGATTTAAAGAAGATCATGATAAAACCTTTCATGCACCAATTGAGCTTTTACAAATCTGGTTCTTTTCTCATATAAGTAGGATTGATATTCGCATGATATTAATGTCACTGATTCCCATCATCCCATCGAGATATTCAAAAATCATTAGGATCGAACTCCAAATCTTTCTTACTCAAAATGGATCAAATTGTTGAAAAATCTGAATACCAAGATTTTCCTATGGCATACTAAATGGTTCCAAGTCTTATTACCCACTCCAAGTGGCTTGCCAATATCGAGTTGTGCAGGATCTACTGCCTCCCCTTAAGCTGGGTTTGTTCCAAGTTCAATTCACCTCCAAGGATGGTGATCACAAAGAAGAGATTCTCCGTATTGAACGAGCTTGGCTCGCATATAGCGAACAAAAGTTGAGCTTGCCTAAAGATGAGCTTGAGGGGAAGGAAAAGACTTATCATGCCACGACTCGATATATCCATCAGCACAAGATCCCGACTAAGCTTCTCCCAAAAGTGCTAGATGTGACTGAAAAGCCCACTTGTCAAGCGGAGCTTAATCGTGACAAGAGGAAGATTGAAGAACTTGAGAAGCAAGCCAAGAAAGACGCTAAGGAGAAGAGACAACTACATCAAGCGTTGGCTTCCTATTTGTTTATAGATCAGGCCAAATAGAGTGGCTTGAATCTATTTAGTTTTTTTACTTTAGCTTAATGTTTAGGAAGTTGAGTCATTTACTTGGTTAGTTCATTTGTTTAGGATATTTCAAAGTTTTCTTTACATTGTCAAACAATCCCATTAATGAATAAAAACGTTAGATTTGTTTCATGGACTGGCATGGTTTTATATGAGATGCTTATTTTGTTCATTTCTCCAAATTTAGGTCATAATGGATCCCTCATGTTCACCTATTATTACACAATCAAGAGCTAGAATGGCCGACCAAACCAAAATGCATGATCATATGTTCGCTATGGAAGACCAACTCCAATAGTTGCTCACATTTATGCAACTTATGACAGCTCAAATCCAATCCCTCAAAGCGAATTCGACTCTTGCACCCGCTCTTCCCGAGATAGTTATCCCGAAGCAAGCAAACAAGGCTCAAGTAGGTGATGATGACATGCCTGACCTCGAAGATGATCCACCATTGATTACTGCTGAAAAGACCAAGTCGGATAATGTCCCTAAGGTGGAGCGGACGAACACTTTGCAAAGCTAGAGGAAAAAGTGAAGCAATTACAAGAGTCAGAAAGTTCACTCCCATTCGACTTGTCCATGTATGAGAAGGTTAAGATGCCGAAGAAATTTAAGATGCCAGAGTTCGAGAAGTATGATGGTACTTCCCGCCCGAAAGCTTACTTGCAGATGTGCCACGTACGCATGGCCCAATATGTCAAGAATGAGCCTCTTATGATCCAATCATTTCATGCAAGCTTGACTAGGCCTACACTGAATTGGTATATAATGAAGAATATAAACCTTCTCGACACTTGGAATGAAGTGGTTGATGCGTTCCTCAAGCAATATAAGTTCAACATGAACATTGCACCTTCCCTAGAGGATCTTGAGCAAATGGAGAAGAAGAAAAGTGAGTCATTCAAGGAATATGTTGTGAGGTGGCGTAATCTGGTGACTCAAATCACTCCTGAACCTACTAACAAGGAGCCGGTGAAGTTGTTTGTCAAGACTCTCCCGTTTGAGTTCCGCAACCGGATGGCTAGCACGTACGTTGACAACTTCAACCAACTTATCTCGATGGGTGAACAGATCGAGTTTTGGGCTAAGAGACGGATGGTTTGATGAGCCAACCCATCAAGGCAAAATGTTCACCATGAAGAAAGACAAAGAACCTAGCATGGAAGTCAATGTTGCATATGCACAATCTAGCAAGCCTCTGATTGTTCATATCCCTAAGAATCAACAAGGCGGAGGCCGATCGATCACACCTTGGCAATTTGTAAAGAGGCAGTTCACTCCTCTCCCTAGCCCTCTGTCCCAAGTCTTAAAAGTCCTTCAAAAGAAGGGATTGCTGTCCTACGAACCAAGCGACCCAATGCTGACAAATTTTCTAGCTACGACCCCTCCAAGAAGTGCGAGTACCATATTGAGGAAGTAGGACATTCGACTGATGAATGCATGACTTTGAAGCATAAGGTCCAAAACTTATTGGACACCAAGGCATTTGCCTTCAACACCACTCAACCGAATGTCAAGAAGAATCCTCTACCCAAGCATGAAGATAGGGTGAATGCTATTTTCGAATATGACACCGGTCGAATCAAGAACTCGAAGGTGCACATGGCAGATGCTTACAACAGGCTGGTGAGAGTTGGATATTATCCAGATCATGAGGATATTCCCCTGTCACTGATGAGAGAAAGGGCCAAAATGGTGGAAGATGGTATCATTGTGTATGCTGACCATAATTGCATAGTTTCTACTATTTCTCATATTATTATTGATTGGGAGGAGGAGCTAGCTGCTCTTGATGATGGTAAGAAAGAAGTAGATCCATCACTTGTGGATATGCCCCCACTAGAGGATGCATCTAATGAGGAGATTGTGATTGAGATGCCTCAACCATATGAGTATGTCGACAACAAAGCGGTGTCTTAGTCCTATGACCTAGATGTTGACCTTGTTATAAGGTTTGGTCGAACTTATGCTCAGGCTTGTGCTCAACCTGCAAAGCCTATCACTGACGAAGAGGCTAAGGAATTTCTGGCTGTGATTAAAGCAAGTGAGTATAATGTGGTTGATTAGTTGCGAAAGATGCCTGCTCAGGTCTCTTTGCTTGAACTCCTGCCAACATTCCCTGTGCATCAAAAGTCGCTGATGAAAGTGTTAAGTGAAATTCGTGTACCTGAAACGGTTGAGGCAGATCAGCTAGAGGATTTTGTGGGATCGGTCCTTCTCAAGGACATGATTGCTTTTTCTGATGAGGAATTCCCTCTTGAGGATAGGGGGCATAACAAAGCACTCTACATATCTGTCAAGCATAGGGCTTCTTATGTGTCCCGAGTGCTCATTGATAATGGGTCTACCCTAAATATATGTCTGCTGGCCACTCTTCACCACCTCAAGATAGACCCGTCCAAGATACATGTTGCAAAGACTTTTGTGCGAGCTTTTGATGGCACAAAGAAGGAGGTGCTTGGGGAGATTCACCTCGATGTGCAAATAGGGCCGTTTGTTTTCAATGTCCTATTTCAAGTAATAAAATTCCCTACCATATTTAATTTTCTGCTGGGTCATCCTTAGATCCATACTGCTGGAGCGGTGCCTTCAACTCTACATCAAGCTGTGAAGTTCGTGATCAAAGGAAAATTGGTCACTGTCTATGGTGAGGAAGATCCACGAATTTACCATGAAACGGCTATACCCTATGTGGAACCAGACATTGAATTTGAATCGAGTTATCATTCATTTGAATTGGTGTCCACCATTCATGCTTCTCGAGATTCGTCCCCACCCACTCCTGAAGTTTCAAATGCTGTCCTTATGGTAGGAAAAGTGATGGTTGGGAATGGTTTTGTCCCTGGCCGTGGTCTTGGAAGAAGGGTTCAAGGTATTCGAAACCCCATTGAAGCCCCTCAAAGGTCCCGATCTGCTGGATTAGGGTACCATGGAAGAGGTGGAGGAAGTGCTAGACGGGGAAGGCACAACTCGCCACTTGAGCAAGGGCGAGGGAGGCAAAGCTCACCACCTCTAAATATTCGCGAGACGTTCCCTGGTCCTCCAATTATGATGCAAGATGAAGCGGAAGTCATGGATACTCTTAGGCAGCCAAGTGGAAAGTTTGACTATATGGTGAAGTATTCGACTCCTCCTAGCTCTTACATTGACTCCCACAACATAGTTCTAAGTGGATGGGATGACATGGATGATATGATGCCTCTAAGACTGAAAACTCTAATGACGCCTTGGAAGGGATCACAATTCTATTCGATGACCTTGTCATAGGAGCCATTGATGGAGAACCTCTGGAAGAAATGAGGCCTGGCCCACAAGAGTAACCCATTTATCACTTTCTCACATTCCCTTGCGCATGAATTTTTATTGCTTTCTAGGAATTGTTTTCGATTTCTTCTTTTTTCGCTTTTTTCTTAGGGCTTGAGTCGCATTTTCCATTCAATAAATTGTAATTGATTGATGAATTTCAATAAAATTACAAGTTTTATTTTGAGGGCATAATGAGGTACACCAAACCAATCCAGTGATGATATCTAGCAGATAAACAAAAAGAAAAATCCAAGGAGAATTCTGAGGCCTGGGCTTCATCATGCTTTCTCGTGCCAAAATGTTTCAAAAAAAAAAATTTCCAATTGCTTTTCAAAAAAATTTTCAAAAAAGAATCTTTCAAAATAAATAAATAAATATGATTTACCCAATTTGTCTTTTTGATCCTTCTACTTCCTGTTTCAGGGATGATCATATAGCGTGCGAAGGCGTGGGAATGATCCAATCTAATGCAACAAATGCTGATAGTGATGATCTCGAAGACTCGATCGAAGTTTTCATTGAGGTGCAACGTAGCTGGGAACAATATGAAAAAGTCAATGCTCTTACATCCGAGCAAACCGTCACTATTAATTTAGGTGACACTGAAAAAGCCAATAAGGTGAAAATTGGGGCAAATCTCCCCAAAGATGAGGCCAATGCCTAATCCAACTACTGAAGGAATATCAGGATGTCTTTGCATGGTCCTATGCTGACATGCCTAGGTTAGACTTGTCAATTATGGAGAATTGTTTGCCTACAATCCAGACGTGCCACCTAAGAAGCAGAGGCTACGGAGAACTAAACCTGAGCTCTTAAAGAAGATAGAAGAAGAAGTGATGAAATTTCTGAAAGTGGGATTCATTGAAGTTTTGGAGTTTGTGTCAACTATCGGGATTTGAACAAGGCCAGCCTGAAAGATGATTTCCCACTACCTCATATAGATGTCCTTATGGATAGTACTACTGGATTTGAACTATTTTCATTTATGGATGGTTTTTCCGAGTGCAATCAAATAAGGATGAGGGAGGAAAATAAGGAGAAAACTGCATTTATCACCCCGTGGGGGACCTTTCATTATAGGGTTATGCCCTTTGGTCTTAAGAACACAGGGGCAACTTACCAGCGAGCCATGGTAGCATTATTCCATGATATGATGCATCAAGAGATCGAGGTCTATGTTGATGATATGATCGCAAAGACTCGACCTAAGAAAAGCCACATCAAAACCCTGAAGAAGTTGTTTGATCGACTCTATGAATTCAAGCTTTGTCTAAATCCCGCTAAATGCGTGTTTGAAGCAACATCTGGTAAGTTACTTGGATTTATTGTGAGCAGTAAGGGGATTGAGATTGACCCATCTAAGGCTAAGGCTATATGCGAGTTGCAACCTCCGTCAACAGTGAAAGAAGTCCGGAGCCTTCTGGGGAGATTGAATTACATAGCTCGATTCATTTCCCAACTTTCCAAAACTGCCAAGCCGTTCTTCAAGCTCCTAAAGAAGAATGCACGAGTCAACTGGGATGATGAATGCCAAGAAGCGTTCGACAAGTTGAAACATTACTTGATGAATCCACTAGTGCTTGTCCTGTCATCGCCGGGGCATCCTTTGATTCTCTACCTCACAATTCACAGTGAATCATTGGGTGCAATGTTGGCTCAAGAAAATCTTGTCGATAAAAAGGAACAAGTCATTTATTATCTGAGTAAAAAATTCACAATATCAGAGCTGAAATATTCTGATGTGCAAAAGACTTGTGCCGCATTGGTGTGAGTATTGCATAGATTGCGACAGTACACACCGCATTACCGGACGTTCCTCGTGATCGAGAACGGCCCCATCAAGTACTTACTTGATCGGCCAGCTTTGGAGGGTAAGTTGGCTAAATGGTACATTTTTATATTGGAGTTTGTTGTGCAATTCATACCACGAAAGTTGGTTAAGGGACAAGTGATCGCCGATCTATTGGCCAAGAATCCAGGAATCTCAAATAGTGATGATTTTTCCCTAGACGACCGTGTTTTGAGTGTAAATGAAGACTCGTGGACAATGTTCTTTGATGGAGCTGTGAATTTGACTGGTTTTGGCACTGGGGCAGTTTTGATATCCCCAGATGGACAATATCATCTGGTAGCTATGAAATTAATCTTCCCATGCACTAACAATGTAGCCAAGTATGAAGCTTGCATCCTCGAGCTTCAAGCTGCAATTGAGATGGGTGTGGCTAAGTTAAGAGTGTTCGGGGATTCTGTGCTAATCATACTATAGACCGTAGGTAAATGGAAGACTAAAGATGCCAAGTTGCTCCCATATCACGAGTATCTAGAGGATTTGGTCAAGGAATTCGATGAACTTTCATTCGAATACTTATCGAGATCTCACAATCAATTTGTAGATGCACTCGCAACTTTAGCTTTTATGTTGCAAGTCACTGACAAATTAGAAGTTGAGCCTTTAAAAATAGAGGTTCTACCGAAGCCGGCTTATTGTATGATCGTGACCGAGGAATCAAATGGAAAGCCATGGTATTACGATATCATGAATTACATTCAAAAACAAGAATTCTCCGAAGGAAGTACTCCAGCTGATAAGAAGTATATCATGAAGATGGCCTCAAAATTCTTCGTCAGTGGTGAAAGTTTGTACAAGAGATCTTATGATTCAATCTTATTGCGATGTGTAGATGCAGCCGAAGCCACTCAAATCATGCAAGAAGTGCATGAAAGGAGTATGTGGTCCTCATATGAACGGGCACATGTTAGCTGAGAAGATTATGAGATTAGGCTATTATTGGCTCACACTAGAAGGTGACTGTATTAGCATGTTCGAAGTTGTCATCATTGCCAGATCCATAGTGATAGGATAAATGTTCCTCCAACTGAGTTGCACCAATTTTCCGAGCCATGGCCTTTATTGATGTGGGGCATCAATGTGATCAGTCCAATAAATCCTAAGGGTTCAAATGGGCATCGGTTCATCTTAGTGGCGATAGACTATTTCTCCAAATTGATCGAAGCTATGTCCTTTGCAAGGGTCACTGCCTGCAATGTTGTGAAGTTCATCAAATGTGACATAATTGCTCGCGATGGTGTCCTTGAAGTAATCATCACTGACAATGGGACATATTTGAATAACAAGCCTATTGATGATTTGTTCAGCGAGCTTAAGATCAAGCATTTGAATTCATCCCCTTACCGCCCTCAAATGAACGGGGCTGTTGAAGCGGCCAATAAAAAAATTAAGAAGATCTTGGCTAAGATGGTCGAGAATTATCGAGATTGGCATGACAGGTTATCCTTTGCACTAATGGCGTACCGGACATCGATCCGCACTTCTATTGGGGCAACCCCTTTTGCTCTGATATATGGCATGAAAGCAGTTCTACCCGTGAAAGTGGAGATTCCTTCTCTAAGAGTTTTATCCCAAATGGAGTTGTCTAAGGCTGAGTGGAGTAACAAAGACATGAACAGTTAAACTTGATTGATGAGAAAAGACTGAAGACTCTTTGCCATGACCAAACTTATCAGCGAAGGGTGGGTAGATCCTTCAACTAAAGGGTGTGATTGAGACATTTCGAGGTAAATGACATTGTTCTAAGGAAGCCGTTACCGATTTTTCTGAATCCTGATGGCAAGTTTACTCTAAATTACAGTGGCCCATATATAGTGAAGAAGGTGCTTCCTGGAGGTGCTTTGATCCTGGCAGAAATGGATAGTTGTGAGTTTTCCACTCCAGTTAATTTCGATACTGTCAAGAAATATTACCCATGATTGAATTTGCCATGTCACGTTTTAAACTGCAAGCATTTTTATAATTAATAAATTGCCTCAATGAGTTGCAAATTCAATGGCCCAAATTTGTTACAAATCTGGCATGTTTTTCATGATGAATTATGTGAGATAAATTGAATGTGTCAAATGGGATATCTTGGAATAACGAAAGGCAATCTTGATTCCATACACTGTTACATACACTAATTCCTAGTGAGTTGTGTGAGAAAATTCCATTCCTACGAGAAAAAATGGTGATCTCGCAAAGGGTACATCAACCGAGGTGATAAGAGGCAGTTTATTCTTCTACCCGAGACACTACAAGTATACCCATTGTTTAGCCCTTTGAGCCCACACACATGAAGAGCTTTTTAAATTATCCCTGTCAAGGATCATCCCATACTGGGACCAAATTCAAAGTGAATGATATGAATTTTCTTACTCACACTTGTATCAATCTTCAAGTATTGCTTTCTCAGTGTAACTTGTACAATAATTTGAAGTGCCTTAGGACGACGAAGAGCAGTTCTTTCTCTATCCTATACACTTTATCCATTGCATAGCCCACTTGATCCTATGAATTCATTTCATATTAAACCAAGTTAGTGATTATCCCCCACACTAGGGTAAGGCAAGAAAAACAAACCACTCAAGTAGCATGGTTTACAATGTTGATAAAAGATGGAGGCCGTGCAAGTCCAAAGAAAATAAGTGAAAAAAAAATGAGCATGAAAAAGCAGTGTGCCTGGTAAAAGTAAGGCTAATGCCCAAAAAAGAAAAAAGGTAAACATTGGTTGAGGTCGTATCCCCAACAAGGTGGTACTAAAAAAATTCAAATGCTGTTGCAATCAATGGAGTTTTGATTATGAAGAAAATCTTCGACAGTGGAGAAGAAAAGTGGTGGAAATGTCAAGATGATCACCAACTTTGATCTCCTAAACACTTTTTGAGCCTAATGATCATTTCATTTCTCAACCATTGAACCAAGCCTACGTTACGTCCCTTGCAAAGTCTCTTTAGATTATGGCACTTGAATTAACGTAAAAGTTTATATGTTTGAAAGCATCGCTCGAAGAAGTGCAAGTAAGACAATTTTTGCCTCATTCCGTATGTTTCTTGACTTGTAAACCCAAAGATGTTGACAGAATATCATTTTTTTAATAGCCTCGACTCAAAAAGTCACATTTGTTAAAGCCATTGACCAAGCCCACATTACAGTCCCTATTAAAGACCTCTCGGATTGGTAAGATCGTATCATTTGCGAGATTGCTCAAACCCTTGTTTGGCATGACAATGGTGAGATAGAGTGATTGTCAAAATCCTGCATCAAAGGTCAGGAAGAAATGGCCCTTTTAATGAGAATGAGTGAAAAGTCCTTTTAGACTGAAAGATCCCTCATTTGACACATCCATGACACTCATGTGTTCAGATTGGAATATTCTTTTGAATGGAAATTAGGTGATGCAAGATTGATAGAAATCATCACGCATGAACCTCCCTTGAATTAATGCATGAGTGTGATTACAAATGCATATTGCCTCTCTTATGACCATGTTTTGCAGGAAACATATCCTTGAGGATCAGAGATGTTACCAAGTAAGTATATCTCTATCCATACCTTAAATACTTGCCATTGCACAAGTATTCTCTTTTGAGTATACCGACAATCAATTGAGTTGTCCCTTAAAGATTTTTCTCCATATTAAGTCTGATTAAAGCGACCGAAGAAAGGTTTAGGTCCTGGTCAAATGATCTATATTGCAATACTGGGCGACCGAAGAAAGGTTCGGGTCCTAGCCAAGCAAAATCTCAGTTTAGGCGACCGTAGAAAGGTACTGGTCTTGGAAAATCAATTTTTTGTCAAGCCGACCATAGAAAGGTACAGGTCCTAGACACAACCAAAAACTGCCACACTGGGCGACCGTAGAAAAGTACGGGTCCTAGGAAAGCAATCCCCTTACAAAGTCTTGTTACTATTCTTGATGACCATAGAAAGGTACGGGTCTTGGACATGTAACCAACTATCTTGAATTACTCTACCTTCTTTCCAGGAATTTTGATGTCTCAATTCTTTTCATTGCACATTTCACTTTGGATGTGAATGTTCTTCAATCTTCCTTGTTATACCTTAGTTTGGATCTGGTATTTTGAGTTTCAAAAATCTTGACATCTCGGTTTGGGCCTAGATGTCTTAATTATTTTTGTTGAATGTTCTTCAATCTTCCTCGTTATACCTTAGTCTAGATCTAGGTATTTCGAGCTTAAAAAATCATGACATCTCAGTCTGGACCTAGTTGTCTTGATTATTTTCGTCTAAACATTTCACTTTGGATGTGAATGTTTTTTCGACCTTTTTCGTTATACCTTAGTTTTGATCTAGGTATTTCGAGCTTTAAAAATCATGACATCTCGGTCTAGACCCGGATATCTTGATTTAAACATTTTACTTTTGATGCAAATGTTTTTTTTTTTTAATCTTTCTCGTTATACCTTAGTCTCGGTAGGTATTTCAAGCTTAAAAAAAATCATGACATCTCAGTTTGGATCTTGATGTCTCAATTCTTTTCGTTGAACATTTCACTTTGGATGTAAATGTTCTTCTCAATCTCAATGTCTTAATCTATTACCTATTACAATTCAAGGAACCTAAGTGAGAGTTGGGTACTTATCGAGTAAATAGGGATTTATCATGTACCTTAGCATGCTCTACCGCACCGATTGGTAAGTAATTGTGGGTATGTTCCTTTCTTTTGCATCATGCATTTGCATTAGCATTTCCATGCATCATATGAATTGCATTTTAAAATAGGATTCATTTCCCAATAAAAAAATCGATCAAAAAAATCAAAATCAAAATCATTTAGTGCATGTATATGATCAAAATTTAGGTTTTAATTTGTTTTTGAAGGCAATCTCTACGAGCTCACCTTCACATAGGGGCAACCGTTGACACCTAAATGTTGACGATCCGATCATTTATTTATTACATAGAAAATTAGCGGTTAATTTTAATTCTAAAAAGAAAAATTGTGTAGCATATAGATTTAGGTGCATTTATTTTTATTTGCATTTTTTGCATTTTATTGGACTGGTGGCAAATAGGTTCAAATTAGTTGGACTAGGCCCACAAAGTGAGCAAGTTAGCCCAAACGCATTTTTATTTTTAATGATCAAAAGTTATCTCATGGGAAAATGGAAATTTTGAAATTTTTCCGAGGTATGAATTTTTTGGATAAGACAGATGTGTGAAAAAATATTGCGATTTATCTTTACAAGATTTGGATTTAGAGGAAAATTTTATCGTAATCTTGAACCCTTATCAATATGTGACAGAATTGGCGAAAAAATATTGCGGATGTTGATTCGAAGAAGAGATTAAAATCCTAAGCCTTCGACTATAAGAAGGCACACGTGAATGAGATGTGGGGGCTTTTTCTTTGCTTGGAGCATAGGAAAGTTGCTTTCATTTTTTTTAGGGTTTTCGAAATCAAAAAGAAAAAAAAGGGAAAAAAACATTCGGGGGCCCCTTTTGCGAAAAGCAAAAAGCGAGAGAAAAGGAGTGTACGAAGACGGAGGGGGAAGCGTGCGGCTGTAGAGAGGAAGGACGCCCTCTTGTTCTTCTTTGCCGGTTTTTGTTGCTCCGTTCGTGCCCTTCCCATTGCACCATCACCATCGCCCGAGCTCCCGTTGCGGCATTTGCCCATAAGCCTGAAGCCGTCGCGCGTTGCGATCTGCCTGCAACCCGCGCCGGTTCGAGATCTCGCCATTCGCGTCGCCCACGAGCTCGTGATACTAGTACTTGCCGACCCAGCTCTTCCGCGAGCACAGCCTTGCAGCAGCTTGTCGGAGCCGGTTGTCAAGCCTCCTCACCACGTTGCTTGGACTCTTGCAGGTCGCGAGCCCCTTCCGCCTATCGATCCGTTCCCCTGCTGCCCGAGTCGACGACCCGACATTGCTCTGTTCCGCCCACTCGAAGCTGCCGCCGGTGATGCCACTTCTGCTCTGGTTCTGCTCATGCCCCAGCAGATCTCGAGACGGTTCCCCCCTGTTCTGTTCGTGAGTCGCCTGAAGCCACCCTGCTCCTTTGTCCCTCTACCGGAAACCGATCGAAGCACCTGCTGCCCCGACGCCGAACTCCCCCGGTCTATTGGTTGTTGCCTTTCGTCGGAGCTTCGACGTGGCGATCCACCACCCACGGTGACCCACCGCCACGGCCGCCCATCCTTGAGCCACCGATCGGATTTTTTTTTGAGAAAATTCAAATTTATGTAGATTTTGTTATTTTATTAGGTTATTTTATTTTATTAGGTAGATTTATTAGGTAAGTTTATTTTATCTAGTTTTAATATTTTGTTTACTCTGTTTGAAATATTTTCCGATACATGATTGAAATTCCAAATTGCAACCGCACGAATTTTTATTTTATCTATAAGGTTTTAGATGGAATAATTATTTACGTGGGAGTAAAATTGATATCTTGATCTTTAAGACTTAATGTGGCACCCCCGAATGGTCCCCGATCCGTTAGGGTCAACACAGATCACATTCGCCTTTGCTTTCTCTTTACCTGAAGGTCCATTACTCTGATACCATAGAAATTTGACAAGTCTATAAATCCTAGAGTTTTATATCCTTTCTATAGGTCCCTGCACAGTTCATATAGCGGAAGCAGATCCAACATCTCCTTATTCCATATTCAAAAAACAGTGCACACCAACTAAACATTTTATAAGTTAAAGCCAAACACTTTTATCTACATAATTAGATAGATATCATTTGTCAGTACACCAAAATACCGTAGTCTTCTATACTGGGCTATACTTCAAAAGATGACTGATATCTTTTCCAACAGACGTATACTTAAAGTCCATCGATCAGTGTCGGCGTTCAGAAGTTTCTTCCTCTGCTGTCCTCCTCCTCGTGGTCATATCCAACCACTTGGTCCATCTGTTGCTGATGGTGGCAACAGAGGTATCTTGTCTAGTCTGAAATGTTAGTCCCCAAAAGGGGTGACTACAATTACTCAGCTGTAAAACATCCATTAAACTATACTATGCAAGCCATCACGATCTATTTTTATGCAAGATAGACAAGACATGTCATTAAAGAATGAGTATGCATCTAAACTCTATAATTCTTCAGTGCAATGACCAGTGCAGTTTCAACAAGCAAGATGCATTATGTCCAATCACACAAGTCTCGATCATAAGGCCAAATTGTTATGACACGTCCCATTCCATGCCATACAATTTAGTCTCATAACCAGACTACACTCACACTTAATATAATCACCAGTTTTAATCATTCAAACGGTTTTATCCCCCCAGAGGACCAATGTTTGCATCTTTCTAGGATTTCCCACACAACTTAACTTTGCGAAAGCCTCTAGGCATGTATTCATAATACAACTAGGCATCCAAAGTGTTGCGTCATATCTCCGGGCATCTCGCACCCCACCTGGCATCACGAGGAATCACTAGGGGCCATAGACATGGTTACCCCTAACTCTGGGCATGTATTCATAATACCACCAGGCATCCAAAGGGCATCGACTCATTCGAACCTCTGGGCATCCTGACTCTTGGGGCATCATTGACCCGAGGGTTCAATGGCAACATTAACATCTTAATTTCCAAAAACATGTTCAATGCTATGAAATTGGAAATCACATGAGTTTCATTAAGTCTTCGGTGTTGAATGATATGCCGAATGCCAAAAACTATCATGTCCAATAACAACTCAAGATGCATTCACCTTTTAGAACAAGTTGAGCAAATTCAGAGTAAAACAGCTCAAAAATCAGAATGCACAGTTTTAATAAAAATTTCGGAATAACCCCTAATTGAATTTAGAAATTTGTGAAATTTTGATATGTTATAAAAAAGACCTAAGTGAAAAAGTTTTATGAAGAACACTAAGTTAGATTCATTGTATATTAAGAGCAGTAATTACTATATTCTTTACTAACATTCTGTAATAGCTTCCAGATTTAACATTTACAAAGAAAATCATTTCACTGACCCAAACATGTCCATTTATTCTCAAATTTTGATATGTTATTTCTAAAGATGTTTTCTACAACTTTCATTAAGGGTTTGAAGTCCGATTCTAAATAGAGAATTACAGAAAATTCACGGAATCATCAAAGGTCAGGCTGTTTTCTACGAAACAGTTTACTAATTCTAATGGAACTACTTCTACTCATTCAAAATCCAGCGTCCAACATCCACACCCAAACATCTCCTAGTCTATTACACTCCACTAGACAACAACAGCACAACATGAAATCGGTTAATGGACTTTCACTTGCCTCAAGTCCTAAGCGTCGACGGCAAGTAAAAATAGGAAGCTCGGGTCACGGACATGGCTCGGCGACGACGGACACGAGTGGTGTCAACGGCAGAGGGCGACCTCCTCCTTCCTCATGCCGTTCACCCTCTTGCTCGTTCTCTCCTCCACTCGCTCACCCGCTCGGTATCTCACTCTCTCGCTCGCTGTGCTCACTCGCTCTCTCTGTCTATTTTTTTTTTTTTGCTCGGTTCCTTCTCTCTCCTGCTCACACTTACGAGCGTTTTGTTCCTTTGCTTAGTTGACTTTAAGAGTCAATAAAATGAAATCCGGTGGCCGCACACGCAAGGGACAGCTGGAGGGATTCGTGGCCTCCTGCATGCGAGTCCCTTTCCTTGCTGAGCCAGCTCAATTCCTCATGCTGGGCGTGTCTTCCGCAAAGCCACTCCCTCCCTTTTTGTTGTCCACCGGAAGAAGAGCCACCTGGCTTTTAGTCAACAATCTTCTTCCATAATTGACCGGCCGAAAGAAAGGAAAAATGGTGCTGTCCTTTGGTGATTACAATTCCTCACGTCCGTATGCATGCTTTGGACGTCCTCTTAAGTTAATTGACTTCTTTAGTCAAATGAATACCAATTCGTATGGTAGCGTGAATGGAAAACGATCCCACGCATGTCCAAATTTTTCCTTTTGTTGCTTCCTATAAAGAAATATAAACGTGCATGGAGTATCTGAGGTCTCCTATTTTTCATGCACATAAAGAAAATGGGCAGCTCCGGGTGGCCGATCCTTAGGTGTTTCTTCATTGGCACACTCGGGTTGACAGGGTCAAGAATTATTTGGAATAAGTCTTGGTCTCGCTTGAATGTAAGGAAGATTTTCGGTAAGACCATAATTTCTTCAATGATCGGGCCTTTACTAAACGTGACATATCGGTCCGATGATGATAACAAAATGATGTCCGCAAATGGTGTCAGTAACATAGTTCGACGATACTTCTGTCGATCTGTCACGGACCGTTGCATATTTGAGGTTCGGCAAAAATCCAGATGTCACAATTCTCCCATCCTTATAGAATTTCATCCTCGAAATTGGACATCACTCAAGTCTCTATAAACAGATGGGGATATCTTTTCCTCATTTCTTTCTCACCTTCCCACGTGGCCTCCTCCACATCATGATGTCGTCATAATACCTTAACTAGTGGGATTCTCTCCGTCTGAAGGACTTGTTCCTTTCGATCCAGTACTTGTATCAGCTCTTCTAGATACCTCATTTTCTCATCCACATTGATGGCTTCATGATCGAGTATATGTCCAGGTTCCGGCTGATACCTTCTCAGCATTGATACATGGAACACATCGTGCAAACTTCCCAACATAGGAGATAATGTTAACCGATAAGCTACGTCTCCTATTCTTTCAAGTATTTCAAAAGGTCCAACAAATCTAGGGCTCAACTTCCCTTTTATTCCAAACTGTGATATTCCCTTCATCGGAGATACTTTAAGGAATACGTGGTCTCCTACATTAAATTCCAATGGTCTTCTACGCTTATCTGCGTAGTCTTTCTATCGGCTTTGGGCTATTCTAAGTCTTTTCCTGATGATCTCTACAGCTTCTGTAGAAATTTGCATCAACTCAGGTTCTGTCAACTTCCTTTCACCTACTTCATTCCAATAGACAGGGGTCCTACATCTCCTTGCATACAATGCTTCATAGGGAGCCATTCCTATACTTTTCTAAAAACTATTGTTATAGGCGAATTCTGTTAGGTTTAACTTTTCATCCCAACTTCCTTTAAAATCAAGGACACAAGCTCTTAACATATCTTCCAGTGTCTGGATCGTTCTTTCTGTCTGTCCATTTGTCTGTGGGTGAAAAGCAGTACTAAATTGGAGTTTAGTCCCTAATGCAGTTTGAAGACTTCGCCAAAAATTTGAAGTAAACCTTGAATCTCGTTCAAAAGTGATAGTCATAGGAACACCATGTAAGCGTACTACTTGGCTTACATATATCTCAGCATATTTATCCATCGGATAGTCTATACGAACTACTAGGAAATGAGCGGACTTAGTCAAACAATCCATTATTACCCAAATAAAGTCATGGCCACTTGATGTCCTTGGTAATCCTTGCACGAAATCCATCGTCACATGATCCCATTTCCACTCTGGTATATCTAACGATCTCAATCGAACACACCATTTAGCTTATTCCTATACCTTTGTCATCATCAATTCAAGCCTAGAATCATCAAAATTGACACCACTAATAACTCATCTGGTTCAATCTAATAGAGACATTCACTACGCCTTCACTGCAACATGGATTCAAGCCTAAAATACAGCACCATTCATTCAGTCCAAATATCGATAGTCCACTAAGATAAGAACTTGTCTGGTTTCCATCGAGTATATCTCATGTCTCATCCTAAAGGATCGTCACTTGGACTAATCACTCATCAAATCCACAACTTGAACTTTCTCCTATTCACCTTGGAAAGGGTATAACCATAATTGATCATATCCACTAATTCCACAGAACCTTCTCAAACTAAGATCATCACCAAAATTAAAAGTCGATCACCGTCTATTAAACTTATTATTCCGACATATAAACCACAAATAACTTCATGTCTCATATGACCACTCAAACTCATGACTTCCAAGATCAATCTATATATACTAAATGCTTCCATGTAATTCATCAAGACTTCCAATGAGATCCTCTAATAGGAAGTCACTACTTAGCTCAAATGATTATAACTTAATCCTCAAATTCATAACTCGTTCTCCATAATTCACTTCTTAGGCTTCGTTTGCAGCACCACGTTTATATGATGTGCATGTCCTTCGGGTCCTGTAGAATATATTAGGATATCATCAATGAAGATAATCACAATTTGGTCCAAATAGGGCAAAAACATCCTTTTCATCAGATCCATGAATGTAGCTAAGGCATTTGTCAATCCAAATAACATAACTAGGAACTCATAGTGTCCATAGCGAGTCCTAAATGCGGTCTTAGGAATGTCTACTTTCTTAATCCTTAATTGATGGTATCCCAACCTCAAGTCAATTTTAGGAAAGATCGAACTTTCCTATAGTTGGTCAAATAGGTCATCAATTCTAGGTAATGGGCATTTACTCTTGTTGGAGAAATCGTTCTAGAATATTTTGAAGCCGACAAAACGTTTCCTTCAGTCTAGTCTGTGTATCTGCAGATCGTCTAGTGTAAAGTCGAAGACTTTCGACTACCGGACTCAAGATTCAAGACTCAAGATTTGAGACTTAAGACTCAAGACTCAAGACTATTCTCATTGACAGCCTTTCTGATCCAGTGACGAAGGAAATTCAGAGCCGAAGTATATGGTTGAGGGTTTAATCCTATCGTCTGGAGAAGATCTTTTTGGTTGGATAAACATAACGGATTCTTTTGTTCGTATCAAGATCAATTGAAGATCCGATGGTCGACGAAGTATTCTTGGAATGTTCTATTATTGGAAACCAAGATCCTGATTATATGGGCGAACAGGAATGATGGGATATCGTCAGGTTCCTTTTATAGCTCGAATGATCTTCTTGATTGATTCCGTCCAACGGGTAAATTGGAGGAATTCCTTTGGTAAGTGCCAACGGTATGATGGCATAAAGGAATATAAAAAGGAAGTCGTTCTAGTTGTTTGAGGACGTGATTGATAGAAAAATTCCAGTCTGAAGCACCTTGATTATTAGTCGATATAGTCTGAGCGAAATTGTATACACAGAGAGTGTCTATACTTGGTGATACCTTGAGCGAGTGTGGTAGATCATCTACACCTAAAAATCAAGGAAGATCAACACTGTAACATCTCTTTGTTCATAGTGGAATCCAGCCAAATTGGCTGTCAGTGCAGAAGAGTGGACGTAGGCTTGGATCAAGCCGAACCACTATAAACCGCGTGTTTAATTCTCTCTTTCCTTTACTTAGTCTTACGTTGATTATTACTTAACGCAAATCCTTCAACTGTCTAAGTATTGTGCAAGTATACATAAATTATCAAGAAAAATCTTTGTATACCTATTCACTCCCCTCTAGGTACTCATACTAGCAATATCAATTGGTATCAGAGCCCGTGTTCTTACTTTGTTTGAAGTGTTTTACTTCAGAGTAAAACATCCATGGCTAGTATGCTAGCACCAGGGCTGATGGAAGGGCAAAGCAATACCAGACCACCATACTTTGACGGAAAGGATTACAACATCTGGAAGAACAAGATGAAAGCTTTCCTATGATCCAATGATCCTCTGGAATGGGATGTTGTGGAAAGAGGAATTACTCCTACTGCTGCATCAATCTCTGAAAGAGGAAAAGAAACTGTTGATGCCAGCGGAATGACTCAGGAAGAGACAAACAAGAGACAAGCACTCGATGCAAAAGCAATTTACTATTTATATTGTGCCTTATCTCTAACTGAATATAACATAATATCTTCTTGTGTTACAACAAAAGAAGTATGGGATAGATTACACATCACCTATGAAGGGACAGATCGAGTGAAGGAGACCAGAATTAACATTCTCCTCGGCCAATATGAAGCATTCAAAATGAAACCAGGAGAATCTATAACTGACATGTTTAATCGTTTTACAGATATTGTCAATGGTCTTGAGAACCAATGACAAAAAATTTCTGATCCCATGAAGGTGAACAAGCTACTACGTGGACTCTCCAAGGACTGGAATCATATAAAGACTTCAATAAGAGAGACGCAAAGAATCATGCCTCTATCTGTCGACGAGCTAATTGGAACCATTCAGTCTTATGAAGTGGAACGAATTAATGAAGACGAAGATCCAAGAGGTAAGAAATCTATTGCATTAAAATCAAATGATGACTCTGATGATGTAGATTCTGAAGATGATATGGACGATGAGGAGCTCGCTCTCATGATAAGAAGATTCAGAAAACTTAATAGAAAAGGCAGAAGGTTCAACTCAAAGAAACAAAGTTTCCAGAGATAGCAGACCAAGTCTGTTGATGATGAGAAACCAAACAAAGATGTAGTTTGCTTCGAATGTAAGAAGAAGGGACACATCGGACCCAACCGTCCTATTCGAAGAAGAAAAGAGGAAAAGCTGAGAAGTTTCGAAAAGCTCTCAAAGTCAAAACCTGGAGTGATACGAGAATGTGAAGAAAGTGATAATGAATATGCCAACATATGTTTGATGGCATATTCGGACTCGAATTTCAGTTGGATCGGACTCGAAACATGTGTGAATTTGAGGTAAGTGATTTTAAAATTCCTGTCAAAGTCTCTAAATATATTGATGAACCGTGTTTCGCCTTAAGACTTCTCTTAAAAGGATTTCCGAAGAAAACTCAGCTCTAAAACAAAAGGAAGTCATTTTAGAAGAAAGAGTTAAAAGTCTAGACCTAAATGTTTCTGCTCTTAAAGAAAAAGAAGATGATCTTTTGAAAGAAAATGTTTTCTTAAAAACGGACTTATCAAATATCTCAAAGAAATTTTCGATAGGATCCGAAAAACTTGAAAAAGTTCTTTCGGTTCAAAGACCTTACTTCAATAAGTCTGGTCTAGGCATGACAAATGAAACAATTCCCTTGATTGATTTTCCTAAAGTTAAAGAAAGAATTAAGAAAAGACCGTCGAGAGAGGCTTACAAAAATCATTTCAAAAAAGTTTTTGTAAAGTCTGTTGGTCGAAATGTTTTAAGGTGTTCAAAGTGTAACAAGAAGGATAACTTTGAAAAAGAATGTCCTATGGTTTGGAAACCCGTTAAGAAAATATGGCCTAATAATGCTTATCCTACTAACACCAAAGGACCCAAGAAAATTTGGGTACCAAAGAAAACTTGAGACTCTCTTTTAAATGCAGGTCTCCGTCAAGAAAAAGATAAAATGGTATCTTGACAGCGGATGTTCAAGACACATGACAAGAGACTCAAAGTGCTTCGTAAAGCTTGTTCAAGTAAACGGCGGAAATGTTTCATTTGGAGGAAACAGCAAAGGAAGCATCGTGGGATTTGGAACTGTGAAAATTGGAAATCTCACAATAAGCAATGTTTCTCTAGTAGAAGGACTCAACTATAACCTTCTCGCATTAGCCAACTGTGTGATCTTGGTTTCAAGATCTCCTTTCAAGAAGGAATTTGCTATGGAATTAGTAAAGACTCTACTCGAGTCTTTCATGGGTCGAAGACATGGAAACATCTACCTCTTAGACATGAAATTGAATGAATCTCAATGTCTAATTTCAATCCAAGATGAAGCAAGGTTATGGCACGAAAGCTTGGCCATGTCAATATGAAGCAATTAGCCAAAATCTCATCAAAGCAGCTTGTTCGAGGTCTACCCAAATTACCATATCAAAAGTCCGATCCATGCATACCCCGTATTCAGGGAAAACAGGTAAGAAATTCATTCAAGCCAATAAATCATGTCTCTACTAATCATGTACTACGATTCTCGCATATGGATCTCTTCGGACCAACCGAACTCGAGTATTGGAGGTAAGAAATACTGCCTAGTAATTGTGGATGATTTCTCTCGCTTTACTTGGGTATATTTCCTTGCAAGTAAGTCAGAAACCTTTTTGTATTTTGAAAAATTTGCTAAAAAGGTTCAAAATGAAAAAGGATGTGTTATCTCAAGTATAAAAACAGATCATGGAGGTGAATTTGAAAATCAAGATTTCACAAAATTGTGTGATGAATCTGGTTTTAAACATGTATTCTCTTCTCCATACACTCCTCAGCAAAATGGAGTTGTGGAAAGAAAGAATAGATCTCTTCAAGAAATGGCTAGAACACTTTTAATTGAAAGCAAAATTTCTTCACGATTTTGGGTGAAGTCAATTTGTTTCAACAGCATGCTATATCATCAATAGAGTCTTCCTAAGACCTATTATTGAGAAAACCCCTATGAATTATTCAAAGGTAAGAAGCCTATTGTTTCATACTTTCATGTGTTCGGTTGCAAATGCTTTATATTGAAAAATGCAAAAGATCGAGTTGGTAAGTTTGAAGAAAGATCGATGAAGGCATCTTCCTTGGATATTCTACATCAAGCAAAGCCTACGAGTCTACAATAAGAAGAGCCGATCTATGGAGGAGTCAATGAATGTCAAATTTCAAGACTCTACGCAAGATAAACCCAGTCGAGACTCAATATGAAGAGTCGAACACTCCGACCTTCCAAAGCTTACTACTCAAAAAGTATCTCGGACTGGAAGACCAAAGCATCAAGATGTTCATGAAGATTCAAATAAAGAAAGAGATCATCATCCGGACAAATCAACCGAATGGCGGAAGCACAAGTCCAATCATCCTAAAGATCTCATTATAGGCGAAATTAATGAAGGAATTTGCACTAGATCCAAAAGACGTGAAGAGTCTAGTGCTGTGGCTCTCATCTCTGAAATTGAACCAAAAAGCATAGAAGAAGCTTTATCGATGAAAGATGGATCGAAGCTATGCAAGAAGAGCTCGACAGTTCAACATTAACGATGTCTGGGAATTGACATCTAAACCAAAAGGTAAAACTGTTATTGGAGCCAAATGGGTGTTTAGAAACAAGATGAATGAAAAAGGAAAAGTCGTACGAAATAAAGCAAGACTCGTGGCCAAGGGATACACGCAAGAAGAAGGAATAGACTATGAAGAGACTTACGCTCCCGTAGCAAGGTTAGAAGCTATTCGTCTACTACTTGCGTTTGCTTGTTACAAAAATTTCAGGTTATTCCAAATGGACGTCAAAAGTGCTTTCCTAAATGGATTTATCCAAGAGGAAGTTTATGTGGAACAACCGCCTGGATTTGAAGACCCAAAGAAGCCAGACTCAGTCTTCAGACTGAAAAAGGCCCTATATGGTCTAAAGCAAGCACCTCGAGCTTGGTACGACAGACTAAGTAAGTTCTTATTACATAACGGCTTTGTTAAAGGTAAAGTAGATACTACTCTATTCATCAAAAAGGAAAACAAAAGCTTTTTACTCGTTCAAATATATGTTGATGACATTATTTTTGGATCCTCTAATGAAAGTCTATGCAAGAAATTTTCTAAGTCTATGCAGAATGAGTTTGAAATGAGTATGATGGGAGAATTAACATTCTTTCTTGGCCTTCAAATAAAGCAATTGAAGGAATGAACTTTCATTTACCAAGAAAAATATGCTAATGATATTGTCAAAAGATTTGGATTGGAAAATTGCAAGAAGATTGATATACCAATGTCAAGTTCTCGAAGATAGACAAAGATGAGGAAGGGAAGAAAGTTGATCAAAAGGCATGCAGGGAGCATCATCGGTTCACTCCTTTATCTTACTGCTTCTAGACCTGACATTTTGTTGAGTGTTTGCATCTGTGCTAGGTTTCAATCAGATCCTAGAGAATCTCATCTCAGTGCTGCAAAACGTATCATTAAATACGTTGCTTCATCTTCAAGCATGGGTCTTTGGTATCCTAAGAATGGAGACTTTAATCTTCTGGGATATTCAAACGCAGATCTGGCCGGCTGCGAGTCGATAGAAAGAGTACTTCGGAACTTGCCGGTTGCTTGGAAGGGGACGAGTGTCTTGGTTTTCAAGGAAACAAAGCACCGTAGCTCTCTCAACAACGAAGCGAGTATGTTGCCCTTGGAAGCTGCTTGTTCACAAATTCTATGGATAAAACAACAGCTAAAAGACTTTGGGATTGAAGACTCATGCACAGAAATCAAATGTGACAACACCAGCTCAATCAATCTCACCAAAAATCCAATTCTTCATTCAAGAGCAATGCATATAGAAATTCGACATCACTTTATTAGAGATCATATTCAAAGTGGAGAAATCTCGATTCAATTTGTTGATTCAAAAAGTCAACTAGCGGATATATTCACAAAGCCTTTGGAGAAAAATCAATTTGATTTTATCTGCTCCAGACTCAACATTTTGAAGCTTGAAGAAGTTAAAGGCTAGAGACTCTCCAACCTTCAGACTCAGAAAGTTGATAACCGTCAGACTCAAATCTCTCAGACTCAGACGTTGATGACTATAGACTGTAAGTTGTTACTTTATCTAAACTCGAAAAGGTATGATCTTTTGTTTAGTTATTTTATAGTCTCCGTGAAAATCGAAAAACTTGTCTTTTCAAAAGGTTTAATTTTGGCAGTTATTGATTTAGAAAAGAGGTATTCGTACACTTTCCTTGTACCGATTAAACTTCCCTTTTCAAAACTGAGTTATATATATATACAGTTTTCACTTTCAATCTTCAAAACCCTAAAAGCATTCTCCTCTCAAACTGGTTTCTACTTCGAATTCATCCTTGAGAAAGTTGTCATCTTTTTTCTTGGGAAAGCAATCAAAGAAATCTTTTAGAGACAAGAAGAATGTCGTCTTCAAGGAAGTCCTCAAGAATCGCGACAAGGGGACCACGAGAGGATGAAGGAGGGACCTACCCACTTCGATCTCACGGAAGAGGAAGAACTATCGAGTCAGCATCAGAACCCGACTCATTCTCCACCACGTCATTCAACGCCTTCTACCCCACAAGGTGCGGGTCAACATCCGGAGGAAGAGGTAATCGAGGACGCAGACCCTGTAAGAGTCCAAAAACCCTCTTATATTTACAAACTCTACCGTGCATTGAAAAGTACTAGGACTCCGATGAAATATGTGGATGATTTTCTTAAAGGAAAGAACTATGGGAATGAGTACATTTTTCTGAAGAAAATGGAGGATTTGGGAATTGCTCCCAAAGGTAAAGCAGAGGAAGCGCTTGCAAATATTCCGAGTGACCCTCGGATGTCGGGCCCAAATTTGATTGATGGGAACGACGATGACAAAATGTTCACTGATTTTCAACCGAGATTGGGTGTTGCTGCGAAGGTGAAGGGAAAGAGGATGGAGTTATTTAAATCGAAGGAACAGGAAACTTTGTTCTTCAAACTGCTGAAACGAGGGGTGATAAACCCTAGGAGTGTCGACTTCGATTTCCTAGATGCTGTGAATGTGAACTTGAGAGAAAAGTTCATCTTGCTTCAACCGGAACGTTTTTGCACCGACACCACGGACGATATGCACAATCGATCGCATATTTCTATTCAAATCTTAGCTTTATCGATGCGAATAGAATATCTTTCAGTGTTCGAGATCGGGATTATGTGTTGGATGTGGACATGTTGGCGGACATACTTGGAGTTGAACGGGCACGATATCAACCCGTCAAAGTCTCAGTTGCTCGTGCCACAATGGACCTTGTCGAAGATAGAGATATTGAGGGAAAAATCATCTATTCAAGGATGTGTGCCATCAACATTGTGTTGCACAAAATTGTTATCAATTGCATTAGGCCGAAGTCTACATCAAAGACTGATGTGTCTAATTCTGAAGCAAAATTGATGTACGCAATCAACTCTGGGAAGAAGTTCTCTCTCCCTCACACTATTCTCTTTCACATGTACAGAGCAATGTCGAAAGACAAGGGACAATTGCCTTATCCAGGTCTGGTGACCAGGATCTTCAGATACATGAATATTGAACCGCCACACACTCTCTCGTGTTCGACCGTGCGATAAGATGGTGGTAGGTTTAAAGATGTTGACAAAGATGCTTCGAAAGAACTTTCTAAGGCAATGGAGAAATTCGAGTGAAGACTCCGAGCCTGTCTGCTTCAAAAAGAAAAGGAAAGGAAGCCATTGGTGCCCTATCCAAAAAGAAGAGAACTCTCATTTTGGAGGATGAAGATGAGGAGGAAGATCTCACAATCACTGCCTTGATAAGGACAAGACGTTCGCTTCCCAATCAACGAACGAAGAAGAAACAGAGAGAAGAAGAAGAAAAAGACAAGAATAGAGAAGAAGAAGAGCGAGAGAGAGAAGGAGAAAGAAGCTGAAGAAGAAGGAGAAGAAGAGCAAGAAAAGTTTGCAGCTGAATCTGGAAAAAGGATACGAAGAGCATGATCATCACTCTTCTCCTCTTGATGTCCTAGAGACGGGGGAGTTGGCGAGCAAGAGAGGTCCTCACCTCATGCTGCCAATAGTGAAGGTCAACAACAATCTCCAAAGGCACCGGAAGAATTTCAGGCTTCTCAATTGCCTGAAGAAGGTCACGATACGTCAGAACCAAATCTGCAAGACTTTACAGAAGCGCCATCGTCTGCATTCACTCCATCTGAGAAAGCCAATGCTAGTACACAAACGAACAATTCTGCAGATTTTTGTCGTATCATGGATATTCTTCTGGAAATGCGTGGCCAAATCTATGCTATGGACTGTGAAATTCAAGCCTTGAAGAATGCTGGACAAGCATCTTCAGTTACCCTGGAGGATAAAATGAAAGACCTCGCTCCGCAACCGCAAACCAATGCCAAGGGAGAAGAGGTAGCTCAACGAGGAAAGACTTGAAGAAGCTAGAAGGAGTAGTCCAGTCCATGGGGGATTTTCAGATTGTGCGAATTCCCAGCGGACATGACATCTTTCTCACCTTTTTTAATGTTGACAAAAAGGGGAGAAGCAATTTGAACCAACCAACCAACTTTCTTTAAATTTCTTTGACTTTAAGTTTTTTTATGTGTGTTTATGACTTGAGCAATCTTGGGTGTGAACTTGAACTTGACTTGAATTGGCTGTGGAATTTAATGCTTGACTATTTGCATTCATATCAAGTGTTGTTATATGGTATTACTCATGAAAGACTAACCAATTTTCTGTGGATGCGGAGTCTGGTTGTTTTGTTAATCTTTATGAGATTGCCATATTGGTTGAGAAATGTTTTTGCAGGTCAAAGTGGTTCAAATCTACAGAAAATTTTTGTCACCATCAAAAAGGGGGAGATTGTTGGAGAAATCGTTCCAGAATATTTTGAAGCTAACAAAACGTTTCCTTCAATCTAGTCTGTGTATCTGCAGATCGTCTAATGTAAAGTCTGAAGACTTTCTGACTACCAGACTCAAGATTCAAGACTCAAGATTTGAGACTTAAGACTCAAGACTCAAGACTATTCTCATTGACAGCCTTTCGATCCAAAGGACGAAGGAAATCTAGAGCCGAAGTATATGGTTGAGGGTTTAATCCTATCGTCTGGAGAAGATCTTTTTGGTTGGATAAACATAACGGATTCTTTTGTTCGTATCAAGATCAATTGAAGATCCGATGGTCGACGAAGTATTCTTGGAATGTTCTATTCTTGGAAACCAAGATCCTGATTGTATGGGCGAACATGATTGATGGGCTATCGTCAGGTTCCTATTATAGCTCGAATGATCTTCTTGATTGATTCCGTCCAACGGGTAGATTGGAGGAATTCCTTTGGTAAGTGCCAATGGTATGATGGCATAAAGGAGTATAAAAAGGAAGTCGTTCTAGTTGTTTGAGGACGTGATTGATAGAAAAATTCCAGAGTCTGAAGCACCTTGATTATTAGTCGATACAATCTGAGCGAAATTGTATACACAGAGAGTGTCTATACTTGGTGATACCTTGAGCGAGTGTGGTAGATCATCTACACCTAGAAATCAAGGAAGATCAACACTGTAACATCTCTTTGTTCATAGTGGAATCCAGCCAAATTGGCTGTCAGTGCAGAAGAGTGGACGTAGGCTTGGATCAAGCCGAACCACTATAAACCGCGTGTTTAATTCTCTCTTTCCTTTACTTAGTCTTACGTTGATTATTACTTAACGCAAATCCTTCAACTGTCTAAGTATTGCGCAAGTATACAGAAATTATCAAGAAAAATCTTTGTATACCTATTCACCCCCCTCTAGGTACTCATACTAGCAATATCAACTCTTAATAGTCACATGATTCGATTGACTATAATCAATGCACAAACACATCAATGTGTCCTTTTTGATAGACAAGGGTTCTACAAGCTTAACCATGCTTCCACTGCGCTACTCTAATAAAATTATCCCAAAAACACTGCATTCCCAGTTCAGTTCAGAGTTCAGTTCATTCTTGTCCCCTTTTGCCATCCTAGAAGCCTGCCAGGAGCCGCTCCTTGCTAAGGTCCTCTGACCTTGGCGTCCACTCCCCGCCCTCATCGGATCGGGTCATTACAGGTACACCAGCTTTCGCCTGGTTCAAACCCAAACTACAAATCTACTAGAGGGTCTCATTTCAATAGGGACTAACTTACAGAGATATTATTTGTTTTGGCATATCCCATACTAAGCCTCACGGTTTTATCCTTTGGCGCATGGGTAGTCATTATTCCAAGAGATCATTCATCTTAGTCCGTTGCTCACGGAACTAGTCCATTCCCACGATGACGTCAAAGTCATACATAACCATCACTACCAAGTCCATTTCCAAATCTTGTCTCCTAATATCCGTCCTTAGGCCCTTCTGGAATCTCTTAACCTTTTTCTCTCAATCCTCTATCAATCTATGGGCATACCTAGATGGCTCAGAAAATTTCACTTTAGGAACAATTAGCAACTCGGTGTCACTAATTAGCTAAGAAAGAAAAGTAGCGTTCACATGTTACTGAGGTCACATAAGTAACATAAAATGTTACTTGCATGCAAAGGTAACTCACAATCATTACTAGCATTTTACGAGTGAAATTCCAACACCCATTATTCACAGCTAAATCAACTACCCTTGGTTAGTATCCTATGGTGTGCATCATTATATCTTCATTTCCAACTGAGGCACCTTATCACTCCACATAAACCATAACTCTGATACCACCCACTATGGCACCCCCTGAACGGTCCCCAATCCATTAGGGTCGCCACAGATCACATTCGCATTTGCTTTCTTTTTACTTGAAGGTCCATTACTATGATACCATAGATATTTGACAAGTCCATAAATCCCGGGGTTTATATCTTTGGGAAAAAGCCACCAAAAACCCCCAACTTTGCCTCGAGTGACAGATTTATCCCGAACTTTGTTCTGTAACGTGAAAAACCCCAAAGTTTGCTAACTGTGACACATTTATCCCAAACTTTTATTTGTGACACAAAAAACCCCGAACTTTCATTTGTGTGACACATTTATCCTAAATTGTAAGGGCATTTTGGTCTTTTTACGTTTAAATTTTTTTTTTTTCCTTCTTCTTCTTCCTTCCCTCCGCTGGCCATGGTGGAGCCGATGGAGGGAAGCCGACGTACGGCAAGGGCCTCCCTTGCCAGATCTGGCGAGGGCACCCTCGCTCGACGCCGCCGAGGGCACCCTCGCTCGACACGGTGAGGGTGGCCCTCGATGTCGGGTGAGGGCCTCCTCGCGGATCAAGCGAGAGCACCCTCATCGACGCAGGTGAGGGCGGCCCTCATCGATGCCGGTAAGGGGTGCCCTCGCCGGACGCCGGCTTCGCCATGGCCGGCGGAGGGGAGAGAGAAGAAGAAAAAAAATAAAAAAGAGAAACGAAAAAGGAAAAAAGAAAAAAAAATAGAAAGAATAAGACAAAAGTACCCTTAATGGGGTAAATGTGTCACAATTAGTAAACTTCGGGGGTTTTCACGTCACAAAACAAAATTCGGGGTAAATCTGTCACTTGAGGTAAAGTTTGGGGTTTTTGGTGGCTTTTTCCTTATATCTTTTCTATAGGTCCCTACACAGTTCATATAGCGGAAGCAATTCAACATCTCCCTATTCCATATTCAGAAAATAGTGCACACCAACTAAACATTTTATAAGTTAAAGCCAAACACTTTTATTTACATAACTAGGTGGACATCATTTGTTGGTACACCAAAATGCCATAGTCTTTTATACTCGGTTATACTTCAAAAGATGATTGATATATTTTCCAATAGTCGTATACTTAAAGTCCATCGATTAATGTCGGCGTCCAAAAGTTTCTCCCTCTGCTGTCCTCCTCCTCGCGGTCATATCCAATCACTCGGTCCATCTACTAGTGGTAGTGGCAGCAGAGGTATATTGTCTAGTCTGAAATGTTAGTCCTCAAAAGGGGTGAATACAACCCCTCAGCTATAAAAGATCCATTAAATTATACTATGCTAGCCATCATGATCCAGTTTTATGCAAGATAGACACGACAGGTCATTAAAGAACTGAGTATGCATCTAAACTCTATAACTCTTAAGTGCAATGACCAGTGTAGTTTCAACAAGCAAGATGCATCATGTTCAATCACACAAGTCTCGATCATAGGGCCAAACTGTTACGACACGTCTCATTCCATGCCATACAATAAGTCTCATAACCAGACCACACTCACACTTAATATAATCACCAATTTTAATCATTGAAACGGTTTTATTCCCTCAGAGGACCAATGTTTGCATCCTTCTAGGATTTCGCACCCAACTTGGCATCGCGAAAGCCTCTGGGCATGTATTCATAATACAACCAAGTATCCAGAGCGTTGTGTCATATCTCCGAGCATCTCACACCCCACCTGGCATCACGAGGAATCACTGGAGGCCATAGACATGGTTACCCCTAACCTCCGGATTTATGTACCGACTAGCATACAACCGGGCATCCCGATGCTCTTGGGGAAAACCTTTGGGCATGTATTCATAATACCACAAGGCATCCAAAAGGCATCGACTTATTCGAACCTCTGGGCATCCCGACTCCCGGGGTATCGTTGACCCGAGGGTTCAATGGCAACATTAACATCTTAATTTCCAAAAACATGTTCAATGCCATGACATTGGAAATCACATGAGTTTCATTAAGTCTTTGGTGTTGAATGATATGCCAAATGCCAAAAACTATCATGTCCAATAACAACTCAAGATGCATTTACCTTTTAGAACAAGTTGAGCAATTTCGGAGTAAAACAGCTCAAAAATCAGAATGCACAGTTTTAACAAAAATTTTGGAATAACCCCTAACTGAATTTAGAAATTTATGAAATTTTGATATGTTATAAACAAGACCTAAGTGAAAAGGTTTTATGCAGAACACTAAGTCAGATTCATTGTATATTAAGAGCAGTAATTACTATATTTTTTACTAACATTCTGTAATAGCTTCCAGATTTAACATTTACAAAGAAAATCATTTCACTGACCAAAAATTGTCCATTTATTCTCAAATTTTGATATGTTATTCTTAAAGATGTTTTCTACAGCTTTCATTAAGGGTTTGAAGTCCGATTCTAAATAGAGAATTACAGAAAATTCACAGAATCATTAAAGGTCATGCTGTTTTCTACGAAACAGTTTACTAATTCTAAGGGAACTACTTATACTCATTCAAAATCCATCGTCCAATATCCACACCCAAACATCTCCTAGTCTATTGCACTCCACTAGACAATAACAGCACAATATGATATCGGTTAATGGACTTTCACTTGCCTCAAGTCCTAAGCGTCGACGGCAAGTAAAAACAAGAAGCTCGGGTCACGGACAAGGCTCGGCGATGACGAACACGAGCGGTGTCAGTGGCAGAGGGCGACCTCCTCCTTCCTCATGCCGTTCACGCTCCTGCTCATTGTGCTCACTCACTCTCTCTCTGTCTATTTTTTTTTTTTTTTTGCTCGGTTCCTTCTCTCTCCTGCTCACACTTACGAGCGTTTTGTTCCTTTGGTTACTTGACTTTAAGAGTCAATAAAATGAAATCCGGTGGCCGCACACGCAAGGGACAGCTGGAGGTATTCGTGGCCTCCTGCATGCGAGTCCCTTTCCTTGCTGAGCCAGCTCAATTCCTCATGCTGGGCGTGTCTTCCGCAAAGCCACTCCCTCCCTTTTTGTTGTCCACCGGAAGAAGAGCCACCTGGCTTTTAGTCAACAATCTTCTTCCATAATTGACCGGCCGAAAGAAAGGAAAAATGGGGCTGTCCTTTGGTGGTTACAATTCCTCACGTCCGTATGCATGCTTTGGACGTCCTCTTAATTTAATTGACTTCTTTAGTCAATGAATACCAATTCGTATGGTAGCGCGAATGGAAAAAACGATCCCACGCATGTCCAAATTTTCCCTTTTGTTGCTTCCTATAAAGAAATATAAACGTGCATAGAGTATTTGAGGTCTCCTATTTTTCATGCACAAAAGAAAATGGGCAGCTCCGGGTGGCCGATCCTTAGGTGTTTCTTCATTGGCACACTCGGGTTGGTAGGGTCGAGAATTATTTGGAATAAGTCTTGGTCTCGCTTAAATGTAAGGAATATTTTCGGTAAGACCATAATTTCTTCAATGATCGGGCCATTACTAAACGTGACATATCGGTCCGATGATCATAACAAAATGATGTCCGCAAATGGTTTCAGTAACACAGTTCGATGATATTTCTGTCAATCAATCACGGACCGTCACATATTCAAGGTCTAGCAAAAATCCAGATGCCATATGTAAGATCAATTCATCTATTTTATTAGTGAAATAATCAGTTTGAAATTTCAATTTGAATGGTGGATAGCATTTTTGGTGACTATGGATGGTTTGATGTTTATCTTTTAATTGTTCTATTTATTCCGAAAATACAAAGAAAAAGAAAATTGCATTTGCATTCCATGTAGATTAGAATTGATTGCATGATAGGTTAGATTTTTTAAGATGCATGTATTTAGCGTAGATAACTCACTTTAGTTAAATTTTCATTTTTATTGATTTTAATTATGAATTTTCATAAAAGAAAAAATAAATTATGCTCGTGACATGTAGGATTATATTCATGAAATGCTCGTCATCTAGTGATTGTTGCTAGGTTCATTTAGTTAGAAATTGCTCGTCATTAGAATTAGGTCATTTGGTTAATTTAGATTGCATGTTTAAGTATTGCATTTCTTTAATTTCGAATCTCATGGAAAATACAAAAATCATTTTTTTAGAATAAATTCATCTCATACTTCAGGATAGGCTGCATGCTTATTTATGTCATATAGTTTAGGTCATGTTGCCATGTCATATCATGTTAGATTAGTGACACGCATTGCATAAATCATGATTTTCATTTAATAAGTGAAAGCAAAAATTGAGTAATTACGTATTAATTAGAAATCATATTTAAGACCGTTGATGTAAATTCTGATCTAACATTGTAGATGCTTTCGTTGCCATGAGGTAAGTTTTGCAATTTTTTCATTGTTTTCTTGGGTGTTAAATTGATGGTTTACGCACCCGCATGATCACCTCACATGTTAGGGAAGTAATTAAAATTAACTCAAGCTGCTTGCCAAACATTTTTTTCAAAATAAAAGAGAAAGGTACCGAAAGGGCGTTGGAGAAATCTAACGTAATCAAGTCCACATACCCAATGTCTCTGGTTCGTAGAAGTGAAATAATTCTCCCATGGTAATCAGGTCCATTCATGGTATCAGAGCCATGGTTTCATTTTTAATGTTATCCATTCCATGCGCTTGGTAGTGAATCTACTGCTAAAAAGATCTTTTCATATTATGTCTAGAGAACCAGAAATCCTCGAAGCACCAATTTGTCTTGCTCCATCACCATCATCTTCAACCCCCTCAGAATTTCATGTTTCCAATGCTTCTAAAATACATTATCTCTATCAAATCTCTCTTAGTGATGAAACCAAGATTTCTAAAACTCAATTTTCTCTCATGAACCCTTACTCCACTTTTCCCAAACCCAACTCCTCATTCTCACCGATCCGCTCCATCCGCTAGCTTATTCACCAAACCCCAAAGCAAGTAAAGGAGTACGTCCAGTCCTCCAAATTTGACCAGCACCTCATTCCTGCTACTGAAAAGGAATACTTTGTTACTCTTCAGATCCCTCCAGAATTTCCCAGACAATGGGCTCAACAAGGATATACTCATGTCCATTATGGCGCTGTTCGTCTTGCTCTCACTTTCCATGGTCATAAAGGTTTGCCAATTATGGTAAGAATTGCGTTGTTGGATACTAGGTTTTTACAATACCATCATGCTTGCATTGGTACTGTCCAAACTACTTTAAATGTTGGAACAATCTTTGTGACTTTGTATCCAAACTTCAACACCGCTCTTCAGACCCCCGGCTACTCTCCTTCTTAAAAGTCCAAGTCCAGCTCACTAGAGCTCCTCAAACTGCTGACTTTGTAGCTACAACACTACATTACCAGATGGTTTATCGAGTGCAGAACCATGCTCTTGATCTAAATTTCAACAATGGTAATGAAGATGCTTTGTTTATCTTCATGCAGAATGATCATGCATTATGCATCCATGTTCCTAGATAGATCCCAAAGGACACTTTGGCCAAGCTCCTTCTAGAGACTTGGATCACCAATTATGAAAAGCTACACCAGCATAACAAGCATTTCCAGTCTACGGACTCTAAGTTCGTCCAGAAAAAGATGGAACTGTTTCCATCAAATTTGGCAAGAAAAATGAAGAAAGTCCTTCTATCTTCCAGACCCTTTTTATGATTGAACCATGTGTTCCTGAATCAATTTCCGAGCCAGACCCAAAAAAGCTTATTCGACACTTTAACAGTGATGGACATCATGTTCATTACTATAATGACTAGTATGGTCATTGTTTCTGGGATCCTTTTTGCCAATGTTCCTATTGTACAAACTCCCCTAATGAGGTAGATCCTTTTGCAAAACCTTCACCTCGGCGAAAAAGGCCAAAGGATAAGGTGTGCCAAAGGATAAGGTGTACCAAAGGTACTTAAATGGAGATCCCTTCGTTGATACTCTTAGTGAATGTGATAAGTACCAATTTATGGTTTCTTATGCACCACCTCCACCACCAGAGTTCAGTACTACACCCCAAGTTTCACCAGATCCACCAAAATTATCTCCACCATTTCTTCCTTAGAAAAAACAAGCTCTCTCCCCGTTTTATAAGCCAATCATAAAGTGGGCCAAGAAGCACTCTTACCCACTTGAGGTTCCAGCAGAAACACCATCCACTTCTTCCATTGCTATGTTCCATGATACAGACTTTCCTCCCCTTGTTCGAGAAAGTCCTAAACTCTCATTTCCTACTCCAGAAGAGTTTATAGATCCACAAGGCAGATACCGTCATGTTCCTAAGATACCTGCCCCCATTGATGTAGACGAACATGGAAGACAGAAAAGGACTCCTGCTGCTGAAGCTGTCCTAAATTGGCAATCGGAGATTTTATTGGCACAAAATAATGCGTTCAAAGCAATCGATTCCAAAATTGGATATGTACAACAAGATCTTCAAAAGTATGATGATACCACTAAGAAGATGCTTTCTGGGTTCCAAAAGAGGCTGCATGCCTTGGAATCAGGACAACATTTAGGGTATCATTATCTAGAAAGCCCTAAGCTGGAAATAGAAAAGCTTAAACGGTAGATCCAGATTCATGAAGAAGGAAGGTTCAACTAGTTCAATCCATTCCCAATTCCAGCACGGACAGAATATCTGCCTCCACCACCCCAGACGTCCATCTTTGCCAACATCACACCATATCCCTTACAGAAAGGAAACGAGTGTGGCAGAAATGCGAAGTCGTCTCAAAGAATTGGACCGAGCAAGGAAAGAAAGAGGGAAAGAGAAAGAATTGCCACAATCCAGTGTTGCTATTAGGGAAAAACCAGATCAGATGATGCTGTCTAATCCGTTGGAATCCTTTTTGAAGGATTTGAGCAATCAAGAATAGCCTGATCTTATCCAGCAAATTGATCTTGTCATTCTAAACAACTAGATCATGTTCCTAGCAGAACAAACTTTCCCAAATATCTTTGATACTAAATCAGATTCGGTATCCCTTTCATCCTCTTCATCTTTCTCCATCCCTATCATTAAATGGAATCAAACTATTTCAAACCTGAACTTGTTCAAAAAAGAAACCTCGAACAAAACTTGTCCGGGACATCAAAACAGTTTTTCAACATTGATGATATCCCTTATCACAAATGGCCAAAACGACTTGAGGAATTTCATACCTGGTTGAATACTCAAGCCATCACCAACCATGATATGAATGATGTCGTTTTTAACTTTGTCACAAGATTCACGAGCAGTCTCAAACTTTGGTGGAAATCAGTGGTCGAACAAGACCAAATCGATTTCCTTTGTTCACCTGATTTTAGTCATGCCATCACCCTTTTATACCACTTCTTCGTTGGAAAACCTACTAATCTCACTGAGATAAAAAGGAGAGAATTCTTTGAAAGAAAGTGCTGCTCTCTCCACAAAAAATGTCTTGATAAACATTATCGAGAAATGCTTAAACTCTTTTATCAGATTGGAGTTGATCCAAATTTAAAGCATGTCTACCTGACTTCTATCCTCAAGGAGTTATTTCAAATGGTTGAAAGATCTTTCCTTGGAAAACAAAGAAGAATACAGGAGATTCCATTGGGAGAAATCCAACAAGAAATCCATTTGCGCCTTACAGAATTGTGCCTAAAACGCCAAATGCTCTAAACCTACATCACAGATGACAGAGAACTAGAGACAGCTTGTTCTCACTAGAAATTAAAGATCAAATGCTCCAAGCGTGATTGTAGATGGTACTTGTGGAAAAGCTTCCCGGAAAAATAAGCACTTCAAGAAGTTCTAGATAAAGAAATCCAAACATGGCCACAAGAACTTTCGAAAAAAGAAGAAATGTCAATACCTACACGAAAGGAAAGATTGCACAAGCCACAAAAAATCAAATCGATGCTTCATTTGCAACCAGAAATGACATTTTGCAAAAAATTGTCCTCAAGCAAAAAAAGGTCAGAATCATCTAATTCATCATATTGAGAATGAGACTAATATTTCTCTTGAAAATGATGACATTGAATCCTTATTTTCTGTTGATGAAGAACCAACTGAACAAACCTTTTGTGTCATCCCTTGTTACCAAACTTCCAGTGAACCTGAATTAGATTTAGAGTCTGAAGATATTTTTCACATATCACCCACATCTTCTGAACCAAGCTTTGACATATTCTCAAGCCAAACTCGTTGCCCCCATTTTCCTATAAAAATCTTCACCTCAAAGTTCGCAAAACCCATCACTGTTATTGCTCTAATTGACACTGGAGCAAGTTGTTCAATTCTGGATACTAAAGTTCTTCCTAAAGAATATTGGACTCCTTATGTCTGATATTTCAATTCTGCTTTAGGAGATACTTTCTCTACAAATGTCAGAACCACTTTTGTGATTGTTCAGTTCTTCCCCCAGTGTTCCTTAATCACAAAAATCTTTGGATCTAGTCTTCCCAATAAAGATTTAATCATTGGTTGGGACATTATGACTCAAATCTCATAGCTTCGCATCATTCCTGGAAAGGGTCTCAAGTATAAAGACCAGTTTTCTGAATTTGTCAATATTCAGAGACTCTTTTCCATTCAAATGAGTCTGTTAGATCCGATCATGTAGAAATTATTGAAATCCTGTTCAGAATCTCACTTTGAGTTTTCCCATAAATGTTCTCATCCTTTATGGGAAAATCCAGAGTTCTTTGTTTGCCTCACTTTTAAAAAGAACGAAGACATCAATCCAACAAAGGCGAGTCACATGGGAATGAAGTCAAAACACATGGCTTTAGCTCAAAGGGAATGCTCATAACTATTACAACAAGGCTCATTGAAATCTCAAATTCTCAGTGGGCTTGTGAAGCCTTCTATGTCAATAAGCGTGCTGAACAAAACAGAGGAAAAATGAGATTGGTAATCAATTACCAACCCTTTAACATTTTCCTTCAAGATGATAAGTTCCCTCTACCATCCAGAAATTCTCTTTTTACTGGACTATCCAAGGCTTAGATCTACTCCAAATTCGATCTCAAAGCCAGATTTTGGCAATTGGGCATTCATCCTGAAGACAGATCCAAAACAAGGTTCTATATTCCAAACCAACACTTCCAATGGAAAGTTCTTCCTTTTGGTCTAGAGGTAGCATCATTCTTTTCCAAAGGGCCATGTGTCGAATTTTCGAACCAATCCTATCAAGTGTGGCTGTATACATTGACGATATCCTACTCTACGGCCGATGATGAGCGATCGCATTGCCAACTTCTTGAACAATTTGTAGAAATCATAAAGAAGCATGTCATTATGCTTTCTCAAAGAAAAATGAATATTATCCAGACAAAAATCAAATTCCTTGGTATGCACCTTAACAAAAGGCACATATTAACCATGGTCACATATTGCTCAAGAGTTATTGAAGTTTGCCGAAGATAACTTCACTACAAAACAAGTTCAACAATTTATTGGGATAATCAATTATCTTGGAAATTTTGTCTCAAACATTGCAAAACTCCTCATTCCTTTGCAATCTATGCTGAAGAAGAATCCCCCATCTTGGGGAAATTCTCAGACTAAAGCAGTAGCTGAGCTTAAGGAGATTATGCAGAATCTCCCATCATTGCAAATACCATCAACAGGAAGGAGAATCCTCCAAACTGATACTAGTGATGAATACTGGACAGCCATTCTGCTTGAAGAAATTGATAGTAAGAGACACCTCTATGCCCATAAAAATGGAAAGTTTTCCCAAGCTAAAATGCATTACCATTCCACTTTTAAAGAAATCTTGGTAGTAAAAAATGGAATAAAAAAGTTTGAATTCCATTTCGTCGGCCATCACTTCGTGGTAGAATTAGACATGGCATCTTTCCTTTAGATGACCAAGTTTAAACAGAAGCATATTCCAAATTCTCAACTGCTTCGATGGGTTGAATGGTTTTCAAAATACTATTTTAAAACCAAACATATTCCTTGAAAAAAGAATATGCTTGCTAACTTCTTGTCAAGGCCAAAAGCACCAGCCGAAATCAACATGTACATCAAATGGCCTGCTTTCCATATACTCAATCATGGCGTGAAATAAAAGATTGAAAATATCAAAGATTTGCCAAATTGAAAATATCCCCAAGAGATTATTCAACAAATCCATAATGACAGTCTCGCCGAGAACCTGGAAAATCTTATGTGGCAATGCCACACGATCTATTCGATTCAACGGAGGTTCGATTCTTTATCCTTTTGGATTCAATTCGGATTATCCATTCATACATCCTTTTATTTGGAAAGAATATGATTTCCCTGATCAGCTCAAGACGTTATTATGGTACTTAACCAATAAGTACTTGATAGCTATTAAAATTCCAACTAGAAGATTCATTGCCAACCTCCCTAGGATATTCTTACTTGGGAAAAATATTGAAAAAGAAAGTGATCAAAATCTTTTAGACTTTCTCAATTGGTTCTATCCTCCTACTCACTGGAAACATCTCTTGGAAAAAGAACTAAGAACCGTGACACCAAATCTTGAAGTCCATACCATCTTGTTGTTCCGACGTCCATGGCATTTATTTATTTTTTTCAGAAATAATGGCAACATCATTAATGCCCCACAAGAAATAGGAACCACATTTTACAAACCTCACTTGGATAGCAGAGAAGCTCGGATTCACAAATCTTATCCAGGATCTATTAGATCTTGTGAACACCAGTACCGAGAACTCTAGAGAATCTTGTGCCAGGAGAACAAAACCATTCTTGAAGATGTCTGGAATTACAATGTACCTGCTGCATGGGATCATTATGACCTAGCACCATAAGCTAAGGAAGCACTCAGACAATGCAGACAGGCTGCGTCATCCCAAGATCATGAAATGACAGGTGGAGATGATATTGTCCGATCTACCTAAGACCCCTATGCAAGTTGGGGAGGTCCTCTTTCCCAAGATCCCTATGATCCAGGACCTTTGTCCTTATCTCAAAACATGGACACATACTTCTATACACAGCCGTCCAACTGGCTTCAGCCAAGCATTCTTGTTGACATCGCAGAAGATGACAATACAAACTAGGCTAAAGAAGAAGCATCCCATTGGGCTCACGAAGAAGCCTCCGCATCCACATCTCGTCAGCTCAACTAGATTCTATCACCTGAAGATCTTGAAGCACTTGAGCGAAAGTATAATGAACATTGCCTAGCAACAGTATACAGCTCGGATGACTCCGGTTATGACTACAATGCTCATGACGGACGAGACCGCTAAACAAATCCACTGTATGTACATGTTCATTGTAGTAAGTTACTATTCACTTTTACTGTAGCACTAGGCTAGGGAAAGTACTGTTCATAGTACGGTCACTATTTATAGTGTGCGAATAATTCCCTCCCGGAAGTTTCTGGTGCCTTTGTTTGTATCTGGACCCGTGAGCTTGGTCCTTGTGTGTTTGTTTGTGACCTCTTATTGTCTATATAAGGTAAGAAGGGTGTAATGTGTTGGGCAGAGTCTCCTGAAGTAAAGTGAGTGTCTTGTGAAAAATCTCTCTATGGCTTTCTAAACTCTTATTCTCCAGCTTGGTAGGATCCTCCAAGAAATGCAACTTGGGTAGGTTAGAAACGTTTTCATCCTAACATCTTTGGGTGTCTCTAGGCTCTGAACTAAAGGGTTGAGTGGTTTTCTGCTAAAAGACTATCCTTGAAGGGCTTGAACGGGACTTAGGTGTCTAATTGACCTACCGCAAATTGATTAGTGGCGACTCCTTTTGGATGCTAGATAATTGAATCTAATTCACGAGTTGGTATGAGCTTGGGAGAGCCTAAGCTAAGTCTAGGCTTAGCAATCCATTAGTCTAATTTTAGGTGGTGCACCCAAAAAATTGGTCGCAACATATCTTAACTTGTCTTTTACAGCCTGTTACATTCATTCCATTACTATGTCTTGTGATTAACTACTGTCATGCCTATTTCTTACATCCTGGTATCCGAAAGGGATGCATGTTGGCAGATCCATCCACCTCCAGCCACTTATGCATGTGGGTCCACTTTCGAATGACACTCATTTCAAGCTTGTTTTTAAATTCTCTCTTTCAAGAGATGACCGTTGCCCTCATTTATACTAGAGACTGTTCAGTAGGACGAAAAAAGGAATCGCGCCAAATAATAGCTAAAACATGCCATTCTTATCTTAGTTAAACAAGTTTGAGAACATGAGAATATGCCACTTGAAGTTCATTTGTGAATTGCCCAGTAGCTTCCAATAAGAATTAAGTCTTCCATATCTGCATTGCAGTGAGATACGAGAATCTCTTTGTATGAGTTATTCATATGTCTCCGTTAGATCTTGCTTATATCACCAAATGGGTGAGCTAACTGGAGACTGTAGAGAAATGACTGGGAGCGCTCTGTACCATTTTTGGTTTTGTGCGGTTCAACTCTAAAATTGCCTTTGCCTAGAAGCATGAATGGAAGACTAAGTCTGTCATATCATCTGATTTTCTGAGATCCTTATGTGCTTGCCTATATAAACTCTGATGTTGATTATCTGACCCATTGTGTTCTCTTTCCCTTATGGATACCTGAGGAGGTTGGAGAAGATGTCGTCAGTGAATAGAGTAAAGCTATGGAGAGAGTGGGCCTTGACATGCGTGTGGCCGCTTTGGTAAGTGTAGTTTTTTCTTTATTGTTTAGCTGAAACCAAAAGAGATCTGTTAAGATTTTTATACGTCCAATTTGTCGAATCTCTATGGCATCAATCTGGACTGGGCACCATTTATTTGAAAAACAAGGAAGAAGAATTAGGTGCTACTAATGTATGCTTAGCATTTTCTGTCAACTGGTTTTAGATGTGATTTCATAGTCAGGATTCCTTGAATTACTTAGTTGATGTAGGTTAATGATATAATTGGAACTTTGGGTGGAGGTAGATATAACAATCCGGATGTTGTTGCTGCTGTCATATTGGGTAGTGGAACAATGCTGCTTATGTTGAGCGGATACATGCCATTCCCAAGTGGAATGGCCCTCTGCTTAAATCAGGAGAAACGATAAGTTTTTTTCCTCCTTAACCCTTTCACCCATTGGCACGAAGATCACTTCAACTTTTTGTGAGATTAGGCTTATGTGATAACAGTAACTAACAAACTAGTAGATTTAGATAAGTCAAAACTTCACTTGATATATAAAGCAAGGAATGAATTCAATGAAGAAAAAATTTATCAATAAATGCCCAAATCCTCCCAATCATGTAGCTATCGCCTACCAATAATGTTCACGTTCCATGTTTGGTGATAAATTAACAGTTTTCAGTGCTCACCAGTCTGGCATTATCAAATTCCTTTTAAATCTTCAGCACTCAAAGTCACCAGCACTTAAATTTGAGCCATTAATTTCTGTGTTACCAAACAAAGCCTACTTCATCTCTATTGTTATCATGATGTTGCGTAGACTGTTCTATCCCCTTATTGCAAATCAAAGTAGAAACGATCCAGTAATCTTGCTGTGATCTTCTGTAATCAACTTGTCAAACTTGATTTCATCTCATTTCTGTATTGTCCTGTTATACTGCTGGATTTATTTATTATTTTTTCAGATTCAAAATGCTTTGCTTGAAAGTAGGTCGATTGAACTTACTGAGCATGGCCAATGTATGGTGGGTGATCAAACATCTTTGTCCTTTTAGGTTATCAACATAGAATGGGGCAACTTCCAGTCGTCACACCTTCCACTGACAGAATATGATCAAACCCTGGATGACGAGAGTCTGAATCCGGGAGAGCAGGTGGCTTCACTTCTTTTTTCTATCTCATGTGCCTCGTGAATGTATAGTTTAAGAAAGATGTACAACATCATTTTGTTGTTATTGGTAGACTTATGAGTAGCTGATTTCTGGCATGTACCTCGAAGAAATTGTCAGGGTAGTGTTGTTGAGAATGGCTGAGGAATCAGCACTTTTTGGTTGGGTTTACTTAAACTTCTGTCCCAATTTGCAGGACTCCTGACATGTCTGCCATGCATCATGGCACGTCTCCTGATCTTACGGTGGTGAGAAAAAACTGAGCGATATCTTGGAGGTATCAGCCTATCTGCAGCTTAATATCATACCTGTGGCGTCTGTAATAGCATCGCTTTTTCACTTCCGTTCTGTCTAGTACAAACGAAAAAGTAATCTCTAATTATATGAATTGTAAGTAAATGCCACTTTTACAGCGTGGATTGATTGTGACGGTTGGGTATTCTGGGAGTTAAAATGCAAATATAATGGCCCATGTTCCTGGAACAATGAAAGATGGTTCTTTTCTCTTATCTGCAATTATCTACAGCTGAATCCATAAATCCCTACTTAATTGTTCACTTTCCTAAATTCATTTCCCAAATTTAGGAATTGCTTAGTCCCCCTATAGTTAATGCTGATTTGTCCATCCTCAGATATTTGACACCACCTAGAGAACGATGAAAGTTGTAGTTGAACTATGTCACATAGTCACCACTCGAGGTGCTCGTCTTGCTGCTGCTGGCATATTCGGCATCCTGAAGAAGCCAGGAAGAGATACCCTTAGGGACGGGGAGAAGCAGAGATCAGTTATACATTGGATGGAGGTCTGTTCGAGCACTACACCAAATTCCGGAACAGCGTGGAGGCCACTTTCAGGGAGTTGCTGGGACCTGAAGTTGCTGAGAACACGGTGATTATGCTTTTGAATGACGGCTTAGGCATTGGAGCCGCCCTTCTCGCGGCCTCTCATTCACAATAACTTGAGACGAAGTGACCCTGGGAGTATCTCGGTTTGACATGATAATCTCGGTTTTCCAAATTTTACATGCTTCCCCACCCTATCCTCAGGATACCATTTGGTTCTCTTTGAGGTCTCGTTGTATCATACTTTGGGGTGGAATACCGGTAATAGTCTAGCGAGCAAAGAACCAAGCAACTTTAGCCTAGATAGCTCAAGTATCAGAGCAAGAATAGATGTAAATTTATTAAGTTGTGAATAACTGAAGGATCAGGCTCCCATTAGGATTCTTTAGAAAGCTCCTTTTAGGCCCTTTATTACTCTACCAATGAAGCGGGAACTAATTTAGCTGGAACCCCAAGGATTTCTCTCTTGTGGAAGTTTCCACTAGAAATGATCGATAAAACATGGTTGAAGGAAATATTGTCTTGTATCTCAGAGGCAATAATGGTGAGTCGGCAGGTCATTGTTATGAACTGTCTGCATTTCAGTTTACTGAGGGAAATTTCTTAAAAATCCCTTTAGCTGCCAACACAGTGGATGTAGGAGAAGAAGGGGAAGAAGAAGCGAATATGAGGAGGTGATGAGGTTAGTCTCAGCATAATTGAAGGTTGTCCAGAGCTTTTCTGGTTAAAGAGAGACTCTCCAGTGTCGGAGCTTGAGATCTACCAGCTCAAAACATCAAGCGAAACGTGTTGGTTTGCTTTTGTTTATTGCTCGGCAGAACCCCCTATGGTTTTTAACCTCGTACCAAAGTCCTGAAATTTGGACCTAGATGAGTGGTGGGTATTACATGCATCGCATATTTGAGTCCTCACATTCATGACTTTTGAGACCTATATCAGCCCACCCTTTTTCATTTTAAAATAGAATTGCATTTTGTACTACCTCCAAATTTTTTGGGCTCGGGAAGTAAAATCACATTCATAGGACTAAGATGTGACTTAGATTTTCTTTTAATTTTTTTAATGATTTTATTATATTTTTCTCTTCTTCTTTCTCTAACTAGTCGCTAGCCTTGGCTATGGCCGACTACTGACTAGCCAAACCAGAGTCGGCAAGATCGCCTCGAGTCTCGCCATGGCTAGGGGAGGCTACGTCAATCTCATGGCGGTTGGGTGAGGCTTAGGGTGACATCATCTGGCTAGTCACCAATTGGCTAGGGGAAGAGGAGGAGGAAGAGAACAAGAAAGAAAAGAAAAGAGAAAAAGAAATATAGTTTGGATTTCATTATTGAGTTGTTCTCAAGAATTAAGAAGTAATTTTTCCTTGCTTCTTTATTGTATTTTAAATATATTCCCAAGAATAAATGTACACAATTGAATTTCTATTCTATTTTTATTTTGAAAAAAGAAAGGAAACATGAATGTTAATGCGCCGATAGTCTCTTAGGGGCTGCATGGGAACATTTTTGTTCCCTTATTCTTTTGTTCTTTTGCTTCCCAGCACAAAAAGAAAAAAAGAGAATAGAATTATGTGTGATAACGTCAATTAATTTTTCTATTTCCCATAATAGAAAATGGGCAAGGAAATAGATTTGGAATAAAAACAAGAAGTAGAAAAAAGTAACTTCTTGTTCTTTGGAACAATTTATAGAAATAAGCCATTTTTCCTTTTTTATATTTATATTTTTCTTCTTCTTTGCCATTGATGTCGCCTTTGGATTAGCCGCCGCCCACGGCTGCCGACTATCATTAGACCGTCGGCACTTGACCATGACTGCTAGATGTTGGCAGCCGGCAATTAGGTGGCAGGGGGTGGTAATCGGCGGTCAGCAAGCAAGAAAAAAAATGACAAAATATAAAAATTTATGGATCGTACTAAATGCATTCCTATTTTTTTATTTCGTAAATAAAAATTTTGTATATTCACCAAACATGTTATTTTACTCAAAATTGTTTCCGGGAGTAGAAATAAAAAAGAACTATTTCTTAAATGAAATTATTTTCCGAAACAATTACTATTCGCATTCTTAGAATGTTTGAAGCATCACTCAAGTGTTGGTATACCTATTTGTGAAAATGGAGTACGTCGAACTTGCAGCTCTCCAATGTTGGACTTGAACCTTGACCATAGACTTTTACTTTTTTAATTTTGAGTGGAATTAGTGGGCTTTTGCCTTGTCCCTTTCTTTGGTTGGAAAAAACAGAAGTCTGGAAAATGTAAGGAAGCAACCATGAAGAAGATTGGCAACCATCATTGAGTCGTGTGTTGTGGGCTGTCATTATTAACCAATCAGGTACATTCATCACTACTTGTATTGACTTCTCCTTTTTCTTCTTCTTTAAAAAAAATATTAATTTTGTAAGTGCTAGTATGAACACCTAGAGGGGGGTGAATAGGTGTGAAGACAATTTTTGCAAAGAGTAATAAAAATATTTTGCTTTTGAAACTGAGTTTGAAGAACAACAGACTTTGAGCGAGTTCAAACTTTAACAATTAAATAGAACTATGAACAAAATAAAGGAATTTAAGGAAGAGAATAAGAACACATAATTTATAGTGGTTTGGCTTAGATCAAGTCCATATCCATTCTCTCACACTGACGGCCTTCTGGCTGGTTTCCACTATGAATCAAAAGAGAATTTACAAACTTGGGATCTTGACTTCACAGTGGAGAGTCTCCGTTGCTCTCTCACAAAGTCACACTATAAGTCTCTCTCTTTTGAGTACAATTTAGAGCACAATATATAGAATAACAAGAAACTAGGAAGTTTCAAACTTTGGAATTTCTCTTTCACGCGCTCTCTAGAACAACTTGAGAGACCTCCTTAAATACTCCTTCATACCTTCTTGACCGTTGGCATTTACTAAAAGAATTCTTCCAATCAACCTATTGGACATAATCAATCAAGGAGATCTCGAGCCGTTTAAAGATTGTGATGAAAGCCCGTCAATCCTATTCGCCCCTACAATTAGGATCTTGGTTTCCATAAGTAGATTCATTCCAAATTTACTTGCCTTCTAAAAGAGTTGATGTATGTAAATTGATTCTGATGAAGATAATCAATCTTGTAGGTGATATTTACAACAAGAAGATCATATACAATCCATATGAACCGAACCCTTGAAGAAATATAGATAATCCCGTGTCTGGATAAGTCTTCATTCTTCTCTTGCGTTTAGTCTGGAGTCTGTCAAAGTGGGCAAACTTCTGATATAAAACAAACTTTGACATAAAAGTCTGGCAGTTTTCAGATTTTGACACAGAAGTTTGGAAATCTTTAGAATGGAATGTAGATAAGTTTTGTCAGCTTCAAAACATCAAATGAGATTTTTCCAACAGTTTCTCCATTTTTTATGGCGACAAAATTTTCCTACGGATTTAAAGATTTATCACCTGCAAAATAACTCTTGTAGGTGATATTTACAACAAGAAGATCATATACAATCCATATGAACCAAACTCTTGAAGAAATAAGGATAATCACACGTCTGGATAAGTCTTCATTCTTCTCTTGCATTTAGTCTAGAGTCTATCAAAGTGGGCAGACTTTTGATGTAAAATAGACTTTGACATAAAAGTCTGGCAGTCTTCAGACTTTGACACAGAAGTCTGGAAATCTTTAGAACAGAATGTAGATAAGTTTTGTCAGATTCAAAACATCAAATGAGATTTTTCCAACAGTTTCTCCATTTTTTATGGCGACAAAATTTTCCTACGGATTTAAAGATTTATCACCTGCAAAATAACTCTTAGCAGTACATGATATCTTCTAAACACAATTAGTTAAGGATCTGGATAGCATCGATTCTGCAACCATGAAAAACATGTTAATCTTGAAAAAATTAGACACATATCAACATTTAAACATCCACATCCATAAACTACCATAAGAATTGCTGCAGAATATAAGTGTTCAAAATATTAAACAAACTCAAATCAAATCTGCAAAAAGTTAAGTTCAAAGGTTCAAGATATAAATGTTCAAATCTGCACTCATTCTCTCCCTTTTTGTCAACAGCAAAAAGTGGAGAAAGTTAAAAGAGATAAATGGAATTAAGGTTGTCGAGGAACTCGAGCTAATTGGAAATCCCCCATGGACTACACCGTTTTCTCAACCTTTTGGCACTGGCAATGACCATTCTCAACTTGAGTCTGAACAATCTTGAGAATATGAACAGTCTGATCATTCTTGGCCTTAGTCTGAGAGACTTGTTGATTCAAAGTTTGTACCTAAGTGTCTAAAGACTATATCTTTCTAGTGTGAAAATCAGAAGTGGATCTTAAGACAATGTGAAGTTTCTGAATCTCAATCTCCACGGCGTATTGTTGAGCTTTAATTCCAAAAGGAGTTCTATCATCCTCGGATAGTTAGCATTCGGTTTAGTCTGCGCACTAGCTTTAGAGAATTGAATTCGAGGAGAATTGAGAGATGAGGGAACGTCAACTTGTCTAGCACCATGACTCGGAGTAGACTCTTTAATGTGAGCTTCAAGAAATCAGAAGCATAAACATCTTCAGTGTTTGCAGGAGATCAACTTAACCCATCACTCACAAAATGAGGAGAAGAAGTCCTTGTTTTCTCAATAGCTCCTCCTGTTTCTGTGCCTACAGGTGGAGAAGGGAATCCTTCTTCTTGTGTCTTCTCATTTTCAGAGCAAGAGTGATGTTCTTTTTCTGTGCGTACTCCTATTGGTCCACTCCTAGTTGTTTCTGAATCCTCAAAGAGTGCAACTGTCTCTTCATAAGAGTCATCCTCACCCTTCTTTTCAGAATGACCTTCTTTTTCTTCTTCATCTCTTGCTTCTTCTTCTCTTTCTACTTCTTCCTTCTCTGTTTCTACTACTTCTTCTTGCTCTGTTTCTTCTTTGTCTCCTTCTTCTCTTTCCATTGGTTTCTTAGAACCAACAAAACCTTGAAGATTCTTTAGGGTAATGGCAGAAATTATAAGATCATCTTCATCCTCTTCATCCTGTAGGATAAGAGATCTCATCTTCTTTACAGGTTCTTGAACAACTTCCTTGCCTTTCCTCTTTCTTCCAGCAGAGTCTTCCTTGGTTTTGCTTGAGGACTCCTTTTTCAAGCACTCAATAGCCTTGTTCAGATTGTTCGACCTCATCTCCGAAACCATCTTCAGTCCTATTACCATAGGAGCAATAGTTTGAGAGCAAAGTGAGGCGAGAAATTGGATCTGAAAATGTCTAAATAACTTTGCAACCAACGTAGAATAAGGAAATTGTCCTTTATCATTCATAACTATCATGTACATGTGCATCAAGATAGTATAAGGGAGTGAAATTCTTATCCCATTACAGATGGCAAATATGAGTCTTGCTTCAAATATGAAAACATCTATTTTTGATGCAGCCTTTAGTTTGACGTAATTAATGACGATTTTGTGCAACAGAACATTTGAGGCAGGCAGTCTAGAGTATATGATGCCTCCTTCTAGTAATCTATCATTGACAAGAAATCTCGTTGCTTGACCAACTGAGACACCGATTGGTTGAAAACCACTCCTTTCTACCCTAATAATGTCTGCCAGCGTGTCAACATCCACCACATAGTCTTTATTACTCACAGTAAACTGGATTCAATTCTGGTCAAGAAAAGATAGATTCGAGTAGAAAAAAGCAATCAACTCTGAATATGCTACAGCCGTCTTAGAATAGAAATTCTCGAGTTAAAGGAAAGCCAACTTTTCCCCTAAATTCACCTTGATCGAGTCTAAAAAGTCAAAATCGACAGTTTGAGGGTTCATCACCCCTCTCTTCAGCATTTGGGTATAAACCTTTTTGTGCTCCTTAGAACGAAACAACCTCATTCTCTCTCTAGGAACATCAGCAGCAACCCCCATTTTGGGTTGGAAATTTGAATAAAACTACTCATCCTCATCCTTGTTTTTAGGATGCTTAGAATTGAACCTAGGGTCTGAAGGAAAATAAAGAAATGCTTTTTCTGCCGATCCTTTTGGCGTTATACCCAACCGTTCCATTGTTCTTAAGAACACAATCTCATTTCTATGTGCATGTCCTCTTAGAAAATCAGTGATAAAATTCATAGGAGTACCACCCTGCTTCAAATAAGTGTAATGCTTATAAAGAACCTAGGGTGTTGAAGTTTGGAGAGGAACAACGTCTTCCTTGACTTCCTCTTCCAACGATTGGTGCAGAGGATTCTATGTAAAGTTCTTCAAAGAGTTCTATGGAGATTGCTGTGGAGAGTCTTCTTCAGTGAGATCGAAATGTGTCTACCCTTCTAGCACATTTCGAGGCCCCTTGCTTGCAATCCGAGAGAATTCCCTTTGATAAGACATGGATGCAAGCTTGGAGGATTTCACAGACAGTTTGAGTGAAGGAAAGATGGAAACTTGCAGAACAAACTTGAGAGTAAAAGATGAAGGAGAAGAGAATAACGATTAGGTTTTGGAGAGGCAGTTTTGGAAATGAATCGTTTTCGCAGATAAAAAGTTATCAAATATAGGTTGTTGAAACAACACAAAAGAAAATGCCTTTTTGGAATAACTAAAAATAAAAATTGTCAAAAAAATTCAAAATTTGAAAAAGATAACTTCTAAAAATAAAATAGGTAGGCGACAATTCGGTTAATCATACCTTTTCATACCAATAAAATACCTAGATTCAGAACATTCTCTTATTGAAGTAGCTTCTTTAAATTCTAAGTCTAACCAACTTCAGTCTTTACTCCAAAAGAAAAATAATATTCAGCTTATGGCGAATAGACTCAAATAAAATTTTCTCCAGAGGCTTTGTAAAGATGTTCACTAGCTGATTCTTCGAATCAATGAATATAATCATAATCTCTCCATTCTAGACATGATCCCTTATAAAATGATGTCAAATCTTTATATGCTTTGCCCTTGAATGAAGAATTTGGTTCTTTGTGAGAATAATAGCATTGGTGTTGTCGCATCTGATCTCGGTGCACTATTATTCAGTTCTAAAGTCTCTTAGTTGTTGTATTATCCATAGGATTTGAGAACAACAACTCTCAATGTGACATCTTGAAATTCGACCCCGTTTCGATAGAGTGAAATGGGCATTTCGTCGACGTGCCTATGACCCTTTTTCTCTGAGCTGATCACTCACGAGTTAACTAACCTATTAGGTAAAGCCGTTAAGGGATGTATCAGCTGTAAAATCCCTAAAAGCTACCTAATTGGTTGGATTGAGCTAAAATCACGTCTGATCGATTTTTAACCACGAAATTGAACTCGATTTCGGGAATCGAATTTTAAGCGCGTCATAATTCTTATTTTTAGGATCCTGTCTCATCGCTCGTCAATTTTTGACGGGTCCAAAATTTCAATAAAGAAATTATCATAAGAAAAATTGAAGACCAAAAGAAAATAGAAAGGAAAAGGAAAAGAGAAAAGGAAAATTGACATAAAAGTATTATTTTATTTTTCCTTTTTCTCTCTCTCCCCTTTTTCTTTCTCTCTCTTTTCCTCTCCTTTTCCTCTCTTTTCTCTCTCTCCTCTCCCCTTTCCCTCCCCTCTTTGTGCGAATCCCCCACCGCCCACCTTCTCTCTCTCCCTTTTACTTTTGACCAGTCAATACCTATCCCCTCTCTCTCTCTCTCTCTCTCTCTCTCTCTCTCTCTTTCTTCTTCTTTTTCTCCTTTGCACAATCGAGCAAGTGAAACCAGAAGCAAAAATTGGAGACAGCAGCTCGCCCCTCAGCCGTTACCGCTCGTCCCGCCGCCGCACCGCACGCTCGCGCCCGCCCTCGTGCGCGCGCCGCTCGCCGCCGTGCGCCGCCAGCCCTTTCCTCTGCCCAGACGTTCTTCCCCGAGCGAATCCGCGCGACCCAGCCGCTGTTCGCCTCTGTCCAGCCCCCGTCCGGCCACCTCCGGCCACCACCCGCCTCGCGGACCTCCCGTGCGTCCCCCTTGTCCTCCGCCGGCCACCCTCGCCGCCCTAGTTGCCGGATTAGCCCCAGACCAGCCCCGACCAGCAAACCCACGAGTGGGTTTCCAGCTGGTTCAAAGCCATTTTGGGCCGTTTCCGGCCCCGAACCCGAGCCGTGCTTTGGGAAGAATCGTTCCTCTCGTCACCGCCGTCGAATTCATTCAATTTGCGCGCGATTTGGTGAGTAATCTCAGTAATCCAGGATTAGTTGGCTAATTATGCTTAAGTTTGGTTTAGTTTTAATTAATTATGTTTAGGTTGTTAGATTAGAATAAATTAGCAATTATTAGTCAATTGTGATGCGATTTAGATAAATTGATTGCGCAATTAGTAAGTAGACGTGTTCTACTAATTATTGGAAGTGCCTCGGGATTTTTCCCGACCCTTAGTGGGCTCCAATTAGGCTTTTCGGGCCTAAATGAAATTTTTAGCATTTAAATATTAATTTTCGGAATTAAAATAAATAATTATTTATTTTCCGAAAATTCAACTGAGATGGTCTGGGACCGGAAAATTATGCTGATGACCGTGGTGAAGTCCGTTTATTTAATTGGGCTTTATTTTGTGCTAAATTGAATTTTTAATAATTATTAATTAATTTTCGAAATTAATTAATTAATTATTTATTTTTTGGAAATTAAGATTTTGATGGCCGACGACCGAAATCTCGTGCTGATCGTCGTGACGTAGTCCGTTTATTTATTTGAGCTCCTCGTTGTATGGAATTGAATAAATTGTGATATTTTAGGGATTTTACCCTAAATTGATTGGAATTGATTGAAATTGAATTGTTGATTGGTAAATGGCCAAGTATGTTATTCAGCATTTTAATGCTTTGTTGAGTTGATTTAATTATTTGATTGAGAAATCGTTGGGCATTGGTTGTCGGTATTGAAAGTAGATTGGTAACCACTTGAAAGAGGACACGTGGGCTTGGTGAATTGGAATATCACCTGGAGAATGCACGTGAATTCAGTGGTTGAATATGTCACATTGGCGAAAAGGTCGCCTAAGAGAATGCATGTGGCTCGGAGACTCGGTATGTCGTCCTGGAGAATGCACGTGGCTCGGTGACAGAGTTTGGCATCTAAAAGGGCACGTGGGCTCGGTGAATTGATGCATCACTTTGGTGAGATAGCACCTAAGAGAAGGCACGTGGGCCCGGGCATCATAAAAAGGACACGTGGCTCGATGATTTGATGCGTCACTTTGGCAAATGAGTGCCTTAGAGAATGCACGTGGATCGGGTAATTGAGAATGACATCTAAAAGGGCACGTGGCTCGGTGACTTGATGTACCACCTTGGCGAAGAGGTCACCTTAGAGAATGCACATGGGCCCAAGGTTCAAGGCACGTGGACTCAGAGACTTGGAAGGTCGTCCTGGAGAATACACGTGGCCTAGCTTTTAAATATCCCACAGTGGGGATTGAATTGTATGATATGTAATCGACTGGTTCGATTTGTTGAAGTGAATGGGTGTTTATTGTGAATTGTACTGACTTGCAGGTGGGATCTGAGGCCAAGGTAAGTCCTCTGCCCTGTGCGTGTTTAGGCAGCCTATAGTATAATGGTTTACTAATCGGGCTTAGTGGGGTAGAACTCTCTGAGACGTAGTCTTATCCCAGTTTGGGGAAACCATTTCAGGACCCCGCTGAAGAGCTGAGGAGGAGGAATCCGAGAAGGAGAACTCGGAGGCAAATCTTAAGGAGAAAGATTTTTGGAAGAAGAAGACAATCCTGAAAGGGGCCTTGAGTACGGCCCAGTTTGTCTAAGTTTCGGTCTTCTTTTGAGATCTCCATTTTGATGTGAATAGTTATGAAGTGGTTTGTGTTTTGTACAAAAGTTTGGTTATAAATTTCAATATGAAAAATATAGCCCTGCTTTTCTAACCCATCGTTTTATTGTCTGGGGATTTTAACTGCTTCCGTATGTGCTTAGAAAGGAAAGGGTCGGCGATACATTGTCTTGGGATATCGCATTATAAAATCGACCATAAGAGAAGGATGTGTGCGTGCTCGAGGATCGGGGCGTGACATCCAGTTTAAGTGGTATCAGAGCGAAGTTGAAGATTGGAGTGATAAGGAGCGATGACCATGGGATAGTTAGTAGGAAAAGCCTTTAAATTCATGCTGGTGCATGTCTCGTGTTAGGCCGAGTGCTAAAATTACTTGTTGTTTGGATCGCTCTGTTTCTAATTCGGTGTTGAATTGGAAACAGGTGTTAGTTGAGTAAAGCTACACCATGAGCGATCACGAGCCAAGAACTCCTGCAAAGATGACCAGTAGGGCCGTTATTCGGGGTAAAGCTCTGACTCGTGTCGGAACCCGAGGCGGACATGGTCGAGCGCCAGCACAGGCTAGCGCGAGTTGAGTGAATCCACCTGTTGTAGATGTCGGGATAGCAGCCCCTAATGATCCCAGGGTGGATGGGATCTTGCGTGTTTTGGAAGCGATGGGTAATAGAATGGATCAGCAAGCCGCTACTGTTGAAGCCGCTGCAACTGCCGTCGCTGTCGCTGCCACCGAAGTTGCCCCAGCAGTCGCACCTGTTGCCGCGCCTACAGTCGCACCTGCCGTTGCTCCAGCCGCCGTGAATGTTGAAAATCCGCCGGAAATAGTGGTCGCTGCAAGACCAATCCACAAGTTGGTGGAGCATTTCCTAAAGTTAAATTCGCCGGTTTTTACCAGGTCTGGGGACCCCGAAGCTGCTTCTTCTTGAATTCAGAAGCTCGAGAAAGCGTTTGCACTACTGATGTGCAATGAGGCTGAGAAAGTCATGTTAGCAACTTACCAGCTAGAGGGAGTTGCTGACACTTGGTGGATGACTACTCGTGAAATGATCTTTCCGGAAGGCGCTGTTCAAGACTGGAACACTTTCCGTGAAGCCTTCAATGATAAGTTTTTCTCTGAGACTGCTAGAGAGGTGAAGATGGCTGAATTTCAACGTCTTCGCCAGGGTTCCTTATCTGTTGATGAGTATGAGGCGAAGTTCGCCGAACTTTCACGATATGCCCCCGAGTAAATCGAGAATCCCGTGAATCGAGCGAGGAGGTTCATAGATGGATTCGGGCAAGATTTGAGAAGTGCCTTAGTCCTTCTGGATCTGAAGACTTCTAATGACATATATCGGAGAGCTCAAAAGATTGAGAAAGATCAAAATGATAAAGCTGCCTCATCTGGATCGAGGTTTAGCTCTCATAGAGACAACATCCGCTAAGGAAAGAGGCCGATGTCTGCAAATAGATTCCAAAGCCCGCCCAGCAAGAAGAGTGGATTTAATAGGTCAGGACCTATTAGGAATGATGCATGTCGCTTGTGTGGAAGAAGACATGGGATAGCACCGTGCCCAGCTAGGACGGGTGCATGTTTTGAATGTGGCCAACAGGGCCACATAGCCAGATTTTGTCCAAAGAAGCAAAGAGGACAACCTCAGTTGCCGCCGCCGCCACCGATGAGACAGATAGGAGGGTATGCCCCTCAAAATGCACTACAAGGAGGACAGCAGAGACCTCCAGCTCAGGGCACTGTGTACACGATTACCCAAGGTCAGGCAGAAGCTGCGCCTGGCGTGATTACAGGTACGGTCTCGCTCAACGACCAACCTACTTATGCTTTGTTTGATTTTGGAGCAACCCATTCCTTTATTGCCGAACAATATGTTAGGATGCTAGGATTGAATCCTTTATTGTTGGAATCGGCAATTTGCATATCTACACCCTTGAAAGATAAAGTAATTGCTGCTTTGGGATGTTCGGGGTGCAAGTTAGAGATTGGTGAGCGAGTGGGGAAAATTGACTTGTTAGTCCTAACCATGTATGATTTTGATTTGATAATTGGCATGGACTGGCTCACCAATCAACGAGCTAAAATGGACTGCTATCGTAAGGCGATTCAGTTTGACCCATTAGGGGGTAAGAGCTTTGAGTTTGTTGGGAATTGAGGAGGACCTTCGATTTCCTTAATTTCGTTGACGGAAGCAGCTCGTTTGTTAGACGAGGGTTGCCGAGGGTACTTAGCGATTGTCGTGGATACGACAGTTGAAGAGTTGAAAGTGGAAGATATTTCAGTGGTACAGGAGTTTCCGGATGTCTTTCCAAAAGAATTGCCAGGGTTACCACCAGAAAGAGAGATTGAATTTGTAATTGAGCTAACACCAGAGACAGAACCGATCTCAAAGGCACCTTATCGAATGGCGTTTTCTGAGTTGAAGGAACTGAAGGTGTAGATGCAAGAATTACTGGATAAGTGATTTATTCATCCTAGTGCATCGCCTTGGGGAGCACCAGTTCTATTTGTTAAGAAGAAAGATGGTTCGTTGCGTTTGTGCATCGACTATCGGCAACTCAATCAGGTAACGATCAAGAACAAGTATCCATTGCCGAGGATAGATGACTTGTTTGATCAATTACAAGGGGCATCAATATTCTCGAAGATCGACTTAAGGACAAGATATTATTAGCTAAGGATTCGGAAAGAGGATATTCGTAAGTCAGCATTTCATACCCGATATGGTCATTATGAGTTTACAGTGATGTCGTTTGGATTGACGAATGCTCCAGCTGCCTTTATGCATTTGATGAACAGAGTGTTCAAGGAATATTTAGATCAATTTGTGATCGTGTTTATAGATGATATCCTAGTCTATTCGAGAAGTAATGAAGAGCATGAGAATCATCTGAGATTAGTGCTTCAGACCTTAAGAACACATCAGTTATATGCTAAGTTTAGCAAATGCGAGTTTTGGCTGACTCGTGTTGCGTTCTTAGGTCATGTGATTTCCGGAGAAGGAATCTCCGTTGACCCGAGTAAGATAGAAGCCGTGATCAAGTGGCCGAGACCGACATCAGTGACAGAGATCATAAGTTTTCTGGGGTTAGCAGGTTATTACAAATGGTTTGTGGAAGGGTTCTCATCGATAGCGTCGCCTCTGACAAAGCTCACGAAGAAAAATGAGAAGTTCATATGGTCAGACAAGTGCGAGCGTAGTTTCCAAGAGCTGAAGGAAAAGCTTGATATTGCTAGTACGAGTACCTAGAGGGGGTGTGAATAGGTATACAAAGATTTTTCTTGATAATTAATGTATACTTGCGCAATACTTAGACATTTGAAGGATTTGCGAAAAGTAATAGTCAACATAAGACTAAGTAAGGAAAGAGAGAATTAAACACGCGGTTTATAGTGGTTCGGCTTGATTCAAGCCTACGTCCACTCTTCTGCACTGACAGCCAATTTGGCTGGATTCCATTATGAACAAAGAAATGTTACAGTGTTGATCTTCCTTGATTTCTCGGTGTAGATGATCTACCACACTCGCTCAAGGTATCACCAAGTATAGACACTCTCTATGTATACAATTTCGCTCGGACTGTATCGACTAATAATCAAGGTGCTTCAGACTCTGGAATTTTTCTATTAATCACGTACTCAAACAACTAGAACGTCTTCCTTTTTATACTCCTTTATGCCATCATACCGTTGGCACTTACCGAAGGAATTCCTCCAATCTACCCGTTGGACGGAATCAATCAAGAAGATCATTCGAGCTATAAAAGGAACCTGACGATAGCCCATCAATCCTGTTTGCCCATACAATCAAGATCTTGGTTTCCAAGAATAGAACATTCCAAGAATACTTCGTCGACTATCGGATCTTCAATTGATCTAGATACGAACAAAAGAATCCGTTATATTTATCCAACCAAAAGATCTTCTCCAGATGATAGGATTAAATCCTCAACCATATACTTCGGCTCTGGATTTCCTTCGTCACTGGATCAGAACGACTGTCAATAAGAATAGTCTTGAATCTTGAGTCTTAAGTCTTGAATCTTGAGTCTTGAATCTTGAGTCTGGTAGTCGAAAGTCTTCGGACTTTAAACTAGACGATCTGTAGATACCCGCACTAGACCGAAGGAAACGTTTTGTCGGCTTCAAAATATTCTCGAACGATTTCTCCAACAAAGCCGACTCGCACTTTGTCTTGACGATTCCATCTGGTCTTGGAGGATTCGAGATCTATAATGATGCATCATTTAGGGGATTGGGTTGCGTGCTGATGCAACATGGCAGAGTTGTTGCATACGCTTCTCGGCAGTTGAAACCTCATGAATTGAATTATCCGACGCATGACTTAGAACTCGTAGCCATCATATTTGCGTTGAAGATTTGGAGGCACTACTTGTGTGGGGAAAAGTTTCAGATCTTCACGGACCATCAGAGTCTCAAGTATTTGTTCTCTCAGAAAGAGTTGAACATGAGACAACGGCGATGGATGGAATTGCTGAAAGACTACGACTGTGATATTCTATATCACCTGGGAAAGGTGAACAAGGTCGCCGATACATTGAGTCGGAAGTCTTCAGTGGCACGGATCTTGGTTAAGGAGTGGAACTTAATCGAGAGAGCTCGAGATTCGGAATTCAAATTTGAGGTAGGCCACCTCTCAAGTTTTATGGCCACCCTCAAAATTGAGCCGGATGTCCAGGTCAGAATCAAGCAACTCCAATCGACAGATCCAAACGTACAGAGAATTCTCCAAGAGGATACTGATAAAAGAAAGGCTGATTTTCAAGTTTCTGATGATGGGGTACTTAGGCTTCGTGGACGTTTGGTTGTACCTGACGATGTAGAGCTTAGAGAATAAATTTTATCTGAAGCACATCGTAGCAATTATAGCGTTCATCTTGGAAGCACTAAGATGTATCAGAATTTGCGTCAACACTACTGGTGGTCAGGTATGAAGGCGAACATCGCCAAGCATGTGGCCAAGTGTTTGACTTGTCAGCAAGTAAAAGCCCAGCATTGCAAACTGGGAGGATTTCTGCAACCTCTCGCGATCCCAGAGTGGAAATGGGAGCATATCACGATGGACTTCGTGACTGGACTACCAAGGAGTTAGAGGGGGAATGATTTGATTTGGGTAGTAGTCGACAGGCTGACAAAGTCGGCTCACTTCATTACAGTTCGAAAGGACCTAAGTCTGGATAGACACGCAGACCTGTATGTGCGTCAAGTAGTTCGTATGCATGGAGTGCCAGTTACGATAACATCTGATAGAGACCCGAGATTTACTGTTGCTTTTTGGAAGAGCTTGCAGAGTGCTTTAGGTACAAAGCTTCAGTACAGTACGGCAGATCATCCTCAGACGAATGGCCAGTCGGAAAGGACAATTCAGACTCTTGAAGACATGCTGAGAGTGTGTGTAATAGACTTCAAAGGAAGCTGGGAAGATCAGCTTCATCTAGTAGAATTCGCCTACAACAACAGTTATCAACAGAGCATCAAGATGGCCCCATTTGAAGCGTTATATGGCAGAGCATGCAAAACTCCAGTGTGTTGGGATGAAGTCGGAGAAAGGAAGATAACAGGCCCAGAGTTGGTTCAGCAATCAGTAGATGCCGTAGCAGTGATCAGAGACAGATTAAAGACAACGCAGAGCAGGCAGAAAAGTTATGCAGATAAACGTCGAAGGTCTTTGGAATTCCAAGTTGGTGATCATGTTTTTCTAAAAGTGTCACCAATGAGGGGAACTTCGCGCTTTGGTAAGAAAGGCAAGCTGAGTCCATGGTACGTAGGTTCATTTGAGATTCTTGAAAGAATCGGAAACCTAGCGTATCGTCTTGCGTTGCCGCCAAGATTGGCGCAAGTGCATGACGTCTTTCACGTGTCGATGTTAAAGAAGTACAAGCTTGACCCGACCCACGTGCTCAATTTCGAGGAATTGGACGTGGATGACCGTGTGTCATACGTTGAAAGCCCGGTCCAGTTGTCGATCGTAAAGAGCAAGTTCTGCATACAAAGACCATCCCGTTGGTCAAAGTGGTCTGGCAACACCACGGCATTGGAGGATCGACTTGGGAGACTGAAGAATCGATGAAACAGTTGTACCCCCGCCTTTTTGAACAAAGTGTAATGGTTTAAATTTCAATGACGAAATTTTTATAAGAGGGGAAGAGTTGTGACATCCTGAAATTCGACCCCGTTTCGATAAAATGAAATGTGCATTTCGTCGACGTGCCTATGGCCCTTTTTCTCTGAGCTGATCACTCACGAGTTAACTAACCTATTGGGTAAAGCCGTTAAGGGATGTATCAACTATAAAATCCCTAAAAGCTACCTAATTGGTTGGATTGAGCTAAAATCACATCTGATCGATTTTTAACCACGAAATTGAACTCGATTTCGGGAATCGAATTTTAAGCGCGTCATAATACTTATTTTTAGGATTTGTCTCATCACTCATCAATTTATTGACGGGTCCGAAATTTTAATAAAGAAATTATCGGAAGAAAAATTGAAGACCAAAAGAAAATAGAAAGGAAAAGGAAAATTGGCATAAAGGCATTATGCATTTTCTTTTTCTTTTTTCTCTCTCTCCCCCTTTTCTTTCTCTCTCTTTTCTTACTCTCTCCTCTCCCCTTCGTGCGAATCCCCCACCGCCCACCTTCTCTCTCTCCTTTTTACTTTTGACCAGTCAATACCTATCCCCACTCTCTCTCTCTCTCTCTCTCTCTCTCTCTCTCTCTCTCTCTCTCTCTCTCTCTCTCTCTCTCTTCTTTTTTTCTCCTTCGCACGATCGAGCAAGCGAAACCAGAAGCAAAAATTAGAGACAGCAGCTCGCCCCTCAGCCGTCGCTGCTCGTCGAGCAAGCGAAACCAGAAGCAAAAATTAGAGACAGTAGCTCGCCCCTCAGCCGTCGCTGCTCGTCCCGCCGCCGCACAGCAAACCCGCGCCCGCGCTCGTGCGCGCACCGCTCGCCGCCGTGCGCTGCTAGCCCTTTCCTTCACCCAGACGTTCTTCCCCCGAGCGAATACGCACAACCCAGCCGCCGTTCGCCTCTGTCCAGCCCCCGTCTGGCCACCTCCGGCCACCGCCCAGCCCCGCCGGACCTCCCCGGTGTCCCCCTCATCCTCCGCCGGCCTCCCCTCGCCGCCCTAGCCACCGGATTAGCCTCGGCCAGCCCTGACTAGCAAACCCACGAGTGGGTTTCCAGCTGGTTCAAAGCCATTTTGGGCCGTTTCCGGGCCCCGAACCCAAGCCGTGCTTTGGGAAGAATCGTTCCTCTCGTTGCCGCCGTCGGATTGATTTGATTTGCACGCGATTTGGTGAATAATCTCAGTAATCCAGGATTAGTTGGCTAATTATGCTTAAGTTTGGTTTAGTTTTAATTAATTATGTTTAGGTTGTTAGATTAGAATAAATTAGCAATTATTAGTCAATTGTGATGCGATTTAGATAAATTGATTGCGTAATTAGCAAGTAGACGTGGTCTACTAATTATTGGAAGTGCCTCGGGATTTTTCCCGACCCTTAGTGGGCTCCAATTAGGCTTTTCGGGCCTAAATGGAATTTTTAGTATTTAAATATTAATTTTCGGAATTAAATTAAATAATTATTTATTTTCCGAAAATTCAACTGAGATGGCCCGGGACCGGAATATTATGCTGATGACCGTGGTGAAGTCCATTTATTTAATTGGGCTTTATTTTGTGCTAAATTGAATTTTTAATAATTATTAATTAATTTTCGAAATTAATTAATTATTTATTTATTTTTCGGAAATTAAGATTTTGATGGCCGACGACCAAAATCTTGTGCTAATCGTTGTGACGTAGTTCGTTTATTTATTTGAGCTCCTCGTTGTATGGAATTGAATAAATTGTGATATTTTAGGGATTTACCCTAAATTGATTGGAATTGATTGAAATTGAATTGTTGATTGGTAAATGGCCAAGTATGTTATTCAGCATTTTAATGCTTTGTTGAGTTGATTTAATTATTTGATTGAGAAATCGTTGGGCATTGGTTGTCGGTATTGAAAGTAGATTGGTAATCACTTGAAAGAGGACACGTGGGCTTGGTGAATTGGAATATCACCTGGAGAATGCACGTGAATTCAGTGGTTGAATATGTCACATTGGCGAAAAGGTCACACGAGAGAATGCACGTGGCTCGGAGACTCGGTATGTCGTCTGTAGAATGCACGTGGCTCGGTGATAGAGTTTGGCATCTAAAAGGGCACGTGGGCTCGGTGAATTGATGCATCACTTTAGTGAGATAGCACCTAAGAGAAGGCACGTGGGCCCGGGTATTGTAAAAAGGACACGTGGCTCGGTGATTTGATGCGTCACTTTGGCAAATGAGTGCCTTAGAGAATGCACGTGGATCGGGTAATTGAGAATGACATCTAAAAGGGCACGTGGCTCGGTGACTTGATGTACCACCTTGGCGAAGAGGTCGCCTTAGAGAATGCACGTGGGCCCAAGGTTCGAGGCATGTGGACTCAGAGACTTGGAAGGTCGTCCTGGAGAATACACCTGGCCTAGCTTTTAAATATCCCACAGTGGGGATTGAATTGTATGATATGTAATCGACCGGTTCGATTTTGTTGAAGTGAATGGGTGTTTATTGTGAATTGTACTAACTTGCAGGTGGGATCTGAGGCCAAGGTAAGTCCTCTGCCCTGTGCGTGTTTAGGCAGCCTATAGTATAATGGTTTACTAATCAGGCTTAGTGGGATATAACTCGCTGAGACATAGTCTCATCCCAGTTTGGGGAAACCATTTCAGGACCCCGCTGAAGAGCTAAGGAGGAGGAATCCGAGAAGGAGAACTCGGAGGCGAATCTTAAGGGGAAAGATTTTTGGAAGAAAAAGACAATCCTGAGAGGAGCCTTGAGTACAGCCCAGTTCGTCTAAGTTTCTGTCTTCTTTTGAGATCTCCATTTTAATGTGAATAGTTGTGAAGTGGTTTGTGTTTTGTACAAAAGTTTGGTTATAAATTTCAATATGAAAAATATGGCCCTGCTTTTCTATCCCATCGTTTTATTGTCTGGGGATTTTAACTGCTTCCGCATGTGCTTAAAAATGAAAGGGTCGGCGATACATTGTCCTGGGATATCGCATTATAAAATCGACCATAAGAGAAGGATGTGTGCGTGCTCGAGGATCGGGGCGTGACACTCAAGAGCAACATACTCTACTTCTGCTGTGGATAATGCTACAGTACTTTGCTTCCTTGAGAACCAAGATACCAACATATTTCCTAGCAGTTGATAGGTGCTAGAAGTACTATTTCTATCAACTTTACAACTTATTAAATATGCATCTGAGTATCCAAGAAGGGTAAAATCTCCTTCTTTTGGATACCATAGACCTAGTTTTGGACAAGTAGCAACATATTTAATGATGCGTTTTACAGCACTTAGATGAGATTCCCTTGGATCATACTGAAATCTAGCACAAATACACGCATTGAATAGAATATCAAGTCTAGAAGCAGTAAGGTAGAGAAGTGAACCGATCATGCTCCTTTATAGCTTTTGATCTACTTTCTTCCCTTCTTCATCTTTGTCCAGTTTCGAAGAACTTGACCTTGGTGTCTTTGTCTTCTTGCAATTCTCCAACCCAAATTTCTTGATGAGATCTTTGGCATATTTTTCTTGGTAAATGAATATACCTTTCTTCGATTGTCTAACTTGCAATCCCAGAAAGAAAGTTAACTCACCCATCATGCTCATCTCGAATTCATCCTGCATAGATCTTGAAAATTTCTTGCAGAGACTTTCATTAGGAGAACCAAAAATAATATCATCTACATAAATTTGTACCAGTAGAAAATCTTTTCCTTCTTTCTTTATAAACAAGGTAGTATCAACCTTTCCCTTTTTAAAACCGTTTTGAGTTAGAAACTTACTCAACCTTTCATACTAGGCTCGAGGTGCTTGCTTCAGTCCATACAAAGCCTTTTTCAGTTTGTAGACTGAGTCTAGCTTTCTTGGATCTTCAAATCCTGGTGGTTGTTCCACATAGACTTCTTCTTGTATGAACACATTAAGGAATGCACTTTTGACATCTATCTAGAATAACCTGAAATTTTTTAATAAGCAAAAGCAAGTAATAATCTAATTATTTCTAACTTCGCTACTAGTGCATAGGTTCATCATAATCTATCCATTCTTCCTGTGTATATCATTTTGCCACAAGTCTTACTTTGTTTCTGATCACTTTTCCATTCTCATTCTTCTTGTTCCTGAAAACCCATTTCGTTCCAAGAACGGATTTGCCTTTGGGTTTTGGAATTAGCTCTCATACATCATTGATGTTGAATTGTCTTAGTTCTTCCTATATAACTTCTATCTAGCTTTCATCAAACAAGGCTTCGTCTACTCTTTTTGGTTCAATCTCATAAACAAGTGCTATAGCACTGGACTATTCTCTTCCTTTGGATCTGGTGCGAATTCCTTCATCAATGTTGTCAATGATGAGTTTTTTGAGATGACTTAACTTGTACTTCCAGTTGCTGCTTAGTTTGAAAGTCTGCTGATACTCTGCTTCGTTTGAAACTTCTTGGTCTGCTTGTTGCTGTTCTCCAGAAGTCTGAATCTCTTTAAGGGAAGTAGACTTTGTAAAGTCTAGAACTGGTTCAGACTCTTCAAGATGAGTTTGATTTGGTTGAATCTGCACATAATCTTGAAACTTGACGTTCATAAATTCTTCCATGGATTGAGTCTTTTTATTGAAAACCCTGTAAGCTTTGCTTGATGTTGAATAGCCAAGGAAGATTCATTCGTCTGATTTTTCCTCGAACTTTCCAGATCGATCATTTGCATTCTTCAAAATAAAACATTTACATCCAAAGACATGAAAGTAGGAAACAGTAGGCTTTTTTCCTTTATACACTTCATAAGGAGTTTTCCCTAGAATAGGCCTCAAGAATACTCTGTTGATAATATAACAAGCTATGGAAACTGTTTCTACCCAAAATCGAGAGGATATTTTGCTCTCTATCAAGAGAGTTTTGGCCATCTCTTGTAAGGATTTGTTCTTCCTTTCCACAACCCCATTTTGTTCTAAAGTGTATGCAGAAGAGAAAACATGCTGAAAACCAAATTCATCATAAAACCTCGCAAAATCCTTATTTTCAAACTCACCTCCATGGCCAGTTCGTATGCTTGAAATAGCATAACCCTTTTCATTATGAACCTTCTTGGCAAACTTCGAGAAATAAGAGAAAGTTTCAAACTTACTTGCCAAAAAGTAAACCCAAGTGAAGCGAGAGTAATCATCCATGATTACTAAACAATATTTCTTTCCACCAATACTTTGAGTTCTGGTTGGACCAAAAAGGTCCATATGAAGAAGCTGCAGAGCTCGATTGGTAGAGACTTGATTCACAGGTTTAAAAGAACTTCTGACTTGTTTTCCCAAGACATAGGGAGTGCATAACTCATTCTTCTGGTAAGCCAGATTAGGAAGTCCTCGAACAAACTTCTTAGAGGAAATCTTGGCAATCTATTTCATATTAATATGACCAAGCTTCCGATACCAAAGACTTGCTTTATCTTGAATAGAAAAAAGATACTAAGAACTTTTTGGGTTTACATCCAAAAGGTATATGTTACCATGCCTTCGACTGGTAAAAGATTAAGAGAAGTCTTGACTCGTGCTAGAACAAATGCCTTTTTGGAAGTTTATTCTGAAATTGGTATCGCAAAGTTGACTTATGCTCAACAAATTGTAGTTCAAATCTTCCATCAAGGAAACATTGTTGATAGTCAAGCTTCAAATATTCATAGTTCCACATCCTACAATTGTTTCTTTGTTGTTTCCACCAAAAGAAACTTTTCCTCCATTCAGTCTAACAAGCTTTATAAAGCAGCTTGAGTCTCCTGTCATATGCCTCGAACAGCCACTATCAAAATACCATTTGATCTTCCTTTTGATAGTGACCTATGATCAAAAGAAAAACTCAAACTTTCTTTGATATCCAAATTTTCTTGGGTTCAGGAAAGTTAGTATTAAAAACAGTCTTAGCCTAGTCCTTCTTAACTTACCTCTAAACCTTGGGACATTTTTTCTCGAAATGTTCTAAGCTGTTACACTTTGAACATCTGAGTGCACTTCGGCCAACAGGTTTTACAAAAACTTTATGAAAATGATTTTTGTAAAATGTGTCACGCCCCGATCCTCAGGCACGCACACATCCCTTACTTTTGGTCGATTTTAAAATGCGATATCCCAGGACTATGTATCGCCGACCCTTTCATTTTTATTTGCACATGCGGAAGCAGTTATAATTCCCCAGACAATAAAGCAATGGGATAGAAAAGCATGCCATATATTTTTCATACTGAAAATTTACAACCACACCTTTTTACATGCATCTCATAGTATTCTACAATACTATATATACGCAACTCTGGTCTAACATCTATTCACATGCAAACAAGGTCGACAAGACGGGACGGGATCTCGGTCCTCATCCGGGTCGTACTCGGGGTCCTCCTCCACGTACTCCTCTTCGGGTTCCTCAACAGGATCTCCTCATCAGATTCATGCTCCTTAGGCTCCTCATCCGGTCCCGAAATGGTTATTCAATAACCACCGAGACAACGTCTCAGCAAGTTCTACCCCTAAGCCCCGGTTAGTACACCAACTCAACCCAGGGTATCTATCCAAAACTATCCCACCACAAGCAACAACCAACAGTCGATTCGCATACAACCTTACCTGGTATGCCATACCCTGCATGTTATAATTCAGCACAATACACGCAATGCACATGGCCATTAGATGATACATTTCATCAATCACATATGAGTCGCATCACAAGCGATCTCACCTGGCCATTGCCACACCCTGCATGTTATCGATTCATGCACGCGTGCCATAAACAATGTGCTTAACTCACGTATGACCGAAATCGCAGATGCCATGATTCTCATGCATTCTTGCACATTATCACAGTTCAACAATATCATGTATATATTCAATGCATACAACAATTGAAACGTCTTATCCACTCAATTAATCACAGGGGTCCTGATTATAAGACCGAATCATTATGACACGTCCCATACCGTGCCACACAATTCCGTCCCATAATCCAGCGCGTCAATCAACACCCAACATGCGTTCCAATTGTTATTCACTGCCACTCAAGGGCATAGCCTACTCGCAGTTCGGCTATCTACTGACATTAATGCCAGGCATCGTCTCCCCCCCATAGAGCACGACTTCGTCACTACGTCGACGGAATTCCCGAAGGAGCATCGTCTCCCCCCCTTGGAGCACGGCTTCGTCACTACGTCGACGGCATTCCCGAAGGAGCATCGGTCCATTCGGCCCAGCCTCTACTGCGACCGGCATCCATTGCGCGGGCATCCCATATAGGGGCACGTCCAGCTCAACAGCCCGGGGACGGTTTCCTCTTAACCAACACACGACAATTCAATATCGGCCCAGGACACTTTGCATTTCACTCAAATGCCCCGATTAAAATAGTAATCCTGGCCTCTTTCCTTCGTATTAAAAACATCTGAGAAAGTAGTCGTGCGTGGGCACACGTTAATTCGAACCAGAAAACTGATACTTTCCTTTTTCAAACCCCACTGTTCGATATAATACTTAAAATCCATTTTCGGTGTCAAAACCCGACACCCGGGATTTTCTGAATAAATACCAAATTTCCAATCACCACACAATTACACAATCATCACTCAATTCATGCAGATGCCCATGCATTTTCACATCCATTTACTTCATAGAATCAACACATATGAATTTTAGACACCTTTCGCATTCTGGATGAACAGTGCGCGTGAACAGTGATCGTGAATAGTGTCGCATGAACAGTAATTTCCAGAATTTAATAAACTATAAATTAAATTCAGAAATCATTAAAAGCATTAATTAAAGCAACCATCAATTAATTAAAGCCAAGCATACTTAATTAACCACATAAACCACATTAAGCAAATAAAGCAAGATTAGGCTAGACTAATTTAATTCATCCATCTAACCACCTATCTTAGGGCTAATACAACTTAATTAAATCACTTAAACTAGAATTAAATCTAACTAAACCAACCCTAAGCAAGTTTAGGCACTAATCGAAGGATTAGGAGCTAAACTCACCCGTTAAGCGGGCCGGAGACACCGACGCGGCGGTGACGACGGTGGATACGCACCGGGACCTCAACAACGATGATCCAAGGCGGTCCCAAGCTCAACACAGCAACCACAGCTCGGACTCCCACTGAAACTTCTGAAAAACAGCCCTGCCGGAGAAGAAAACAAGTTGAACGGCTTGGCCGGAGCTCCGGCAAGGGGGTTGGCTAGCAACCGGTGACACCCGGGGGTATTGGGAGTCTTGTTGGAGGTTGGGATGGGCAAAGGAACGGCTGGAATGGAAGAAAACGGGCTGCAAAGTCGAAACAGGCGAAGCAGGGCGGAACCAGGCGGTCCGGCGACCGGCGTCTTGAGACGGCCGTACAGGACGACCGACATCTCCGTTCGCGACGAAACTGGACTCGTTGGAACGGTCTGTCTCTCCCGGTCATGGTGATAGGTGGATCGCTGGCTGATTCATCCGGGAAGACCACTTTTGACTCGATTCTTTGACGAAGGGTCAGCTGGAGCAGAAACTGAAGGAGAGGGAAAACGAGGAAGAGAGGAGCTCGTCCGCTTGGAGGCCGAATGGGGAGAGAGAGAGAGATGTGAGGGCTGGTGTCACACCTCATTAAGGCCATTAAATGGCCACTTCAATTCCCCATACAAAGTGACATCATCTTCTCTCTCTTCCTTTGCCTTATCCACATGCTTTTAGGGGCATTTAGGTCATTTCCACCTTGCACAAATTACACATCTGACCTTGGGCTGAAATTGGTGGATGGGCCTAAGGATTGGGCTTGGCCATGAATAGGAATGGGCTTGGAAATTGGATGGGCTTGAAATGGCCAAGAATTGGCCCATGGGCTTAGAAGATGAATAGTTGGTTTGGCCCAATGGGCTCATTTGCTTGACTTAGGCCCATTTGGTGGCTGTCCCAACTTGGGCCTAAGGCCCACACTGACTTGGCTCGGCCCACTTCCTCACGGGCTTGCTTCCTCGGTCCGAAAATCCCTTTTTTTTTTTCAATTGCTCGGCTTAACGGCTCGCTCGTCGATTTATCGAAGTAGCTTCATCCAAAGTTCGTCCCGGGCATTCCCAGTAATTCGAAGTCCAATCTTAAATTCTCTTGCCATGTCAATTTTGTCCAATGCCATTTTGGTAACAACTCGGGCCCGACGGGTGGCTTTGAGGATTCACGCGTGACCGACTCGTATCAAATCACGTTCAAGACATCTCGACGCATGGACGTCCTTGACGCATGAAATTACGGGGATAGATTCTTATTTCAAAGTACACGACATCGAGGATCGACATAGGGTCGTTCGTGGATTCGATAACGAAACGGAATCACCCGTCGTTCCATTATGTTCTGTCCGCGAATCGACTTTTAGTCGTCCTTAGAATCGGCCTGCCTATCTATAGGATCGTCCTCACGTAAATCTCATGGTCAAGTCGTTTTCCCAGGTCGAGTCCTTTAGTCGTACGAGTTCTGTCCTCATTAGCCTTTCCCCTCAAGGTCAGTATCTCAGGAGTGATCAATTCCGAGCGAGATCAACCAACAATGCATTGACGAAATTCACATCCATTCATTCCTCAAAGGACTCGAATTTCAGGATGTCACAAAATGCCTTTATAGGTCTTTGTTTAATTCTTTCTTTTACTTTGGGAAAATCGATTAATGGAACAGTTTCTAAAGTCATACCCAAATCAAATTTGTTAAAGTAGGGTATTTGAGCTAAAAGAATTTTCTCCAGTTTCTCGGATCCTTTTGAAAATCTTTTTGTTATATCTGAAATATCACTTTTCAAAATAGTATATTTCTTTGAAAGAGAATCAGAAATTTCTTTCAAATTATCAAAACTTGTTTTCAGATTTTCAAAATGTTCTTTCCAATAAACTTCATATTGCCTAAGTTTAGAATTCTCCTTTTTAGTTTAGAAATCCTTTTAAGAGAGGACTTAAATGAAATTATTTCCTGAAACAAAAATGCTACTATTCGCATTCTTAAAATGTTTGAAACACCACTCAAGTTATGGTATACCTTTTTTCTGAAAATGGAGTACGTCAGCACTTGCAGCTCTCCAATGTTGAACTTGAACCTTGACTAGAGACTCTTACCTTTTTAATTTTTGAGTGGAATTAGTGGGCTTTTGCCTTGTCCCTTTCTTTGGTTGGAAAAAATGAAAGTCTATAAAATGTAAGGAAGCAACCATGAAGAAGATTGGAAACCATCATTGATTCGTGTATTGTGGGCTGTCATTATTAACCAATCAGGTACATTCATCACTACTTTTATTGACTTCTTCTTCTTCTTCTTCTTCTTCTTCTTCTTCTTCTTCTTCTTCTTATTTTAAAAAATATTAATTTTATAAGTGCCAGTATGAACACCTAAAGGGGGGTGAATAGGTGTGAAGACTTTGCAAAGAGTAATAAAAATATTTTTCTTTTGAAACTGAGTTTGAAGAACAATAGACTTTGAGTGAGTTCAAACTTTAACAGTGAAATGGAACTACGAACAAAATAAAGGAGTTTAGGGAAGAGAATAAGAACACATAATTTACAGTGGTTCAGCTTAGATGGAACCTACGTTCACACCGCCATGTTGACAGCCTTCTAGCTGGTTTTCACTATGAATCAAAAGAGAATTTACAAACTTGGGATCTCGACTTCACAGTGAAGAGTCTCTATTGCTCTCTCACGAAGTCACACTATAAGTCTCTCTCTCTTTTGAGTACAAGTTTAAGCACAGTATATAGAATAACAAGAAACTGGGAAGCTTCACACTTTGAAATTTCTCTTTCACGCGCTCTCTAGAACAACTGGAGAGTTCTCATTAAATATTCATTCATGCCTTCTCGACCATTGGCACTTTCCAAAGGAATTCTTCCAATCAACCCGTTGGATAGAATCAATCAAGGAGATCTCGAGCTGTTTGAAGATTGTGATGAAAGCCCGTCAATCTTGTTTGCCCATACAATCAGAATCTTGGTTTCCATAAGTTGATTCTTTCCAAATTTACTTACCTTCGAAAAGATTTGAAATATCTAAATTGATTTTAATAAAGATAACCAATCTTGTAGGTGATATTTCCAACCAGAAGGCTATATGTAATCCATAAAAATTGAGCCCTTGAAGAATATAGATAATCCCACATCTGGATAAGTCTTCATTCTTCTCTTCCGTTCGATCTGAGTCTATCGGTTGGGTAGACTTCGATGCAAAACAGAATTTGACATGAAAGTCTAGCAGTCTTCGACTTTGACACGAAGTTTGGAAATCTTTAGAACAGAATGTAGATAAGTTTTGTCGACTTCAAAACATCAAAAGATTTTTTTCCAACAAATTTAACATTTAAGATAAACGAGTCAAAAATTTAAAATATGTGAAATAAAATATATTAAGCTAGTCATATTTACATCATAATATAATAAAATAGTTTTTATTGAGAATCTTGCAAACTAATCCATTATTGAGTAGTAGCACTGGTGAAAATTGAAAATGATTCCTTAGACTACTTGAAGAAAGTTATAAATATTGTTAGGAATGTGAGTTGTGTCGGAGAAATTGTACATTCGAGAATTGATGTGGTGTAGAGCAATTTTGGCCCAAAACTCATTGTCTAGAAAGTAAATCTAATTGGATCTATTTGACAGGCTTAAACTTGGCATTCTTCTTAGGTGAAGGTATTGAGCTTGGTACTTTAATCACCCGAACATGACTCTTTGTGACAAAGTCCAGTCAATGGCATTTACATGTATAAAAGAATTGAGGCAAATACATGAATCTGATCCGCCACACATGTCTGTTGAAGATATCAGCATTTATACATGACAGGTTTAAACTTGTCATTCTCTCTAGGTACAAGTATTGGGCTTGGTACTTTAATCACCTGGACATGACTCTTTGTAGCAAAGTACAGCCATCGGCATTTACATGTATAAAAGAATCTGGGGCAAATGCATGAATGTGATCCCAACAACACACCCTTGTTGACCGCGTAAAAAAAATGATTCCTGGCCCTACATAACTGGGCACTCTTAAAGTAAGGTGAATGATATTGAACTTTGACTTACTGAAAAGAAGGTGAGATCATTAAATGAGGATAGTCTTATGATTAGGTCTTGCATTGAAATTGTTGAGATTAGAGATTCTTAAGAACTGCTTTGAAATTTATCCTGGGATGTTAATGCTTTCCGAGGTGTGGAGATTCTAATTCCATCGTCAACTCAGGAAGCTCTCTTTCAGAATTGCAACCGAGCAAGACTATCTATTGATATCCTTTATATAAGGAAATTGGAAGAGCCAAAAAGGAATGTTGAGCCCGAAAAAAGAAGAAGATGTGATTGAGTCAAGGGTGTTTATTAAGTCCGTTTGTTTCGAGTGATCGCACAACATTTTTGTAAGCATTTATGTTTTGACTATTATATACAGTCAAGCAAAAGAGAGAGAGAGAGAGAACAAGTCTTCGTTGTTTAGTCTTCGGTGAAAATTAGTCTTTGTTGCCTAGACTACCGAATGATGTTTGTAGTTGTCAGAACCGTCACACATTTCTTTCGATTCCCAGTTCTCAGGTTAGCAAGACAAAAACCTGAGTGACTGCGAATTGATTCCTTTGGTGGAGCTAAGTGCATCCGGCAATGATAGGTAGAGCCTTCCAAATGAGTAAGGAAGATAAAAACTCAATTACATCAAGTCCCGTGTTCATAAAATTCTAAAAAAAATAAATATGTCGAATAAGTAATATAATAATAAGAAAAAATATCGTCTCATAGAAATTGATGATTAACAAATCAATTAAATATTTAAAATTGATTAATTATAAATTTTATCTAATATATCAAAATAAAATTGAGAATTAACAATCTTACAAACAAAATTTCAGATCTAAATGAAGTAAATAAATCAAATAAATATTTTAGAGCATTCAATTTCACCATAACCATTAAAATTAATTTTCAGATTATTATGTATTCAAGAACGATATCAAACATATCATAACAGAATTTTTCTAATATATTTATTTTCTTATCTCTAGGTATAGCAAAGTTACTATGTTTATCAATTCACCATATCTCTGAAAATTAATGAATCTTTTGAACCACCTTATCATTGAAAGCCACACAAATAACATGATATACCTCTATCCACATTTAGTTCATGGTTATATATTATAAAGAGCAACTATAAATTATCACTTCTCAGTCTCAGATTTGCACATCAAATCATTCAATTAGCCACAAAAGCATAAAGCACAATAATGTATAACTAATATGAATGAAATCACTTATAAAACAGAAAAAAAAAAAAAAAAATGAAATTCATATTATTATGGTCAGGCTATATTGTAACCCTAGCAAAAGAAAATTATGACATAATAAAAGAAGAAACAAGAATATAAATTATGGGCGGTGCTATTTCCACTGCTTATATAACTAAATCCGTCCAATTTTCACCAAAAAGACAATCTTTCCTTAATCATTCAATTGCAATTCATTTTTGTGGTCCCAAATTTATTTACTCCCCTTTTAATTAAGTATTTCTATATCTATGTAGGATTTACTTACCATAATTGGCTGGTTGAACCGGTCGACTAATCGGACTGGTCGAGCCTAGTCGGACCGGCTTTCCGAGCGGCTCATGCCGCGCAGTATGTTGGCGTGTGAAAGCGTGTGCATGCTCCATTTGGCGCGTTCTTAGTACTAACATGCTCGTATGGAGATTCTCTATGCCGTGATGTATTTATTTTGTATGTTTCATACTTTTAAGGGTGTGAAAATACATACGGAACCCTAAATACGTGTATGTTTAGGGTTTTTTTGCGTATTTTTCATGTGTTTCACCATGGTTTCGGAAAAACATTGCAAGCTCACGTGTATATCATCACATAAAAAATGTGTAGAGTATTGATTCATCATGTATAAGGTTCGATATGTATTAATGAACGAAGCAATATAATTGGCATGACATGTGATTTTAGTGACAAATTGCCCTCGTTATCGAGTCTAAAATCACATATATAAGGTAAATGTGAGACAGAAAATTTATATCCCTAGTATGAGAGAGTTTCAATGATTCAATTGGGTTTGACCGCCAAAGTAGCACACTTGATTAGATTTGAGAAATATCGATCTCATATTATGGTGTGATGTCTCATATTTTAATACGTGGTCATACTTTCAAAAGAGGTGATTGTATATTAGTTTATGGAGAGATACATGTATAACATATGGCTGATGAGTGATTAACCTTAGTGGTTCATATACTCAAAGATAGTGAATTCGCAAAAAGTTAGAATATATTCTCATAATCATTGTCATGTGGAGAGCATACAATTACATGTCATATATTACACTCAAATATGTTTATATAATGATGTATGTAGCTTTCAAGATGTGTACTTATGCGATTTTCAAGTTACACTGTATTCACATGACGCCAATTACATACATTATTGGTTATTAAGTCACCTTTATAGAATCAGTAACTCCACTGTAATTGAGGTTCTTATTGGGTCAAATTTTAAGTAGTGAAAAGAGGATTTTTTGTTTGAGATGAAGTTAGTGGATGTTTATATTACTCTTACTAAGAATAAGTTGGCAATATCACTACCAGCAATATGGAAGTAAAAAGCATATTTTATTATCCGGGAAAAGAGCAATCAAATTTGTCCATTATCCATGAAGCATTTCATTCGGGAACACTTGAAAATGGTTTACTAGTTGATTGAATGCTAAAAGGATGATGGAAACCTTGGTGGCTTGAAATTATGTATTATCTAATGCCAATATCGAGATACATTTGCAGGGACTCTTCAATATGAGTTACGATGGTTCAGATGAGGTTAAGGATTACATCCTAAGGATGGTAGATTTGAAGTCCAAAAATCATATTAAAAAATAAACTCATGAAACCACCAGTTATTTTGATACTCTGGTCTCAGATAGAACCCTTTAAGAGGAATGATATCCACTACTACTTTTGTAGGAAGAGAGAACACATAAAACACTATGAGAAACATTATGCTTGGTTGTCCAAGCGTAAACCTATAACTAATGATTCTTTGGCATTCGTTTACGAATTTAATTCCTATCAAAAGTCTCATCCAGTCCTTGGTGCTAGATAGTGATACAATGATATATGTTGTTTACCATAAGAAGATTCATAAATCAAAGAAAGCTAAATTAGAATAAATCATAACTCATCATGGAAAACGGTGTTCAAGTTGAAGTCAAGTTCATGAGAGATGTTGTTTTAATTATGGATTGTAGTTTTCATTTGATGTTGAAAAATACCTTATATATACCTTCTTTTAGACAAAACTTAGTTTTTGTATTACATTTGATATGTGTGGCTACTCTTTTGAAGTAAGGAACAATATTGTTTCTATGTTTTTCAATTCAAGTAAAGTTAAGTTGCGTGATGCAATATATCAAATGGGTTGTACCAAGTGTGATAATCTCTCAATGATATGTACGTCACTTATATAGTTAAAAAAAATTGTTTCCGAAAGACTTTTGCTTAAGGGATAGTCTTGTACATTAACATTATAACCACATGTCTAGAGAATGGGTAGAAAGACTAACAAAGTTAACATTTTGTCTACTCTTAAAGGTTACCTAAAGACTTGCGTAGACTATTATAAAAGTAAGATGACAAAGATAAAGAAGAAAACGGCAATCCGAAATTATGACCTATTGGAGATCATTTATACTAATATTAGTGGACCCTCTATGGTAACGTTGTGTAGGAATTTTTATTTCATCACATTTATTGACGACTACTCCCGATATGGTTATTTGTATTTTATTAAAGAAAAGTCTGAATTTTTTGACAACTTCAAGATCTTTGAACTGAAGTTCAGAAATAATTGGGATAAATCTTGCAGGGTGTCAAATGTAACATCCCGGAACGTCACCCAAAATGTGTTTATTATATTGCTAATTTCTTTGAGTGTGTGGAGGTGAAAATAAACATTTACGAATATTCTTTTAACAACTTAAACCTTACAATTATAACCAACATACTTCTACTTATTTTGTTTACACTACATATGAGTTCACAAGTTAATCACATCACGAGCAAAAGACAGAAGTTTGGGTAAGGTAGGGAGACTATCTCCAAACTATATTATACTTCCAAAAGTCTGCCTATACAAACGTTCTAGATCAAGTCATGGGTCGATAACTTTTCCGTTTGCCGTGCCTCCAACATTCAGATCAAGGCTACTCAATAGACCAACTCTCCATCAAGATTTCGGTACTGGACAACAAACCAAAAAGGAACCCACTACACAAAACCTCGTACATCAACCCATATTGTAAAACTACACGTGGTATATATTATTCCAGATTCTGGTTCAAGCAAACTTTCATAAAAAGCTTCATTATACATAGGAACTTTATAGTACACGGGTTGAGGGGTGTTCATCATACACATCTGAAAAATAAAATGGATGAGCTGAAACCTAGCAAATGAAATTTATAGTTTTAAGTTAGAAAAATTATCTTACCACTTCACCTGATATATATATAATGATTGCATAATCATCCGATAAGTATAAGACAAACATAAATAGACTTTACCTTTAATTTTCATCTACCACAAAAATCTCCAACCAACAAAACGTCCATCCAAACTCATGTATGTGCACATCATGTTTCACACAATTATTTGGCTCTACACATAACAATGCATTTTATTCATTAATGCTTCATTTTCCCGAACACTCTCGAGGCATCCCGACACACGAGGCATCTCAACTCCGAGGCATCCGACAAACTTTCACCACAGGGGCATCTTGACTCCTGAGGCATCCCAAAACACTCCCCGGGGCATCCCAACAATTAGGGCATCTCACAAACTTCCACTTATAGGACATCATTACTCACCGCTAGACGGGTGATAGAATCGCATTAATCTCATTCATACCATGGTATATGCATCTCACAAGCATAGCACACATACCTCAACTCAATTTAATCAATTTGCCAATAACCACATATGAAATAACATATAGACATATTATGATTATGAAAGTCTGGATATTCCAATGAGTACGTTCTAAGTCTAAATATCGAGCAAGTTTTGGATATCAAAATCTAATAAATCAAATGGATATATTATAAATCTAGATGAATGAGTACATTTTGGAGGTAAAGTCTGAATATGTAAATAGGTACATATTGGGTTAGAACAACCAAGTACATTATGGTCGTAAGGTCTAAACAATCAAAAGGGTAAATTATGGCTTGATAAATGCTCATAAAACAAAAGAACAGATCCAACAATGACAGACTTATGAATGGACATATTTAGTAATGGACATAATCAACAGACCATTGGATTTAATGAGAATTAGATTCAAATTCAGTAAAGTCCACCTGAACTAATAAATTGATTTATCAACAAACAGATTCACAAGTTGACAGATTCAATAAGTGAACAGACTCATCAATGAACAGATTCGAGCAAACTCACAAATGGATAAATTTTGTCTTAGAAAATTATAGTAGAAACAAGTGAAACAAACATATTATAACTGGGAGAATTTAAGCAGAACAAAACAGAACAAACAGGTAATGGGTCATCAAGATAACTACAGAAGAATGACCAAATTCTAACTACTTAGAATAAAGCAGAAAGAAGCAAAATGAACATGCAATGTGTTATTAAGACAAATATAACCTAATGACCATATTTCAACTACCCAGAATGAGGTAGAAAGAAGCAAAATGAACATGAAATAAATTATCAAGATAAAGATGGTAAAATGACCAAATTCTAACTACCCGAATGAGGTAGAAAGAAGTATAATGAACATGCAACAAGTTATCAAGATAAATATGGCAAAATGACCAAATTCTAACTACCCAAAATGAGGCAGAATGAAGCAAAACGAATATGCAATAAGTCATCAAGACAAATATGATAGAATGGTTAGATTCTAACTACCCAGAATGAGATAGAAAGAAGCAGAACGAACATGCAATAAGTCATCAAGACAAAGATGGCAGAATGGCCAAATATTAACTATCCAGAATGAAGTAGAAAATTACAGAACGGATATACAATAAGTCATCAAGACAAAGATGGTAGAATGGCTAGATTCTAACTATCTAGAATGAGGTAGAAAGAAACCGAACGAACATAAAAAAAAAATAATCAAGACAAAGATGGTAAAATGACTAAATTCTAACTACCCATAATGAGGTAGAAAGAAGTATAACAAACATGCAATGAGTTATCAAGATAAAGAGGGTATAATAGCTAGATTCTAACTATCCAGAATGAGGCACAAAGAAGTAGAACTAACATGCAATAAGTCATTAAGATAAAGATGACAGAATGCCAAATTCTAACTACCCAGAATAAGGCAGAAAGAAGTATAACGAACATGCAACAAAATCATCAAGATAAAGATGACAGAATGGCCAGATTCGAACTATCCAAAATGAGATAGAAAGAAGAATAATGAATATGTAATGAGCTACTAAAATAAAGATAGTAGAATGGCCAGATTCTAACTACCTAGAATGAGGTAGAAAGAGGCAGAACAAATATGCAATGGATTATCAAGACAAACACAGTATAATGACCAGATTCTAACTACCTAGAATGAGGCAGAAAGAAGCAGAACGAACATGCAATGAGATATCAAGACAAATATAGCAAAATGAGCACGTTTTGACTACTGGAATCACATAGAATGAACTAGAATGAACCAAAGTGAAGCAGAATTAACTTTTAAGAAATTATCAAGCCACTTAACAACCACCATACTCACATCAAGACTTCACCTCTCACCCAACCAATTAAGATAGAGGTAACTAAGTAGATTTAAACTAACTTAACATTTGAAACTTCACTTACCTCAAATAAACGCAAACCATGAACTATTGATTCTCTTTACCACATTAATTACACTTGAATATGAAGCTCTGTTCTCCAAATTCTTGAATTGAAAAGTGGAAAATAACACATGTAGCTTCTGTTTGGGTTTTTGGAAGAAACAAAAAAATGAATCTTTGGCAAGATAAAATGAGTTTTGTTAGAATTAATTAAGATAATTTCATTCCTTGCAATACTAGGGGTAAAATTGCATGTTAATCTTCAACTTGATGTGGCAATAATGCAAAGGAAGGCTCTTGCATGTAACCAAAAAGAATACATTTAGAAAATGAGTCATCTTGAAAAATATATACTTAGTTTAAGTGTAAAAGAATTTAACCACAAAATATTATGTTAAAAAACACATGGCCTTTCAAACCTATGTCCAATGACATGTGGCACTTCTAATTTTAATTAATAAAGTTTGCAATAAAAAATCTAGTAAGCAAAATGTACTCTCCTTCTTTTAGCACCATTAACACAAATTATTCCACAATATTATTATCAATTAACTAAAACTTACATGATTAATAACAACCATTAATTAGTAAGACTATAGTAATTCAATTAATACCGTTCTATTATTAACATGCACATAATTCGATTCACATGTCGAACCTAAGATGATCTAAGTTCATGAAAATTACCAGCCACATCCCACAAAATTTATGAATTTGATTAAAGTCTCTGCGTGCTTGTTCAAATACTAAGGCAAATAATACTTAGCTCAAAATCTTAGTATCATTATCATAGCACAAATTTTCGAATATTACATAATTATAAATACAAAAATTCCATATGTCACATCAAATTTGACTGTAGTGGTGAGTATTTTGGCAAGTATGGCAATGCTAGATAACTTAAAGGACCATTTGTCAAATATTTAGAAGATTCTTGGATGGTAACTTAGTTTACCATACTCGAAAATCTTGAACAAGTTGGTGTAGCCAAAAAGCATAATTGCACCATCTTGGACATGATAGTGAGTATGAGTAGTAGGACTAATTTATCCAGTTTTCTATTAGGTGAAGCATTGGAATGACCCTTTATGCATTAAATCATGTTCCTATCAAAAATGTTCCACTGACTTCTTTTGAATTATGGACTAGACGCAAATCTAGCTTTATTACTTTAAAGTTTGGGGTAAACAGCAGAAATGAGGTTATATAATTAACATTATGTAAGTTGGAATCCAGAACCACTTAGTGTTATTTCATGTTTTGCTCAAATCATTCAAATGGATACTAGGTTTTATAATCCCAATGGAGATGCAAGAACTGTGGAATCACTGATAGTGAAGTTTCTAGAGTTTGGCATAGCTATTCTCAAACTATTAAAAAATAATAGTATGGTGAAGGCTACTATATCTTTGTTTATGCATATACAAATAATTGTGAAGTCTCATACACCACAGATTAAGCCTATTAAAGTTCAGGATACTGTTATTAATACAATTCTTGATGAAGTTTGTCAAAGCTCTTAGGCACGGGATGAAATTATTGTAGCTCCACTTAGGAGAACTATTGGGGAGAGGCGATCAGTTTTACCACCAAACTATATAGCCTATCTATGAGAGCATGACTATGATATCTACTACGTGGTTGATCTAGTGACTCATATAAATGTTGTTTCTTGTCCTCAATTAGATCTATGATTAGATACGATGAAAGATGATATGCAATCTATGAAACATGATAGTGTTTGGGAGCTTGTTGAATTACCTGAAGGTCATAAGCTCATCTGCTGCAAATGGATGTGTAAAACTAAAGCAAGCTCCAAAAGAAATATTGAGAAGTTCAAACCCAGACTAGTAGTTAGGGGTTTCACTTAGAGAAAATGAGTAGACAATGAAGCAATTTTTTCCCTAGTCTTTTCTAAATATTCTTTCAAAGTGAACGTATCATTAGTAGCTCATTTTTTATATGGAGTTACGCTAAATGGATGTTAAACCTACATTTCTCAATGGATACCTTAATGAAGAAGTCTATATGATATAACTCGAAGGTTTTGTAGTAGATGAATCAATTAAGTTTGTGTGTAAACTTAAAAGTCTTATTTATGGCCTCAAGCAAGTTTGTAGAGAATATACTTGAAGTTTCATAATGTTGTCAATTCATTTGGTTTTGTTGAAAACAAAATAGATTGGTGTATACATTCCAAAGTCAATGGGAGGAAATTTATTCTTCTCATATTTTATGTAGATGATATCTTGCTTGCAAGTAACAATATTGGACTATTGCATGAGACAAAGTAAATGCTATTAAAGAATTTTGACTTTTAAGACCTCAATTATACGTCTTTTGTTATTGACATTGAGATCCATGGGGATTATTCTCACTATATATTGGGTTTGTCTCAGAGGGCACATGTCGATTGTATTCTAGAAAGATTTAGTATGCAGCATTGCAACCTAGGAATTGCTCCTATTATTAAGGGTGATAAACTGAGCCTAGTGCAATGTCTTCATTCAGAGATTGAGAAAGCCCAAATGAAGGATATACCTTATGTTAGTGTACTTGGAAGTATCATGTATCCTCAAGTTTGCACTAGACCAAATATGCTTTTACAACTAGACTTCTAGGTAGATATCAGTTAAATTCAAGACACGATCATTGGATTGTTACCATGAATGTTTTAAGGTACTTAAAAGAACAAGAGACTATATGCTAATTTACAAACATTTTCAGGACTTGGAGCTAATAAGGTATTCAAATGCAGACTTTGCTAGCTGTCAAGATGACAAGAAGTCGACAACATGATGTATCTTTATGTTAGCAGAAAATGTAGTTCTATGGCAAAGCAAGAAACATAAATCTATGTTGTCCTCTACCATATAAGTAGAGTTTGTAGTATGCTTTTTAGCTATTACTTGAAATATTTTGCACTAGAACCTTATTAAGAAATTGACCGTATTTGATTTTGAGAATAGTACATTTGTATTGAGACACTAACTCTTTAGTGTTATTTATTAACAATAATAGAGATCTCAAGGGAAACATATAGCGGTCAAGTTTTTAAACATAAAGAAACAGTACAAAGTGGTGACATTACAGTAGAACATATTTCCATAGATGATATGGTTATTAATCCACTAACTAAAGATCTTTGTCCTTGTGTATTTGAATGACAAATCATAAACATGGCTAAGGAGCATCATTAGATGCTGTTGTTTAATGGGAGCTGTTTTGTTTTTGCTTTAATAAAGCGTATATCTATGTTCTATTACATTCAGTAACATTTTGACGTGTACAAACTCTTTCTCATTCAATAAAGTGTTCATGAATGTATTGTCATCATGTTGAGTTGATTACATATAATGGAAATCTCAAGGTATTGTGTAAGCCTTGAGTGAATGTTGGAGGCATTCGGTTATCAGCCTTGAGCATATGTCTTGATTACGCATAAAGAAATGTTAACCATAAAAATAGGACATGTGTGGGTTCATTAAACCATAAAGATATTCTCTAGTAGCGATTTCTTGTGACACTTAAGGTAAAAGAATAATGACTGAGAAATGGGATGACACATAAAATATTACTCTTTATGGAGTGTTATCCATTTGCCACACAACCATATTGAATCCATATTGATAAAGTTGAAAGAACTTGTGACCACGGAAAGTTTTGTGTGTGTACATACAGTTACCATTATGATTTGGTGTTTAAGACTTTATGGGATATGATTGACTATTAAGAATTGTCTCTAGACCAACATAATTGTGCCCACATATGGTATAGTCTCAATTAATATAGCTCTAATGGGAGAATGTAAGAGTTATCCTGATATTTGTTACATTAATTGAGATTGCAATTTACTGTTTTACAGGATTGGTTTAATAAGATAAGACATAAGATTTCTTAATAGTTGGATATGGGTTTGGCTTATGTGGCCGAGTTGGGCCTAACTCGCGATGAGAGGGTCTGACTGAAAGCCCTATTAGTAGCATTGAAATCTCTCCTTGAACTCTCTTATCTCCAAAAACACACTATAACCTCACACAAGGAAAGCCGTGAGGGGTGGTCTCATCGAGCTAGGATTTAAGGGCTATAGAGGAGAAGAACCTAAGCGTTGGATTGTCGCCATTCTGCATAAAAACGATGGATTCCAAATTGGGTATGCAAATCTCTTTCTTCTCCTTCTCCTTGACTATGTTCGAGTATCTAGCTATGTTGATCCTGTGATGCCGTTTCAACGGTCAACATTCACAATTTATTCAACCCACAATGGATTAGTTACTTTAAGCCTCATACATGTGTGATATCCATTTTGTTTTGTTTCGCTGAATCCATGGGAAAAACTCGGCAATGCGATGCATTATGTTGGACTTTGCTTTTCTCCCCCGAACAAGTAATACCCCTTTTCTTCTCACTTCATTCCAAAAGAAAATTTAGTGAAATTCCTATGTCGTGTAGCCAAAGACGGGTCATGTCAATTTGGAAAATTAAACAAATACATTTCACCTTTCTTTCCTGATAGACCATAAAATACAAATAAATAAATAAATAAATAAAATTGTCGTTTCACATAGAGGGTTAGCTAAAGATGATATGCTCCAGGTCTTTCTACATTTCTTTTTGAATTATCGTGTGCCTAATCGTATCACCCAAAGAAAATTATCCTCTTTCGAGGCAATGCTTGACCACAAAAATCTTCCAAATGGGTTCACGAAATTCTAACCCTCACGGCACGATCACGACCGTCTTAAATCATGCACCATGATGTGTGGAAAATACTCCTTTTCTCCCTCGAATAAGCAATACTCTTTTTCTACTCACTTCATTCCCAAAAGTCCAATTTTGATAAAAGAAAATTTAGTGAAATTCCTATATCATGCGGCCAAAGACGGGTCATGCAAGTTTTGAAAATTAAACAAATACCTTTCACCTTTTTTTCCTTTGAGAGACCATAATATATATATATTGTCGTTTTACATGGAGGGTTTGCTAAAGATGATATGCTCCAAGTCTTTCTACATTTCTTTTTGAATTATCGTGCGCCTAATCGTATCATCCAAAGAAATTTCTCCTCTTTCGAGGCAATGCGCGACCGCAAAAATCTTTCAAATAGATCCACGAAATTCTAACCCTTACGGCACGATCACGACCGTCTTAAATCATGCACCATGACGTGTAGAGTTCGTGTTTCAGGTCTGTGCTTTGATTGTACTCATTGAAATTTATAGTTTGATTGTACCGAACTATGATCGGTTAGAAAGAGAAGCTCTCATAGGCCAAAAGAATAACCATTTAGAGGGTCTGTACTTTGGTTCTTAGGAGGAACATATGACTAACCTAGGCTAGAAAAGTTATTTTCCCTAGAAAGAGTTTGGGATTTGCAATGTAATCAGAAATGAATAAGCAAAGCTTAAGCATATATATTATGGAGTTTGCAGGAAAGGAGACTGCTAAAACAATTGAATAAATGGTAAAAAATTGATCTGGTTGGTACATTGTTGCCAAATGAAAAATATGGCTTTCAAATGTTAAAGGTGATAATGCACTTAAAGTAAGTGTGTGTCTAGATCTTCTTAATCGTCTCGCATTAGTGCCTTAGCATGACCCAATTAGCTGCCTAAGTTCATAATGCAATAGAATTTTTTTTTTTTTTTTTTTTTTTGTGCTGGAGGAACCGGCTTGCAGCCGACAGTTGCGCCGTAAACCCCCATGTGACACTTAAGCAGGAGGACCCACCACCCCTAAGTCACACTTAATACACCTAGCGCCTCCCCTGGGTTTTGAACCCTTCACCTCTTCGTTGAGGATCAGCAAAGTCTTAACCAGTGGAGCCACCGCGGCCGGTGGTATGCAATAGAAATTGTTTTGCACTATCCGTGATAATTACATTCGTAGAAAGAATGCAATTCGGTGTTCTTAATTCATGAATAATGCGCCCCTCCTCCTTCTCTTTGGGAAGTATACTACTCACGAGACTAAATTCAGAGAAACCATCTTTCATTCCATTTCACCAAAGCAAGTACTTTTTTTTTTTTTTTTGGAGATGCCATAAGTATAAGCTATAAATAACCAATAAGCAGGCTAAACAATATAGAAAATTAGTCAATGAGATTAAACTACGAAACTTACATTTACTGAGCTTTGGTAGATATGACATGCAAAGACGTTGGTTTTTTTTTTTTTTTGGGGGGGGGGGGTTGAATACGTTGGCATGTTTGTTTCCCATCGTAATTGTTAGAGCTAAAACAAGTCTAATCATATCATTTTCAATTCAGTTACTCTTATAATTATCGCGTCGTCCATGTCTGCTTTTATTTCTGTTACGTTCATGTCGTGCCGAGACGTGTTCGTTATAGAAATGAGAGAAATTATACATAAGAAGTGACATTAGTGGTGGGGAATAGAGGAGAATCCCTTGCTCCATGTTGAAAAGACATTCGATTTAAGGCTCTATTTGTTTCACGAAGGATATAACATTTAAAAAAAAATGTTTTTCAAGAAGTCATTTTCCAAAAAGACAATTTTTTTAGTATTTAGTTGAAACTCGAAAACAAACTAAAAAATATTTTCCGTCGTTTGGTAAGGAAAATATGATTTGACTATCCTAAATAACCATAGACTAATTGGGTAATAATGACTTGCGCATGAATAGTCAAGGAACTAGGTACGGGCACCAAGGTCTTGAGCTCAGCCTCAATGGACCCCAAACGGGGTTAGGTACCTAGGCTCGGGCATGGGAGATATGAGCACTAGCACTAGGGTTCTAGGCTTGGTCTTGATGGTTCCAAGCATGGGCAATTGAGCCTTGGCCTCAACGGACATGGGCACAAGCGCTGAGGACTTGAGCAGAACACTAAGTCTCTAGCACGAGCATTAGGGTCCCAAGCCTTGGCCATGATAGACACTAGCTCGGGCATTAGGGACTTGAGCCCAAACCACAAGGACCTAGGTACAGCCTTTGTGGACCCGGGCCCAAGTACCAAGGATTCGAGCTCGAGTGTCAAGTGCCTGGCCTCTAGTGTTGGGATTTGGGCACAGGTAGTAGGATCTTGTGCTTGACTTTTGTGGAGTTGGGCTAAATTGCTAAGGCATCAAGCATGGACACTAGACCCTTAGGCTCAACCTTGATGCAACTGGCACAGGCACTAGCGTCCTTAGGCCTATCCTCGATGGAGTCAAGAGTGGGCATTGGGAATTGAAGCACCAGAACTAGGGTCGTGGATCTAATCTTAATGCGCTTGGACTCTTGCGCTAGGGACCTAGGAACTAGCGTTGAGGTTCCGTGTCCAAGCGTAAATTTTCAGATTCAAGCTTTCATTTATTGCCATATTTAGAAAATTGATTTTCAATTTATTAAAGCGGAAATTATTTTTCTGATTTTAAGTAAAGATTTTTTTTGACTTATTTTCTTTATCAATCCAAATATCAAAAAATGAAATATATATATATATATATATATATATATATATTCGAAGAATATTTTTCGTGAAATAGTTATTCTTGACATAAAGCAATAGTTATTCTTGACATAAAGCGACGCAAATGAATACTAAATTAACAATAATTGTCAAGAATCTCGAATATTTTTCGTGAAATAGTTATTATTGACATAAAGCGACGCATATGAATACCAAATTAACAATAATTGTCGATAATCTCGTGATGTAACTGCCAAGCCCACTTATGACTCTCCCTTGTTGAGATGTCACGTCGTCAATGACGTGATATCGTCGTGTTTGACGCGTTATCTACACTTGACGACCATATTGGAGTCATGGTCGTCCAAGTGGGCAGTCGGGATCTGGCTTTCTGATCGGGATTTACGTTAGGAAATTAAGAAATTAACATTGATTAGTTTTTGTCCGGTCGTGCACCATCGCCGATCGTTCAAAAAGGTGGTTGTGTCGACATCTTCGTCCTTTGAAAAGAGTGGGATGCAGAGCTTTATATATATGAGCACAACACGGGGGGAAATATAAAAAAAGAAACCATTCAACTTGTACATGTTCAGGTCAAATGGATGCTTTCTACTAGGAGTATGCAAAAGAACTGAAAATCGCCTAGACCTCTTGGAATTAGACTGGACCGGACCGGACTGGAACCGGCAGTTCTCATGAGAGCCAGTCTAGTTCCCGATTCCAATTTAGTGGAACTGATGAGTACTAGTCAAGTGCTTGGTTCTAGGCGTGGAACCACCCACTCACTTATCCAGACCGGACCGGTATATATATATACATACAAATTTAAAGAAAGAAATTCCATCTTGATTACTTAATTATTTTGTAGTTTTTTTACTAAATATATATGTACATATGTACATATAGTTATTTGACCTTATTGACTAATTTTATTTCTTGGGAGTGTAATAAGATTAACCCTCCTACTTTTTTCCCATTCTAATAATCCATTTACTTACTTTCTCAAAAACAAAAACAAAAAACAAAAAACAAAACAAAACAAACATAGAGGAAGAAGAGAACCGACCGGAGATGTCACAAGAGCCAATGGCTCATTTTAAAATTATAATTAGGTCTCTCATCAACCATTCTCATAATTAAATTAAGTGACGTTGAAAAAAGATGAAATAAGTTATTAATATTTTATCTTCTAGAGGTCAAGACTTTTAATTTGGAGTCTAATTCTCTACATGTTTCCAATGTCGAGAAATCTTAAGAAATCCACACTTTGTGACCTTCAAAAAATTTAATTTTTTAGTTAATAAGTATTGTCTATTTGTCCTGCCTATAGTTTTCAATCTTTAATCAAAATCGGTAGCTCGCAATTCAATCTAAGTATAAGGCCAAACAAGCTTTGTAGGGATTGGGGACCGGCTCCATGGACGCACTCGAAGATCGACCAAATTGGCGATTTGATTCTCAGGTGGATCCATAAACCAATGGGTGGGTCTTAGTTCCAATTTTTTGAAATCGGTCCTTAGTGGGCAGCCCAATTTTAAGGGGGGAACCACTCACCCGGATCATGCTCACCCCTACTTTCTACGTGACTTGAATGTGTTTTTTTCTTTTTCGGTATATAAGGTGCTTTCGTACCAAAGAAATCAAAAGCATTTTGAGATTCAATAAAATTACGTTCTGATCCTTCAAACCATTGGCAACTTCTATTTAGGAGGATTCAATAGTTGAAAGTGCTTATACTGATTTGTATTTTCTTTCTAGGGGAATAGCATATGAACCCCTTTTAATCGAGTATATATCCGGATGATCCAACTGCCATAAACTCAAGTAGGCCTACGCAATGAGGATTTCAGTGTATTGCTTCAAGAAGTTTACAAGGCGACCAGTGATAGAGAAGTATGAAGTCTCAAACTCGATTCTTAGCCTTACCTAATACCTAATCTACTTCAGGCGAGACCACCAAGGAAAATGCTCCTGAAAAAATCTCTCAGCGCCTCTAAATGTGATGCCTTTAATTAGAACAAGAAAGTAGATTACGTCCGCTGTTTAAAAAAGGGGCCATGATGCTTTGAAATGTCTGGCTATCATTATCAATGAGGGCCGGTGGTAGTGCGTTTGATAGGCTCAACCATTTCTGCGAAGCCCGATCCTAAAACTTATGGGCCAAGACATCCCGAAGGCCCAACCAGCCCATTAATCCTCTTCCCGTAATCATTTGAAAGCCTTATCGATGTGGAGTTGTTACATCTCCTTCTATTCGAATGGATTGATCACCTGTGATAACTCGTTCTTATTGAGTTCAGTTTTCACGTGTCGACCTAATGTTTCACTATGTAGGCCTCCTCCTCGGCGACTTTAAAAGGGGGAGAAATTGGGTATGATAGATACATTTGCATTTGGTGCATCCAATTCTCATGCTTTATGTAGATTTTATGAGAGTTGCATCGGTGCGAATCTCATGATTTCTCTTTATGAAAACTAGAGGTTAAAAGGGAAATTGTCTTTCGTTCGCCTCTTAGCAATATTTTGAAATTCGAAGCTGGACAAGTGAACAATCTCAAATATGCAGAGAGTTTAATTTTGTTGAAGAAAACTTCCTTGAGTGTTTTGAAGTTGACAAAACATTTCCATCAGTCTAGTCTGAAGACTTGCAGACTCTTCCATCAAAGTCTGAAGACCTCCGGACTACCAGACTCAAGACTCAAAGTTTATCCTCATTGACAGTTTATAAACCGTCGAAGAAGGCTTATCCGAAACGAAGTATTTTGTTAAGGATTTGATTCTGTCGTCTAAAGAATATCTCTTGACTAGATATAGCATGTCAGAATCCATTATTTAAATCAAGATTAATTCAGGGATTTTGGATCCATTGATTGGTGAAATATACTTGGAAAGTTCTACTTATGGAAACCTAAATCCTAATTGTATGGGCGAGCAGGATTGATGGGCTATCGTCATGTTCCTTAAATAACTCGAAAATCTTCCTAATTGATTCTGTCCAACGGGTAGATTGGAAGAATTTATTTGGTAAGTGCCAACGGGTGTGATGACATAAAAGAATATATAAGGAAGACGTTCCAGTTGTTCGAGTGTATGCGCGGTAGAAGAATTTTAAAGTCTGAAACTCCTTATTCTTAGTCAATTAAACTATTGAGCGAAACCTTGTACACAAAAGAGAGTTTATATCTTTGAGAGACCTTGAGGAAGTGTAGTAGAGTCTCTACACTGTGGAATCAAGAAAGAGCTTTACTCTAACAATTCTTTTGTTCATAGTGAAATCCAGCCGGTGGGCTGTCAGTGCGGAAGAGTGGACATAGGTTTGGATTAAGCCGAACCACTATAAACTCTGTGTTCATATTCTCTTCCCTACGCTCTTTTACTTTGATCGTAACTTGATTTGTTTACAAGAGTTTAATTCCCTTTTCATAATCTATTGCTAAGTTAAGTTGCACACTTCACATTGGGAAATTTATTTTTACACCTATTCACCCTCTTCTAGGTGCTCATACTAGATTTCATAATTGGTATCAGGGCATGTATACTCACTTAAGTTGAAGTGTTCTACTTCAGAGTTAAAGATCCATGGCTAGAATGTTGGCTCCAGGATTGGTTGAAGGACAAAGCAACACCAGATCGCCTTATTTTGATAGAAATGAATAAAACATATGGAAAAACAAGATGAAGGCATTCCTAAGATCAAAGGATCCTCTGGAATGGGATGTGGTAGACAAAGGAATCATTCCTAAAGCTACACCTGTCTCAAAAAGAGGAAAAGAAGCTGTTGAGTCTAGTGAAATGACTCAAGAAGAGATAACCAAGAGACAAGCTCTTGATGCAAAAGTAATTTATTCTTTATATTGTGCATTATCTCCTACTAAATATAATAGAATATCTTCTTATGATACAGCTAAAGAAGTCTATAATAGATTACACATCACCTATGAAGGAACTGATAGAGTGAAAGAAACCAAGATCAACATTCTGCTCAGTCAATACGAAGCATTCAAAATGAAATCAGGAGAATCTATCACTGATATGTTTAGTCGTTTTACAGAAATCGTGAATGGTCTTGAAAATCAAGGTCATCCAATTTCTGATCCCACGAAAGTAAACAAGCTACTGCGTGAACTCTTCAAGGATTGGAATCACATAAAGACCTCAATAAGGGAGACACAAAGAATTATGCTACTTTCTGTTGATGAATTGGTTGGGACTCTTCAGTCTTATGAAGTGGAGCGAATCAACGAAGATGAAGATCCTAAAGGTAAGAAATCCATTGCATTAAAATCTAATGATGATTCTGATGTCACAGATTCTGAAGACGATATGGATGATGAAGAGCTTACTTGTCATAATAAGAAGATTCAAAAGCTAAACAGAAATGGGAGAAGATTCAATTTAAAGAAACAAAGTTTTCAAAAGCAACAATTTAAGTCGTTGAGGATGATGAATTCAAAAAGATGTAGTCTGCTTTGAATGTAAGAAAAATAGACACATCGGACCCAATTGTCCCCTTCGAGGAAAAAGAAAGGAAAAGCTGAGAAATATCGAAAGGCACTTAAAGTAGAAACTTGGAGTGATATATAATGTGAGGAAAGTGATGATGATTATGCCAATATTTTTCTCATGGCACAATCAGACTCGGATTCAAACTCCGAGACAGACTTAGATTCAGACAGTGAATTCGAGGTAAGTAATTTGAATATTCCTACTAGAGTCTCTAGGTACATTGATGAATTGTGTCTTAATCTCAAAACTTCTCTCAAAAGGATTTCCAAACTTAAAAGAGAAAATTTTACACTGAAACAACAAGAAAATGTTTGGAAAGAAAAGGTCAAAAGTCTAGACAAAAGTGTTACTACTTTGAAAGAAAATGCAGACAATCTTTCAAAAGAAAATGCATTCTTGAAAAATGACATCTCAAGTATTTCTAAAAGATTTTCTATAGGATCTGAGAAACTTGAAAAAAATTCTTTCAACACAAAGACCTTACTTCAACAAATCAGGTTTAGGAATGACTGCTGAAACCATTCATCTAATTGATTTTCCTAAAGTAAAGGAAAGAATTAAGTAAAGACCTACTAGATATGCTTACAAAAATCATTTCCAAAAAGTTTTTGTAAAACCGTAGGTCGCAATGCTCTTAAATGTTCTAAGTGCAATAGATCAGATCATTTGAGAAAGAATGTCCTATGGTTTGGAAACTTGTTAAGAAGGTATGGGCAAAGACCGTATATTACACTAACACCAATAGACCCAAGAAAATATGGGTACCAAAGAAAGCTTGTGTCTCTTTTCTAAATGCAGGTCACTATAAAAAAAAAGTTAAATGGTACCTAGATAATGGATGCTCAAGGCATATGATAGAAGATTCAAATTGCTTCATAAAGCTTGTTCAAATTAATGGTGGAAAAGTTTCGTTTGGAGGAAACAACAAAGGAAAAATTGTGGGATACGAAACTATAAAGATTGAAAGCCTCACGATCAGTAATGTTTCCTTAGTGGAAGAACTCAACTACAATTTGCTAAGTATCGATACCTGCGACACGTTTCAAAATCAACTTTCAAGAGGGAATATGTTCAAGAACCAGAAAGACTCCTCTCGTCTTTCACGGATCGAAGACATTGAAATGTCTACCTCTTGGATGTCTAACCAGATAAAAACAAATGTCTAATCTCAATTCAAGAAGAAGCAAACTTATGGCACGTAAAAACTTGGGCACATCAATATGAAGCAAATAGCTAAAATTTCAACAAAGAAGCTTGTTTGTGGACTACCCAATCTTGTCATACCAAAAATCTGATCTATGCACACCATGTGTGTTAGGAAAACAAGTAAGAAACTCATTCAAACCAATAAATCAAGTATCCACTAATCGTGTACTATAGCTCTTACATATGGATCTCTTTGGACCAACCAGAACTCAGAGCATCGGAGGTAAGAAATACTGTTTTATAATTGTGGATGATTATTCATGATTCACTTGAGTATATTTCCTTGCAAGTAAGTCTGAAACATTTTCTTATTTTATAAAGTTTGCTAAAAAGGTCCAAAATGAGAAAGTGTATGTTATTTCAAGTATACGAGACAGACCATGAGGTGAATTTGAAAATCAAGACTTTACAAAATTCTGTGATGAATCTGGTTTTCAGCACATGTTCTCTTCACCATATACTCCAGAGCAAAATAGAGTCATGGAAAGAAAGAATAGGTCGCTTCAAGAAATGGCTATAACTCTTTTAATAGAAAGTAACATATCTTCTCGTTTTTGGGTTGAAGCAATTTCTACAGCATGTTATATTATTAATAGAGTCTTTCTAAGGCCTATTATGGAGAAAACTCTCTATGAGTTATTCAAATGAATGAAGCCCATTGTTTCATATTTTCATGTGTTTGGATGTAAATTTTTATATTGAAAAATGCAAATGATCGAGTTGGTAAGTTTGAAGAAAAATCAGATGAATGTATTTTCCTTAGATATTCTATCACAGCAAAGCTTACAGAGTTTACAACAAGAAGACTCAATCTGTGGAGGAATCAATGAATGTGAAATTTCAAAACTTTATGCAAAATCAACTGATTCATACTCATCTTGAAGAATCCGAACCTGTTCCAGACTCTACAAAGTGTAAATCTCCAAAAGCAGCTCAACCTTTAGAAGACGAGCAACAAATGATCAACGAAGATTCAAATGAGGAAAAAGATCAATAGTCTGACAAATCAACCAGTAACTGGAAGCATAAGTCCAGTCATCCCAAAGATCTCATTATTGGTGATATTAATGAAGAAATTCGCGCAAAATCCAAAACGCCTGTAGAGTCTAGTGATGTGGCTCTTATTTCTGAAATAGAACCTAAGAGTATAAAAGAAGCTTTAACGATGAAAACTGGATTGAAGCTATGCAAGAAGAACTCAGACAATTCAGCATCACTGATATCTGGGAATTGACTCATAAACTAAAAGGTAAATCCATCATTGAAGCTAAATGGGTTTTCAGGAACAAGATGAACGAGAAAGAAAAAGTCGTAAGAGACAAAGCAAGACTCGTGGCCAAGGGATATACGCAAGAAGAAGGGATAGACTATGATGAGACTTACACACCAGTAGCAAGGTTAGAAGCAATTAGATTATTACTTGCTTTTGCTTGTCATAAAAACTTCAGGTTATTCTAAATAGATGTCAAAAGTTCTTTCCTAAATGGATTTATTCAAGAGGAAGTCTATGTGGAACAATCACCTGGTTTTGAAGACCCAGGAAACCAAACTTTGTATTCAGACTGAAAAAAGGCATTATTGGTTTAAAGCAAGCACCTCGAGCTTGGTACGACAGACTAATCTATGCAGGATGAGTTTGAAATGAGCATGATGGGTGAACTAACCTTCTTTCTCGGGCTTCAATGAAACAACTGAAGGAGGGAATCTTTATTCATCAAGAAAAGTATGCCAAAGAACTTGTCAAAAAGTTTGGTCTTAAAAATTGCAAAAAGACTGATATACCAATGTCAAGTTCATTGAAGATAGACAAAGATGAAGGAGGAAAGAAAGTTGACTAGAAGCTATATAAGAGTATCATCGGTTCACTTCTTTATCTAGCTGTTTCTAGACCCGACATTTTTTCAGTTTTTGTATTTGTGCTAGATTTCAATCAGATCCTAAATAATCTCATTTAAGTGCCGCAAAGCGTGTTATTAAATACATTGCCTCAACTTCAAATTTGGGTCTCTAGTATCCTGAAGAATGAGACTTTACTCTTCTTGGATACTCGACGCGCCTTGACCTAACCGGATGTAAAGTTGATAGAAAGAGCATCTCGGCACTTTGTCAACTACTTGGAAGCAGGACAAGATCTTGGTTTTCAAGGAAGCAAAGTACGGTAGCTCTTTCTACAAAGAGAAGCGAGTATGTAGCTCTTGGAAGTTGTTGTTCACAAATTTTGTGGATAAAACAACAGTTAAGAGACTTTGGAATTGAAGATTCATGCATTAAAATCAAATGTGACAACACCAGTGCAATCAATCTCACCAAGAATCCGATTCTTCGCTCAAGAGCAAAACATATAAAGATTCAACATCATTTCATTAGAGATCATGTTCAAAATGGAGAAGTTTTGATTCAGTTTATTGATTCAAAGAATCAACTGACGAATATATTTACAAAGCCTCTAGAGAAAAATTAATTTGAAGTTATTCATTCCAAACTCAATATCTTAAAGTCTGAAGAAGTTCAAACTCAAGACTGAAAGTCTAAAGGCACTCAGACTCAGACAATCAAGATCTACGACTGTAAGTTATTTCTATTTTAGAAACTTATCTCTCAAATCAAATCTTGAAAATGTACGATCATCTATCCAAAATTAATTGGTGTTATTTTCCCAATTTTCGTGATTAGCGCAATCCTTCCTTTTCAAAAAAGAAGTTATTTTTTAAGTGACAGTTATCTAATTTTTGAAAAGGCAATTATTTTTAAAAGGCATTTTTATATTTCCTTTTTACAGCGTTCCATATGCCTCGCTTCAACTACCTTATATACTGTCGGTTCTTCTTCGTTTTACTCACAAAAACCCTAAGAGAGCACCGATCTTCCACTTCTGTCTTCTTCTCTTGTTTAATCCTCGAAAATTTTTCATCTTTCTTGGGAAACAAGCTTGGAATCTCTCAAAGACTATGAAAGATGTCATCCCAAAGAAAGTCTTTGAGGATCGCAAACAGGGGACCACAGCAAATGTGTGAGGGGCCTACGCACTTTGATCTCACCGAGGAACAAAAATCTCTTAAATAGTAGCAAAGCCCACAACATTCTCAGTAGCGTCCATCTCCTCCATCTAGGCCTCAGAATGTTGCACATCGAGAAGAGGAAGAAATCATCGAAGATGCAGAACCCAAATGAAACTTTCTTTTTACGCACAATGGAACAATTGGGAATTGCCCCTACGAGGTCAGCGGAAGAGGCTTTGGTGAATATCCTAAGCGATCCACGTGTTGGAGGGATGAGTCAACCAGATAGGAATGATGATGATAGGATGTACAGTCAGTTTAAACCTAAAATGGGTGTTGCGGCAAAAATCTGAAGCAAAAGGACAAATTTGTTTCGACCGGAGGAACACAAGCAACTGTACTCTAAGTTGCTGAAGAGTGGGGTGATAAACCTTAGAAGTGTGGACTTTGATTTTCTTGACTTTGTGAATATCAATCATGGGAAAAATTTAGTCTTCTTCAACTCGAACAGTTTTGTTCGAAACTGCGAAGCTCATGCCGAACTTACTACTTATTTCGATATAGCTAGTACGAGTACCTAGAGGAGGTGAATAGGTATATAAAAAAAATTTCTTGATGATTGCACAATACTTAGACAGTTGAAGGAATTGCGACAAATAATAATCAACGTAAGACTGAGTAAAGGAAAGAGAGAATTGAACACACGGTTTATAGTTGTTCGGCTTGATTCAAGCCTACGTCCACTCTTCTGCACTGACAGCCAATTAGCTGGATTCCACTATGAACAAAGAGGTGTTACAGCGTTGATCTTCCTTGATTTCTAGGTGTAGATGATCTACCACACTCGCTCAAGGTATCACCAAGTATAGACACTCTCCGTGTATACAATTTCGCTCAAACCGTATCAACTAATAATCAAGGTGCTTCGACTGAATTTCTCTATCAATCACGTTATTAACACAACTAGAATGTCTTCCTTTTTATATTCCTTTATGCCATCATACCGTTGGCACTTACCAAAGGAATTCCTCCAATCTACCCGTTGGACGGAATCAATTAAGAAGATCATTCGAGCTATTAAAGGAACCTGACAATAGCCCATCAATCCTGTTCGTCCATACAATCAGGATCTTGGTTTCTAAGAATAGAACATTCCAAGAATATTTCGTCGACCACCGAATCTTCAATTGATATAAATACAAATAAAAGAATCCGATATTTTTATCCAACCAAGAGATCTTCTCCAGAGGATAGGATTAAATCCTCAACCATATACTTCGGCTCTGGATTTCCTTCGTCACTGGATCAGAAGGACTGTCAATGAGAATAGTCTTAAGTCTTAAGTCTTGAGTCTTGAGTGCTGAATCTGGTGATCAGAAAGTCTTCAGACTTTAAACAGACGGTCTACAAATATCCATACTAGACTGATAAAAACGTTTTGTCAGCTTCAAAATATTCTGGAAAGATTTCTCCAACAATCTCCCCATTTTTGATGGTGACAAAACTTTCCTGTAGATTTGAACAACTTTGACTCGCAAAAACATTTCTCAAGCAATATGGCTATCTCATGAAGATTAATAAAACAACCGCACTCGCATCCACGTAAAATTGGTTAGTCTTTCATGAGTAATACCATATGACAACACTTGATATAAATGCAAATAGTCAAGCATCAAAATCCACAGCCAATTCAGTCAAATTCAAGTTCACTCAAGTCAAGTCATACTCAAAAACAAACATAACCACAAAAACAAATTTAAAGTCAAAGTTTAAAGTTGGTTGGTTCAAATTGCTTCTCCCCGTTTTTGTCATCATTAAAAAGGTGAGAAAGGAGTCAGGTTTGCTTGGGAATGCGCACGATCTGGAAATCTCCCATCGACTGGATTATGCCTTCTAGCCTCTTCAAGTCTTCCCTTAGATGAGCTACCTCCTCTCCTTTGGAATTGGCTTGAAGTTGTAGAGCTAGGTCTTTCATTTTTTCCTCCAGGATAACTGAAGATGCTTGTCTAGCATTCTTCATGGCTTGAATTTCACAGTCCATAGCATAGATTTGGCCTCGCAGTTCCAAAAGAACATCTATAATACGACGAAAATCTGCAGAATTGTCCGTCTGTGTACTTGCATTTGCTTTCTCAAATGGAGTGAATGCAGACGATGGCGCTTCTGTATAATCTTGCAGATTTGGTGTTGACGTATCGTGTCCTTCTTCAGGAAATTGAGAAGCCTGAAACTCTTCTGGGTCTGCTGGAGATTGTCTTAGACCTTCACTATTGGCAGCATGAGGTGTGGACCTTTCTTGCTCGCCAACTCCCCCTGTCTCTAGGACATCAAAAGGGGAAGAGTGATGATCATACTCTTCTGTGTCTTGATTCCCCTTCTCTCCAGATTCAGCTGCAGACTTTTCTTTCTCTTCTTCTCCTTCTTCTTCAGCTTCTCTCTCGCTCTTCTTCTTCTCTCGTTCTTGGCTTGCTCCTCTTCTTCTCTCTGTTTCTTCTGAAGTTTTGTCAATTGAGGTACAGAACGTCTGGTCCTTATCAAGGCAGTGATTGTGAGATCTTCCTCCTCATCTTCATCCTCCAAGATGAGATTTTTCTTCTTTTTGGATGGGGCACCAATGGCCTCCTTCCCTTTTTCTCTTTGAAGCAGACGGTACTAGAGTCTTCACTTTGAATTTCTACATTGCCTTGGAAAGTTCTTGCAGACGCATCTTCGTCAACATCTTCAAACCTACCACCATCTTATCACACAGTCGAACACAAAGTGTATGTGGCGGTTCAATATTCATGTGTTTGAAGATCTTGGTCACCAGACCTGGATAAGGCAATTGACCCTTGTCCTTCGACATTGCTCTATACATGTGAAAGAGAATGATGTGAGGAAGAGAGAACTTCATCCCTGAGTTAATCGCATACATCAATTTTGCCTCGGAATTGAACACATCAGTCTTTGATGTAGACTTGGGCCTGATGCAATTGATCACAATTTTGTGCAGCACAATATTGATTGCACGCATCCTTGAATAGATAATTCTTCCCTCTACATCTCTATCTTTGACAAGTTCCAATGAGGCACGAGCAACTGAGACTTTGATTGGTTGATAGCGTCCTCGTTCAACTCCAATTATGTCCGCCAACATGTCCACGTCAACCACATGGTCTTGGTCTCTAACACTGAATGATATTCTATTCGCATCTAAGAAGCTAAGATTCGAATATAAGTATGCTGTTAATTGTGCATATCCATCTGTGGTATCAGTGCAAAAATGTTCGAGTTGAAGCAGATTGAACTTCTCCCTTAAGTTCAAATTAATGGCATCCAAGAAATCGAAATCAACACTCCTAGGGTTTATCACCCCTCATTTCAGCAGTCTGAAGAACAAATTCTCATGTTCCTTCGATTTAAACAACTCCATCCTTTTTCTCTTCACCCTTGCAGCAACACCCATTCTAGGTTGAAAATCACTGAACATTTTATCATCATCATTCCCATCAGTCGGATTTGGTCCCGACATACGAGGGTCACTTGGAATGTTCGCAAGTGCTTCCTCAGCCTTTCCTTTAGGAGCAATTCCCAAATCCTCCATTTTTCTCAGAAAAATATACTCATTCCCATAATTCTTATCTTTAAGAAAATCATCCACGTAGTTCAACGGAGTCCTAGTACTTTTCAACGCACGGTAGAGTTTGTAAATATAAGAGGGTTTTTGGACTCTTACAGGATCTGCGTCCTCGATTATCTCTTCCTCCGGTTGTTGACCCGCACCTTGTGGGGTAGATGGCGTTGAGTGACGTGGTGGAGAGTGAATCGGGCTCTATTGCTGACTTGATAATTCTTCCTCTTCGGTGAGATCGAAATGGGTAGGTCCCTCCTTAATTCTCTATGGTCCCCTGTTCGCGATTCTTGAAGACTTCCTCGAAGAAGACATCCTTCCTTGTCGCTGAAAGATTCCTTTACTTGCTTTCCCAAGAAAAGATGACAACTTTCTCGAAGATAAACACGAAGTAGAAACCGGATTGGGAGGAGAATGCCTTTTAGGGTTTTGAAGATTTGGTGAAAAAGAAAACTGTGTTATATAACTCAGTTTTGAAAAGGGAAGTTCAATCGGCACAAGGAAAGTGTACGGACACCTCTTATTGAAATCATTAACTGCCAAAATTAATCCTTTTGAAAAGACAAGATTTCGTTTTTCACGGAGACTATAAAATAACTGAAAGAGAGATCGTACCTTTTCGAATAATACGTTTAGATAAAATAGCAACTTACAGTCTATAGCCATCAATGTCTGAGTCTAAGGATTTAGAGTCTGAGAGATTTGAGTCTGAAGGTTGGAGAGTCTCTAGACTTTAACTTCTTCGAGCTTCAAAATGTTGAGTCTGGAACGGATAAAATCGAATTGATTTTTCTCCAAAGGCTTAGTGAATATATCCGCTAGTTGACTTTTTGAATCAACAAATTGAATCGAGATTTCTCCATTTTGAATATGATCTCTAATGAAGTGATGTCGAATCTCTATATGCTTTGCTCATGAATGAAGGATTGGATTTTTGGTGAGATTGATTGCGCTGGTGTTGTCACATTTGATTTCTGTGCATGAGTCTTCAATCCCAAAGTCTTGTAGCTGTTGTTTTATCCATAGAATTTGCGAACAACAGCTTCCAAGAGCTACATACTCTCTTCTCGTTGTTGAGAGAGCCACGGTGCTTTGTTTCCTTGAAAACCAAGACACTCATCCCCGCTTCCAAGCAACGGCAAGTTCTTGAAGTACTATTTCTATCGACTCTGCAGCCAGCCAGGATCTGCGCCTGAATATCCTAGAAGATTAAAGTCTCCCTTCTTATGATACCAAAGACCGATGCTTGAAGATGAAGCAACGTATTTAATGATCCGTTTTGCAGCACTGAGATGGGATTCTCTAGGATCTGATTGAAACCTAGCACAGATGCAAACACTCAACAAGATGTCGTGTCTAGAAGCGCTAGATAAAAAAGTGAACCAATGATGCTCCCGTACAGCTTTTGATCAACTTTCTTCCCTTCTTCATCTTTGTCTATCTTCAAAGAACTTGACATTGGTATATCAATCTTTTTGCAATTTTCCATTCCAAACCTTTTGACAAGATCATTAGCATATTTTTCTTGAAGACCAAGAAAGAATGTTAATTCTCTCATCATACTCATTTCAAACTCATCCTGCATAGACTTAGAAAATTTCTTGCATAGACTTTCATTAGAGGATCCAAAAATAATATCATCCACATATATTTGAACAAGGAAAAAGCTTTTGTTTTCCTTTTTGATAAATAAAGTAGTATCTACTTTACCTTTGACAAAACCATTCTGTAATAAGAACTTACTTAGTCTGTCGTACCAAGCTCGAGGTGCTTGCTTTAAATCATACAAAGCCTTTTTCAGTCTGAAGACTGAGTCTGGCTTCTTTGGGTCTTCAAACCCAGGTGGTTGTTCCACATATACTTCCTCTTGGATAAATTCATTTAGGAAAGTGCTTTTGACGTCCATTTGGAATAACCTGAAATTTTTATAACAAGCAAACGCAAGTAATAGTCGAATAGCTTCTAACCTTGCTACAGGAGCATAAGTCTTATCATAGTCTATTCCTTCTTCTTGCGTATATCCTTTGGCCACTAGTCTTGCTTTGTTTCGTACGACTTTTCCTTTTTCATTCATCTTGTTTCTGAACACCCATTTGGCTCCAATAATGTTTTACCTTTCGGTTTAGATGTCAATTCCCAGACATCATTAATGTTGAATTGTCTGAGCTCTTCTTGCATAGCTTCGATCCAGCTTTCATCAGATAGAGCTTCTTCTATGCTTTTTGGTTCAATTTCATAAATGAGAACCACAGCACTAGACTCTTCATGTCTTTTGGATCTGGTGCGAATTCCTTCATTAATTTCGCCAATAATGAGATCTTTAGGATGACTGGATTTATGCTTCCAGTTACTGGTTGATTTGTTTGGATGATGATCTCTTTATTTATTTGAATCTTCATGAACGTCTTGATGCTGGTCTTCTAGAGTCTGAGATACTTCTCGAGTTATAAGCTTTGGAGGGTCTAGAGCAGGCTCAGACTCTTCATACTGAGTCTGACTGGATTCATCTTGCGTAGAGTCTTTAAATTTGACATTCATTGACTCCTCCACAGACTGGCTCTTCTTGTTATAGACTATGTAGGCTTTGCTTGATGTAGAATATTCAAGGAAGATGCCTTCATCTGATCTTTCTTCAAACTTACCAACTCGATCTTTTGCATTTTTCAATATAAAGCATTTGCAACCGAACACATGAAAGTATGAAACAATGGGCTTCTTACCTTTGAATAATTCATAAGGGGTTTCCTCTAGAATAGGTCTTAGCATGCTGTTGAAACAGCTTCAGCCCAAAAACGTGAAGAAATTTTACTTTCAATTAAAAGAGTTCTAGTCATTTCTTGAAGAGATCTATTCTTTCTTTCCACAACTCCATTTTGCTAAGGAGTGTATAGAGAGGAGAACACATGCTTAAATCCAGATTCATCACACAATTTTGTAAAATCTTGATTTTCAAATTCACCTACATGATCTGTTCTTATACTTGAAATAACACATCCTTTTTCATTTTGAACCTTTTTAGCAAATTTTTCAAAATACGAAAAGGTTTCTGACTTACTTGCAAGGAAATATACCCAAGTAAAACGGGAGTAATCGTCCACAATTACTAGGCAATATTTCTTACCTCCAATACTGGGTTCCGATTGGTCCGAAGAGATCCATATGCAGCAACTGTAGTACATGGTTAGTAGAGACATGATTTATTGGCTTAAATGAATTTCTTACCTGCTTTCCCGAATACATGGTGTGCATGGATCGGACTTTTGGTATGGTAATTTGCGTAGACCTCGAACAAGCTGCTTTAATGAGATTTTGGCTAATTGCTTCATGTTGACATGACCAAGCTTTCTGTGCCATAAGCTTGCTTCATCTTGAATTGAGATTAGGCATTGCGATTCATTTATATTCATGTCTAAGAGGTAGATATTTCTATGTCTTCGACCCATGAAAGACTCGAGTAGAGTCTTTACGATTCCGTAACATATTCCTTCTTGAAAGGAGATCTTGAAACCAAGATCACACAATTGGCTAATGCTTTGAGAAGGTTATAGTTGAGTCATTCCACTAAAGAAACATTGCTTATTGTGAGATTTCCAATTTTCACTGTTCCAAATCCCACAATATTTCCTTTGCCGTTTCCTCCAAATGAAACTTTTCCACCATTCACTTGAATAAGCTTTATGAAGCAATTTGAGTCTCCTGTCATGTGTCTTGAACATCCGCTTTGTCAAGATACCACTTTATCTTTTTCTTGACGGAGACCTCGCATTTAAAAGAGAGTCTCAAGCTTTCTTTGGTACCCAAATTTTCTTGGGTCCTTTGGTGTTAGTAGGATAAACATTATTAGGCCATACTTTCTTAACAGGCTTCCAAAACATAGGACACTCTTTTTCAAAGTGATCCTAACTGTTACACTTTGAACACCTTAGAGCATTTCGATCTACAGACTTTACAAAAACTTTCTTGAAATGATTTTTGTAAGCCTCTCTCAACGGTCTTTTCTTAATTCTTTCTTTTACTTTAGGAAAATCAATCAAGGGAATTGTTTCTGCTGTCATACCTAGACCAGACTTATTGAAGTAAGGTCTTTGAACTGAAAGAACTTTTTCAAGTTTTTCGGATCCTATCGAAAAAAATTTCAAAATATTTGATAAGTCAGTTTTTAAAAAAGCATTTTCTTTCAAAAGATTATCTTCTTTCTCTTTAAGAGTAGAAACATTCAAGTCTAAACTTTTAACTCTTTCTTCTCAAATGTTTTCCTTTTGTTTTAGAGTTGAGTTTTCCTTTTTAAGTTCGGAAATTCTTTTGAGAGAAGTCTTAAGACTAAAACACAGTTCATCAATGTATTTAGAGACCTTGACAGGAATTTTAAAATCACTTACCTCAAATTCACTGTCTGAGTCTGATCCAGAATCTGAGTCTGAGTCTGAATGTGCCATCAAACAAATGTTGGCATATTCATTATCACTTTCTTCACACTCTGTATCACTCCAAATTTCGACTTTGAGAGCTTTTCGAAACTTCTCAGCTTTTCCACTTTTCTTCTTCAGAAGAGGACAGTTGGGTCTGATATGTCCATTTTTCTTACATTCGAAGCAGACTACATCTTTGTTTGGTTCCTCATCATCAACAGACTTGGTCTATTGTCTTTGGAAACTTTATTTCTTTGAGTTGAACCTTCTTCCTTTTCTATTCAGTTTTCTGAATCTTCTTATCATGAGAGCACGCTCCTCATCGTCCATATTATCTTCAGAATCTGTATCATCAGAGTCATCATTTGATTTTAATGCAATGGATTTCTTACCTCTTTGATCTTCATCTTCATTAATTCGTTCCACTTCATAAGACTGAAGAGTTCCAATCAGCTCGTCGACAGATAGTGGCATAATTCTTTGCATCTCTCTTATTGAAGTCTTTATATGATTCCAATCCTTGGAGAGTCCACGCAGTAGCTTGTTCACCTTCATGGGATCAGAAATTTTTTGTCCTTGGTTCTCAAGACCATTGACAATATCTATAAAGCGACTAAACATGTCAATTATAGATTCTCCTGGTTTCATTTTGAAGGCTTCATATTGACCGAGGAGAATGTTAATTCTGGTCTCCTTCACTCGATCTGTTCCTTCATAGGTGATATGTAATATGTCCCATACTTCTTTTGCTGTAACACAAGAAGATATTCTATTATATTCAGTTGGTGATAAAGCACAATATAAAGAGCATCGAGTGCTTGTCTCTTGCTTATCTCTTCCTGAGTCATTCCGCTGGTTTCAATTTATTTCCCTCTTTCAGAGACTGATGCAGCAGTAAGAGTGATTCCTCTTTCCACAACGTCCCATTCCAGAGGATCCTTTGATCGTAGGAAAGCTTTTATCTTGTTCTTCCAAATGTTATAATCATTTCCATCAAAGTAGGGTGGTCTGGTATTGCTTTGCCATTCCACCAGCCCTGGTGCTAGCATACTAACCATGGATCTTTTACTCTGAAGTAAAACACTTCAAATAAAGTAAGAACACGGTCTCTGATACCAATTGATATAGCTAGTACGAGTACCTAGAGGAGGTGAATAGGTATATAAAAAAAATTTCTTGATGATTGCACAATACTTAGACAGTTGAAGGAATTGCGACAAATAATAATCAACGTAAGACTGAGTAAAGGAAAGAGAGAATTGAACACACGGTTTATAGTGGTTCGGCTTGATTCAAGCCTACGTCCACTCTTCTGTACTGACAGCCAATTGGCTGGATTCCACTATGAACAAAGAGGTGTTACAGCGTTGATCTTCCTTGATTTCTAGGTGTAGATGATCTACCACACTCGCTCAAGGTATCACCAAGTATAGACACTCTGTGTGTATACAATTTCGCTCAAACTGTATCAACTAATAATCAAGGTGCTTCAGACTCTGGAATTTCTCTATCGATCACGTTACTAACACAACTAGAATGTCTTCATTTTTATATTCCTTTATGCCATCATACCGTTGGCACTTACCAAAGGAATTCCTCCAATCTACCCGTTGGACAGAATCAATTAAGAAGATCATTCGAACTATTAAAGGAACTTGACAATAGCCCATCAATCTTGTTCGTCCATACAATTAGGATCTTGGTTTCCAATAATAGAACATTCCAAGAATATTTCGTCGACCACCGGATCTTCGATTGATCTAGATACAAATAAAAGAATCCGATATTTTTATCCAACCAAGAGATCTTCTCCAGAGGATAGGATTAAATCCTCCACCATATACTTCGGCTCTGGATTTCCTTCGTCACTGGATCAGAAAGACTGTCAATGAGAATAGTCTTGAGTCTTAAGTCTTGAGTCTTGAGTGCTGAGTCTGGTGATCAGAAATTTTTCAGACTTTAAACAAATAGTCTGTAAATATCCATACTAGACTGATAGAAACGTTTTGTCAGCTTCAAAATATTCTGGAAAGATTTCTCCAACAATTTCTATTTGAATCTCAGTTTCTTGGATGCGAATAGATTCTCTTTTAGTGTTCGAGATCGGACTATGTGGTTGACATGAATACATTGGCCAATGTGATTGGGGTTGAAAGAGGGAGATATCAACCTATCAGTGTGTCTGTTACTCGTGCAACGATAGAGCTTGTTCAGGATAGAACAATGGAAGGGAAGATTTTCTATTTGAGGATGAATGTGTCCAACATTTTGCTTCACAAGATTGTGATTAACTGTCTCAGACCAAAATCTACTTCAAAGACCAACGTTTCAAACTCGGAGGCAAAGCTGATGTATGCCATCAATGCTGGGAAAAAGTTCTCTCTTCCACACAATATTATGTTCCACATGTATAGAACAATGGTAAAGAACAAGGGTCAACTTCCGTACGCAGCTCTTGTGACCAAGTTATTCAGACTTTTGAACGTTCAGCCTCCCCAGATTCTTTGTGTTCGATCATGCGATCAAATGGTGGTGGGACTAAAAATGGTCTCTAAAATGCATATGAAGGAACTCAACAAGGCTTTGGAGCAGTTCAAGGTGAAAACCCTTGTCAAGACTCATTCAGTCTCTTCGGTGGCATAGCGAAAAGGGAAGGAGCTCATGGTTGCTCCATCCAAGAAAAGAAGAGCTCTCATTATTGAGGATGAAGAGGATGATATCACCATTTCTGTGATGGCATTGAAGAACTTGAGTCGTTCTATTCCAAAAACAACTGAGAGACAGGAAAAAAACAAGGATGAGACAGAATAGAGGACTGGAGAAAGAGAAGATTTGGAGAAAGCAACAGAAGAGAAAGAAGCAGAGGAGAGAGATGCAAAGGAGGAAAGAATTGAGGAAGAAGAAGAAGAGGAGAGAGGAGATCAAGCAGAAGCAAAGCATGAGAAACACTTTTCTTCACCTGAAAGCATGGAAACAGGGGGAGATCTTGAGAAAAGAAGAACGTCCTCATTCCCTGCCACCAGTGAAGGAGTAAGTCGTTCTCTAGCAAATCTAAAGGACATCTATGCCTCTCAATTTCCTGAGGAGGGACATGATGTTTCATCGCCCAATTTCCATGACCATGCTGATTTGTCATCATCTATCTATACACCGTCTGATCATGCAGAAGCCAGTACTTAGATTGATAATTCAGTAGATTTTCGCAGAATACTTGATGTTCTTTTGGAGATACGAGGTCAAATATATGCTCTAGGATGCAAAGTACAGAACTTGCAAAATGCAGGTCAAACCTCTTCAGTTTCTTTGCATGATCAAATTCGTGCCCTTGCTCTTCAAGTTCAAGCAAATGCCAAGGGTGAAGATGTGGCGCAACTGAAGGAGGATTTGAAAAAGCTGGAAGGGATTGTCCAGTCAATGTGAGATTTTCAGCCTGTTGGTGTTCCCAAGCAACCTTAATTACATTCTCTTTTCATCTCTACCTTTTTAATGATGAAAAAAATGGGGAGAGATGTGGTGCAAATTTGATTTTGAACTTTGAACTCTTGACTTTTTGAACTTTTGTGTCGATTATATTTGATTGACTTGACTTTTGTGTTTGGCTGTTTGGATTTGGACTGGATTTGGATTTGACTGTTTGAACGGTTATTTATCTTAAGTACCATTGATATCTCATGGCTTTGCTTATTTACAGAACTAACCTACTTTCTGTGGATGCAGATTCTAATGTTATCTTTACTAAGCCATTTATCTTTGTGAGATATCCATGTTTGCTTGAGTAATGATTTGTAGGTCAAAGTTATCAAAATCTGCAGGAAAGTTTTGTCACCATCAAAAAGGGGGATATTGTTGGAGAAAACGTCCTTGAGTATTTTGAAGTTAACAAAACGTTTCCATCAGTCTAGTCTGAAAACTTGCAGACTCTTCCATCAAAGTCTGAAGACCTTTGGACTGATAGACTCAAGACTCAAAGTCTATCCTCATTGACAGTTTCTAAACCGTCGAAGAAGGTTTATCCGAAACGAAGTATTTCATTAAGGATTTGATTCTATCGTCTAAAGAAGATCTCTTGGCTAGATATAGCATGTCAGAATCCATTATTCAAATCAAGATTGATTCAGGGATTTTGGATCCGTTGATTGGCGAAATATACTTGGAAGGTTCTACTTATGGAAACCTAGATCCTGATTGTATAGGCGAGCAGGATTGATGGGCTATCGTCATGTCCCTTAAATAGCTCGAAAATCTTCCTAATCGATTCTGTCCAACGAATAGATTGGAAGAATTCCTTTGGTAAGTGCCAATGGGTGTGATGACATAAAGGAGTATATAAGGAAGACGTTCTAGTTGTTCGAGTGTGTGCGCGATAGAAGAATTCCAAAATCTGAAACTCCTTGTTCTTACTCAATTAAACTGTTGAGTGAAACCTTGTACGCAAAAGAGAGTTTATATCTTTGAGAGACCTTGAGGAAGTGTAGTAGAGTCTCTACACTGTGGAATCAAGGAAGAGCTTTACTGTAACAATTCTTTTGTTCATAGTGAAATCTAGCCGGTGGGCTGTTAGTACGGAAGAGTGGATGTAGGCTTGAATTAAGTCGAACTACTATAAACTTTGTGTTCATATTCTCTTCCCTATGCTCTTTTACTTTGATCGTAACTCGATTTGTTTACAAGAGTCTAATTCCTTTTTCATAATCTAATGCTGATTTAAGTTGTACACTTCACATTGGAAAATTTATTTTTACATCTATTCACCCCCCTCTAGGTGCTCATACTAGCTTTCACAAATTTGTCAACCTCAAAAAGACTAAACAAATATATAGGGATAAGTACACTAATGGTGCCATAAGTTGTGTACGGCGTTCACTTTGATGCCAAAAGCTTCCGTCGATCACTTAAGTGCCAAAAATTTTGAAAAACGATCCCGTTTATTGTTTTCCCTAAATAAGAAACCCTAAATCCCTAATTTTGATTAGAACCAGAAGTTGAAAACCCTAAATCCCCAATTCGATCATTTCGAGTGCATACTTCGATTTTCTGCCAAAGTTATCAGCTTGCTCTTACAAATGGAGGACAAAAGTTTCAGCAGTGGCTCATATTCCTATTAAAAAAAAAAAAAGCGAATTAGATAGTGAGTATTACTGTTATTGTGGGTTACCGTGTCCGAGAAGAACATCTTGGACTCAGTTGAATCACGGGAGAAGATTCCATGGGTGCGGCAGATATAAAGAAGGCTCGAAGTACCAATATTTCAAATGGATTGATAGGAAATTCTTTGATCGAGCGACAGAAGTGATATTGGAGTTACTTGAAGGCCGAAATCAACCTCCACCTATGTTAATGGACGAGTTGGAGGATTTCGACTCAATGCAAGCTCAAATGAAGGGTTTAACATCTTTGGTGGACCATTTGAAGATGGTGGTTTCAAGGCTGAAAATCGAAAGAAACTTTTATCGAGCGTTAATTGTGTTCTTATTCTCTTGGGTAGTTTATTCAAATGTAAAGTGAGTAATGAGAAGAAGTTTGTATGTCTACCATAGTCGAAGACGTGGAATATGCACTTATATTGGATTATTTATAAGTAAAATGTGTTTTTTGATTTGCTGCAATTTTTGTATGAAGCAGAAAGTTTTGTTGTTGTAATCTATGGGTAGAAATGCAAGGTTGGACTTGGAATGCATTAGTTGTGAACACTTAAAAGTTTGTTGTTTAGCTATATATTGTCAATATTTGTTTTGGTTAGTTTTTGCTTCAAATATAATAGTTTGATGCATTTTTTATTTGGTAATAGTTTGCTGCATTGAAAACTTTTAGTAATGGTTTACTGCATTTTTTTTTTTTTTTGGTAATGGTTTGCTGCATTTTTTTTGTTTGGTAATAGTTCGCTGCATTTTTTATTTGGCAATGATTTGCTACATTGAAAGCTTTTAGTAATGGTTTGCTGCATTTTTTTGTTTGGTAATGGTTTGCTGCATTGAAAGCTTTTGGTAATGGTTTGTTGCATTTTTTTATTTGATGATGGTTTGCTGCATTTTTTATTTGGTAATGGTTCGCTGGTTTGTTAATTTGTTAGTTTGCTGGTTTGCTGGTTTACGCAACGCAAACCATGGCCGAAATTAAAGGATAGTGGCAAATTCACGATTAACCATTTCAGTGTCATAAGTTGTAAATAATGATCACTTGAATGCCAAGTTTTTATAAAAGTGATCATTTAAGTGCTAGTCGTGATTACAAAGTGATCACTTATGTTGCACAAGTTTTTTAAAAAAGAACATGTTAGTGCCAAACGTCACATTCCAAATGCACCTTGTTCTTGCATCTTGTCCTTGCACCAGTTGAGTTGCTAGTGCATCTTCTTACACCAGCCCAGATGCAACAAGATGTACCAGCACCCAAAGTGTTCTTGTAGCAACACATATAATCATAACCCTACAAATTCATTATAATCCACAACTTTAACCAACAATGCTGACAGCAACAGTGCAGCAACAACAACATTGCAATAACAGCAAAAATAAAATATACAGCAGCATAACTAACTTGCTAGCATTCTAGCCGAAACCAACACAAGAGAAAATGAATAGTCATTCCAGTACTTGCCATTAACATTGATTGATTGTTTACAAAAGAAAAGAAAAGCATGTCTAACTTCACTCCCCAATCATCGAAAGTTCAAAACTCTCTTAAAAAAAAAAAAAACAATGGCATTGCAGGCAACAACTACCATCAATGATATAATATCCAGCACACTCCTAAAAAAAGAAAACATGAGAAAAGACCATGTCTAGCATCACATAAAAAGAAACTATGTCCAGCACCCTCCCATCAGTCAATATTTTTTTTGGTAAAGAAATTTCTTTTTTTGGTAAAGTCCATCAGTCAATATTGACAACACCTTGATCTCATTTTCCTCTTAAAGCTTTGAATTGATTCATAATCCGAGCACTCTTTCGAACTAGATGTGCAGGTTCTTTAACTGGGCTTTCTGTCACATCATTTTCCTTTTCCTTGCTTTTTACGGTGGCTATTTTTGTTCTAGCACGTGTCATGTGTTGGTCCATATCATCACTACTGCTCCCAATCGTTGGTTGAGATGGAACTAGTGCTGGGTTCTTTTTGGATGGTTGTTTCGCAGCTGTACCCGCTGTCTTCTTCTTCTTTGGAGCACTCTTCTTTGACTGTGCCCTTGATTCTTGAGTTGACCCACCTTGAGAGAGATGTACCTCAGAAGTTCTCTCAAGCTACAAGAACATAGTGATATTGTCAACCAAATGAATTGAAGTACAACAAATTAAATGCAAGAGGCCTATAAATCTTACATTCAAAATAGTCATTTCAGTACGTTCATCTGTGTAAATCCCATAACCATATTGCCTTAATCTTTTTCCAAGAGCCCATCTTGTTCGCTGTGGTGCATTATTTTCAGCAACAATAATTCTTGTAGCAACCTCTGCAACTTGTGCAGTTGCTCGTCTTCTCACTTGAGAAACACATAACAAATGTAAATTTTAGCCCATAAAAGACCAAACACAGCGATGTACAACTTACAGGATATTTTTTTCTTGTTTGCTCAACAGTGGACTCAATTGTTGTTGTTATTGTCCTGCCCATTCCAGTCCCTATCCCTACACTTAAGCCTACAACAGGGCCTTTTTCTGGCCCTTTAATAGGCCTTACAACAATGTACTATATTAGGATTATGACCAACAGCACTATCGAATAAGAACTATAAAGTTACTAAGACAAAGAGGATACTTACCTTACAGCATGGCTTTCTGTTTGCCCTTTAGTAGGCATTATAGTAGGGCCTTCTGTCCTCCCTTCAATAGGCCCAACAAGAAACTCTTCAATAGGTCCTGTCCCTGGCACTGAATCATCCATTACATCTTACTGTTGATGCTGCTTTTTCAGCTCACAACCTTTCTTATTGTGCCCTTCCTTGCGGCAATAGGAGCATTTCATCTTTGATCTAGTCCTACTCATCCTTTGACTTGATGCATCTTCCTACTGCATTCTTCGTATCTTTTTTGGCCTTCATATTTGCTTCTTCAGCGGTAAAGGTAGAGGGCTTTCATGATTTGTTGGTTTCCAAAATTTGCTGCTTCTGATAGGCTGCATCATGAATTGATCTGAAGCAAGATATGAGCTTTTTTTGTACCAATCATGTAGGTAATGATCTAGGTTTTCTCGCTTTATCTGAATAGCACAAATGGCATGGGCACAGGGAATTCCATTCAGTTGCCAAGCTCGGCATGAATATTTTCTTCTATCCAGGTTGACAACATACTTATTCTGATTTTGAATAATCTTATATCAATTATCTCCATTCCAAACTGGATGGCAGAACCTACTAGCAGCAATATTTGCATCCAATCTCTTCACAATCCTAGGGCCACAGTCTCTACTCCATTTTGTAGCCTCATCTCTTTGCCTATCAATCTAGTCATAACCATAACTCGAATATCATCAAGCATGCTGATGATTGGTTTGCACCTAGCCTCTAAAATTCTACCATTGAAAGCTTCACTGAGGTTGTTATCAATGATATTGCATTTGAACTCTTCGCTGAAGAAGGCCCGACACCAGTGCTTAGCTTCGTCTAGAAGAGTGCATCAAAACCTTCTTTTGTCAGCTGCAACAATCCTTGTTTGGCTAATCTAAAATCATCCATATTCGTACTCTTTGCTATCTACCAGAACTACTTCTACAGCTTATCTCCTTTGAAGTTCCTTGACCAGTTTGCATATATGTGTCTCCGCATATTCTATGCTCAGCATGTGGCATCAATTCAACCAATGCAGGAATAAGTCCCTACAAAAATTCAAACCAATAAATACAAGTCAAGAAAAATATGCATGTGACTAATATTAAAAGGGAGTGAATTAATTGACAATGAAATTACCTTCTGTTGGTCGCTCATGAATGTCCATCCTCCCCATCGGTTATCTCAAGGTCAGCCATTAAATTTTTTAGGAACCAGGACCAAATATCCTTGTTCTCTATCTTTACCACCGCCCAAGCTATCAGGAACATTTGATTATTGACATCTCTCCCCACAGTAGCCAACAACTCCACCTTGCATAAACCCTTTAGAAAGCATCCATCCAATCATATAACTCTTCTACAACCAACCAAGAAGCCCCGTTTGCATGTATCAAAACAGACATAAAATCTATCAAATCTAGGCCCAAGATCAGGGAGTGGCCTCTCCACAACCTTTACATATACCCTACTAGATGGGTTTTGAAACATACATTCACCAGCATAATCTCATACCTACGCATATTCTTCCTTATACCCACCCATCAATATCTTCATCACCATCATCTTCGCTCTCTTACATTGATTCCTCAACACATTAACCCCCAATTGCTCCTTCACTAACTGTTGAAATTGAGGACTCTTGATCTCGGGCATTGCTTTGATAGTATTGAAAAAAATACTTTGATAACCACACACTTGTTACCCTTCTATTGTTAAAGATAATTGGACAAGTATGCTCCTCCTAAAAGAACCTAATCTGGAATGACCCATTCTTACTAAGCGCAGCATAGAGCTTCCACGAACAATTAGGTTGTGAGTACTTAGCTCTCACAAACTCCTTCGTGTTTCTAATGAATTTAACGCTCCTCTGTTCACCAATTGAGTTCTTCACAATAGCTTCATTGAACCGTTTGGCATCATCAAATCTCATGCCCACCGACAAAACAAGTTTATCAACAGTCGGATCATAACAAGGGTACTTACTTTTTCTTCGAGGAGCAGATTCTTCATCATCGTTGTCAAGCTCATTTTCCGAACCAGCAACTTCATCGCCACAACTTTCTTCATCTTCACTTCTATTACCCTCAACTGGATCTCCATCCCTAGTTACTGGCTCGGGCCTTTTTGCTGAAACTGCAAGTTTTTTTCTCAGAAATTCCCTTTGCTTTTATCTTGACTGTGCGAGTTCATCATCATCTTCGTCACTTGGGAAATTTACTAAAGCCGAACATTCATCTTCCGATTCACTAGATAAAGCAATTTCCCATTCTAATTCAATGAAGTCTTCATCACCCACATCTTCACCCAAATCTTCACCCAAGATTTCAGGATATCTCCCTCTTTGTTCATCTTTATCAATATGACTTATCTCCATCTCATTTTGCCCTCCATCTAACCTAAACTCATCCCCAACCTAATTACTCGCTTGAACAAGATCCCTTACTTCTCCTCTTTCAGTGGTGGTCTGCTCATCCCCATCCTCATCCTCATCCCCATCCTCATCCTCATCCTTACTATAATACTCAACATATACCTTAACTTCTTCACTGTGAAGATAATGGTAAATGATATCCTTAATACTATTATCGTCATTAAAAAAATCTCAATCCATCATTCAATTCTTTCCCAAGAACACAGTAATGTAGTTTTTGCACTTTGTATCATAAAAAATATACCAAATCCCTTATAAAATCAATATATGATGGCTTCCAAACATTGACATAAATAGTACCTTCATTTCCACCACTATATTCCCAATCTTCAGTGCCAATAACAAACTCTCCACCATAGCAAACAATGACGCCTACCTAATTTGTGTCCATGTCGATGCTGCACCCAATGAAAAAAAAAAAGAAAAAGAGTCATTGTCGTTTTGTTGGAAACACATGATAGAATCGGCAACTTCACATGCAGGTCCTTGTCGTTTTGTTGTCAAGGAACAAATGCGACTAAAATCTCCCCAATTCGATGCATTTACATAAACAAAAGAAACCGAATTAAATAAACAAAGTGAGGTCCCCACCACCCATTTTTCAATTTAATCACATTCACATTCGGTCCCCCACAAAAGTAGTCCAATTAATTAAACAAACAAATTCGGTCCCACCACTGTTTCCATCCGAGTCAAGCCCCTCCGCACCCTGTTTTTCTATTCGGTCCCCACAACAGAAAGCAAACAAACGATGGAAGAATCAATTTTTCTATTCCGTCCCCATAAAAGTGACATCTCCATCACTTTTCCCACTACTTTCCCCCTAAGCCGAGCCCTCAATTTGCCCTCCATGCCTTAACTTGCCCGTCATTTTTCGCAAAATTGATCCACGTAGAGAACATGACAAACCTGAACGATCATGAACGACGGCGCAACTACAGCAATGGCCAAGCGACGGCAGGCAAGTGACGGCGGGTGAGCAAATGGCGATGGGTGAACGACGGTGGGTGAACAACGGTGGGTGAGCAAGCTATGGCCGGCATCAAGGAGAACTGTATACAAACCCTATTTTACTCCCTCTTCAACAACATCGTTTTTTGCTATGGAGCAAGGCGGCGTCGTTTCTTACATGAATCCACGGTGGATGGCATGAAACGACGTCGTTTCTTACGAAGAAAGGAAAACGGCGTCGTTTTATGCTATCCACCGTAGACAATCTTAAGCTACATCGATTTTTTTTTAAATATAAAGGCCACGTAATTATTTTGGCCGGAATTTCTCACCGGTAGTACCAAAGTGATCGTTTTTCCTCCGATTTGGCACTTAAGTAATCCAACGGAAACTTTTGGCACCAAAGTGAGCGCCGTACACAATTTATGGCACCATAAGTGTACTTCTCCCCAAATATATAAGAACCCGCGGGAATTGGTGCCTTTCAGGGAGCAGCTAGTACAATCTTGGGATCTGATGTGGGCTTTTTCTAAGCCCGCGGAGAGAAGTGGCACGCCGATGGACGAGACGCATGAGAAGAGATAAAGATCTTTCGCTCTTCAGCTGCAAATTTGACAGAGGACAAATATCGATTTCCATGAACGGTGGACCAAAAGCAACCTTTTCGCACTGCACAGAAGCATTGCGATTGAATTGAACCTAACAAAAATTTCCATTGCTCGGCACAGACGGTGGACTCTGCACAGAGTCCTAAACAGGCTCAAGAACAGCTCAAGTTGCAGACTTACAATGCAGGAGAATGTTCTCAGCTTGTTTTGGTTAATGCGAATTCTGGGGATTAGCCAACTCGCTGGGAGACACAGAAAGTTTACAAAAACCAAACAAATCACCCAGGTGCTTCTACTGTCTCGGGTTGGCAGATGCGATCATAAAAGGATAGATCTCGGCCGTTCGTTATCTATGAGCAAAGATTTTTTAAATCGGAATCTCATTGATGCTGCATTCTAACCAAGCAATGATTTCTCGTAAAGATGCCATAGCGCAAGATAAATTTCTTTTTATTGGATTTCAAATGAGCAAGATATCTACCTCTAAAAACACTTGTTTAGTTACGGGTGTTATTGAATATTATGAGCTTTCGTCAAAGTATGATCGGTCCTCAGCAAACCAAGCAGGGGTCAAGGTTGAACAGCATGACTAGAGAACCTTATCACAGCAAGCATATTATTTAGAAAACATCGAATTATTTTATTTTGATAAAAAAAATTTAGACTATAATAAGCCTAATCGGATGGATTGAAATAGGAAAAAAATGAAAAACCATTAGATACCCTCGATCTACTTTAGCCCACACGTCACATGAGCAAATTCATATGAGACCCACATGATCTTACGGCTTATTGGAAATGAATTATTGTAGATTGAAAGTATCCAAAAAGCATGAAATAAAATAATTTGTCCAAATATGCCCGGTTTGTACATTTGACACCTAAGGATCTAGGTCACGACTATTGAGGACAACTGAATTATTTTTCAAAGGTGCGATTGAGTTTGATATCGAAAAGTACAACTTTGGACTTCAATGGACTTATCGACTTTTTTAATTTGTAATCGTCTAGTAAAAACAAAATTGTAAGCACGGTGATTATGCTCTGGTATTTACTTGACTGATGGTTTGGAACTTCGATTTCAAGTTCGAGTTCAAATCTTACCATCATTGTGACAGCCCAAGCGACGGTGCGCGGGAGGAGGGATGGCGGTGCATCCATGCCTCGGTCCTCAAATGTGTGCAGGAAAGGAGAAGGGGTCCCTCTCTAATCCCACATCGCTTAGGGGGGAGTCCTGAGTTAGTTTATAAAGACTTGGTCCCTTTAATCTATGTAACGCGTTTCACATATGCTTTTGCTGTGCTAAAAATAAAGTCATGAGGGAAGACGAGCCAGTGGGCCGTGCCTCCAAAGCAGACAATATTATGACTTGGGAGAGAGAAGGCCCAAGGGATGGTCCTCTGCCCTTGCATAACGCGTTTTAAAGCCATGAGGACTCAGTGTCCAAAGCAGACAGTATGCTCCCTCTCTAGTCCCACGTCACTTAGGGGGCCCTCTAATCTGTGAAGCAGACAATATGCTCCCTCTCTAGTCCCACGTCGCTTAGGGGGGCCCTCTAATCTGTATAACGCGTTTCACATGCACTTCCGCTACGTTGAAAACAAAGCCATAAGGGAGGATGGGCCGGTGGACCATGCCTCCAAAGCGGACAATATTATGGCTTGGGAGAGAGAAAGCCCGAGGGATGGCCCTCTGCCCCTGCATAACACGTTTTAAAGCTGTGAGAAATATAGTGTCCAAAGTGGACAATATTACACAATGGGGCTCAGGTCGTTACAATCATAATTTCAAAAAAAAAAATGAATTGACCTCAAATAAGAACGATGGAGTTGAGGTAAGCCGACGTCGGGCATATTTCAATAAATCCGAGTTCGAGCTTGACATGACTTAGCAAAACTATATTGACTAGAGTGAAAAATAAAGCTGAGCACCGAGTAAGCACCGAGAATTACATCTTCTCGAGGCCGCCAATGGCCACAATTGGACATGTCATCGCCGAAGTCCTAAAAGAACTAAATCCTAAATACAAAAGGCCAAGTCTTCACCAACCCTAGCCCTTATTCCCAACCTTTTTGTTGGAATATAATATGCGGAAACGACAAGATCTTGCAATTTACGTCAATGCGAAATCACCAGAGAAATAAATGAGAAAAAATAAAAGCACTAGAAATTTATGTAGTTCGGTCCAAGTATCGGTACCTACATCCACGGGAAGAACCAGCAGCAAATAATTCACTATAATCGAAGTATCAGAGTTTACAATCGCTCAATCGCTCAAGTGTTTCCCACACCTAGATTTAACCCAAAATCCAAAGTGTTTATAAATAAACAACTCACTTGGGAATAAACTCACGGCACAAAATTATCGCGCAACAAAACTCTCTATGTACGGCTTCGCGAGACATCAAGATCTTGCGGATCTTCTTCAAGCGGTGTGGACGTCTTCTCACGTACGTAGGGCTTCGGCAGACGTTGAGCGGCTCCTCTTTTATATTCTCTTAGGGTTTCAGCAGCCACTCTTCCACGTGGGTTTCTTTTCCCTTTTATATGCGTGTGCCCAAAGAGGAAACCTTTATTTTATCTTTATTTCCTCTTTTGTAAATCTTCAAGAGTCTAGCGAAACTTTTCTGTTACTTGGGAAATCTTTATCAATAAATTCGGTTTAACAAATCGTTATCCGAATTCAAACTCAAGACATTAATTTAACACTTTTCAAATGATCACATTCATGATAAAGTCCAAAACCCAAAACGCCAAACGGATAATCCGTCTTTATAAAATCATCTACTTGAATCTGCTGTATCAGAAAAGACTTATCTAGGCACGCCCGGAGAGAGGGAGACTAACCTTCCATTGGCGCTCGCTCGAATTCAAGCTCTTTCCTTCTGTTTGGTTCTCCCGGAAAATTTCAGGATTGTTGAGGAGTGGGAGAATATAGTAAAGGACCAAGCTTGCGAGGAAAGCCGAATCGTAACTTGCTTGGGGTCTGTGTGCTGTGGAGTTGGTGGCAGCGGTGGGAGATGAGCAAGAAGTCGGTGATCATCGTGCGTGCCATTGTGGTGGCCGGTGTGGTGGTGGTGAGAGCAGCAGCAGGAGGAGGAGGAGGAGGAGGAGGAGAGGAGTGGAGGAGGGTGGTTGGAGTCGACCTATGCGACATAGTCGCCACGTGAGGTGCTCGTCTTGCTCCTGCCAGGATATTCAGCATCCTGAAGAAGCTAGGAAGAGATACCCTTAGGGACGGGGAGAAGCAGAGATTAGTTACAGCTTTGGATGGAGGTCTGTTCGAGCACTACACCAAATTCCGGATCTACGTGGAGGCCACTCTCAATTAGTTGCGGGGACCTGAAGTTGCTGAGAATACGGTGATTGTGCTTTGGAATGACAGCTCAGGCATCGGAGCTGCCCTTCTTGTGGCCTCTCATTCACAATACCTCGAGATAGTGTGACCCTGAAGTATCTCGGTTTGACGAGAGTTTGCCAGTTTTTCAAATTTCGTATAATTTCCCACCCCTTTCTCGGGATATCTTTTGGGTCTCTTTGTATCATACTTCAAGGCGGGGTACTTGTAAGTAGTCTAGAGGAGCAACGAATCCAATAACTTTACCCTAGATGGCTCAAGTATCCGAGGAAGAACAGACGCAAATGTATTAAGTTCATTTCTCTAGCAATATGAATAAATGAGGGATCAGTCTCCCATAAGGACTGTTTTTTTTTTTTTAACAGACTCCCATAAGGACTCTTTACAAAGCTCCTTTTTAGCCCTTTATTGCTGCCAATAAAACGGGCTACTACTATAGCGGGAACTTCTCAGGGGTTTTTAATTTATGGATGTTTTCATCAGAAATCATCAATGATAGATGGTTCAGGGAAAAATTATCTTGCACTTCAGAGGCAATAATGGTGCATCGGCAAGTCATTACTGTGAATCACCTGCGTTTCGGTTTATTGAAGAAAATCCTTGAAAGTCCCTTGAACTGCTAATCATTTTGAAGTGACCGATTGCGTCGTTACAGGTGTGCGATTTTGCCTTATCCATGTCCAATGTGGACCAAAGTTGTTGTAAACAGTGTTGCGGATGCGTGAGATGATGCTTACTGCTCTCAACACTCAATGCCATAAATTTAAAAAAAAAAAAAAAAAAAAAAGGTCTTATTTCTTGGTTCCTTCTGTGTTAGCATCATTTGATACCAATTCTAGAAGAGCTTTGCTAGCACAACAATCTTTAAGTTATTGTGAGAATAACAGCTTATTATGAGTCACAAATTTTTAAAAAAATGGACTCCACAATGTTTTATACATTTTTGTTATTTGATTTTTTGTGATTCAAAATGAATTGTTATTTTCACAGTAGATTAAAGATTGTTACCCAAATATTTTTCATTCTAGAAAGTATTTGAGTGAAGGAGTTTTCTTGGAAGCAATCAATGGATTTGCCATTTTCACCGAGATACAAATGTGGCAAAAGATTAGACATTCAATAGTTATATTAACCGACATTCCTAGGCAGCATCTCTCATTGCAGACATGACTATTTTCTTTGTAGTCTAAGTAACGGAGTGCGTACTCTTCATCTTTGATTTTTTTCTTCAATAAATACAGGTTTGTTCTGTTAGGAAATCCCTTATGATATTTTGAAGATGACAAAATAAATCAAATGCTACTAACATGTTTAATGGTTAAGTAATAGACCATGCAGATGATAGAACATGTAAAGGATATTGTCAAAGTGCGAATACGACCAGAAGACTGAACGTAACATATGTCCAAAGTATATTCTGAAGATTTATAGACTTCTGTGTCAAAGTCTGAAGACTGCTAGACTTTAGTGTCAAAGTCTGTTCTACATCAGAAGTCTGTCAACTCTGACTAATTCTAGACTGAACGTGAATGATGAACCAGAAGACAGATTCTATGCGGAAGCTAAACCAGAAGACAGACTCTATGCTGAAGCTGAACTGGGTACAGACCTTAAAGTTAAATCTGTTCAGAAGCAGATATGTTCAGACCCAGATTGTAAAGTCTACATACTCATATTGTAAAGTCTATTGCTCTCAAACTTTACATCCAGATTTGATGAATCGTAACTCAAGCCCAATCATATAACAGCTAGTGATCTGGTTTGGATTCCACATCAAGATTGATTTGATTGATTCAATCTAATTGATTGATAATTGGATGTTGAATACAAGATTTTTCTATACGAAGAAGCTTTACTTATGGAAACCAAGATTTCATTTATATGGGCGATCGGAATCAATTTGGGATTCTACCTTTGTCACTCAACGGCTACCAAATCTTCTAGATACGAGCTGTCCAATGGGTATATTGGAAGACGATTCTCCGGGATGCTGTCCAACGGGTAGTTTGGAAGTGGAGTATTTAAGGAGATCATGGACCGATGAGCAAGTAAGAGACAGAGCGTAGAATTTATAATTCCAAAATCTGAGCGACTTTCGATCATATACTTGTCTTTGGAGAGCTTAAACGTTTGTAATCGTGAGAGAAATACCAAAACAGTGACTTAGTGAGATAGTGTGATCTACTACTAAGTGTTTGCACTCGAAGTTGTAATCTCTTGTTGATTGCATAGTGGAATCCAGCCAAGAAAGCTGTTAGCGTGGGAGAGTGGACGTAGGCTTGGATTAAGCCGAACCACTATAAATCTTGTGTTCTTATTCTCTTCCCTAACTCCTTTATTTTGTTCATACTAGCACTCTCAATTGGTATCAGAGCTAAGTGCTCGGTTTATAAAAGTGTTTTTACTTTTGAGTTAAAGATTCTTTATGGCTAGTATGTTGGCACCAGGACTTATGGAATGGCAAAGCAACACAAGGCCACCATATTTCGATGGAAGAAAATACAAGCAGAATGGCCAGAAAAGAACAATGAAAGAAGATGATGTGCAAAGAAATATATGCTTGACGGCACATTCAGAATCTGAGTCTGACTTAAACATAGACTCAGAATCAAAGTCTGATTCAGAACCAGACTCAGAATCCGATGAGAAAATCAAGGAAATAAAGGAAAAGAAGAAGTTGGTAAGGAATGTTTTTGGGCACATAATTCTCATTATGCTTGATATTTGATATATCCTTGGTTGATTGAGATTTTATAATGATCATATTTTGCTTTATGGAAGAAAGAATCGTATGATTTGTTTTTGTGATTTGTGAGTTGAGATTTGATTTAGTACGTGTGATTATTTGAGATAATTCATATTATTTTATCTAATTTTATATTCTCAGATATAATCATATTTTGCAAAGAAAATCTGTTTTACGTGATGATGCAAGATATTCTTAGATATTCAAAGATTTCATTCTCCTTGATTTTATTGTGCTTTGACTAAGTGAGAATTTATTTTTATTTTTAAATATCATTGTGCATAATATTCTTTCTTTGAATACTCTGTTATGATGAATTAAGAAAGAATATTTGATTATGGAGATTTTCTATTTTACTCTAACGTCAAGGAAGGATCCAAATTAATGGATACCAAAAAGGGAAATGAGTTGATTGCAAGAAATTCTTTAAGGGAAGGATGATTGCGAATCTACGCAGATTTTTGTGCAATCAGAAAATATTTCCTACGACAATTGCAACAATTGTTTCTATTCGCAAATATTGTCATGATCACAGGGGAGAAATCAAATCCAAAAGAAAATGAAAAGAATCGTGATCACCTCAAAAAGGCAACAAATTGAGGGGGAGCTTTGATCAATTTTGGAAAAATCTTTTTGAATTGATCGTGATCTTATTATGGATGGAATGAAAGGTAAATGTGTCAGAATTTATTCAAAAAAAAATCCGGTTAGTGCATCTTTTATTACCTTTTGTCATTAACAAATCTCTTATTGATATTATCATTTTATTATGACAAAAAGTGTATGTGAATTTCATGATGCATCTGTGATTTTTATTGGATATTTGCTGATATAATCGAAGTGAGCTATATTGCATATTTTTAATATTCGATAAAAGCTGATTTTTGGAAATTGTGATTCATGCAAAATATTTGTTATCATTCTCTACGTGAATCCATTATTATCGCTTTTTGATTATGACAAAAAGGGGGAGAAGATATGAATATGCATATGTGCTAATTGGTTGATATTATCTAATGGCATAATATTGAGCTGCGATTATTTTTCTGTATATTGTTATGCTCAATCTATTTGTTATCTTCTGATATCCTTTGATTTAAAAGTATGTTTACAAATCTGCATATTCAGAGATTGTTTTGTTATCATCAAAAAGGGGGAGATTGTTAGGGAAATCCCTTATGATGTTTTGAATATGACAAAATAAATCAAATGCTACTAACATAGTTAATGGTTAAGTAATAGATCATACAGATGATAGAACATGTAAAGGATATTGTCAAAGTGCGAATACGACCAGAAGACTGAACGTAACATATGTCCAAAGTATATTCTGAAGATTTATAGACTTCTGTGTCAAAGTCTGAAGACTGCCAGACTCAAGACTCAAAGTCTGAAGACTGTCAAACTTTAGTGTCAAAGTCTGTTCTACATCAGAAGTCTGTCAACTCTAACTAATTCTAGACTGAACGTGAATGATGAACCAGAAGACAGATTCTATGCGAAAGCTGAACCAGAAGACAGACTCTATGCTGAAGCTGAACTGGGTACAGACCTTAAAGTTAAATCTGTTTAAAAGCAGGATATGTTCAGACCCAGATTGTAAAGTCTACAGACTCAGATTGTAAAGTCTATTGCTCTCAGACTTAAACTTTACATCCAGATTCGATGAATCGTAACTCAAGCCCAATCATACAACGGCTAATGATCTGGTTTGGATTCCACATCAAGATTGATTGATTCAATCTAATTGATTGACAATTGGATGTTGAAGACAAGATTTTTCTATACGAAGAAGCTTTACTTATGGAAACCAAGATTTCGTTTGTATGGGCGATCGGAATCAATTTGGGATTCTACCTTTGTCACTCAACGGCTACCAAATCTTCTAGATACAGAGCTGTCCAATGGGTATATTGGAAGACGATTCTCCAGGATGCTGTCCAACGGGTAGTTTGGAAGTGGAGGAGTATTTAAGGAGATCATGGACCGATGAGCAAGTAAGAGACAGAGCGTAGAATTTATAATTCCAAAGTCTGAGCGACTTTCGATCATATACTTGTCTTTGGAGAGCTTAAACGTTTGTAATCGTGAGAGAAATACCAAAAGAGTGACTTAGTGAGATAGTGTGATCTACTACTAAGTGTTTGCACTCGAAGTTGTAATCTCTTGTTGATTGCATAGTGGAATCCAGCCAAGAAGGTTGTTAGCGTGGGAAAGTGGACGTAGGCTTGGATTAAGCCGAACCACTATAAATCTTGTGTTCTTATTCTCTTCCCTAACTCATTTATTTTATTCATACTAGCACTCTCATGTTCAACACCTTCTGGGCAAAGTGCACAAAATTGTTCTCTATCTAGCTCAAATTTACATAGCCATCTCTCATATATTCTATATCTATAGCATACATTCAGAAACTAATCTTAGGTATGGGTCACTACTACATGGTTAGACAAAACATATGACGCTTGTCTTCATGTAGGATACGTTGAGGAAGTTTCACATAAGCTGGGAGTATGTATTGCTCCACAGGGGCAAAACGAAGTCATTAATCAAAGTAGACTATGTTCTGCTTATGCTTTTCTTCCCCCAATTTTATTTTCTTGGGTGCATAATGTTTAGACTTATGAAATAGGTGGATAGGGTTGGTTTGGATGGGTTAAAAATGAGTGTGACTAAAAATGACACGTATTTTACATTATAAAATTTTAGCGATATATACCGAATTTAACTTGGACCTGATTCATGCCCCATCCAATCCAAATTCTAATTGTTAGTAACTTAACCCCTTAAATATGGAGAATCACATACCTAAAAGAGATAAGTACACCGAAAGTCTTAAAATTTGTTATGAGAATTTTTACCTGCCAAATGAACTACTTTTTTTGGAAAGCAATGACACTAGTTTCATCCCAAAAGAAAAAAAAAACAAGAAAAAGAAAAAGAAGGCAATAAATAATCTTAAATGAAGAGTGGACCTCCTATTTGTGCTTAGTCTTTGTTGTGTGGCAGATTTGTAATTGAAAATTTTTAAGTTCCAAAAACATGTGGAAGTGAGATTCAAGTTTATTAACCACTTTGGGTTTGCCCCGTGGCCACCCTTCTAATATGGAAAATGGGAGGTGGGAGGTTCGAATCTTCACCTTCTTAGGGAGAGTTGGGGTGGGGATGATGTAGTTTTAGAAGTGAACTTCGACTCCCACGCCCCGTAAGGAGGCGGGGCAAAAGTCGAGAGTGAAAGTTAGAGTGGGAATAGAGAATGACCGACAAAAAAAAAAAAAAAAAAAGATTCAAGCTAATTGAGAGGGGTAAGACATAAGAGTAACTTTATGTTTTAGTAAAACTAAAACCAAGCAAAAAGAAGAAAAATAAGGTAAGAAATAATCTTGAATCAAAAGTAGGACTTTGTAAGGGATAATGTGGTCAATTTAAGATGGTAGTGGGTGCTATAGTTTTTAAAAAAAAAAAAAAAAGGTACCACAAAAAACTCCAAACTGACATACTTACGACAAATTTATCATTTGCTAGTCTTCGTTGAATTTTATTATCAAATTTCTAAGTTGGATGACATGTGATAATTAATGGATATATCAATTTAGGGTTTTACCATCCATTTATTACATATATACCGGTTTGTAATTTTATGCGATATTAATCTAATTGAACATAAATTAATTGATAGTAAATTTGTCATAAATATATCAATTTGAACTTTTTAGTGGTATAAAAATTAATTTCGGGTAAAATTGTCGAAGGTCTACCAGTTTGAGATTTTTGGTAATCAAAAAATTAATTTGGAATAAATATATTACAGGTGTACTAGTTTGAAATTTTTCGCAATATTGTGCGAACGTTAGATTATGTAACTCACACTCAGTGAGCTCTGGCACATGTGAGATGCAACGATGTTAGCATGTTTACTATCACAATTGGTAGAGCTCAAACGAGCTTAATCATTTTATTTACCATCGAGCTACTCTTTCAATGATCAAGCCGTCTATATCCGTTTGTTGTTTTCTTTACTTTCATGTCGTGTCGAGGTGTGTTCGTAACATAAATGGTTAATCAATTTCCCAGCCCTGATATCATGAGTGGTATTGTAAATTGGTCGCCTTCGCCGAGTTGATGGACTTACGTCTAATCGGAGAAACTAAAAAATAAGAAGTCTAGATTTGTCCTCTTACCCAGATTTAAGTAGGAAAATCAAGAAATCAACGTTGATTAATCTTTGTCCTGTCGGGCACCATCATATCTCTCCCCTTAGGCCGGAAGAAAAACGTTTGTATCTCTCCAAGGAACTTATTCATCTAAGAAAAATTGTCCAAAAAATCTTAAACCTATTACACTTTTACCAATTCGGTCGTAAACTTTTCAATTTTCCCTATCCAGTCCTAAACATTTTCATATTTTGTCAATTAAGTCAATCCGGCTAATTTTGATTGTAATTCACTAACGTGGACGTCAATCGTGTGGACGACAACCATCTTACATGACACGATCCACACTAACATGAATATATTTTAATAGTATTTTGAATTTCTAATGTATTTTTTTCTTTTTTTCCTTTTCTTTGTTTTTTTTTTTTTTCTATTTTGGAGTTAGGGCTAAGAAAGGTGGCTGGTCAACTCTCACTAGCTGCAAACGAGGCCTAGCCAATCCTCACCTCACCAACTCTAGGCGAGGGCCACAATGCCCTTGCATGTGACTCAAGCGAGGGTCGGCCAACAACCATCACTGACCCTAGCTCCAAAAATCGCAAAAAAAACAAAAACAAAACAAAACAAAGAAAAGGAAAAAAATCATAAAAATTTCAAAATATTGTTTAAAAATATCCATATTAGTGCCGCCCATTAACGCTAACAATTTTCAGCCAAAATTATCTAAATGGATTCAACTGTGAATTGAGAAAATTAAAATGTTTTAAAACTGAATTGGTAAAAGCATGATAAATTTAGGACTTTTTGGATAATTTTCCCGTTTAACATGTGGTTGTATTGACATCTCTATTCTTTGAAAGAAGAGAGATCAAGATCTTGAGTATTCGAACAACTTACACTTGGATGGATTCAATGGTTGAAATTGCTTATCTCGATTTGTATTTGTCTTGGATTCAATGGGCGAATAGCACATGAACCCTATCTTACTCGAGTACATTAATATCATCCTAGTTTCAGAACTACATGACGGCAATTTCACTATATTGATTCAAAGAGATCAACGAGCAAGCCAATGATTGAGAATTTACGTCACGAGAAGTACAATGATTGAGAATTTACGTCACGAGAAGTATGAAGTCTCAAGTTTGATATTCCGACCTCATGTACTCTACTTCAAGCAAGGCCACTAAGGAAAATGCCCTCGGCGAGAATCTCTTTGGCCCCTTTAGGGTGCGTTTGTTTGTGTTTCTATTCTTTTATTGTTCCGAAAACGAAATAGAAAAAATTATTTCTATTTTGGGGAATAACTTTTGACTAGAAAAACATGTTTGGTAAACTTGTTCCTAGAATAGAAAAAGAACATAAACATATTTGGTAAATTTGTGTTCCTTTTTTGTTTCTTTTAATTTTTTAATATTTTTATTTTATTTTTCATTTTTTTCGTTTTTCTTTTTTCTTCCTTGTGATCGGTCACCGGCCTTGGCTATGGCCGACGACCGGCCGATGAGGGCCAGCGACCTCGCCCGCCACGGCGAGGCTCGTCGACCCCGGTGAGGTCGAGCCTTGCGTGGTTGGGCGAGGCTTAGCCTCACCTTGGCTAGGCGAGCTTGGCAACGCCGGATCTAGGCGAACCCGAGCTGGCCCAACCACGGCATTGCAAAGGAGAGGCCAAGCCTCGCGCCGGCCGGCAACGCTTGGCCTCGTTGGGGGCCGACGAGCCTCGCCGTGGTTGGGCGAGGCTGCTGGACCTCATCGACCGGTCGCCGGCCATGGTCTAGGGCCGGCGACCGGCCACAAGGAAGAAAAAGAAAAAGAAAGAAAAGAGAGGAGAGAGAAAATTTGTTCTTAAAAATTGTTCTAAAAACAAGAAACAAGTTTTTTTTTTTATTTATTTCTTGTTTACTGTTCTTTTTTTGTTCCCAAGAACAAAAAAAAAAAAAATTTGAAATAAAAACACAACCAAACGCGTTTACGTTCTTTTTTTCGTTCCCGAAAAAAAAATAGAATTTTTGTTCAAAAACAAAAACGAGGAACACAAACAAACGCTACCTTAAATGTCTGAAAAGGGGCAATGACGTTTAAAATGTTTGACCGTCAATTTTCCATCGGGGCCTTTTACTAGTAAGTGGTAGGGGGTGGAAAGGCCGAATAAACCAGCAAAGGAAAATCCTAAAGATTATGAGCCAGTGTAACCTGAAGGCGGGCCTGGCCCATTAATCCATCATTCGAAAGCCCTATTGATGAGGAGTTGTACCATTTTCTTCTAGTCGAGCGTATTGATCACTCGCGGTGGCCTGTTCTTATCAAGTTCCATTTCATGTCCCGGCCTAGTGTTTCACTATCTAGGCCCTCCTCGGCATCCGTATTTATGCACATTTCAGATGAGTTTTTAGAGATCAAAAGAGGACAAGTTCATAATTTGTTATCTGATGTGTAGAAGTAATACGATATTTTCTTTTCTCTAAGGAAAGAAGAAATTCTTGAATCAATTAAATTTAGTTAGTAGATGACGAGGCTTAACTATATTTTACTTAGTTGATGCTATGATAAGATATTGATCACTCAGCACATGCTCACCAGTAACAAAATGATTAAATCTACTCGATAATGATCATCTCAAATTCTCCATATGAGTGTCCAAAATTTGCAGTTTTCTTCTATACTTTGATCCATTCGAATTCATGTCACTTCTCTCGCTGGCTGTCTTTGGTGTCATTTTCCCACGTATAATCAAATCGGAGTTCGACAAGAAAACAATCTGAAATATAAAGAGTTCATCCTGTCAACCCAAAAGACTAGATTAAGATTTAGAATTTATATGGGCTTTTCTAAAGCTCATTGAGAGGAGTGGGACATCGACTGATGAGAACCGAATCCCGAACACAAAATGCCAAAGCTTCCTGAACCTTGGATCCTTCATTCACACCTTTACTCTTGCTTACACCTTCTTCATATAACTACATTCATAATAACATCCAAAACCTAAGATGGACAATTTGACTTTATAAAGTCATCTACTTGCATTAGCAAAATCAGAAAATATATTTACAAAAGTTGGAGTCCAAATCCATTCACAAAGCTTCTGCAGCTGTTCTCAGCGCCAACAGTCAGTAAGTGTTGCACTCAAGAACATGAAAATCGCTGCGTGGCATATCCTCGTACTTAGAATTTCCGAGGAGCGGGGCAGCATCTAACTTGTGTTGGAACTTCTTTTCAACGTCATAATGCGGATCGCTACATTTGAGCAGCATTTGCACTACCTCCTTCATTGTAGGCCTCGTGGAAGGCAGCCTGGCAGTGCAAAAGATTCCCAGCTTAAAGACATTACTTATCTCATGTAGGTACGAGTTGTCCCTGATCTCCTCGTCTATCACATCAGATATCGGTTTGCCATGATTAAAGTGAAACCATGCCCAATCAGCGAGCCCCATGTCTTCGTTCCCCTCGCAAGGCTCCCTTCCGGTGGTCAGTTCCAAGAGAACGACCCCGAAGCTATAAACATCGATCTTCTCATTAACTCTTTTCGTATGATTATACTCTGTCGTTCAACAACAAAAAAAAAAAAAAAAACGCAAGACAAAACTAAATATTATTGCTGATAGGATATGAGGAACGCGGACTTGCATAGCTGAAATGAACTCATGTCGAGAGAATAGACAAACCTGGGGCCAGGTAGCCGAAAGTACCGTCAACACTAGACACAGTTGTAACTACTCTGTGCAACATCCTTGCAAGGCCGAAGTCAGCAATTTTTGCGTTGAACGTTGAGTCTAAGAGAATGTTGCTCGATTTCACGTCTCGGTGGATGATGGGCCGTGAATAATAATCATGATGCATATAGCAAAGTCCTTTAGCTGCTCCGAGCGCAATCTGCAACCTTCTGGGCCAGTCCAAGATCATATTGTTGGCGACACCCGAGATGGGCGACAATCTTTTCTTCTTGTGAAGCCAACGGTCCAAGCTGCTATTTTCCATGTATTCGTACACCAGGAGTTTCTTGTCCTCGCAAGAAATACAGCACAACAATTTGATAATGTGCAGATGCTTGATGTTCCCAAGTATCTCCGCTTCTGCTACGAATTGCTTCTCCAGCTTCTTATCTAATTTTCGGTTATTCAAAATCATTTTCACGGCAACGGCATCAACAGGAGGATTCACATTAATGCGATATACATTTCCTGCTCCACCACTTCCAATCACATTACCCTCCTTCGATCCCGACAGAATATCCGATTCAGTAAAATTCAACGTTTGGAATTGAGTCATTTCCAGAGTCGAATTGAACAAGTCCCTATTCTCTCTGGGAGCTCTGATCTTGCACACCACTGTTGAAAAAATGACCGACGCCCCTGCAATGGCCAATATCAGGATCAAGGCAATATGGAACTTGCTCCATGTACTGGATTGGGAATTGCAGACATTGAGCCTCATGAACGAGTTGGATGCACAGAGGCCGGGATTGTTCAGGAAACTGGCGTCATACGTGGCGTTCTCCAACTCCTCCGGGATCGGTCCACTGAGCCGATTGGAGGATAAATTCAGAAGGTCCAGCTTCTTCAGGCCGATTTCAGGGGGAACCGAGCCGGACAGTTGGTTTTCAGACAGGTCCAACTGCGTGAGTACGGGGAGAAGACCAATTTCCCTTGGAATCGGTCCTGATAATCGATTGTGACTAAGATTCAGAATACTCAAGGATTTCCACGAAACGACATTTGTGGGAATATTCCCGGAGAGCTCATTCTGACCCAGCGAAAGCACTGTCAGAGAAGGGAGCCCGGTCAATTCAGTCGCAACTGTGCTACTGAGGAAGTTATTACTGGCATCAAACACCACTAAGTTCCTCCACGAAGACATTGTGCTAGGAAACTTGCCGAAGAATCTGTTGTCACTTATATTAATCCAAGTGAGGTTCAGGGACAGCTCCATGGGAAGCTCACCAGTTAATTCATTACCACTCAAGATCAAAATCGTCAAGTTTGGCAATGTCCAGAGTCCTCCGGGCACATTGCCGGTGAATCCATTGTTGTTCAATCTAACGTCGGCCAAAGAACTGCAACTTCCAAGTGACTCCGGCAACTCCCCGCCGAGATTGTTGTCCATAGCCGCCAACCCAAACAGCATGCCGCCATGGCACAGTTGTTTTGGCAGCGTGCCGGTCAAGTTGTTGAAGGCCACTTCAAATCTTCCAAGTGCGGAAAACTTGCCGAAGTCTGGGGGGATTGTGCCGGACAAATTGTTGTGGGACAAAATGACGTCAGACAAAGCGGGAAGACGGCTAATGCCTTCTGGGATTCCACCGGAAAATTGATTGTACTCTAAATTTAACCTTGTTAGTTTCTTGAGCTTCCCGAAATCTTCAGGTATGTTCCCCGTCAAATTATTATTTGATAGATCGATCGCACTCAGGTTCACCACGCTCACGGACAGAGGGATCGACCGGGACACATTGGTTGTGTACTCGTCGTACCTCGGAGCGAAAATGTTGCCGGGGATCTCTCCGGTCAACAGATTCATCCCCAAATCCAAGTGCTCGAGACCCTCCATGTCACCGACCGTCTCCGGGATTTTGCCGAACAGGTTCGTCTGTGCCATCGAGAAGAACCGCAGCTTCTTTAGGGCGGTGAAGTTCTGCGGTAGCTGCGATGGCACGAACTTGCCGTTGAACTCGAGCCTCAGTTCTTCAAGATCGGAGAGGCTAAAAATCTCTTGAGGGTAAGTGCCGTTGTACTCGGACTGGTAAAGGTGAAGGATCCTCAGCCTCTGCAGCCTCGAGATCGACGCCGGGACATCGAAAGAGAAGCTGTTGGCGGCGAGAATCAGGACCTGAAGATTGGCCATGCGGTCGATATCGGATGGAATAGGACCTTCGAAGTAATTCTGGGACAGGTCCAGGTACACGAGCTTGGAACAGTTATAGAGAACAGTTGGAAAATCTCCGGGAATTTTGTTGCTGGAGACGTTGAGCTTGGTCAGGTTCTTGAGGTCGCAGATGAATGGGGGGATCGAATAATTGATGTTCAGATTGACAAGATTGAGCTCGGTGATCGAGCCGTCTTGGCAGGTGATCTCGGGCCATGTGCAGTGGGAGGATGAATTGGAGGTGACCCAGTGGGCGAGGGAAGATGGGTCCTGCCAGGATTGCCTCAGCTTCAACAGGACTTGCAGTTCTTGATCCGGTATATGAGACTCTGCAACATGGGAGAGGGAGCACAGGAAGACGACACTGGGGATGTAGAAGAAGAGGAAGAAGAAGTGAATATGAGGAGGAGATGAGGTTAGTCTCGGCATAATTGCAGGTCGTTCAGAGTCTTTTTCTGGTTAAAGAGAGGCTTTCCGGTGTTGGAGCCAGAGAGATCTAGCAGCTCAAGACATGAAGCGAAACGGGTTAAGTCTGCTTCTGTTTATCGCTCGGTAGAACCCCACAAGGTTTTTAAACTCGTTTGAAAGTGCTAAAATTTGGTGGGTCCTGAGATGATGGGTGTAAATGACTGAGCACCCTTTTGTGCTATTCCATTTTTTCCACTATTGTTCTAGATGAAAGGGGAACGAATCAATGAAATTCGATTTATCTTACTATAAAAAAAATTAAACTAGTGGCATACCTTGGATTACTATGGTTTATGACCAATAAAAGCCGGCAAAATTAAATTTTCAAATCAGTTTAACGGCCATCATCTGTTAAGCACTCTCGTAATAAGAAGGAACTAGTCGGCAAATCTAATACATATGCTAAAATTGAATTTCAACTAATAAAATGATGGATCTAATGTAAATCTTAGTAAACTGACACAGGTTATGAATTTAAATAAAGCTTAAAATTTGACAAACTTTGCTAAGTGGCTAATCTTGGCTTTGGATAGCTTCCGCATTTCAATTTTAACTCTCCTCAAACCTTCAATGAGGCTACGAATTTACTTGTATGCTCATATTCATGGACAATCACTTATATCAGCCCACTCCTTTTCATTTAAGGTAAAAAAGAGAGAGGAAAGTATAGTTACAGATAAGTGACCATTACCAAATCAATAATAGTTACTTTGAGTCATAAATAAATTGGAGAGTTCAACGTGTTTCATTCAGTTGAATTTACATGGTTTTGTCGGACAAATAGATTTCTTAAAGCACCTAAAAAAATCACGAAAGGCCCGCATCGCATGAGTTTCCATACAATAATTGTAGTGTAATTGATTTTGTCCTTCTCATTATTTATAAATTATATTCACGATAAATATCGCTCTCTCTTCTCGGTAATCATAATGGACGCGCTCGTGAGCTCGATCACCTACAGACCAGGTACACCTCACTGCGCCCCACCTTCGAGGAAATTTCGGGGGAGAGCTAGAACACCAAGGCAACCGACGTGGAACTTTGACCATAGGTTTCTTTTTCTTCTTCTTCTCTTTCTTTTGGAGTAGGTGGAAAAAAGATGGGAACATGTAAGGCAAGCAAGCCAGCAAAGATGCTGGATGATTTTGGTTTGATTTCGTTCTCTCGCGCTTTGAATTAGATTTAGCTGTCCACCATGATTTGGAGGATGTGGGCTTTCTAGATGATCACCCAATTGGATTGATTTTTTTTTTTTTTGGATGGAAAGAAACATTGCATTATCTGAACCGAAAGTTACAACCTGCTTTAAAAGCGTCAAGAGCGATTAAGTCTAACAAAGGAGCAGGAGGGGACAAAGCCCGATTGGATTGATTTGAACATAATTATTCATCGTCTGCTCCTAAAATTCTAATTAAAGAAAAAATGACTCTGTATTTTAGAATTTCTTGAGTAAAATCATAGTTGTGTCATAATCAAATAAGATGGTTCTTTGACGGACTATGCAAATCAATTCATTGTTAGGTAGATTTTTGGGGTGATTGCATAAAATATGATCCAAAACACACGTGAAGAACTGCGCTGGGAGAACGGCACCATTATTTCCTACATGAATTTCACTTTCTTGAATATTAGTAGATTTATTTCTTTTAAATATTACACATGCGCAAAAGAGATGATCTTCTTCAACAAATTTGTGATCCAATTGCCCATTATAAACAAAACAAAATGAATGGCCTACATTGCACCGTTACTTGTGCAAAGTAATGGTGCCGTTCTCCTGACGCAGTCCTTCAAAGTTAGGTGAATGATGGGAAGCTTGACTTTCTTCAGACATGGCAAGGTGCACGGATAATGATCCTCTCAAGATTAGGTTTTACGTTGAAATTAATCGAGATTAGAGATTCTCAAGAATTGGTTTCTCGCACTAATTCGGCCGCCAACTCAGAGTAGCTCACTCTTGGAAATGGATTCAAAGAGCCAAAGCGAATTTTAAGCAAAGAAGAAAAGAAAAGAAAAGATGAACGAATCACAAACTATGAAATTTGTAAATGAGATATAATTGAGATCCGAAATTTTTTTTGTTATCGTATAATGAAGTTCTCAGACTTCTGCTTCGACTATTATTTTTACTCTAACAAGAAAGACAAAAAGTCTTTGTTGTTTAGATTAACGTACAGTGCTTGTAGTCGTTTAGATCGGCAAGACAACGACCTCAATGATTTTGATTGATTCCTGTTGTCCTGGTGCTTTTTATCTCATTGGATGTATGAGGCAAATGGCCAACAGATCTTTGCTATGGCCTCCTATTCTCCAATGGAACAGCTTTCGATTACTTTGCTGATGTCGCCTTCTGGATGATAAGCAAATGGACCTTCAGTGGCGTTTGGAGTGCGTCCGCACGTTTTTCACCGCCTGAGCCGGAAAAGCACGGTTTCGTCGAGTCGACATGATTGGGACTAAGCCGATCTTCATTGTTTGTTCTAGCATATCCTGAGGTCCGTCTGTAATTCATGGTCCTGATGAACCCAATGCATGGAAGCAATCCATCTCGGACTACATTAGACATGGAAAGTTACTAATTCAACAGTAGAAGTCATCGGCACTAAGTTACCGACATTTCCAAGAAACTATCAACGCACATCGCATAAATTACCGTCATCCATGTGCTTAGACATGTTTGATTAAACACATGAAAGTGTCATTTTTTATTTAAAAAATTTGGACCCTTTTGAGTTCTCCACAAGATGAATATTCTATGAGAGATTTTTTAGAAAAGATCGTCCTCCCCCTCCCCCCTCCCCTTAACATATCTCAAAGGGGTCGGACCGAGCTATATGCATAACCATTCTAATGTACGCAGACAATAGAGATAGCTAAGTTTAGATTGAAGAATTCAACCAAAAAAAGAAAAAATGGTCAGATTGAAGAGCCACTAGCAAAAAAAATAAAAATGTACGTCGGGCAGCCCACGGCCCGTAGAGTGTGCAGTGCATAAGACCCCACCGGGGTCCCCCACTTAAGACGTATTAGCAGTTGCGGAGTTTCGACCTTGAGACCTCTGCAATGAAGTGCCTAAAGTCCAACCAACTCAGCTGTCCACCGGTGGGTTATGCGAGAGTTTTTTCACCCGTTTTACTTCTAATCACTTTGTTTGGACACAATTACAAATCTGTATTTTAAGGACGAACTTATGCTTACCTCTTCCGACCAATATATGGATTTTTTGGACTTTGATTTGTTTTGCAGCTTTATGATTTTTGGAATTCCCTATGTATTCTTTCACGTTTCATTTTGTTAATAAATGAAAATTTCTTTTGACCCCCTCCCCTCCCCCCCCCAACACCCAAAAAAAAGAAGAGCCAATGATATTCAGTTTATCTTTATACTGCTCTAGAATACCAAATACTTTTGATCCTTGCGGTTTATTACCAAAAAAAACGGACAAATTCATTTCTTTTTCAGATCAGTTTAATGGTTTATTATGTTTTAAGCCAGAAAATGATAAGTGTGTTCCTCCGCAGACGACAAAAATCTTACTAATTTTACATTTTATTTATTTTTAGCAGTGCTCCCATAATAAGGAGGAATTCTTTCGCAAATCTAATATTTGTGCTAAATCCGAAGCTTCGATCCATAAATATGATGGGTCTAATGGAGATCTCAATAAACCCATGATCAACATAAGCAGACCAAGTAGGGGAGAAAAAAACTCACGTTTTAAATCAAGAGAAGTATGAAAATTTGACGAACTTATCAGGTCGTCAATCTTGGCTTTGGATACCTTTCACATATCAATGTCAACGACCCAAACGATTCTGATTAATTCCTATTGGTCCTGGTGCTACAGCACATCAACTTCGATTTTAGTTTCAAGTCAAATGGTCTCTGGTGGAGCTAATTGCATGAGCAAATTTTCCACAGCATGATCTAGCAATGACAGGTCGAGCCTTCTAGATGAGTAAGGAAAATGGAACTTGGCTATATCGACTCCACATGATTGAGCTAAACCTATCCTCGTTGCTTATTTCTGCACATCTTGACATTTTGCTTGTGATTGATGGTCCTAATGAAGCCCCGTGCATGACCATATTAGACGCTCCACTTGGAAACTTGCTAATTCAATAACAAAAGTTATTGGCGCAAAGTTGCCGGCACTTCTAGAAAACTACCAACACATGCTATGTAAGTTACTATCATCGATGCGCTTACATGTTTAAGCATGATCTGGTTAGATATATTTCAAGACGTTAATACAAGTTTAAGCACATTTCCTTATCTTCACATCTAAAGCGTGTTATTTTTGCTACGTCGTGCAACTCCGTTACACGTCGTGTTCGGATAAAACCCGGAATTCGACACTGGCAATATTGTAGGTGGAAGACACGAATTACTGTCGGTGTGCAGTAACCCCAGCCGCCACGTCTCTAGTGATCATTGACTATTCATGTGGGAACACTTGGAAACCGTGTTTGCCCCGAACCTTTTGAAAATTATTTAGTCAGAGTTTGGTTGAATCAATGCTTAGAAATTTGTATAATACCCAGGAATTATCGAATTAATGCACAACAATTCCAGTTTCTTAGCAACATCAACGGGACACAGAAGCTCGTCCGAGTGAACTTGTCCACCGAAGCTACTTATCCTTCCATCCAGTGGTATTTTTAATGCAGGCTCCGTATGGTTTTGAAAAATAAATAATTTAAAAAATATTCCTATAAAAAATGATTATTTGTATTACTTAAAATAATTAGTCAATGAAAAATATATCCATTACCTATAACATCTTATATTTGAATATTTTTGTAGAAGATAAATATTATTCTTCATTCATTCATTCTTATAAGTGATATAAGCGATTATTTTTAGGGAAATATTTTCAAAACATTTATTTGTCATGAAACATATGAAGCCATAGTTTGTCTCCATTTTCTTTTATAGATGGCGATATACTTGTTGAGTGGTTTTGGGCCTCACTCACTTTAAAAGTTAGCTTGAATAGTGAGATTTTCCCTCACTCTTAAAAATCAACCATCAGCCTCTTTCACAACCGATGTAAGATAAATTATAACAATACTTCTCATATGACTCAACATAACTTTTCCAAAAACCAAGTGTGGTCTCGACTCTTGTGAGTGCAACTCACTAAATTTTGTAGTTAAAGTATTTATGAGTTATGTTAGGAATTGAACCCAAGCTAGGATAGATAGAGACATCAAATTAGGTATGTATAAAGGTAGGTACTAAGCTCTCAATATTACTAATCAAACAATCCTATTCTCCACTTTTTCGACAATATTTTAAATGCAATTCCATCGGATTTATTTATTGTTTGCACTTGCAAATAGCCATTTGAATGGTTTAGCTTGACTATATGTAAAAAATTGTCATTTTAAGTGATCGCATGACATTTTTTACTCATTTTCGTTTTGATATTAGTTTTGGAGGTGAAGATTGTCCAAAATATCTTAAACATATTATATAGCTATCAATTTAATTCTAAATTTTTCAATTTTGCTAATGTAATCTTAAACGCATTGACAATTTTTCATATTATCTCGAAGTTGTTAATGTGGACACCAAATGTCTTACATGGCGCGACCGATGATTTGTGTGAGGGCACAAAGTGAAGTCGATTTGAAAAAAAAAAAAATTATTCTTTAATTCTTCTCTTTTTCTTATTTTGGTCCAGATCTCCAATAAAGGGGATTGTCAGAATCTTGACGATAACCGAAGAGTAAATTTGGGGGCAATTAGGCAAGGGACTGAGCTTTATGCATAATTATTGGAATAGACGCAGAGAAGAGAGATAGCCAAATTCGACCGAAAAACGACAAACAATGGAGATAGCTAAGGTTGATTGAAGAGCCTCCAGCAAACCCCTACAGATGTGACCTACTAAAGATTTTGCAACGACCACTCAAACTTTATTGGCTATATATTTACTAATTTTTTTTCTATTGTTCTCGCTGAATCGGTCTTGATCCGCTGCCTTTGTCTTAGGCTAGTGGAACAATATAATTTGCCCTGTACCAGGTTCGCAGGAAAGACATCGAATGATGATTGTCCGGATTATGGTCCGAAATGTTCATGCCCTTTTCCTAATGCAGACGTAATAAAGCTTGTTAACAAGATCGACCGATGAAATTGTTATTCCATTTCCGTTTCTTCTAGCAATGATGTGTAAACTTGATATACCTCACATCTTGGTTTTGATCACGTATGATAAAGATTATTTAACAATAGTGCCATAAAAGCAATGAAATTTGATGGTCTGATGACGTATCTTTTTTGGGGTAGAAACCTATGTTGTGGCAACTAAGATGAGTGTAGCGTAAGCTTTGGAGCTTGACCGCAGAAAAGAAGCCTAAACTAACTGATCATAAATAGACGAAGAACATATTCGCAAGCATACAAGATGAAAACATTAGGGTTTCCGGCATATTATTTTCAACCTCAACTTATTCCAAAAGCCTAATTTTGCTAAAAAAAATTAATGAAATTCCTGTGTCATGCAACCAAACTATTAGTATCGGTCCAAACCTTCACGGGCCAAATCAGTTTGAGAAATTGGAATTCAACAAATGTCTTTGACCTTTTTTCCTTTGATCTACCGAAAAACACACAAGATTTTTAGTTGATTCTCATGAAAGGGTTATAGATAAAGATGATCTGTTCCAACCGTTTCTAGAGTTCTTTAAATATCGTACTCAACTTGATCGTCATGAGAAATTTCTCCTCTTTTACTGCAACGCTTGACCGGTGAATTTTCCAACCAGTTCCACGAAATTTTAACCCTCATTTTGTGATCATAAGCGTCTTAAATCCTGCACCATGACATGTGGACTTCTTAGTTCAGATTTCTACTTTGATTGGATTCATGAAATCTTGTAGTTTGATTGCACCAAACTATGATCGGTTAGGAATAGAAGCTCTCATAGGCCAAGAGAATATCCATTGAGAGGGTCTACGCTTTGGTTCTTAGAAGGAACATTTGACTGACCAGGCTAGAAAAGTTATATTTCCTAGGAGTTTGGGATTTGCAATGTAGTTAGAAACAAATTAGCACGCTTAAGCATATGTATTATGAAGTTTGCAGGAGGGGAGACTGCTAAAGCTATTGAATAGCTTGTAAAAACTTGATGCGGTTGGTACATTGTTTCCAAATGAAAAATAGTACTTTTATATGTCAAAGGTGATAATGCACTTAAAGTAAATGTGTGCCTAGATCTGCTTAATCGTCTTGCAATCGTGCCTTAACACAACCCAATTAGATGCCTAAGTTCACCATGTAATAGAAATTGTTTTGCACTATCCATCGTAAGTAGATGTTCTTAATTCATGAAGAATGTGCTCTTCTCCTTTCTTCCGCTTCCTCTTTCCCCACAAGCATACTACTCGTGAGACTAAATTTAGAGAAACTATCTTTCATTTCATTTTACCGAAACAAGTACAATTTTTTATTTTTTTGGGGGGGTGAATATCGCGTAATTATATGCTATAAATAGCCAATATGCAGGCTAAATATATCGAAAATTAGTCAATGAGATCAAACCATGTAATTTGCACTTATTAAGCATTGGCACATATGACAAGCAATGATGTTGTTATGTTTGTGACCCGCAATATTGGTAGAACTAAAATGAGTTTAATCATATCATTTCCCATCAAGTTACTCTTATAATTATCACGTCGTCCATCTCTACTGTTATTTCTGTCATGTTCATGTCATGCCAAGATGCATTGGTTATAGAAATGGGAGAGATTAGTCATAAAAGTGATATCAGTGGTGAGGAACTGATGAGAATTTTCCGTTCTGAAAAAGCAGTCAATTCTCGGCTCGGAGTCACGCAAATGCGCGTCAACAGCTCCATTATTTGATAAGAAAGGGATCCAAGGGCTTTGGATCTTGGGACATAACGTGGTTGCTAAGTAATTACATCCCTCAGAGCATATAAGGTGCTTTCACATTAGAGAAATCAAAAAGGGTCTGAATCTAGTCAAATTATGTACCCAAAAATATCCTTATAATCATCGACAACTTATCCTTGGAAGGACTCAATAGTTGAAACTGTCTATACGGATTTACATTTTCTATGTAGGTGATACACCACATATTCAATAGGTGAATAGCATATGAACCACTTCTTAGTCGAGTATATATCCATATGATCCTAATGCCATAAACTCAAGTAGGCCTACACAATGATGATCTCAGCATATTGCTTCAAGAAGGTTACAAGGTGGCCAATGGTTGAAAAGTACGTAGTCTCGAGTTTGATTCCCAGCCTTACCTAATCTACTTTAGGCAAGAACACCAGGGAAAGAAGCTCCCGGAAAAATCTCTTGGCCTATCTGAATTTGATGCTTTTAATTAGAACGGGAAAGTTGATTAAGTTGCAATGCAATCCTAATCATTTCCGGTGGTCGGGACAGAGGAGCATGATTGGTGAGAACTTCAGAACCAACTAAAGTTGGATTCAACCATGCAAAAAAGTAAATAAATTCTACGCCGTGCATCTCGCTCGGTAAGATGTCGAATTGTCAATGAAAACGACAAATGATAGAGAATTAGGTTTTTACCAATCTCGGGTGGACTCTGACTTTGATTGATTTTTGTCCTATCATGAATCACATATTCTTCTCTTCTCTTTTCCTTGAAAAGGAAAGGGTCGAGAGCTTAACTTTTGGGACATATTCAAGTTCATGATAATTTTTTTTTTTTTTCAATCGAATCATGGTAAGATTGAATGGGTGGTTTTTACATCTCTTGAACATTTCTTTTTCCCATTTTTGTAAATAAGGTGCACCAAAGAAATCAAAAGGTGTTTGGATCTAACCAAATTAGGGGCCCATATACATCTTTAAAATCACTGACAAATTATACTTAGAAGGATTCAATAGTTGAAACTGCTCATGCTAATTTGCATTTTCTTTCCAGGCGGTTTCATAAGCTCGAAAAACCGCACACCAATCGTTTGACCGTATTGCTTCGAGGAGATCAACGAGCAAGCCCGTGGTCAACAAATTAAAGTCTCCAAAGGTATGAAGTCTCAAATTCGATTCTCTGCATCACGCAATCTACTTCGGGTGGGGCCACCATGGGAATGCTCCCGGAAAAATCTCTTAGCCCCTCTGAATGTTATGTTTTTCGTTTACGTCCGATGTTCAACGAAGACAAAATTATGATGCTTAAAATGTTGGGCCGTCATCATCAGTCGGGGGCTTTTACCTGTAAAGTGCTAGTGAAGTTGACAGGCCCAACCATTTCTGCGGAACAAGATCCCAAAAAGTCATGGGCCAATGTATCCTGAAGGCCTGACCCGTCCCATTAGGTCCTCTTCCTTGTGGTAAGTTGAAGGCCCTATTGATGAGTTGTGGAACCTTTTTTTCTTTTTTGTCGTATTCTTTTTTGACCTGTTTGACTAACTTTCATGTCTCGGCCCGATGTTTCACAACATATGCCCTCCTAGGCATCCAATCACACGACCGGCGTGCTCACATGCATCTCACCTGAGCTACATTGACGTGGGCATCTCATGAATTCTTCTCAAGAAAGTGCGGATTAAAAAGTCGTATGATTCGTTGTTTGATGTGATAAAGTAATTCGATTTTTTTTTTCTCCGAAGAATGAGGAAACGCTCCAGTCGTAAATTCCATTTAGTTTGATGATGACTAAGACTTGGCCAAATCTTACCTAGTTGAATCATCTCACCTCGTTCACTCACTGTCCTCCGCACATACTCACTGTCCTCCGCACATATTCTCAAATCGAAGTGTAATATTTAGAACTAATACAGGTTTTTCCCTAAACCCACAGAGAAGATTGGCGGCACACGGACTGACGGGAGGAGACAAGCCTGTTCAACTGCAGGTTCGACGGAGGACATGGATTGACTCCTTGAACAGTGGGCCGAAAGTGTCCTTTTTCGCACCGCACGCAAATCTTTCTGATTGAACAGAACCTGGTGAAATTTTTCCAGTGTTCGGTCGCGACAGAAAGTGGATTCAGGACAGAATCCTGAATAGGACAGCTCCAAAGTTGCAATATAGGAAGATGTTGTCTTTTTTCTTTTCTGGTTAATGCGACTTGGGGGATTATCCAACTCGTTGGGAGACCGAAAGTTTTCAAAGCCGAACAAATCATCCGCCCGGATGCTTCTGCCGTCTCAGCCTAATTAGGCGAACCGAAGTCGGAAGAAAATTGAAAACCATTAGATACCCCAAATCTACATTAGTCCATGCTCTATGAGAATAATTATATCATGTAACATTTATGTGAGATCCATATAATTTAATCATTCATTAAAAATGAGTTATCATAAATAGGAAGTACCCAAAAAAGCATGAAAGGAAATAATTCATCGAAGTCTACTCAGTTCATACTTTTTTGGGACCTAAAGATCTAAGTCACCATTAACTCAATGTTGTCCTTTCATTGAATATTTTTGTATAGTTTAAATATTAAATCGAATATATATTAAAATTTTAAAAATTACATTAAATAAATTAAAAGTTCATGGACAACATTATATATTGAGCTAAAGTTTAGGGACTACATCATAAATTTAAAATTTAAAGACCATATTACACATTTGGGCAAATTACAGAGTTTATTTCCATCATTATCTGTTGAAAATAATGAGCTTTCATCACATTATGATTAGTCCTCACTAAGCAAGGTTGAGGTTGGACGATGCGCCTAGAGAACCTTATCATAGTAAGCATATTATTTAGAAAACATCGAATTATTCTCACAACAAATTTTAGACAAAATTGGCTTAATTGGGTAGACTGGAATCAAAAGAAGATAGAAAATCATTAGATACCTTCTATCAATTTTAGCCCACACTCCAAATGAGCAATTAGATCATATGGGATTCATATGAGATCCACATGATTTGATAGCTAGTTGAAAATGGGTTATTATATATTAAAAGTACTCAAAAAAGCACGTAAGAAAACAATTCATCTAAGTTTGCTCTGGTTCTAGGTCCCGATTAGCTTTTATCATCATCATCATCATCATTGTTTAAGGATAAACAAATTGATACATCAGACGTCTAGAATCGAGATGATAATATTGATGACAAGGAATGTCAATGAAAGTGGGTTAATAATCATGGGTCCCCACCATGAAGTAGGCTAATTACACATCGCTCTCTATCCCTTCAGCTTTCTAATCCTGCGGGGTCGTCTGGCGACCAAAATTTGTACCGCCCACGTCGCTATCCTCAATCCAGTCCTCCAACATAAAGCGTTGCTGTCTTCATATTCGGCTAGACTCAAAGCAATGACAGGAACATTAATGAGACAACTTAGCTACAAAACTACTAGATATCCGATCACATCTAAATTGCTCTCGGAACAAGAGAGTCATGGTTGAGTAACGCACCTGTCCATCCAATCGAATTGACATCAAACGTGATAACATCCTGACTCTTGTTGCCGCCATCTCTTACAAGGCGAACTTGATCGAGGGGTCGACTCTTATAAGTTTTCATTAGAGTCTTGGATCGTAATTCGAAAATGAATGACCTTGAATGAGAATGCCGTGATCCGACAAGTCATCATCGGAGTCCCGAAAAGAACCGAATCCTAGAATGCAAAATGCCAAAGTCTTCTCCAGCCTCAGCCATCCTTCATTCCCACCTTATTCGAAATGATCACATTCACGATAAAGTCCAAAACCCAGGACGCCAAGTGGATAATTTGCGATTATAAAACCATCTACTTGCATGTGCTGTATCGGAAAGTAGAGTCATCTAGGCCCGCCTAGAGAGACCGATACCAGCCTTTCGTCATCGCTCGCATGCTTGCTCAAATTCTAAGCTCCTTCCTTTCGTTTCGTTGTTGTGGGATACTGTAGTAAAGGACGAACTTGCGAGGAAGCGAACCGTAAACTTGCTTGGGGTCTGTGGGCTGTGGCAGTGGCGGTGGCGGTGGCGGTGGAAGATGGGTGAGAAGGCGGCGATTGTCGCGTGCGCCCCCGCGGCGGCGGCGAGGTGCAGCAGGAGGAGGAGAACCGGAGCGGCGGAGGAGGGGTGGTCGGAGTCGGATGGGAAGTGGGAGTGGGCGGCGGAGATGGTGAAGGAGCTGAAGGAGAAGTGCGGGACCCCCGTCTGGAAGCTGAGGCAGGTGGCGGACGCGATGGTCGTCGAGATGCACGCCGGCCTCGCCTCCGACGGCGGCAGCAAGCTCAAGATGCTCATCAGCTACGTCGATAGCCTCACCACGGGGTAATCACGTTTCCTTCTTTCCATTTCTGCCCATCATTTGGTTTTAGCGACAGAACTGACGATTTACTTCAAGAGCGACAGCAAATTTTTCCCCGGTCTTGTTGTTCAACAAACATTAAATTTCAACTAATATTAATAATAATCGTGCATGTCACGTATTACGATTAAAATTTTTGAAAATTATTATATTACCTCGTGCCCAGAAATTTTGAATGAGCTAGTAAGGTAGTTTTGGTGAGTTTCGGTTGTATCTTTGCTTCTAAATGTTTTTATTAAATGTGACTGTTTGTAGAACGTCCCATGTAGGGTGTTCTTGGCTTGTTGGGATTTGATTGACTAAAGGTGTTTGATTGACAAAGAGATTATATGTAAGTGGTGGAGAGGCCTTGCTTTTTGCGATCATTTAGACACAAAAGTTCGAAAGGGACGAACTTGAATTACTGTTCGCTGTCTCTATAGTCTCTGGTTCCATTTGAATTTGCGGTGGTGATGGAGCCAAAAGCATAGACAAGAATTGCCGTATTCAGTCAGTATGATTTTCTTTCTTTTGGTTCAGATGATTCTTAGTCCTTACATGGGATGAGAAGATTAGTTGTCAAGGCAGTTTTGTGCATTTGTAGACTGAAACCCAGTTTGTGCTTGATTCTGAGAAGAAACGGGGCATTCTGGGCTGTCTAGACTCATTTTGGTTTACTAATGATAATTGATGAAAGAAGCTATTATCTGCTTCAAGTGCTTGATGCTTCCCCTGCAAAATTATGTAAAATAATTATGGTATTGGAAACAGCATTCAGGGTCGAGGGCCATTTTGTATATTTTATAATAAAGGTTGGGTCTTCAAGTGCGATTGCCAAGAACCTAGAGACTGTCCATACTATTTAGCTTGCTGTTTTTTTTCTTATTTTTCCCATGATGATGAATCCAACAATAATCCTTGTCTTTCTAAGGGATGAGAAAGGGTTATATTATGCCTTGGATCTTGGTGGCACAAATTTCCGCGTACTCCGTGTACATCTGGGTGGAAAGGAGAAAGGCATCATCAAACGAGAATTTGAAGAAGTGTCGATACTGCCTCATTTGATGACCAGAAGTTCGAATGTGAGTCTCTGTCCATCTGTATAATTGCTAATTAGTTTTCCTGTTCTAATGTTAGTTCTGTGCCCTGAGGCTTTTCTTTTATTTCCAATTGTTTACAAGAATTGTTTGATTTCATTGCCATGGCATTAACAAAATTTGTTGCTACGGAAGGTGAAGATTCGCATCTTTACCCTGGTAGACAGAGGGAGCTCAGTTATACCTTCTCGTTTCCAGTTAGGCAATCATCGATCGCATCCGGGACTCTAATCAAATGGATGAAAGGATTCTCAATAGAAGATGTGGTGATAATAACTATCTTAACTTGTCTTTTACAGCCTGTTACATTCATTCCATTACTTTGTCTTTTGATTAACTGCTGTTATGCCTGTTTCTTACATCCTGGTATCCGAAATAGATGCATGCTGGCAGATCCATCCACCTCCAGCCACTTGTGGTCCACCTTCAAATGAAACTCATTTCAAGCTTGTTTTCAAATTTCTCTCTTTCGAGAGATGACAGTTTGCCCTTGTTAATACTAGAGACTGTTCAGTAGGACAGAAAAAGGAATCACGCCAGATGGTGGCTAAAACATGCCATTCTAATCTTAGTTAAACAAGTTTGAGAACATGAGAATATGCCACTTGAAGTTCATTTGTGAATTGCCCAGTTGCTTTCAAAAAGAATTCAAGTCTTCAATCTGCATTACAGTGAGATACGAGAATCTCTTTTTATGAGTAAGATCTTGCTTATATCACCAAATAGGTGAGCTAACTGGAGATTGTAGAGAAATGACTGGGAGCACTCTGTACCATTGTTGTTTTTGTGCCGTTCAACTCTAAACTTGCCCTTGACTATGACGAAATTTTTTTAGTAAAGCAATCATAATAAGGATTTGTACAAGTTCATTTGTAGAAGTGATCTATTAACCGAGAAGCATGAATGGAAGACTAAGTCTGTCTTATCATCTGATTTTCCAAGATCCTTATGTGCGCACTTTTACAAACTCTGATGTCTGTCATCTGACCCATGGTATTCTCTTTCCTTTATGGATAACTGAGTAGGCTGGAGAAGATGTTGTCAGTGAATTGAGTAAAGCTATGGAGAGAGTGGGCCTTGACATGCGAGTGGCTGCTTTGGTAAGTGTAGTTTCTTCTTTATTGTTTAGCTGAAACCAAAAGAGATCTTTTTAAGATTTTTACATGTTCTACCTGTTGAATTTCTTCGGCATCAATATGGACTGGGCACCATTTATTTGAAAAAAAGGAAGAAGAATTAGGTGTCACTAACACGTGTTTAGCATTTTCTGTCAACTGGTTTTGAATGTGATTTCTAGTCAGGATTCCTTAGATTGCTTAGTTGATGTAGGTTAATGATACAATTGGAACATTGGCTGGAGGTAGATATAACAACCCGGATGTTGCTGCTGTCATATTGGGTAGCGCAACAAATGCTGCTTATGTTGAGCGGATACATGCCATTCCCAAGTGGCATGGTCCTCTGCCTAGATCCGGAGAAATGGTAAGTTCTTTTCCTCCTTAAGTCTTTCAGCCATTGGCACGAAGATCATTTCAACAGTTTATGAGATTAGGCTTATACGATAACAGTAACTAACAAACTAATAGGTTTAGTTAAGTCCAAACTTCACTTGATATATTAAGGAATGAGTTCAATGAAGAAAAAATATTGTTCAGATTCTATTTTTGATTATAAACTAACAGTTTTCAGTGCTCAACTGTCAGGCATTATCAAATTTCTTTTGCATCTTCAGCACTCAAAGTCATCAGTACTTTTCGACCCAAAAAAAAAAAGAAAAAAAAAGAGGTTACCATTACTTAAATTTTGGGGCCTTAATTTCTGTGCTACCAAACAAGGCCTACTTCATCTCTATTGTTATCATGATGTTGCATAGACTGTTCTATCCCCTTATTGCAAATCAAGGTGAAAACGATCCAGTAATCTTGTTGTGGTCTTCTGTCATCAACTTATCAAACTTGATTTCATCTCATTTCTGGATTGTCGTGTTATACTGCTGCATTTGTTTATTACTTTTTCAGAATTAAAATGCTTTGCTTGAAAAAAGGTCGATTGAACTTACTGAGTATGGCAAATGTATGGTGGGTGATCAAACATCTTTGTCCTTGTAGGTTATCAACACAGAATGGGGCAATTTCCAGTCGTCGCACCTTCCACTGACAGAATATGATAAAACCCTGGATGACGAGAGTTTGAATCTGGGGGAGCAGGTGGCTTCACTTCTTTTTTCTATCTCATGTGCCTCATGAATGTGTATTTTAACAAAGATGTATAATGTCATTTTGTTGTTCGGTAGACTTCTTTTTTCTATTTCATGCGCCTCATGAATGTATAATGTCATTTTGTTGTTCGGTATAACGTCATTTTGTTGTTCGGTAGTTTAACATCGCCATGGCATTAGCAAAATCTGTTGCTACAGAAGGTGAAGATTCGCATCTTTACCCTGGTAGACAGAGGGAGCTTGGTTTTACCTTCTCATTTCCGATTAGGCAATCATCGATCTCATCCAGGACTCTAATTAAATGGACAAAAGGATTCTCAATAAAGATGCGGTGATAATAACTATCTTAACTTGTCTTTTGCAGCCTGTTACATTCATTCCATTACTATGTCTTGTGATTAACTGCTGTCATGCCTATTTCTTACATCCTGGTATCCGAAAGGGATGCATGCTGGCAGATCCATCCACCTCCAGCCACTTATGCATGTGGGTCCAATTTTGAATGACACTCATTTCAAGCTTGTTTTTAAATTCTCTCTTTGGAGAGATGACCGTTGCCCTCATTTATACTAGAGACTGGTCAGTAGGACAGAAAAAGGAATTGCGCCAGATTATAGCTAAAACATGCCATTCTTATCTTGGTTAAACAAGTTTGAGAACATGAGAATATGCCACTTGAAGTTCATTTGTGAATTGCCCAGTAGCTTCCAATAAGAATTAAGTCTTCCATATCTGCATTGCAGTGAGATACGAGAATCTCTTTGTATGAGTTATTCATATGTCTCCGTTAGATCTTGCTTGTATGATGAGCTAACTGGAGCTTGTAGAGAAAAGACTGGGAGCGCTCTGTACCATTGTTGGTTTTGTGCAGTTCAACTCTAAAATTGCCTTTGCCTATGACAAAATAAATTTAGCAAAGCAAGTGTAATGAGGATTTGTACAGGTTCATTTGTATAAGTGATCTATTAACCTAGAAGCATGAATGGAAGACTAAGTCTGTCATATCATCTGATTTTCTGAGATCCTTATGTGCTTGCCTATACAAACTCTGATGTCTATTATCTGACCCATTGTGTTCTCTTTCCCTTATGGATATCTGAGTAGGTTGGAGAAGATGTCATCAGTGAATTGAGTAAAGCTATGGAGAGAGTGGGCCTTGACATGTGTGTGGCCGCTTTGGTAAGTGTAGTTTTTTCTTTATTGTTTAGCTGAAACCAAAAGAGATCTGTTAAGATTTTTATATGTCCAACTTGTCAAATCTCTATGGCATCAATCTGGACTGGGCACCATTTATTTGAAAAAAAAAGGAAGAAGAATTAGGTGCTACTAATGTGTGCTTAGCATTTTCTGTCAACTGGTTTTGAATGTGATTTCGTAGTCAGGATTCCTTGAATTACTTAGTTGATGTAGGTTAATGATACAATTGGAACGTTGAGTGGAGGTAGATATAACAACCAGGATGTCTTTGCTGCTGTCATATTGGGTAGTGGAACAATGCTGCTTATGTTGAGCGGATACATGCCATTCCCAAGTGGCGTGGCCCTCTGCCTAAATCAGGAGAAACGGTAAGTTTTTTTCTCCTTAAGTCTTTCACCCATTGGCATGAAGATCACTTCAACTTTTTGTGAGATTAGGCTTATGTGAGGAATGAATTCAATAAAGAAAAAATTTATCAATAAATGCCCAAATCCTCCCAATTATGTAGCTATCGCCTACCAATAATGTTCACGTTCCATGTTTGGTGATAAATTAACAGTTTTCAGTGCTCACGAGTCAGGCATTATCAAATTCCTTTTAAAGCTTCAGCACTCAAAAGTCACCAGCACTTAAATTTGAGCCATTAATTTCTGTGTTACCAAACAAAGCCTACTTCATCTCTATTGTTATCATGATGTTGCGTAGACTGTTCTATCCCCTTATTGCAAATCAAAGTAGAAACGATCCAGTAATCTTGCTGTGGTCTTCTGTAATCGACTTGTCAAACTTGATTTCATCTCATTTCTGGACTGTCCTGTTATACTGCTGGATTTATTTATTACTTTTTCAGATTCAAAATGCTTTGCTTGAAAGAAGGTCGATTGAACTTACTGAGCATGGCCAATGTATGGTGGGTGATCAAACATCTTTGTCCTTTTAGGTTATCAACATAGAATGGGGCAACTTTCAGTCGTCACACCTTCCACTGACAGAATATGATCAAACCCTGGATGACGAGAGTCTGAATCCGGGAGAGCAGGTGGCTTCACTTCTTTTTGCTATCTCATGTGCCTCATGAATGTATAGTTTAAGAAAGATGTACACCATCATTTTGTTGTAACCTTATGAGTAGCTGATTTCTGGCATGTACCTCGGAGAAATTGTCAGGGTAGTATTTGTTGAGAATGGCTGATGAATCAGCACTTTTTGGTTGGGTTTCCTTAAACTTCTGTCCCAATTTGCAGGACTCCTGACATGTCTGCCATGCATCATGACACGTCTCCTTATCTTACGGTGGTGAGAGAAAACTGAGCGATATCTTGGAGGTAGCAGCCTATCTGCCGCTTAATATCATACCTGTGGTGTCTGTAATAGCATCGCTTTTTCACTTCCGTTCTGTCTAGTACGAATGAAAAAGTAATCTCTAATCATATGAATTGTAAGTAAATGCCACTTTTACAGCGTGGATTAAGCGTGGAGTTAAAATGCAAATATAACGGCCCATGTTCCTGGAACAATGAAAGATGGTTCTTTTCTCTTATCTGCAATAATCTACAGCTGAATCCATAAATCCCTACTTTATGCTTCGCTTTCCTAAATTCATTTCCCAAATTTAGGAATTGCTGAGTCCCCCTATAGTTAATGCTGATTTGTCCATCCTCAGATATTTGACACCACCTAGAGAACGATGAAAGTTGTAGTTGAACTATGTGACATAGTCACCACTCGAGGTGCTCGTCTTGCTGCTGCCGGGATATTCGGCATCCTGAAGAAGCCGGGAAGAGATACCCTTAGGGACGGGGAGAAGCAGAGATCAGTTATAGCATTGGATGGAGAACTGCGTGGAGTCTGTTCGAGCACTACACCAAATTCCAGAACTGCGTGGAGGCCACCTTCAGGGAGTTGCTGGGACCTGAAGTTGCTGAGAACACAGTGATTGTGCTTTTGAATGACGGCTCAGGCATCGGAGCCGCCCTTCTCATGGCCTCTCATTCACAATAACTCGAGACAAAGTGACCCTGGGAGTATCTTGGTTTGACATGATAATCTCAGTTTTCCAAATTTTACATGCTTCCCCACCCTATCCTCAGGATACCATTTGGTTCTCTTTGAGGTCTCGTTATATCGTACTTCGGGGTGGGATACCAGTAATAGTCTAGCGAGCAAAGAACCCAGTAACTTTAACCTAGATAGCTCAAGTATCAGAGCAAGAAGAGATGTAAATTTATTAAGTTGTGAATAACCGAAGGATCAGGCTCCCATTAGGACTCTTTAGAAAGCTCCTTTTAGGCCCTTTATTACTCTACCAATGAAGCGGGAACTAATTTAGCTGGAACCCCAAGGATTTCTCTCTTGTGGATGTTTCCACTAGAAATGATCAATAATAGATGGTTCAAGGCAATATTGTCTTTATATCTCAGAGGCAATAATGGTGAGTCGGCAAGTCATTGTGACAAACTGTCTGCATTTTAGTTTTCTAGAGGATAATTCTAAAAAAGTCCATTAGCTGCCAAATCATTTTGAAGTTACCAATTGCCTTAGTACCAATCTATTATTTTGCATTGTTCATGTCACAAGTTGGACAAAAATTGCTGTAAACAGTGTTGCACACGCGTGAGATGAAGTTGTACTATTCTTAAAACTCAATTATATCAAGAAAACGGCTCTCATTTCTAGGTTCCTTATTGTGTTAGCATCATATAATAGCAATTCTGAAAACTGTCTGAGTTAAGGAATATATTTCCAAGCCATCAATGGATTTGCCAACTTTATTGAAATGCAAATGTGGCAAAAGATCAGACATTCAACGGTGATACTCGCGGAACAGCAACATCTTTCGTTGCTGACGTGACTATCTTCCTTGAAGTCTATATATCTAGCAGAAATTAACATATCCATCTCTTATATTCTATACATTCTATAGGACACATTCAGAAAGTAGTCTTAGGTATGGAACACTAATACACAGTTAGACAAATCGTTTGATGCTTGTCTCTCTGCAGGATAAGTTGGGGAAGTTTTGCAGAAACTGAGAGTCCATAGCCCTTCACTAAGCTTCTGCAACTGTTCCAGTGCTAACGGTCAGTAAGTGTTGCACTCAAGAACATGAAAATCGCTGCGCGGCATTTCCTTGTTCTTAGAATTTCCGAGGAGGGGGGCAGTGTCTAAGCTGTGTCGGAATTTCTTCTCGACATTATGAAGCGGATCGTTACATCTGAGCAGCATTGGCACTACCTCCTTCATTGCAGGCCTCTCGGAAGGCTGAGTAGCAGTGCAAAAGATCCCGAGCTTAAAGACATTGATTATTTCATCTAGGTACGAGCTGTCCTTGATCTCCTTATCTATCGCATCAGATATCGGCTTGCCATGTTGGACGTGACAACATGCCCAGTCAGCGAGACCCATGCCTTCCTTCCCGTCATTAGCCTCCCTTCCGGTGGTCAGTTCCAAGAGAACGACGCCGAAGCTATAAACATCGATCTTCTCATTAGCTCTTGCCGTACAAGCATACTCTGTTGTTCACCAAAAAAGAACGACAAAATTAAATATTCCTGCTGGTAGCATATGTAGGATATGAGGAAGGCGAACTTGCATATAGCTGAAATGAACTCATGTTAAGTGAATAGACAAACCTGGTGCCAGATAGCCGAGAGAACCAGCAACAGCTGACATGGTAACAGCTTCTCCAGGCTTGGCCAACATCCTTGCAAGGCCGAAGTCAGCAATTTTTGCGTTGAACTCTGAGTCTAAGATAATGTTGCTCGATTTCACGTCTCGGTGGATGATGGGCTGTCGCAAATCGTTATGCATATAGCAAAGTCCTTGAGCTGCTCCGAGCGCAATCTTCAACCTTTTGGGCCAATCCAAGATCATATTGATGGCGACACCCGGGATGGGCGACGATCCTTTCTCCTTGCGAAGCCAATGGTCCAAGCTGCTATTTTCCATGTACTCATACACTAGGAGTTTCGAGTCCTCGCAAGAAATACAGCATAACAATTTGACAATGTGTCGATGCTTAATGTTCCCAAGTATCTCCACTTCTGCTACGAATTGCTTCTCCAGCTCCTCATCTAATTTTTGGTTATTTGAAATCCTTTTCACAGCAACGGCGTCACCAGAAGGATTCACCATAATGCGATATACTTTTCCTGATCCACCACTTCCAATCACATTATGCTCCTTCAATCCTGACAGAATATTCGATTCCGTAAAATTCAAACTTTGGAATGAAGTCAGTTTCGGAGTCGAATCAAACTGATCCCTGTTCTTTCTGGAAGATCTGATCGTGAATAGCACCACCAACAGAACGCACATCGCCGCGGCAATGGCCAAGATCACGATCAAGGTGAGATTGGTCTTGCTCAACCTATGGGATTGGGCGTTGCAGACATTGATCCTCATGAAGGAATTGGATGCACAGAGCCCGGGGTTGTTCAGGAAACTGGTATCATATGCGGCGTTCTCTAACTTGGCTGGGATTGGTCCGCTGAGGAGATTGGATGATAAATTCAGACAGTTCAGATTCAGTTGGCCGATTTCAGGAGGAATCAAGCCGGACAGTTGGTTGTCAGACAGATCCAACTGCGTGAGTACAGGTAGAAGACCGATTTCGCTTGGAATTGGTCCCGAGATCTTATTGTGACTAAGATTCAGAGTGGTCAAGGATTTCCATGAAACGATGTCTGTGGGAAGAATCCCGGAGAGCTCGTTCTGACCGAGCAAAAGCGTCGTCAGAGAAGGAAGCTCGGTCAATTCAGTCGGAACCGTGCCACTGAGGAGGTTATTACTGGCATCAAATACCCTCAAGTTCCTCCACGAAGACACCGTGCTTGGAATCTTGCCGAAGAATTTGTTGTTGCTCAACTCGATCCGAGTGAGGTTTGGGGACAGCTCTTTGGGAAGCTCGCCAGTTAATCCATTACCACTCAAGAGCAAGGCCGTAAAGTTCCGCGACATCCAGAGTCCTCCAGGCACATTGCCGGTGAATCCATTGCTGTTCAACCTTGCTACGGACAAAGAACTGCAATTTCCAAGTGACTCTGGCAACTCCCCATTGAGATTGTTGTCCATAGCGGCCAACCCAAACAGCGTGCCACCATGGCACAGCTGTTCTGGAAATGTACCGGTCAAGAAGTTGTAGGCCACTTCGAATATCGTGAGCGGGGAAAACTTGCCAAAGTCCGGGGGGATCGTGCCCGATAAATTGTTTTTGGACAGCCTGACATCAGACAAAGCAGGAAGACGCTCGATACCTTCCGGGATTCTACCGGACAATTGATTGAACTCTAAAATCAAGCTGCATAGATTTTTGAGCTTTCCGAAATCTTCAGGTATGTTCCCCCTCAAATTATTATACGACAGATCGATCACGCTCAGAGTCGCAGCGCTGACTGCCTGCGGGATCGACCCGGACACATTAGTCTCGTACACGTACAGCTCGCTCAAGTTCCTCAGAGCAAAAATGCTGGCCGGGATCTCTCCTGTCAGTGGATTCTTCCCCAAATCCAAGTGCTCAAGAGCCTCCATATCGCTGACCGTCTTCGGGATTCCACCATAAAGGTTCGTCTGCGCCATTGAGAAGAACCGCAGCTTCTTCAGGACAGAGAAGTTCTGCGGTAGCTGTGATGGCACGAACTTGTTGTACTCGAGCCTCAGTTCTTCGAGATCGGAGAGGCCAAAAATCTCTTCAGGATATGTACCATTGTACTCGGACATGTAAAGGTGAAGGATCCTCAGCCTCCGCAGCCTCGCTACCGATGCCGGAACATCAAACGAGAAGCTGTTGGCGGCAAGAATCAGGACCCGTAGATTGGCCATGCGATCGATATCGGATGGAATAGGACCTTCGAAGTAATTATGGGACAGGTCGAGGTACACGAGCTTGGAACAGTTGTAGAGACCAGTGGGAAACTCTCCAGTAATATTGTTGTAGGAGAGATCGAGCTTGGTCAGATTCTTGAGGTCGCAGATGAATGGGGGGATCGAATAATTTATGTTCAGGTTGACAAGATTGAGCGCAGTGATCGAGCCTTCTTGGTATTTGATCTCGGGCCATGCGCAGTGGGAGGATGAATTGGAGGCCACCCAGTGGTCGAGGGACGATGGGTCTTGCCATGATTGCCTGAGCTTCAACAGCACTTGCAGTTCTTGATCTTGGATTTGAGACCCTGCAGCATGGGAGAGGAAGCAGAGGAAGACAACACAGGGGATGTAGGAGAAGAAGGGGAAGAAGAAGCGAATATGAGGAGGTGATGAGGTTAGTCTCGGCATAATTGAAGGTTGTCCAGAGCTTTTCTGGTTAAAAGAGACTCTCCAGTGTCGGAGCTTGAGATCAATCAGCTCAAAACATCAAGCAAAATGTGTCGGTTTGCTTTTGTTTATTGCTCACAAGAACCCCCTACGGTTTTTAACCTCGTACCAAAGTCCTGAAATTTGGACCTATATCTCACGCCCCGAACCTTGAGCACGCACACATTCCTTGGTGGTCGATAGAATTTTGCGACATTCCCAGGACTCGTTGTGGCATCCAGAAATTTCGACGACCCTCAAGTATGCAATGGCCGTGAGTAATCGACGGGAGTATTGTCAGTACCACATTTGGCCTAGTCTCATCGCCACTCGACGTACCTAAATATTTACTTCTGGAGGAAAAGATACTTTTATTTGAATGGCCATATGGACAATCACATCAATGACCATGTTTTCTTTTACCTATTGGACTCGAGCCTTCTCACCAATTAGCTAAGTTGAAGACCTCGATGTTATACGCGACGTCACCACCACCCTCCCCTTCAATGGCCACACGAATGGCCCATGCAATTCATATACATGTAGAAACTATGGTCAGCTTTTGGGAGAAGTTGGGCCACGCATGGAGGCCATGCGGCCACGAATTGTTGGCCCAAGCTGCCCAAGTTTCCCTTTCATTCGGTCGGCAAATGAGTCAACAAAAGGAAAATTCATTGACTCAGCAGCCACGTGAACTTACCAATTGGTGGACAACGCATGAGGAAGGATCGAGCAAGAGAGGACACATCACTTGCGTGGACGTGTGAGGTGTCACCATTTCCTGCTACCACCGAATCTCATTTTTATTGACTCTCAAAGTCAACAAATGAAGAAACAAAATGCTCGTACAGGTGAGGAAGAGAGAGAAGGAACCGAAACCAGTGAGTGAGAGAGGGAGGTACCAAGCAAAACTTGAGAGAGAAAGAGAGAGTTTGAGCGAGAGAAATTGTGAGTGAACAGCAGAGGGGTGAACGGCGAGAGGAAGAGGAGACCGCCCTCTGCCGTGCGTGTGAGCTGCCGCCGTCGATGCCGCTTGTCTTTGCCGCCGTCAGGCCACATCGCCAAACCGAACTCCCTAGCTGTTGAACCCTAGGACTTGAGGCAAGTGAATGAAAGTCCATGAATCTATATAATGTGGTGCTGTTATTGTCTAGTATGGTGCAATACACTTGGAAACAATTGAGTTCTGAAATTAGAATGTTAAATTGTGAGTAATCAAAGTAAAGCGGGATCATGAGATTGAGGAATTACGTTGGTTTTGTGTATATCTTGATCCTGTTGATTTATTGATGAAAGACTGACTTTTAGTAGACTTGTGGAAGTAAGATAGTTACGGTAGAAATGGAAATTTATGGGATTCGCTTTATCCAGTGCAGTTTCATATATAATCCTGTAACTTTGTGAAATTTTCTGAAGAGTTCTAATATGAATTTGATCTTGATTTCTTCACGGAAGTTGTGAGGAATTGCGTGAACTAGAGTATATAATTTTATCAGAACTTCTCGGAATCAATACAATGGCTTAAATCTTTGTTAATATGCAGTGCTTGCTGTTGAATTTTATTCTGTTATAAAAAAATCCTGAATTGAATTGTGTGAACTACTAGGGGTGAGCGGTTCCAGGTTCCGGTTCGGTTCCGTCTGGAACCTGGAACCTACCCTCGGGTACAGGTTCCTCAAAATGAGGAACCTGGAACCTACCCGTGGGAACCGAGAACCTGGAACCTACCCCCGTCACGGGTTCCGGGTCGGTTCCAGGTTCCAACAGGTTCCTTTTTTTTTTTTTTTTTTTTTTTTTTTTTTTTTTTTGTTATTTTCATATTTGAACTATAACATATGCGCACGTTACCCAAAAAAACTATAACGTACGCGCACGTTACCAAAAAAAAAAATTATAACATATGCGCACGTTACCAAAAAAAATATAACGTATGCGCATGTTACCAAAAAAAAAAACTATAATGTACATGTATACTACACGGTAACTTCCCATTGACATGTTATCTTGATACATTAATTTCGCACTACACAACAATAATAGAATATAATTAGAAATTTCAAAACAAATAGCAAACTAGAAAGTAGAAATAAAACACCACTAGAACAAGAATATCTAGAGATACAAGTTTTGAAAACAATTTCGATTAAACTCTTAAATGAACTTAGAAAATTCTGAAATTTGGACACGTTATATTTAAGACCTAGAGGTACAAGTTTCATGAAGAAATTGTAGTTCAATTCGTTTTGTATTAAAAGATAAAATCGATTTACTTTTCTTATTCTCTACTTGCACAGTTTTTGAAAATTTGTTGGTTAAATAGGAAAATGAACTACAAAAATTACGAAATTTAAATATGTTGTAGGGAAGACATGAAGAGAGATATTTCACGCAGAACAAATTTCCAAAAGAACCTCATACAAAATGATATAGTCCACGCATTGTAACTTACAAGATCCGAACACATCAGATTGCACAGTTTTAGAAACATTTCCGATTAAATACCCAAATGACCTTAAAAATTATGAAATTTGACTATGTGATAGCCAAGAACATAAGGTAGATACTTCATGAAAACATCGAAGTCAAATTCGTCCTAGATAATTAAATATGGACGGTTAAAATCCCTGTTCGTAGTACCGTAATTCCAGATCTAACCATCTCCAAAGGACCACGATTTCACCTACCTATTCTTGTTTTTTTTCTCTAAATTTTTGATATGTGATACCTCAGGATGTCCTTTACAACTTTTGTTAAGAAACTGAAGTGAAATTTCGACAAAAAGGTTGCCTTACAGTCCATGCATTCATCAAGGGTCGGTCCCAAAATCTCCAGATCCAGTCTTTCCAAAGAATAACGATTTCACCCACTTATACTTGTTTGTTTTGTCCCAAATTTGAGTATGTTATACTCCAAGAAGTCCTTTACAACTTTAATTTAGAGGCCGAAGCCAAAATTTAACTAGAACATCACATACAAGTCACTAGAACATCCAAGGTCGAGCTTTTTCTGCCCTAAGTAACCGGTTCCGGTTCCGGTTCCAAAACAGGTTCCGGTTCCGAAACAGGTTCCGGTTCCGAAATCGGTTCCGGTTCCGGTTCCAGGACCGGTTCCGGTTCCGGTTCCGCTTGGAACCGGAACCGGAACCGAAACTCCCGGTTCCTAGAAAAAAGGAACCGGAACCGGAACCGGTCCCCCTTGGAACCGGGAACCGAACCGGACCCTCCTCCGGTTCGGTTCCGGTTCCCGGGTAACCCGGGAACCGTGCTCAGCCCTATGAACTACTATTCATTATACATAACGAATCTGAATCTGGCTTAGTGTCTTTAACGAAATATTTTCGTCTAGCTCTCAATTATAACGTGTTAAAATTTCAGAATTTTTCATGGTCATTTGCTGGTTATTTCGAAATCTCTATTGAAGGCATGCATTCTGGCCTTTACACTGTGTTACTACGAAACTGGTCATTTTGTTTAAGAGTCATTGTATCTTGAGTTGTTAATTGTTATTCACTTGATAGATGCATTGATATTCAACATATCACATGACATTGGAAAGTTTGATAAAATCTTATAGATCCGTGGAATCCATGACGTCATTGCATCAAAATGTATTTTTGTAATGAGATGTATATTAAGATGTGAATGTTACCGTCGAAGGTGTGAGCCGACGATGCCCTGGGAGTGTCGGGATGCCCAAGGGTCGAGTGAGTCAACGCCGTTGGATGCCCGGAGGTTTGTGCCGGAGGGTCCTCGGGAGTTTCGGGATGCCCGGTTGTAGGGATTGTACGTAAATCTGGAGGGAAGGGGCAACCATTTTCATGGCGAGCCCTGGATATACCTCGTGATGCCAGGTGGGGTGCGAGAGGCTCAGGGGTGTTACGGAACACGCTCTGGATGTCCGGAGGTTTGTGCCGGAGGGTTTCGCGATGCATTGTTGGGTGCGAAAGCCCGGAGGGATGCAAACACTGGTCCCTGGGGAATGAAAATTTTCTTTGAATGTTAAAACCCGGTGCATTAAAGGAGTGCATGTGTGTGCATGTGGCATGATATGAGAATTTGTTTATGAAATTGAGTGGGTTTCACCCAGTACTGAAAATGAGTTTGTTATGGCATTGAATTGTTGTTATGAACATGGTGCAAGTAAAATAGACCCTTGATGGCATGTATATACATATAAATGATAAGTGTGTTTTGCATGCATCTGGATGATTATAGTTTCTACATAATATAGTGTAATGGATCTTTATTGCTGAGTGGTTGTACTCACCCCTCTTGGGGACTAACATTTCAGACTAAACGAAAATGCCGCTGTTACCTGTGACTCCTGGCATGTTTTACAGACTCCTGATTGACTTACAATGGGAGTGGACCGAGCACCGTCATCCTGGGGTGTACGGGCTGGTATTCGAGCGCGTGAGGATCTTTCTGACTTTTGAGGTAGGCCTCTCTGCTGGGCTTATCCACCAGGAGTACACGTCAGTCCTTGTCCGTATGGATGGCCGCCTTATGAGGGTGCTACCACCACCGCCGGCCAACGGACCTGACTGGATATGATCTGGAGTCGAGGGTAGCAGGAGATGCATTTTTGGACGCCGACACATGGGTGATGGACGGATGCAGATGATATCCAATGATAGAAGTTGGTTTTCTTTTGGGTAACCGCTAGGCACAAAAAGACCTCGGTGTTTTGTTGTACCAACTATCATAGTCCATTCCTTATATAAATAAAAGTGTTCGGCTTAAATTATGAAAGTTTTAGTATGGTGTGCATCACTTTATATTTTATTGAAGGGTAGTTGAATTATGCTTCCGCCATATTATTTGCGCAGGGATCGGAAAAGGAAACAAATGAAAACCCCCAGATATTATAAGTTATGTAAAATTTTCTTTGGTCTCATAATAGTATGCTACAAAAGAAAGTAACTGTGGCCACCCTAACGAATCGGGGGTCGTTTCGAGGGTGCCACACTCGTCGCCGACCCTTTTCATTTTATTGCACATGCGGAAGCGAATTAACTGATCCCCTGACAACAAAAAACATGAGATAGAAAAGTAGAACAACCAATTTCAAATCAAATACACTTTCATAAACACCTTAAGCTTATACAGAAGGTTTATTTTATAAAGGACTACTGAGCCACCTACGCTATTGACCCTGTCGCTTCAAGCTCCAGGTTCTTCACACTGGGGACCTGAAAATGGTTATTAAATAACTAGTGAGATGTAAATCTCAACGAGTTCTTTCCCTAGTCTCCCGATTAGTACACCAACTCAACTCGAGGTATCTCTTCAGAATCATCCCACAAACAAACCAAAGATTAACAATCAACAATCAATAGTTGGTTCGCATGCAACCTTACTTGGTATGCCATACCCTGCACATCATAACTCAGCACAATACACGCAATGCACATGGCCATTAGATGATGCAGTTCATCAATCACATACAAATCGTGTTACAAGCGATCTCACCTAGCCATAGCCACACAATCGCATTGTCTGGGGTCGAGGCGCGGACGCACCGCCATCCCTCATCCCAACCTAGTATTGTTCTCTTTAGGGCCCGCACTGGCGCGGACGAACCACCATCCCAGTCAGGCGACCGTCAAGGCTTTGTTCTCAGTACAACCGAAGCATGTGTGAAATGCGTTATCAGTTCATGTGTGCATGCCATAAACAGTGTGCTCAACTCATACATGACTAGAACTAAAGATGCCATGATTCTCATGCGTTCTTGCACTTTAGTGTGCCACACAGCACACATCGATCAATCACATAGATCCCAGTATATGCAACAAATAACAGTCTTCCGGCATAACCGGGCATCGTCTTGCACCATTGAGTACGGCAACGTCTACACGGCATTTCATATAGGAGCATCGGCCCAGCCTCCACTATGACCGGCATCCGTTGACGTGGGGTATCCCTGTAGGAGCATCGTCCGGCCCCAAAGGCTCGTGACGGCATCTCATATCATTCATGCATCCATTCAATTTTGGCCCATGACACCGTGTATTGTACTCAAATACCTCAATTAAAATGGTGATCCTGGCCTATTTTCTTCATATTAAAAATGCATGGTAAAACAATCATGTGTGGGCACATGGTTAGATCGAACTAGAAAATTTGTGTCATCTCTTTTAAAATCCCACAGTTTGGTATAGTATTTACAAACACTTTCGGCGTCCAAAACTTGACACTCGATATTTTTAAATTAAACACCAATAGTTTCCAATCACTATACAATTGCACAAAACATCACCCAATTCATGCGGATGCCAATGCCTTTACACATCCATTCACTTTATAAAATTAATACACATGAAATTAGACCACTTTTCATTCTCGAGTGAACAGTACACGTGAACAGTGCGCACAAACAGTTACTCATGAACAGTGTCGCGTGAACGGTGCATCCTGAACAGTGAAATTCCAGAATTTCATAACTAATAAATTAAATCCACAAGTCATTAAAAACACTAATTAAAGCAAACAAAGCATCAAGAACCATCATCAAACTAAAATCAGTTCTAATTTACAGAAACCGGGCCTTCGCGCGTCTCCAATTTTAAATCCAAAAACCTAACCAATCAAACTAAAAAAATTCCCAAATTTTAATATGTGGCAAAGGACACGTAAAAAAACATTTTTTATGAGGACACCGAGACCCAGATCCTTCTGGATTCGGCCCAGTAACTCACTCAATCCAGCACCAAAACCGGGTCCGTTTCCAGATGGTCTGTTTTCCGAAATCAGCTTAGTTCGGGGTCCAAAACAGGTCCGTTTGATCTGAAATTCGAGTATGTTAAACTAGAAGATGTAAAAAATAAATTTTGTGAAGAAACCATTTGGAAATTCGAACCCTAAGGGTCAGTAAATACCCCTAGACTCTTAACAGGTCGGGATTTCCAGTATAGTCCGACTTTCTGTTTAAAGATAACAAAGCTAAAATCATCTTCTTTTTAATTCCCAAAAATCCTAAGAAAAATATATGTTATGATTAAAGGTGTATAAAACATTTCTTCAGAAGGAAATCACTTCAAAATCGCAACACACCTCAGTCTACAAAATTAGCAAACAGCAAACGTCGAGGAACCAGTTCTGAAGAACAGTGCCTGTTTTCACCCAAATCATCCCCAACGATGCAAATCTCCCTGATTTGACTAATATTAACCCATTCTAATACTAATCTAACTATTATAGATCATCACTAGTCTCTATTTAAGCCAACCTAAACCAATCTTAAACCTAATGAACCTCCTAAGTAAGTTTAGGCACTAATCAAAGGATTAGCTAAACTCACCTGACGACTATTCCGACGACAAGAGCGCGACAGCAGTGGTGAGGGCTACGCTCGATTACATCCAAAATGTCACAAAGGCACTCGGCAAAAGTGAGTCTCGGCGGTGGCAGTTTCTAATTTGTCACGAATGGTGGGTGGACGGCTCACGGATGGGTGGTGCGGCTCTTTGGCGATGGATGACGGTTTGTGGACAGTGATGGCCCACGACCATGGCACAAGATGGTGGCTGGTTTGGGACAAGATAGCAGCACACAGTGTTGTTTTTGGGAGCAAAACAGAAAAGAAACTGAAGAGAAAAGGAGAAGAAGAAGAGGGAAGTGAGAGTGGGGGTTGTCAAGAGGAGGAAGGGAGGAACAATAAATAAATAAATAAATAAAGGGAGGGGACGTTGCAGGGAAATTGCAGCAGAAGAGTTGGCGTAAGTAAGGGGGTGGAAAAGTGGGAGAGGAAGGGAGAAAAAGAAGAAAAAGAGAAGGAAAGAGAGCAGAAGAAGTTACCATAAGTGAGGGGGTGGAAATTGCGTGGAAAGAGGGGGAAAGAAAACGTGAGGGAGAGAGAAGAAAGAGAAAAGAAAAAGGAGAAAGAGGAATCTTAGCCGAAGAAGGAGGATGTGTGAAGGAGAGGCGAAAGAGGAGAGAGAGGGAAGAAAAATAATAATAGTAATATTGTTATCATTTTTCTTTTTCTTCCAATCTCCGATTTTTCATCCGATAATTTCTTTTTCCGAAATTTCGGGATGTCACACTATATGTGTGGTGGGTATTACATGCATCGCATATTAGAGTCCTCACATTAATGAATTATGAGACCTATATCAGCCCACCCTTTCTCATTTCAAAATAATTAAAGAAAACAAAAGAAAATAAATAATTGTTAAAGAAAAAAACCATACTGACATAGCTCATAGACGAAGCATGATCCAAGACCGTCCATGATGGAGCCATGACACGCACAAGGGCTTGCCCACGAGTGGCCCACGACCGATCAATGGATGACCCATGATTAGCACACGGCCAGCCCATGCCCAATATGGATAAAAGCCCGTGACCATTCACCTACTCCATGTCAAGTGGCCTTGCCCTTGCTTCTAACACATGCCCTTGGGCTTTCCCAAGGCCTAGAGCCATTGAGTAGCCTAATGTACAGACTTATAATTGTTAGGGAAATCCCTTATGATGTTTTAAAGATAACAAAATAAATCAAAGGCTACTAACGTGTTTAATGGTTGAGTAATAGACTGTGCAGATGATTGAACATGTAAATAATATTTTTGAAGTAGATATTTGGAAGAACTAGAAGATAAACTCTATGCTGAAACTGAACTTATTCAGACTATGTCCAAACCTTAAGGCTAAATACGTTCAGAAGCAGAATATGTTCAGACTTATGTCCATATTATAAAGTTTATTTCAGACGGGAGACACTCAGACTCTATTTCAGACGAAAGATACTCAGACTTTACTTCTAACAGAATACTCTCAGACTTTATATACTGTGAAATCTTGAATTCCACGTTCTGGTTTCAATTAAATAAGTTGAGATTTTCATCAACGCGCCTATAATTATTTTCCCTGAGCTGATCACTCAGGGGATAACTAGTCTATTAGGTGAAGCCGTTAAGGAATTTTAACGTAATAGACTTGAGAATTCGACTACTCAACCGTGCTAATCTGCAAAAGTCATTATGGCACGGTCAAAATCGATAAGAGACCGGAAATAGGTTGATTCGACAAAGGTATGTGATTAAGTGTGAGTGATTTCATCTAGTTGCGAAATTCTCGTCGAACAGCACTAGACCGATTTTTCTGTCTTTTTTGTACCCTGTGTTCGTATTTGAAATCTCAAGATTTTCATGACAACCGAGAGTCACCAATGTGTCGAAGATACAATTTATGGCTCGAAAACAATCAACCACAGGTCAAAAGCGTTAAAAGTTCATAAAAGCTACCCAAGAGATTATGACATGCTAAAATCGCGCCAGATTAAAATTAACTGCAAATTAAAACCTGAATTTAGAAATTGAAAGTTCTGCCATGTCACAAATCATTTTAGGAATGTCAACTTATCATCCAAAGATTTTTCTGCAAACCGAAATTTTTGGTGAAAAATCTAAAGTAAGGTTATTTTGGATCGAGGAAGTACGAGAACTGCTTTTGATTTCTTTTTTAGGATTCAAATTGGACTAATTGGTGATGAAAAATGTTGATTGGGATGATGGCACCTTGGTTGGATTTATGGAAATCAAATTGAGTCCAGTTGGAGGGGAATTGAAGAGGAATTGATGAAATTAAAGAGCAAATGTCACAAATTCGTATGCCATGGGGGGAGCAACTTTTGGATCACTTGGCAAGCTTGTTGGGGAAGCTTTGGAGTGGATAAGGGCAGCTAGTCAAGGGTTAAAGTGGTGGGGCATGTTGGTGGGCACAAAGGGGACAAAGAAGCCATTTAGAAGATTTGGTGGCCCCCTCCAAGCTTTCAGCCCCTTCTTCTTCCTCTTTCGGCTTCACTTTCTCCATTATTGAGGCCTTAGAGAGCTTAGAGAAACCAGAGAAACTACAGCTCCTTCCCCCTTACCATTAAGTAGCCCGCAAAGCCACCGTCAACCTCTTTTCCCCTCTGTTTTCTATTCTTCTTGTTTTTGCTCCATCTGATTTTTCTCCAAAGATCTAAGTTAAAAGTTGCATTCTTGTGCGAATCAACCCACGTGCCACCCATCACCGTGACCGGAGACCCGGTCCATATGGAAGGTGGTTGCCACTTGGCGAACGAGGCCGCTAGCCAACTCGTCTGCCGGCCAGAAGTCGTTGCTCACCAGACCGCCTAGAGCTCTGCCCGCCTGCACTGTTTCACAATTTTCACAATTTTCCTCCAATTCCAACCCTTCCTTCACCTAGCCCAGCCACAAGCAAGTCCCCCTTGACCCCTAGGTGCCGCCGGTTGTCAGCCACCCGCTCGCTAGAGCTCCGGTCAAGCCGCCCAACTCTGTTTCTCCTTCAGTAGTCCAATTTTTGGGAGTTTTAGTAGGAATTTGAGTTGTTGCTATTATGAGCTTGGGACTACCTTGGATCGCTGTGGTAGAGGTTCCTAAGCGTAGCCACTGCCGTCTAGCTACCCGAGCTTCCTCCACCATCCATGCAAGCTACCGGAACCACTTTGTTTAGACCTCTCGAAGCCGTTGTCGCTTCGCCTCGCCTCGACCGGCCGCCGTTCAGCCCTTGGTTCTCTCGGTTCAACCAAGAACAAGGCCGAGAAACCAACAAGGCTTTGGGATTTCATGGCCTGTTTACGAGCCCATCCCGGCCTCGCTTGGTGTCGCCGCTAGGAGGTTTATCGCCCACCTTAGCGATGTCGTCGCCATGGACTCACCGGAATGCTAAATTGGTGAGTTTACTCATTAATTATTGCTTAGGAGGTTAATTACGCTTAATGGGTGTTTAGATTAATCTAAGCATTGTTAGGTGGTTAGATTAGTTTAGTTAATTGTTAATTAGATTAAGGGATGTGATTAGTTTAGTGGATAATTAATTAAGACTAATTAGGTGATTAAATTAGTGTAATCTTGATCATGCCCCTTAATTAATTATTTTGAATTTATAAATATTATTTTATTAAATTATATTAATATATTATGTATTTATTTATTTTCGGAATATATTCAATTATTTACTATTTCCCGAGAAATTAAACCTTGGATAACCAAAGACCGGAATTTCGTGCTGATTGCATTGGTGTGTTCGATTATGCAATTGATAGTTGGATTGTGCAAATTGAGTGATGATTGTGAAAATTATGGTATTTATTCAGAAAAACCCAGGTGTCGAGGTTTTAACACCAAAAAAGGATTTTTAAGTATTATCTCAAATAATGGGATTTAAAAAGGAAATGTATCAGTTTTTTTGGTCCGAATTGACCGTGTACCCACACACGACTATTTTCTCGGATATTTTTAATACGGAAAAATAGGCCTGGATCACTATTTTAATTGAGGCATTTGTGTGCAATGCATGGTGTCCTAGACCGAAATTAAGTGGTCATGTGTTAGTTAAGAGATTCGGTCTCGAGCATTTATGCCGAACGTTACTAAATCCCTTTTCGGGTTACTCATGCATTAGGATATCGGGTCACAATAGATTTTGGACCTATGCTCCTTCGGGAAAGCCGTCTTTGAGAGACGTAGCCGTGCTCAATGGGGAAGAGACGATGCCTAGTTACGCCAGTAGACCGCCAAACATGGACTTGGCCGTACCCTAGAGGGTCAAATTAATAATTGGAACGCATGATTGATTGAGTTTGATGTGCCTAATTATGAGACAAAACTGTGAGGCATGGTATGTGATATTTCATAATGGTTTTGCCTTATAATTGGAACCCTTGTGATGGATTGAGTTGTTGAGACGTTTCAATTGTTATGTGCATTAATTATATGCATTTATGATATGAACTGTGCTGACGTGCAAGAAGGAACTGAGGCGAGGTAAGTCCTCTGTTCTAATTGTGTAGCTGTGTGGCTAGAGTGCCCTGAGGTGTATTTTCTTCCTAATAGGGTTTAGGGGGTAAACTTACTGAGATATTGTCTCACCCCATCGAAAGCTTAAATTTTCAGGTCCTCAAATGGTGGTTGTGGAGGTCCCTAAGCCTCTGAGTCTATGGAGGTCGAGTCTGAAGGATCGGCGTATGTGTCCGACTAGTATGTCATAGGACAACTCATTTTTGAGAGCTAACCTTTTTGTAGACTTTTGATCAAACTTGTTTTGTATCTAAACCCGTTGTTTATAAAAGTTGGCTTTGTGAAATGTTGCCCTGCTTTGCTATCCAATGCTATTTGTTGTTAAGGGTTTATTGTTTTGCTTCCGCATGTGCTTAATAGATTGGGTCAGCAACGCATCTTGGGAACGTTGCATTTGTATCAACCGTAGAGGGATGTGTGTGCGCTCGTGGATCGGGGCGTGACACATACAAAACGAGACACAAGTTCAGAACGTAGCATATTCATAATGAAGCGTGTTCAGAACGAGACAACCTGATAGAACGTAACACAAGCCTCAAACATATAACGGCTAGTGATATTTTTTGAATTCTACATCAAGATAGATTTGATTGACTTAATCTAATTTATTAACAATTGAATCATGAAGACAAGAACTTTTTAAATGGAGATTAGACCCAAATTTGTATAAATAGGAGACCCTCCCCCTCATTGTATTTAGCTTGTTCATAAGAAATACACTCGCCCCTTTGTTCATACGACCACACGAGTGTGTGATCATTCAAAATCGACCGACTGTGACAATACAATGTAAGCTGTCAAATCAATGAGAGGTTGCGAACAAATTCCAAAGTTCAACGAGTATCGTTCAGTTGAATTTCCATAGCGTCATCCAACATCTAAACTTCTTAAAGATAAGCGAGAATAAATCATGAGAAATCAATACTGAGTCCCTTAAAAATAAAAAATAAATAAAAACATGAGTATCCATGAATGATTGCATCATGATTAAATTTGATAGTTGCATCACTTGCAAGTGAAGTCGGATTTCAGGACCAATGTGGGGTACCATAGAGTGCGAATGATAATGTCTTTAGTCTCGAGAATATTTTCTATTTATAAATATATATTCTGTTCAATAGACAACTTTCTAAGTAAAATAATACGTTTGATAATTGCACAAAATTTCTATTTCTGAAATAAAAATGCATTTGGTACTATCTCCATATTTTTTTGGGCTTGGGAAGTATGATTAAATTCATAGGATCGAGACGTGACTTAGAATTTCTTTTAACATTTTAATAATTTTATTATATATATTTTTAATTTTAGTTTCTTCTTCTTTCTCTTGCTAGTCGCTTGCTTTGGCTATGGCCAACTATTGACCAGTCAAATGAGAGCTGGCAAGGTCACCTTGAGTCTCGCCGTGGCTAGGTGTGGCTACATTGATCCCACGGCGGCTAGGTGAGGCTTGGGGTAACCTCATCTAGCTAGTTGCTAGTCAACTAGGGGAAGAAGAGGAGGAAGAGAAAAAGAAAGAAAAGAAAAGATAAAAAAAAAAAGAAAATATTTTGGATTTCATCATTGAACTCTTCTCAAAAATAAAGAAGTAATTTTTCCATATTTCTTGATTCTATTTTAAATATATTTTCAAGAACAAAAATGTACGCAAACGAATTTTTATTCTATTTTTATTTTTTAAAAAGGGAAACATGAACGTCATGCGTGGATGGTCTCTTGAAGTGTTTGGACCACTACTCACGTGATGGTATACCTTTTTCAGAAAACGGAGCACGTCGTACGTGTAGCCCTCCAATGTTGAACTTGAACCTCGACCAGAGACTTTTACTTTTTGATTTTTGAGTAGATTTTGTCGGCTTTTGCCTTATCCCTTTTTTTGGTTGGAAAAAATGAAAGTTTGGAAAATGTAAGGAAGCAACCATGAAGAAGATTGACAACCATCATTGATTCGTGTGTTGTGTGCTTTCATTATTAACCAATCAAGTCGAAAATTAAAAAATGTGAAATAAAATATGTTAAGCTGCTCATATTTACATCATAATATAATAAAATAGTTTTTATTGAGGATTTCGCAAATTAATCTATTATTAAGTAGTAGCACCGGTGAAAATTGAAAATGATTCCTTAGACTCCTTGAAGAAAGTTATAAATATTATTAGGATTGTGAGTAGTGTTAGAGAAATTTCATATCCGAGAATTGATATGGTGTAGAACAATTAATATATTTTAATTGACATAATTCATTGTTTTGAAGGTGAATCTAACTAGATCTATTTGACAGGCTTAAACTTGCAAGTGAAATATGATTTCATTTACATTGTGGGGTATCATAGAGTACAAATGATAACGTTTATATTCTCGGGAATAATTTATGCTTAGAAATATTTTTTATATTTTATTTATTTTTGTTCATTGGACAAGTTTCTAAATAAAATAATGCGTTTTATAATTGTACAAAAATTTTATTTCTGAAATAGAATTGCATTTGATGCTACCTCCAAATTTTTTTGGGCTCAGGAATCATGATCAAATTCATAGGACCGAGACATGACTTAAAATTTCTTTTTACTTTTTTATAATTTTATTATAATTTTATCTCTCTCTCTTTTTTTTTTTTTTTTTTCTTCTTCTTTTTCTAGCTAGTCGCTAACCTTGGCTATGGCTGACTACTGACAAGCCAAATGAGAGTTGGCAAGGTCGTCTCGAGTCTCACCATGGCTAGGCTAGGCTATGTCCATATCACGGTGGCTGGGTGAGGCTTGGGGTGACCGATCTGGCTAGTCACCCGTCAACTAGGGGAAGAGGAGTAGGAAGAGAAAAAGAAAGAAAATAATAGAGAAAAAAAGAAAAGAAAATAGTTTGGATTTCATTATTGAGTTGTTCTCGAGAATAAAGAAGTAGTTTTTCCTTACTTCTTGATTCTATTTTAAATATATTTTTAAGAATAAAAATGTACAAAAACTAATTTCTATTCTATTTTTATTTTGAAAAAAAAAGAGAGAGAAAGGAAACATGAACGTTATGCACCAATAGTCTCTTAGGGGGCCGCATGGGAACATTTTTGTTACCTTATTCTTTTGTTTTTTGGCTCCCGAAACAAAACAAAAAAAAAAAAAAAAATCTGTTTGATAACATCAACAAATTTTCCTATTTCCGGAATAGAAAAGTAGTCGAATAATAGATTTGGAACAAAAATAAGAAGTAGAAAAAAGTAACTTCTTGTTCTCAAGAAAAATTTATAGAAATAAGCCATTGTTTCTTTTTTTTTTTTTTTTGTCTTTTTTTCTTCTTCCTTGCCATGGCCGTCGCCCTTAGATCTGCTTTGTTGCCCACAACCATTGCTAGCTACCAATTGATGTCCAACTGTCGGCGCTTGACCGTCGACCACCGCCTGTCGCAACCTGGCCGCCAGTTGCCGATCGCTAATCGTCAAACCGCCGCCTGCTAGTTGCCGTGAGAGGTGGGTAGTGGTTGTCAACCGACAGTAGGTGACGATAGACAGTTAGTGTGACAGCCCAAGGGAAGGGGAAGGGGTTCTCTCTAGTCCCACATTGCTTAGAAGGGAGTCCTAGGGCTAGTTTATAAGGTTTATGTCCCTCTAATCTATGTGACATGTTTTAAAGCCGTGATGACTTAGTATCCAAAGCGAACAATATTACACAGTGGGGCCCGGGTCGTTACAAATGGTATCAGAGTCGACTTCCGAACACAAGTGGGGCCACAGCGAGGATGCTTTGTGCTCCTAAGGGGTGGAGAGTGTGACAGCCTAAGGGAAGGGGAAGGGGTCCTCTCTAGTCCCACATCGCTTAGGGGGGAGTCCTAGGGTTAGTTAATAAGGCTTAGATCCCTTTAATTTATGTTATGTGTTTTAAAGCCGTGAGAACTCAGTGTCCAAAGCAGACAATATTACACAACGGAGTCCGGATCGTTACGATCAGCAATCGGCGTTTGGTAGTCGACAAGCAAGAAGAAAAAAAAAAAATAAAAATACAAAAAATATTGATAGTACTAAATGCATTCCTATTTTTTTCTATTTCAATAACAAAAAAAAAATTATATAGTTACCTAACTCATTTATTTTACTCGGAAATTGTTCTAGTTACCAAACACGTTATTTTATTTAAAAATTATTCTAGAAAATAGAAATAAAAAAGAATTATTTTTCTAAAAATAATTATTTTTCGGAATAGAAATATTATTCTTTACATCCATAAAGTATTTGGAATACCACTCACTTAATGTGACACCTTTTTTGGAAAATGGAGTAAGTTAGTACATGCAGCTCTCCAATGTTGAACTTGAACCTTGACCAAAGACTTTTACTTTTTTGATTTTTGAGTAGATTTTGTCGGCTTTTGTCTTGTCCCTTTCTTCGGTTGGAAAAAACGAAAGTCTGGAAAATGTATGTAAGCAACCATGAAGAAGGATGGCAACCATGGTTGATTCATGTGTGTATGCTTTCATTATTAAACAATCAGGTACTCTTATTGACTTCTTCTTCTTCTTCTTCTTCTTTTCAATTTTTTTAATTTAATATTTAAGATAAACAAGTGAAAAATTTTAAAAAAATGTGAAATAAAATATGTTAAGTTGCTCATATTTACATCATCATAATAAAATAGTTTTTATTGAGAGTTTCACAAATTAATCTATTATTCAGTAGTAGCACCGGTGAAAATTGAAATGATTCCTTAGACTCCTTGAAGAAAGTTGTAAATATTGTTAGGGTTGTGAGTTGATCCTATTGAAAAAGAAGTGAGCCAACCCTTAACTTTGTCTCTAATGAAAATTGGAAATAATCTTAATCTAATAACATCATCTATAACTATGTTATATTTAATTGTGTCATAGATTTCAAGAAAAGTATCGATGTGGGTATTTGGATCATTGCTTGGTAGCCCATAAGGTTGCATTGATTGTTGAAGCATCTGAATTAGTGATGGTTTGGTCTCAAAGTTCTTTGCTTGAATTGCAAGTCTCATGATGTTTGATTTGGTTTTCTGAACTGTTGGTGCAACATAATCTCTCAAAAGTCTAAGTGGATTTTCATACTCACAAACTTGCTCCATCATTTTAGTGTGATTTCTTGTTCTCATAGTCGCCTTTTAAAAGTACATTCGATTTATAGATCTAACTTAGTAAGTTTTCCTTATTGGCTACGTGCCATACATCATTTACACTCTAAAGACAATAAAAATGAAAGCTAGATTAAACCTTTTATTATCCAATATCAGTTAATTAAACAAACAATCCCTAGTAATAGCACCAAAAATTTGTTAGTAAAATTCTAAATGCAAATGAACATGTCGAATAAGTAATATAATGATGAGAAAAAATATTGTCCCACAGAGATTAATGATTAATAAACCAATTAAAGATTAAAAGTGGACTAATTTCAAAATTTATTTAACATATCAAAATAAAATTGAGAATAAATAAAATCGACAATTTTAGAAGCAAAATTTCTTAACTAAATACAGTATATTAGTCAAATAAATATGCTAGAGCATCCGATTTCATCATAACCACTAAGTATGAATTTCAGATCGTTATATATATAAAAGAACGATATTAAACATGTGATAGCAAAATTTCTTAATCTATTCATTATCCTAGACGTGCGGACCCCTCAAGTGCCTTAACTTTGCCTAAAGGGACACTTAAGTGCCATAACTTACGAAAAGTACACTTAAGTGCCAAAATCAGAGCAAAATGGATCACTTGAGTGCTAATCCGGCCAAAATCCGACCAAATTGCATACGTGGCATTTTCCAGCGATTTTCAGCGACTTCTTTTATTGATGTGGCAAATGTTTTTTAAAAAAAAAAAATCCGATGTGGACGACAAAAACGATGTCGTCCATCCACATTGAGTGTGCTGAACTAAACGACGTCGTTTAAGTCATTGTGTGATGACCTAAACGCCGTTCCTCCCCATCCGCGTTGACAGTCAATCTTAGGCCCTTCTCTTCGTCGCCGATCACGCCTAGAGCTGGTCATCGATCATCGTCGTTAGTCGCCGTTGCCGCTCGCCGCTCACCATCGTTGGTCCTCGTCATCGCTCACCATCGTCGCTTATCCAGGTTCGGCCCCTTCTCCCCTCCCCTATGATGAAATTAGGGCTTGATTATTTAATTAGGGCTCGCTTGATTATTTAATTAGGGCTGGCGGACCTAAATGCTGTTCCTCACCATCCGCATTCACATTAGATCATAGGCCCTTCTCTCCGTCACCGTTCATGCCCAGAAGCTGGTCATCGGTCACCGTTGTCAATCGCTGTTGTTGGTCGCCATCGCCGCTCACCGCTCACCATCTCTGGTCATCGTCACCGCTCACCATCCTTGGTCATCGTCATCGCTCACCATCATCGATCGTCCAGGTTTGGCCCCTTCTCCCCCTCCCCTGTGATGAAATTAGGGCTCGATTATTTTATTACAGCTCCGATGGAATTTGTGTTGATACACTTCAACTGAAACTTGCTGACATTACACAAAGAGACCATATTTCTCATTATTTTGGTGAATTTGTCTTTCAAGCTAATGTCAAAGTATGTTTTGATTGTTAGATCACTGTCTATGCATCTCCTTAAGAGCATCCTAGTAAAGCAGGTGACCAATGCCATTCTAAGAAGAAAACTAAGTTCTTGAACCACCCTGCTTGTGAGAGTGTATAGGGTATGTCTTTGAACCACCCTGTTTGTGAGGCTGTATAGGGTATGTCCTTGAACCACTCTGCTGTGATTACTGTATATGGTATGTTTATCAATCCAAAACCCTGCTGTGATTGTTGTATAGGGTATGTTTATCAATCCAAAATCCTGAATGAGAACATAATCCTACTATGATTTCTCTTTGTTTTTCTTTAGCTTTAGTGACATAAAATGCTTCCAAGTTTAGTTGTTCTAATTTTAGTTTAAACTTTTAAAGGAATTTGTAAGAGTCAGCGGCTATGATTTGATTAAGTTGATGTCGAGTATGCTATGCTTTGATTTACTTAAGTTGATGTACATTCTCTCACATCGCACGTTTAGTGCAGTAGACAAAATTGCTTGGGCTGTGATTACTGTGGGAGCCTGTGCTTATTGTGGGGATCTCTGTTTTTGGTTAATATTTTAAGGGAAGGGAAGGTAAATAATTAAAGTACTGACCTCTTTTTTGGCTGTCATGTAGGGGCATATTGTTAGTGTTGAGACCTCTATTTATTAAAGTCCATGAGAGTGGGGGGACTTCCATGTGCAATTGTCTAGTGGTCCCAAAAACTAATGATTCTTTTTCTTGTTCTTGGTGCAGTAAGGGCGCATGACAAGGATTATGTTGCTGTCATAGTTTACTACGATGGGGAATTTGTGATTAGGGAGGACGAGTGGGAGTATGAGGGTGGAAATGATGGCACCATCATTGTAGATATAAAGAATGCATCTTATATAGGATTTCTTAGGGATATAAATGCTTATTTGCCTTGTAAAGTTCAGAAGCTACTATATTGTATTCTTGGGAAAGACTTAAAAGATGGTTTGAGATGCTTAGAAGATGATAATAGTCTTAGGGATGTTCTATACCATTATCTTCATGGTGAAGAGGTAAAAATATTTGTTGAGTACAATAGTGAAAGTGAGGATGAAAATGATGATGGAGAGAGTGCCGAAGTAAGACAAGAAGGAGATGGTATTCAAGGCAGTACTGACGTTAGGGTCGAAGGAGGGCAAGATAGATATGATGGACATGAGAGAAATGCATATGCAGTTCACTAAAGTGATGATGACATAGGTGATGTCACAACCTCTGGATTAGATTGGGAAGTAGCTAAATTAACGATGATGATGATGGAGGGTTGCCTGCTGAAAATTTTATAAGTGATGACGACGACGAGGAGCTTGTATAGTCAAGAATACAGCGAAGGGATTTTTTGACAGCTAAGTTTGCAGCTTTGCAAGTAGCCGATGAAGTTCCAAACAGATCCGAAGGCCCTACAGATGCTGGTGCTGCTAGCGAGGAGATTGACTATGAAGAAAGCGTCGAGAATGCTACTTCCCAGGATGAGCTTGAAGAAGATGAAGGACATGTGCATAGAAGGGAAATGAAAAGTAAGTTTCCTTCTTATAATCCATCCATTGCCTCTTATACTTTGTCGGTAGGCATGAAATTTCATAATGCAAAACAATTTAGGGAAGCTATACTGAAGATCTCCATTACTGCACAAAGGAACATTGACTTCATTAGAAACACTAAGACCTTTGTAAGAGCTAGGTGTTCGCAACAAAATTGTCTATGGAAGATCTATGGCGCATTTGTTAGGAGAACTGGATCTTTCCAGATTAGAGCCTACCAAGAGGAACATACTTGTTCCATCAATTTTGAGAATAAAAGGGTAACAAGTGCATGGTTATCGAATCACTTCTTTGAATTGATTAAACTGATACCTCGGATGAATACTACTCAATTCAAGATGCTGGTGAAGGAGCAAGTAGGCATCAATATATCCAGGAATCAATGTAAAAGATCGAAGCAAAAGGTGATGAAGATACTCATTGGTCAGTACATCGGTGAATAGTGGACAGTTGTGGGACTATGCTTGGGAGTGTAGGCTGTAAAATCCTGAAAGTAGAGTGTATATAGAGGTCGTGGAGAGACCACTTCCTAATATTGAGACAAAGTTCAATAAATTCTATGTTTGTTTCGATGCATGCAAACGATGTTTTTTATCTGGTTGTAGACGGATTATAGGATTGGACGGGTGTTTTTTTAAGGGCTTGTGCAAGGGAGAATTGCTGGCCGCAATTGGAAGAGATGCAAACAACAAAATGTTTCCCCTGGCTTAGGTTGTTGTGAAGGTAGAGAACAATGACAATTGGTCTTGGTTCCTCAAAAATTTGATAACTGATTTGGAGATAACAAATGGGGCAGGGTGGGCGTTCATGAGCGACCAACAAAAGGTAATGTTTGATTTTTAAAAAATTTGGTCACCTGTTTGCTTTTTGATATCAACATATCATTTGCTTACATTTTTTATATTTTCAATTATTGCAAGGACTTGTTTCAGCAATAGATGAGCCGTTGCCTTATGCTGAACATCGAATGTGCACACGGCACGTATACGCAAATTGGGCAAAAGACCTATAAAGGGGACAAGTTGCAGTCGCAATTTTGGTAGCTAGTAAAAAGCATGAATATGACTGACTTTAAGATGGCCAAAGAAGAGATGCTTCAATTGACAAAGGATGGTTATGATGCACTGTTCCAAATAGACCCGAAGCATTGGTGTAGGGCGTTCTTCAGCGAGGAATTCAAGTGTGATAACATTGATAACAACATCTGTGAAGCATTCAATGGGATGATAATAGATGTCAGATGTAAACCAATTATCTCGATGCTTGAAGACATACGAGTTTTGGTCATGACTCGGCTGCACAAACAAAGAGATGACACTGCAAAGTAGACTAAGCAATATGGTCCTAGGATTGCTAAGAAATTGGATGACAACTTGGCTGCAAGTAAGTATTGTCATCCCATTTGGAATGAGGATGAAGGATATGAGATAATGAAGGGTTCCGATAAGTATGTTGTCAATTTAGGTATGATGAAGTGTTTATGTAGAGCATGGCGGTTCGGTGGAATTCCTTGTGCACATGCCATATGTGCAATTCAATTGAAGGGCCATTACACAAAAGACTACCTTGATGATTGGTATAAAAAACCGAAATATCTTGCTTCATATCAATTCATATTGCAGCCAATTAGAAATAGCAAGTTCTGGGAGCCAACAAATCACGAAGCACCTCAACCTTTGCCACTAAAGAAGAGAATGGGATGTGGCACCCCTCGACGGCCCCCGATCCAATTAGGGTCGTCACAGTTCGCTTACCATTCACTTTCCTTATTAATATATCACTCTAATACAATTTCAATTGCAGCGGGTCCATACAACCTGGGGGTTTACATCTTCTTCTTTTTTCTTCATCGGTCCCTTGCGCAATTCATATACAGAAGCACATCCAACAACTCCCTTCCTTATATTCATAAAATAATACACACCTACTAAACATTTATAGGTAAAAGCCGTACACTTTTTATTTACTTAAATCAGATGGACATCATTCATTGGTACATCAAAATGCCGTAGTCTTCTATATTCGGCTACACTCCAAAAGATGACCGACATTTCCTCCAACAGTCATACACTTAAAGTCCATCGATCAGTGTCGGCGTCCAAAAGCTCCTTCCCTTGCTATCCTCCTCCTCACGGTCATATCCAACCGTTCAAACCATCTACTAATCTGAAATGTTGGTCTCCAAAATGGGTGAGTACAACCACTCAGCAGGTAAAGGAATCTAATAACTACTCAATGCATCATACAAGTCATACATGCATTGCAGGCATTACTTACCTTGAAGCCATGCATATACTATCATGCATCATCACCACAATCATAACACATACATGTGTATCATCATGTCATACTCATATCATCGTCATCATGACATTATCATATCACACACATGTCATCATCATCATATACATGACACCATCATACCATACACATGTCATCATCATCATGACATCATCATATCACACATGTCATCATCATCATGACATCATCATATCACACATGTTATCATCATCATGACATCATCATATCACAACATATATGCATGTCATCATGCCATATCATATATCATCATCATGCATATCATCATGCATATCATGCCATGGGTGATCATCATTAATTCACATCACATAGCATCATCATCATCATCATCATCATCATCATCATCATCATCATCATCATGCATATCATCATGCATATCATATCATGGGTGATCATCATTATTTCACATCACATATCATCATCATTATCATCACCATGCATATCATATCATGGGTGATCATCATTATTTCACATCACATATCATCATCATCATCATCATCATCATCATCATCATCATCATGCATATCATCATGCATATCATATCATGGGTGATCATCATTATTTCACATCACATATCATCATCATCATCATTTCTCATCTTCAATTATAGTTTAATTTTAACATGGCATGTGATGTGATGGCAATCAAGATCATACTCATCATTGAATTCATACATGCATCTCAAATCATTGCCATGCATGCACCAAGACCTTATCACACATACTACATGGTGCAACTATTTATAAAATAAAATTCATGAAATTTATGCCAATTAAAATAATCCATTTATCATGCCCTTTTTACATTTATTTAAATTCCAGCTTATGCCATTTTCAAAAATATTAAATTTAATTATTAATATAATCTCAAAAATCATAAAATTAAGGCAAGTAATAAATAAGACAATCGGGTAATGATTTCATGCAAAATACACGGCCAATAGAAATTTCACACAATTTCATAATTCACACAAAACATCATATACTTTTCGGATGAAACCAAAATGCACGGTTTCCAAAGAAATTCAATTAAAATATCCATACGGCCTCCAAAAATTACAAAATTTTACCGCATTATAGCCAAGAAATTTTCGTACAACTTTTATGAGAACTCTAAGCCAGATTATTTTTAGATTATTTTATACAGTCTCACGAAGCTTTTGGATCCATTTTCGAAAACGTCCAGTGTACACATCTCCGAAACATTGAGATTTCACCTACCTATTCTTTTTCGTTTTCTCTGAAATTTGGATATTTTCTATATCAAGATGTCCTTTACAAGTTTCATGAAGAGATATAGGTCAAATAACCAGAATATAGTCATCATTTAGGTCCTTGAAGTCTTGGGTGTCTCGGAATACATCACCAGAATCATCGTCTTCAAGATCTAGTCGATTTACTAGGCTATACTTGTTCATTTCACTTCAAATTTGAGTATGTTGTAGTTTAAGATGTCCCATACAACTTTTATGAAGAAATAGAAGAGAGATTCTTAGTGCAAATCAACATGCAACCACGAATCCAACAAGAAGTCAGTGAAATCGTTCCAGATCTGAAGTCTCCGTAGGATGAGACTTTAACCCCTCAAATCTCCATCATTTTCCACGAAATTTTAGTATGTTGTATTAAAAGATGTTAGCTACAACTTTCATGAAGAAATAGAAGCCAAAATCAGACTCCAAACACACATGCAAGCTCAAACAAGTTTCTGACTCACACGATCCGAACACGAACAGCCATACCATTCAACATACATCATTCATGCTTCGGTTTTTCTCACTTAAACACTCAAAGATTCAACATGCAAGCAACATACAAACATGCAAGAGAAGCTATAGGACTCCCACTTGCCTCTAGACCGGTCGGACGACGGCACACGGCGGCGAGCACGGTGGACGGACGGCGGTTCCTCCTCCTCTCTCTCTCGGCCGCTCCCCCTCTCTCTCGAAATCTCTCTCTCTCTCTCTCTCACCTTCTCTCTTGGCCAAATGAGAAAATCCGGCCACCCTCTCTCTCTCTTCCCTCTTATACCCCCAAATCCTCATGATTACTTACCTACAAACCAGCCAATGCATGAGAGTCTTGTGCCACTTGTCCTATGGATTTTGGGCTTGGGCTTGGGCTTCTATTGGGCCGGTCGACCACTCCTTTTGGGCCTCTATTGGGCCGGCTAACTTGGCCCATTAAAAGCTTTGGCCAATGGGCCTAAGGCCCATCCTAGAAATTGACCTTTCCTCTTTTTTTTTTTTTTTTTTTGAATTTCTTCTATAAATATTTTAAACTCTAAATTTTCCACATGGCCAAAGTCTTATGACATTTCACTTATTGAAATTTAATTTATAAATCTTATGGCCAAGCATAAATTATTAATCTATCAAATTTAAATTCTCACAATCACATACACAAATCATCTAATTAAAAAGACTAATGGCTAAAGCATAAGCTATAGGAAAATTTTATCACTTAATTAAAGACTTTAACACACCTTATGACTTGGCTTTGAAATTTTTTTTTTTTTTTTTTTTTGGGATGCCACATGGGAAGACCAAAGAAAAAAAAGAAAAATGACGGAGGGAGAGGACTCATGTCACCGTACGATGAATACGATGGGTGTACCGATAAAGTGCTCTTTTTGCCACATAGCAAGGCACAATATCAAGAGTTGTCAATTAAAGAAGCAGCAGGAAAAATTGAGGCCAGCCGAAGGGCCTAGTGAAGGGACAGTTGGAGAAGGAGAAATAGAAAGGTGAAGTGAGTCGACTGTTCTTCAGTCGACGACAATACACCTAATAAGTCATGACAATTGTGTTTATATTGTTTTATGGTTTGTTATGAATATATACATAGATATAAGTGATATGTATGTAATGTTTTTATCTTTGTCAAGTCAAGGTGACACGTGAAGAATTGGCCGAAGCCCCTGCTATACCTGAAAATGAAGGGCTTGTTCAAAGAACCGAAGGTGGAAGACAGCCAGCTGTAGGATTGGCTAAAGCAACTGGAGGGCCAGTTAAGTCGACTATTCTTCAACAGCAACAGAGAAAAAAATACCCGGTCAGTTAAATGATTTGAGTTTACTTTTCATCTACATTCTAATATGGCCTGATGTTATATTTATGATATCATTTACTTTTTTCTCAGGTTCGAAGAAGGCAAGCTAGAGCTCAGCTGCTAATAAAGGGCTCAACTGAAGGGCCACCACAAGATCTATCACCAAGGTCATCAGAAAGGCCACTAGAAGGGTCATCACAAGGGTCACCACTAAAGCCTACCGAATGTGTCATTGAAACTGAAGGAGTAACTAGAAAAATAATCAAAAGAAATCCAAATCAAGAGCCACCTATAAGAAGGCCATCTACAAGACGTCTAGCTGAAGAATTGGTTAAAGAAGCCCCTTCCGTGGCTGAACAGCCACAAGAGTTGAAAAAATTACATGCGAGAATAAAAGGCAACCAATCACAAGTACCTAAAAGTGACGCTCTCCTTCGAACAAAAGGGGCTCTTGGGAAGATGCTAAAATAATATGGTTATGGCCTTTATACAAATGACCGTTCTAGAATAGTTATTCTTAATATAATTTTTATAGGTTGCATTTAATTTAATTTATAGTGCAAACTTTTGTTGATAATTGAGTTTTCTTTTTGAAACCTGGGAGAAGTTCAGAGGTTCTTATCTCTCAAGGCCAAACTCAAGAATCAACGGCTGCGCCAACAAAGAAGAAGATATTGCCTGCGCCAACAAGAAAGAAGAGTAAGAGGAACCTAGGTGCAGGTCCATCCAAATCAGTTCAGCTTACAACAGTTGCAGCTCATTTTGAATCAATTCAGCCTAGGATAATTGCAGCTCCATCAGACTCAACGCATCCCAAGACAGTTGAAGAAGAAGTCTCATGTCCAGTTAGAAAAAGTGCAAGGATTATGAATTAAGTGCGAAGTCCATCAAAACGAGCACGAATAGGAGGTATTGTGCATATTGATTGATAAAATGGGATGTGATATGGATTGTGGGGTTGAGGAGTCGAGTTGTAAACATCTGTGGATATTTGTTTTTTTGTTTTTTTAATAGTTTGTCATTTAGTTAGTTGAGTTTGCGATACTTCATTTGTCATTGAGTTTGTGAGACAGATGTTCAAAATCAATGAAACGGTTATTGCTTATCATTCTTGGCGTGCCTTTTTTTTTTTTTTTCTTTTACTTATTGCTACTTCTAGTGGTGGATATGTGGTGGTGACTGGGGTGCTCGTGTGGCTAATGGTGGCGGTTGGTGAAGCCTGGTGGTGGATATGTGGTGGTGACTGGGGTGCTCGTGCGGCTGGTGGTGGCGGCTGGTGGTGAAAAGCCTGGTGGTGGTGGGTTGAGTTAGAGGTTTTTGCTGCACCTAGTACAAGATGTATGTGCAATATGCATAGCTTGCACCAAGTAGTGCTGGTGCAAGCTGGTGTAAGACACCTTACACTTGCAATTTATGCAGCAACATACCATCAGCATAGTGGTGGCTGCTGGTGGCTCAAGTGGATGCTTAGGATGCTTGGTGATGATGATGGCTGGAGATATTGGCCAATTGTGGGCGGTGGTAGTGGCTGATAGTAATCGATGTGTACAAAAAAATAACACTTAACTAATCACATTCTAAAAAATCTAGCACTTAAGTGTTCACTTTTAATAACAAGTGGCACTTAAGTGATCATTTTAATAATAACTTGACACTTAAATGACTCTTTTTTTTTTTTTTTTATCACGATTGGCACTTAAATGATTACTAGATACAACTTATAGCACTCGAGTAATCACTCGTGTCTGTTTTATGTATATGGTGGTTTGCAGCAAAACAGAGAAGCTGCTGGTTTACACATTTACTGCTAGTTTACATTCAATTCAAGTAAAATAGTCACCACAACACATAGACCTAATATACATTCCATCATCACTGATTTATATTTGAGAATAAGCAAAAACTATCGAAATCATTCATTCATTCATTCATTCAAAATAAGTACATTTCTCCACACATTTACAACTATAGCAATCGGAGAAATTTCTTCTCATCTTCCAGTACTTTACATTTCATCATAAAGTATGATAGACAAAGAAACAGCAACACAATAAACGCTTGGTAACACTTTCGTTCAATTTTCATTTTTGAAACTTCGTTCTTCAAATGGTTAACAGAAGATGCTTAAGCTTGCATTGAGTTAACATCGTCCAAGTCGTCCACAAGTGTAGATAGAGGTTGATGACATCCATCAAATAGGTCCAATATCACATCGTGACTCGGTGAGCGAATTTTGCATTGACCCATTTGAAGTATTTGCACTTCGAGCCTTTTCGTATCAAGCACATCCATAGAATCTTTTCCGGGATTCATTCGAATCCACGATGTTTTTCTTGGACTTGGTAACCCACAAAAACATAAACGCTCGCCTTCTCCTTCGCTTCAGCAAGAGAAATTTGAGCCGCTATTGAAAGTTCTGCTCTCCATTTCCAATATTCGGGGGTAGAATTTGGGGCAAATCGAATTAGGGTGCAGGATTAGGGCTCCAGCGCTTCAATGGCATTTTGCCCGATTTAGGGTTTTAGATTTAGGGCAAATGGAGAAGACGACAGTGTTTTCGCTAATTTAAGGGCTCTATTTTGGGCAAACACCTGAAATGACGTCGTTTGGGGTGAATTCGAGTTGACTCAACTCTCCGACGAGACACATCGACGAGAGATATTAATATTTTAATGCCACATATGATTTCCAGCCAGCTTCGCCGGAGATGGCACTCAAGTGTCCCACTTTTCTTAAAATGTGGTACTTAAGTGTACCTTTCGTAAGTTATGGCACTTAAGTGTTCATTCGGGCAAAGTTATGGCACTTGAAGCGTTCTTTTGTCCATTCTCCTATCTTTAGGTATATCAAACCTACTCAATCTATCTATCTACCATATCTCTATGTGAAATTAAATAAACATAAATGTATTAAAATTTATAAACATTCCCAATTTACAATGAATCTTTCGGATCACCTTATCATCGAAAGTCACACAAATAACACGGTATACTTTTATCTATATTTAATTTATCGTCATATATTATAGGGAGCATTTGCATATTTTTAGTCTCAAATAAGCACATCAAATCATTCAAATGGTGGACTGTCACTTAAAAGCACTAAGTACATTAATATATAATTTACATGAATGAAATCATTTGCAAAACATAAAAAGAATAATATTCATATCATTATGATCATGAACATAATAGAAGAAGAAACAAGAATATAATTTAAATCAACATATTGAATCAAAAAATAAGAATTATGTCATCACTTTTTGTCTTCTCTTCAAAATACTTTAAAAACCCCCCTGAAAAATTAAAAAAAAAAATCTAAAATTAAAAACTTAACTATCCCCCCACCTCTCAATGTTATCCTATTTATAGGATAAATTCAAGGCTCCAAACACAAGACAGTTGCTTATTTTTCGCATTAAATTAGGAAATAAATCACAGTCTTGATTCCTTCCAATGATTCTATGGTTGGTATATTCCTTTCATTCTTTTTGCCGTTCTTCCCTTATTTTCTCCATATCTAATATGCTGCATAAACAGAGAAAAATTGAATAAATAAAAAGAAATCCAAATATTTTCTCACAAATATTACATTATTTATTGGCTAAAATAAGTAAAATAAATCTATTTTTATAAAGTTATCATCTCACATGATTAAACTAAATCAATCCTCGCTGTTAGTTCCAGCAGTGCTAAGGCTCCTTTGCGATTGATGGGGTCCTATTGAAACCCGATGCAAGATCGTGCTAGATGTGCTGCATCATGCAATTCCTTTTGATAAACGTGTCTTGCTTGGATCAATAATAGTTACTTCAATTCATAAACAAATTGAAGAGTTCAACGTGTATCGCCCAGTTGAATGACATGTAGATTTCCTAAAAGGCCTAAGAAAAATCTCGTAAACCCTATGCTGCACGAGTTTTCATACAATAATTGTATTGTGATTAATTTCGTCCATGACTTTGCTTAGAAATTAAGTCGAGGCAATATCTTCCCTTGTAAATTCTGGTCTCTCGTCTCGCCATTATCATTATGTGCTTGTGAACTCGATCACCTTTAGAGGTCGGTATTCCACGGCGTGTGTTGTTGGCCTCGTGAACAGGGTTGAAAACAGGGAGTTGTGGATTTACCCACACCTTCGAGGAAATTCAGGGGAAGAACTAGAAGACAACCCAATGTCGGAACTTTGACCGGGGACACTACTCTGGATTGGCTGGGGAAAAAGACTGGAACATGCAAAGAAAAGCAAGCACGAATCAAGATGATATCGGTTTGATTTCGCTTAGCATGTGGTTTGAATTAGATGTAGCTTTCGACCGTGCTTTGTAGGATGTGTTCTTTCCAGATAATCAACCAATTGGGATTGATTTAAACGTAATCATTCATCGCCCTACTCTTAGGATTTTAAACTGAAGATAAACGAGCGGGTCCTTCAAAAAAAATTTGGGATAAAATCGTAGTTACATCGTAATTAATTAAGATAGTTTGTCTCGTGAATTTTGTAAATCAATTCACGGGGGGGTTGTTTCTTAATCTAATCCAAGCCCCCATTGAAGCAAAGACAATCGTGTAGAAAGAGATGATTCTTGCGACTACAAATGCACATTCTTGTGAATCACGTGAAGCTCGACCCTCAAACACACAAGTACTATCAACTAAGACAAGGGTACCTCAAATTGGATCATGATTTCAAAATAGAAACATACGGTAGTTGATCATATAATGAATTATTTGCAAACACACGAAATGAAAACACTAGGGCTTCCTATCACGCCTCGATACTTCGCGCGCATACTCATCCCTTTGTGGTCAATTAAATAGCAACGTCCTAGGACGTATTGTCGACCCATTTATTTTAATGCAAATGTGGAAGCAAATAAATAATCCCCAGACAACAACAATATGGGATAAGAAAGTAGGGCCATAATTTTTCAAAACCAAACCACACTTATATATGTGTGTATATATATATATGTATATGTATATGTATATATGTATATATATGTATATGTAAACACACACACATAGTAACCCAAGTCATATATAATACAAGCTGATATATAGATTCAAGGTCTACAACACAAGGGGGGGTTTGCCAACAGCTACTAATCTTCCTCCCGCTCCACATCCTCACCATCATTTGAGCCTACAATTGAGTACACCGGAGTTCCTGGATCTTCGAGATTCGGGTCTACTGCGTCTACCACCGAACCTCCGAGGGGATCTGCTGTGCCCTTTCCAAAAGCAACCTTCAGCACATACAAAGGTATATCAGATTCTGGTATGGGACCCTCTCTCTAGCCATTATGAGCCTAGCGATACCATGATCTGTATCGGTGGGGTACTTTTTTGGGTAAACCCGCATCGACCCAGACTATGGACCTTACCAGCTCACAGGTCCAGCCCTTAGGGCTCCCATATAATGGAATGTAAGACATATGTTTTGTGACTTTCCTCGGTTGACCAAAATGCTCAGAAGGAGCTGACATCTAGGGATCTGAAAATGATATCTCACGATGAGGTGAGACGAAGTCTCAGTAAGTTCAACCCCCTAAGACTCGATTAAGAAGAAAATACTCCTTAAGGGCTACTTAAGCACAAATACGACTTAAGAGACTTACCTTAGCCTCAGTCTCTTCACGCAAGTTAATACAATTTGAATAACCATCCAATCATTTTAACCAATCAAATCATCACATCCGATTGAATCATTGATCAATCGACTTAGTCAATTACATGTCATCATGACCATTCCCCGATCATCTCAATTGATACTATCTATAAGGTTCAATCATCATCGGACTGCTCACTCTAAACGATAATATATAGTATAGCTAACCGAAAGTTGCCGATATATCGATATAGTATACTAATAATGCTCACAAGAAGCTGCCGATATACCGATATGTATACTAATAATGCTCACCAAAAGCTACTAGATATATTGATATACCATCCTGATCATCTAACACTTTCATTATTTTTATCATACCCAATAAAAATAATTGTGTGTAGGTACACGGCCGGCCTTAACCAAAATACAATATTTTCTCACTTGAAAATCCCACTAATTTCCATAGTCCAAAAACACATTTTTAGCACTGTAAACCGACGCTCGGTGATTTTCTAATTAATTACGAAAATTAAATAAATTTTGGGATAGTTACCCACAATCACAAATCACACTCAATTTGCACAAAATAACAGTCAATTAAATAAACATATCACACCACTATAATCAGCATAAAATTCCAGTCATCGGCTATCCCGGTCTAATTTCTAGAAAATAAATAATTACGGAAAATAATTATTAAATGCAAATAAATAGGACTTAGGCCCATAAAGCCTAATTTAAAGCCGATTCGGGTTCGGAAAATTTCCGAACCACTCTTGAAAAATATTAGAGTTTGTCTAGACTCTAATTACACTACTCTAACCACCTAACATGCAATAATGATTAATTAAATTACTAATATATTCTAACTATCCACCTAATTCATACTTAGTCTAAACTAATCAACCCCTAAATGTCATTAACTTACTAAGCAATGATTAGTGAGTTAAACTCACTTGATTAATAATCGCTCGATCAAAATGACAAGGACACGACGGGGACAAGAAACTCCAAAGCGGAATCGCCAAACGGGGTTGAGAACAGCTAGGAAACGGGCCAAACAAGTGGCTATCAAACCCACCGGTTTGGCTTCTATTCTGTGGCTGAAGAGGTTGGATCGGTCGGCTTAAAGCGACGACGGTGTAGTGGGGTCAAACAGACTAAGACGGGGCTTCACGGCGATCGGAGGCGGCTGCACGGGCTCCAGCTGAGCCTCACGGCGATGGACGATGCTCGGACAGCATGGAACGGTGGCAAGCTGAGCCCGAATGCGAGCGAACAGTGGCTGGCGAACATGCAAGCTCGAGTGGCGTAGGTGATGGCTCTGGGCTTCGGCGGACTACTTAATGGGCAAGGGGAGGTGGCTGGCTGGTTTTTTGGTTTGCTAGGAGCTTCAAGGGGCTAAAATGGAGATGCCAGTCAACCGAATGGGAGAGAACAAGGAGGAGGGGATCGGTTGCAGCAAGGGGGCCACCACTTGGTCTCTTCTCCTCTCTTTATCCCCTTGGAGGGCTCCACCTTGCCCAGCTAGTGTCCATAGCCAATTTCCAAACCATTTGCTTCTTCTAGAAGCCCTTGAAATGGTCCACTTGTTGGGTCCATGGGGGACATACAAATTTTGATACATTTTCCCCCAATTTGACTCAAATTGCTCTTGAATCAATTCAATTCAATCTCTATAAATTCAACCATCATAGCCTCAATCAAATTGACATTTTTCCTCACCAATAGATCCTAATTGCATCCCAATTTCGCAATAAAAAAACGGCCATATGATTTTCCTAGTCGAAAATGGCCCTACCTCTACTTTTTCCAAAAAAAATCTTGATTTGCAGAAAAATCTTCGGAGACTAAGTCGATGTTCCTAAAATGACTTATGATATGATAGAACTTTCAATTTCTAAAATTGGATTCAAATTCGCAGTTAAATTCACTCTAGCACGATTTTTAGTGTGACTGGACTACTGAGTAGCTTTCAGAAATTTTTAGTGCAAATGACCCATAGTCGATTTTCTTCGAGCCACAATGAACCTCTTCGACACATTAGTGACTCTTGATTGTCGTGAAAATCTCGAGGATTCAAATACAAACATAACGTACCAAAACGACAAAAAAATTAGTTTAGTGCTAGTCAATGAGAATTTTTCAATTTGGTGGAATCACCCACATTTAACCACACATCTGGGTCAAACCGATCCATCTCTGATTTCTAAGCAATTTTTAAATGTGTCGTAATGATCTCTATAGATGAACATGATCGAGTAGTCGATTCTTGGTCGAATCCTCAAGTCTATTGCATTGAAATCCCTTAATGACTTCCCTAGATCGTTTAGTTATCTCAAGAGTGATCAGCTCGAGAACAGTACTATAGGCGTGTTAATGAAAAGCCCGATTAATTTAATTGAAAGTAGAACTGAGAAATCTAGGATCTATTGGTCTAATAGGGTAAGATATAAGTAGCACTAAGATCCTTCCTCTAACTCTATTATCTCTACGAACACACTATCACCTCACATAAGGAAAGCCGTGAGGGGCGGTCTCATCAAACTAGGATTCGAGGGCGATAGAGGAGAAGAACCTGAGCATCGGATCATTGCCATTTTGCATAAAGAACGATGGATTCCAAATCAGATACGCAAATCTCTTTCTTCTCATTCACTGTATTCAAGTATCTAGTTATGTTGATTATGGGATGCCACTTTAATGGCCAACATTTAGTATCAAAGCCACTTCATGGCCTAGAATTTGAACATAAGGAATTTGGCTTGTTTTGAAAATTTTAACCAATGAAAATTGATTTTAATCACATATTCGGACTCATCTTATCAAGACGAGCATTTTGGTGGCTAGAGGCCATACGATGGAGGCCATATGTGCCTCCTTGAACATTTCGGATTTAGCCCATTTCCATATTGTTTTCCCTGTTATCGTGATTTTTAGTCCAGCAAAAGTGAATTTTGCTTGTACATTTGGACTCCTTTCGTCAAGACAAGCATTTTGATGGATGGTGTGCCTTCGGAAGAAACCAGATGCCGTTACACACACTGCACGCACTAAGGAGGCACTGGAAACCAGCACCACGTGCCATCGCACGCGACACATGAAATGCCTTAGCGGGGATGACGTCATTCATGACGTCATCCACGGACACGGGTCACCGACATGGGATGCATGTCTTTGATGATGTCATGATGACATCATGTGCATGCCATACTTGTGCTTGACACATAACATGTGATGCCATCAGTGACGTCACTCGACTAACCTTTGATCGACCTAAGTTGACAGCATTGACTCGACCTAGGGTTACCGATTTTGACCTAGCCCGATTTGACTGTTGATCAATCAAACCGTTGGCTAGTCAAATCAATTGACCGATCGGATCGGTCGAAGCTTGACCGGCTTTTTGGGCAGCTCATGCAAGCAAGCGCGTGCGGTTCATGCGCCACGCAATCCGTTGGCGTGTGGGGACGCATGCGTGCTCCATTTGGCATGTTCTTAGTACCGTGTGCTTATGTGGAGATTCTCTACACTACGATGAATTTATTTTACATGTTTGATACTTTTAAACATGTAAAATACATGCTGAACCCTAAATACATGTATGTTTAGGGTATTTTTTTTTTTTTTTGCGTATTTTTCTTGTGTTTCACCATGGTTTTGGAAATACATTGCAAGTTCATGTATATATCATCACATTAAAAATGTATAGAGTATTGACTCATCATGTATAGGATTTGATATATATTAATGAATGAAGTAATATAATTGACATGACATGTGATTTTAGTGACAAATTACCCCTGTCATTGAGTCTAAAATCACATATATAAAATAAATATGAGACATATAATTTATATCATTGGTATGAGAGAGTTTCAATAATTCAATTGGTTTTGACCGCCAAAGTGACAAACGAGAAATATCGATCTTATATTTTAATGCGTGGTCATACTCCCAAAGGATGTGTTTGTGTATTTGCTTATGGAAGGATACATGTACAGCATATGGTCGAGGAGTTACTGACCTTAATGGTTCATATACCCAAAGGTGGTGAATTCACAAAAGGTTAGAATATATTCTTATAATCATTGTCATATGGAAAGTATACAATTGCATGTCATGTATTATGCCCAAATGTGTTTATATGATTATATATGTAGTTCTTAAGATATGTACTTATGCAATTTTCAAATTACATTGTACTCATATAATGCCAATTGCATGCATTGCTTGTTATTAAGTCATCTTCTGTGTAATAGGCAACTCCATCATGATTGAGATTATTATTGGGTCAAATTTTAAGTAGTAAAAAGAGAATTTTATGTTTGAGATGAAATTGGTAAATGTTCATATTGCCTTTACTAAGGATAAGCTGGCAATATCACTGTCGTCACTATGGAACTAGAAAGCACATTTTGGTGCTTGAGAAAAGAGCAATCAAATTTGTCTGTTATTCATGAAACATTCCATTCAGGAACACTTGAAAATGGTTTACCAACTAACTGCATACTAAAAGGATTATGGAAGCTTTGGTGGCTTAAAATTGTGTCTTGTCTAATTTCAAGATTGGGATACATTTTAAAGGACTCTTTAACGTAAGTTATGATGGTTCTGATGAGGTTAAGGATTACATCCTAAGAATGGTAGATTTAAAGTCCAAAAACCATACTCATAAAAAAAAAAAAAAAAACTCATGAAACCACTGGTTATTTTGACAGTCTTGTCCCGAGATATCACTCTTTAAGAGGAATGATATCCTTTACTACTTTTGTAGGAAAAGAGAACACATAAAACACTACGAAAAACATAAAGCTTGGTTGTCCAAGCGTGAACCTATAGTTAGTGATTCTTTGGCATTCGTTTATGAATCTCATTCCTATCGAAAGTTTCATCGAGTCCTCAGTGGCTAGATAGTGATGCAATGAATTATGTTATTTATCATAAAGGGATTCATAAATCAAATGAAGCCAAATTAGGATGAATCATAACTCATCATGGGAATTAACGTTAAAGCTGAAGTTGAGTTCGTGGGAGATGTTCTTTTAATTCTAGATTCTGATTTTCATTTGATGTTGAAAAACACCTTTTATGTACTTTCCTTTAGACGAAACTTAGTTTCTGTATTACATTTGATGTGTGTGGTTACTCTTTTGAAGTAAAGAATAGTATTGTTTCTATGTTATTCAATTCAAGTAAAGTAAAGTTGGGTACTGCAATATATCAAATGGATTGTACAAATTGTGTTAATCTTCCAATGATATGAACATCGCTTATATAGTTGAAAAAAATATTTCCTAAAGACTTCTGCTTAAGGGATAGTCTTATGCATTAATGTCATAATTACATGTCTAAAGAAAGAGTAGAGAGACTAATAAAGTAAACATTTTGTCTCCTCTTAAAGGTTATCTAAAGACTTGCGTAGACTATTGTAAAAGTAAGATGACTAAGATGATAAAAAAAAAAAAAAAAAGCTGCAATCCGAAGTTCTAACCTGTTGAAAGTCATTTACACTGATATTAGTGGACCTTATATGATAATGTTGTGTAGAAATTTTTATTTCATCATATTTATTGACAACTACTCCTGATATAGTTATTTATATTTGATTAAAGAAAAGTCTGAGCTTTTTGACAAGTTCAAGATCTTTTGGACTAAAGTTGAAAATAATTGGGATAAATCTTAAAGGTTATCAAATATGACCGCAATGGTTAGTATTTTGCAAAGCTAGATAGCTTAAAAGACCATTTGTCAAATATTTCAAAGATTCCTAAATGATAACTTAATTTATCATACTCGAAAATCTTGAACAAGTTGGTGTAGTTGAAAAGCATAATTGCACCATAATAGATACGATAGTGAGTATGATTAGTAGGACTAATTTATCTAGTTTTTTGTGGAGGCGAAGCATTGAAACGACCCTTTATCCATTAAACCATTTTCTACCAAAATTGTTCCATTGACTTCTTTTGAATTATGGATTGGATGCAATTCTAACTTGAATCATTTTAAGGTTTAGGGTATTCTGCAAAAATGATGTTATATAATCCAATATTAAATAAGTTGAAATCCAAAACCACTTGGTGTTATTTTGTATCTTACTCAAATCATTCGAAGGGATATTATGTTTTATAATCCTAATGGAGGTGAAAGAATTGTGGAATTACCGATAGCTAAGTTTCGGAGTTCGACGTTGTTGGAGAAATCTTTGTGAAGTGTTTTGAAGTTGCCAAAACATTTTCATCGCCTAGTCTGAAGATTTGCAAACTCTGCTATTCAAAGTCTGAAGATCTCCGGACCGCCAGACTCAAGACTCAAAGTTTATCCTCATTGACAGTTTCTAATCCGTTGAAGAAAGACTATCCAGAACTTGATGTTTCATTAAGCATGTAACCTTATCGACTGGAGAAGATCTCTTGGTTGGATATGACATAACGGAATCCTTTATTTGATCATGATTGATTCGGAGATTAAGGATCCGATGATTGGCGAAATATTCTTGGAAGGTTCTACTTATGGAAACCGAGATCCTGATTGTATGGGCGAACATGATTGATGGGCTATCGACATGTTCCTTTAATAGCTCGAATGATCTTTCTAATTGATTCCATCCAACGGGTAGATTGGAGGAATTCCTTTGGTAAGTGCTAACGGGTATGATGGCATAAAGGAGTATATAAGGAAGACGTTTCAGTTATTCGAGAGTGTGCATGATAGAAGAATTCCAAAGTCGAAGCTTAGGGCGCGTTTGGTAACAATTGCGTTTCCCGGAACGATTCGACCGAAATGATTATTTCGATTCGTTCCCAGAACCGATTCGAGTAAAAAAACGCATTTGGTAACAAAGAAAATTTCTGATTCTGGAATAGAAAAATAATAGAAACGCGTTTTGTAACTATATAAAATTTATATTCCAATTCTTTTTTAATTACATTTTTAGATTAAAATAAATTTGATATTCAATTTTCATAAACCATTCACTGATTAATTATATTTTTATACTAAGTAATAAAAATATTAACTAACCAATTTTTATTATATAGTAAATAATAAACCATAGTATAAACTATACTAATATCCCTACAATATGTAATAAATAAAAATACTAAATTATAACATAAAATTAAATATGTATTCTATATACAACAAATATATATTTCATACTAGGAAGAAATAAAAATAAAATATATATAAATAATTTTTTTTTGATTCGGCACTTTTGATTCTCTTTTTTGATTCTCGGACGGAGAATCATATTTTTTTCCGATTCTGAATTCTTGTCCAAAATTGATTAAGGAGTAAATTTGTTCCCGAGAATCGCTTTTGACAAAAAATTTACCAAACGCGATTCGTTCCCAAATTGATTCGGGAACAAAAAATCGAAATCGAGCACTTTTTTGGATGGTTGCCAAACAGGGCCTTATTGTTCTTAGTCAATTCATTTGAGCGAAATCTTGTACGCAAAAGATAGTCTATATTCGTGAGAAATCTTGAGGAAGTGTAGTCTACACTTTGTGGAATCAAGGGAAAGTTGTGCTGTAACATCTCTTTTGTTCATAGTAAAATCCAGCCAGTGGGCTGTCAATGCGGAAGAGTGGACGTAGGCTTGGAATAATCCGAACCACTATAAACCTTGTGTTCAATTTTCTCTTCCCTACTCTCTGCTTTACTTTGATCATAATCTGTTTTGGAGATCTTCATTTCTATCATCTGTCTAGTATCGCTTTCATATCTCGAGAAATTATTTTTACACCTATTCACCCATCTCTAGGTGCTTATACTAGCTATCTCAATTGGTATCAGAGCATGTGTACTCACTTTATTTGAAGTGTTTTACTTCAGAGTTAAAGATCCATGGCTAGTATGTTGGCTCCAAGGTTGGTAGAAGGGTAAAACAATACCAAACCGCCTTACTTTGATGGAAAGGATTACAACATATGGAAAAACAAGATGAAGGTGTTCCTAAAATCAAAGGATCCTCTGGAATGGGATGTAGAAAAAGGAATCATTCCTAAAGCTGCACTTGTCTCAGAGAGATGAAAAGATACTGTTGAGTCTAGTGAAATGACTCAGGAAGAGATAATCAAGAGACAAGCTCTTGATGCAAAAGCAATTTATTCTTTATATTGTGCTTTATCACCTACTGAATATAACAGAATATCTTCTTGTGTTACAACTAAAGAATTCTGGGATAGATTACATATTACCTATGAAGGAACCGATCGAGTGAAAGAAACTAGAATCAACATTATCCTCAGTCAATACGAAGCCTTCAAAATGAAATCAAGAATCTATAACTAACATGTTTAATCGTTTTACAGAAATCGTTAATGGTTTTGAAAATCAAGGTCAACCAATTTCTGATTCCATGAAGGTAAACAAGCTTCTGCGTGGACTCTCCAATGATTAGAATCACATAAAGACCTTAATAAGAGAGACACAAATAATCATGCCACTATCTGTTGATGAGTTGGTTGGGACTCTCCGGTCTTATGAAGTGGAACGAATCAATGAAAACAAAGATCCTAAAGGTAAGAAATCTATTGCAATAAAATCCAATGATGATTCTGATGTTAGAGATTCTCAAGACGATATGGATAATGAGGAGCTTGCTCTCATGATAAGAAGATTCAGAAAGCTAAACAAAAAAGGAAGAAGATTCAATCCAAAGAAATAAAGTTTTCAAAAGCAACAGACTAAGTCTGTTGAGGATGATGAATCAAACAAAGATGTAGTCTGCTTTGAATGTAAGAAAAATGGACACATCAAACCCAACTGTCCTCTTATGAAGAAGAAGAAAGGAAAAGTTGAAAAGTATCGAAAGGCTCTTAAAGCAGAAACCTAAAGTGATACAGAGTGTGAAGAAAGTGATGATGATTATGCCAATATATGTCTGATGGAACAATCGAATTCAGATTCTAACTCCGAGGCAGACTCAGATTCAGATAGTGAATTTAAGGTAAGTAACTTCAAAATCCCTATTAAAGTTTCTAAATATATTGATGAGTTGTGTTTTAATCTTAAGACGTCTCTTAAAAAGATTTCCGAACTCAAAAGAGAAAATTCTGCTCTAAAACAATAGGAAAATGTTTTGAAATAAAAGGTGAAATGTTTAGACAGGAATGTTTCTTCTCTTAGAGAAAGTGAAGATAATCTTTCAAAAGAAAATGCATTATTAAAAAATGATATCTCAAATGTTTCTAAAAAAATTTCTATAAGATCTGAGAAACTGGAAAAAATTCTTTCTGTTCAAAGACCTTATTTCAATAAATCTGGTTTGGGAATGACTACTAAAACTATTTCTTTAATTGATTTTCCAAAAGTGAAAGAAAGAATTAAGCAAAGACCCACAAGAGATGCTTACAAAAAATCATTTTAAAAGGATCTTTGTAAAACCAATAAGTCGCAATGCTCTAAGATGTTTAAAGTGTAATAGTGCATATCATTTTGAAAAAGAATGTCCTATGGTTTGGAAACCTATTAAGAAAGTATGAGCAAAAACCGCATATTATACTAACACCAATGGACCCAAGAAAATAAGGGTACCAAAGAAAATTTGAATTTCTTTTTTAAATGCAAGTCACTATCAAGGAAAATGTAAAATGGTATCTGGATAGTGGATGCTCAAGACACATGACAGGAGACTCAAATTGTTTCATAAAACTTGTTCAAGTAAATGGTGGAAAAGTCTCATTTGGAGGAAACAGCAAAGGAAAAATTGTGGGATTTTGAACTGTAAAGATTGGAAACCTCTCAATCAGCAACTTTTCCTTAGTTGAAGGACTAAATTACAATCTGCTCAGTATCAGTCAGCTGTGTGATACCAGTTTCAAAATCAACTTTCAAGAGGGAATATGTTCAAGAACTAGTAAAGATTCGACTCAATCATTCATAGGTCAAAGATATGGAAATATCTACTTCTTGGATGTGAAACCAGATTAATCGCAATGTCTAATATCAATTCAAGACGAAGCAAATTTATGGCACAGAAAGCTTGGGCATGTAAATATGAAGCAGATAGCCAAAATTTTAGCAAAAAAGCTTGTTCGTGGTTTACCCAATCTTTCATACCAAAAGTCTAATCTATGTACACCATGCATATTGGGAAAACAGGTAAGAAATTCCTTTAAACCAATGAATCACATTTCCACTAATTGTGTACTGCGCTTACGCATATGGATCTCTTCGAACCAACCAGGACTCGAGCATTAGAGGTAAGAAATATTGCATTGTAATTGTGGATGACTACTCACGATTTACTTGGGTATATTTCCTGGCAAGTAAGTCTGAAACTTTCTCTTACTTTGAAAAATTTGCTAAAAAGATTCAAAACGAAAAAGGGTATGTTATTTCAAATATAAGAACAGACCATGGAGGTGAATTTGAAAATCAAGATTTTACAAAATTCTATTATGAATATGGTTTTCAGCATGTGTTCTCCTCTCCATATACTCTAGAGCAAAATGGAGTTGTGGAAAGAAAGAATAGATCGCTTCAAAAAATGACTACAACTCTTTTAATTGAAAGCAAATCTCTTCACGATTTTTGGGCTGAAGCAGTTTCAACTGCATGTTATATTATAAATAGAGTTTTTCTAAGGCTTATTCTGGAAAAAACCCCCTATGAGTTATTCAAAGAAAAGAAGTCTATTGTTTCATATTTTCATGTGTTTGGATGCAAATGTTTTATATTGAAAAATGCAAATGATCGAGTTGGCAAATTTAAAGAAAAGTCAGACGAAGGCATCTTCCTTGAATATTCAACCACAAGCAAAGTGTACAGAGTTTACAACAATAAGAGTCAATCTATGGAGGAATCAATGAATGTCAAATTCCAAAATTCTATGCAAAATGAATCTATTCAGACTCATCTTGAAGAATCTGAACCTACTCCAAACTCTACAAAGTTTAAATCTTAGGAAGCAGCCCAGACTCTGAAAGACCAGCAACAAATGGTTATAGAAAATTCAAATGAAGAAAATGATCATCAACTCGACAAATCAACCAAGAATCGGAAGCATAAGTCCAATCATTCCAAAGACCTCATTATTGGTGATATTAATGAAGGAATTCGCACAAGATCCAAAAGGCGTGAAGAATCTAGTGACGTGGCTCTTATTTCTAAAATAGAACCCAAAAGCATAGAAGAAGCTTTATATGATGAAAGCTGGATTGAAGCTATGCAAGAAGAACTCGACAATTCAGTATTAATGATGTCTAGGAGTTGACTCCTAAACCAAAAAAATAAATCTATTATTGGAGCTAATGGGTTTTCAGGAACAAGATGAATGAAAAAGGAAAAGTCGTAAGAAACAAAGCAAGACTCGTAGCCATGGGATATACGCAAGAAGAATGAATAGATTATGACGAGACTTACGCATCAGTAGCAAGGTTAGAAGCAATTCGATTATTACTTGCTTTTGCTTGTTATAAGAATTTCAGGTTATTCCAAATGAACGTCAAAAGTGCTTTCCTGAATGGATTTATCCATGAGAAAGTCTATGTGAAACAACCACCTGGGTTTGAAGACCCAAGGAAGCTAGACTTAGTATTCAGACTGAAAAATGCATTGTATGTTTAAAGCAAGCACCTCAAGCTTGGTACGACAGGCTGAGTAAGTTTTTAATTCAAAATGGCTTTGTCAAAGGTAAAATAGACACTACTCTGTTTATTAAAAGAGAAAACAAAAGTTTTCTGCTTGTTCAAATATATGTTGATGATATTATTTTTTAATCCTCTAATGAAAATTTGTGCAAGAAATTTTCTAAGTCTATGCAAGATGAATTTGAAATGAGCATAATTGGTGAACTAACCTTCTTTCTTGTACTTCAAATGAAACAATTGAAGGAAGGGACTTTTATTCATCAAGAAAAATATGCTAATGATCTTGTCAAAAATTTTGGACTGGAAAATTGTAAAAAGACTGATATACCAATGTCAAGTTCCTTGAAGATAGACAAAGATGAAGGAGGAAAGAAAGTTGACTAAAAGCTATACAGGAGTATCATTGGTTCACTTCTTTATCTTACTGCTTCTAGACCTGACATTTTTTTTAGTATTTGCATTTGTGCTAGATTTCAACAGACCCTAAAGAATCTCATCTAAGTGCTGCAAAGCGTATTATTAAATATATTGCTTCAACTTCAAGCATCGGCCTTTGGTATCCTAAAAAGGGAGACTTTATTCTTCTTGGATACTCAAACGCAGATCTAGCCGGTTGCAGAGTTGATAGAAAGAGCACCTCGGGTACCTGTCAATTACTTGAAAGCAGGACAGTGTCTTGGTTTTCAAGGAAGCAAAATACAGTAGCTCTTTCTACAGCAGAAGCAGAGTATGTAGCTCTCGAAAGTTGTTGTTCACAAATTATGTGGATAAAACAACAGCTAAGAGACTTTGGAATTGAAGATTCATACACGGAAATTAACTATGACAACACCAAGACAATCAATTTTACCAAAAATCCAATTTTTCACTCAAGAGCAAAGCATATAGAGATTCGACATCACTTCATTAGAGATCATGTTCAAAATGGAGAAGTTTCGATTCAATTTGTTGACTCAAAGAACCAACTAGCGGATATATTTACAAAGCCTTCGGAGAAAAATCAATTTGAAATCATCCGTTCCAGACTCAACATCTTGAAGCTTGAAGGAGTTAAAGTCTAGAGACTCTCAGACTCAGACAAACATGGTTCTTGACTGTAAGTTATTTTATTTTCTCTTATATTAAATCTCGGAAAGGTACGATCATCTTTCTATCTTCAATTTCCGTGATAAGTTGTGGCATCCCAAAATTCAAGTCATCCTCTAGAGAAATTAAAGCCTATAATTAGGTAATTTCATTACCTATGGTCTATGTGTTAGCCATTAGTTTTCTTAAGGCTATGTGTTATTGTGCTTGTGTTTATGAATTTTGAATTTAGGACTATAGGATAAATTAATAATCTATGCTTGGCTATGCACCTCATAAATTAAATTCCTATATGTAAAATATTACAAGATTTTGGCCATGTGGAATTTAGTAATTTAATTCTTAAAAGAAAGAATAAGAAATGGGTAAAACTGATTTTAATTAGGTTGGGCCTTAGGCCCAATAGCTTAAGCCTTTGATGGGCCAAGCTAGTCGGCCCAATTAGGCCCGCGAAAAGGGGGCTGTCGCCGGCCCAAAAGGAGGCCCAAGAGGAGGCCCAAGCCCATCTTGCATGTGTTGTGACAAGTGGCACAAGACTCTCATGCATTGGCTTAGGGAAGAAGGCCATGCATTGGCTGGTTTGTAGGCAAGTAATCATGAGGATTTGGGGGTATAAGAGGGAAGAGAGAGAGAGAGGGTGGCCGGATTTTCTCATTTGGCCGAGAGAGAAGGTGAGAGAGAGAGGGGGAGCGGCCAAGAGAGAGAGGAGGAGGAACCACCGTCCGTCCGCAGTGCTCACCACCGTGTGCCATCGTCCAACCGGTCTAGAGGCAAGTGGGAGTCCTCTAGCTTCTCTTGCATGCTTGTAAGTCGTTTGCATGTTGAGTTTTTGGGTGTTAGATGAGATAAACCGAAGCATGGATGAGTTGTGTGTGAATGGTGTGACTGTTCGTGTTCGGACCGAGTGAGTCAGAAACTTGTTCGAGCTTTCATGTGTGTTTGGAGTCCGATTTTGGTTTCTATTTCTTCATGAGAGTTGTAGCTAATATCTTGTAATATGACATACTAAAATTTCGTGGAAAATGATGGAGATTTGAGGGGTTAAAGTCTTATTCTACGGAGACCTCAGATCTGGAGAGTTTTTACTAACCTCTTGCTGGATTCGTGATTGCATGTTGGTTTGTGATGAGAATCTCACTTTTATTTCTTCATGAAAGTTGTAGGGGATATCTTAAAATACAACATACTCAAATTTGAAGTGAAGCGAACAAGTATAGCCTAATAAATCGACTAGATCTTGAAGACGATGATTATGGTGATGTATTCCGAGACACCCGAGACTTCAAGGACCTAAATGATGACTATATTCTGGTTATTTGACCCAGATCTCTTCATAAAACTTGTAAAGGATATCTTGGTATATAACATATCTAAATTTCAGAGAAAACGAAAGAGAATAGGTAGGTGAAATCTCAATATTTCAGAGATGTGTACACTGGACGATACGGTAATGGATTCAGAAGCTTCGTGAGGTTGTATAAAATAATCTAAAAATAATTTGGCTCGAAGTTCTGCATGAAAGTTGTACGAAAATGTCTTATCTATCACGCTGTAAAATTTCATAATTTTTGGAGGCCATATGGATATTTTAATTGAATTTCTTCGGGAACCGTGCATTCTGGTTTTATCCGAATATTATGGGCTGTTTTGTGGAAATTGTGAAATTTTGTGAAATTCGATTTGGCGACGAATTTTTGCATGAAATTGTCATTATATTGGTTTGTTTAATGATTGCTTAAATTTTTATAATTTTGCGAATTTATAGATATTGAATTTAATATTTATTTATTAAAATAAAATAATAAATAATAAAAATAAAATGGATTATTTTATTGGCCATAAATTCCATTGAATTTATTAATAAATAATTATGCATTGTTGCATGTATGATGAGATATTGGTGTATGTATGACATTGAATTGTGATGCATGTGTGAATCCTATGCCAAGTATGACTTGTTTAATGTCACGTCATATGCCATGCTAAATTAAGACTGAAATTGGAAAACGTGGATAATGGTAAATGAGAAGGTGGTTGTGGTGGATGATGATGCCCGGAATGTATAGAGATGCATTGCCGGATGGCCCCGGGAGTGTCGGGATGCCCGGTGGTATACGGTACGTAATTCTAGGAGAGGCCTCATGGTATGTCGGTACATAATTCCGAAAGCCCTGTCAAAGGTCTTTGCCCAAAGGGAATGCCTCGTGATGCCGGATTGGGGTGCAGGATGCCCGGCTAGGGAGTGTAAATGTCGGAAGCCTTGTCGAAGATTTCTGCCCGAAGGGAATGCCTCGTGATGCTAGTTGGGATGCGAGATGCCCAGAATGTGGGGGGCCGGATGCCCGGTGGCCTGGAATGGCTAAATGCCGGAAGCCTCGGAGGTCTTTGCCTGAGGGGATGATGAAATTGATGATTTGAGGAATGGGTGATGTGGTGATCAAATTGAAAGCTAAAAGTGGAAATTAATCCATGGCATGATATGCATGATGATGATGGTGACGATGATGATATGTGATGTAAAATAATGATGATCGCCCATGGCATGACATGCATGATGATATGCATGATGATGATGGTGACGATGATGATATGTGATGTAAAATAATGATGATCACCCATGGCATGACATGCATGATGATATGCATGATGATGATAATGATGATGATATATGATATGGCATGATGACATGTGTAATGTGATGATGTCATGATGATGATGACATGTATGATATAATGATGCCATGATGATGATGACATGTGTGATGTCATGATGTCATGATGATGATGACATGTATGATATAATGATGCCATGATGATGATGACATGTGTGATGTCATGATGTCATGATGATGATGACATGTATGATATAATGATGCCATGATGATGATGACATGTGTGATGTCATGATGTCATGATGATGATCACATATATGATATAATGATGCCATGATGGTGATGACATGTATGATATGATGATGCATGATAGTATGCGCATGGCTTAAAGGTAAGTAACGCCTGCAATGCATGTATGATTTGCATGATGCATTGAGTGGTTATTGGATTTCTTTACTTGCTGAGTGGTTGTACTCACCCATTTTGGGGAATAACAGTTCAGATTAGTAGATGGTTTAAGTGGTTAGTTATGACCGCAAGGAGAAGGATGGCAAAGGAGGGAACCTTTGGACGCTGACACTGGTTGATGGACCTTAGGCATACGATTGTGGGAGGAGATGTCGGTCATCTTTTGAAGTGTAGCCGAGTATAGAAAACTACGGTATTTTGATGTACTGACTAAAGATGTCTATCTGCTTTATGTAAATAAAAGTGTACGGCTTTAACTTTTATAAGATGTTTAGTTGGTGTGCATCGTTTTTCGAATATAGGGAAGGGAGTTTGTTGGATGTGCTTCCGTATATGGATTGCGCAAGGGACCTATAAAAAAAAATGTAAACCCCCATGGTTGTATGGACCCGCTACAATTGAAATGGTATCAGAGTGATATGTTAATAAGCGAACTGTGGCGACCCTAATCGGATTGGGGGCTGTCGAGGGGTGCCACATCAGTGTAATTTGTCCTTTTCATGACAGTTATCTATTTTTGAAAGAGGCAGTTATTTTTTAAAAAGGCATATTTTCACTTTCCTTTACGACGTTTAGTATTCCTCCATTTTCAACGAGATATATAGTCGGTTTCTCTTCGCTTAACTCCAAAACCCTAAAAAACATCGATCTTCCATTCTTGTCTTCCTCCTTGTTTAATCTTCGAAAAAAGTTGTCATCTTTCTTGGGAAAGTCAAGCAAGGAATCTTTCAAAGATTGAGAAAGATGTCGTCTTCAAGAAAGTCTTCGAGGATCGCAAGCAGGGAACCACGGTGAATGAGTGAGGGACCTACTCACTTTGATCTCACCGAGGAAGAGGAGTCACCAAATCAGCAGCAGAGCCCACAACATTCTCAGTAGCGTCATTCTCCACTATCTAGTCCATAGGATGTTGGTCATCAACAAGAGGAAGAAATCATTGAAGACGCAGATCCTGTAAGAATTCAAAGGCCCTCTTTTATTTATAAGCTTTACCTTGCTTTAAAGAGGACTAGTACTCCATTGAACTACATCGATGAGTTTCTCAAAGACAAGGGATATGGGAATGAGTACATCTTTTTGCGAAAAATGGAGAGTTTGGGAATTGCCCCTAAGGGATTGGCAGAAGAAACCTTTGCAAATATCCCAAGTGATCCACATGTTGGGGGATTTAATCCGATAGATGGGAATGATGATGACAAATTGTACAACCAATTTTAATCGAGAATGGGTGTTGCGGCGAAAATTCGAGGAAAAATGACAGAGTTGTTTAGATCAAAGGAACAGAAGAATCTATACTCCAAATTGTTGAAGCGTGGAGTGATAAACCCTAGGAGTGTGGAATTTGATTTCCTTGATGCTGTGAATGTCAATTTGAGGAAAAAGTTCAGTTTTCTTCAACTTGAGCAGTTCTGTTCTGACACCACAGAAGCCCATGCTGAATTAACTGCATACTTCTATTCGAATCTTAGCTTCTTGGATGCAAATAGAATCTCTTTCAGTGTCCGAAATCAGGACTTTGTGGTGGATATGGATATGCTGGCGGATGTGATTGTGATTAAGAGAGGGAGATATCAACCCATCAATGTTTTTATTGCTCGTGCTACATTGGAACTTGTTAAGGATAGAAGAACAGAGGAAAAGATTTCCTACTTGAGGATGAGTGCGTTTAACATTCTGCTTCACAAGATTGTCATTAATTGCCTCAGACCGAAATCTACTTCAAAGACTGATATTTCAAGTTCAGAGGCAAAACTGATGTATGCCATCATTACTGGGAAAAAGCTTTCTCTTCCTCACACTGTTATGTTCCACATGTATAGAGCAGTGGTGAAGAACAGAGGTCAACTTCCTTATCCAGGTCTTGTGACAAAATTATTCAGACATCTGAATATTCAGCCTCCACAAATTCTCTGTACTCGATCTTGTGATCATATGGTGGTAGGACTGAAAATGGTGACTAAAATGCGTCTGAAGGAACTAAGTAAGGCGTTGGAGAAATTCAAGGGGAAGACTCATGTCAAAACTCATCAAATCTCTTTTGCTGCAAAAAGAAAAGGGAAGAAGCCCATGGTTGCTCCATCCAAGAAAAGAAGAGCTCTCATCGTTGAGGATGAAGATGATGAGGAAAACATCACCATTTCTGCAATGGCATTGAAGAATTTGAGTCGTTCTGTTCCAAAGAAAGACTCAGAACAGAGGACTAGAGAAAGAGAAGAGAAAGAAGCAGAGGAGAAAGAAACAGAGGAGAGAGAAGCTGAAGAAAGAGATGTTGAGAAGGAAAGAATTGAAAAAGAAGAGGAAGAAACAAGAAATCAAGAGGAAGGAGAGCATGATCACTCTTCACCACCCGGAGGCATTGAAACAGGGGAGATCGTGAGAAAAAAGACTGTCCTCATATCCTGCTACCAGTGAGGGAGTCAGTCGCTCTCCAGCAGATCCAGAGGGCATTTATGCCTCTCAATTTCCTAAGGAAGGACATGATATTTCTTCGCCAAATCTACGTGATTATGCTGATTTTCCATCGTCTGCCTTTACTCCATCTGACCGTGCAGAAGCTAATACGCAAACCGATAATTCAGCATATTTTCGCAGAATTTTGGATATTTTCTTGGAAATGCGAGGTCAGATATATGCTCTGGGATGCGAAGTTCAAAATTTGCATAATACAGGTCAAGCTTCTTCAGGTTCCTTGAATGATCAGATCCAAGCCCTTTCTCTTCAGATTCAGGCTAATGCTAAACGTGAGGATGTTACACAACTGAAGGAGGAATTGAAAAAGTTGGAAGGCATCCTCCAATCAATGGGAGATTTCCAGCTTGTTCGCGTTCCCAAGCCATCTTGACTCCATTCCATTCTCATCTCAACCTTTTTTTGATGACAAAAAGGGGGAGATATGCGAGATTTGAAATCTTTGAACTTAAACTTGTTGAACTTTTAGTTTGTTTTGATGTTTGACTTGTGTGTCTGGATGAGGACTGAATGTGGATTTGGATTGACTGCTGCTTATATTAAGTACTATTGATATCTTATGAATGGGTTTACTCTCATGCAAGACTAACCTATTTTCTGTGGTTGCATATTCTAGTGTTATCATTAAGCCATTAATCTTTATAAGATATCCATATTTGCTTGAGTAATGTTTTGCAGGTCAAAGTTATTCAAATCTTGTTGGAGAAATCTTTCCGAATATTTTGAAGCCGACAAAACGTTTCTATCGCCTAAGTCTGGATGTTCGGAAACCGACAGCTTAAAGTCTGAAGACTTTGTATTCTCGAGACTCAAGACTCAAGACTCAAGACTTAAGACTCAAGACTCAAGACTTAAGAATCAAGACTCAAGACTTAAGTCTATTCTCACTGACAGTCTTTCTAATCCAGTGACGAAGGAAATCCAAAGCCGAAGTATATGGTTGAGGATTCGATCCTATCCTCTTGAAAAGATTCTTTGGTTGGATAAATATTTCGGATTCTTTGATTTTTATCTAAGATCGATTGAAGATCCGATGGTCGACGAAATATTCTTGGAATGTTCTATTCTTGGAAACCAAGATCCTGATTGTATGGGCGAACAGGATTGATGGGCTATCATCAGATTCCTTAAATAGCTCGGATGATCTTCTTGATTGATTCCGTCCAACGGGTAGATTGGAGGAATTCCTTTGGTAAGTGCCAACGGCTATGATGGCATAAATGAGTATAAAAGGAAGACGTTCTAGTTGTTTTAAGTGTGTGATTGATAGAAAAATTCCAGATTCTGAAGAACCTTGATTGTTAGTCGATACAGTTCGAGCGAAATTGTATACACAGAGAGTGTTTATACTTGGTGACACCTTGAGCGAGTGTGGTAGATCATCTACACCTAGAAATCAAGGAAGATCAACACTGTAACATCTCTTTGATCATAGTGGAATCCAGCCAATTGGCTGTCAGTGCAGAAGAGTGGACGTAGGCTTGAATCAAGTCGAACCACTATAAACCGCGTGTTCAATTCTCTCTTTCCCTTACTCAGTCTTGCGATTGAATTTTTAACTGTTGCAAATCCTCTAACTGTTTAAATATTGTGCAATCTTCAAGAAAAATTTTTATATACCTATTCACCCCCCTCTAGGTTCTCGTACTAGCTATATCAATTGGTATCAGAGCTCGTGTTTTTACTTTATTTGAAGTGTTTTACTTCAGAGTAAAAGATCCATGGCTAGTATGCTAGCACCAGGGCTGGTGGAAGGGCAAAGCAATACCAGACCACCCTACTTTGATGGAAAAGATTACAACATCTGGAAAAACAAGATGAAAGCTTTTCCACGGTCAAAGGATCCTCTGGAATGGGATGTGGTGGAAAAATGAATCACTCCTACTACTTTGCATCGATCTCGAAAGAGGGAAAGAAACTGTCCGAAGCCGCGGAATGTTTCAAGAAGAGATAAACAAGAGACAAGCACTCGATGCTAAAGCAATTTATTCTTTATATTGTGCTTTGTCACCAACTGAATATAACAGAATATCTTCTTGTGTTACAGCAAAAGAAGTCTCGGGACAGATTACATATCACTTATGAAGGGACAGACCGAGTGAAGGAGACCAGAATTAACATTCTCCTTGGTCAATATGAAGCCTTCAAAATGAAATCGGAGAATCTATAACTCGACATGTTTAGTCGTTTTACAAATATTGTCAATGGTCTTGAGAACCAAGGACAAAAATTTCTGCGTGGACTCTCCAAGGATTGGAATCATATAAAGACTTCAATAAGAGAGACGCAAAGAATTATGCCTCTATCTGTCGACGAGCTAATTGAAACTCTTCAGTCTTATGAAGTGGAACGAATTAATGAGGACGAAGATCCAAGAGGTAAGAAATCTATTGCACTAAAATCAAATGATGACTCTGATGATGCAGATTCTGAAGATGATATGGATGATGAGGAGCTCGCCCTCATGATAAGAAGATTCAGAAAACTGAATAGAAAAGGCAGAAGGTTCAACTCAAAGAAACAAAGTTTTCAGAGACAGCAGACCAAGTCTGTTGATGATGAGGAACCAAACAAAGATGTAGTTTGCTTCGAATGTAAGAAGAAGGGACACATCAGACCCAACTGTCCTCTTCTGAAGAAGAAAAGAGGAAAAGCTGAGAAGTTTCGAAAGGCTCTCAAAGCCGAAACCTGGAGTGATACAGAATGTGAAGAGAGTGATAATGAATATGCCAACATATGCTTGATGGCACATTCAGACTCATTCAGATTCTAGATCGACTCGACATGTGAATTTGAGGTAAGTGATTTTAAAATCCCTGTCAAAGTCTCTAAATATATTGATGAACCGTGTTTCGAGTCTTAAGACTTCTCTCAAAAGGATTTCCGAACTTAAAAAGGAAAACTCAGCTCTAAAACAAAAGGAAGTCATTTTAGAAGAAAGAGTTAAAAGTCTAGACCTAAATGTTACTACTCTTAAAGAAAAAGAAGATGATCTTTTGAAAGAAAATGTTTTCTTAAAAACAGACTTATCAAATATTTCAAAAAAGTTTTCGATAGGATCCGAAAAGCTTGAAAAAGTTCTTTCAGTTCAAAGACCTTATTTCAATAAGTCTGGTTTGGGCATGACAGCGGAAACAATTCCCTTGATTGATTTTCCTAAAGTTAAAGAAAGAATTAAGAAAAGACCGTCGAGAGAGGCTTACAAAAATCATTTCAAGAAAGTCTTTGTAAAGTCTATAGGTCGAAATGCTTTAAGATGTTCAAAATGTAACAGTCAATATCATTTTGAAAAAGAGTGTCCTATGGTTTGGAAGCCTGTTAAGAAAGTATGGCCTAATAATGCTTATCCTACTAACACCAAAGGACCCAAGAAAATTTGGGTACCAAAGAAAGCTTGAGACTCTCTTTTGAATGCAGGTCTCTGTCAAAAAGAAGGTAAAGTGGTATCTTGACAGCGGATGCTCAAGACACATGACAAGAGACTCAAATTGCTTCATAAAGCTTATTCAAGTAAATGGTGGAAAAGTTTCATTTGGAGGAAATAGCAAAGGAAGCATTGTGGGATTCGGAACTGTGAAAATTGGAAATCTCACAATAAGCAATGTCTCTCTAGTGGAAGGACTCAATTACAATCTTCTCAGCATTAGCCAATTGTGTGATACCGGTTTCAAGATCTCCTTTCAAGAAGGCATATGTTCTGGAATTAGTAAAGATTCGACTCAGTCTTTCATGGGTCGAAGGCATGGAAACATCTACCTCCTTGATGTAAAACCAAATGAAGCACAATGCCTAATCTCAATTCAAGATGAAGCAGTCTTATGGCACAGAAAGCTTGGCCATATCAACATGAAGCAATTAGCCAAAATCTCATCAAAAAGCTTGTTCGAGGACTACCTAAATTGCCATACCAAAAGTCTGATTCATGCACTCCATGCATTCTGGGAAAGCAAGTAAGAAATTCATTTAAGTCAATAAATCATGTCTCTACTAATCATGTACTACAGTTGCTTCATATGGATCTCTTCGGACCAACAAGAACCCAGAGCATTGGAGGTAAGAAGTATTGTCTAGTAATTGTAGACGATTACTCTCGCTTTACCTGGGTGTATTTTCTTGCAAGTAAGTCAGAGACCTTTTCGTACTTTGAGAAGTTTGCTAAAAAGGTTCAAAATGAAAAAGGATGTGTAATCTCAAGTATAAGAACAGATCATGGAAGTGAATTTGAAAATCAAGATTTTACGAAATTCTGTGATAAATCTGGTTTTAATCACATGTTTTCCTCTCCGTATACTCCAGAGCAAAATGGAGTTGTGGAAAGAAAGAATAGATCTCTTCAAGAAATGACTAGAACACTTTTAATTGAAAGTAAAATTTCTTCACGATTTTGGGCTGAAACTGTTTCAACAAAGATGCTATATTATAAATAGAGTCTTTCTAAGACCTATTCTAGAGAAAACCCCTATGAATTGTTCAAAGGTAAGAAGCCTATTGTTTCATACTTTCATGTGTTTGGTTGCAAATGCTTTATTTTGAAAAATGCAAATGATCGAGTTGGTAAGTTTGAAGAAAGATCAGATGAAGGCATCTTCCTTGGATATTCTACATCAAGCAAAGCCTACGAGTCTATAACAAGAAAAGCCGAGTCTATGGAGGAATCAATGAATGTCAAATTCCAAGACTCAATGCAAGATGAATCCAGCCGACTCAATATGAAGAGTCTCGAACCCGCTCTAGACCTTCCAATGTCTATAACTCAAGAAGCATCTCGACTGAAGTCCAACATCAAGATACTCATGAAGATTCAAATAAAGAAGGAGATCATCAACCAGGCAAATCAACTAGTAACTGGAAGCACAAATCCAATCATCCCAAAGATCTCATTATAGGCGAAATCAATGAAGGAATCCGCACCAGATCAAAAAGGCGTGAAGAATCTAGTGCTTGGCTCTCATTTCTGAAATTGAACCAAAAAGCATAGAAGAAGCTTTATCTGATGAAAGTTGGATCGAAGCTATGCAAGAAGAACTTAGACAGTTCAACATCAATGATGTCTGGGAATTGACATCTAAACCAAAAGGTAAAACTGTTATTGGAACCAAATGGGTATTCGGAATAAGATGAATGAAGAAGGAAAAGTCGTACGAAACAAAGCAAGACTCGTGGCCAAAGGATACACGCAAGAAGAAGGAATAGACTATGACGAGACTTACGCACCGATAGCAAGGTTAGAAGCTATTCGTCTATTACTTGCGTTTGCTTGTTATAAAAATTTCAGGTTATTCCAAATGGACGTCAAAAGTGCATTCCTAAATGGATTTATCCATGAGGAAGTTTATGTGGAACAACCACCTGGGTTTGAAGACCCAAAGAAGCCGACTCGCTTCGATCGAAAAAGGCCCCGTATGGTTTAAAGCAAACACCTCGAGCTTGGTACGACGACTAAGTAAGTTTTTATTACATAATGGTTTTGTCAAAGGTAAAGTAGATACTACTTTGTTTATCAAAAAGGAAAACAAAAGCTTTTTACTTGTTCAAATATATGTAGACGATATTATTTTTGGATCATCTAATGAAAGTCTATGCAAGAAATTTTCTAAGTCTATGCAGGATGAGTTTGAAATGAGTATGATGGGAGAGTTAACATTCTTTCTTGGACTCCAAGTGAAACAAATGAAGGAAGGAACTTTTATTCATCAAGAAAAATATGCGAATGATCTTGTCAAAAGGTTTGGATTGGAGAAGTGCAAAAAGACCGACATACCAATGTCATGTTCTCAGAAGATAGACAAGGATGAAGAAGGGAAGAAAGTAGATCAAAAGCTGTACAGGAGCATGATCGGTTCACTTCTTTATCTTACCACTTCTAGACCTGATATTTTGTTGAGTGTTTGCATTTGTGCTAGGTTTCAATCAGATCCTAGAGAATCACATCTCATTGCCGTGAAACGTATTATCAAATACGTTGCTTCATCTTCAAGCATCGGTCTTTGGTATCCAAAGAGGGAAGACTTTAATCTTCTAGGATACTCGGATGCGATCCGGCGGTTGTAGTCGATAGGAAGAGCACTTCTTGAACTTGTCAACTCGCTTGGAAACAGGACAATGTCTTGGTTTTCAAGGAAGCAAAGCACTGTAGCTCTCTCAACGACAGAAGCAGAGTATGTAGCTCTTGGAAGCTACTGTTCGCAAATACTATGGATAAAACAACAGCTACAAGACTTTGGCATTGAAGACTCATGCACGAAATCGATGTGACAACACCAAATACGATCAATCTCACCAAAAATCCAATCCTTCATTCAAGAGCAAAGCATATTGAGATTCGACATCACTTCATTAGAGATCATATTCAAAATGGAGAAATCTCGATTCAATTTGTTGATTCAAAAAGTCAACTAGCGGATATATTCACAAAGCCTTTGGAGAAAAATCAATTCGACTTTATCCGTTCAAGACTCAACATTTTGAAGCTTGAAACAGTTAAAGTCTAGAGACTCACCAACTCTAAGACTCTGATCTCTCAGACTTTAAATCATGAGACTCAAACATTCATGGCTAAAGACTGTAAGTTGCTATTTTATCTAAAAGGTACGAATTCTCATTTAGTTATTTTATCTAAATTTGAAAAGGTACGATATTTCGTTCGGTTATAATCCGTGTGAAATTCGAAAACTTGTCTTTTTAAAAGGGATTAATTTTGGCAGTTATTGATTTTTGAAAAGAAGTGTTCGTACACTTTCCTTGTACCGATTGAACTTCCCTTTTCAAAAACCGAGTTATATATATACGCTTTCTCTTCGCCCAATCTTCAAAACCCTAAAAGGCACTCTCCTCCCGATACTCGTTTCTACTTCTTGTTCGTCGTCGAGAAAGTGGTCATTTTTCTTGGGAAAAGCAAGTGAAGGAATCTTCCAATAGACAAAGAAAGATGTCGTCTTCGAGGAAATCATCAAGAATCGCAAGCAGGGGACCACAAAGAATGGATAAGGGACCGACTCACTTCGATCTTACTGAGGAAGAAGACTTATCAAGTCAGCGACAAAGTCCGATTCACTCTCCTCCACGTCATTCAACACCTCCTGCCCCACAAGGTGCAAGTCAACATCTGGAAGAAGAGATAATCGAGGAAGCCGACCCTGTAAGAGTCCAAAGACCCTCCTTTATCTATAAGCTTTATCGTGCGTTGAAAAGCACCGGTTCTTCATTAAAATATATAGATGACTTCCTTAAGGACAAAAATTATGGGAATGAGTATCTTTTTCTGGGAAAATGGAGGAATTGGGAGTTGCTCCTAAAGGAAGGGCGAGAGAGGCACTTGCGAACATTCCCAGTGACCCTCATTTGCCAAGACAAAATCTGATTGAAGGGAACGATGATGACAGAATGTTCCTTGAATTTCAACCTAGAATGGGTGTGGCAGCAAAAGTGAAAGGAAATCGGATGGATTTGTTTAAATCCAAGGATCAGGAAAAAGTGTATTTTAGGCTGTTGAAAAGAGGGGTGATAAACCCTAGAAGTGTTGATTTTGACTTCCTGGACGCCATCAACATGAACTTAAGAGAGAAGTTGAATTTGCTTCAACTTGAGACTTTTTGTTCTGACTCTACGGACCGGTATGCTCAACTGACCGCTTATTTCTATTCAAATCTTAGCTTTTTGGATGCGAATAGAATTTCATTCAGTGTACGAGACCAAGTCTACGTGGTAGATGTGAATATGTTGGCGGACATAGTTGGAGTTGAACGAGGACGTTACCTTCCAATCAAAGTCTCACCTGCTCGTACTACTTTGGAACTTGTCAAAGATAGGGACGTAGAGAAGAAAATTACCTATTCCAGGATGAAAGCCATCAACATTGTGCTTCATAAGATTGTGATCAACTGTCTCAGACCAAAGTCTACGTCAAAGACTTCTGTGTCTCTTTCTGAAGCAAAGTTGATGTACGCGATCAACTCAGGACGGAAGTTTTCTCTCCCGCACACTATTCTCTTCCATATGTACAGAGCAATGTCAAAAGACAAAGGACAATTGCCTTATCCTGGTCTGGTGACCAAGATCTTCAGACACATGAATATTGAACCGCCACAAACATTTTTTGTTCGACCGTGTGATAAGATGGTGGTAGGTTTGAAGATGTTAACGAAGATGCGTCTGCAAGAACTTTCCAAGGCAATGGAGAAATTCAGAGTGAAATCTCCAGTTCAGTCTGCCTCAAAGAGAAAAGGAAAAGAGGCCATTGGTGCTCCATCGAAAAAGAAGAAAAGAACTCTCATCCTGGAGGATGAAGATGAAGATGAAGAGGATGAAGATCCCACTATCCAAGCACTGACAAGAACCAGACGTTCTGTGTCTCAACCGACAGAACTTCAGCAAAACAGAGAAGAAGAAGAGCAGAGAGAGAAGGAGAAAAAAGCTAAAGAAGAAGGAGAAGGAGAGAAAGAAAAGTCTGCTGATAAATCTGGAGAGAAGGGAAATCAAGAGCATGATCATCACTCTTCCCCTTTCGATGTCCTAGAGACAGGGGGAGTGGGCGAGCAAGAGAGGTCTACACCTCATGCTGCTGACAGTGAAGATCTAAGACAATCTCCAGAAGACCCATAAGAAGTTCAGGTCTCTCAATTGCTTGAAGAAGGTCACGATACGTCAGAACCAAATCTGCAAGACTTTACAGAAGCACCATCGTCTGCATACACACCATCTGAGAAAGCCAATGCTAGTACACAGACGGACGATTCTGCAGATTTTCGTCGTATCATGGATATTCTTCTGGAAATGCGTGGCCAGATATATGCTCTGGACTGTGAAATCCAAGCCATGAAGAATGCTGGACAAGCATCTTCAGTCTCTCTGGAGGATAAATTCAAAGACCTCGCTCTGCAACTTCAAGCCAATGCTAAGGGAGAAGAGGTAGCTCAACTGAGGGAAGACCTGAAGAAGCTCGAAGGAGTAGTCCAGTCCATTGGGGATTTCCAGATCGTGCGCATTCCCAAGCAGACATGACTCCTTTCTCACCCTTTTTAATGATGACAAAAAGGGGGAGAATCAATAATTTGAACCAACATCTTTCAACATTTTTAAACTTTTGTGGTTATGTTTGAGTATGACTTGAGAACTTGAACTTGGGTGTGAATTTAAATTTGACTGAATTGGCTGTGGATTTTGATGCTTGACTGGTTGCATTTATATCAAGTGTTGTTATATGGTATTACTCATGAAAGATTAACCAATTTTCTGTGGATGCAGAGTCTGGTTGTTTCATTAATCTTTATGAGTTAGCCATATAGCTTGAGAAATGTTTTTGCAGGTCAAAGTTGTTCAAATCTACAAGAAAGTTTTGTCACCATCAAAAAGGGGGAGATTGTTGGAGAAATCTTTCTAGAATATTTTGAAGCCGACAAAACGTTTCTATCGCCTCTAAGTCTCGGATGTTCGGAGACCGACGGTTTAAAGTCCAAGACTTTGTATTCTCGAGACTCAAGACTCAAGACTCAAGACTCAAGACTCAAGACTCAAGTCTTAAGAATCAAGACTCAAGACTTAAGTCTATTCTCACTGACAGTCTTTCTAATCCAGTGACGAAGGAAATCCAAAGCCGAAGTATATGGTTGAGGATTCGATCCTATCCTCTTGAAAAGATTCTTTGGTTGGATAAATATTTCGGATTCTTTGATTTTTATCTAAGATCGATTGAAGATCCGATGGTCGACGAAATATTCTTGGAATGTTCTATTCTTGGAAACCAAGATCCTAATTGTATGGGCGAACAGATTGATGGGCTATCATCGATTCCTTAAATAGCTCGGATGATCTTCTTGATTGATTCTGTCCAACGGGTAGATTGGAGGAATTCCTTTGGTAAGTGCCAACGGCTATGATGGCATAAAGGAGTATAAAAAGAAGACATTCTAGTTGTTTTAAGTGTGTGATTGATAGAAAAATTCCGAGTCGAAGAACCTTGATTGTTAGTCGATACGGTTCGAGCGAAATTGTATACACGAGAGTGTTTATACTTGGTGACACCTTGAGCGAGTGTGGTAGATCATCTACACCTAGAAATCAAGGAAGATCAACACTGTAACATCTCTTTGATCATAGTGGAATCCAGCCAATTGGCTGTCAGTGCAGAAGAGTGGACGTAGGCTTGAATCAAGCCGAACCACTATAAACCGCGTGTTCAATTCTCTCTTTCCCTTACTCAGTCTTGCGATTGAATTTTTAACTATTGCAAATCCTCTAACTGTTTAAATATTATGCAATCTTCAAGAAAAATTTTTATATACCTATTCACCCCCCTCTAGGTTCTCGTACTAGCTATATCAAATCTGCAGGAAAGTTTTGTCACCATCAAAAAAGGGGAGATTGTTAAAGAAATCTACGTGAAGTGTTTTGAAGTTGCCAAAACGTTTCCATCAATCTAGTCTGAAGATTTGCAGACTCTGCTATTTAAAGTCTGAAGACCTTCGGACAGCCAAACTCAAGACTCAAAGTCTATCCTCATTAACAATTTCTAATCCGTTGAAGAAAGACTATCCAGAACTGGATGTTTCATTAAATATGTAACCTTATCGACTGGAGAAAATCTCTTGTCTGGATATGACATAACGAAATCCTTTATTTGATCATGATTGATTTGGAGATTAAGGATCCGATGATTGGCTAAATATTCTTAGAAGGTTCTACTTATGGAAACGAGATCCTGGTTATATGGGCGAACAAGATTGATGGGCTATCGACATGTTCCTTTAATAGCTCAAATGATCTTTCTAATTGATTCCGTCAAACGGGTAGATTGGAGGAATTCCTTTGATAAGTGCCAACGGGTATGATGGCATAAAGGAGTATATAAAGAAGACGTTTCAGTTGTTCGAGAGTGTGCACGATAGAAGAATTCCAAAGTCTGAGACTTCTTGTTCTTAGTCAATTCATTTGAGCGAAATCTTGTACGCAAAAGAGAGTCTATATTCGTGAAAAATCTTGAGGAAGTGTAGTAGAATATTTACACTGTGGAATCAAGGGAAAACTGTGCTATAACATCTCTTTTGTTCATAGTAAAATCCAGCTAGTGGGCTGTCAGTGCGGAAGAGTGGACGTAGGCTTGGAATAAGTTGAACCACTATAAACCGTGTGTTCAATTTTCTTTTCCCTACTCTCTGCTTTACTTTGATCATAATCTATTTTGGAGATCTTCCTTTCTATCGTCTACCTAGTATCGCTTTCGTATCTTGAGAAATTATTTTTACACCTATTCACCCCCCTCTAGGTGCTTATACTAGCTATCTCAAACGTAACTACAAAGCATAGATGTTCTCATACTATTAAAAATAATAGTACGGTAGAGACTACTATATCTTTGTCTTTATTTATACAGATAATTGTGAAATCTCCTACACTACAGACTAAGCCTATTGAGGTTAAGAATACTAATAACAATTCTTAATGAAGTTTGTCAAACTCTCAAGTGCAAGATGAAGTAATTGTAGCTCTACTCAAGAGATCTATTAGGCAGAGATGATCGGTTGTACCACTAGACTATATAGCCTATTTGTGAGAGAATAACTACAATATCTAGTGCGTGGCCGATTTGGTGACTTATATAAATGCTATTTCTTATCCTCAATTAGATCTATGGTTAGATGCGATGAAAGATTATATGCAATTTATGAAACATAATAGTGTTTGTGAGCTTATTGAATTGCCTAAAAGTCACAAGCTCATCCGTTGCAAATGGATGTATAAGACTAAAAAAGACTCCAAAAGAAATATTGAGAAGTTCAAACCTAGACTAGTAGCTAAGGGTTTCACTCAAAGAAAATGAGTAGACTATGAATCAATTTTTTCCCTAATCTTTTCTAAAGATTCTTTCAGAGTGAGATGTCATTAGTAGCTCATTTTTTATATGGAGTTATGCTTAATGGATGTTAAATCTACATTTCTCAATGGATACATTAATAAAGAAGTCTATATGATATAACTCGAAGGTTTTGCAATAAATGATTCGGTTAAGCTTATGTGTAAATTGAAAAGTCTTATTTATAGCCTCAAGCAAGTTTGTAGGCAATGGTGCTTGAATTCATAGTATTGTTATTTTGTTTGGTTTTGTTGAGAAAAAAGTAGATTGGTGTATATACTCCAAGGTCAATTGGAGGTATTCTTCTCACACTTTATGTAGATGACATCTTGCTTGCCAATAACAATATTTGATTGTTGCATGAGACAAAGTAAATGTTGTCAAAGAATTTTAACTTGAAAAACCTTGGTGAGACGTCTTTCATTCTTGGCATTGAGATCCATAGGGATCATTCTCGCCGTGTATTGGGTTTGTCTCAAAAGGTACATGTCGATTATATTCTAGAAAGATTCAGTATGTAGTATTGCAAGCGAGGAATTGCTCCTATTATTAAGGGTGATAAACTAAGTATTCAAAGCTTGAGAAAGCCCAAATGAAGGATATACCTTATGCTAGTGCACTTAGAAGCATCATGTATGCTCAAGTTTACACTAGACCAAATATCACTTTTGCAATAACACTTTTAGATAGATATCAGTTAAATTATGGACACGATCATTGGATTGTTGCCATGAAAGTTTTGAGGTACTTAAAAGAGCAAGAGACTATACGCTGATTTATAAACATGTTTAGGACTTGGAGCTAGTAAGGTATACGAATGCAGATTTTGTTGGCTGTCAAGATGACAAGAAGTTGACAACATGATGTATCTTTATGTTAGTAAAAGATGTAATACTATGGCAAAGCGAGAAATATAAATCTATGTTATCCTCTACCATATAAACAGAGTTTGTAGTATGCTCTTTAACTATTACTTGGAATAATTGGCTCTAGAACCTTATTAAGAAATTGATTACATTTGCTTTTGTGAATAGACCCATAAAATTGTATTGATACAATAACTCTTCAGTGTTGTTTATTAACAACAATAGAGGTCCACAGAGTCTAAACATGTGGCAGTCAAGTTTTTGAACAAAAAGAAATAATACAAAGAGGTGACATTATAGCAGAGCATATTTCCACAAATTATATGATTGCTAATCCACTAACTAAAGCTCTTTGCCCTTATGTATTTGAACAATAAATCATAAACATAAGTTGAGAAGCATTATTGTATGCTATTGTTTAGCAGGAGCTATTTTGTTTTTACTCTAATAAAACTTACATTTGTGTTTTATTACATTTAGTAATATTTTGACATGTAAAAACTCTTTCACATTCAATAAAGTATTCATGAATGTGTTGTCATCATGTTGAGTTGATTAAATATAATGAAAATCTCAAGATATTGTGTAAACCTTAAGCGAAGGCTAAGGGCATCTAGTTATTAACCTTGAGCATATGCCTTGATTACACATAAAGAAAGGTTAATCATAAAGATAAGATATATGTAGGTTCATTAAAATAAAAAAGATATTTTCTAGTGGCACATCCGATCTCTTGTGGCACTTAAGGTAAGAGAATAGTGATTGAGAAAGAGGATGACACATAATGTATTACTCTTTATGAGGTGTTATACATTTACCACACAACTATATTGAATCCATATTAGTAAAATTGAAAGCATTTGTGACCATGGAAGGCTTTGTATGTGTATATGTAGTTATCACCATAATTCAATGTTCAAGACTTTATAGGATTGAATTGACTTTTAAAAATTGTCTTTAGACCAATATAAAGGTGCACACATACAGTACAATCTCAATTAATATAGCTCAAGTGGGAGAATGTAAAAAATTTTAGATGTAGGCTACATTAATTGAGATTATAATTTACCATTTTACGAGACTGGTCTAATAAGGTAAGACATAATATCTCTTAATAATTGGATATAGGCCTAGCTTATGTAGGCTGAGTTGGGCCCGGCTCATGATGAGAGGGCCTAGCTGAAAACCCTATAAATAGCTCTGAGATCCCTCCTTTGACTTTCTTTTCTCCAAAAACACACTATCACCTCACATAAGGAAAGTTGTGAGGAGCGGTCTTATTGAGCTGGGATTTGAAGGCAATAGAGGAGACGAACTTAAGCGTCAGATCATTGCAATTTGGCATAAAGAACCATAGATTCCAAATCAGATATGCAAATCTCTTTCTTTTCCTTCACTATGTTTGGGTATCTAGCTATGTTGATCCCGTGATGCTATTTCGACGGCCAACATCCATGATTTATCCAACCCACAATGGATTAATTATTTTCAGTCTCATACATGTGTGATATCCATTTTGTCTTTTTCGCTAAATCAATGGGAAAAACTCGGCACTCAACCATGGGCAGCTGCGCTGGATTAGAGTTTCTCCTTTATTGCCAAAGTTGAGGGTTCGAAACTCGCAGTTGCTGAAGCGTTGTAAGTGAGGAGCCATGGTGTTGGAGTCCTGTGTTAGTCTCTCCCGAGGTATAGGATTCAGGCCCGACGGTGCCACTAGGTGCGGCGAGTCAAGGCAGAGTCCTCGATTACCAAAAGAAAAAAGGGAAAAACTCGGCAATGCAATGCAATGTGTTAGACTTTGCCTTTTCTCCCTCGAACAAGCAGTACTCCTTTTCTACTCACTTCATTCCAAAAGAAAATTTAGTGAAATTCCTACGTCGTGCAGCCAAAGACGGGTCATGTCAGTTTGGAAAATTAAACAAATACATTCCACCTTTCCTTCCTTTGATAGGCCATAAAATTTATAAAAAAAGAAAATTGTCGTTTCACATAGGGGGTTAGCTAGAGATGATATGCTCCAAGTCTTTCTACATTCCTTTTTGAATTGTCGCGTGCCTAATTGTATCACCCGAAGAAATTTCTCCTCTTTCGAGGCAATGCTTGACCACAAAAATCTTCCAAATGGATCCACGAAATTCTAACCCTCACGGCACGATCACGACCGTCTTAAATTATGCACCATGACGAGTGGAACATACTCCTTTTCTCCCTCGAATAAGCAATACTCCTTTTCTACTCACTTCATTCCAAAAAGTCTAATTTTGGTAAAAGAAAATTTAGTGAATTTCCTCTATCATGCCGCCAAAGACGGGTCATGCAAGTTTGGAAAATTAAACAAATACGTTTCAACTTTCTTTCCTTTGATAGACCATAAAATATATAAAAAGAAATTGTCGTTTCACCTAGAGGGTTAACTATAGATGATATGCTCCAAGTCTTTCTACATTTCTTTTTGAATCATCGTGCGCCTAATCATATCATCCAAAGAAATTTCTCCTCTTTCGAGGCAATGCTCGACCACAAAAATCTTCTAAATGGATCCACGAATTCTAACCCTCACGGCACGACCACGACCGTCTTAAATCATGCACCATGACGTGTGGAGTTCGTATTTCAGGTCTGTGCTTTGATTGGACTCATTGAAATTTGTAGTTCGATTGTACCAAACTATGATCGGTTAGAAGGAGAAGCTCTCATAGGCCAAGAAAATATCCATTTAGAGGGTCTGTACATTGGTTCATAGGAGGAACATATGACTGACCTAGGCTAGAAAAGTTTGGGATTTGCAATGTAGTTAGATATGAATAAGCAAAGCTTAAGCATATATATTATGAAGTTTGCAGGAGTGGAGACTGCTAAAACAATTGAATAAATCGTAAAAAATTGATCCGGTTGGTACGTTGTTGCCAAATGAAAAATATGGCTTTCAAATGTTAAAGGTGATAATGCACTCAAAGTAAGTGTGTCTCTAGATCTTCTTAATCGTCTCGCATTAGTGCCTTAACATGACCCAATTAGCTGCCTAAGTTCATAATGCAATAGATTGTTTTGCACTTTCCGTGATAATAGCATTTGTAGAAAGAATGCAATTCTGTGCTCTTAATTCATGAATAATGCGCCTCTCCTTTCTTCTTCTCTTTGGGAAGTATATTACTCACGAGACTAAATTCAGAGAAACCATCTTTCATTCCATTTCACCAAAGCAAGTATGTTTTTTTTGGAGATGCCATAAGTGTAACTATAAATAACCAATAAGCAGGCTAAATACGTAGAAAATTAGTCAATGAGATTAAACTACGAAACTTACTGAGCTTTGATACATATGACATGCAATGACGTTGGCATTTTTTTTTTTTTTTTGGGCCGAATACGTTGGCATGTTTGTTTCCCATCGGAATTGGTAGAGCCACAGCAAGTCTAATCATATCATTTTCGATTGAGTTACTCTTTTAATTATCATGTCGTCCATATCTGCTTTTATTTCTTTTACGTTCATGTCGTGCCGAGATGTGTTCGCTATAGAAACGGAAGAAATTATACATAAGAAGTGACATTAGTGGGTGGGGAATAGAGGAGAATCCCTTGCTCCATGTAAGACAATCGATTTAAGACTATGTTTGTTTCACAAAAGATATAACATTTTTAGAAAATGTTTTTCAAGAAGTCATTCTTCAAGAAGACAATTTTTTTAGTGTTTTGTTGAAACTCGAAAACAAACTGGAAGATATTTTCCGTCGTTTGATAAGGAAAATATTATTTGATTATCCTAAATAACCATATGCTAATTGCGTCTTAATGACTTGCGCATGGATAGTCGGGGAACTTGGTACGGGCACCAAGGTCCTGAGCTCGGCCTTGATGGACCCCAAACGGTGTTATGTACCCAGGCCCGAGCATGGGAGAGATGAGCACTAGCACCAAGGTTCCGGGCTTGGCCTCAATGGTTCCAATCATGGGCAATTGAGCCTTGGCCTCAATGGACGCGGGCACAAGCGCCGAGGACTCGAGCATGAACACTAAGTCTCTAGCACAAGCATTGAGGTCCCAAGCCTTGGCCTTGATAGACACTTGCTCGAGCATCGTGGACTTGAGCCCTAGACGCAAGGACCTAGGTAAGGCCTTTGTGGACCTAGGCCTAAGTACTAAAGATTCAAGCTTGAGCGTCGGTGCCCGAGCTCTGGTGTTGGGATTTGGGCATGGGTAGTAGGATCTTGCGCTTGGCTTTTGTGGACTTGGGCTAGATTGCCATGGCATTGAGCATGGGCACTGGACCCTTAGGCTTGGCCTTGATGCACCTGGCATAGGCACTAGGGACCTAGGCGCTAATGTTCTTAGGCCTATGCTCAATGGAGTCGAGAGTGGGTGTTGGGAATTGAGGCACGGCACTGGGGTCGCAAAATGCACTTGGACTCCTATGCTAGGGACCTAGGAACTAGTGTTGAGGTTCCCATGTCCAAGCATAAATTTTCTGATTCAAGCTTTGATTTCTTGTCGTTTTTTGAAAAATGATTTTCAGTTTATTAACGAGGAAATTATTTTTCTGATTTTAAGAATAGATTTTTCTTTGACTTATTTTCTTAAGAAAAATATCAAAAAATGAAAAAAAAAATATTTAAAAAACATTTTTCGTCAAATGGTTATTCTTGACATAAAGTGACGCATATGAATATTAAATTAACAATAATTGTCGAGAATCTCGTAATGGAAATGACGAACCCACTTATGACTCCCTCGTTGAGATATCACGTCATCAATGAAGTGATATCGTCGTGTTTGACGCTTTATCTACACTTCGACGACCATATTGGAGTCGTAGTGGGCAGTCGGGATCTGGCTTTCTTATCGGGATTTACTTTAGGAAATTAAGAAATTAACATTGATTAGTCTTGGTCCGGTCGTGCACCATCGCCGATCGTTCAAAAAGGTGGTCGTGTTAACATCTCCGTTCTTTGAAAAGAGTGGGATGCAGAACTTTGAATATATGAGCACAACACGGGGGGAAATATGAAAAAAGAAACCATTCCAACTTGTGCATGTTCAGGTCAAATGGATGCTTTCCAGTAGGAGTGTTCAATAGAACCGAAAATCCCCTAGACCTCCCGGAATCATACCTGAAACTGGCGGTTCTCATAGGGCCGGTCCAATTTCCAATTCCAATTTAGTGGAACTGGTAAATATTAGTCGAGTTCTTGGTTATAGGCATGGAACTGCGCGCTCGCCTATCCATACCGGACTGGTATATGTGTGTGTATAAATTTTAAAAAAGAAATTCCATCTCAATTACTTGATTAGTTTGTAGTTTTTTGACTAAATATATATGTAAACATGTGTATATTTATAGTTATTTGACCTTATTAACTAATTTTATATTTTTTTTTCCATTCTAATAATCCATTTACTTACTTTCTCAAAAAAAAAAAAACAAACGTAGAGGAAGAAGAGAACCGATTGGAGATGTTCATAAGAGCCAACAACTCATTTTAAAATTATAATTAGGTCTCTTCTTAACCATTCTCATGATTAAATTAGGTTGACATTGAAAAAAGATGGGTCAAGCGATTAATATTGACTTTTATGGGGGTTAAGACTTTTAATTTGGAGTCTAATTCTCTACATGTTTCCGATGCCAAGAAATCTTAAGAAAACCACACTGTGACCTTTAAAAAAATTAATTTTTTAATTAACAAGTATTGTCTATTTGTCCCGCCCTATAATTTTCAATCTTTAATCAAAATCAATGGCAACAAGCTTTGTAGGGATTGGGGACCAGCTCCATGGATCCACTTGAGAATTGGACAGAACTGATAGTTCGGTTCCCGGGTGGATCCATAAACCATTGGGCGGGTCTTGGTTCCAATTTTTTGAAATTGGTCCTTTCTCAATTCCAAGGTGGGAATCACTCACCCAGACCATGTTCACCCCTACTTTCTATGTGACTTGAATTTGTAAATTTTTCTTCTTGTTTGGTATATAAGGTGCTTTCATACCAAAGAAATCAAAAGGATTTTCAGATTTAATCAAATTACACTCTAATCCTTAAAACCATTGGCAATTTCTATTTAGGAGGATTCAATAGTTGAAAGTGTTTATACTGATTTGTATTTTCTTTCTATGGGAGTAGCATATGAACCGCCTTTAAATCGAGTATATATCCGGATGATCCTAATGCCATAAAAATGAGAATTTCAGTGTATTGCTTCAAGAAGTTTAGAAGGCGGCCAGTGATTGAGAAGTATGAAGTCTCAAATTCGATTCTTGGCCTTACCTAATACGTAATCTACTTCAGCCGAGACCACCAAGGAAAATGCTCCCGGAAAAATCTCTCGGCCCCTCTCAATGTGGTGCCTTGAATTAGAACGAGAAAGTAGATTACATCCGGTGGTTAAAAAAGGGGGCATGATGCTTTGAAATGTCTGGTTGTCATTATCAATGGGCGCTAGTGGTCGTGCGTTTGACAGGCTCAACCATTTCTGCGAAGCCAGATCCTAAAACTTATGGGCCAGTACATCCTGAAGGCCCGACCAGCCCATCAATCCTCTTCTTGTAATCATTTGAAAGCCCTATCGACGTGAAGTTGTACCATCTCATTCTATTCGAATGGACTGATCACCCGTGGTAACTCATTCTTATCGAATTCAGTTTTCACGTGTCGATCTAATTTTTCGCTATATAGGCCTCCTCCTCGGCGACTTTGAAAGGGGGAGAAATCGGTATGATTGATACATTTGCATTTGGTGCATCCAATTCTCGTGCTTTATGTAGATTTTATATGAGTTGCACCGGTGCGAATCTCGTTTTCATGCTTTATGTGGATTTTATATGAGCTGCACCGGTGCAAATCTCGTGATTTCTCTGTGAAAACCAGACGTTAAAAGGGAGACTGTCCTTTGTTAGCCTCCGAGCAATATTCTGAAATTCGAAGCTGGACAAGTGAACAATCTCAAATATGGAGAGTGTTTAATTTGTCAACCCCAAAAAGACTAAACAAATATATAAGAAGCCACGGGAATTGGTGCCTTTCAGGGAGCAGCTAGTAATATCTTGGGATCTGATGTGGGCTTTTTCTAAGCCCGCAGAGAGAAGTGACACGCCGACGGACGAGACGGATGAGAAGAGATGAAGCCTGTTCACTCTTCAGCTGCAAATTTGACAGAGGACAAAAATCGATTTCCCTGAACAGTGGACCAAAAGCAATTTTCGCACCGTACAGAACCATTGCGATTGAATATAACCTGACAAAAATTTCCTTTGTTCGGCACAAAAAGATCCTGTTTGGTAATATTTCTATTCTTCTTAATTTTTATTTTTTTGTTTCTTGGAATAAAATAAAAATAAAAATTCATTTGGTAACGTCAATTAATTTTTATATTCCTTAGGTAGAAAAGTGGCTGATGAATAGATTTAAAACAAAAATAAGATGTAAAAAAAAAAAAAAAAAAAAAGCATCTTGTTCTTGAGAACAATTTTTAAAAATAAATTATTATTTTTTTCTTCTTCCTTGTTGCCCCTTGCCCCTTGCCGCTGCCCCTACCGTTCGGCCACCGTTGTCGCGCACCAAGCATCGTCGACTGACTGCCTCCACTAACCATCGGCCAACCACCTACCGCTCACGGCTTCACTACTCGCCATTCGACCGCTTCCGCCTACTGCCTATCACTAGCCGACCACCACTAGCCACCAACCTTCACCGGCTGCTCACCATTACAAGCCAACTGCCTCCATTGACCACTAGTTGATTGCCACTGGCCGTCGGCCAACCGCCTGCCGCCGGCCACTTAGCCACTTACCGTTTGACCATCGTCTCCTATTGCCCACTATCGGCGACCGTTGGCTAATCGCCATCGACTACCGCCTGCCACCCACCGATTGACTGTCGCTTGCCGCTCGCCAACTAGCCGATTGTTGCAGCCCATCGCCAATGACCACCGCCACTAACCGTTGTCGCCCGCCACCAACCCCAGTCACTGATAACTACCAATGACGTCGACTGCCACTAGTCGCCACAGACCACTGTAGCCAACGCCGGCCAACCCTGATCGGCATCGATTGCGGCGGTTGGTGGCGGCAGGCGATGATCAACGTCATCAATGGTCATCGGTAGCTAGGTTCAATGGTAGCGGCGGTCATCGATGGTAAGGAAGAATAAGAAAAAATTAAAAGAAATTCTACACTACAAAAAAATTTATGAATTGTACCAAACATATTCCTATTCTTTTTACATTTTGAGAATAGAATTTTTATGTTATTACAAAACGTATTCTTTTATTGAGAAATTGTTCTAGTGAATAGAAATGGAAAAAGACTATTTTTGAAAAAAAAAAATATATTTTCCGGAATGAAAGCGTTGCCAAACGGACCCAAAGTGGACTCCGCACAAAGTCCTAAACAGGCTCAAGAACAGCTCAAGTTGAGACTTACAATGCAAGAGAATGTTCTCAGCTTGTTTTGGTCAATGCGAATTCTGGGGATTATCCAACTCGCTGTGGAGACACAGAAAGTTTACAAAAACCAAACAAATCACCCAGGTGCTTCTGCTGTCTCGGGTTGGCAGATGCGATCATAAAAGGATAGATCTCGGCCGTTCGTTATCTATGAGCAAAGATTTTTTGAATCGGAATCTCATTGATGCTGCATTCTAACCGAGCAATGATTTCTCATAAAGATGCCATAGCGCAAGATAAATTTCTTTTTATTGGATTTCAAATGAGCAAGATATCTACCTCTAAAAACACTTGTTTAGTTACGGGTGTTACTGAATATTATGATCTTTCATCAAAGTATGATCGGTCCTCGGCAAACCAAGCAGGGGTCGAGGTCGAACAGCATGACAAGAGAACCTTATCACAGCAAGCATATTATTTGGAAGACATCGAATTATTTTTCTTTTAATAAAAAAATTTAGACTATAATAAGCCTAATCTGATGGATTGAAATAGGAAAAAAAAAATGAAAAACCATTAGATACGCCTGATTTACTTTAGTCCACACTCCACATGAGCAGATCTATATGAGACCCACATGATCTTACGTCTTATTGAAAATGAATTATTGTAGATTGGAAGTATCCAAAAAGAACGAAATAAAAGAATTTGTCCAAATATGCCCGGTTTGTACATTTGAGACCCAAAGATCTAGGTCACGATTATTGAGGACAACTGAATTATTTTTCAAAGGTGCAATTGAGTTTGACATCGAAAAGTATAACTTTGGACTTCAATGGACTTATCGAGTTTTTAATTTGTAATCGTCTAGTAAAAACAAAATCGTAAGCATGGTGATTATGCTCCGGTATTTACTTCACTAATGGTTTGGAACTTCGATTTCAAGTTCAAGTTCAAATCTTACCATCATAATTTCAAAATTAATGAATTGACCTCAAATAAGAACGACAAAGTTGAGGTAAGCCGACGTCGGGCATATTTCAATAAAGAGTTCGAGCTTGACATGACTTAGCAAAACTATATTGACTAGAGTGAAAAATAAAGCGGAGCACGGAGTAAGCACCGAGAATTACATCTTCTCGAGGCCGCCAATGTCCACAGTCGTACATGTCATCACCGAAGTCCTAAAAGAACTGAATCCTGAATACAAAAGGCCAAGTCTTCACCAACCCTGGCCCCCATTCCGAGCTTTTTCAAATGATCACATTCATGATAAAGCCCAAAACCCAAAACGCCAAACGGATAATCCGTCTTTAGACAATTTGCATCTGCTGTATCAGAAAAGAGACTTGTTAGAAACAAATTCCTAAAAATCAATCCGATACTCAAACAATCAAATACCGAAAAACGAAAGCGGAAAACATGTCCGGGAAACATGTTACACCGATCGAAGGCATATCATGGAGTTGAACATATCTTGATTGCCACATATTAAGTACCATCGCAGTTTTGAGGAATCCTTTGAAGCCCTGAGGTTCCGTTTGTCAAGATGAGCATACTGTTTCAAGGGAAGAAAAGTGAAGAAACGTATTTGTCTTTGAAGAACGCTACAGTTCATATTATTCCCCTTTTTACTTTTTTATTTTATATATTACAGTAATTGCACTCTTTTATGAGCCATTCACTTACGGACTGGGTTTTGGCCTAACATGGACGGACGAGCTTAAGTTAGCCCATCAAATATAAAAAATACTCATCATCTCCTACTCGCACATGGTGAGCTGAATAGAACTCTTTTTACCTCTCTGCAACATTTGTACTAGTAAATAATATGTGTGACTAACATACTTTGAGAGCTCGTTGCCATACATCTGTTAGGAATATATAGCAGCTTATAATAGGCATCACAATTTTTAGTATATATAATATGCAATACCCTAGATTGATTAATCACATTTATATCTCTTTTAATCTCTTTTTAACAATGATATATTGTATTCACAATTATGATTATTTCAAAACAATCATAATTGATCGACCAATGAATACAAATTAGAATGTGATTCTCTAAACTTGATCTTCCTCTTTCCTTGAAACTCTCAATTTCAATTCAACTTGTTTTTCTAGAAGTGTCCCATAAGATCAAATCAATTCATGATCATTGACAACATTCTAAAATAGCAAACATTGAATGAAAATATTAATAATAAGTAAGAGTCATGAGGGCACTTAATTGATAAACTCTTTTCCTCAAGAGTTTTACACGGTATAAAAGTTGAGATAAAAACTTTTTGCCGCTGTTGTTAGTCGTCTTATGCATACGTAATATGAAATATGTATTATGGTATTAACTCATTTCCCATGAAGCGTATGTTTACACATTTAATACCATACAGATGATAGTTCAGATATACCGAATCTCTAACTTGAATTCATGTATTTACTATTTTACGGAATTCATCAGAACTCACATCTGGCATCATAGACAAATAAAGTAAAATATGTGAGTTATTTTACTTTCGAACATAGTAAATATTATGTCTTCATCTTAACACTCAGTTAATGTGACATATATATTTTAAGTTTGAGCTCTCGATTATCACTTAGATAATAAGCTTAAAAACCGTCACATCTCTATTTATCACATAGTAAATAGAGGCGATTACCCGTGTGAGTGGGCTAATATTTTATTTATCCGACATACTTTCTCAATTTTATATAATGCACTAAGCATTAATATGCTAAAATATCAAGCAAAGACTCATATGTATTAATAATGAAAACATAAATTCATTAAATGTGAACACTTAAGAGAAATTACAATATTCAGTATATCAGCCTATACATAATCCTAGAAATTTCACATGGCTACAGAACATATCTCTAGATATTGGTTTTGTCATAGAATTTGCTACCATTTTATGCGTAGATATATAATATAAGTTCACATTTTTTTATGCAACCATATCTTTAATAAAATTATACTTAGTATCTATATGCTTGGTCTTGCCATAATATTTTAGATCTTTGATATACTCTATTACGCTTGGTTATCACAATTAACCAATAATGAGTTTAGAGCATTCTTAATAACACCTAAATGATACAAAAATCTCTTACGCTAAATACATTCTTGTATTGCTACTAATAATGTCACAAACTCAGTTTCCATCGTCGACAAAGCTATATACATTTGTTTCTTATTGTTTCAAGATATTGCGTCATTATTTAGTAAGAAAATAAATTCGGAAGTAGATTTCATTAGATTTCATTTCATCTAAATCTTCTCCCTAATCAGCATCTAAATAACCTTCAAGTTGCAGATCCTTTCCTTGGTAACTCAGCATATAATCAGCAATTCTCTTCAGATACCTCAGTATTCTTTGACGGCTTTCCAATGTACTTGACCTGGATTGGATTGGTATCTACTTACCATTCCAACTGTAAAACATATGTCAGGTCTTGTACACATCATAGTGTATATTAAGCTTCTAACAACATTAACATAAAGAACATATTGCATTTGTTCATTCTCTTATGGAGTCTTTGGACACATTATATTATTCAATCATTCACCTTTTGCAATAGGAGTATTTATGGGTTTACAATCTTGCATACGAAATCATTCAAGAACCTTATTTATGTATGTTTCTTACAAAAGAGATAATGATCTCTTCGAACGATCTCTTGAAATCTTAACTCCAAGAATGTATGCAGCATCACCCATGTCTTTCATCTCAAAATTGGAAGATAACCAACTCTTAACAATATTAACAAACTCCATATTACTTCCAGCAATTAATGTATCATCTATATATAATGATATGATCACAAATTGATCTTTGGATCTTTATATATATATATATATATATATATATATATATATATATATATATATATTAATCATTATAAAATCATATTCCATTATGGTATTATGAAAACGTATATATCATTGTCTCGATGATTACTTAAGGCCATATATCGATCTCAAAAGTCGACATATATTTTGTCCTTGGCCTTTCAAAATGAAACTAGTAGATTGTTCCATATATATTTCTTCTTCTAATTCTTCATTGAGAAAAGCAGTTTTTACATCCATTTGATGTAATTTAAGATCCATACTAACTACTATTGCCATAATGAGGTGGATTGAGATAAATCTCACTACAAGAGAAAACGTTTCCTCATAATCAATTCATTCATATTAATTATACCCATTCACCACAATATGAGCCTTATGTCTTTTTATTGAGTCATTAGCTTTACGCTTTATCTTGAGAACCCACTTGTTCCTAATGGCTTTGCATCCTTTTGGAATATCAACTAGTTCCTAAATATGGTTAGATTTCATTGACTCAATTTTCTCTTCTATTGCACACATCTATTTTTCCTTACAATGGCAATTTATAGCATCATCTACATTTCTTGGCTTATCTTCATCTTATAGAGTTACCATAAAAATTTTTCCTTCAATGTCAAAACGTCGACATAGAATACTTTTGCGACTTGTTTATCGTACGAGAGATTGTATACTTTGCACATTATTCTCTATTATGCTCATACTCAGATCAAATAATAACGATATCGTCTCATCATGTGGTTGTAATTAAGAGTAAGTCGAATTTAATTCATCACTTCTTATGTTACTCCTACTTAGACGAAATCTACCAAGTTCATATCTTGATCAAATGTTTCAAATAGGAAGTAATCATTACCTATTTCGTCATTTTTAGGAAATTTATTTTCTAAAAATGTGACATTTCATGATTTGAATTCAGTTATACTTCTACTTTCCTGCTCATTTATAAACACATATCATTTCGAGTGTTTTGAGTATTTTATGAAAATACTCTTCTTGCCTTTTAGACCCAATTTTCCAAACTTATGAGAGGACTCATGAGTATAGACAGCACAACCTCACAATTTAAGAAAACTTACATCTGATTTTCTACATGTCTATAACTCATATAAAGTGGAAGTAACTAATTTATAAGGCATACGGTTAAATATATATGTAACAGTTAATATAGCATCACTCCAAAAGGTGATAAGTAAGTTAACATGTGCCATAATAAACCTAACCATTTCTAGTAGGGTTCTGTTTTTTCTTTCCGCAATACTATTTTGTTGAGAAGTATAGGGAATAGACAACTGTTTTTCTATTCCTTTTTCATCACATAAATTTCTAAACTTATCAGATAAATATTCTCAACATCGATCGGATCTCAATACTTTTATTTTCTTATCTAATTGATTTTCTACCAAACTCATAAACTTTTTGAAACAACTCAATGCTTCAGATTTATGAGAAATCAAATAGACATATCCGAATCGAGTATAATCATCTATAAATGTGATGAAATAAACAGCTATATGCCTTCCTCTCACATTCATTGGATCACAAATGTCAGAATGAATTAATTGCAAAGGAAATTTATATCTTTTACATTTTCCAAATGGTTTCCTTATTATTTTCCCTACTAAGCAATGCTCATAAATAGACAAATCGATTTTTTCAATATTGCCCAGCAAGCTCTCTTTGGCTAATCTATTCATACATTATTGGCCAATATGACCAAGTCTAGCATGCCACACATTCACATCATTATCATATGAATTAAAAGACGTGAATAGGGAATAACAAACATTGACATTACCATATTTAACATTCAATACAATAAAACCATTTAGAAAATAACCATAACCATAGTAGTTTTTATTCAAATACAAATTCACACCATTATTATGGAAGTTCAAAGTAAAACCAAGTTTTACCAACACTAAAACGACACTAAATTTCTACGAATTTCTGAAGCATACAATACATCATGTAAGAACAAGGTGTGTCCATCACACATGTTTAATTGATAGGTGTCAATCCCTTTTACTTCATTTTTAGAGTTGTTTCCTACATAAATACATTTAGTTCTAGTCGGTACTCGTTGGAATTCCATGAAGGATTCTCTATCATTCACTACATGGTATGTTACTCCCGAATCTAAAGAATTTAATACATAAGCAAAGTTTTCAAGAGTACAAGAGGTGTTTACTTTCTTTGGCTTGAGATAATCGCGAGCATAGTGATCATTCTTGTCACAATTATAACACTTTACCATTGACAACTTCTTCATTCGAGGACGCTTTCCTCTTTCATGTTGGTCAACTTTTTGTTTCTTTCCTGAAGAACTTACTCCCTTACCTTTCCACCTTTTGAACGAATCAAGACATTTATGCTTAGAACTCGAAACCCCTTTTGAGTTAGAATTAGCATAATAAATATTAGTTTCTAGCTTAGTCGCTAGAAGGCGGTCCTTTTCTAACTCAAGATGGGGCACTGCATCCTCAAAAATTTTAATGTTCTTATTGTGAGTCAGGTGCACTTTCATATGCTCCTAACTTTGAGGCAAGGAACAGATCACTACTCGAACTTGCTGCTCATCAATCATGACATGGCAAGCATCTTTTAATTCATTAATCATGTTTGACATTTTTCTCAAGTGTTGTTTCATGGTCTAACCATGAAACTTCTTGTAAGAGTCAAACCTTATAGTGAGCTACCTCGGTTTAGTCATCAATGTATGACCAAATCTTATTGCCAACACTTCCCACATTTCTTTGGCATTCTCAAAATGCCTAAACTCTTGCATGACATCATTCTCCATGCTACTCAACAACGTAATGGAGTAAGGGAGTTCTTTCTCTTCCATGCAGCAAATGCATCATTATCTCTTTTATGTTGTGCAGTGTTCCCATCTTCACGTTCTTCCCTAATCAGGTTAAGAGCTTCTAGTGCCTCTTGTTCTTCCAGCACATATTGGATTTTCATATATCATATTTCATAATTATCGACATTCAACTTCTCACATTTGTTCAATTTAGCAACTATGCTCTTAGTTTCTGAAGCCATTGGATCTGAACATGTCAGACATATATGTACGAATTATTAATGTCTATTATTTATGCATCCATTTTACATAAATTCATCATATTAATGAAAAATTTCAAATAAGATTTCAAAATCAAAAGGTCACCATGCTTCCAATTATCATCCAAAAATTCTAACTTGAAATTATCATTAATATAATCTTCTATGCAAAATAAGTTCTTTGAAGTTACATAAACTTTTATGAACTACCCACAACAATTAATAATATAGAAGCAATTGACATTAGATATTCATTAATGATAGAATAAAAATATTTCCATATAATGTAATCAATACATCAATTGCTACAACGACATCGACATGGTAGAAATTATCTACATAAGATATCCATAAAACATACTAAATAAACATCACTAGAAACTGCTAAGGCCAAGTCAAACTATGAATAAGGAAAGATCCTTTTAATTTCTTGGAAATTTCCTTTGTAAATTCATTAGGCACATTCGGCAACCACGGAAAAACATATGGAAATCCCTTAGGATTTCTCCTTCGCACATCCATCCCCCGCCGGATTGAACTCATTCCTTGGGTCGAAGTCTTTGTGGCTTCAATCCTATAATATTCATTCAAAAAGCCACTACTAGCTTCTTATAATCAGGAACCATGTTAATCTCCTATAGGCGATTCAACACTCCTTGTCATTTAGATGGAAGAGTGTTCATGAAGAATCGCACCATCTTAAAAGCTGGCATAGGATAACCCTTCCAAATGACTTATTCTATCCTTTTATTGATCTCGATAGCATGTTCAATTAAATCACCACTTTCCTATCGATAATTAGTCAACTCAGCTATCATCCTTGTAAGCCTCATCTTTTGACCTTCTCGATCGTGCGCGAATAAGTGTACACTTATGAAGGGGAGGCATTGTTCCTATAATAAATGCAGAACAAAAAGAGCTTACTTATAATATTTATGGACTTAATTAAAAAATAAACACATCCTTCGTTTTTTTTTTTGGACTAGTCAATGGTCAAGAAGTCAACGGTCAACGCGATCAACGACCAACGAGGTCAATGGTCAATGGTCAACAGAGACCGGGTTGGGTCAGAAGGGTCGGGTCAGGTCAAACCAACTGACCTGACTAGGTGACATCATCGGCACATGCCCTACGTGTGCGCAGGCAACCGCCGGCTAATGTCACGATGACGTCACCTAGCGCATGTGGCACGCACGGGGGGTGGTTACCCTTGTCTGTGGTGTGATATCCAGATTTCACCGGACCTCGAGTATCTAACAGACTGTGATGGGTTGACGGAAGTGTTGTCAGATTGCGTCATTGGCACCATTTACAAACACCATTTCGTCATCATCACCGGACCAAGGCGTAACGTTTGGTAACAGTCCGATCATTGAATAAATTATTGTCTCGTTGATGATTTTTCCTACGTAGCATTGCTACCGAGACCAAGGTTCACTCCAAATGGTGTGTCGACAAGTTACCTATCACACTAACTTCAACCGTCCCTCTCATTAGACGACCATACTTTTCAACCCTGCCAACCCAAATACGCCAATGGAGTAATACTCAAGGATCGGCCCTCATGAGTTGCCCATCTCCTCATTTGCATGACAGCTGGAGACCTCAAATCCTCCATGCACGTTTCTCTCTTTAGACAGCTAACAAAGGGAAGATTTGATCACGCATGGGGCTGTTTTACATCCAAAGCCATGCATGCGGATGTGAGGGCTAGTGATCACCCAAGAACTGCTCCACTTCTTCCCCTTTTCTTTTGGCCGGTCAACCAAGGGAATTGCTTGACTAAACAGCCACGTAGCCTCCATCTTCGGTGGCTAGCAAGAAGAGAGAAAGAGCTTGGGACAGCTGCGGTGTTGCATGCAACGTTTTAGCCACGCTTTTAAATTGAGGAAAGGAGAGCCACTGAACGGCCACGCATCCTCCACTTGTCCCCTTCTCTCGCTGCCATCGGAGTTGTACATGTTGACTGAAATAGTCAACATGCGAACCGACTGAAGAAAAGTGGGTTTCTCCCTTAGCATTTTACCACCCTCGACACTTCCTTTATCCAGTGCAAGCCCAGAGAATTCTCAGTCCTAATTCAGACACCGTTTCACCCAAGCCGGCTACCGATCGCACGCTGCTGTCACCTTCTTCCCTTCTTGCAGCACGCCGCCAATGCCGCTCGCTCATGCTTTGCTGCCACCAAGGCAGACCTAGTGACCCACAAGCTTTCGGATTTGCCTTGGCCATGCCCATAGCTCCTCGCTCGCTTGCCGTCGCTGCCATCAGACCTAAGGTAAGTGGAAGTCTACTAACCTAGATAGTGTGGTGCTGTTGTTGCCTGAGGAAGTGCGAGTTGGATTGGATTGTCTGAAATTTTGTGTTGGATGGTAGAATAGATGATGACCGAGTGGGTTGAGGCTAGAAAGTCGAGGAAACCTTCATATTTCCTATGAATGATTGTGGCTTTTGGACTTCTAATGTACACCGATTTTGTGACTACGAAGCTTTGAAAATCTTAACCGTGAATTGTTTTAGAAATCTCCTGATTTGCATTAAAATTTCTATGTACCGTGGCACCGCTCTCAAATGTTTTAAAAAGTATGTGGTGCTTTCAAAATTCTGAACTTTTATATAAACCATTCTAAAACATTGAAGTCGGGATTGAGATTTAGATTTACCGATGTGCATATTTCAAGTTTACTGATAGTTTTGATAAATTGTTTTATCTCGAGCCATGAAGTGTGAATACCATTCAAGGTGTTACATGTGGATTCGAAAACGTTTTGGCATTAAAATTATTTAATTACTACACCATGATTGATGTGTTATTGCTGCCATCGGACCCTCGGGACGACGATGCCCCGGGTGTCGGGTTGCTTGGAGGATCGTGATGGCGATGCCTCTAGATGCTTGGGGACCGGTGAGCCCCAGAGGTTCCTCGGGAGTGTCGAGATGCCCGGGAAGTGTGACGTAACATGTACTGGATGCATGTAAGACACCATTGATATGGTGAGCCTTGCAGGTTCCTCGTGATGCTAGGTGAGGTGCGAGATGCCTAGAGGTGTAATGTAACACGCTTTGGATGCCCGATGACTAAAATATGGAACCGAAGGCCTTCGTGATGCCAGGTTGGGTGCGATATGCCTAGAGGGATGCAAACACTAGTCCTCCGGAAGATGGTGGTAGTGAATCAAAAATCTATTAAGTTCTAAAGCTTGATTGTTCTGTTGTGTTATGCCATTGCGTTGGAAAACTCTATTAATTTAATGCATACCTATTCCTCTAGTTATGTGTTTTATTATTTTGCATGAAATCAAATTATGATAGTTTTACATAATATAGTTTAGTAGAGCTTTAACTGCTGATAGTCATACTCACCCCTTATGGGACTAACATATTTTTGACTAAGAAAGATGTCTCTATTGCTCGCACCTCCCGGTACTTTCTATGGGATCCTTGTCGATTTACAATGGGAACAAACAGAGCATCAAGATCCTGACTTGCTAGGATTGACTTTTGTGCGAGTGAGGGTGACGTTGATGATCGACACTAGCCTTCCCTTGAGTCCCATGCATCAAGAATTCATCATTCTGTATGTCCGTAGGAACGGATGTACTCTGGGGCCGCTGCCACCGCCACCAAAGGACGACGACGGGGAATCGAGTGGTGTGGAGTGACCTAGGATGTGAGGACAGTAGGGAAATTTTTGGATGCCGGCACTGGATGATGGACTATATGTAAATAGCTGTTGGAGATGTCGGTTGAATTTTGGAACATAGCCAGAAACTGCGGCTTTTTGATGTACCGACTAACAATGTCCATCCCGTATATGTGTAAATAAAAGTGCCAGGTTAATATCTATGTGTGTATTTAGTGTGCATCGTTTCAAAGGTGAAGGAAATGGAGTTGATGGATTCGCTTCCGCCATATAAATTACGCAAGGACCAATGAAGTATGCGGTAAAACCCCCACTAGACTTATGGATTTCTTGAAATCCATCGATCTAACGAGAAGGATATTCAAGACAAGGAAACGATGTGGTGAGCCTAGCGGATTGGGGGCTGTCAGGGGGCATCACATGTGGCCACAGGCACCCACGCAAACCATCTTAGCGCGTGCACCATTTCTTCTGGCCGCATGTGGCGGTGTGTCCGGTGTCCCCTAGTGGTAGGCCACCTGTCATTTTTCTCGTCTCGACGAGAACTACGACCTTGCACTATCGTAAACAAGTTTTGATTCACCAAAAATCAAAGGGGGGGGAGGGGGGCGAACAAGACGGGTATCGAGATTTCCGTCCCCGAGCGTTCGACGGCGGCGTTTCTCGAAATTTCAACCAAAAGAAATTTATAAACATCAACAGTAATAAGAAGACATGAATTGCATTGCTCGATATCAATGTTAGAAACAAATTCCTAAAAATTGATCTGATACTCAAACAATCGAATACTGAAAAATGAAAATGGAAAATGTGCCTAGGAAACATGTTACATCGATCGAAGGCATATGATGGAATCGAGACATACCTTGATTGCCACAAATTAAGCACTATCATAGTTTTGAGGAATCCTTTGAAGCCTTGGGGTTCCGTTCGTCGAGAGGAGTATACTGCTTCAAGGGGGGAAAAGAGAAGAAACGTATTTCTCTCTGAAGAACGCTACTGTTAAGATATTCCCATTTTTACTTTTTTATTATATATATTACAGTAATTGCACTCTTTTATGGGCCCTTCACTTAGGCCGCGCATGCAAACGCTTTCGCTCCGGGAAGAGTTTTTTTTTCGAAATGGTTCTTTTCTATTTCTGCCGGGGGAACAATTTCTCGAGTAAAAGAACCCGCTTGATAACGACACAAAATTTCTACTCTTGGAATAGAAAAAGAATAGAAATGCGTTTGATAACGCAACAATTTCTTTTTTGTATTTATTCATTTTTTAATCTTGCCGACGGATTGCCGCCGCCTCCGGCCGCTGGTCGCCCGCCGCCGGGCCCGCCGCCCGCCGCCGCCGCACTATCGCTGGCCGGGCGATCGCCACCATCTGGCGCTACGAAGCCCACTGGCGGCGCGCGACGATGGCGGCGGGCGACTGGCGCGGCGGCGGGGCTGGCGACCGGCGCATGGCGATCGGCGGGCGGCGACGGCGGGGGCGGCGACCGGCGGGCGACCGATGGCGACGACGGCGGTAACGACTGGCGGCGGCGATCATGGCGGCGGCGGCGACGGCGGCGGCAAGACGATGGCGGGCGACGATGGCTGGCGGCGACCGGCGACGACCGGCGGCGGCGGCGACCGGCGGCGGACCGATCGGCGGGCGATCATGAGCGGCGGCGCGGCGACCGGGCGGCGGGGCGACCGGGCGGCGGGGCGACTGGCGGCGGCGGGCGATCGGGGCGGCGGCGACCGGGCGGGCGACCGGGCGGCGACCGGGCGGGCGGGCGGGCGGCGGCGGGCGGGCGTCGGCGGCGGGCGTCAAGGGCGGCGGCGGCGACGGGCGACGGGATCGGCGACCGGCGGGCGATCATGGCGACCGGGCGACTGGGCGGCCCGGCGGCGACCGGCGGCGTCCGGCGGGCAACCGGCGGCGACCGGCGGCGACTGGCGGCGGCGGCGACCGGCGGCGACCGGCGGCGGCGGGCGGCGATCGGCGGCGGGGCGGCGACCGGGCGGCGACCGGCGGCGGCGGGGCGGCGACCGCGGCGATCACGGGCGGGCGGGCGGCGGCGACCGGGCGGCGACTGGCGGGCGGGCGGCGACCGGGCGACCGGGCGGCGGCGGCGACCGGGCGGGCGGCGATCGGGCGGGCGGCGCATGGCGATCCGGCGGCGACCGGCGGCGCGGGATCAAGGGCGACCGGCGGCGACCGGCGGCGGCGATGGGCGACGCGATCGACCGGACGACATGGGCGGCGACCAGCGGGCGATCGGCGGCGGCGACATGGGCGACCGGGCGGCGACCGGGCGGCGGGATCGACTGGCGGCGACCGGCGGCGACCGGCGACCGGCAACCGGCGGCGACCGGCGACCGGCGACCGGCGGCGACCGGCGATCGGCGGCGGGATCGGGCGACGGCGTGGGCGACCGGCGGCGGCGGCGACCGGCGGCGGCGGCGGTGGGCGGTGGCTCCGGGCGGCAGACGGTGGTCGCGGCAAGAAAAGAAAATAAAAGAAAATTAAAAAAGAAAATCAATTTATTTCTACAAATTATTCCGGAACAAGAAGCAACTTTTTTTTTGCTTCTTGTTTCTCGCTCCCAAACCATTCCTGCTAAGTTTTTATTCCCGAACAAAAAAACAATGTGGCGTTAAGAAAGAAATTTCTTGTTTTTTTGTTCTTAACAAAAGAACAAAAACCATGAGAAACAAACGTTTGCATGCGCTTACCTTATGGGCTGGGTTTTAGCTCAACATGGACGGATGGGCTTAATTTAGCCCATTATATATATATAGCCCATCAAGACTTATCTAGGCACGCCCGGAGAGAGGGAGACTAACCTTCCATTGGCACTCGCTCGAATTCAAGCTCTTTCCTTCTGTTTGGTTCTCTCGGAAAATTTCAGGATTGTTGAGGAGTGGAAGAATATATAAAGGACCAAGATTGCGAGGAGAGCCGAATCGTAACTTGCTTGGGGTCTGGGTGCTGTGGAGTTGGTGGCAGCAGTGGGAGATGAGCAAGAAGTCGGCGATCATCGTGTGTGCCATTGTGGCGGCGTGTGTGGTAGTGGTGAGAGCAGCGGCAGGAGGAGGAGGAGGAGGAGGAGGAGAGGAGTGGAGAAGGGTGGTTGGAGTCGACCTATGCGACATAGTTGCCACGAGAGGTGCTCGTCTTGCTCCTGCCATGATATTCAGCATCCTGAAGAAGCTAGGAAGAGATACCCTTAGTGACGGGGAGAAGCAGAGATTAGTTATGGCTTTGGATGGAGGTCTGTTCGAGCACTACACCACATTCCGGATCTACGTGGAGGCCACTCTTAAGGAGTTGCTGGGACCTGAAGTTGCTGAGAATACGGTGATTGTGCTTTCGAATGACAGCTCAGGCATCGGAGCTGCCCTTCTTGTGGCCTCTCATTCACAATACCTCGAGATAGTGTGACCCTGAAGTATCTCGGTTTGACAAGAGGTTGCCAGTTTTTCAAATTTCGTATAATTTCCCACCCTTTTCTCGGGATATCTTTTGGGTCTATTTGTATCATACTTCAAGGCGGGGTACCTGTAAGTAGTCTAGAGGAGCAACGAATCCAGTAACTTATCCGAGGAAGAACAGACGCAAATGTATTAAGTTCATTTCTCTAGCAATATGAATAAATGAGGGATCAGTCTCCCATAAGGACTCTTTACAAAGCTCCCTTTTAGCCCTTTATTGTTGCCAATAAAATGGGCTACTACTATAGCAGGAACTTCTCAGGGATTTTTAATTTATGGATGTTTTCATCAGAAATCATCAATAATAGATGGTTCAAGGAAAAATTATCTTGCATTTCAGAGGCAATAATGGTGCATCAGCGAGTCATTATTGTGAATCATCTGTGTTTCGGTTATTGAAGAAAATCCTTGAAAGTCCCTTGAACTGCTAATCATTTTGAATTGACCGATTGCCTCGTTACAGGTGTGCGATTTTGCCTTATCCATGTCCAATGTGGACCAAAGTTGTTGTAAACAGTGTTGCGGATGCGTGAGGTGATGATGACTTTTCTCAACACTCAATGCTATAAAAAAAAAATGGGTCTTATTTATTGGTTCCTTCTGTGTTAGCATCATTTGATAGCAATTATAGAAGAGCTTTGCTAGCACAACAATCTTTAAACTATTATGAGATTAACAGCTTTTTATGAGTCACAAATTCTTAAGGGAGTAGACTCCATATATTTTGTAAATTTTGTTATTTGGTTTTTTGTGATCTAAAACAAATTGTTATTCTCATGGTAGATTAAAGACTGTTACCCAATTATTTTTCATTTTAGAAAGTATTTGAGTGAAGGAGTTTTCTTGGAAGCAATCAATGGATTTGCCATTTTCATTGAGGTACAAATGCGGCAAAAGATTAGACATTCAACGGTTATATTAACCGACATTCCTAGGCGACATCTCTCGTTGCAAGCGTGACTATTTTTCTTTGTAGTCTAAGTAGCAGGAGTGGGTACTCTTCATCTTTGATCTTTTATTTCTTCAATAAATACAGGTTTTTTCAACACCTTCTGCGCGAAGTGCACAAAATTGTTCTCTATCTAGTTCAAATGTACATAGCCATCTCTCATATATTCTATATCTACATCATACATTCAGAAACTAATCTTAGGTATGGGTCACTACTACATAGTTAGACAAAACATATGACGCTTGTCTTCATGTAGGATACGTTGAGGAAGTTTCACAGAAGTTGGGAGTATGTATTGCTCCACGGCGGAAAAATGAAGTCATTAATCAATGTAGAGTTTGCTAAAAAAAAAAAAAAAAATCAATGTAGAGAAAGTTTTTGTGGAGTTAAACTTAACACGCACGACATGACTATGTTCTGTATATGCTTTTCTTTCCCCAATTCCATTTTCTTGGGTGCATAATGTTTAGACTTATCAAATAGGTGGATTGGGTTGGTTTGGATGGGTTAAAAATGAGTCCAACTCAAAATGACACATATTTTACATCATGCAATTTTAGCGACACATACTCGACTTCACCTGGACCTGGCTCATGCCCCATCCAATCCAAATTCTAATTGTTAGTAACTTTACCCCTTAAATATGGAGAATCACATACTTAAAAGAGATAAGTACACTGAAAGTCTTAAAATTTGTTATGAAAATTTTTATCTATCAAATGAACTACTTTTTTTGGAAAGCAATGACACTAGTTTCAACCCAAATGAAAAAAAAAAAAAAAAAAGAAGGCAATAAATTATCTTAAATGAAGAGTGGACCTCCTATTTGAGCTTAGTCTTTGTCGTGCGGCAGATTTGTAATTGAAAATTTTTAAGTTCCAAAAACATGCTGAAGTGAGATTCAAGTTAATTGAGAGGGGTAAGACATAAGAGTAACTTTGTGTTTTAGTAAAACTGAAACCAAGCAAAAAGAAGAAAAATAATGTAAGAAGTAATCTTAAATCAAAAGTAGGACTTGTAAGGGATAATGTGGTCAATTTAAGATTGGTAGTGGGTGCTACAATAAAGTTTAAAAAAATTAATACCACGAAAAACTCCAAAGTGACATACTTACGATAAATTTATTGTCCGCTAGTTTTCGTTGAATTTTATTATCAAATTTTTAAGTTAGATGACATGTGACAATTAATGTATATATCAATTTAGGGTTTTACCCTCCATTTATTATAGATGTACCGGTTTGTAGTTTTATGCGATATTAATCTAATTTAACATAAATTAATTGATGGTAAATTTGTCATAAACATATCTATTTGAACTTTTTAGTGGTCTAAAAATTAATTTGGGATAAAATTGTCATAGGTGTACCGCTTGGAGATTTTTTATAATTAAAAAATCAATTTTGGATAAATTTATTACGGATGTACCAATTTAAAGTTTTTCGAGATATTATGTAAACGTTAGATTATGTAACTCACACTCAGTGAGCTCTGACACATGTGAGATACAACGATGTTAGCATGTTTCCTATCACAATTGGTAGAGCTCAAATGAGCTTAATCATTTTATTTACCATCGAGCTACTCTTATAATGATCAAGCCATCTATATCTGTTTGCTCTTTTCTTTACTTTCATGTCGTGTCGAGGTGTGTTTGTAATTGAAATGGTTAATCAATTTCCCAGCCCCCGACATCATGAGTGGTATTGTAAATTGGTCGCCTTCACCGGTTGATGGACTTACGTCTAATCGGAGAAACTAAAAAATAAGGGGGTGCATGACAACATTTATGTTCCGTAAATAGTTTCTGAACAAAAATGAATTTTTCTATTTCTATTTCTCGGATGAGTTTCTCGAGGAAAAAAATATGTTTGATAACGACACAAAATTTCAACTCTAAAAATAGAAAATTCGTTTGATAACGACACAAAATTTCTTTCTTTTGACGGTGGCGGCGACGATCATGACTTTTAATATAAAAAATAAAAATAAAAATGATTTAGTAACAAAAAAATAATGAATAAAATAAAATAAAATAAATCATAAAAAAATAAAATAAAAATATCATTTTATTTTAAAATTAAAATATCATTTTATTTTAAAATTAAAATATAAAAATAAATTTATTTTATTTTATTTTACGAATAAATTTATTTTAAAATGAATAAAAATAAAAAATAAAAATAAGTTTATTTGGCAAAACACTCAAGGCAAATAAAAATAATTTATTTTTATTTATCATAAATAAATTATTTTAAATAAATATAATAAATTTATTTTATTTATTCTATTTTATTTTATTTTACGAATAAATTTATTTTAAAATGAATAAAAATAAAAAAAATATTTGGCAAAACACTCGAGGCAAATAAAATTTTTTATTTTTATCATAAATAATTTATTTTATTTATTCTATTTTATTTTATTTTACAAATAAATTTATTTTAAAATGAATAAAAATAAAAAATAAAAATAATTTTATTTAGCAAAACACTCAAGGCAAATAAAAATAATTTTACTTTTAATAAAAATATTAATTTATTTATCATTAATAAATTTAATAAATTTATTTTTAGTCAACTAAAAATAAAATGATAAATAAAAATAATTTATTTATTTTAATAAATTTATTTTTATTTTTAAATGAATATATTTATTTTTATTTTGGGCAAAGAAGAGGCGTACGAGGGAGAAAAAAGTGAAATTAGGGTTGGGAGAAATCAGAAATTGATTTCTCCTCCATTTCTATTTCTGGAATAGAAATCTATTCCAGAAATAGAAAATTTGATAAGCGTTATCAAACAAGTTTCTGCTTTAAATTGGTCTCGGAAAAAAAATCATTTCGAAACAGAAATTTTTTTTATCATGCACCCCTAAGAAGTCTAGATTTGTCTTCTTACCCGATTTAAGTAGGAAATCAAGAAATCAACGTCGATTAGTCTTTGTCCGTCAGGAACCATAATATCTCTCCCCCTTAGGCAGGAAGAAAAACATTTTTATCTCTTTGAGGTACTCACCAACCATTCATTGAAGAAAATTTATCCAAAAAATCTTAAACTTATTACACTTTTACCAATTCAAATCCTAAACTTTTTAATTTTCCCAATCCACTTCTAAATATTTTCATATTTTATTAATTGAGTAAATCCAGCTTAATTTTGATCGGAATTCACCGACATGGACACCAATTGTCCGGATGCTAACTATCTTACATGGGACGATTAATACTAATGTAAATATATTTTAATAGCATTTTGAATTTCTAATGATTTTTTTCCTTTTTTCCTTTTCTTTGTTTGTTTTTTTTTCTATTTTGGAGTTAGGGGCCGAGAAAGGTGGCTTGGTCAACCTCGCTAGCCGCAAATGAGGCCTAGCCAATCCTCACCTCACCAACTCTAGGCGAGGGCCACAATGCCCTTGCTCGTGACTAGCAAGGGTCAACCAACAACCATCATTGACCCTAGCTCCAAAAAAAAAAAAAAAAAAAAAAACCATAAAAAATTCAAAATATTATTTAAAAATATCCATATCAGTGCCGCCCATTGACACTAACAATTTTCAGTCAAAATTAGTTAGATAGACTCAACTGTGAATTGAGAAAATTAAAAAGGTCTAACACCGAATGAGCAAAAGCACAATAAATTTAGAACTTTTTGAATAATTTTCTCTTTTAACATATGGTTGTATCAACATCTCTATTCTTTGAAAGGAGAGAGATCAAGATCTTGAATATTCAAACAACTTACACTTTGCTGGATTCAATGGTTGAAATTGTTTATCTTGATTTGTATTTGCTTTGGATTCAACGGGCGAATAGCACATGAACCCTATCTTACTCGAGTACATCAATATCATCCTAGTTTTATTTAGGTTAAGTGAACTACATGATGGCAATTTCACTATATCGATTCAAAGAGATCAACAAGCAAGCCAATGGTTGAGAATTTACGTTACGAGAAGTATGAAGTCTCGAGTTTGATAATCCGACCTCATGTACTCTACTTCAAGCAAGGCCACCAAGGAAAATGCCCCGGCAGAATCTCTCTGGCCCCTTTAAATGTCTGAAAAAGGGGAAATGATGTTTAAAATGTTTGACCGTCAATTTTCCATCGGGGCCTTTTACTAGTAAGCGGTAGCGGGGTTGATAGGCCAAATCAACTAGCAAAGGAAATTCCTAAAGATTATCAGCCAATGTAACCTGAAGGCCGGCCCGGCCCATTAATCCTTCTTTATGTAATCATTCGAAAGCCCTATTGATGAGGAGTTGTACTATTTTCTTCTAGTCGAGCGTATCGATCACTCGCGGTGGCCTGTTCTTATCAAGTTCCATTTCATGTCTCGGCCTAGTGTTTCACTATCTAGGCCCTCCTCGGCATCCGTATTCATGCACATTTCAGGTGAGTTGCATTGGTATCAATCTCATAATTTCATTTTAGAGATCAAAAGGGAACACGGTCATAATTTTGTCATCTGATGTGTAGAAGTAATACGATCTTTTATTTTCTCCAAGGAAAGAAGAAATGCTTGAATCAATTAAATTTAGTTAGTAGATGACGAGGCTTAACAATATTTTACTTAGTTGATGCTATGATAAGATATTGATCACTCAACGAATGCTCACTAGTAACAAAATGATTAAATCTACTCGATAATGATCATCTCGAGTTCTCCATATGAGTGTCCAAAATTTGCAGCTTCGTTCTATACTTTGATTCATTCGAATTCATGTCACTTCTTTCGCTGGCTGTCTTTGGTGTCAATTTCTCACGATAATCAAATCGGTTAGACAAGAAAACAATCTGAAATATAAAGAATTCATCCTGTCAACCCAAAAGATTAGACTAAGATTTAGAATTTATATGGGCTTTTCTAAAGCTCACAGAGAGGAGTGGGACATCGACTGATGAGAACCGAATCCCGAACACAAAATGCCAAAGCTTCCTGAACCTTGGATCCTTCATTCACACCTTTACTCTTGCTTACACCTTCTTCATATAACTACATTCATAATAACATCCAAAACCTAAGATGGACAATTTGACTTTATAAAGTCATCTACTTGCATTAGCAAAATCAGAAAATATATTTACAAAAGTTGGAGTCCAAATCCATTCACAAAGCTTCTGCAGCTGTTCTCAGCGCCAACAGTCAGTAAGTGTTGCACTCAAGAACATGAAAATACGCTGCGCGGCATATCCTCGTGCTTATAATTTCCGAGGAGCGGGGCAGCATCTAACTTGTGGTGGAACTTCTTTTCAACGTCATAATGCGGATCGCCACATTTGAGCAGCATTTGCACTACCTCCTTCATTGTAGGCCTCGTGGAAGGCAGCCTGGCAGTGCAAAAGATTCCCAGCTTAAAGACATTACTTATCTGATCTAGGTACGAGTTGTCCCTGATCTCCTCGTCTATCACATCAGATATCGGCTTGCCATGATTAAAGTGAAACCATGCCCAATCAGCGAGGCCCATGTCTTCGTTCCCTCGCAAGACTCCCTTCCGGTGGTCAGTTCCAAGAGAACGACTCAAGCTATAAACATCGATCTTCTCATTAACTCTTTTCGTATGATTATACTTTGTCGCTCAACAAAAAAAAAAAAAAAAAAACGCAAGACAAAACTAAATATTCTTGCTGATAGGATATGAGGAACGTGGACTCGCGTGGCTGAAATGAACTCATGTCGAGAGAATAGACAAACTTGGGGCCAGGTAGCCGAAAGTACCGTCAACACTAGACACAGTAGTAACAACTCCATGCAACATCCTTGCGAGGCCGAAGTCAACAATTTTTGCGTTGAACGTTGAGTCTAAGAGAATGTTGCTCGATTTCACGTCTCGGTGGATGATGAGCCGTGAATAATAATCATGATGCATATAGCAAAGTCCTTTAGCTGCTCCGAGCGCAATCTGCAACCTTCTGGGCCAGTCCAAGATCATATTGTTGGCGACACCCGAGATGGGCGACAATCTTTTCTTCTTGTGAAGCCAATGGTCCAAGCTGCTATTTTTTTATGTATTCGTACACCGGGAGTTTCTTGTCCTCGCAAGAAATACAGCACAACAATTTGATATGTGCAGATGCTTGATGTTCGTGATCCTTGACAAATGTTTGTTGGTTACAGGACGAGATCCAAAAACACACCTGGGTGTGCACTTGGTACACTCAAGATTGACTAACTCTAATATCATGTGAGATTTTTCAGAAACTATTATCAATTGTTCTAAAAGTTTAAATTATTAGATAAAAGCGTGTTTTATTATTTAAATATTCTAACATAAAACATCAAGAAGGTATATGATAAGAAAAATATAATGTATCAAATAGGGATACTGGCATGTTAAAATAAGAAACGTATCCATAGAGCTTACTATCCCTGTATAACAAACGGACAGGCTGCAAAAGCCCCTTTGGAAGCTTTGGCTTCTCTTTTGGTGAGGTTACATCTTGTAATCAACAACCAATGATCCTTAAGAGACCCATGGTTACAAAGGCTTGGAAGGATTTAATAGTTGAAACAGTTCATACGATTTTGCATTTTCTTTCTAGGTGATTTGCCATGATGATTTCCTAAACTTGAGTGAACCACACACCGATGATTTCACCGTATTGCTTCAAGGAAGATCAACAAGCAAGCCAGTGGTCGACAAATTAAAAGTCTCTAAAAAGATGAAGTCTCAAATTTGATTCTCGGCATTACGCAATCTACGTCGGGTGAGGCCACCAAGGAAAATGCTCCTGGAAAAATCTCTGAGTCCCTTTAAATGTCATGCTTTTCATTAAAACGAAAAAGTAGATTACGTCCGGTGTTAAGCAAAGAGAAAATTATTATGCTTAAATGTTGGGCCGTCATCATCAATAGGTGGAATTTCACTTGTAACTGGTAGTGGGCTTGATAGGCCCAACCATTTCTACAGAGAAAGATCCTAAAAAATCATGAGCCAATGTATCCCGGAGGCCCGACCCGTCCCATTAAGTCCTCTTCTTATAATCAGTTGAAGGCCCGATTGATGAGTTGTGGAACCGTTCTTTTCTTCTTCTTTTTCTATTGGAGCGGCTCCCTTCGGCCCGTTCCACTAATTTCTATTGAGTTCGATTTCAAGTCTCAGCTCGATGTTTTGCTACGTACGCCCTCCTCGGCATCCAGTTGCCCAACCCGCTTGCTCGCATGCATCCCAAACGAGCTGCATCGGCATGAACCTCTCGTAATTTCTTCTAAAAAAATCGTGGATCAAAAGGTTGTATGATTCGTCGTTCGATGCGAGAAGGTAATTTGATTTTCTTCTTTCCTCCAAAGGTTAAAGGAATGCTCCAGTCATAAATTCCATTTAGTTTGATGATGACTGAGACTCGGCTAGATCTTTTCCAAGTTGAATCATCTCACCTCTCTCGCTCGCGGACCCTGCACATATTCTCAAATCAAAGTTTAATATTTAGAACTGGTAAGGGCTTTTCCCTAAGCCCACAGAGAGGAGTGGCGGCACACGGACTGACGAGAAGAGATAAAGCCTGTTCGGCTGCAGGCTCGACAGAGGACATGGATTGTTTCCTTGAACAGTGGACCGAAAGCGACCTTTTCGCACCGCACCCAAATCATCCCGATTTAGTAGAACCTGATAAAATTTTCCAGTGTTCGCTCGGGACAGAAAGTGGACCCAGGAAAGAATCCTAAATAGGCTAAAGAACAGCTCCCGAGTTGCAACGTAGGAAAATGTACTCGTTTTTTGTTTTGGTTAATGCGAATTGAGGGATTGTCCGACTCGCCGGGAGACAGTTTCCGAAACCAAACAAACCGCCAGCCGTGGGTGCTTCTGCTGTCTCGGCCTAATTGGGGCGGACGAGACGAGAGCATGAAAAAAATGAAAAATCATGAGATACGCCATGATCTACAATAACCCACACTTCACATGAATAGTTAGACCAAATAATATTCACATGAGACCCACATTATCTAACTATTCATTGGAAATTGGTTATTAAACAAAAAGTACCCAAAAAAGTATGAAAGGAAACAATTCATCCAAGTCTTCCTGATTTGTACTTTTTTGGGACCTAAAGGTCTAGGTCACGATTAACTCGATGTTGTCATTTTATTGAATATTTTCATACAGTTTGGATACTAAATCGAACTTCTAATAAAAGTGTAAGGATCACATTAAAGAAAGTAAATGTTCAAAGATAACATTGCACATTAAATTAAAGTTTAGGGATTATATTGAATAAATATAATGACCACATTATCCTTAGGCCAAAATTTAAGGACCATTTATATTATTATCCTTTGAAAATAATAAGCTTTCATCAAAGAATGATGGGTCCTCGACAAATTAAGCGGGAGTTGAGGTCAGATGGCATGCCTCGAGAACCTTATCATAGCAAGCGTAATATTTAGAAAACGTTGAATTATTTACTTAACTAATTTAAGACTAAATCGGTCTAATTGGGCAGATTGGAGTTAGAAGAAAATAGAAAACCATTAAGCATCACCTATTTATGCTAACCTACACTCCAAATGAGCAATTAGATCACATGAGATCCACATGATGTGAGGGCTCATTAGAAATGAGTTATTATATCTCAAAAGTACCCCAAAAAGTCGGAAACATACCAATTTGTCTAAATCTACCCCGGTTTATACCTTTTGGGACCTAAAGATCCATGTCATATCTTGAAAACCACAGGATGGGGGTGACATTACTATCATTCCACCCGAATGATGTAGTCTCAAACCATATCCAAATTCCACCTCTAAAAGTCCCCATTGATAGCGCTCTTACTCTATTATCTGTTAACTAAAGAATCTGAAAAGATTGGGAAATAAAGAGGTGAGCAACCACAAGTTTAGTAAGTAATACATCTCTTTTAAGCAAATTGAATAGTCACTATGCTCATATATAAATATAGAGCACTATTAGAAATTCATAATTCAACTCTTTAATATAGATATCAAATCATATAAGAGTTGTTTCATTTAAACAAACTTTATACAATTCATAAAGTACTTATTTAAGTCATCCTTATAATTAAAGCTGTCAAGTCCACTGGATAATCTCTATCAAAAACCACGTTAATGGTCTATCCATTGATCCATCTCATATTAAAACACTCGTCGATAATCCATCTATTGATTACTCTTTCACTCAAGATCAAACTATGGTCACGACACGACGCCTTGTGACAAGGCAATCGACATTCCCCTCTTGGCAAGATCTTCACCTACAAAGTTGATGGCTTGGCCTAGAAAGATATACTAACTTAGTGTGCATACCTCATAACCCCTCACTAGGTTCAAAGTTCTATTGAGCATAAACATTTATCCTCCAATACTAGAAATCCAATCTATAAATCAATATCATAAATCAAGCAAATAAATTTTTACAACAAGGCCATTTGCCATTTCATATCCATTTCTCCAATCATTATAAATCTTTCCATAAATTAGTCGCAAAGTAATTTTCATATATCATTACTCCATGCACTATGTATAACATTCTTTTGAAACATTCATAATTCATCAAAGAGTAACAATTGTTCGATCCGGCTTTTATTTAATAAAAATGCTCCTCAATTCAATGTGTGTGTGTGTGTGTGTGTGTGTGTGTGTGTGTACATTAAGGCATGGTTTTATAAATCCAAAGAAGACATAGTACCACTCCCCTCGTTATTTATAATCAAACCATAAATAATACTCATATCGTCGAACTCGCAGTCCAATCAAATAACCAAGGAATAATATTAAAATCAAATAAAACTCTACCTCAACTACAAAATGACTAAATTATGCCTTAATGCTAATAAAAACAACTCTTACGCACTAACAAATCCCATATCTTGAACGATTATTCAAGCCATTTGTAGTGCTGAATCTGAGCCCAAAACTTGGTCATGCCATAGCTTTTTCTTCTTGACCCCGTTCTGAGCGTACTTATAGTCAATAGAAAACTATTCAAACACCCTAAAAAACTCAATTTGATTGTCCCAAAATCAAGCCGAAAAACGACAAATATGGCCTCGAAGCTGCTGGACGTGCACTGTTCATCACGTGCTGAAAATTTCGAAATTTTGTTTAGGGCAAACTATAAGCTTAAATCACGATCCGTAAAATCTTATGACTCCATAACACCCTAAGCTATCATTATTACAAAAAAAAAAAAAAAAAAAAAAAAAAAAAAAAAAAAAAAAAAAAAAAAAAAAAACGCAGCTCAACTACTCAAAAATTGGACTCCGCTACTCGATTTTCCTAAAATTTCAAATTTAAGCCTTAAATTTGAAAAATACTTCGATTGGACGAACAATGAGCTTAAGCTCTTACAGGATGTTGTGAATAAGCTTGGTGAGGTGACGCACACAGCCCTGTTTCGTCTTTCTTTTCTTCTTCTTCCTTCTTTCTTCTTTTCTCCTCTTTTCTTCCTGCCCAACTTTTGCCCGAACCTGTGCTTTCTTTTCCTTTTTATCTCTTTCCCTTTTTTTTTTTCTTCTCTTTTTGACTTTTCAACCTTCCTTTTGTTTTGTTTTCTCTCTTTGTGTTTTTACTGGGTCCCACTGATGGCCCATATTACAATCCAAGTCCCGGTTAACTCTATTATTATTATTATTATTATTATTATTATTATTATTATTATTATTCAAGGATAAACGAATTGGTATGCCATTTGTCTAGATGATAATATTGATGACGAGGAATGTCGATGGAAGTGGGCTAATCTTGGGTCCCCGCCATGAATTGGGCTAATTACACGTAAAGGAAAGCGCAGGCTATCTATCCCTTCAGCTTTCTATTCCTGCGGGCTCGGCAATCGAAATTTGTACCGCCCACGTTGCTGTCCGCAATCCGATCCCCCGATATAAATGGCGCATTTGGTAACGTTTTGTTAAAAAATTATTTCAGAAACAGAAAAAAAAAAAAAAAAACTATTTTTTGTTTCGGGAAACAATTTTTTATCGAAAGACACGTTGGGTAAACTTGTTCGGAAATAAAAAATAAATAGAAACACGTTTGGTAAATTTATATTCTTTCTTTTGTTTCTTTTAATTTTTTTAATATTTTTAATTTTTTCCTTTTTTTTTTTTCTTTTTTTAGCCGACAACCGGCCCATGGGGCCGGCACCCTCACCCAGCCACGATGAGGCTCGCCGTGGTTGGGTGAGGCTCGACCTTGCCTTGGCTGCGTGAGCTTGGCCTTGCCCGATCCGGTGAGGCCAAGCGTCGCCGGTGGCTGGCGAGGCTCGGCCTCGTCGGATTTGGGCAAGCCCGAGCTCGCCCGCCAAGGCGAAGCCGAGCCTCGCCGGGGCCGGTGACGCTCGGCCTCGCCTGGGGCCAGCGTCGGCCCTCGACGGCCAGTTGCTGGCCATGGCTGAGGCTGGCGACCGGCCAAAGAAAAAGAAGAAGAAAAGAAGAAGAAAAAAGAAAAGAAAAGAGAGGAGAGAAAAATTTGTTCTTCATAAGTGTTTCCGGAACAAAAAAATAACTTTTCTTTTTGTTTTTTATTTCAGTTCCAATTTTGTTCTAGGAACAAAAAAATAGATTTTGAACAAAAACGCAAACAAACGCGTTTCTGTTCTTTTTTTGTTCCCGGGAACAAAAAAACAGAAAATCTGTTCATGAACAAAAATTATAAACGCAACCATGCACTCCCAAAGCGTCTTTATCTTCATATTCCGCTGGACTTAGAGCATCGACAGGAATATGAATGAGACAACTTAGCTACGAAACTACTAGATACTCGATCACATCCAAATTGCTCTCGGAACAAGAGAGGTAAGGTCGAGCAACGCATCTGTCCATCCAATCGAATCAACATCGAACGTGATAACATCTTGACTTTTGTTGCTGCTACCTCTTACGAGGTGAGCTCGATCGAGCAGTTGACTCTTGTGAGTTTGCATTAAAGTCTAAAATGAATGATCTTGAACAAGAATGCCGTGATCGGACGAGTCATCATCGGAGTCCTGAAAAGAACCGAATCCTTGAATGCAAAATGCCAAAGTCTTCTCCAACCTCAGCCATCCTTCATTCCCACCTTATTCGAAATGATCACATTCACGATAAAGTCAAAAACCCGGAACGCCAAGTGGATAATTTGCGATTATAGAACCATCTACTTGCATGTGCTGTATCGGAAAGTAGAGTCATCTAGACACGCCCAGAGAGGCCGATACCAGCCTTGCATGTGCTGTATTGTAAAGGACGAAACTTGCGAGGAAGCGAACCGTCAACTCGCTTGGGGTCTGTGTGCTGCGGCGGTGGCGGTGGCGTTGGGAGATGGGTAAGAAGGTGGCGATTGTTGCGTGCGCCACCGTGGCAGCGGCGGCCGTGGTGGGAGCGGCGGTGGCCGCGAGGTGCAGCAGGAGGAGGAGAACAAGAGCGGCGGAGGAGGGGTGGTCGGAGTCGGATGGGAAATGGGAGAGAGCGGCGGAGATGGTTAAGGAGCTGGAGGAGAAGTGCGGGACCCCCGTCTGGAAGCTGAGGCAGGTGGCGGAAGCGATGGTCGTCGAGATGCACGCCGGCCTCGCCTCCGACGGCGGCAGCAAGCTCGAGATGCTCATCAGCTACGTCGATAGCCTCCCCACGGGGTAACCACGTTTCCTTCTTTCCATTTCTGCCCATCATTTGGTTTTACTGGCAGAACTGACGATTTACTTCAAGAGCGACAGCAAATTTTTCCCCGGTCTTGTTGTTCAACGAGCATTAAATTTCAAATAATAATAATAATAATAATAATAATAATAATAATAATAATAATAATTGTGCATGTCACGAATTATGATTAAAATTTTTGAAAATTATTATATTACCTTGTGCCCAGAAATTTTGAATGAGCTAGTAAGCTAGTTTTGGTGAGTTTCGGTCGTATCTTTGCTTCTAAATGTTTTTATTAAATGTGACTGTTTGTAGAACGTCCCATGTAAATTGTTCTTCGTTTGACTTGTTGGGATTTGATTGACTGAAGGTGTTTGATTGACAAAGAGATTATATGTAATTGCTGGAGAGGCCTTGCTTTTGCGATCATTTAGACACAAAAATTCGAAAGGGACGAACTTGTATTACGGTTTGCTGTCTCTATAGTCGCTGGTTCCATTTGAATTTGCGGTGGTGATGGAAGCAAAAGCATAGACAAGAATTGCTGTATTCAGTCAGTATGATTTTCTTTCGTTTGGTTCAGATGATTCTTAGTCCTTACATGGGATAAGAAGATTAGTTGTCAAGGCAGTTTTGTGCATTTGTAGACTGAAACCCAGTCTGTGCTTGATTCTGAGAGGAAACGGGGCATTCTGGGCTGTCTAGACTAATTTTGGTTTACTAATGATAATTGATGAAAGAAGCTATTATCTGCTTCAAGTGTTTGATGCTTCCCCTGCAAAATTATGTAAAACATTTATGGTATTGGAAACAGCATTCAGGGTCGAGGGCCATTTTGTATATTTTGGAATAAAGGTTGGGTCTTCAAGTGCGATTACCAAGAACCTAGAGACTGTCCATACTATTTAGCTTGCTGTTTTTTTCTTATTTTTCCCATGATGATGAATCCAACACCAATCCTTGTCTTTCTGAGGGATGAGAAAGGCTTATATTATGCCTTGGATCTTGGTGGCACAATTTCCGTGTACTCCGTGTACATCTGGGCGGAAAGGAGAAAGGCATCATCAAATGAGAATTTGAAGAAGTGTCGATACCACCTCATTTGATGATGGAAGTTCGAATGTGAGTTTCTGTCCATCTGTATAATTGCTAATTAGTTTTCCTGTACTAATGTTAGTTCTATGCCCTGGGGCTTTTCTTTTATTTCCAATTGCTTATAGGAATTGTTTGATCTCATCGCCATGGCATTAGCAAAATCTGTTGTCACAGAAGGTGAAGATTCGCATCTTTACCCTGGTAGACAGAGGGAGCTTGGTTTTACCTTGTCGTTTCTGGTCAGGCAATCATCGATCGCATCTGGGACTCTAATTAAATGGACGAAAGGATTCTCAATAGAAGAAGCGGTGGTAATAACTATCTTAACTTGTCTTTTACAATTTGTTATATTCATTCCATTACTATGTCTTGTGATTAACTGTTGTCATGCCTATTTCTTACATCCTGGTATCCGAAAGGGATGCATGCTGGCAGATCCATCCACCTCCAGCCACTTATGCAGGTGGGTCCACTTTCGAATGACACTCATTGCAAGCTTGTTTTTAAATTCTCTTTCAAGAGATGACCGTTGCCCTCATTTATACTAGAGACTGTTCAGTAGGACAGAAAAGGGAATCACGCCAGATAATAGCTAAAACATGCCATTCTTATCTTAGTTAAACAAGTGTGAGAACATGAGAATATGCCACGTAAAGTTCATTTGTGAATTGCCCAGTAGCTTCCAATAAGAATTCGAGCTTGGAATAAAGTCTATTTAGGAGTAGCGCCACAGCAATGGCCATGAGCACAATCAAGGCAAGAATGGTCAGCGAGCTTTTGCTCCATCTATGGGATAGTTTTACATTTCACCTATGCGGAGTGTAAAACCCACCTAATATTTTCTCGCAGGTGGCCCTGTTTGCTCAGCACTCGCTGTACCTCCTTCATTGTAGGCCTGTCAGAAGGCTGAGTAGCAGTGCATGAGATTCCGAGCTCAAAGACCTTGATTATTTCATCTAGGTACGAGCTGCCCTTGATCTCCTCATCTATCACATCAGATATCGGCTTGCCACGTTGGATGTGATTAAATGTCCAGTCAGCGAGACCCATGCCTTCCTCCCCGTCTGTAGCCTCCCTTCCGGTGGTCAGTTCCAAGAGAACGACGCCAAAGCTATAAACATCGATCTTCTCGTTAGCTCTTGCCATACGAAAATACTCTGTTGTTCAACCAAAAAGAACGACAAAATTAAATATTCCTGCTGGTAGGATATGTAGGACATGAGGAAGGCGAACTCGCATATAGCTGAAATGAAAGCATGTTAAGTGAATAGACAAACCTGGTGCCAAATAGCCGTGAGAACCAGCAACAGCTGACACGGTAACAGCTTCTCCAGGCTTGGCCAACATCCTTGCAAGGCCGAAGTCAGCAATTTTTGCGTTGAACTCTGAGTCTAAGAGAATGTTGCTTGATTTCACGTCTCGGTGGATGATAGGCGGTCGCAAATCATTATGCATATAACAAAGTCCTTTAGCTGCTCCAATCGCAATCTGCAACCTTTTCGGCCAATCGAAGATCATATTGTTGGTGACTCCCGGGATGGGCGATGATCTTTTCTTCTTGTGAAGCCATTGGTCCAAGCTGCTATTTTCCATGTACTCGTACACTAGGAGTTTCGAGTTCTCGCAAGAAATACTGCACAACAGTTTGACTATGTGCCGATGCTTAATGTTCCCAAGTATCTCCACTTCTGCTACGAATTGCTTCTCCAGCTCCTCATCTAGTTTTTGGTTATTCGAAATCCTTTTCACAGCGACGGCCTCACCAGAAGGATTCACCATAATGCGATATACTTTTCCTGATCCACCACTTCCAATCACATTATGCTCCTTCAATCCCGACAGAATATTTGATTCTGTAAAATTCAAACTTTGGAATGAAGTCAGTTTCGGAGTTGAATCGAACCGGTCCCTGTTCTTTCTGGAAGCTTTGTATTTGAATAGCACCACCAACAAAACGCATATCACTGCCGCAATGGCCAAGATCACGATCAAGGTGAGATTGGTCTTGCTCGATCTATGGGATTGGGCGTTGCAAACATTGATCCTCATGAACGAATTGGATGCACAAAGCCGGGCATCGTTCAGGAAACTGGTGTCATACGCGGCGTTCTCTAACTTGGCCGGGATTGGTCCCCTGAGGCGATTGGAGGATAAATTCAGACCGTTCAGATTCAGTTGGCCGAATTCAGGAGGAATCAGGCCGGACAGTTGGTTGTCAGACAGGTCCAACTGCGTGAGCACAGGCAGAAGACCGATTTTGCTGGGAATCGGTCCCGAGATCTTATTGTGACTAAGATTCAGAGTGGTCAAGGATTTCCATGAAATGATGTCTGTGGGAAGATTCCCGGAGAGCTTGTTCTGACCGAGCAAAAGCGTCGTCAGAGAAGGAAGCGCGGTCAATTCAGCCGGAACCGTGCCACTGAGGAGGTTATTACTAGCATCAAACACCACCAAGTTCCTCCACGAAGACAACGTGCTCGGAATCTTGCCTAAGAATTTGTTGTTGCTCAGATCGACCCGAGTGAGGTTTGGGGACAGCTCCTTGGGAAGCTCGCCAGTTAATCCATTACCACTCAAGAGCAAGGCTGTCAAGTTCCGCGACATCCAGAGTCCTGCAGGCACATTGCCTGTGAACCCATTGTTGTTCAGCATCACTTCGAGCAAAGTACTGCAATTTCCAAGTGACTCTGGCAACTCCCCGCTGAGATTGTTGTCCATGGCAGCCAACCCAAACAGCGTGCCCCCATGGCACAGTTGTTCTGGAAATGCACCGGTCAAGTTGTTGAAGGCCACTTCGAATCGTCTGAGCGGGGAAAACTTGCCGAAGTCCGGGGGGATTGTGCCCGATATATTGTTGTTGGACAGCCTGATATCAGACAAAGCGGGAAGACTCGGAATACCTTCCGGGATTCCACCAGACAATTGATTGAACTCTAAATTCAAGCAGTATAGATTCTTGAACTGTCCAAAAACTTCAGGTATGTTCCCCATCAAATTATTTAAAGACAGATCAATCACGCTCAGGTTCGCGGCGCTGACTGCCTGAGGGATTGACCCGGACACATTAGTCTTGTACACGTACAACTCGCTCAAGTTCCTCAGAGCAAAAATGCTGCCCGGGATCTCTCCTGTCAGTGGATTCATCCCCAAATCCAAGAGCTCAAGAGCTTCCATATCGCTGACCATCTTCGGGATTTCACCATAAAGGTTTGTCTGCGCCATTGAGAAGAACCGCAACTTCTTCAGGACAGTGAAGTTCTGCGGTAGCTGTGATGGCACGAACTTGTTGTACTCGAGACTCAGTTCTTCGAGATCGGAGAGACCAAAAATCTCTTCAGGGTATGTACCATTGTACTCGGACATGTAAAGGTGAAGGATCCTCAGCCTCCGCAGCCTTGCTACCGATGCCGGAACGTCGAACGAGAAGCTGTTGGCGGCAAGAATCAGGACCTGAAGATCGGCCATGTGATCGATATCGGATGGAATAGGACCTTCGAAGTAATTCTGGGATAGGTCAAGGTACACGAGCTTGGAACAGTTGTAAAGAACAGTGGGAAACTCTCCAGGAATATTGTTGTAGGAGAGATCGAGCTTGGTCAGATTCTTGAGGTCGCGGATGAATGGGGGTATCGAATAATTTATGCTCAGGTTGGTAAGATTGAGCTCGGTAATCGAACCTTCTTGGCATTTGATCTCGGGCCATGCGCAATGGGAGGATGAATTGGAGGCCACCCAGTGGTCGAGGGACGATGGTTCTTGCCAGGATTGCCTGAGCTTCAACAGCACTTGCAGTTCTTGATCTTGGATTTGAGATTCTGCAGCGTGGGAGAGGAAGCAGAGGAAGACAACACAGGGGATGTAGGAGAAGAAAGGGAAGAAGAAGCGAATATGAGGAGGTGATGAGGTTAGTCTCAGCATAATTGAAGGTTGTCCAGAGCTTTTCTGGTTAAAGAGAGACTCTCCAGTGTCGGAGCTTGAGATCTATCAGCTCAAAAAATAAGCGAAACGTATCGGTTTGCTTTTGTTTATTGCTCTGCAGAACCCCCTGCGGTTTATATATATATATATATATATATATATATATATATATATATATATTCTTTTCTTCTTCTTTCTTTAGCTGGTTGTTGGCCTTGGTTATGGCCGACTATTGATCGGCCAAACAAGAGTCAACAAGGTCACTTCGAGTCTTGCCGTGGCTAGGTGAGGCTACATCAATCTCACGTCGGCTAGGTGAGGCTTGGGGTGACCTCATCTGGCTAGATGCCGGTCGGCTAAGGGAAGAAGAGGAGGAAGAGAAAAAGAAAGAAAATATGTGATAGACTGAATTTTCATATTTCGTTTTCGATTAAATAAATCAAGTCTTTCATCGACGTGCCTATAATACTATTCTCTAAGCTGATCATTTATGAGATGACTAAATTATTTTAGGAAACCATTAAGAAATTTTAATGTAATAAACTTGAGAATTCGACTAGGAATTGATTTCTCGACCATGTTAATCTACAAGGGTCATTATGACACCGTCGAAATCGATCGAAATCGAGATAGGTTGATTCGACGAGATATGTGATCAAAGTGTTGGTGATTCCACCGATTGCAAAATTCTTGTCAATCGGCATTAGACTGATTTTTCTATCGTTTTGGTACCTAGTGCCCGTAATTGAAACATCGAGATTTTTACGATAATTGATGATTGCCAATGTGTCAAAGATGTACAAAGGTGTGACTCAAGATAAATCAATCACGGGTCAATTGTACCAAAAATTCCTAAAAATTACCCGATAGACTAGGTCACACTAAAATCGTATCGGATTGAAATTAACCGCGAATTTAAACCCAATTTTAGAAATTGAAAGTTCTATCATGTCACGATCTATTTTAGGAACGTCGACTCACCATCCGAAGGATTTTCGGAGATTCTGAGATTTTTACGGAAAATCGTTTCGGATGATTTGGAAATTAACGGAAATTCGAAGGGGTTGAATTGAAGGGAAATTTGACTTCCAAGCCGAGTCTTTGGGTGTTGGGGACTTGTAGAAAATTGTACGGGATTTTTCTTCATCGAAATTGGATCCTGATTTGTAGAATTGAGTGAGGAAATTGAAGTTTATATGGTGAAATTCGGAATTTTGGCAAGGGGTTGCAATTTTGACATTTAAATTGGCTCAATTGTAGAATATTCTTGTTGGAAAGTAAGGGGGGGACAAGCATTAAATTGAATGGCTAAAGTTTTTGACTTTTGGCCCTTTTTGTGACTACTCCAATGCCGACTAGCTGCTCTCCATTTTCTTCGCCGTTCCTATCTTCTTCGCGACTTCGACCTTCTGATTTTGCTTTGCTTTCATTTCCTTTTCGTCGATGTAGCCAGCCTCATTTCCTCTCTATCGTCTGCCCCTCTATGCACCGAGTCTCCTTCCCCAACCGTTGCCACCTGCCCACCATCTTCGGTCAACATTCTAGCATTGAAGACCACCTGTCTTCTCTAGCAAGCGAGCGCGCCTACCACTCCATGCCAACACTTGTTCCACCATCTCTTGTCCTCCATTGAAAGAACCGTTTGTAGCTTTCAATGCCATCGAAGCCCGAGGCCCACGATCGACCAACCTACAGCCTAGCGTCTCCACCGAAATTTCTGCTTCATTCCCCGTGTCTTCTTCCCACTCGGTCATTTTTCAGCATCAACGATTGAGGAAAACCTTGCTGCTAGCTTGTCTTCTCCAGCGTCAACGACCGGAGTAGCTTCTGTTTTGCTGTGGCCTTTGCTATTTCTTTCTTTAGCCTAGTTGAAGCCGAAGTCCAGCCCACTCGGAACAAGCTCAGCCTATGAACTTTAGTCCCTTGGGTCCCATCGCTTCTCTCGCCAGGCCCAGCTTAGCCACCCTATTCCCAATTCAGTTGAAGCCCTCAATTCAGCCTTGGTTTAGCCCAATTTTGGGCCCGATTCAACAACCCACAATTTTCTTGTTTAGCCCACACAATTTTGACCAGCCCATCTTGAAGCCAGATCAAGCCCAGCCCAGCAATTTGAAGCCCAAGCGAGATCAGCCCAATCTTGAGGCCCTCGAAGCAGCGCAAGCCCGAAGCCAAGCCCAGCATTTACTGTCGGCTTGCTAGGCCTTTGGGCCTGGTTTGAGTGTCCGTCGACGTCACCGAAAATTCGAACTTCGGTCGCCGTTGCGTCGTCATCACGGTGATCCGGTCTTCACATTAAACCAGTGAGCTTAACTCACTAATTTTTGTTTATTATGTTAATTATGCTTAGGGGTTGATTAGTTTAGGCTAAGATGGATTTAAGTGGTTAGATTAGATTAAATTAGTTAATTTAATTATTTATTGATGTATGTTAGGCTGATAGTTAGTGCAATTAGAGCCTAAACAAGCTTTAGTATTTAACTAGAGTGGTTTGGTAATTTTCCAGACCCATCTTGGCTTCCAATTAGGCTTTTCCAAGCATAAGTCTATTTATTGGTATTTATTTATTAATTTTCATAATTAATTAATTATTTATTTATTTATTGGAAATTCAACCAGATGGTTGGCGACCAGAATTTCGTGCTGATTGCAGTGGTGATTTATGTTTATTTAATTGAGTACTGGTTGGTGAAATTGAGCGTGATTAGTGAATATAGGGAAATATCCAAAAATTGAGAAATGTTGCTATTTGATGGGAAAATGACCATAATAGGTTGTCAGTTGAACCTAAAAAGCCACTGAAGTATGGTTATGCCAATTAGGCCGAGATTCTCCATCGAATTTGGAATCGGTAGCGCCCTTTCAGACCGTAATTTGCCACCTGATAGAGGTCATGTCTATCGGGCCGTGATCTGCCACCTAATAAAGGTTATGCCCATTGGGCCGTGATTACCACTTAAGATAGGTCGTGTCCTTGGGATTATGAATTATAACTAAGAATTTTATAGACTTTGCTCGTTGAGTCGTGATTGAGAACTGAGATGGGATAGTTGAAATGACCAGGGAGTGGTCTTGATGACATGTAATCAATTGAGTCGGTTGATCGATGGTTCTGTCTGTTTGATTTGATGATGTGATTGTCAGTATTTATGATTTGAACTGACTTGTAGGAAGGAACTGAGACTAAGGTAAGCCTCTGACTCGTGGTTGCGCTTAGGCAGCCCCTAAGGCATATTTTCTTTTTAATCGGGTCTTAGGGAGTAGAACTCGCTGAGACGCCGTCTCACCCCATTGTGGGATAACAGGTCTCTAGACGGTGGTCGTGGAGAACTTGAAGTCCCAGAGTTTGGGGAAGTGAAGGAAACATAATTAACAAACCTGTATGACTCGCTAGTCATAGGATAGTCCCTTTTTTATTAAGCCAATATTTTTGTAAGCAACCTGATGTTGTAAATAAACATGTGTGTTTATAAAATGTTGGTTTTAGTTTGAAAATTTTATGGCTCTACTTTCTTATCCCATTGTTTTATTGTTTGAGGATTATTTATATGCTTCTGCATGCATACTAAAACCAATGGGTTGGTGATGCATCTTGGACATCACTATTATATCGACCAAGCAGGGATGGGCACATGCTCGGAGGGTCGGGTCGAGACATGACATCCCAGTTTAGTGGTATCAGAGTGTGGTCATTAGAAATTGGAGTGATAAGGTGCGATGGATATGGGATAGTAAGTAGAGTTGTCCTTTAAATTCATGATTGGTGCATGTCGGTGATAGTTGTTTGGTAAATTGGTTGTGGGATCACTTAGTTTCTAATTCTATATGGAATTGGGAACAGGTTTCGTAGAAAATCTATAACATGAGTGATCAGGAGCCGAGGACTCCTAAATAGAGGACTTTATCTTTAATAACTCAGGCTTGGACGCCGACAAGGGTCGGTGCCCAAGGTGGCCAAGGTAGAGCGCAAGCTAGGCCAGCGCAAGTGGAATAGCACTACCGCCGGTCCCGTCAGTTGGTGTTGGGGTTGCGACCTCCGATGATCCCAGAGTAGACGAGATCTTGCAGTCATAGGAAGCTATGAGAGATTTGATTGGGTAGTAGTCCTAGAATCAAGCCACCACTGGTGTAGCTGCCACTCAAGTCACCGCTACTGCTACTGTTGATGTTGCTGCTGAAGCCGCCCTCGCTGCAGCACCTGTCGCTGCACTTGCTGTTGCTCCTGTTGAAGTTCCACTTGGGAATGTGGTTGCTGGAAGGCTAATTCATAAGTTAGTGGAATAATTCTTGAAGCTGAACCCGCCGAGGTTCATTGGTAAAGGAGACCGTAAATTTGTGTCACTCTGGATCTAGGATCCTAAGAAAGCATTTGCACTTCTGATGTGCAACGAAGAGGAGAAGGTGGTATTGGATGTGTACCAACTTCAAGGCAATGCGAACATTTAGTGGAGAGCCGCCACGGATACAGTATTCCCGGAGGGTGTGATCCTAGTGTGGGACACATTCCTCAGAGCGTTTAATGATCAGTATTTTTTTAGTACTGCTCCGGAACAAAAGATGGAGGAGTTCTAACGTCTCCGCCAAAGGAGTATGACAATTGATCAGTATGGGGTCAAGTTCACAGAACTTTCACAGTACACTCCAAGGTTAGTAGTGGACCCGAGGAAAAAGCCCGAAGATTCAGGAACGGTCTTCGTTCTGAACTAAAACAACCCCTGCTATCATTGGATCTAACTAATTATCGAGAAGTTTATTGCCAAGCCCAGATGATCAAAAGAGGGTTGAACGAGCAAGCTGCCTCATTTGGGTCGAGGTTTAGTTCATACAGAGAAGGAATCTGTCGGGGAAAGAAACCCGTGACAGAAGTAGATTCTATATACTGCCCAACAGGAGGGGTAGAATTGGCAAGTCTGGGTCAAGCTGAATTGAGTTATATCACACTTGTGGAAGGCGACATGGAGTGAACCAGTGCCCCCAAAGGCTGGGCGCATGTTTTGAATGTGGCTAACAGGGTCACATAGCCAAGAACTGTCCCCGAAGATAGGGGAGACCTTAACAGTTGCCACCGCCGCCACCGTTGGGTCAGATCAAGGGTAATGTATCACAGAATGTACTGTAGGGAGGACAACTTTGACCCCCAGTTCAAGACACGGTGTATGCCATCACTCAAGGTTAGGCAAAGGCTGCGCCTGACGTGATCATAGATATGGTTTCTCTGAACAACCATCATGCTTATGCTTTATTCGATCCAGGAGCAACACCTTCCTTTATAATTGAGCAGTATGTTAAGTTGATAGAAATAAATCCTGAATTATTGGAATCTGTTGTTAGCATATCTACACCGTTGAAGGATAATATGTTATTTGCTTTGGGTTTCTAGTTGCAAGTTAGAGATTGGTGAGTGAGAAAGGAAAATAGATATGTTAGTCCTAGCCATGTATGACTTTGATTTGATAATTGACATGGACTGGCTCACCAAGCCACGAGCTAAAATAGATTGCTATTGCAAGTCGATTCAATTTTACCCATTAAATGGTGAGAGCTTTGAGTTTATAGGGAATCGAGGAGGACCCTTGATTTCCTTAATCTCGGCACAAGAGGCAACTCGTTTGTTAGACGAGAGTTGTCAAGGTTACCTGGCGACTGTCATGGATATGACAGCTGAGGAACTGAAGATTGAAGATATTTCGGTTGTGCAAGAATTTTCAGATGTTTTCCTAAATGAATTGCCAAGATTGCCGCTAGAGAAAGAAATTGAGTTAACACCCGAGATAGAGCCAATCTCTAAGGCTACTTACCGGATGGCTTTATCAGAATTGAAAGAACTAAAGGTGCAGATGCAAGAGTTGTTGGACAAGGGATTTATACGTCCCAGGCATTACCTTGGGGAGCACCAGTTCTATTTGTAAAAAAGAAAGATGGTTTGTTGTGTTTGTGCATCAATTATCACCAACTCAATCAAGTAGCGATCAATAACAAGTGTCCATTGCCAAGGATCAATAACTTGTTTGATCGGTTACAAGGAGCATCGATATTTTCGAAGATCAACTTGAGGACGGGATATCATCAGCTGAGGATCAGGAAAGAGGACATTCTAAAGTCAGTATTTCATACTCGGTATGGTCATTACGAGTTCATTAGGATGCCATTTGAGTTGACGAATGCTCCAGCTGCTTTCATGGATTTGATTAACCGAGTATTCAAGGAATATCTAGGTCAGTTTATGATCGTTTTCATCGATGATATCCTAATGTATTCGAGAAGTGCTGAGGAACATGAGGATCATTTGAGATTAGTGCTCTAGACCATGAGGATACATCAGTTGTATGTGATGTGGACATCAAGCCATATCGAGGAGGAGGTGTTAGGGACCCATTATCTATTCCAATTGGTTCGACCACTCGAGCGCGGGCCAAGCAATTTAGGCAAGCTGTTGGCGTCATGGTTCATGATCTTTGGCGTGGAGATGACCTTGGATTAAATCTTGAAGAATCTTGGAAATCTTGGCGTAATTTGATTATCTGGTCACCAAATATTTGACCAAGTCAAATATATATTTTCTTGTTTAGGAATATTTTAGAATATGATGCATTAGATTATTAGGGTTGGTTTTAGGGTTTGTGTGGCAGCTAGAAGGCCTATATTAAAGACTAATTGAATTTTTTTGGGATAGATATTTTACTTTAAGAAAAAAAATTGAGAGATTCTTTTTTACTGTATTTTTGAGGACTTGATCTTATCAAGGTTCTCTTGTGACGGTTAATTCGACTTATCAAGCGAGATAGCAAATTCTTTTGCTCGTGGCGTCTATAATGTTGGTTGGTTGACACGCGTTCATTAACAGGCCACGTTCATACCGAGGTTGCCAATCACAGGTTTGATTTGAGGTCAAGGTTTCAATTCGCACCATCCAGGCCTTCGTAAAACGATCTTTCTGCAACGATTCACACCATTTGGTAAATATTGAGTGCAAGACTGAGCAATATGCAAGGCCAAGCCAACAAATTGTGCAAGGAAGTGGTGTTTGAACCCAGTGATTGGGTTTGGGTTCATATGCGCAATGAGTGATTTCCTGAGCGGCGACATTCTAAGTTATTTCTGCGAAGGGATGGACCATTCATGGTGTTGGAAAGAGTTAACAATAATGAATATAAGCTTGATCTTCTAGGTATATTTAATGTTTCTGACTTGACTCTTTTCAATGCAAGTGATGATTTGAGGGCAAATCCTTTGCACGAGAGAGAGAATGATGTGTACATCGAGCCATATCGAGGAGGAGGTGCTAGGGACCCATTATCTATTCCGATTGGTTCGATCACTTGAGTGCGGGCTAAGCAATTTAGGCAAGTTGTTGGCATCATGGTTCATGATCTTTGGCATAGAGATGGCCTTAGATCAAATCTTGAAGAATCTTAGAAATCTTGGCGTAATTTGATTACCTGGTCATCAAATATTTGACCAAGTTAAATATATATATTCTTATTTAGGAATATTCTAGAATATGACACATTAGAATCTTAGGGTTGGTTTTAGGGTTTGTGTGGCAGCTAGAAGGCCTATATTAAAGATCGACCGAATTTTTTTGGGATAGATATTTTACTTTGAGAAAAAAATTGAGAGATTCTCTTATACTATTCTTTTGAGGACTTTGACCTTATCAAGGTTCTCTTGTGACGGTCGATTCGACTTATCGAGCGAGATAATGAATTCTTTCACTCATGGCGTCTATAACGTTGGTTGGTTGACACGCATTTGTCAATAGGTCACGTTCATACAGAGGTTGTCAATCACAGGTTCAATTGGAGATCGAGGTTTCAATTCACACCATCCAGGCTTTTATAGAACGATCTTTCCGCAATGATTCACATCAGTATGCTAAGTTTAGCAAATGCAAGTTTTAGCTGACTCCTGTTCGTTCCTAGGCCATGTGATTTTAGGAGAAGGAATCTCTGTGGATCCGAGCAAGATTGAAGCTGTGATCAACTAACCGAGACTAACTATCGTGATAGAAATTCGAAGTTTTCTGGGTTTGGCGGGTTACTACTGGCGGTTTGTGGAAGGATTTTCAGCTTTGGCGTCACCTTTGACAAGACTTCTGAAGAAAGATGAGAAATTTATTTGGTCGGATAAGTGTAAGTGTAGTTTCCAAGAGCTGAAGCAAAAGCTAACTATCGCACTTGTGTTGATGATTCCATCTGGCCCTAGAGGGTATAAGATCTATAGTGATGCGTCGTTTAGAGGACTGGGTTGTGTGTTGATGCAATATGGTAAGGTTGTTGCATACGCCTCTCGTTAGTTGAGACCTCATGAACTAAACTACCCGATGCATGACTTAGAACTTGCAGCTATCATATTTGCATTGAAGATTTGGAGGCATTACTTGTATGGGGAAAAATTTCAGATTTTCACAGACCATTAGAGTCTCGAGTACCTATTCTCTCAAAAGGAATTGAATATGAGACAGCGCCGATGGATGGAATTACCAAAGGACTATGATTGTGATATTTTGTATCATCCAGGAAAAGCGAATAAGGTCGCCGACGCTTTGAGCCTAAAATCGTCAATTGCTCACTTATTGGTTAAGGAGTGGAATCTAATTAAGCAACCTCGAGATTCGGTGTTCAAATTTGAGATAGGCTACCTTTCAAATCTCATGGCCACCTTCAGAATTGAGCCGAATGTGCAGATTAGAATCAAGCTACTTTAGCCGATAGACCTAGATGTTCAGAAAATTTTACAAGAAGATATCAAAGAAAGGAAAGTTGACTTTTAGGTTTCTGATGATGGAACACTGAAGTTTCGAGGACATTTAGTTGTACCTAACGATGCAAAGCTTAAGGAGGATATTTTATCAGAAGCTCATCGTAGTAGTTACAACATTCACCTCAGAAGTACCAAGATGTATCAGAATCTGCGTCAACATTATTGGTGGTTGGGTATAAAGGCGAATATTGCTAGGCATGTCGCCAAGTGTTTGACATATCAACAAGTTGAAGCTCAGCATTGCAAGCTAGGAGAATTGTTGCAACCTCTTGATATCTTAGAGTGGAAATGTAAGCATATCACGATGGACTTCGTGACCGAATTACCAAGGAGTTAGAGCGGTAATGATTCTATTTGGGTAATAGTCGACATGTTGACAAAGTTGGCTCACTTTATTGTAGCGCGAAAGGATCTTGACTTAGATAGGCACGTTGAGTTGTACTTGCACCAAGATAGTCTGACTGCATGGAGTGCCGGTTACGATAACGTCAAATCAAGACTTGAGGTTTACCGCTGCTTTTTGGAAAAGCTTGCAAGGTGCTCTAGGTATGAAGCTTCAGTATAGTGCGGCATATCATCCTCAGATAGATGGTCAGTCTGAGAGGACAATTCAGACCCTTGAAGATATGCTGAGAGCTTGTGTACTGGACTTTAAAAGAAGTTAGGAGGAACAACTTCATCTCATAGAATTCGCCTACAATAACAGTTATCAACAAAAGCATCCAAATGGCTCCATTTGAAGCGTTGTATGGTAGATCGTGCAGAACATCGGTGTGTTGGGATGAAGTTGGAGAGAGAAAGATTATAGGCCTAAAGTTGGTTCAACAATTAGTGGATGTCGTGGCAGTTAACAGAGACAGATTAAAGACTGTTTAGAGCCGTTAAAAAAGCTATGGCGATAAGCGTCGAAGGCCATTAGAATTTCAAGTTCATGATCACGTTTTTCTGAAGGTATCACCAATGAGGGGAACTTCGCGGTTTGGCAAGAAAGGAAAGTTGAGTCCGAGGTACGTAGGTCCATTTGAGATTCTGGAAAGAATCGGGATCCTAGCATATCGTCTTGCATTACTGCCAAGGTTGGCACAAGTGCATGACGTCTTTCACATGTCGATATTAAGAAAGTATGAGCCTGACCCAACCCACGTGCTCAATTTTGAGGAATTGGACGTGGACAATAGAGTGTCGTATGTGGAAAGCTTGATTCAGATTGTGGATCGCAAGTAGCAGGTCCTCCGCACAAAGACCATCCTGATGGTCAAAGTGGTCTAGCAACACCACAGAACAAAAGAAGCAACATGGAAAACTAAGGAGTCGATGAGGCAACTGTACCCCCACCTTTTTGGTTAAAGACTGTAATAGGTTTAAATTTCGATGACGAAATTTTTATAAGAGGGAAAGAGTTGCGACAACTTGAATTTTTAGATTTCGTTTTCGATTAAATAAATCGGGCATTTCATCGACGCGCCTATAATGCTATTCTCTGAGCTGATCACTCATAAGATAACTAGACTATTTGAGGAAACCATTAAGGGATTTTAATGCAATAGACTTGAGAATTCGACTAGGAATTGACTTCTCGATCGTGTTGATCTGCAAGGGTCATTACGACATTGTTGAAATCGATCGAGGATCAGAGATAGGTTGACTCGACTGAGATATGTGATCAAAGTGTGGGTGATTTCATCTGATGGCAAAATTCTTGTCGATCTGCACTAGATTGATTTTTCTATTGTTTTGGTACCCAATACTCATAATTGAAATCTTGAGATTTTCACAACAACCGAGGGTTGTTAATGTGTCAAGATGTACAGTGTGACTCGAGATAAATCGATCGCGAGTCAATTGTACAAAAATTCCTAAAAGTTACTCGGTAGACTAGGTTACTCTAAAATCGCATTAGATTGAAATTAACCACAAATTTAAACCCGATTTCAGAAATTGAAAGTTCTATCGTGTCACGATCTATTTTAGGAACGTTGACTCATCCTCCGAAAGATTTTAGGAGATTCCGAGATTTTTACAGAAAATCATTTTGGACGATTCGAAAATTAACAAAATTGGAATGAGTCGAATCGAATGGAAATTTGGACTGAGTTTCCTTCCCCAGCCGTTGCCATCTACCCACCATCTTCAGTCAACCTTCGAGCAACGAAGACCACCTGCCTTCTCCATCGAGCGAGCGTGCCTACCACTCCATGCTAGCACTCGTTCCACCATCTCCTGTCCTCCACTGAAAGAACTGTCCGTAGCTTTCAACACCAGCGAAGCCTGAGGCCCACGATCGACAAACCTGCAGCCCAACATCTCCATCAAAGTTTCTACTTCATTCCCTATGTCTTCTTCCCACACGATCGACCAACCTACAACCCATCAATGATCGAGGCAAACCTTGCTGCCAACTCATCCTCTCCAGCGTCAACGACTGGAGCAGCTTTTGGTTTGTTGCGGCCTTTGCTATTTCTTTCTTTAGCCCAGTTGAAGTCGAAGTCCAGCCCACTCGAAACAAGCTCAGCTCATGAGCTTCAATCCCTCGAGCCCTTGCTGCTTCTCTCGCTAGGCCCAGCTCAACCAGCCCATTCCCAATTCAGTCAAAGCCCTCAATTCAACCTTGGTTCAGCAGCCCACAAAATTTTCTTGTTCAGCCCACACAATTTCGACCAACCCATCTTGAAGCCAAATCAAGCTTAACCTAGCAATTTGAAGCCTAAGCAAGATCAGCCCAATCTTGATGCTCGAGAAGCAGCCTAAGCCCGAAGCCAAGCTTGGCATTTGTTGTGGGCTTACAAGGCCTTTGGGCCTAGTCCGAGTGTCCGTCGATGCCGCCGAAAATTCAAATTTCAACTACCGTCACGCCATCGTCGCGGCGATCTAGTCTTCGCATTAAACTAGTGAGTTTCACTCACTAATCCTCACTTGGTAGGTTAATTATGCTAAGATGTATTAGGTGGTTATATTATATTAAATTAATGAATTTAATTATTTACCAATGCATGTTAGTGTAATTAGAACCTAAACAAGCTATAATATTTAACTAAAGTAGTTCGGTAATTTTCCGGACTCGTCTCGGCTTCCAATTAGGTTTTGTCCGGGCCTAAGTCTATTTATTGACATTTATTTATTATTTTTCGTAATTATTTATTTATTTATTATTTTTCGGAAATTCAATCATGATGGACGGTGACTAGAAATTCGTGTTGATTGCAGTGGTGCTCTCTGTTTATTTAATTGAGTACTAGTTGGTGAAAATTGAGCGTAATTAATAAATATGGGGAAATATCCCAAAATTGAGAAATGTTGGTATTTGATGGGAAAATGACTGTAAGAGGTTGTAAGTTGAACCTAGAAAGCCGCCAAAGTATAGTTGTGCCAACTAGGTTGAGACTTGCCATCGAATTTGGAATCAACCGTGCCCTTTTAGGTCGTGATTTGCCACATGATAGAGGTAGCGCCCTTTTGGGTCGTGATTTGCCACCTGATAGAGGTCGTGCTCATCGTGTTGTGATTTGTCACCTGATAGAGGTAGTGCCCATTGGGCCGTGATCTGCCACCTAATAAAGGTTGTGCCCATTTGGGCCATGATTACCACTTAAGATAGGTTGTGTTCTTAGAACCATGAATTATAGCTGAGAATTTTATAGACTCTGCTCGTTAAGCCATGATTGAGAACTGAGATGGGATAATTGAAATGACTAGGGAGTGGTCTTGATGACATGTAATCGACTGAGTCGATTGATCAATGGTTCAATTTGTTTGATTGGATGATGTGATTGCCAGTATTTATGATTTGAATTGACTTACAGGAAGGAACTGAGGCCAAGGTAAGCCTCTGACTCATGGTTGCCCTTAGGCAGCCCCTATGGCATATTTTCTTTCTAATCGGGTTTTAAGGAGTAGAACTCGCTGAGACGTTGTCACACCTCATTGTGGGATAATATTTTCAGGTCCCTACACGATGGTCGTGGAGAACTTGAAGTCTCGGAGTTTAGGGAAGTGAAGGAAACAGAATCGGCAAACCTGTCTGACTTGCTAGTCATAGGACAATCCCTTTTTAATTAAGCCGATATTTTTGTAAGTGACCTGATGTTGTAAATAAACATGTGTGTTTATAAAAGGTTAGTTTTGGTTTGAAAAATTTATGGCTCTACTTTCCTATCTTATTATTTTATTGTCTAGGGATTATTTATATGCTTCCGCATGTATATTAAAACCAATGGGTCGGCGATGTGTCTTGAGACATCGCTATTATATCAACTAAGCAGGGATGGGCATGTGCTTGGAGGGTCGGGACATGACAAAATAAAAGAGAAAATAAAAAGAAAATAGTTTGGTTTTTGTTATTGAGCTGTTCTCGAGAATAAAGTAATTTTTCATTACTTCTTGATTGTATTTTAAATATATTACCAAGAATAAAAATGTACAAATCAAGTTTCTATTCTATTTTTATTTTGAAAAAAAAAAAAAAAAAGGAAACATGAACTTTATTCGCCAATAGTCTCTTAAGGGTTGCATGGGAACATTTCGGTTCCTTATTCTTTTGTTCTTTTGCTCCCCGTAACAAAAAAATAAAAAATAATAAAAATAATAATAATTCAATTAATTTTTCTATTTCCCAAAATAGAAAAGTGGAAGAGAAATAAATTTGGAATAGAAAAAACAAGTAAAAAGAAAAATTCTTGTTCCCAGGAACAATTTATGAAAATAAGTCATTTTTTTCTTTTCTATTTTTCTATTTTTATTCTTCTTGTAGCCCTTGAATCCGCCGCCGCCACGACCACCATCAGTTGTTGACCATTGTCGATCACCAGCACTTGATCGTGATCGCTAGCTGCCAAAGAATAGGGCGGTGAGGGGCAACAATCGGCAATCAACAAGAAAAAATAAAAAATGAAAAATATAAAAATTTATGGATCTTACCAAACGCATTCCTATTCTTTTTCTATTTCGAGAATAAAAATTTTGTATAGTTACCAAACATATTTTACTCATATTTTTTTCTAAGGAATAGAAATAGAAAAAAACTATTTTTTAAAAGAAGTTATTCCTCAAAACAGAAATATTACCATTTACATCCTTAAAATGTTTGGAACACCACTCAGCCGATGGTATACCTTATGGAGTATGTCACTACGTGCAGCTCTCCAAATGTTGAACTTGAACCTTGACCGGAGACTTTTACTCTTTTATATATATATTTGATTTGATTTAGTGGGCATTTGCCTTGTCCTTTTCTCTGGTTGGAAAAAATGAAAGTTTGGAAAATGTAAGGAAGCAACCTTGAAGAAGATTGGCAATCATTGTTGATTCGTGTGTTGTGGGCTTTCATTATTAACCAATCAGCATCGTGATTAAATTTGACAGTCACATCATTTACAAATGAAGTATGATTTTAGGACCAATGCGGGCCGTAAATGATAACGTTTCTATTTTCGGGAACAATTTCTATTAGGAAATAATTTTTTTTAAAAATTTTTGTTCACTAGACAAGTTTCTAAGCAAAATAATGCATTTGATGATTGTACAAAATTTCTATTTTTGAAATAGAAATGTGTTTGGTATTACCTCCAAAGTTTTTGAGGCTTGAGAAGTACCATCAGATTCATAGGATCGAGACGTGACTTAGAATTTCTTTTAATAATTTTATTATATATATATATATATATATATATATATATATTTTTCCTTTCTTCTTCTTTCTCTAGCTAGTCGTTGGCCTTGGCTATGGCTGACTACTGACCAGCCAAACAAGAGCCAACAAGGTCACCTCGAGTCTTGTCGTGGCTAGGCAAGGCTATGTCAATCTCATGGCGGCTGGGTGAGGCTTGGGGTGCCCTCATCTGGCTAGTCGATGGTCAGTTAGGGAAGAAGAGAAAGAAGAGAAAAAGAAAGAAAAGAAAAGAGAAAAAGAAAAGAAAATAATTTGGATTTCATTATTGAGCTCTTCTCGAGAATAAAGAAGTAATTTTTCCTTACTTCTTGATTGTATTTTAAATATATTCCAAGAATAAAAATGTACACAATTGAATTTCTATTCTATTTTTATTTCGAAAAAAAAAAAAGAAAGAAAAGGAAACATGAAACTTATGCGCCAATAGTCTCTAAGGGGTTGCATGGGAACATTTCTATTCCCTTATTGTTTTGTGCTTTTGCTCTCTGGAACAAAAAAAAGAATATAAATCCATTTGATAACGTCAATTAATTTTTCTATTTCCCAAAATAGAAAAGTGTTAGGGAAATAGATTTGGAATAGAAACAAGAAGTAGAAAAGACATAGTTTATTGTTCTTGGGAACAATTTATAGAAATAAGCCATTTTTTTCTTTTCTATTTTTCTATTTTTATTCTTCCTTGCTGCGGCTATCGCCTTTGGATCCGCTTCTGCCATGCGACCACGCCAACCGTCGATTGTCGACCATTGTCAAATCACCAGCGCTTGACTGAGACTTCTACTTTTTTTATTTTTGACTTGATTTAGTGGGCATTTGCCTTGTCCCTTTCTTTGGTTGGAAAAAATGAAAGTTTGGAAAATGTAAGGAAGCAACCCTAAAGAAGATTGGCACCCATCACTGATTTGTGTGTTGTGGGCTTTTATTATTAACCAATCAGCTACATTCATCACTACTCTTATTGACTTCTTATTCTTCTTCTTTAGTTGGAAAAAACGAAAGTTTGGAAAATGTAAGGAAGCAACCTTGAAGAAGATTGGCACCCATCACTGATTCGTGTGTTGTGGGCTTTCATTATTAACCAATCAGCTACATTCATCACTACTCTTATTGACTTCTTCTTCTTCTTCTTCTTTGGTTGGAAAAAACAAAAGTTTGGAAAATGTAAGGAAACAACCTTGAAGAAGATTGGCACCCATCATTGATTCGTGTGTTGTGGGTTTTCATTATTAACCAATCAGCTACATTTTTTTTTTTTTGGGCTGGAGGAATCGCTTCAGCCAATAGTTGTGCATAAACCAATTAGCTACATTCATCACTACTCTTATTGACTTCTTCTTCTTCTTCTTCTTCTTTGGTTGGAAAAAACGAAAGTTTGGAAAATGTAAGGAAGCAACCTTGAAGAAGATTGGCACCCATCATTGATTCGTGTGTTGTGCGCTTTCATTATTAACCAATCAGCTACATCTTTTTCTTCTTCTTCTTCTTCTTCTTCTTCTTCTTCTTCTTCTTCTTTTAATTTAACATTTAAGATGAACAAGTCAAAAATTAAAAAGAAATGTGAAATAAAATATGTTAAGCTACTCATATTTACATCATAATATAATAAAATAATTTTTATTGAGAATCTCGCATATTAATCTATTATTGAGTGGTAGCACCGTGAAAATTGAAAATGACCCCTTAGACTCCTTGAAGAAAGTTATAAATATTGTTAGGATTGTAAGTTGTGTCAAAGAAATTCCACATCCTAGAATTAATGTATTGTAGAGTAATTAATATATTTTAATTGACCCAAAACCCATTGTCTTGAAAGTAAATCTAACTGAATCTTTTTTTTTTTGTCAGTCCTACTCTATTCCTACTCTATACTCACTCATGAGACTTGTGCCTTGCCTCTTGCGGGGCGTGGAGTCGCAACCCACTCTCGAAACTTACGCGTCTCTACCCCCATCCCCCCCCTGAGAAGGTGGGAATTTGAACCCCTCACCTCCCCCTTCCATGATGGAAGGGTGGCCATTAGGGCGAACCCCCAGTGGTTTAACTGAATCTATTTGACAGGCTTAAACTTGGCATTCTTCTTAGGTAAAGGTATCAAGCTTCATACTTCAATCACCTGATCATGACTCTTTGTGGCAAAGTCCAGTCATTGGCATTTACATGTATAAAAGAATTGAGGCAAATACATTAATCTGATCCGCCACACATGTTTATTGAAGATATAGGCATTTATACATGACGGGCTTAAACTTGTCATTCTCTCTGGGTAAAGGTATCGAATTTGGTACTTTAATCACTTGTACATGACTCTTTGTAGCAAAGTTCAGCCATCAGCATTTACACGTGTAAAAGAATTGGGGGCAAATACATGAATCTAATCCCAACAACAAGCCCTTGTTGACCGCGTAAAAAAGAAGAAGAAGATTCCTGACCCTACACAACCGGGCACTCTTAAAGTAAGGTGAATGATATGGAACTTTGACTTATTGAAAAGAAGGTGAGATCATTAAATAAGGATACTCTTATGATTAGTTCTTGCATTGAAATTGTTGAGATTAGAGATTCTTAAGAAATGCTTTGAAATTTATCCCGGGATGTTAATGCTTTCCGAGGTGTGGAGATTCTAATTCCGTTGCCAACTCAAGTAGCTCTCTTTCAGAATTGCAGTCGAGCAAGATTGTCTAATGATATTCTATATATAAGGAAATTGGAAGAGCCAAAAAGGAATGTTGAGCCCAAGAAAAGAAGAAGATGTGATTGAGTCAAGGGTGTTTATTAAGTCTGTTTGTTTCGAGTGATCACGTAACATCTTTTTACTCATTTATGTTTTGACTATTATATACAGTCAAGCAAAGAGAGAGAGAGAGAACAAGTCTTCGTTGTTTAGTCTTCGTGAAAATTAGTCTTTGTTGCTTAGACTACCGGATGGTGTTTGTAGTTGTCAGAACCATCACACATTTCTTTCGATTCCCAGTTCCAGGTTAGCAAGCCAAAAACTTGAATGACTGTGAATTGATTCCTTTGGTGGAACTAAGTGCATGCGTAAATTTTCCGTAGTGTGATTCGGCAATGACAGTCAAGTCTTCCGGATGAAAAAAGAAGATAAAAACTCTATTACATCAAGTCCCATGTTCGTAAATTCCAAAAACAAATTAATATGTTCAACAAGTAATATAATAATGAGAAAGAATATTGTCTCATAGAAATTGATGATTAACAAATCAATTAAATATTTAAAATTGACTAATTATAAATTTCATCTAATATATCAAAATAAAATTGAGAATAAATTAAAATTAACAATCTTAGAAACAAAATTTCAGAACTAAATGAAGTAAATAAATCAAATAAATATGTTAGAGCATTCGATTTCACTATAACCATTAAATTAAAAAATTTAGATTATTATGCATACAAGAATGATATCAAACATATGATGGCAAAAGTTTATAGTCTATTTATTTTCCTATCTCTAGGTATAGCAAACTTACTCTATTTCTCAATTCACCATATCTTTCTGTGAATTTAAATAAATATAAGTGCATTAAAATCCGTGAACATTCCCTGTTATAATGAATCTTTTGAATCACCTTATTATTAAAAGCCACACAAATAACATGGTATATCTGTATCCACATTTAGTTCATGATTATATATTATAAAAGCACATGCAAATTATCACTTAGTCTCAAATATGCACATTAGATCATTCAATTAGCCACAAAAGCATTAAGCACAATAATGTATAACTAATATGAATGAAATCACTTGCAAAACAGAAAAAAGTAAGAAATTCATATCATTAGGGTCGTTTATATCGTAAGTCTAACAAAAGAAAATTAGAACATAATAAAAAGAAGAAATGATATAAATTATGGGTGGTGCTATTTTCACCCCTTATATCACTAAATTCATCCAATTTTCACCAAAAAGACAATCTGTCCTTTATCATTTAATTGCAATTTATATTTGTCGTCCCAAATTTATTTGCTTCTCTTTTTGAAGCATTTCTATATCTATGTAGGATTTACTTACCATAATTAATAATTTCATATGTTTAGATTGTGTTTATTGTAGATTTTCCATGTATTTCAAAGGCCCAATGTTTTTTATTATTATTATTATTATTATTATTATTATTATTATTATTATTATTATTATTATTATTATTATTATTATTATTATTATTATTATTATTATTATTATTATTATTATTATTAGATATTACTTCCATGAGAGTATGTTTTGTAGAAAAGACATCTAGTTCTTTTTTATGTTGTTGATTGAATTCATAGATAAATTAAGTAGATGAAATTTAATTAAATTACCACATTGCATAAAGTAATTTTATTTTTTTTAAATATAAGTCGAGTATCATTGTTTTGGATTGACAAAAATTAATATTATATATGAATTTTTTACAAATATATATAAAAGATATGTCATTGTGCACAATGTTTTTAGTGTGTACCTAGATATTCCTTTAACATCTTACATGCATAAAATTATATCATTAATATGATAAGGAAAAAAAGATAAATTCTTTGATATAGTAAATAAGGAGACTTGATATATATTTTAGACTAGTGAAATTAATAAAATTTTCATTAAGAAAGTGAGCTTTTGAGATAAGAAGAACAAAAAAATTTACAAATTACTATAAGATCAATCATGAAGAATAAAATTTTCAGTTTCAATTATATATATAATGTCTTTTACCTTACTATAAGTGACACAATTTTACACAAAGCATGTAAACCATTATTGGAATATATTATAATGCACTTTTCTTTAATATACTAAAAAAATATGTGAACTACTTAATTATGGTAACTAACCTAAATAGCAAAAAAAAAAAAAAATGAGTGGTATCATCAATTTTAAACTGCAATTGAAAGATTGAGTGCATCTTATCTTTTTAGTGTAAATGGGAGTAGATAAATTTTTTTAGGGAGTGGAAGTAGCACTGCCCTAAATTAAACCCAACATCTTGAATCGAAAAACAAGAATTCTATCACAACTTTGTATTCTCTCCAAAAATACTTGAAAAACTCTCCAAATAATGAAAAAATATCTAAAAGTAAAATGATTAATACCACAAAAATTCCAAACTAAACATCCGTGATAAATATACCCCAAATGACCATAAAAAAAACCTTAAACTGGTATACTTATGATAAATTTACCACATATGACCATAAAAAACAAAAAAAAAAAAAAAAAAAACTCAAAATGGGTATACTTATAATAAATTTACCTTAAATTTATTTTTTTATCGCTATAATCCCCAAACTAGTATAGTTATGACAATTATAACTTCTATTAAATTGATTTAATACCATAAAAAATAACTAAACTAATATAATTATGACAAATGAAGAGTAAAATCCAAAAATAATACATTAGTCAAATACCATGTGTCATCCAACTCAGTAATTTGACTGTAAAAATTTAATAAAAACTAATAAAGGATAAAATTATTACAAATGTATTAGTTTAGAGTTTTTTGTGGTCAAAAAATTAATTTAGGGTAAATTTATCGCAAATGTACTAGTTTAAGGTTTTTTCGTAGTATTAACACAAAATGAAAACCTAGCTTTTCCCCAAGCTCTCAATGTTATTCTATTTATAAGATAAATCAAAGGCTCCAAACACAAGACAATTATGAATCACAATCCCAATTCCTTCCAATGCTTTTGTGGCTAGCTTATTTATTTCCTTTTCTTTTGCCATTTTTCCCTTAATTTTTCCATATCTCATTATGCTTCATAAATAAGGAAAATTTGAATAAATAGAAGGAAATCAAATATTTGCTCTCAATTATTACATTATTTATTGTCTAAAATAGGTAAAATAACTTTAATTCACAGAGTTATAAAACCCCAAAACTTGACATTTTTCTAGCCCTCGAATAAAAGCAAGATATAGCATATACTCAAGCTAACAACCCCATTCATGACATTCTTCCATTATTGCTTGAATTCACAATTCAAAGAAAAGCATAAATTTCATCCAAACATTGAAATTGATTCATAAGTTAAAGACAAATTCTAACTATGTGATCTAAATATGTGTGTGAGTCCTCATCTTTTCGATTTATATGTAATGCAGATAAATTCATAATGGTATACAATAGACCCGTCAAATGGGTGAGTCGGGTCGGGTCGGGTCGGAGTTTGGATCGAGGTCAAAAATGGGTCGACTCATATTTGACCTATTTAACCCGTTTTAACCAATATTCATGCAATAAATCAAGTGACCCATACCCGACCCGACTTGTATTGCTAAAATTTATTAATATTGTAGAAAAACCCACCTCTACTATATGCTAATTAGATTAAAACTTCGAATTAAATTAAAAATAGTAAATACAATAATTTTTTTAAAAAACCTATAAATTGAAATATTTATAAAGAATTAAACCATGCACATTCTTTTCTTATTTGAAGTGAATATACCATTGAATAACTAAAAAATGTAACATGAAATTTTTTTAACTAAACCTAAAAAGCTCATTTTTATGATTTTTTTATAAAAAAAAAAGTATTGTAAAAATATTTTTATGCTATACAAATTTTTTAACAATTTTTATGCAATACAAACATAATGGAATATTTTTATAATTCTTTTAAAATATTTTTTAAAAATTGAATTTCATTTTTTAAATATAATTTTTAATTACATTTTTATTTTTAAAAATATTTTTTATATATTTTTAAAATATATAAATTTTTATTTTTAATAATTATTTTTTCTTTTTCTCTTTTCTCTTTTCTTTTTTGTTCTTCTTCGCTAGTCGTTGGCCATGACGATAGCCAACGACCGGCCACGGGAGAGATCGAGCTAGTTGACATCCTAGCGTTGGTTGGCCTTCCTTGACACTAGCGGGCTCAAGTCTCGCTAGTCATCGGCAAGGCTCGAGCCTCGCCAAATCTAGGGAGGCCAAGGCTCCGCCGGTGTCGGGCAACGCTTGATCTCACCGATCCGGGCAAGGCCGAGGCCCCGCCCGATGCCGTGAGCTCGAGTCTCGCTAGATTCGCGAGGCTCAAGCCTCGCCGGTGTCGGTGAGCTCGAGCTCGCGTGCCGGTGAGATCGAGCCTCGCCGGCCTGTCGTTGGCTGGCGGTTGCCATCGCCCGCCAGCGAATGGCTTAAGAAGGAAGAAAAAGAAAGAAAAAAGAAAGGAAAAGAAAATTGAAATATGAAAAATAATTATAATTTCGATTTTTTATATAAAAAACATTTTTATAAAGTTAAAAAAGGGAGGGCCATGGCCCATGGATTCAAAGTGGGTTTCTTAATAACTCATTCAGACCCATTTCTTTTTGTGTTTTACTTTCCTAGACTCATCTATGATTCATATTTAACTTTCACTTGACCCATATGTGACCCATTTAACTAAAAATGGGTCATGATATGGGTTTATGACCCATTTTGCCGGCTCTAGTATACAACCTCTAAAAAATTATTAATAATTATGACAAAATCTTATAAGTTTGCTTTTTATTTCTCTTTCCACTAATGTCCAAAAAATCAATAAAACTTTTCTCAATTTGTATTATACGGTATAAGGCCGGGCTAATGATAGGATAACAGTAACTTTAAGCTTAGATCTAATTAGAGCCCATAGTATTATTCATAATTTCACTCATTCAAGATAATTTTTTTTGCCACCACTTATCATCATTCTTCATTTTTCTTTTATTTTTTTGCATTGCTATATGGTGGAGTTCCTCCGTATTCCCTCCCGAAACATGAATATTTTTAACTTATTAAGTATCCAAAAGGTCACTCAATTGATAATTCGATAGGGAAAAAACAATTTTTTAAACAATACATCTTGAACAACCATAGCAATCAAATTATTTCCATGCTCCGCCCTTTCTCCCAAATTTCTATTATGGTCAAATAAACTTTTATCCTAAAAATCAATGTGTTCATAAGGTGTGGGACAATGATATAATTTGGTAAAATCAAGTTAAAAATATGTGGGTCTTAATGAAATATTAGATAAGAATTAAGGCTCTACTAAATCTGTAAAATCAAGTTAAAAATATGCAGGTCTTAATGAAAGATTAGATAAGAATTAAGGCTCTACGGGATGACTAGAGATAAATAAATAGGGTTGGTTGGGAAGACTCAATCAATCCAAAATTGAATTTAATTAGTTTCTCAGTTAGATATATCTATACCTTGAAAAGGAAAGGTCAAGATTCTCTTCATGTCTACGGCACACCTTTTTTTTCCTTTCGGTCATACACGGCACATGTCGAATGGGAAAACCACCCAAACCACTCACGGCACGTGTTGAATGGGAAAACCACCCAAAATACACGGCGCAGGTTGAATGGGGGGTTTTTAAGATCGCTCCATTTCTTTTTGGTGCACTAAAGAAAAAAGGGGCTCCGATCTAATCAAATTCGGGATCCATATACATCTTTAAAATCATCGTCAAATTACACTTAGAAGAATTCGTTAGTTGAAACTGTTCATGCTAATTTGCATTTTCTTTCTAGGCAATTTGTCATAATTATTTCATAAGCTTGAATAACTCACGCACCAACGATTTGACATTACTTCGAGGAAGATTTACGAGCAAGCTAGTGGTCAATAAATTAAAGTCACCAGAGGTATGAAGTCTCAAATTCGATTCTCTGCATCGCGCAGTCTACTTTGGGTGGGGCCAACGTGGGAATGTTCCTGGAAAAATCTCTTATGTTATGGTTTTCATTTACGTCTGTTCAACGAAGAGAAAATTATGATGCTTAGATTGTTGGGCCGCCATCATCAATCGGGGGCTTTTACTTGTGAAGTGGTAGTGAAGTTGATAGGCCCAACCATTTCTACGGAGCAAGATCCTAAAAATCATGGGCCAATGTATCCTGAAGGCCTGACCCGCCCCATCAAGTCGTCTTCTCTTCATGGGCCTATTATTGACGAGTTGTTGAACCGTTCTTTTGTTTCTTTTTTCTCTTATTCTTTTTTTACCCATTCGACGAACTTTCATCAAGTTCAATTTCATGTCTTGACCCATTTGCTATATACATCCTCCTCGGCATCCGGTCACCCGACCCGCTTGCTCATGCGCATCTCGTGCGAGCTGCATTATCGTGAAACTCTCCCAATTTCTTTTCAAGAAATTGCAGGTCAAAAGGTCATATGATTTGTCATGTGATGCACGGGAGCAATCTCATTTTTTTCTTTCCTCCAAAGAATGAAGAAATGCTCCAGTCATAAATTTCATTTAGTTTGCGGATGATGAGCTTGGCTAGATCTTACTTAGTTGAATCATCTCACATCTCTCGCTCCCCGTCCCCCGCACATATTCTCAAATCGAAGTTTAATATCTGGAACTGATACGGGCTTTTTCCTATGCCCACAGAGAGGAGTGGCGGCACACGGACTGACGAGAAGAGATGAAGCCTGTTCGGCTGCAGGTTCGACAGAGGACGTGGATTGATTCCTTGAACAGTGGACCAAAAGTGACTTCTTAGCGCCGCACGCAAACCGTTCCGATTGAATAGAACCAGGTAAAAAATTTTCAGTGTTCGGTTGGGACAGAAAGTGGACTCAGGACAGAATTCTTAAATAGGCTAAAGAACAACTCACAAGTTGCAATGTAGGGAGATGTTATCGTTTTTTGTTTTGGTAATAAGAATTATGGGTATTATTTAACTCGCCGGGATACAGAAAGTTTACAAAACCAAAGAAATCACCCGTCCGGATGCTTCTGCTGTCTCGGCCTAATTGGGGTGGACCGGAGCCGGAAGAAAATACCATTAGATACCCCCAATTTACGTTAGCCCATACTCCATGAGAACAATTATATTACGTAAAATTTACGTGAAACTCACATGATCTAATGGTTCATTAGAAATAAGTTATCATAAATAGGAAGTACTCAAAAAGCATGAAAGGAAACAATTCATCCAAGTTTGTTCAGTTCATACTTTTTGGGACCTAAAGGTCTAAGTCACGATTAACTCAATGTTGTCCTTTCATTGAACATTTTTGTACAATTCAAGTATTAAATCAAATATATACCAAAACTTTAAGAATTACACTAAACAAATTAAAAATTCATGGACGACATTACACATTCAGCTAATGTTTAGGGACCGTATTGAACAAATTTAAAGTTTAAAAACCACGCTACATATTTGGCCAAATTACATAAATCATCTCTATTATTATCCCTTGAAAATAATAAGCTTTATCACAGTATGATCAATTCTCACGAAGCTCGGGGTCGAAGTTGGACGGTGTGCCTAGAGAACCTTATAACGTAAAGCATACTATCTAGAAAAGCGTCAAATTATTTACATAAAACATTTTAGACTTAATCGGCCTAATTAGACAAACTAGAGTTGAAAGAAATTGAAAAAACATTATATGCCTCCTATCTATGTTAACACACTCCAAATTAGCGATTAGATCTCGTGATATTCACGCAAGACCCACGTGATCTAATGGCTCGTTGAAAATGAGTTATTATAGATCATAATTGTCCAAGAAAGAAAACAATTCGTCCAAATCTCAAAGTTTGTACTTTTTGGGACTTAAAGATCTAGGTCCCGATTAACTCTATCATCATTACTTAGTATCATCATCATCATCATCATTATTATCATTATTAGTATTATTGGTTAAGGTTAAACAAGTTGATGCATCACATGTCTAGATGATAATACCGATGACAAGCAATATCAATCGAAGGGGGCTAATCATGAGTCCCCAGTGGGCTAATTACACGTAAAGGAAAGCGCAAACGCTACCTATCCCTTCAAATTTCCATTTTTGTGGGCTCTTCTGATGACTGAAATTTGTACCGCCCGCGTCGCTATCCTCAATCCGGTCCCCCAAAATAAAGCATCGCTATCTTCATATTCGGCTAGAGTTAGAGCATTGATTGAATATTAATGAGACAATTTAGCCACGAAACTACTAGATATTCAATCACATCCAAATTGCTCTCGAAATAAGAAAGTCGAGGTGGAGTAACGCATCCATCCGTCCAATTGAATCGACATAGAACGCAATAACATGGCGACTCTTGTCGTCGCCATCTCTTACGGCCCGAGCACGACCAAGCAGCCGAAGTTTGTAAGTTTGAATTGGATCTTGGTTCGTAATTCGAAAATGAATGATTTCGAACGAGAATGCCTCGACCCGACAAGTCATCATCGGAGTCCCGAAAAGAACCGAATCCTTGAATGCAAAATGCCGAAGTATTCAGCAACCTTAGCCTCCCTTTTCATTACCCCCGTATTCGAAATGATCACATTCACGATAAAGTCCAAAACCCAGAACGCCAAGTGGATAATTTGCGATTATAAAACCGTCTACTTGCATGTGGTATATCAGAAAGTAGAGTCATCTAGGCAAGCCCAGAAAGACCGATACCAACCTTTCGTCATCGCTCGCATGCTCGAATTCTAAGCTCCTCCCTTTTGTTTCGTTGTTGCGGGAGGACGAAACTTGCGGGGAAGCGAACGGTGAACTCGCTCCGGGTCTGTGTGCTGTGGGAACGGTGGCGGCGTCGGTGGGAGATGGGTAAGAAGGCGGCGATTGTCGCTTGCGCAGCAGCAGGAGGAGGAGAGGAGCGACGGGGGAGGGGTGGTCGGAGACGGATGGGAAGTGGGAGAGAGCGGCGGAGATGGTGAAGGAGCTGGAGGAGAAGTGCGGGATCCCGGTCTGGAAGCTGAGGCAGGTGGCGGACGCGATGGTCGTCGAGATGCACGCGGGCCTCGCCCACGACGGCGGCAGCAAGCTCAAGATGCTTATCACCTACGTCGATAGCCTTCCCACGGGGTAACCACGTCTCCTTCTTCTTTCCATCTCTGCCCATCATTTGGTTTTAGCGGCAGAGCCGACGATTTACTTCACGAGCGACAGCAAAAATTTCCCGGGTCTTGTTGTTCAACGAACATTAAATTTCAAAAAAATAATCGTGCATGTCACAAATTATGATTAAAATTTTTGAAATTACTATATTACCTTGTGCCCATAAATTTTGAATGAGCTAGTAAGCTAGTTTTGGTGAGTTTCGGTCGTATCTTTGCTTCTAAACGTTTTTATTAAATGTGACTGTTTTGTAGAACGTCCCATGTCGTGTGTTCTTCGTTAGACTTGTTGGGATGTGATTGACTGAAGGTGTTTGATCGACAAAGAGGTTATATGTAAGTGGTGGAGAGACCTTACTTTCGTGATCATTTAGACAAAAGTCCGAAAGGGACGAATTTGAATTATGGTTCGCTGTCTCTATATTCTCTGGTTCCATTTGAATTTGCGGTGGTGATGGAGCCGAAAGCATAGACAAGAATTGCCGTATTCAGTCAATATGATTATCTTTCTTTTGGTTCACATGATTCTCAGTCCTTACATGTGATGAGAAGATTAGTTGTCAAGGCAGTTTTGTGCATTTGTTGACTGAAACCTAGTTTGTGCTTGATTCTGAGAAGAGACGGGGCATTCTCGGCTGTCTAGCCTCATTTTGGTTTACTGAGGATAATCGATGAAAGAAGTTATAATCTGCTTCAAGTGTTTGACGCTTCCCCTGCATAATTATGTAAAACATTTATGGTATTGGAAACAGCATACAGGGTCGGGGGTCTTCAAGTGCAATTGCCTAGAACCTAGAGACTGTCCATACTATTTAGCTTGCTGTTTTTTCATTTTTTCCCATGATGATGAATCCAACACCAATCCTCGTCTTTCTAAGGGATGAGAAAGGGTTATATTATGCCTTGGATCTTGGTGGCACAGACTTCTGCATCCTCCGTGTACATCTGAGCCGAAAGGAGAAAGGCATTGTCAAACGAGAATTTGAAGAAGTGTCGACACCACCTCATTTGATGACCGGAAGTTCGAATGTGAGTCTCTGTCCATTTGTATAATTGCTAATTAGTTTTCCTGTACTAATGTTAGTTCTATGCCCTGAGGCTTTTCTTTTATTTCCAATTGTTTACAGGAATTGTTTGATTTCATCGCCATGGCATTAACAAAATTTGTTGCTACAGAAGGTGAAGATTCGCATCTTTACCCTGGTAGACAGAGGGAGCTTGGTTTTACCTTCTCATTTCCGGTTAGGCAATCATCGATCGCATCCGGGACTCTAATTAAATGGACGAAAGGATTCTCAAGAGAAGATGCGGTGATAATAACTATCTTAAATTGTCTTTTACAGCCTGTTACGTTCATTCCATTACCATGTCTTGTGATTAACTGCTGTTATGCCTATTTCTTACATCCTGGTATCCAAAAGGGATGCATGCTGGCAGATCCATCCACCTCCAGCCACTTATGCATGTGGGTCCACTTTCGAATGACACATATTTCAAGCTTGTTTTTAAATTCTCTCTTTGGAGAGATGACTGTTGCCCTCGTTTATACTAGAGACTGTTCAGTAGGACAGAAAAAGGAATCGCGCCAGATAATAGCTAAAACATGCCATTCTTATCTTAGTTAAACAAGTTTGAGAACATGAGAATATGCCACTTGAAGTACACTTGTGAATTGCCCAGTAGCTTCCAATGAGAATTCAAGTCTTCCATATCTGCATTGCAGTGAGATACGAGAATCTCTTTGTATGAGTTATTTATATGTCTCGGTCAGATCTTGCTATCTTGATCACTTTTGTCACAAGGTGTTAAGTGAAACCACAGTTTAATAGTGAGTATGAGATTAATAAATGAATTGGACCATTAATGTTTATTATGATATTAATTAAGGAAATATTTTACATATGTATGTGGTTATGTTAAAGTGATGTAACTCATTTTGATCATGTACATGTACTGTATGCTGGATTTGGAATACGTGAGTCCTGATATTGTTTCATAAATGTGCATAATAGTTATTCGATCTTTTTAGAAGAGATTTGTACTGCTCGTTGAGATGTGGTCACTCATGCAATTTATCTTACATATTTTTCAGGTTTCTTAGGTGTGAATGGTAATCATTCTATCCAAGAAGTCAATTTCTGACTAGAAATGGATTTTTGTTTTTGTTTATATTCTCCAAAAGAGTTTATGAGTGTCGCGACCTCCCCGAAGCGGGTTTGGACCACCTAAGGGTTTGGCTAATGGATTGCTAAGCCTAGACTTAGCTCGAGCTCTCCCAAGCCCATACCAATTCGCGACTTAGGTTCAAGTTCTTAATATGCAAATGATGTTTATCATGGAGTCGCCACTAATCTATTTTTGGTGGGTCGATTAGAAACCCAAGTAAAGTAATGGGAGAATTACTTCACTCCTACGAACCAGAGATTAAATGAGTTCGGGGACTTGGTTACACTAGATTTCTCTAATGCCCTTTTGGTACCATTCTTTTATTTCCAAAAATGTTTTGCAGGCAGCTTGAATTGATTTTAATTTACCTCCCTAACATGTGAAGTGATCATGCGAATGTACAAACCACCAATTTAACACCCAGATAAATCAGTGAATAAATGACAGGATTACCTCATAGCAACGAAAGCATCTGCAATGTTAGATCGGAATTCATATCAACAACCCTAGATATGATTTCTAATTAACACGCAATTTCTTTATTTTGTTTTCACTTTTTCAATGCGAACCATGCAGTGCATCTAATCTAACATGAAATGGCATGACAATGCGTTCTAAACTACATGACATGAGTAAAAAAAAAAATTTGTTTTCTTAATGAACATGCAATAATCAAATATGCAAATCAAAATGACCTAATTATAATGACGTGCAATTTTTAATGAAACTAATTCTACATGACGTACATTTTATGAACATAATCAAATATGTACATTTTAGATTGACAAGTGCAATTCTAAAAACTAATATCCTAAATGCATTTTTTTTTGGATTTTTTTTTTTATTATTCTAAAACGAAATAACTAAATACGCTAACCCTAGCCCTAATCTAACTTGCATTTTTTTTGAATTTTTTTTTTATGCAAAATATCCAATTCAATCAAGATAAGATTAATACCCGAAATTGACGAACCATATCTCGCACATGAGATCGGGTCGGTCAATTTTAAATTAAATCGCAAATCGAATCTCGGACATGAGATTGGATTGTCGATTTTGTGAGAGATCGTGAGTCGAATTTCGGGCATGAAAATCGGACTCCTAATCCCTAATTTGAGGGGTTATTTTACATTGGAATTTCAATCATGATCACACTAAGAAAACTATATAAAAACAAACTATAAACTAAAAATAAAGAGAAGATAATAATAATAATTAAAAACAACTACCTAATGTTCACCTTTTGCTTTTTTCTCTTTTTTGTTTTTTTGGTTTTCTTCTTTTTCTCTTCCCACGCACGACTTGCTCGTGGGTCTCCGAAGGTGACGGCTCACCGGCGTCGGAGCTCCGGCAAGGACCGGCGGGAAAGGGACGGCACCCGGCGAAGGGGCAGCCGGCGGAACGGCGTCGCGGGTGGAAGGCGAGCACGGCGGTCGTCGGCGTTGGTTGCAGCGAGGGAGACGGAGGCGCGGCAGCAGAGGATGGAGCGGCTCGGCGAGGAGGCTCGGCGTCGACCCGGCTCGGGCGGAGCAGCGGCTCGAATGGGTAGAGCTGTAGGTCTCGGGCGGCGAAGCGCGCGATCGATCGGAAGGTGGAGGCGCGGCAGCTTGGGTCGCGGCGTCGGGTGGGAAGGCTCGAATAGCGGGGGACCGACGTTCGATGGGGCCACGAGCAGCGAACGAGAAAGGCCGGGGTCTCGGGGGCGGAGCCGGTCGTCACGGGGGTGGAGCAAAGGCGGAGCCGGCCGTCGCGAGGGAGTGGAGCGCGGCGGAGACGTTGGGTTGCTACGGGCGTCACTTGGAGGCTGGAGGCGTGACGGGGCACGGTGGTGGCCGCGGAGGCGCGGTTCTGCGGCGTCTTTTGGCGGGCAAAGGGCCGATGCGTCTCGGGTCTGGTTCGCGAGACGGTGGCAAATCTGGAGTGACGGCGTCGGGGCAACTCCGGTGTAGCGAGATCGGTGTCCTCGTGGGGCGGTGCAAGCCGGAGTGCTTGCGAGATCGGCAGCGGGGCTGCGCGGACTGTTGGTGCAGAACGGTGGAGCTCGGGGTTACCGGTTGCGGAGGAGTCGGGCATTGACAGCGCAGGGGCGCGGCGAAGGAGGAGGCACGGCGGGGCAGGACGGCAATCTCGAGCTCGCCGGAAGGAGGAAGTCGGCGGCGGCGAGGTGTTGGCGACGGGCGGGCGCAACGACGGGGGCTCGGAGCTTTGTCGATGGGCGTTGCGGGGACAAGCGGAGATGCGGGTCGCGGGCGTGGCGAGCGGGGGTGGAGCTCGGGCCGAGGGAAGAAGAAGATCCACGGTGTTTACTTTCTTTTCCTTTTTGTTCTGCCGCACGTCCCCCCTCCCCCTTTTTTCTGACTTTACTTTTCTTTTGCCGTTTTTCTCTCTGACAAACTCTCTCTCTCTCTTCTTTTGAACGAAGGAGAAGCTCCCCTCCCCATGTAACTTTTCTTTTCTTCTTTCTCTCTTACGAGAGTCTCTCCTTTTTTTAATCCCTTTTCTTCTCTCTACTCCTCTGTCTCTCTATGGGTTCTCTCTTTTTTAATAGCTCTCACAAACCACTCCGGTCAATTTTTCCTCCTCTTTGCGTGGCCTCCCCCCTTGCGTATTTATAGGGTTCTTGGAGTCCAACCCACTTTATTGTGAATAGGAGGCGGCAGTCCTTTTTTCCCTTGCTGTTCACGTCCGGATTTTTTAAATAAGGAGGCCACCGTCTGACACTCATTAAGTTAGCCACAAGTATTGACTTTTCTTTGCTTGTTACTTGCTTCTTTCTTGATTTGCTCTCCAGGAAGTAAAGAATTCTCACTATAAAATATTATAAAATGGTGAGCCCATGCTCTTGCAGACTTTCTCCAGGATCCTCGCGTGCGCAGTGGATTTTTCTTTGCTTCCTTCACGCATGTGGCTAGAATTTTTTACGTCCGCCGAATTTTGTCCATGCATGGTGCATGCATTAATGAGGAAGAGACAATGGACGTGAAGAACTCTTCTTTCTTCTTTTTCATTGGGTACTTTCCAATCAGCAAGAGAGAGACCACCTTTTGTGCACGTAATTGACCGCGAGCTGCCGTGTTTGGTTGCGTTTTTGGTACCGATGCGAATGCGACTACATGAGATGTAATTTTAATATTTTTTCTTAGGGGTTAAAGATTAATCCCTAAATTTTATGCAATTAATTACTAAATGATCAGTCAAAATTTAGGTGTCAACAGCGCCCCTCTTTGAAGGTGAGCTCACGAGAGGTTGCATTCAAAGACAATATGATACCTAAATTTTGACCATGCACATGCAATGGATGATATTTTGGCAGGCCATGGATTTTTTTTTTTTTTTTTTTTTTTTTTTTTGAGATGCAATTTGTATGGTGCATGGAAATGCTAATGCCAGTGATAAAAGGAACTTACCTGGAATAACTTACCTTTGGGGAGGGTAGAGTAATTCGAGATAGTTGGTGTTACATGTCCAGGACTCGTACCATTCTACAGTCGCCTAGAATAGTAACATGACTTCACAAAGAAAGTGCTTTCCTAGGACCCGTACCATTCTACGGTCGCCCGTATGGCATTGCTTGGTTGTGTCTAGGACCCGTACCATTCTACGGTCGCCAAACGGGAAAATTTTGAGACATCCGAGATCCAGCTGAGATGTCAAGAATTTGTGAACTTAACCAATAGACACTCAATGTTAGGTGAGATGAATATTGGATTAAGAAGATTCGAAATACCTAGATCCAGACTAAGGTATAACGAAAGATATCGAAAAACATTCACATCCAGTGAAATGTTTAACGAAGAGTTTTGAGACATCCGATCCGCATGCGAGATGTCAAGAATTTTGGGACTTAACCAATAGACACTCAATGTTAGGTGAGATGAATATTGGATTAAGAGGATTCGAAATACCTAGATCCAAACTAAGGTATAACGAAAAAAGATCGAAGAACATTCACATCCAGAGTGAAATGTTTAACGAAGAGTTTTGAGACATCCAGATCCAGACTGAGATGTCAAGAATTTTGGGGCTTAACCAATAAACACTCAATGTTAGGTGAGATGAATATTGGATTAAGAGGGTTCGAAATACCTAGATCCAGACTAAGGCATAACGAAAAAGATCGAAAAACATTCACATCCAGAGTGAAATGTTTAACGAAGAGTTTTGAGACATCCAGATCCAGACTGAGATGTCAAGAAATTTGGGACTTAACCAATAAACACTCAATGTCAGGTGAGATGAATATTGGATTAAGAAGATTCGAAATACCTAGATCCAGACTAAGGTATAACGGAAAAGATATCAAGAATTTGGGAATACCTAGGACAAACCTGGGATATTCGTGAGGGTCACTTACCTCTTGGTAAACAAAAATTTTGGAACATCAAGGATGTACTTCAAATATTCATGGAGGTTTCCCACCTCGGGGATTCTGAAAGGCAACATAAATGTCAGGAGCTCTTGGGTCTTCAAGGAAACATTACCTGTCAGACATTATTAGAGCAAAATACATGCATTTGCCAAGGAAGTAAGCAATTCAACACACTCGAAAGTCCACTGAAGTTTTTTTTATTCAATCAAGATTTATGCATGATGGTTTTACCAAATTTGCACCACCAAACTTCCACTGGGGAGAATCATCGTTTATGAAAATTTTCACTCATGACATGGATTTTCAAGAATACCAAATGAGAGACTTTCAGTTAGAAAGGACTTTCGCTCACTCTCATTAAGAAGGCTATTTTGTCCCGACCATTAATGTCGGATCACAGGAATCACTCAATCTTACTTTCATCATGTCAACAAGGGTTCGAGTATTCTCACAAGCGGTACGACCTGGTCAATCAGAGAGGTCTTTATCAGGACTGTAATGTAGGCTCGATCAATGGCTCAACAAAGAGAGACTCTTCGAGTCCAGGCTAATGAAAGAACAATACTTCGCAATCACCTCCGGGTTTACAAGTCAAGAACCCTGCAAAATGAGATAAAAATGGTCTTGCTCGCACTTCTTCGAGTGATGCTTTTAAGCATATGAATTCCTACGTTAATTTCGGTGCCCTAATCTGAAGAGACTTTGTGAGGGACATAACGTAGGTTAAGTTCATGGATTGGGAAGTGAATGGATCATTAGGCTCAAGATATATAGAGGGATGAGAATTGGCGATCATCATGGCATTGTCACCGGTTTTCTTCTTCACCATTGGGATTTTCCTCATAGGTACTATAAAAACTTGGCATTCGAGTTCTTTGAGTACCACTCCACTGGGAATACACCCTTTTACAATTGATAATCATTTATCTTGACTCTTTCTTTCATTTTTTATGGGCATTGGCCTTACTTTTACCAGGCACACTGCTTTTTCATGCCCCTTTTGTTTTTTTTTTTAATAACCACGTAATGCTTTAACATTTGGGTTCTTGAGGATTTTTTCATTTTTTTGTCGGCACTCGGGATTTTGCTGCTTGAACATTTGCCTTTTGCCTTGCCCCGGTGTGGGGAATGATCACCAATTGGGTTTAAATGAAACGAATTTACAGGCTCAAGGGGCTATGCAATGGATAAAGTGTGTAGGATAGAGAAAGAACTGCTCTTCATCATCCTAAGGCACTTGAATTATCGTATGAATTCAATGTAATAGCAATACCTGAAGATTGATGCAAGTGAGAGCAAGAATATTCCTATCAAATTCCTCACCTCATGATGTCATCTTACCTCCAACTTGCCCCAATGTGGGGTGGTTCTTGACAGGGGTAATTTAAAAATTATCCACGTGTGTGGGCTCAAAAGGGTTTAAACAATGGATGATCACGTAGTGTTTGAGATAGAGAATGAACCGTCTCTCATCGTTTCGATTATCGTACCTTTCGCGAGAAAACTCTTTTCCTTAGAAACATGGAACTTCTACACTCGTCTCACCAGTATAAGGGACTGTGTATAGGATAAGGCTTGCCTTTCATCATCCCAACATGTCTCATTTAGCATGTTCAATTCATTCCACATCATTCATTAACTTGATCGATGGCGACGATCCTCAGTGAAATTGGTAATTAAACAGGTAAAACTATCAATGCAAAATTCTCTTTTGAAAAGTCACAAATACCTCATGAACTCATCAGCTTTGAACACAAAGAGTTTGTAGCTCAAAAAGAAAGAAAAGGATTGGTAAAAAAAATGTTTTTTTTTTTGTTTTTTGTTGTTGTTTTGTTTTGTTTTGTTTTTTTTTTTTTTTTTTTTTGCGGCAAACTTGTTGCCATTTCCAGGGATCGAACCCTGGTCGCTTTCGGACCTTTTCATTCCCCGTGCCACCAGGCCGAGGCGCTGGTGGTGTCCTCAGGGCGTTTCCTTTTTTATTTAATTGAACTGACTCTGGGTCAACACGTCTGATATACCGAATCAAATGAATTCGATATGTGTACGGAACAAGGCCCTACTTCTCATCTCATTCAATCCCTTCTCACACGATTCAACGAAGAAATGAGTTTCTTCAATTCACAACAGATTTTTTTTCAAGGGTAATACTTCTTCACAGCATCAGAGTTAACAGGATTAGAAAACTCACGACCATCCATTTCTGTAAGGATTAAGGCACCTCCAGGGAGTACCCTCTTCACCATATACGGGCCGCCATAATTTGGAGCAAATTTGCCTCCAGGATCAGGAAAAATCGGCAACACCTTTCTTAGAACTAGATCATTCACTTCAAAGTGTCTCGGCCGTACCTTCCGATTAAAAGACCTGGCTACTCTCTGTTGATACGTCTGACCATGGCAAAGAGCTTTTAATTTTTTCTCATCAATCAGGTTCAACTGCTCGAACCTTTGTTGTGTCCATTCTGCTTCGGACAATTCCACTTGGGATAAGACTCTCAAAGAGGGGATTTCTACTTCCACAGGCAAGACTGCCTCCATGCCATAAACTAAGGAGAAAGGGGTTGCCCCGGTAGATGTTCGGATCGATGTCCGATACGCCATTAGAGCAAAGGGTAACCTGTCATGCCAATCTCGATAATTCTCGGCTGTCTTAGCCAGGATCTTCTTGATGTTCTTATTAGCTGCCTCAACAGCTCCATTCATTTGTGGGCGATATGGTGATGAATTCAAATGCCTGATTTTGAACTCACTGAACAACTCATCAACGAACTTGTTATTCAGATTTGTCCCGTTGTCAGTGACAATTGCTTCGGGGACACCATAACGGGCGATTATGTCACGCCTAATAAATTTCACCACGTTTCGAGCTGTGACATTAACATATGATGCGGCTTCAATCCATTTTGAAAAATAATCTATTGCCACCAATATGAATCGGTGCCCATTTGAAGCTTTGGGATTTATTGGGCCAATTACATCAATCCCCCACATTGAGAAAGGCCATGGTTCAGATAGTTGGTGCAACTCCGTTGGAGGAACATTTATTTTATCTCCATGAATTTGGCAACGATGGCAACTTCTAACATGCTGTATGCAGTCACTTTCCAGCGCAAGCCAATAGTAACCTAGTCTCATAATCTTCTTGCCCAACATGTGCCCATTCATGTGTGGGCCACAAACTCCTTCATGCACTTCATGCATGATTTGGGTAGCTTCTGCTTCATCTACGCACCTCAATAGAACTGAATCATAAGATCTCTTGTATAAATTCTTACCACTGACAAAGAACTTTGAGGCCATCTTCATTATGTACTTTCTATCGGCTGGTGTGCTCCCTTCAGGAAATTCATGCTTTTGAATATAGTTCATGATGTCATAATACCATGGCTTCTCATTAAGCTCTTCATTCACGGCCATGCAATAAGAAGGTTTGGCTAGAACCTCAATTTTCAAAGGCTCAACTTCTAAACCATCAGTAACTTGCAACATGGATGACAATGTTGCCAAGGCATCGGCAAACTGATTATGAGATCTAGCCAAATACTCAAACGAGATTTCATCGAACTCCTTCACCAACTCTTCGAGGTACTTATGATACGGCAGTAATTTGGCATCCCTGGTCTTCCATTCTCCTACAGTCTGGAGTATGATCAGTGCAGAATCTCCATATACTTTCAATTTGGCCACTCCCATTTCAATTGCAGCTTGAAGTCCGAGAATACAAGCTTCGTATTCAGCTATATTGTTAGTGCATGGAAATATTAATTTCGCAGCAACTGGGTGGTGTTGTCCGTCTGGGGATATTAGTACTGCCCCAGTACCAGAACCGGACAAGTTCACAGCTCCATCAAAGAACATAGACCATGCATCTTCGTTTATGGCCAAAATACGATCATCCGGAGGACAATCATCATCATTGAAGGTTCTAGGATTCTCAGCCAATAAATCAGCAATTACACGGCCCTTAACTGATTTTTGTGGCATGAACTGCACGTCGAATTCCGAAATCAAGACCTGCCATTTGGCTAGTTTACCCACCAAAGCTGGTTGATTAAATAAATACTTGATGGGATCGTTTTCAGTCACGAGAAACGTCTGGTAATGCAAGGTGTACTTGTCATGATCTATGCAATACCCATACTAACGCAAAGACAAGTTTTTTCAGCATCGAATACTTTAGCTCGAGACGGTGAACTTTTTACGAGGTAATAAATGGCTCGTTCCTTCCGATCCACGAGACTTTTCTCGAGCTAACATCGCACCAAGTGACTCACTATAGATTGTGAGGTACAAAATCAAAGGATGCCCCGATATTGGTGGGACAAGAACCGGTGGATTCGTCAAATATTGCTTCAGCTTATCGAACGCCTCTCGACATTCATCATTCCACTCAACTCGTACGTTTTTCTCAAGAGTTTGAAGAATGGCTTAGCGGTTTCCGAGAGTTGGGAAATGAATCGTGCAATGTAATTCGGTCTCCCTAGGAGACTCGGACCTCCTTCACTTTGTTGACGGAGGTTGCAGCTCACATATTGCCTTGGCTTTAGATGGGTCAATTTCGATCCCTTTGCTACTCACCATAAACCCAAGTAATTTTCCTGATGCTGCCCCAAACACGCACTTGGTAGGGTTTAAACGGAGTTTGAATTCACGAAGTCGATCAAATAACTTCTTGAGGGTTTCAACATGACTTTTCCCAGGCCGGGTTTTTGCAATCATATCGTCAACATAGACCTCGATTTCTTCATGCATCATATCATGGAACAATGTAACCATGGCTCGTTGGTAAGTTGCCCCTGCATTTTTGAGTCCGAAAGGCATGACCTTATAATGAAAGGTTCCCCACGGGGTGATAAATGCTGTCTTCTCTTTATCTTCATCCTTCATTCTTATTTGGTTGTAGCCAGAAAAACCATCCATGAAGGAGAATAATTCAAATCCAGCAGTACTATCCACGAGAACATCGATATGTGGCAATGGGAAGTCATCCTTTGGGCTGGCCCTGTTCAAATCTTGGTAATCAACACATACTCGGACTCGACCGTCTTTCTTCATGACCGGTACTATGTTGGCCACCCATTCAGGGTATTGCGAGACTTCGATGAATCCCACTTTGAGAAGTTTCATTACTTCCTCTTCTATCTTCTTCGAGAGCTCTGGTTTAGTCCTCTGAAGCTTCTGCTTCTTGGGATGCACGTCTGGATTAGTGGGCAAACAATGTTCCACAATCGACGGATCTAAACCCGGCATATCGTATGTCCAAGCAAATATATCTTGATATTCTTTTAGCAATTGAGTCAGGTGCTCAGCCTCATCATTGGGAAGATTTGCCCCAATCTTTATCTCTTTGGGCTCCTCAGCATCACTCAGATTGATAGTGACGGTTTGCTCAGAGGTGAGAACTTTGGGTTTTTCATGTTGCTCCCAACCTTGTTGTACTCCAATGGAGTCATCATTTGGATCATCAGGGTCATCACCATCATCGCTCATGGCATTGGATTGGACCATTTTCACCTCTTTGCCTATCATAAGGCTGCTCTCTTGTGGGCTAGCACCCATTTCCTCCGATGGTTCTTCATCAATGGCACCTATGAGGAGATCATCGAATAGAGTCGTGATCCCTTCCATCCCATCATCTGGATCTTCTGTCCTTGAAGTTGTCGGATCGTCCATGCCATTCCATCCATCGAGCACGATACCTCGAGTGTCGATCATTCCTCCCTCATCATGCATCATTCTAGCAGGGCCCGGGAATGTCTCGCGGATATCGAGGAGTAATGAGTTTCTCCTCTCTTGTTCATGTCCTCCACCTCTTCCATGGTACCCTAATCCGGCGGAACGAAACCTTCGAGGGGCTTCAATAGGATTCCGGATGCCCTGTTCTTGTCTACCAAGTCCATGGCCAGAAATAAAGCCATTTCCAACCATCACTCTTGCTACCATAACTGCTGCATTTGACACATCAGGGATGGGTGCTCTCGATCCTCGAGATGCATGGATAGTGGATACGAGCTCAAACGATTGGTAGCTCGACTCCTCCCTACGTTCCGGCTCGACATAGGGGATAGCCGTCTCATGATAGATCCGATGATCCTCCTCGCCATGAACAATGACTAGCTTTCCTTTGACAACAAATTTCACACTTTGGTGGAGACTTGATGGCACTGCTCCAACAGTATGAATCCAAGGACGCCCTAATAGAAAATTGAATGCGGTAGGAATGTCCATCACCTGGAAAAGGACGTTAAACATCACCGGCCCTATTTGCAGATCAAGGTGGGTCTCCCCTATCACCTCCTTTCTCGTACCATCAAAAGCTCGGACGGAGGTCTTTGCAGCACTTATTTTTGAAGGGTCTATTTTCAAGCGGTGAAGAGTTGCCAATGGACGGATATTCAAGGCGACCCATTATCAATGAGTACTCGAGCCACATGGGAAGCCTTGCACTTGACGGATATATATAATGCCTTGGTATGTCCCCTCCCCTCAAGAGGGAATTCTTCATCAGAAAAGGCTATTAAATCCTTAAGAAGAATCGATCCTACGAATTCCTCAAACCTGTCTACCTCGATCGTCTCTGGTACACGAACTTCGCTTAGAACCTTCATTAGAGACTTTTGATGTGTAGGAGATGTTTGCAAGAGTTCAAGTAAAGAGATCTCGAGCGAGGCAATTTCCGCATAATCGGTCGACCACGTTATACTCACTTGCTTTGATTATAGCTAGAAATTCCTTGGCCTCTTCATCAGTAATTGGCTTTGCAGGTTGGGCATTAGCTTGAGCATAGGTCCGACCAGACCTTGTAATCAGGTCAACATCTAGCTCGTATGACCAAGGGACCGCTTTGTTATCCTTGTACTCATACAGCTGGGGTATCTCAATAATTATTTCTTCATCAGTTGAAGGCACCTCCACTATCAATCCTTCATGGTCGGAGACGTCCTCAAGTGGGGGCATGTCCTCGATCGATGGATCTGGTTTACTCTTTTCAGCACTTAGCTTAGCAAATTCCTTCTCCCAATCAATGACGACTTCGGAGATAGTTGAAACTATTCCAGCTTGGTCAGCATATATGATCATGCCAGCCTTAACCATTTCTTGAACCCTTTCTTTCATGGTGGGTAAGGGAGGATTCTCATCTGTCGGATAATAACCAACTCTAACTAATCCGCTATAGATATCTTTGACAGAAACCTTCAAGTTTATCTTTTTGCTAGCATTGAACTCGAAGATTGCATTCACGTTTCCCTGATGTTCCGGTAACGGATTCTTCTTGACATTCGGTTGGGTGGTACGGAAAGAAAATGCCTTAGTATCCAACAAATTTTGGATCTTGTGCTTCAAAGTCAAACATTCATCAGTTGAATGGCCGACCTCTCCCATATGATACTCACATTTTTTGGAGGGGTCATAGTTGGAGAATTTTTCAGCATTAGGCCGCTTTGGTTCGTGAGAGATCAATCCCTTGTTTCGGAGTATCGGTAAGACCGAGATAGAGGGCCGGGAAGAGGAGAGAACGCCTTTTGGTGAATTGCCGCTGTGCGGGCACTCGGCCTCCATCTTGCGATTCCGGGACACGAACCATCGGAGGCTTACTAGGGGCTGGTTGCACATATGCAACATTGACTTCGTGGTTGGTTCTTTATCTTTCTTCATGGTGAACCTTTTGCCCTGAAGAGTTGGTTCATTGAACCATCCCTCCCTTAGCCCCATCTCGATCTGTTCACCTACTGGGATAAGCTGGTTGAAGTTCTCAACGTATGTGCTAGCCATCCGGTTACGGAACTCATATGGGAGAGTCTTGACGAACAACTTCATCAACTCCTTGTTTGTAGGCTCAGGAGTGATTTGAGCCGCCAAGTTTCGCCACCTTACAGCGTACTCTTTAAATGACTCACTTTTCTTCTTCTCCATCCGCTCAAGATCCTCTCGGGAAGGTGCAATGTCCATGTTGAACTTATACTGCTTCAGGAAAGCGTCAGCCACTTCATTCCAGGTGTTGAGAAGGTTTATATTTTTCATTATGTACTAGTTAAGTGCGGGCCCAGTCAAGCTTGCATGAAACGATTGGATCATGAGAGGCTCGTTCTTGACGTATTGGGCCATGCGTACATGGTACATCTGCAAATGAGCCTTCGGGCAGGAAGTACCGTCGTATTTCTCGAACTCCGGCATCTTAAACTTCTTCGGTATTTTGACCTTCTCATAAACTGACAAGTCGAACGGGAGTGAATTCTGCGACTCTTGCAGTTGTTTCAGTTTCTCTTCAAGTTTGGCGAAGCGTTCATCTTGCTCCGCCTTAGGGACATTGTCGGGCTTGGCTTTTTCGGCAGTGACGAACAACGGGTCATCCTCTAACTCAGGCATGTCGTCATCACCCATTTGGGCCTTGTCCGTCTGCTTTGGGACTACTATTTCGGGGAGAGCGGGTGCAAGAGTCTGATGCACTTGGAGGGATTGCATTTGATCCGTCATAAGCTGCATGGAGGTGAGCAACTGCTGGAGTTGATTTTCCACAGCGGTCATACGATCACGCATTTCGATTTGGTCGGCCATTTTTGCTCTTGATCGTGTAATGATGGGCGAACGTGGAGGATCCGTTATCACCTAATTTGAAGAAACAGACAAAAATAAGTATCCCATATGAAATACACCGGTCCATGGCAATGGTTTAAAACTTTTATTCATTAATGGAGTTTTTGACAATCCTATCAAAATAGAAGCAAGATTGATTCAAGCACTTCATTAATGAAATAGAAGCTCGAAATGCCCTAAACAAACAAACTAGGAAAGTAAACGACTTAACTTCCTAAACATTAATCTAGAAATGAAAACAACAAGATTGACTTAAACACTTCATCTAGCTTGATCAATATACACTCGGGACACCACTCGGCGCAATCGCTTATTCTCCTCTTGGGCTTTTTCAGCAACCCTTTTGAGGCGTTTATTTTCAGCGCGGTTGGTGATCTTCAGTGGCGCCTCTGGTATCTTTGGAAGTAACTCCTTTGGAATCTTGTGTTGTTGAATGTACTTAATTGAGGCATAGTACTTCATTTCTTTGCCCTTGAGCTCCTCCTCAGGCCACTTGAGTTTTCGTGGCTGGCACATATCCCACATTGATTTAATTGTGAGAATGAAATCTTCATGGCCTCGGTCTCCATCAATGAAGCTGACTCGGAGCGGATCTGCTTGCAATGCCGGGGGAAGCTCTTGTACAACTTGATACTGACGGGTTACTCTAGTTGGATAGTACTCCGTTGCTCCAGTGAATCCCAGTAGAGGGATTGGGCCAACACCTCCACATGAAAGTCTTGCCACACGAACTTGGAACCACTTAGCATGCCATAAGAAACCCTTGGAAATTGGTTTTTTCATGAAAGCTAGCCACCTAGAATAATGGTAATCCGGTGCATGTTTTTGGTTGTTCTCAAATCTCATAATAGGGTGATTGGAGTTATTAACATCAAGTATAGTCATTGAACCACCAAACCCTTTTATATGAGAAAGGAACCAAATTTGTAAAAGCTCAGGAGAGGAACGGAAGGTCTTATCCCCGCTTCCTTTAAATCGAGTGAGGGAAAGAAAGGTTTCAGCCAAAATAGCGTTTACGAAATTTTTTCCTCCCAACACTTGTTCAACTAAGTGAGCCATCAAAGGGTTAATAGCATTCTTGCAATGAGGAAAAAGCATAAACCCAAAGAAAGCTAAAAGGAAAACTCTTCTCATTTGAAATGAATTGCCATTTTCAAAACATTCTTTTAGAAAAGACAAGTGACATGTATTGCGGTGAGCTTTTAAAACTTTTCTTACATTATCTTCCTTAATTCTCAGAAAATCGGATAAGGCCACAACGGGGTCTATTCCAATAGGTGGGCTAATTAATTCAGCTTTCAAAGGTTTCCCTATGGCAATACTATACTCTTCCAAGGTGGGCGTGAGTTCATGCTTACCGCCGAAGATGAAAGTAGAAGTCTCGGGGCACCAACAATGAGCAAGTGCTTGGATGAGGCCGCCATGAATGTTGATACGCAGCAATGGAAGTAGTCGACTAATGTGTGACTCTACAAATTGACGGCCAGCTTGGTCTAACTTGTCCCACCATACGCTAAGCTCCTCCTTTGGAGGGAGAATAATTCGAATGTCCGGTATTCCCATTGTATATTGATCAAGACTCAAGACAATCCTAATGCCATGGACCGACAAAATGATATAATAAAGTAAGTAGATTGCAAGAGTGCGAATTTTGAAGACTTACTTTACCAATAAACAAAGGGCAATCACATAGACATGCGCATGGTAAGTGGCTCGATTTCTAGTCTATCAGGCTTAACAAAGTGAAGCCACAAGAATGGTCAGACTAGCCGCGGGCGTGCGAACTAAGTCGGGTCCTCATGACTTCGGCTTGGTCAAAGAGCCGACCTGGGTTGCGGGCATGCGAACCGAGGTAGGTACTCCTGACACCAGAAAAGAAATTTCGGGATTGAGATGGGCGACTCGTACCGCGGGCATGCGGTCGAAGTGGTATCCATCTCAATACCATCCTAGATGATCCTATGCGGCCCAGGTCCGGCGGCGGGTTGTGTGTGCAATAGTGTAGTGCTAGATGCAAGGCATGCACGACAATTTATATCAAGCAACACTTCATAAGTGAAAGTAAACCATACATTCCTACACCTCCCCGCAAAACAAATGTCAGCAAACACTTCCCTTATACCTCCTATTCTGCAAGAACATTTAACACCTTAAATGTTAGGGACGTACACAGGATCCTCGTTGCCAAAAAATATTTTTTTCAAAAAGAAAATTGGCCTAAGTCCACTAAGAGTTTCAACTCAAGTCCCCGTAGTCGCCAAGCTGTCGCGACCTCCCCGAAGCGGGTTTGGACCACCTAAGGGTTTGGCTAATGCATTGCTAAGCCTAGACTTAGCTCGAGCTCTCCCAAGCCCATACCAATTCGCGACTTAGGTTCAAGTTCTTAATATGCAAATGATGTTTATCATGGAGTCGCCACTAATCTATTTTTGGTGGGTCGATTAGAAACCCAAGTAAAGTAATGGGAGAATTACTTCACTCCTACGAACCGAGATTAAATGAGTTCGGGGACTTGGTTACACTAGATTTCTCTAATGCCCTTTCGGTACCATTCTTTCATTTTCAAAAATGTTTTTGCAGGCAGCTTGAATTGATTTTAATTTATTTTCCTAACATGTGAGGTGATCATGCGGGTGCGCAAACCACCAATTTAACACCCAGATAAATCAGTGAATAAATGACAGGATTACCTCATAGCAACGAAAGCATCTGCAATGTTAGATCGGAATTCATATCAACAACCCTAGATATGATTTCTAATTAACACGCAATTTCTTTATTTTGTTTTCACTTTTTCAATGCGAACCATGCAGTGCATCTAATCTAACATGAAATGGCATGACAATGCGTTCTAAACTACATGACATGAGTAAAAAAAATTTTTGTGTTTTCTTAATGAACATGCAATAATCAAATATGCAAATCAAAATGACCTAATTATAATGACGTGCAATTTTTAATGAAACTAATTCTACATGACGTACATTTTATGAACATAATCAAATATGTACATTTTAGATTGACAAGTGCAATTCTAAAAACTAATATCCTAAATGCATTTTTTTTGGATTTTTTTTTTTATTATTCTAAAACGAAATAACTAAATACGCTAACCCTAGCCCTAATCTAACTTGCATTTTTTTTGAATTTTTTTTTTATGCAAAATATCCAATTCAATCAAGATAAGATTAATACCCGAAATTGACGAACCATATCTCGCACATGAGATCGGGTCGGTCAATTTTAAATTAAATCGCAAATCGAATCTCGGACATGAGATTGGATTGTCGATTTTTGTGAGAGATCGTGAGTCGAATTTCGGGCATGAAAATCGGACTCCTAATCCCTAATTTGAGGGGTTATTTTACATTGGAATTTCAATCATGATCACACTAAGAAAACTATATAAAAACAAACTATAAACTAAAAATAAAGAGAAGATAATAATAATAATTAAAAACAACTACCTAATGTTCACCTTTTGCTTTTTTCTCTTTTTTTTTTTTTTTTTTCTTCTTTTTCTCCTCCCACGCACGACTTGCTCGTGGGTCTCCGAAGGTGACGGCTCACCGGCGTCGGAGCTCCGGCAAGGACCGGCGGGAAAGGGACGGCACCCGGGCGAAGGGGCAGCCGGCGGAACGGGGCATCGCGGGTGGAAGCGAGCACGGCGGTCGTCGGCGTTGGGTTGCAGCGAGGGAGACGGAGCGCGGCAGCGAGAGGATGGAGCGGCTCGCGGGGAGGCTCGGCGTCGACTTCGGCTCGGGCGGAGCAGCGACTCGAATGGGTAGAGCTGTAGGTCTCGGGCGAAACGAAGCGCGATCGATCGGAAGGTGGAGGCGCGGCGGCTTGGGTCGCGGCGTCGGGTGGGAAGGCTCGAATAGCGGGGACCGACGTTCGATGGGGCCACGAGCAGCGAACGAGAAAGGCCGGGGTCTCGGGGGCGGAGCCGGTGGTCACGAGGGGTGGAGCAAAGGCGGAGCCGGCCGTCGCGCAGGGAGTGGAGCGGCGGCGGAGACGTTGGGTTGCTACGGCGTCACTTGGAGGCCGGAGGCGTGACGGGGCACGGTGGTGACCCGGTGGAGGCGCGGTTCTGCGGCGTCTTTTGGCGGGCAAAGGGCCGATGCGTCGGGTCTGGTTCGCAGACGGTGGCAAATCGGGTGACGGCGTCGGGGCAACTCCGGTGTAGCGAGATCGGTGTCCTCGTGGGGCGGTGCAAGGCGGAGTGCTGCGGTCGGCAGCGGGGGCTACGGCGGACTGTTGGTGCGAACGGTGGAGCCGGGGGTTACCGGTTGCGGAGGAGTTGGGCATTGACAGCGCGCAGAGGCGCGGCAAAGGAGGAGGCACGGCGGGGCTGGACGGCAATCTCGAGCTCGCCGGAAGGAGGAAGTCGGCGGCGGCGGTGTTGGCGACGGGGGGGCGCAACGACGGGGGCTCGGAGCTTTGTCGATGGGCGTTGCGGGGACAAGCGGAGATGCGGGTCGCGGCGTGGCGAGCGGGGTGGAGCTCGGGCCGAGGGAAGAAGAAGATCCACGGTGTTTACTTTCTTTTCCTTTTTGTTCTGCCGCACGTCCCCCTCCCCCTTTTTTCGACTTTACTTTTCTTTTGCCGTTTTTCTCTCCGACAAACTCTCTCTCTCTTCTTTTGAACGAAGGAGAAGCTCCCCTCCCCATGTAACTTTTCTTTTCTTCTTTCTCTCTTACGAGAGTCTCTCCTTTTTTTAATCCCTTTTCTTCTCTCCACTCCTCTGTCTCTCTATGGGTTCTCTCTTTTTTAATAGCTCTCACAAACCACTCCGGTCAATTTTTCCTCCTCTTTGCGTGGCCTCCCCCCTTGCGTATTTATAGGGTTCTTGGAGTCCAACCCACTTTATTGTGAATAGGAGGCGGCAGTCCTTTTTTCCTTGCTGTTCACGTCCGGATTTTTTAAATAAGGAGGCCACCGTCTGACACTCATTAAGTTAGCCACAAGTATTGACTTTTCTTTGCTTGTTACTTGCTTCTTTCTTGATTTGCTCTCCAGGAAGTAAAGAATTCTCACTATAAAATATTATAAAATGGTGAGCCCATGCTCTTGCAGACTTTCTCCAGGATCCTCGCGTGCGCGGGATTTTTCTTTGCTTCCTTCACGCATGTGGCTAGAATTTTTTACGTCCGCCGAATTTTGTCCACGCATGGTGCATGCATTAATGAGGAAGAGACAATGGACGTGAAGAACTCTTCTTTCTTCTTTTTCATTGGGTACTTTCAAATCAGCAAGAGAGAGACCACCTTTTGTGCACGTAATTGACCGCGAGCTGCCGTGTTTGGTTGCGTTTTGGTACCGATGCGAATGCGACTACATGAGATGTAATTTTAATATTTTTTCTTAAGGGTTAAAGATTAATCCCTAAATTTTATGCAATTAATTACTAAATGATCAGTCAAAATTTAGGTGTCAACAATGAGCAAAAAAAATGTGTTTGAAAACCATACAAAATTTATATTCTTGGAATAGAAATTTATTTGATAATCATACAAAATTTCTCATTCTTGAGTGATAGTGAGAGACTAGCGGCGATTGGCATCCAATGGTGGGCATCTGACAATCAATGGTTGACGAATGGCGTTCGGCAGCGGGCAACAAGCGTCTAACGTCCCTAGAGGATGAGCATCTGGTGAGGGGTGGCAGGTGGCCATGAGGCAGTGAAAAGAGTGAACGATGAGAAGAGTTTTTATTTCTCACTTTTATTCTAAAAATTGAAAAGCTAAAAATTTTAACTTCTAATTTTTATTCCAAGCCTATTTTTAGAGAAAAAATTTTATTCCAAAAATAGAAAAATGAAATTGTATTCCAAACGGATTTGTGTTCCAAACTTATTCTCGATAATAGAGAAATACAAAAATAGAGAAACATAATGGTTATCATGCATGCCCTTAGTGGAAAATAGAACAAGATTGATGAGAAATTTTTTGTTGTTGGATTTTGGATATGGTTTGAAATAGTTTTATATGTGTTTGATGATAATTGTTAATTTTAGTTGAGTTCTAAAATGTATAATTCTTTTGTGGACTATAAAAACTTGATGTTGTAATAACACGCTGCTTTTTTATAATATATTTTTCGATAGCACGTTTATGTCGGTTTCTATTAGAGATTACATCCTTTGAGTAGGAGAACGGCTATGTCATTTGGTTGTACTCGTAAGAGTTGGACATGTGACCCTCTTAGCATTGGTGACTTCGCTGGTGGTGCCGATAGGGAATGTGTGGAGTTTAAGCTCAGACGGATGGAGATGGCGGATGGGTTTTTTAAGAAAAAGGAACCTGAGGCTGACATTGGAGAACATAGCGTCAAGTTGGACGACTTCTCTATGGCCATTGAAAGGAATAACAACCGGCGTTAGCAGCCCGAGGGCGACAATGGAGCGATTAATGTTGAGCACCATCAAGGCCCGTGAGATGATCATGCCAGTGTCAATAGGATTGATGGCTCGGGAGACATTGTCGTCATTAGCCGTTAGGGCGGCGATGTATGTGATGGAGGGAGAGAGGAATTGAAGGTTTTGTCCCGTAGGGATGTAGACCTCGAGCTGGGGGAAGCGAGTGCAGTTGGCGTACACCTTTATGGTGAACCTCTAGGACGTGCAAGTGAGAGAGAGGAGCCAGAGGAAGAGGAGAAAAGAGAGATGTCGCTGTTGTTGCAGAAAGCGAGCGGAGAGAGATACATTTTGTGCTTTCAGGAAGAGAGAGAGACAGAGAGAGAGAGAGAATTTATGAAAAGTGAGACCCATTCGAACATATATGGTGATTAATTAATGAAGTTTTAGAATATCATGTGTCGAAAAGACAACGGCTCTCGGTGTGGCGTTGTCCATATAAACGCTGGATCAATAATTATTGAGGAGAGTCTCATGATGTCAAATCAATACATAGTCAAACTATCAATGACAACGACAATGATAGAGAATCAGGCTTTTACCAATATCCAGTGGGACTCTTGCCAAGAAATTGACTTCGATTGTTTGTTGTCCTATAATGAATCATCATATCCTCTTCTCTCCAATAAAAAAAAAAAGTCAAGAGCTTGAAAGGATTTGGACCTAAATAAATCATTTTCTCTTGTTTCCATCCAAATTTCGAAATCACTTAGATGTAAATTGTGAAACTTTTATGAGATCATTGTCGATTATTTTAAAAGTTTAAAATGTTAAATTAAAATTTTATTAATTCTGACATTTTCTCTTAGGCTCATTAGGTTTTTTTCACCTAGCACTAAGTGTAACCATATTTAATTAGAGAATTAAATGAGATCTGAAAAAATTTAAACTCAAGACTTCATATTCTAATACTAAGTTAAGAACAATATGGAAGAGTGGAAAAGAGAATTTTCTGTATATTTCAATGTATCATACCAAAAATTACATTAGCTTAATTAAACACTTTATGAATAACTAAATAAGATAAATATCAATCAATACACGTAAAATCAAAGAGAAATATTCACATATTCTTGAGCAGATGCGAAAAAACCATCAAAATCATCCTAAATATCTCTACTCTCTCCATCAAACTCATGGTGCATTAAACATGTTAATTGAATTTGAAAACAAGTATGAACAGTGTCCAATGGCTGAGAAATGGCAGGCGAGGTGCCGTCCAGCACTGTTCATGGCAAAACTCCCATATCTAACTTGTTTGAGAGTGATGAGTCCAAAGTGGTGGTGTTGCTTTTCAAAACGACATGTAAAATGTTAAGAATTAGGGTCAAAATAGCAAATGGCCAATGCGACTGGTTTACACAACAATAATTGAGCAAACGCAGCCTTTACAGTTGGTTTAGGAAAATAATTACTAAGCGATGCAGCTTATGTTTTTGGCATCAAAAGAAAAGCCACCGCATGAAAGGCTCGACTAAGTGATAAGGCCATTGTGATTGGCATCGAAGCACAACCATCATGGGATGGATTTGACTAAGCACTTCCTCATATGAGAGAGCTATACAAACTATGGGACAAAAGTTCATTGGATACAAGACAAGATCCAGAAAAACACTTGGGTGTGCACTCGGTACACTTAAGATCGACTAACTCTAAAAACATGTGAGATTTTTCAGGAATCATTGCTAGCTATTCTAAAAATTTAAATTATTAGATCAAACATGGCTTATTATTTGAATTTTCTAACATAAGATATCAAGAGCTTATATGATAAGAAAAATATAATGTATCAAATAGGGATAGCAACATGTTAAAATAAGAAACACATCCGTAAAGCTTACCATCCCTATATAACAAACGGACAGTCCGCAAAAGGTCCTTCGGGAGCTTTGGCTCCTCTTTTGTGGTGAGGTTACATATTGTAATGAACCACTAATGATCCTTAAGAGACCCACGGTTACAAAGGCTTGGAAGGGGGAAAAGTGCCAAAAAAGTCATAAACCTTTTGTCTTTGTGCCAATTTAGTCCTAAACCTTTTTTTGGTGCTGATTTAGTCCTAAACCTTTGTACGTTGTGCCAATTCAGTCCTTTCCGGCTAATTTTGGTCGGATTTTGTTGACTAGACGCCGACCGGCTGACGTGGCCTGATCGGCGCTGATGTGGACACATTTTAATAATATTTTAATTTTTTTGATTTTTTTCTTTTATTTATTTATTTTTTTTCATTTTCTGTTTTTCTTTTTCTTTTTCTTTTTCTTTTTCTTTTTCTCCTTTTCTTCCTCCGTCGGTCGCCGGATGCGACCGGCCGGCAGGCGACGGTCGGCAAGGGCGAGGCCGCCCTCGCCGGCCACCTTGCGGGCAAGGGCAAGCCCGCCCTCGCCGGATCTGGCGAGGTCGAGCCTCACCAGATCTGGCAAGGTCTAGCCTCGCCGACCATGGGTGAGGCTCAACCCTCGCCGGATCTGGCGAGGGTCGAGCCTCGCCGACTGGCGAGGGTCGAGCCTCGCCAACTGGCGAGGTAGGAGGCCCAAGAGCGAGATCTGAACTGTGAGAGAGAAAAAAAGCCCTGGGGGAGGGCAGATCCAAAGAGAGAGGGAGACCCCAGCCGTGTGAGGCCTCCGCCGCCCGACGCCTCCTGTTGCTGCCGCGGTCTCACCTGTTGCCTCCCCGTCGACCAGCCGCGAGCCCTGCCGTGCTGAGCTCGCTGCTGCCGTTACCCCGATGCAGATCTGCCGCCGTTCTTACGCCCAGAGCCCGACGCAAGCTGCCGTTGTTCCTCCCCGACGTTGGGTGCGCCGTCCTGCCTGCCGCCCAGCGCGAGGCTCGACCCTCGCCGCAAGGTGGCCGGCGGGCAGTCGCTTCCACCCGGTCGCCGAGGTCCGGCGACCGGCCAGAAAGAAGAAGAGGAGAAGAAAAAAGAAAAAGAAAAAGAAAAACAGAAAACGAAAAAAATAAAAAAATAAAAGAAAAAAATATTTAAAAATATTAAAATATTATTAAAATGTATCCACATTAGCGCCGATCATGCCACGTCAACCGATCGGCGTCCGTCAGCAAAATCCGGCTAAAATTGTCCGGAAAGGACTGAATTGGCACAACGTACAAATGTTTAAGACTAAATCGGTACAAAAAAAAAAGTTTAGGACTAAATCGGCACAAAGACAAAAGATTTAGGACTTTTTTGGCACTTTTCCCGCTTGGAATGAGTTAATTGTTGAAACAGTTCATACTATTTTGCATTATCTTTCTAGGTGATTTGCCATGATGATTTCCTAAACTTGAGTTAACCACACACCGATGATTTCACCGTATTGCTACAAGGAGGATCAACAAGCAAGCCAGTGGTCGACAAATTAAAGTCTCTAAAAATATGAAGTCTCAAATTTGATTCTCGGCATCACGCAATCGGGTGAGGCCACCAAGGAAAATGCTCCTGGAAAAATCTCGGAGCCCCTTTAAATGTCACGCTTTTCATTAAAACGAAAAAGTGTCCGGTGATAAACAAAGAGAAAAATATTATGCTTAAAATGTTGGGCCGTCATCATCAATAGCTTGATAGGCCCAACCATATCTACAGAGAAAGATCCTAAAAAATCATGGGCCAATGTATCCCGGAGGCCCGACCCGTCCCATTAAGTCCTCTTCTTATAATCAGTTGAAGGGCCGATCGATGAGTTGTTGAACCGTTCTTTTTTTCTTTTCTATTGGAGCGGCTCCCTTCGGCCCGTTCCACTAATTTCTATTGAGTTCGATTTCAAGTCTTAGCCCAATATTTCGCTACCTGGTTGCCTGACCTGCTTGCTTGCATGCATCCCAAATGAGCTGCATCGACATGAACCTCTCCTAATTTTGCTGCATCGGCATGAGCCTCTCGTAATTTCTTCTCAAAAAATCGTGGTTCAAACTATCGTATGATTCGTCGTTTGATGCGAGAAGGTAATTTGATTTTCTTCTTTCCTCCAAAGAATGAAGAAATACTCCAGTCATAAATTCCATTTAGTTTGATGATGACTGAGACTCGGCTAGATCTTTTCCAAGTTGAATCATCTCACCTCTCTCGCTTGCGGACCCTGCACATATTCTCAAATCAAAGTTTAATAGTTAGAACTGGTAAGGGCTTTTCCTAAGCCCACAGAGAGGAGTGGCGGCACACGGACTGGCGATAAGAGATAAAGCCTGTTCGGCTGCAGGCTCGACAGAGGACATGGATTGTTTCCTCGAACGGTGGACCGAAAGCGACCTTTTCGCACCGCACACAAATCATCCCGATTGAATAGAACCTGGTAAAATTTTCCAGTGTTCGCTCGGGACAGAAAGTGGACCCAGGACAGAATCCTAAATAGGCTAAAGAACAGCTCCCGAGTTGCAACGTAGGAAAATGTACTCGTTTTTTGTTTTGGTTAATGCGAATTGAGGGATTGTCCGACTCGCCGGGAGACAGTTTCCGAAACCAAACAAATCGCCAGCCGCGGGTGCTTCTGCTGTCTCGGCCTAATTGGGGCGGACGAGAGCATGAAGAAAATGAAAAATCATGAGATATGCCATGATCTACATTAGCCCACACTTCACATGAACAGTTAGACCAAATAATATTCACATGAGACCCACGTTATCTAACCATTCATTGGAAATTGGTTATTATAAACAAAAAGTACCCAAAAAAAGTATGAAAGGAAACAATTCATCCAAGTCTTCCCAATTTGTACTTTTTTGGGACCTAAAGGTCTAGGTCACGATTAACTCGATGTTGTCATTTTATTGAATATTTTCATACAGTTTGGATACTAAATCGAACTTCTAATAAAAGTATAAGGATCGCATTAAAGAAAGTAAAAGTTCAAAGATAACATTGCACATTAAATTAAAGTTTAGGGATTACATTGAATAAATATAATGACCACATTATCCTTAGGCCAAAATTTAAGAATCATTTATATCATTATCCTTTGAAAATAATAAGCTTTCATCAGCACACCTCAAGAACCTTATCATAGCAAGCGTAATATTTAGAAAACGTTGAATTATTTACATAACTAATTTAAGACTAAATCGGCCTAATTGGGCAAATTGGAGTTAGGAGAAAATGGAAAACCATTAAGCATCACCTATTTATGCTAACCCACACTCCAAATGAGCAATTAGATCACATGAGATCCACATGATGTGAGGGCTCATTAGAAATGAGTTATTATATCTCAAAAGTACCCAAAAAAGTGGGAAACATACCAATTTATCTAAATCTACCCCGGTTTGTACCTTTTGGGACTTGAAGATCCATGTCATATCTTGAAAACCATAGGATGGGGGTGACACAACCGTCATTCCACCCGAATGATGTAGTCTCAAACCATATCCAAATTCCATCTCTAAAAGTCCCCATTGATAATGCTCTCACTCTATTATCTATTAACTAAGGAATCTGAAAAGATTGGGAAATAAAGAGGTGAGCAACCACAAGTTCAGTAAGTAATACATCTCTTCTAAGCAAATTGAATAGTCACTATGCTCATATATAAATATAGAGCACTATTAGAAATTCATAATTCAACTCTTTAATATACATATCAAATCATATAAGAGTTGTTTCATTTAAACAAACTTTATACAATTCATAAAGTACTCATTTAAGTCATCCTCATAATTAAAGCTGTCAAGTCCATTGGATAATCTCTATCAAAACCACGTCAATGGTATATCCATTGATCCATCTCATATTGAAACACTTGTCGATGATCCATCTATTGATTACTCTTTCACTCAAGATCAAACTATGGTCACAACACGACGCCTTGTGGCAAGGCGACCAACATTCCTCTCTTGGCAAGATCTTCACCTACAAAGCTAATGGCTTGGCCTAGAAAGATATCCTAAACTTAGTGTGCGTACCTCATAACCCCTCACTAGGTTCAAAGTTCTATTGAGCATAAACATTTATCCTCCAATACTAGAAATCCAATCTATAAATCAATATCATAAATCAAGCAAATAAATTTTTACAACAAGGCCATTTGCCATTTCATATCCATTTCTCCAATTATCATAAATCTTTCCATAAATTAGTCGCAAAGTAATTTTCATATATATTACTTCATGCACTATGTATAACATTCTTTTGAAACATTCATAATTAATCAAAGAGTAACAATGGTTTGATCCAGCTTTTATTTAATAAAAATGCTCCTCAATTCAATATGTGTATATATATATATATTAAGGCATGGTTTTACAAATCCAAAGAAGACATAGTACCACTCCCCTTGTTATTTATAATCAAACCATAAACAATACTCATATCATTGAACTCGTAGTCCAATCAAATAACTGAGGAATAATATTAAAATAAAATAAAACTCTACCTCAATTACAAAATGACTAAAGTATGCCTTAATGCTAATAAAAACAACTCCTACGCACTAACAAATCACATATCTTGAACGATTATTCAAGCCATTCGTAGTGTTGGATTTGAGCCCAAAATTTGGTCATGTCATAGCTTTCTTTTCTTGACCCCGTTCCAAACGTACTTATAGTCAATAGAAAACCATTCAAACATACTATAAGAATCCCAATTTGACTGTCCCAAATTCAAGCCGAAAAACAACAAAATATGGCCTCGAAGCTGCTGGACATGCACTGTTCATCGCGTGCTGAAAATTTCGAAATTTTGTTTAGGGTAAATCATAAGCTCAAATCACGATCCGTAAAATCTTATAACTCCATAACGTCCTAAGCTATCATTGTTACCAAAAAAAAAACGCAGCTCAACGATTCAAAAATTAGACTCCACTACTCGATTTTCCTAAAATTTCAAATTTTAGCCTTAAATTTGAAAAATACTTCGATTGAACGAACAATGGGCTTAAGCTCTTATGGGGTGTTGTGAATAAGCTTGGTGAGGCAACGCCCACAGCCCTATCTCGTCTTTCTTTTCTTCTTATTCCTTCTTTCTTCTTTTCTCCTCTTTTCTTCTGCCCAACTTTTGCCCGAACCTGTGCTTTTTTTTTTTTCCTTTTTATCTCTTTTCCTTTTTTTCTTCTCTCTTTTTGACTTTTCAATCTTCCTTTGTTTTGTTTTCTCTCTGTGTGTTTTTACTGGGTCCCACTGATGGCCCATATTACAATCCAAGTCCCGATTAACTCTTCTATTATTATTATTATTATTATTTAAGGATAAACGAATTGGTACATCATCCGTCTAGATGATAATATTGATGACGAGGAATGTCGTGGAAGTGGGCTAATCCTGGGTCCCCGCCACGAATTGGGGTAATTACACGTAAAGGAAAGCACAAACGCTATCTATCCCTTCAGCTTTCTATTCCTGCGGGCTCGGCGACCGAAATTTGTACCGCCCACGTTGCCGTCCGCAATCCGGTCCCCCGACATAAAGCGTCTTTATCTTCATATTCGGCTAGACTTGGAGCATCGACAGGAATATTAATGAGACAACTTAGCTACGAAACTACTAGATATTCGATCACATCCAAATTGCTCTCGGAACAAGAGAGGCAAAGATCGAGCAATGCATCTGTCCATCCAATCGAATCGACATCGAACGTGATAACATCTTGACTCTTGTTGCCGCCATCTCTTACGAGGCCAGCTCGATTGAGCAGTTGACTCTTGAAAGTTTGCATTAAAGTCTAAAATGAATGATCTTGAACAAGAATGCCGTGATCCGGCAAGTCATCATCGGAGTCCTGAAAAGAACCGAATCCTTGAATGCAAAATGTCAAAGTCTTCTCCAACCTCAGCCATCCTTCATTCCCACCTTATTCGAAATGATCACATTCACGATAAAGTCAAAAACCCGGAACGCCAAGTGGATAATTTGCGATTATAAAACCATATGCTTGCATGTGCTGTATCGGAAAGTAGAGTCATCTAGGCACGCCCAGAGAGATCGGTACCAGCCTTGCGTGTGCTGTATCGTGAAGGACGAAACTTGCGAGGAAGCGAACCGTCAACTCGCTTGGGGTCTGTGTGCTGCGGCGGTGGCGGTGGCGGTGGGAGATGGGTAAGAAGGCGGCGATTGTTGCGTGCGCCACCGTGGCGGCGGCGGCCGCGGCGGGGGCGGCGGCGGCCACGAGGTGCAGCAGGAGGAGGAGAACAGGAGCGGCGGAGGAGGGGTGGTCGGAGTCGGATGGGAAGTGGGAGAGGGCGGCGGAGATGGTGAAGGAGCTGGAGGAGAAGTGCGGGACCCCCGTCTGGAAGCTGAGGCAGGTGGCGGAAGCGATGGTCGTCGAGATGCACGCCGGCCTCGCCTCCGACGGCGGCAGCAAGCTCAAGATGCTCATCAGCTACGTCGATAGCCTCCCCACGGGGTAACCACGTTTCCTTCTTCTTTCCATCTCCCCCATCATTTGGTTTTAGCGGCAGAGCCGACGATTTACTTCGAGAGCGACAGCAAATTTTTCCCGGGTCTTGTTGTTCAACGAACATTAAATTTCAAAAAATAATAATAATGCATGTCACGAATTATGATTAAAATTGTAGAAAATTATTATATTACCTTGTGCCTAGAAATTTTGAATGAGCTAGTAAGATAGTTTTGGTGAGTTTCGGTCGTGTCTTTGCTTCTACATGTTTTTATTAATGTGACTGTTTGTAGAACGTCCCATGTAGCGTGTTCTTCGTTTGACTTGTTGGGATTTGATTGACTAAAGGTGCTTGATTGACAAAGAGATTATATATAAGTGGTGGAGAGGCCTTGCTTTTGCGATCATTTAGACACAAAAATTCGAAAGGGACGAACTTGAATTACGGTTTGCTGTCTCTATAGTCTCTGGTTCCATTTGAATTTGCAGTGGTGATGGAGCCAAAAGCATAGACAAGAATTGCTGCATTCAGTCAGTATGATTTTCTTTCATTTGGTTCAGATGATCCTTAGTCATTACATGGGATGAGAAGATTAGTTGTCAAGGCAGATTTGTGCATTTGTCGACTGAAACCCAGTTTGTGCTTGATTCTGAGAAGAAACGGGGCATTCTGGGCTGTCTAGACTCATTTTGGTTTACTGATGATACTTGATGAAAGAAGCTATTATCTGCTTCAAGTGTTTGATGCTTCTCCTGCAAAATTATGTAAAACATATATAGTATTGGAAACAGCATTCAGGGTCGAGGGCCATTTTGTATATTTTGGAATAAAGGTTGGGTCTTCAAGTGCGATTGCCAAGAACCTAGAGACTGTCCATACTATTTAGCTTGCTGTTTTTTTTTTTTTTTTTCTTATTTTTCCCATGATGATGAATCCAAAACCAATCCTTGTCTTTCTAAGGGATGAGAAAGGGCTATATTATGCCTTGGATCTTGGTGGCACAAATTTCCGCATACTCCGTGTACATCTGGGTGGAAAGGAGAAAGGCATCATCAAACGAGAATTTGAAGAAGTGTCGATACCACCTCATTTGATGACCGGAAGTTCGAATGTGAGTCTCTGTCCATCTGTATAATTGCTAATTAGTTTTCCTGTACTAGTGTTAGTTCTATGCCCTGAGGCTTTTCTTTTATTTCCAATTGTTTACAGGAATTGTTTGATTTCATCGCCATGGCATTAGCAAAATTTGTTGCTACAGAAGGTGAAGATTCGCATCTTTACCCTGGTAGACAGAGGGAGCTCGGTTTTACCTTCTCGTTTCCAGTTAGGCAATCATCGATCGCATCCGGGACTCTAATAAAATGGACGAAAGGATTCTCAATAGAAGATGCGGTGATAATAACTATCTTAACTTGTGTTTTACAGCCTGTTACATTCATTCCATTACTTTGTCTTTTGATTAACTGCTGTTATGCCTGTTTCTTACATCCTGGTATCCGAAATGGATTCATGCTGGCAGATCCATCCGCCTCCAGCCACTTATGCATGTGGGTCCACCTTCAAATGAAACTCATTTTGAGCTTGTTTTCAAATTTCTCTCTTTCGAGAGAGGACAGTTTGCCCTCGTTTATACTAGAGGCTGTTCAATAGGACATAAAAAGGAATCATGCCAGATAGAAGCTAAAACATGCCATTCTAATCTTAGTTAAACGAGTTTGAGACACAAGAGAATATGCCACTTGAAGTTCAGTTGTTAATTGCCCAGTTGCTCTCAATAAGAATTCAAGTCTTCAATCTGCATTACAGTGAGATATGGGAATTTCTTTTTATGAGTTATATATTTGTCTCTGTTAGATCTTGCTTATATCACCAAATAGGTGAGCTAACTGGAGATTGTAGAGAAATGACTGGGAGCGCTCTGTACCATTGTTGTTTTTGTACAGTTCAACTCTAAACTTGCCCCTGACTATGACAAAATTTTTTTAGTAAAGCAAGCATAATAAGGATTTGTACAAGTTCATCTATAGAAGTGATCTATTAACCGAGAAGCATGAATGGAAGAATAAGTCTGTCTTATCATCTGATTTTCCAAGATCCTTATGTGCACACCTTTACAAACTCTGATGTCTGTCATCTGACCCATGGTATTCTCTTTCCTTTATGGATAACTGAGTAGGTTGGAGAAGATGTTGTCAGTGAATTGAGTAAAGCTATGGAGAGAGTGGGCCTTGACATGCGAGTGGCTGCTTTGGTAAGTGTAGTTTCTTCTTTATTGTTTAGCTGAAACCAAAAGAGATCTTTTTAAGATTTTTATATGTTCTACCTGTTGAATTTCTTCAACATCAATATGGACTGGGCACCATTTATTTGAAAAAAAGGAAGAAGAATTAGGTGTTACTAACGCGTGCTTAGCATTTTCTGTCAACTGTTTTTGGATGTGATTTCTAGTCAGGATTCCTTAGATTGCTTAGTTGATGTAGGTTAATGATACAATTGGAACAATGGCTGGAGGTAGATATAATGACCCGGATGTTGTTGCTGCTGTCATATTGGGTACCGGAACAAATGCTGCTTACGTTGAGCGGATACATGCCATTCCCAAGTGGCATGGTCCTCTGCCAAAATCAGGAGAAATGGTAAGTTCTTTTCCTCCTTAAGTCTTTCAACCATTGGCACAAAGATCATTTCAACTGTTTATGAGATTAGGCTCATGCGATAACAGTAACCAACAAACTAATAGGTTTAGTTAAGTCCAAACTTCACATGATATATTAAGTAAGGAATGAGTTCAATGAAGAAAAAATTTATTAATAAATGTCCAAATCTTCCCAATTATGTTGCTATTGCCTACCAATAATGTTCAGATTCCATTTTTGATTATAAACTAACAGTTTTCAGCGCTCACCTGTCAGGCATTGTCAAATTCCTTTTCAATCTTCAGCACTCAATGTCACCAGTACTTGCTCGACCCAAAAAAAAAAAAAAAAAAAAAAAAAAAGAGGTCACCATTACTTAAATTCTGGGCCCTTAATTTCTGTGCTACCAAACAAAGCCTACTTCATCTCTATTGTTATCATTGTTGCATAGACTGTTCTATGCCCTTATTGCAAATCAAGGTGAAAACGATCCGGTAATCTTGTTGTGGTCTTCTGTCATCAACTTATCAAACTTGATTTCATCTCATTTCTGGATTGTTGTGTTATACTGCTGGATTTGTTTATTACTTTTCAGAATTAAAATGCTTTGCTTGAAAGAAGGTAGATTGAACTTACTGAGTATGGAAAATGTATGGTGGGTGATCAAACATCTTTGTCCTTGTAGGTTATCAACACAGAATGGGGCAATTTCCAGTCGCCACACCTTCCACTGACAGAATATGATAAAACCCTGGATGACGAGAGTTTGAATCCGGGGGAGCAGGTGGCTTCACTTCTTTTTTCTATCTCATGTGCCTCATGAATGTGTAGTTTAACAAAGATGTATAATGTCATTTTGTTGTTCGGTAGGCTTATGAGAAGCTGATTTCTGGCATGTACCTTGGAGAAATTGTCCGGATAGCTTTGTTGAGAATGGCTGAGGAATCAGCACTATTTGGTGATATCGTTCCATTGAAGCTGAAAATTCCTTTCATATTAAGGTACAACTATAAATTTAATCAATCGCTGTTTCTTCATGTGAACGTGAGATGGTTGGGTTTCCCTAAACTTCTGTCCCAAATTTGCAGGACTCCTGACATGTCTGCCATGCATCACGACACGTCTCCTGATCTTACAGTGGTGGGGAAAAAACTGAGCGATGTCTTGGAGGTATCAGCCTATCTGCAGCTTAATGTCATACCTGCGGTGTCTCTAATAGCATCGCTTTTTCATTTCTGTTCTGTCTTGTACTAAGGGAAAAGTAATCTCTAATTATATCAATTGTAAGTAAATACTACTTTTACAGCGTGGATTGATTGTGCCATTTGGGTATTCAGGGAATTCAAATGCAAATATGATGGCCCAGGTTTCTGGAACAATGAAAGATGGTTCTTTTTTCTCTGATCTGCAATTATCTACATCTGAATCCATAAATCCCCATTTAATGCTTCACTTTCCTAAATTAATTTTCCAACTTTAGGAATTGCTGAGTCCTCTATAATTAATGCTGATTTGTCCATCCTCAGATATCCGACACCTCCTTGAGAACGAGGAAAGTTGTAGTTGATCTATGTGACATAGTCACCACAAGAGCTGCTCGTCTTGCTGCTGCTGGGATATTCGGCATCCTGAAGAAGCTAGGAAGAGATACCCTTAGGGATGGGGAGAAGCAGAGATCGGTTATAGCATTGGATGGAGGTCTATTCGAGCACTACACCAAATTCCGGAACTGCGTGGAGGCCACTCTTAGGGAGTTGCTGGGACCTGAAGTCGCTGAGAACACAGTGATAGTGCTTTCAAATGACGGCTCAGGCATTGGAGCTGCCCTTCTCGCAGCCTCTCATTCACAATACCTTGAGACAGAGTGAGCCTGGAGTATCTTGGTTTGACAGGAGAATCTCAGTTTCCGAAATTTTGTATGCCTACCCACCCTTTTCTTAGGATATCATTTGGGTCTCTCTGAGGTCTTGTCTTGTCATACTTCGAGGTGGGGTACCAGCAATAGTCTAGCGAGCAAAGAACTGAGTAACTTTAGCCTAGATAGCTCAAGTATCCAAGAAAGAAAAGATGTAAATGTATCAACTTCTGAATAAATGAAGGATCCTCCCAATAAAGCGGGAACTATTTTAGCTGGAACTTCTCAGTGGATTTCTATTTGTGGATGTTTCCATTATTATTGATGGTTCAAGGAGATATTATGTCTCAGAGGCAATTATAGTGAGTCGGCAAGTCATTGTTACGAAGTGTCTGCATTTCGGTTTACTGAGGTAAATTCTCAAAAAAATTCCTATAGCTGCTAAATCATTTTGAAGTTACCGATTGCCTTAGCACCGATCTGCTATTTTGCATTATTCTTGCATTATTCTTTTCACAAGTTGGACGGAAGTTGCTGTAAATGGTGTTGCGCATGCCTGAGATGATGTTGTGCTATTTTTAAAACTCGATCATATCAAGAAAAAGGGTCTCATTTCTTGGTTCCTTTTGTGTCAGCATCATATAATAGCAATTCGAAAAATTGTCTGAGTTCAGGAATTTACTTTCAAGCCATCGACGGATTTGCCAGCTTTAGTGAGCTGCAAATGCGGCAAAAGATCAGACATCTCACGGTGATATTCACTGTACAGCAACACCTTTCATTGCTGATTTGACTATCATCTTTGAAGCCTTAAGTAGCAGGAGTGCTCTTCATCTTCGATCTTTTATTGCCTCTATAATTATAGGTTTGCTCTACACCTTCCGCACAAAGTGCACAACCTTGTTCTGTATCTGTCTTGCTCAAATTTACAAATCCGTCTCTCTTATGTTCTGTAAATTCTATAGTATACATTCAGAAAATAATACACGGACAAAACGCTTGATGCTCGTCTTTTTTTAGGATAAGTTGACGAAGTCCCACAGAAGCTGGCTGTCCAAATACCTTCACGAAGCTTCTGCAACTGTTTTAGTGCTAACGGTCAATAGGTGTTGCACTCGAGAACATGATAATCGCTGTGTGGCATTTCCTGGTACTTAGACTTTCCGAGGAGGGGAGCGACATCGAAGTTGTGTTGGGATTTCTTCTCGACATTGTGAAGCTGATCGCTACATTTGAGCAGCAATTGCAATACCTCCTTCATTGTTGGCCTCGAGGAAGGCAGAGTAGCAGTGCAAAAGATCCCGAGCTTAAAGACATTGCTAACTTCATCTAGGTACGAGTTGCCCCTGATCTTCTCATCTATCGCATTGGATATCGGCTTGCCATCTTGGACATGATGCCGTGCCCAATCAGCAAGGCACATGTCTTCGGTCCCATTGTTAGCCTCCCTCCCGGTGGTGAGTTCCAAGAGAACGACTCCAAAGCTATAAACGTCGATCTTCTCAGTAACTCTTGTTGTATGAGCATACTCTGTCATTCAACAAAGAAAGGGCAAGATATAAATATGAAGAGGGTGAACTTTCATAGCTAAAATGAACTCGTGTTAAGTGAAAAGACAAACCTGGTGCAAGATAGCCAATAGAACCGGCAACAGTAGTCATTGTAACGGCTTCCCCGTGCTTGGCCAACATCCTTGCAAGGCCAAAGTCAGCAATTTTTGCATTGAACTTCGAGTCTAAGAGAATGTTGCTCGATTTCACGTCTCGGTGGATGACGGGTGGTGAACAATCATGGTGCATATAGCAAAGTCCTTTAGCAGTTCCTAGCGCAATCTGTAACCTTTTGGGCCAATCCAAGAACATACTGTTGGCTACACCTGAGGCGGGTGATGATCTTCTCATCTTGTGAAGCCAATGGTCCAAGCTGTGATTTTCCATGTACTCGTACACTATGAGTTTCAAGTTCTCACAACAAATACAGCACAGCAATTTGATTATGTTCAGATGCCTTATGCTCCCAAGTATCTCCACTTCTGCTAAGAATTGCTTCTCCAGCTTCTCGTCCAATTTTCTGTTATCAAAAATCCTTTTTACCGCAACGGCATCACCAGAACAATTCACGATGATTCTGTATACTTTTCCTGACCCGCCACTTCCAATCACATTATCTTCCTTCAATCCCGACAGAACATTCGATTCTGTGAAATTCAAACTTCGGAATGGGGTCAGTTTCGGAGTTGAACCAAACCCGTTTCTCTTCTTTCTGGAAGCTCTGACTGTGAATACCACTGCCAGAAAAATGAACATCGCTGCAGCAATGGCCAAGATCACAATCAAGGCGAGATTGGTTGGCAAGCTTTTGCTCGATCTACGGGATTGGGAATTGCAGGAATTGAGCCTTATGAGCGGATTGGATGCACAGAGGCCTGGGTTGTTCAGGAAACTGGTGGCATATGCGGCATTCTCTAACTCGTCTGGGATTCGTCCACTGAGGCGATTGGAGGATAAATTGAGAATGTTCAGCTTCCGGCCTAAATCAGGAGGAATCAAGCCGGACAGTTGGTTTTCAGACAGGTCCAACTGCGTGAGTACCGGTAGAAGACCGATTTTGCTAGGAATTGGTCCAGACAATTGATTGTGACTAAGATTCAGAGTGGTCAAGGAGTTCCACGAAACAATAGCTGTTGGAAGATTACCGGAGAGCTCGTTCTGACCTAGCAAAAGCGTCGTAAGTGAAGGAAGCTCGGTCAATTCAGTCGGAATGGTGCCACTGAGGCGGTTATTACTGGCATCAAACACCACCAAGTTCCTCCATGAAGACAGTGTGCTCGGAATTTTGCCGAAGAATCCGTTGTTGCTCATCTCAACCCGAGTGAGGTTTTGGGACAGCTCCTCAGGAAGCTCGCCAGTTAATCCATTACCACTCAAGGTCAAAGTCTTCAAGTTCCGCGACATCCAGAGTCCTCCAGGCACATTGCCAGTGAATCCATTGTTGCTCAACATGACTACGGACAAAGCACTGCAATTTCCAAGTGACTCCGGCAACTTTCCGCTGAGATTGTTGTGCATAGCAGCCAACCCGATCAGTGTGCCACCATGGCACAGTTGTTCTGGCAATGCGCCGGTCAAGTTGTTGAAGGCCACTTCGAATCTTTCAAGTGGGGAAAACTTGCCGAAGTCCTGGGGGATCGTGCCTGACAAGTTGTTGTTGGACAGCCTGACCTTAGACAAAGCAGGAAGCCGCCCGAAACCTTCTGGGATTCTACCGGACAATTGATTGAATATTAAATTCAAGCTGGATAGATTCTTGAGCTTCCCAAAATCTTCAGGTATGTTCCCCGTCAAATTATTAAATGACAGATCGATCACTCTCAGGTTCACGGCACTCACTGCCTGAGGGATTGACCCGGACACATTGTTCGTGAACACGTACAACTCGCTCAAGTTCCTCAGAGTGAAAATGCTACCTGGGATCTCTCCTGTCAGTAGATTCATCGCCAAATTTAAGTACTCGAGAGCCTCCATATCACCGACTGTCTCTGGGATTCCACCAAACAAGTTAGTCTGCGCCATCGAGAAGAACCGCAGCTTCTTCAGGGCAGTTAAGTTCTGTGGTAGCTGCAACGGCACAAACTTGTCGTTGTACTCGAGCCTCAGTTCTTCGAGATCAGACAGGCCAAAGATCTCTTCAGGGTAAGTGCCATTGTACTCGGACTGGTAAAGGTGAAGGATCCTCAGCCTCCGCAGTCTCACAATTGACGCTGGGACATCGAATGAGAAGCTGTTGGCGGCAAGAATCAGGACCTGAAGATCGGCCATATGGTCGATGTCGGATGGAATAGGACCTTCGAAGTAATTCTGGGACAGGTCGAGGTACACGAGCTTGGAACAGTTGTAGAGAACAGTGGGAAACTCTCCAGGAATATTGTTGTAGGAGAGATCGAGCTTGGTCAGATTCTTGAGGTCGCAGATGAATGGGGGAATCGAAAAATTTATGTTCAGGTTGACAAGATTGAGCTCGGTGATGGAGCCGTCTTGGCAGGTGATCTCAGGCCATGAGCAGTGGGAGGATGAATTGGAGGTGACCCAGTGGTCGAGGGAAGATGGGTCCTGCCAGGATTGCCTCAGCTTCAAGAGGACTTGCTGTTCTTGATCTTGGATTTGAGACTCTGCAACATGGGAGAGGGAGCAGAGGAAGACGAGACAGGGGATGTAGAAGAAGAGGAAGAAGGAGCTGTGAATCCGAGGAGGTGATGAGGTCACTCTCGGCATACTTGGAGGTCGTTCAGAGTGTTTTTTCCGGTTAGAGAGACTCTCCGGCATTGGAGTCACCGATCCATCAGCTCTATAAGAAGCAAAACGTGGTAGTTTGCTTTTGTTTATTGCTCCGCAGAAAACCCCCCTTCCCCCATTGGTTTTAACCTCGTTCCAAAGCGCTAAAATTCGGTGGGTCGTAGGATGATGGGTGTGAACGAATTTATTGCTTTGTTCTTTTCCGTTTCGCTCCGCTAATCTCTCATGTCAGTCAACGTATGAAAGAGGGAAGAGTCAGAGCCAACCGTGTTCCCCCAGTCTTATCATCGCTTTGGAATACCCTCCAGAAAGCAACCAGATACCTTTGATTCATGTGATTTTATAACCAATAAAAGCCGGCTAAACCAGATTTTCCAGGTAGTTTAACGGCAAGCCAGAAAACTATGAGTTCGTTCCTCTGCAGTGTCAGCTAGTTTTACGTGTTCCTTCCTTCAACATCAGCAGATAAGCAGAGCAAGTAGGGGTGAAGAAAATGCATGTTATGAATCATGGCAAAGACCGCAATTCGACGGTCTTCATTTGGTGGCCAAACTTGGATTATAAATTTCTAAGCAACACATTGTTTCCACATAGCAATTTCTACTCTCCTCATAATTAATTGTATCGAATATAATTATTGGGTTCACCATTTTTCATTTCAAAAAGAAAAAAGAAAGTGTAGTTACATCGCAGTAACTATTAATGTACATTATCAGATCAATAAAAGTTTTTGAAAGTCATAGATAAATTGAAAAATTCGATGTATATTATTGAGTTGGATTTATACAAAGTCGTTGGGACTTTTAGAATTAAGAGAAATTATAAGAGCCCTATATCAACTCCCATCGGAAACGCAAGTTTTCATATAATTATTGTGTTGTAATTAATTGCGTCAATAATAAGCATTGTCTATACAATATTTTTATGATAAACACCCGTGTCCCTATCTCCTCCAAAGGACGACGAGCTTACAACCTCATAAACTACAGAGATAGGTATACTGCCACGTGGGCTGTTGACCCAGCGGAAACCTTTAAATACGGCGTGGACGTGTTTAACCGACCTGCGAACACCTTCGAGGAAACTCAGGGGAACAACTAGAAGCCGTTGAACGTTGAACGTTGACCGAAGGATTTTTTTTTTCTTTGGAGTAGGTTGGGAAAAAGAAATTGGAACATTTGAAACCGGCAAGCAAGCAAGATGCTGGATGATTTCGTCTTGAATCCGCTATCTCGCGCTTTGAATTTGATTTAGCTTTTAACCATGATTTGTAGGATGTGGGCTTTCCATATAATCAACCAATTAGGATAGATTTAAATATAATTAGGAAAAAAGCCACCAAAAACTTAGATTATATTTACAGTGGCACATTTACTTCAAGTTTTTTTTTTACACAAAAAATCATAAATTTAAACCTGTGTGACACGTTTATTCCAAATTATTTTTTATGATGCCTCACATTTATGAGATAAATGTGTTGCATAGATAGAAGATTAAGGTTTTCAGTGTCATAAAAAGATAATCAACCAATTATGATTGATTTCAATATAATTAGGAAAAAAGCCACCAAAAACTTAGATTATATTTACAGTGGCACATTTACTTCAATTTTTTTTTACACAAAAAATCATAAATTTAAACCTATGTGATACGTTTATTCCAAATTATTTTTTATGTTGCCTCACATTTATGAGGTAAATGTGTTGCATAGATAAAAGATTAAAGATTTCGGTGTCATAAAAAGATTTGGGGCTTTTTATATCACAAAAAAAAAAAAAAAAAACTGAGATAAATGCGTTACCGTAGGCATAGTTTAGGAATTTTGATTGCTTTTTCCCATATAATTATGCATCTCTCACCATATATATGTATGTATGATTATGCATAGCCTACCCTTAAAATTTAAATTAGAGTCAATATGTTTGCACCACAAAGTAATCAAGTCATCGACATGGATGAGCATGTGACTATAGGATGGAGTATTATTGAGCACGTGATCAATCTCGATGACCATATGGATTGTTATCGATATTAGCATACATCGGAGAGCATTATTGAGTATCTGTTGATATACAATCAATAAGGATAGTGAGGGCAACATATTACCAATCAAGCCATCGAGAGGAAGTCAAGGAGCAGTTACAAATTTGAAGTCACGAACGATCAAGCAAAGGAGGTCGTGGAGCAATCGACGTATGACTTTAAAGGAACAATCGCTCCGGAATAAAATCATTGCATCATGAGAGTATGGGTACAAAATTTTCGGAGGTAAAAGAATATGGCTACAAAATTGGAGAATCCCCCACAAAAACAAACAAAAAAACAATATTTCAATTATCTTTATATTCTTGTACTATACTTTTAGGCTCCACACTTGAGTTGTCAATCAAATTCCAGCGGACGTCTCTATCTTAGGTGTTGCTTGTTGGTTAAATTCTAGCATAGCATTTTCACATTCTCAAGCTTTGTCAATGATTAAATTCTAGCATAGTTTGTTTCCATTATTTGTAAGGTGAACACATTGTGGATGATTGAATTCCGGCAGGTTGTGTTTGTACAATGTCGTTCGAAGTGAAGCAGTGGTAATACCTAAATCAGTGTATGCTCCTCAAAGACCAAATCTGGTAGTCGACGACCAAGTTAGACCACCACATTTGCTCGGAGGGCAGCCTGCTCAAGTGGTCCCTAGGCAAGATCCCTAGAATGTCCGGCCGATGCTAGACTAAGCAATGCGACGTCTAGGGTGTGATCCGGTGAATATCTTACCCATGTACAGAAAGCCGCATCCGGATTAGATGGAGGCTGTACTTTATCCAAGGTTTTAAGATACTTGATTTTAACTTTTTGTCTGGCGAAGATGACGATCGACGGTAGAACATATTAACCTATTCACTGTGCAAAGTGGTGACACATCTCATGCCGACTATTGGAAATTAAGGTTGTTTCCATCACAGTCCAACGGTACCTTTACATGGTATGTTGCTTTACCATCTAATGCTGTTCACTCTTGGGAGCAAATGGAGACTTAATTTCATAACCAGTTCTGTAGGCCAGTTCCTTATGTGTCTATTGTGGATTTGGCCGCTTTAAATAGCAGAACAATAAATTGGTAAACTAGTTTACGTCTAGATTCAAAAGACCGAGAAATCGATGTCTTATAACACTGACAAAAATATATTTTGCTGAAATAACTTTTAGTAGCCTGAAAATCATGTTAAGGGACAGATTGGAAGGGCAACTGTACAATGACCTTTTCCAATTAGCAACAAAGGCAAATTAGTCATGGAAATTTTTGTTGAAGGAAAAAGATACGAAGCCGGACAAACATGATGTGACCTTCGTGGAGAGGTATGGACCTAAGGGTGATCTAGACCAAGGAGAATATGCTAAGATAACAGTAGCTAAAACGGTTATTGACAAGTCATATATATGTCAAGTATCCAGGCCAGCATAGAGTTAAAGAGAAGTTGAAGGAGAACATCATGCTTTAGGCGAAAGATACTTGGTATTATTCAATTCATGTGAACAAAATGGATGAAACTTTTTACTTGCTTCTAGCCGATGGCCTGATAAAACTGATCGAAGGCCAAACCATACGGAGCAGAAAAGAATTTGGAAACAAGAAATATTGTAAATGGCACCAGAGCCATAATATTGCCGATTGCATTATTATTAGCAAGAATATCCAAAGAAGTAATTCCAATAGGTAAGATTAAGTTTACCGATGAAAAAGAAAAGGCTCCAATGGAGGTAGATGTTGACCCATTCCCTCTTATGATTGTGGTGTTTGTGAAGCTAAAAGGTAAGAAGCCACGGTAACCAAATTTGTGTGCTTGTTGCAAGCTAGAAATAGGTCGAAGCTACTATGCCACAAGGAGGATTTCCTGGCCAAAATATGAGGTATAGTTGTCAAATGAATTCTATCAACAGTCCTAATCATATCGGTCAAACGAGTCGCCCCAAAGTATTTGATCGAGTCGTATTTGCTAGGGGGCAAATTTAGAAGAAGTCATTCAAACAAAGGTTTGAGGAAGGAGATCCTACTATTGGCATATTGGGAGAGCCAAGTGGTAAGTTTGAGTATTATATTATTTACGCATGTTGATCACCTTACCCACAAGGCATTGTTCTAACCACATGGAGTGAAGAGCTTGATGACATTTTCCTGAAGATACTAGTCGGCTAACACCCTCTCATTAATGAATCTAAGGCCGCATTTGGCAATTATGATCAAATTAAGAATATGATAAAATTTATCATATCATGCGTTTAGTGCTTACTTAAAGACAAAGTAAAGTTAGATATAAAGAAAATATAGTATGGATAAAATTATTACATGATGAGCTCACCCAGCCCCTAGTGAGGCTCCACCTTGTCGGGCCACCATGAGGTTGGCCTTACCAAGGTCGGGCGAAATTGCCCTTGTGGTGGCTCCACGATGGCTAGACGAGGCTCGGCCTCGCCTTAGCTGGGCAAACCTTGCCTAGATATGGTGAGGCCGACCCCACCCAACCAAGCCTCACCCACCTGTTAGGGAGGCTCGACCAACAAGCCTCAGCCTTGCTGGGGGCTAACGACACTTCAACATGGTTGCTGGCGAAAGAGGAAGAAGGGGAAGAATAAAAGGAAAAAAGGTAAAGAAAAAAAAAAAAAGAGAAAAATATAATAAAATTATTAAAAAATTAAAAGAAATTATAAGTCACATAATAACTGCATTAACCAAAATAAAATAATTTGAAAAATATTTCTTAAAAAATGATTACTTATATTATTTATAAAAAAAAATGAAGGAAATATGGTTTAAGAAAGATGTCCCACGTCATTTTGTTGTTTATCGGTAGACTTTACGAGAAGCTGATTTCTGGCATGTACCCAGAGAAATTGTCCAGATAGCTTTGTTGAGAATGACTGAGGAGTCGGCATTTTTTGGGGACGTCGTTCCAATGAAGCTGAAAATTCCTTGCATACTAAGTTACAATTATAAATTTAATCCACGCTGCTTGTACTTATGAACACGAGATGGTTGGGTTTCCTCAAACTTCCATCCCAAATTTGCAGGACTCCTCGGAGGTATCAGTCCATCTGCAGCTTAATATTATACCTGTGGTGTCTCTAGTAGCATCGTTTCTTCACTCCCGTTCTGACTAGTACTAATGAAAAAGTAATCTCTAATTAAATCAGTTGTGCAGTAAATTCTACTATTACAGTGTGGGTTGATTGTCACGATTGGATATTCGGGGAGTTCAAATGCAAATCTGATGGCCTATGTTTCTCGAACAATGAAAGATAGTTCTGTTGTCTCTTATCTGCAATTATCTATAGCTGAATCCATAAATCCCTATTTAATGCTTCGCTTTGCCAAATTCAGTTCCCAACTTTAGGAACTGCCGAGTCCCCCCTATAGTTAATGCTGATTTGTGCGTCCTCAGATATCCAACAACTCCTTGAGAATGAGGAAAGTAGTAGCCGATCTATGCGACATAGTTGCTACACGAGGTGCTTGTCTTGCTGCTGCCAGGATATTTGGCATCCTGAAGAAGCTGGGAAGAGGTACCCTCGGGGACGGGGAGAAGCAGAGATCAGTTATAGCATTAAATGGAGGTCTGTAGGAGCACTACACCAAATTCTGGAACTGCGTGGAGGCCACTCACGGGGAGTTGCTGGAACCTAAGGGTGAAGTCGCTGTGAACATGATGATTGTGCAGTCGAATGACGGCTCAGGCAGTGGGGCTTCCCTTCTCGTGGCCTCTCATTCACAATACCTTGAGACGAAGTGACCATTTTCTCACGATATAATTTGGGTCTCTTTGTGAAGATGAAGAACTGAATCAAGATACAGCGAAATCAGCAAAAGTAGTACTTCGAATTACTCTATATCAATATGATTGTAGTACAAAGCTTCTGTGATCAATGACAGCTTTTGAATACAAAATTCTCTGTTTTACATCCCCTGTTTCTATCTCTCTATCACAGCACGTATCAACTATACAATTGCAGAGCATCCATTGATGATCGCTCTCTAAGCTTTCTCTCTCTATATTTCTACTCTCTTCTCTCTGTATTTCTTCTCTACATCCATCGAGGAGGAAGAAGACTACTTAAAGAACAGAAAACTGAATACAGCTCATTAAAGAGAAAACAGAATTCAACTAACTATTTCTTCATTTGTTTTTCCCACTTTCAGCTGAATAACCGCACACGTGCTAGTTTAGATCTGTTATAACTTGGCGATCCATGTCAATCTTCATCTCAGGCTTCTTCTTCATTGATGTCAATCCAAGTTTGTCTTCACCACGAATTCTCCACCGTTGATCACCAGCTCTCTGTTGCTTTTCTGTCTTTTGTTTTTCCTCACGTGTTCTTTCTCTATTTGCTGAATTGACGATTGAGAAGACTCAGTTCCTTTATATTTAACACTCTTTGGGTCTCGTTGTACCATACTTTGAGGCAACGCACCAGCGATGGTCTAGCGAGCAACTTCAGCCCAGATAGCTCAAGTATCCGGGGAAGAATAGATGCAAATTTATTGTGAATAAATGAGCAGGCTCACGTTAGGACTCTTTAGAAAACTCCTTTTAAGCCCTTTATTACTCTCCCAATAAAGTGGGAACTATTTAAGCTGGAACCTCAAGGATTCCTGTTTTGTGGATGTTTCCACTAGGAATGATCAACAATAGATGGTTCAAGGAAATATTGTCTTTATATCTCAGAGGCAATAATGGTGAGTCGGCAAGTCATTGTGACGAACTGTCTGCATTTTACTTTTCTTGAGCATAATTCTAAAAAACTCAATTGTATCAAGAAAGTGGTCTTATTTCTTAGTTCCTTTTGTGTCGGCATCATATAATATCAATTCTGAAAACTGTCTCGAGTTAAGGAATATACTTCCAATCCATCAATGGATTGCCAACTTTATTGAGATGCAAATGCAGCAAAAAATCAGACATTCAATGGCGATATTCGTGGAACAGCAACATCTTTCGTTGCTGAAGTGACTATCTCCTTGGAAGTCCATGTATCTAGCTCAAATTGACATATCCATCTCTTATATTCTGTACATTCTATAGGATACATTCAGAAACTAGTCTTAGGCATGGATCACTAATACATAGTTAGACAAATCGTTTGATGCTTGTCTCTCTGTAGGACAAGTTGGAGAAGTTTCCCAAAAGTTGGGAGTCCAAAGCCCTACACTAAGCTTCCACAACTGTTCTAGTGCTAACAGTCAGTAAGTGTTGCACTCAAGAGCATGAAAATCGCTGCGTGGCGTTTCCTCGTGCCTGGAATTTTCAAGCAGTGGGATGACATCAAACTTGTGTCTGGATTTCTTCTCGACATTGTACAGCGGATCGCTGCATTTGAGCAGCACTTGCAGTACCTCCTTCATTGTAGGCCTCGTGGAAGGCAGAGTAGCAGTGCAAAAGATGCCGAGCTTGAAAACATTGCTTATTTCATCTACGTTTGAGTCGTCCTTGATCTCCTCATCTAATGCGTCAGATATCAGGTTACCATCTTGGATGTGACGCCATGCCCAATCAGCGAGGCACATGTCTTCTTCCTCGTCGTTAGCCTCTCTCCCAGTGGTTAGTTCCAAGAGAACCACCCCAAAGCTATAGACATCGACCTTCTCGTTGACTCTTGTTGTATGAGCATACTCTGTTGTTCAAAAAAAAAAAAGGCAAGACAAAACTAAATATTCCTGCTGGTAGAATATGTAAAGTATGAGGAAGGCAAACTGGCAAAGCTGAAATGAACTCATGTTTAAGTAAATAGACGAACCTGGTGCCAAATAGCCGAAAGAACCAGCAACGGCTGTCATGCTAACAGCTTCCCCAGGCTCGGCCAACATCCTTGCAAGGCCGAAGTCAGCAATTTTTGCGTTGAACTCTGAGTCTAAGAGAATGTTGCTCGATTTCACGTCTCGGTGGATGATGGCCCTTTGGGGTATATACATCATCGGTTATCAATTTGGGATAAATCTTTCAATCTTTCCTTCATCGACTCAAGGTAACTCACTTTTGGAATTGGAGCTGAGCAAGACTGCCTAATAAAATCTGTATACGAGGACATTCTCAGAGCCAAGAGAAATGTTAAGCAAAAATTGATAAATTTGTAAAAAGAGATGTAATTGGGTTCCATAAATTGTTGCATAGCATAATGAAGCTCTAAAACTACTGAAAATTATGTAGTCAAGGGTGTCTATTAAGTCCGTTTGTCCTGAGTGATCGCATGATCGATTTGTAATCATTTCTGATTTCAATAACTTCCATTCAAGCAGAAAAAATAAGCCTTTGTCTTTTAGTCTCCATGAAAAAGAAGTGACTGTTGTTTAGACTAACGTACGGTTCTTGTAGTTGTTGCAAGTTGCAACCCTCGAACGGGTCTTACGTTCCTTATAGATCGGCCAGACAAACTGTCTTAGTCAAATGGCCAACCTTTGAATCTCGAGTGACGCATGCAACGGCGATTTGACCGTATTGCTTCGAGAAGATTAACTAGCAAGCCAGTGGTCAAGAAATCAGAAAGTTTTATTCTCGTCGCGCACAATCGATTTCAGATGGGCTACCAAGGAAAGTGCTCCTGGAAAAATATTTTAGCCCCTTTACCGACATATCGACCTGATACGCCTTAATAGTGATGCGCCTTGGTCGGCTTGGAAAAATATTTCATGTAATTGTCGGGAACTATGTAGACCCACCAGTGCTTCAGCATCGCGTTGGGTTTCACATGTGTGATAACCTCCAAAATCACGATGTGTTCCCCCAATTCATCCTTGATTGGGGGCTACTATGATAGAATTATAGATAAGAAAAAAATCTTTAGCAAATTAAAGTTTGTTAATAAATTTATCATCCTAAATGTCAATTGAATATTTTTAAGATTCTAAGCAGGGAAAATGAGCATGTTCATGATTTTTAGATGGCAATTTGGAAGAAACGAAATTTTAAATGGCGGTTCAAAATGTCTAACAAGCTGTTGAAGTGAGAATTTGAGTCAAGAAAAATAAACTAAAAGTGGAAATTCTAAATTCTAAAGAAACTATATGGGTCAAAATACAAGATAAAAGAAAAATAACAGGCCTCATATTAATTCCAAGAGGACAGTCTTTTATAGATTGTCAGTGAACAGGTTATTTAAATTACACGCCTGTAAACCGCACCAACGCAGGGTTACGGCATACAACAATAGAACCAACAAGACAGCAATCAAATGCACTTATTCTGAAGCAAAATGCTGGCAAAATGCACTTATTTGGCAAGGCACAGCCCTTTAGTTACCGGAACCTCTTGGCCGTGACACTTGTCTCTCTTTAGGATAAGTTGGGGAAGTTTTGCAGAAGTTGAGAGTTCAAAGCCCTTCACTAAGCTTCTGCAACTGTTCCAGTGCTAACTTTTCCAGTGTTGCACTCAAGAACATGAAAATCACCACGTGGCATTTCCTCGTTCTTAGAATTTCCGAGTTGGGGGGCAGCTTCTAAGCTGTGTTGGAATTTCTTTTCGACATTATGAAGCGGATCGCTACATTTGAGCAGCATTTGCACTACCTCCTTCATTGTAGGCCTCATGGAAGGCCGTGTCGCAGTGCAAAAGATCCCGAGCTTAAAGACATTGATTATTTCATCTAGGTACGAGCTGTCCTTGATCTCCTCATCTATTGCATCATATATTGGCTTGCCATGTTGGATGTGACAACATATCCAGTCAGCGAGACCCATGCCTTCCTTCCCGTCGTTAGCCTTCCTTCCAGTGGTCAGTTCCAAGAGAACGACCCCGAAGCTATAAACATCGATCTTCTCATTAGCTCTTGTCGTATGAGCATACTCTGTTGTTCAACAAAAAAGAAAGACAAAACTAAATATTCCTGCTGGTAGCATATGTAGGATATGAGGAAGGCGAACTTGCAAATAGCTGAAATGAACTCATGTTAAGTGAATAGACAAACCTGGTGCCAAATAGCCGTGAGAACCAGCAACAGCTGACATGGTAACAGCTTCTCCAGGCTTGGCCAACATCCTTGCAAGGCCGAAGTCAGCAATTTTTGCGTTGAACTCTGAGTCTAAGAGAATGTTGCTTGATTTCACGTCTCGGTGGATGATGGGCAGTTGCAAATCATTATGCATATAGCAAAGTCCTTTAGCTGCTCCGATCGCAATCTGCAACCTTTTCGGCCAATCCAAGATCATATTGTTGGTGACTCCCGGGATGGGCGACGATCTTTTCTTCTTGTGAAGCCATTGGTCCAAGCTGCTATTTTCCATGTACTCGTACACTAGGAGTTTCGAGTTCTCGCAAGAAATACAGCACAACAGTTTGACAATGTGCCGATGCTTAATGTTCCCAAGTATCTCCACTTCTGCTACGAATTGCTTCTCCAGCTCCTCATCTAATTTTTGGTTATTTGAAATCCTTTTCACAGCGACGGCCTCATCAGAAGGATTCACCATAATGCGATATACTTTTCCTGATCCCCCACTTCCAATCACATTACGCTCCTTCAATCCCGACAAAATATTCGATTCCGTAAAATTCAAACTTTGGAATGAAGTCAGTTTCGGAGTTGAATCAAACCAATCATTGTTCTTTCTGGAAGCTCTGATCGTGAATAGCACCACCAACAAAACGCATATCGGTGCCGCAATGGCCAAGATCACGATCAAGGTGAGATTGGTCTTGCTCGATCTCTGGGATTGGGCGTTGCAGACATTGATCCTCATGAACGAATTGGATGCACAGAGCCCGGGGTTGTTCAGGAAACTGGTGTCATATGCGGCGTTCTCTAACTTGGCTGGGATTGGTCCCCTGAGGCGATTGGAGGATAAATTCAGACGGTTCAGATTCAGTTGGCCGATTTCAGGAGGAATCAAGCCGGACAGTTGGTTGTCAGACAGATCCAACTGCGTGAGTACAGGCAGAAGACCGATTTTGCTTGGAATCGGTCCCGAGATCTTATTGTGAATAAGATTCAGAGTGGTCAAGGATTTCCATGAAACGATGTCTGTCGGGAGAATCCCAGAGAGCTCGTTCTGACCAAGCCAAAGCGCCACCACAGAAGGAAGCTCGGTTAATTCAGCCGGAACCGTGCCACTGAGGAGGTTATTACTAGCATCGAACATCACCATGCTCCTCCACGAAGACACCGTGCTCGGAATCTTGCCGAAGAATTTGTTGTTCCTGATCTCGATTCGAGTGAGGTTTGGGGACAGCTCCTCGGGAAGCTCGCCAGTTAGTCCATTACCACTCAAAATCAAAGCCCTCAAGTTCGGTGACATCCAGAGTCCTCCAGGCACATTGCCGGTGAATCCATTGTTGTTCAACATCGCTACGGACAAAGTACTGCAATTTCCAAGTGACTCCGGCAACTCCCCACTGAGATTGTTGTCCATAGCAGCCAACCCGAACAGCATGCCGCTATGGCACAGTTGTTCTGGCAATGTGCCAGTCAAGTTGTTGATGGCCACCTCGAATCTTGTGAGCGGGGAAAACTTGCCAAAGTCCGGGGGGATTGTGCCCGATAGATTGTTGTTGGACAGCCTGACATCAGACAAAGCGGGAAGACGCCCAATACCTTCCGGGATTCCCCCGGACAATTGATTGAACTCTAAATTCAAGTTGTATAGATTCTTGAGCTTTCCGAAATCTTCAGGTATGTTCCCCATCAAATTATTCTCAGACAGATCGATCACGCTCAGGTTCGTGGCGCTGACTGCCTGAGGGATCAACCCAGACACATTAGTCTTGTACACGTACAACTCGCTCAAGTTCCTCAGAGCAAAAATTCTGCCTGGGATCTCTCCTGTCAGTGGATTCTCCCCCAAATCCAAGTGCTCAAGAGCCTCCATATTCCCAATAGTCTCTGGGATTCCACCAATCAGGTTTGTTTGTGCCATCGAGAAGAACCGTAGCTTCTTCAGGGCAGTGAAGTTCTGCGGTAGCTGCGACGGGACAAACTTGTCGTTGTACTCGAGCCTCAGTTCTTCGAGATCAGACAGGCCAAAAATCTCTTCAGGGTAAGTGCCATTGTACTCGGACAGATGAAGGTCAAGGATCCTCAGCTTTGGCAGCCTAGCGATTGACACTGGGATGTCGAACGAGAAGCTGTTGCCAGCGAGAATCAGGACCTGAAGATTGGCCATGCGGTCGATATCAGATGGAATACGACCTTCGAAGTAATTCTGGGATAGGTCAAGGTAAACGAGCTCGGAACAGCAATAGAGAACTGTTGGAAACTCTCCAGGAATATTGTTGTAGGAGAGATCGAGCTTGTTCAGGTTCTTGAGGTCGCAGATGAGTGGGGGGATCGAATAATTTATGTTCAGGTGAATAAGATTGAGCTCGGTGATGGAGCCGTCTTGGCAGGTGATCTCCGGCCATGTGCAGTGGGAGGATGAGTTGGAGGTGACCCAGTGGTCGAGGGAAGATGGGTCCTGCCAGGATTGCCTCAGCTTCAACAGGACTTGCTGTTCTTGATCTTGGATTTGAGACTCTGCAACATGGGAGAGGGAGCAGAGGAAGACGAGACACGGGATGTAGAAGAAGAAGTGAATATGAGGAGGTGATGAGGTTAGTCTCGGCATAATTGGAGGTGGTTCAGAGTCTTTTTCTGGTTAGAGAGACTCTCCGGTGTTGGAGCTAGATATCTATCAGCTCAAAACATGAAGCAAAAAGTGTTGTTTTCTTGTCGATTGCTCCGCAGAACTCCCGGGTTTTTGACCTCGTTTGAAAGTGCTAAACTTCGGTGGGCCCTAAGATGATGGGTGTGGATGCATTTGTTCCTTTTGCTTCTTTTCCATTTCCCTCCACTAATGTCTCATTTTATGAGGGTTAATACCCTAAAAAACCTTTAACTGGTACACTTGTGATAATTTTATCCCAAACTATTTTTTTGACCACAAAAAATCCCAAACTGGTACACTTTTGACAAATTTACCCCAAACTGGTACACTTGTGACAAATTTACCCTCTGTTAGTTTTCGTTAAATTTTAATTAAGTTAAATGACACGTAACAATTTATTGGTATACTAATTTGAAATTTTATACTTCATTTGTCATAGTTTACAATTTTTATGATTTTTTTGTGGTATTAATCCAATTTAGCGAGGGCATAATTGTCACAAATTTACCAAGCTTTGGAGTTTTTTTATGATCGAATAAATTAGTTTTTGGGTAAATTTATCATAAATGTACAAGTTTAATGTTTTTTATAATCAATCGGGGTAAATTTATCACAGATGTACCAGTTTGGGGTTTTTATGGTCAAAAAAATAGTTTGAGATAAATTTGTCATAAGTGTACAAGTTTAAGATTTTTTAGGGTATTAACCCTTTCATTGGACGGATGAAAGAGAGGAAGAGTCAAAAGACCCAATGATAATTTCCTTATCTTAACACTACTACGCTTTGAAGAGCACGAAAACCGATGAAAGCCGGCAAAACTAGATGTTCCAAATCAATTTAACGACAAGCCAGAAAACGACAAGTTTGTTCCTCCAAAAGTTTCCACATGATTTCTTTTGACGGTCACATCACTTACAAATTGAAGGGTCAATATCATGAAAATCCTGTGATAAATTTATCCAAACTAATTTTTTGACCACGAAAAACTTAAAACTAGTACACCCCTAATCCAAGTGTCGGTGTATATTTTACTAATCCATTAGACAATAGACCTTCCCTGCTTGGTTATTTAAAGTGATTATCCTTATCATAAGGAAGAGTATATTAATAGTAATTCGACTCCTCCGTCACGTGATCTCATCTGAAACTCTTTTGCAAATTTTTTTCCTTTCAAATTTCGATTTTGAATATAAACTATCTGTGGAAATACTCATCACTCTAAAAAAAGAACTAATTTACTCATTAACTCTATGTAAAAATCTTTGTTTACTTAAATAGTAAAGTTCTTTTGCAACAAATGAAATTAGGATTCCCTGTATCCTATCTAGCACAAATTTTTCTTTCCTCTCTAATCAACTAGATGTATATCATTCGGTTGAATTTTCACAAAGTCGTCGGACATTTAGATTTCTTAAGACATTCAAGGGAAATTATAAGAACCCTATACCAAATCCCATCGGAAGATCCAAGTTTTTGTGCAGTAATTGATTTTATCCATCTTATCGATTATGTTGTTCTCTCCCTAAGCACAGGCTTGAAACCGACCCTGGAAAAAGGTGGTCGATTGCCTGACCTCCACATGAAATCAGGGCAACAACTCGAAGCCCACCAACGTTGAACGTTGACCGGACAGTTTTTTCGTCAAGAGTAGGTTGGAAAAAAAAAAAAAGAATTAGATTGAACTTTCAACCGTGATTTAGCGAGGGCTTTCTAATTAATCAAATTGGGATTCTACAAATGGACATTCTTAAAAGTTAGGTGAAGGTTTGGAGGAATTTTCTGTACGTTATTTATAAGATTTATGATATGATTATCTAATATAACATTTACAAATAGAGAGAGATACACCACAATTTTGAGATATGCAGAAAACCAACAAAAATATTCTAACCATGTCTAATATAAGAAGATATTCTAGAGAACTATCCTAATTATCTCTAACGCCTAAGATTTAGCTTCCTATGATTAAGTATTGCTATAAGATTTACACACGCACGAATGTCAATGTTTTTCAAGCCGCGGAGTTCTAATTCCGTCTCTAACTCAAAGTGGCTCACTTTTGGCATGGATTTGTGGAGCCAAAATGAATGTTGATTGAAAAAGAAAATAAAAGATAAATAAACCAAATATTATGAAATTTTATGAATGAGATGTAATTGAGATTTGAAAATTTGTGTATCATAATATAAGAAGTTTTAAGACTTCCATTTTGACTATTATTTTAAGAGAAATGATTGGGTGATAGCCTTTAATCGTCATTCTGTATAAAGAACGATAGATTCCAAATTAGATATGTAAATTTCTTTCTTCTTCTTCACTATGTTTGAGTATCTAGCTATGTTGATCTTGTAATGCTGTTTTGATGGCCAACATACACAATTTATTCAACCCACAATGGATTAATTACTTTCAACCTCATAGATGTGCGATATTCATTTTGTTTTGTTTCGCTGAATCAATGGGAAAAACTCGGCAATGCGATGCATCATGTTGGACTTTGCCTTTTGACCCTCGAAGAAGCAATACCCCTTTTCTACTCACTTCATTCCAAAAGAAAATTTAGTGAAATTCCTATGTCGTGCAGCCAAAAACGGGCCACGTCAGTTTGGAAAATAAATAAAAAATACATTTCACCTTTCTTTCCTTTGATAGACCATAATATATACATAATTGTCGTTTCACATAGAGGGTTAGCTAGAGATGATATGCTCCAAGTCTTTCTACATTTCTTTTTGAATTATCGTGTGCCTAATCGTATCACCCAAAGAAATTTCTCCTCTTTCGAGGCAATGCTTGACCACAAAAATCTTCCGAATGGGTCCACGAAATTCTAATCCTCACGGCACGATCACGACCGTCTTAAATCATGCACCATGATGTGTGGAAAATACTCCTTTTCTCCCTCGAATAAGCAATACCCCTTTTTTACACACTTCATTCCCAAAAGTCCAATTTTGCTAAAAGAAAATTTAGTGAAATTCCTATATCATGCGGCCAAAGACGGGTCATGCAAGTTTGGAAAATTAAACAAATACCTTTCACCTTTCTTTCCTTTGATAGACCATAAAATATATATACAAAAAATTGTCGTTTGACATGGAGGGTTAGCTAAAGATGATACGCTCCAAGTCTTTCTACATTTCTTTTTGAATTATCGTGCGCCTAATCGTATCATCCAAAGAAATTTCTTCTCTTTCGAGGCAATGCTCGACCACAAAAATCTTCCAAATAGATCCACGAAATTCTAACCCTTACGGCAGGATCATGATCGTCTTAAATCATGCACCATGACGTGTGGAGTTCGTATTTCAGGTCTGTGCTTTGATTGGACTCATTGAAATTTATAGTTTGATTGTACCGAACTATGATCGGTTAGAAAGAGAAGCTCTCATAGGCCAAGAGAATATCCATTTAGAGGGTCTGTACTTTGATTCTTAGGAGGAACATATAACTGACCTAGGCTAGAAAAGTTATTTTCCCTAGAAAGAGTTTGGGATTTGCAACGTAGTTAGAAATGAATAAGCAAAGCTTATGCATATATATTATGAAGTTTGCAGGAGTGGAGACTGCTAGAACAATTGAATAAATTGTAAAAAATTGATCCGGTTGGTACATTGTTGCCAAATGAAAAATTATGGCTTTCAAATGTTAAAGGTGATAATGCACTTAAAGTAAGTGTGTGCCTAGATCTTCTTAATCGTCTCGCATTAGTGCCTTAACATGACCCAATTAGCTGCCTAAGTTCATATTGCAATAGAAATTGTTTTGTACCAACCGTGATAATTACAATTGTAGAAAGAATGCAATTCTGCGTTCTTAATTCATGAATAATGCGCCCCTCCTTTCTTCTCTCTCTGGGAAGTATACTACTCACGAGACTAAAATCAGAGAAACCATCTTTTATTCCATTTCACCAAAGCAAGTATGTTTTCTTTTTTTTGGAGATGCCATAAGTATAAGCTATAAATAACCAATAAGCAGGCTAAATATATTAGAAAATTAATCAATGAGATTTAACTACGAAACTTACACTTACTGAACTTTGGTACATATGACATGCAATGACGTTGGCATTTTTTTTTTTTTTTTTTGGGTCGAATAGGTTGGCATGTTTGTTTCCCATCGTAATTGGTAGAGCTAAAACAAGTCTAATCATATCATTTTCGATTAAGTTACTCTTATAATTATCATATCATCCATATCTGCTTTTATTTCTGTTACGTTCATGTCGTGCGGAGATGTTCGCTATAGAAATGGGAGAAATTATACATGAGAAGTGACCTTAGTGGTGGGGAATAGAGGAGAATCCGTTGCTTCATGTCAAAAAGACAAACGATTTAAGGCTCTGTTTATTTTACGGAAAATATAATACTTTTAGAAAATGTTTTTTAAGTAGTCATTTCCAAGAAGACAATTTTTTTAGTGTTAAGTTGAAACTCAATAACAAACTAGAAGATATTTTCCGTCGTTTAATAAGAAAAATATGATATGATTATCCTAAATAACCATACACTAAGTGGGTATTAATGACTTGCGCATGGATAGTCGGGGAACTAGGTACAAGCACCAAGGTCCTAAGCTCGGCCTTGATGGACCCCAAAGGGGGTTAGGTGCCCAGGTTCGGGCATGGGAGATACGAGCACTAGCATGGGTTTTGGGCTTGGCCTCAATGGTTCCAAGCATGGGCAATTTAGCCTTGGCCTCAATGGACGCAGGCACAAGTGCTAAGGACTCAAGCATGAACATTGAGTCTCTAGCATGAGCATTGGGCTCCCAAGCCTTGGCCTTGATAGACACTAGCTCGGGCATTAGGGACTCGAGCTCGAGCTACGAGGACCTAGGTATGGCCTTTGTGGACCCGGGCCTAAGTACCAAGGATTCAAGCTTGAGCATCAGGTGCTTGGGCTCTAGTGTTGGGATTTGGGCACAGGTAGTAGGATCTTGCGCTAAGCTTTTGTGGACTTCGGTTGGATCGCTAAGGCATCGAGCATGGGCACTAGACCCTTAGGCTCGGCCTTGATGCACCCAGCACAGGCACTAGGGACCTAGGCACTAGTGTCCTTAGGCCTATTCTCGATGGAGTTGAGAGTGGGCAATGGGAATTGAGGCACTGGCACTAGGGTCGCGGATTTGACCTTAATGCGCTTGGACTCGTGTGCTAGGGACCTAGGAACTAGCATTGAGGTTCCCGTCTCCAAGTATAAATTTTCTAATTCAAGCTTTGATTTCTTGTCATATTTTGAAAAATGATTTTCAGTTTATTAAAGAGGAAATTATGTTTCTGATTTTAAGTATAGATTTTTCTTTGACTTATTTTCTTAAGCAATCCAAATATAAAAAAAAAAATGAAAAAAAAATTATTCGAAAAATATTTTTCGTGGAATAGTTATTCTTGACATAAAGTGAGGCATATGAATACTAAATTAACAATAATTGTCGAGAATCTCCTCATGTAAGCGACGAACCCACTTATGACTCTGCCTCGTTGAGATATCATGTCGTCAATGAAGTGATATCGTCGTGTTTGACGGTTTATCTACACTTCCACGACCATATTGGAGTCGTAGTGGGCAGTCGGGATCTGGCTTTCTTATCGGGATTTACGTTAGGAAATTAAGAAATTAACATTGATTAGTCTTTGTCCGGTCGTGCACCGTCGCCGATCGTTCAAAAAGGTGGTTGTGTCAACATCTTCGTCCTTTGGAAAGAGTGGGATGCAGAGCTTTGAATATATGAGCACAACACGGGGGGAAATATAAAAAGAGAAACCATTCCAACTTGTGCATGTTCTGGTCAAATGGATGCTTTCTACTGGGAGTGTGCAAAAAAAACAAAAATCGCCTGGACCTCCCAAAATCAGACCGGACCAGACCGGACTGAACCGGAATCAGCGGTTTTCATGGGGGCCGGTCCGGTTCCTAGTTCTAATTTAGTGGAACTGGTGAGTATTGGTCGAGTTCTTAATTCTGCTCGCCTATCCAAATTGGACCAATGTATATATATATTTAAAAAAAGAAATTCCATCTCAATTACTTGAGTATTTTGTAGTTTTTTGACTAAATATATATGTAAATATATGTATATTGATAGTTATTTGACCTTATTGACTAATTTTATTTTTTTCCATTCTAATAATCAATTTATTTACTTTTTCAACCAAAAAAAAAGACAAACAAACGTAGAGGAAGAAGAGAATTGATTGGAGATGTCCATAAGAGCCAACGCCTCGTTTTAAGATTATAATTAGATCTCTCCTCTCATGATTAAATTAGGTTGACATTGAAAAAAGATGGATTAAATGATTAATATTTTAATTTCTATGGGGTTAAGACTTTTAATTTGGAGTCTAATTCTCTACATGTTTTTGATGTCGAGAAATCTTAAGAAAACCACACTGTGACCTTAAAAAAAAGAGTAAGTTTTTAGTTAACAAGTATTGTCTATTTGTCTTGCCCTATAGTTTTCAATTTTTAATCAAAATCAATGGTTCGTAATTTAATCCAAGTATAAGGCCAAAGAAGCTTTGTAGGGATTGGGGACTAGCTCCATGGACCCACTCGAGAATCAGACCGAACCAGCGGTCCGATTCTCGGTGAATTCATAAACTAACGGACGAGTCTCAGTTCTAATTTTTTGAAATCGGTCCTCAGTGGGCGGCCCAATTCCAAGGTGGGAACCACTCACCCGGACCGTACTCACCACTACTTTCTACGTGACGTGAATATGTATTTTTTTTTTCTTTTTTGGTATATAAGGTGCTTTCATACCAAAGAAATCAAAAGGATTTTGAGATGTAATCAAATTACATTCTGATCCTTAAAACCATTGGCAATTTCTGTTTAGGAGGATTCAATAGTTGAAAGTATTTATACTGATTTATATTTTCTTTCTAGGGGAATAGCATATGAACCGCCTTTTAATTGAGTATATATCCGGATGATCCTAATGGCATAAACTCAAGTAGGCCTACGCAATGAGGATTTCAGTGTATTGCTTCAAGAAGTTTACAAGGCGGCCAGTGATTGAGAAGTATGAAGTCTCAAATTCGATTCTTGGCCTCACCTAATACCTAATCTACTTCAGGCGAGACCACCAAGGAAAATGCTCCTGGAAAAATCTCTCGGCCCCTCTAAATGTGACGCCTTTAATTAGAAGTACATTACGTCCGGTGCTTGAAAAAGGAGGCATGATGCTTTGAAATGTCTGGCTGTCATTGTCAATGGGGGCTAGTGGTAGTGCGTTTGAAAGGCTCAACCATTTCTGCGAAGCCAGATCCTAAAACTTATGGGCCAGTATATCCTGAAGGCCCGACCAGCCTATCAATCCTCTTCCTGCAATCATTTGAAAGCCCTATCAATGTGGAGTTGTACCATTTCCTTCTATTTGAATGGATTGATCACTTGCGGTGACTCGTTCTTATTGAATTCAGTTTTCACGTGTCAACCTAGTGTTTCACTATGTGGGCCTCCTCCTCGGGGACTTTGAAATGGGGAGAAATCGGGCATGATAGATACATTTGCATTTGGTGCATCCAAATCTCATGCTTTATGTGGATTTTATATGAGTTTTATCGGTGCTAATTCGTGATTTCTCTTTATGAAAACCAGAGGTTAAAGGGGAAACTATCCTTGTTCGCCTCCGAGCAATATTCTGAAATTCGAGGACAAGTGAACAATCTCAAATATGGAGAGAGTTCAATTTGTCAACCCCAAAAAGACTAAACAAATATATAAGAACCCGCGGGAATCGGTGCCTTTCACGGTGCAGCTAGCACAATCTTGGGGTCTGATGTGGGCTTTTTCTAAGCCCGCAGAGGGAAGTGACGCCGACGGACGACACGAATGAGAAGAGATAAAGCCTATTCACTCTTCAGCCGCAAATTTGACAGAGGACAAAAATCGATTTTCTTGGACAGTGGGGGTGTTTGGTTCAGCTTTCCCAAGGGGTTTTGAGCCCCCAAAGCCCCTTGGGAAAAATTAAAGGGTGTTTGGTTCGGCTTTCGAATGCTTTTTGGCAAAATATTTGCATTTGGAATGCTGAATGCCCAAAGCAGGTGGGGACCTACTTTGGGCATTTAAGCATTTTTGGAATGCAGATAGGAGGACTAATGAATTTTTGCTTATTACCCATTTTACCCTCAAAATTTTATCAAAAGTCCAATTTTATCCTATACAAAACAAACCCTAACTTATTCGAAGCTTTTCTCACGCGACGCTCTCTCACGCAACACTCTCTTCCTCATCGCTCTCTCTCCCTGCAACTCGTCGACAGTGGTCCTTCTCGGTTTTGGATCCCTGTAAACTCTCGTTACCTCGACGGAGCTATTGTGATCTTTGAGGTGCAACGAAGTGCTAAATCAGAAGCTAGAAAGGAGGAAAAACGCAGGGAAGAACTGGAGGTATGTTGTAAGATCCTAGTCATATTTTACCATCTTTTGTTGGTTTTCATTCCCACATTGAACTTTGTCACCTGTATTTCCTAATGTTCTCTTAAACTGAAATTAATCACGGCTTTCAGCTGTAACTGAAAATTCAGTGGTGAGTTTCTGCTAACACTGACGGTTCATAAATTTCCTGTATTGGGGTTGAATGTGCTTCTGAGTTATCATTATTGTTGGGTTAGCAAACATGAAGCAGTCACTTATGATGAATTCTGTCAAACTATTGCACTTTCTTTGAAAAAATCTGCTGAATAGGTTGTGGGAACCGCACCATACTGCTTCTTTGATATTACCGCATTGCATGGTTGCTTTTGCTTGATCAAACAGGCTTCTTAATACGTTCAGATATTCTAATGATCAATTTGTACATAATAGATCCCCTCCCTTCTCTTCTATCTTATTGTCTAATCAAATCTGAACTAGAATTTACCCTCCTCTCTCTCTCTCTCTCTCTCTCTCTCTCTCTCTCTCTCTCTCTCTCTCTCTGTGCAATTTGGGTGATAATCAACCCACCCATGCAGTCTCTTGGCTTGATCACTCAACACTGATGTTGTGGACTATGCTAGGCTTGAATTGCACAAAAAATGGAGATGTGTAACAGTTTGTTCAGTTTCCTTTACTTATAGGAGTTCAATGGGTACTGAAAGTTCAATAGGTACTTCCAGGTACCAAGCTTAATGCATAACTAGGAAAAAAAATAAAAATGAAACTAGTATTTTCCTCATGCTAGGGTTGTATATCTTGCCTCATCTTCATAATTTTTCCTGGCAAGATTTCTCTTATACCGAAAAGATGGAAAATCCAATGATTTGGCTTCTTGGATGCCTGAGATGGATTGATTAGGATCCAATAGAATGAGCCCAAATGCCAGATAATTACTGCAGAGCCACCTAGTTGCTTTCAGACGAGATGAATTGTCTTTCAGCTTATTCAGCTTGAAGACAGCAGTAGTTCATGGTATTTGTCTAGTACTGTGCCATGGGAAGTTTGATGTAGCTGTTGTTTTCAGTTAATTTTAGGTGACATGGGGCTTAGGATGCATATATATACATGTGCATATTGTGAATGACCAAATCCAGTTCATTATGTTTTTCATCATTTTCCTAAAAAGTTGACTAGAATCCTTCTGCAACAATTACATGTATTTTGCGGTCAAAAAGTTTTAGAAAATTGATTTAGTCAAAACAGGAATATCATCAGTCCGAGAAGTTGATAGTTCTCTGCTTAATTGCTTTTATCGGGATTAGAAACTATAGTTTTTTCAAAGTTCATATCCAAGATCGTAATGGTTACAAATCATCCACTCGTAGGCAATGAGGCAAAGGGATGAAGCTTTAGAGAAGGAGGTGGAACTTCTTAAGCAAAAACTTGAAGAGCTTGAGCAACTTGCCAAGGGACGAGGCCTTTCCGGCCTTTTCAACTTCAAACAGGCTATTAGTGAAGATGCAAAAATAGCGCAACCAGTTTGAGGCTTTGACCAGCAGAGTAGGAGCCTTTACTATAATAAAAACAGGATTCATCCATACCATCCTCTCAACTGTGAAAAGCAATTCTTCCGGTCTCTTTTTGTCAATTCTTTGATTTGTATCTTGCTTGGTTTGTCTCTTCAGAAATAGAAGGCCACATGGTCAGACATTTTTGGAAGATGAGAGGAAGGTGCTTACTCCTCGAGATTGTAACAATTGTTCCTTGCAATAACATTAGAATTAAGAGTGCCATTCCTGCAGATAACTGTTATATATTGTAATTTAACTTCTGTTGACCCAGAAATCTGATCATGCCAATTTCATAGGCAATTGAATGCAACGATGGAGGATCCGTGTCACCAGAACAATTAACATTGAAGAGTTTGTTTTCTTATTTCAACTGCATCTTAGCTGAAAATCGGATTCTACAGCAGATTTGATGAACTAATTGCAGAAAGTCGCCGGCATAATAATCTCGTAGATTTTGCTTTTCATCTAAAACCGGGTCATCATGGTCTATAGAGGACAATTTGAGCAGCAATGCCTGCATATGCAGGATGTGCATCAAAATAAGAACAACCGTCGGTTGGTCGGTTGGGGTTCCGAGAAAATCTGAAGAAATTTTACCGCTCATCTAGGGCAAAAAATGCTTCTTTTTTTTCTACCAAAAAAATTCAAGGGCAGCAAATGTTCAACCATAGAAATTTCATGATAAACCGTCAAGAAATCATCATTTAAGCATCTCAATGAATGTTTTGGGACATCAATCGGTCTCAATTCTTAACAAGAATGACAGTCTCCAGTTCTTTTCAAGCAATCTAATTTCTTCTGAACTTATGTTCAGATGAAATGGTGAACTTAGTACGTATTTCTCATGTAAAAACATGTAATTTTACTAATATGTATCTTTTATATTACTCTCAACATGAAAATGTAAAATGTTATATATCCATTGTTTCTTTTTTGTAATTTTAAAAAAAACTAAAACTAAAACACTTAATTTTAAATGGTTGGCTTTTCAAATGCAAGTTTACCAAACAGTTTTGCATTTCCCCAAAGCACCGAGAAAACCCCTTTCTCTCAAAGGTATTTATATTCTCTCAAGGGCATTTCCCCAAAGCTGAACCCAATGGCCCAAAGGACCAAAAGCAACCTTTAGCACCGCACGAGTCATTGCAATTGAACAACCTAACAAAAATTTCCATTGTTCAGCACGGAAAGTGGACTCTGCACAGAGTCCTAAACATGCTCAAGAATAGCTCAAATTGCGTACTTAGGGGCTGTTTGGTTCAACTTTGGGGAAATGGCTTTGCATTTCCCCAAGGATCTTCATAAGAATGGGCATTTGGTGAATGCTGAAGTGTTTGGGAACTCTTATTTTGATGTAGCATTTTGCAAAATAGCTTTGAGGTGAAAAGAAAAAGGAAAAAAAGAAAAGGGAAAAGGAGGAGGAGATGTTGACGCAGAGGAGGGGCGCGAGTGGGAGGCAATCGGAGCTAGTGGGGGAGGCGGCCGGTGGCTGTGGTGGGGGAGGCAGCTGGTGGCTGTGGTGGTGGGGAGGCGGCGGGTCACGCAACCCACGCACCGCCGTCCTGTGGGTCGCGCGGCCTCAGGGCAACCGGATCTAGCCGGCTGAGCACCGCTCAGCCTGTCGCGTGGGTCGCGCGACGCCGCCTGAGGCCGCGACCCACGCGACAGCGGTGCGTGGCCACCGGATCTGGGCGGTTGAGCGGCATGGGTCGCGCGACGCCACCTGAGGCCGCAACCCACGCAACGGCAATGCATGGCGACCGGATCTGGTCGGCGAGCACCGCTCAGCCCGTCGCGTGGGTCGTGCGACCCACGCGGCGGTGGTGCGTGGCCACGGCGGCGTGTGGCGACGGCCGTGCGTGGCCACGGCGGCGTGTGGCGACGGCCGTGCGTGGCCACGGCGGCGTGTGGCGACGGCCGTGCGTGGGCGACCAGCTCCGGCCGGTTGAGCTCCGCCGGCTGAGCTTTGGTCTTGAAGAAACAAGGAAGACGAGGAAGATGATGAACAGTTAATTTTTGAGGGTAAAACAAGAAAACTAAATTATTAGTGAGGGCAATATTGGAAGAAAAAAAATTCATTAAACCCCCCCTCAGCATTCCAGAGCATTCCAAATGCCAGCATTCCCCCAAGTATGGCTCCAAATGCTGAACCAAACGGTTGAAATTTTTCCCAAGGGGCTTTCGGGGCTGAAAGCCCCTTGGGAATGCTGAACCAAACAGCCCCTTACAATGCAGGAGAATGTTCTCAGCTTGCTTTGGTTAATGCGAATTCTGGGGATTATCCAACTCCCTGGGAGACACTGAAAGTTTACAAAAACCAAACAAATCACCCGGGTGCTTCTGCTGTCTCGGGTTGGCAGACGCGATCATAAAAGTATAGATCTCGGCCGATCGTTATCTATGAGCAAAGATTTTTTAAATCGGAATCTCATTGCTGCTGCATTCTAACCAAGCAATGATTTCTCGTAAAGATGCCATGGCGCAAGAAAAATTTCTTTTTATTGGATTTCAAATTAGCAAGATATCTACCTCTAAAAACACTTGTTTAGTTACGGGTGTTATTGAATATTATGAGCTTTTATCAAAGTATGATCGGTCCTCGGCAAACCAAGCAGGGGTCGAGGTTGAACAACATGACTAGAGAACCTTATCAGAGCAAGCATATTATTTGGAAAACATTTAATTATTTTCTTGTAATAAAATAAAAATTTAGACTATAATAAGCCTAATCGGATGGATAGAAATAGGAAAAAAAATGAAAAACCATTAGATACCTCCGATCTACTTTAGCCCACATGTCACATGAGCAAATCCATATGAGACCTACATGATTTTACTGCTTATTGGAAATGAATTATTGTAGATTGGAAGTATCAAAAAGCACGAAATAAAATTATTTGTCCAAATATGCCCGGTTTGTCATTTGAGACCTAAAGATTTAGTTCACGATTATTGAGGACAACTGAATTATTTTTCAAAGGTGCAATTGATTTGACATCGAAAAGTATAACTTTGGACTTCAATGGACTTATCAATTTTTTAATTCGTAATCGTCTAGTAAAAAAAAAAAAAATCGTAAGCATGGTAATTATGCTCCCGTATTTACTTCGCTGATGGTTTGGAACTTCGATTTCAAGTTCGAGTTCGAATCTTACCATCATAATTTCAAAAAAAAATGAATTCATCTCAAATAAGAACGACGGAGATGAGGTAAGCCGACGTCGGGCATATTTCAATAAAGCCGAGTTCGAGCTTGACATGACTTAGCAAAACTATATTGACTAGAGTGAAAAATAAAGCTGAGCACCGAGTAAGCGCCGAGAATTACATCTTCTCGAGGCCGCCAATGGCCACAATCGGACATGTCATCACCGGAGTCCTAAAAGAACTGAATCCTGAATACAAAAGGCCAAGTCTTCACCAACCCTAGTCCCCATTCCCAACTTTTTCAAACGATCACATTCATGATAAAGTCCAAAACCCACAACGCCAAACGGATAATCCGTCTTTATAAAATCATCTACTTGCATCTGCTGTATTGGAAAAGAGACTTATCTAGGCATGCCCGGAAAGAGGGAGACTAACCTTCCATTGGCGCTCGCTCGAATTCAAGCTCTTTCCTTCTTTTTGGTTCTCTCGGAAATTTCAGGATTGTTGAGGAGTGGTAGAATATAGTAAAGGACCAAGCTTGTGAGAAGAGCCGAATCGTAACCTGCTTGGGGTCTGTGTGCTGTGGAGTTGGTGGCAGCGGTGGGAGATGAGCAAGAAGTCGGTGATCATTGTGTGTGCCATTGTGGCAGCGGGTGTGGTGGTGGTGAGAGCAGGAGGAGGAGGAGGAGGAGGAGAGGAGTGGAGGAGGGTGGTTGGAGTCGACCTTTGTGACATAGTCGCCACGTGAGGTGCTCGTCTTGCTCCTGCCAGGATATTCAGCATCCTGAAGAAGCTAAGAGAAAACCTTAGGGACGGGGAGAAGCAGAGATTAGTTATAGCTTTGGATGGAGGTCTGTTCGAGCGCTACACCAAATTCCGGGTCTGCGTGGAGGCCACTCTCAAGGAGTTGCGGGGACCTGAAGTTGCTGAGAATACGGTGATTGCGCTTTCGAATGACAGCTCAGGCATCAAAGCTGCCCTTCTCGTGGCCTCTCATTCACAATACCTCGAGATAGCGTGACCCTGAAGTATCTCGGTTTGACAAGAGGTTGCCAGTTTTTCAAATTTCGTATAATTTCCCGCCGTTTTATCGGGATATCTTTTGGGTCTCTTTGTATCATACTTCAAGGCGGGGTGCCTGTAAGTAGTCTAGAGGAGCAATGAATCCAGTAACTTTAGCCCAGATGGCTCGAGTATCCGAGGAAGAACAGACGCAAATGTATTAAGTTCATTTCTCTAGCAATATTAATAAATGAGGGATCAGTCTCCCATAAGGACTCTTTACAAAGCTCCCTCTTAGCCCTTTATTGCTGCCAATAAAATGGGCTACAACTATAGCGGGAACTTCTCGGGGGTTTTTAATTTATGGATGTTTTCATCAAAAATAATCAATAATAGATGGTTCAAGGAAAAATTATCTTGCGTTTCAGAGGCAATAATGGTGCATCGGCAAGTCATTACTGTGAATCATCTGCGTTTCGGTTTATTGAAGAAAATCCTTGAAAGTCCCTTGAACTGCTAATCATTTTGAAGTGACCGATTGCGTTGTTACAGGTGTGCGATTTTGCCTTATCCATGTCCAATGTGGACCAAAGTTGTTGTAAACAGTGTTGCGGATGCGTGAGATGATACTTACTGTTCTCAACATTCAATGCTATAAAAAAAAAAAAAATGGGTCTCATTTCTTGGTTCCTTTTGTGTTAGCATCATTTGATAGCAATTTTAGAAGAGTTTTGCTGGCACAACAATCTTTAAGTTATTGTGAGAATAACAGCTTATTATGAGTCATAAATTCTTAAAGGAGTGGACTCCACAATGTTTTGTTAATTTTTGTTATTTGGTTTTTTGTGATCTAAAACAAACTATTATTCTTACGGTAGATTAAAGACTGATACTCAAATATTTTTTATTCTAGAAAGTATTTGAGTGAAAGAGTTTTCCTGGGAGCAATCAATGGATTTGCCATTTTCACTGAGGTACAAATGTGGCAAAAGATTAGACATTCAACAGTTATATTAATCGACATTCCTAGGCAGCATCTCTCATTGCAAACATGACTATTTTCTTTGTAGTCTAAGTAGCAGGAGTGCGTACTCTTCATCTTTGATCTTTTATTTCTTCAATAAATACAGGTTTGTTCAACACCTTCTGTGCAAAGTGCACAAAATTGTTCTCTATCTAGCTCAAATTTACATAGCCAACTCTCATAAATTCTATATCTATAGCATACATTCAGAAACTAATCTTAGGTATGGGTCACTACTACATGATTAGACAAAACATATGACGCTTGGTTTCACAGAAGTTGGGAGTATGTATTGCTCCACGGCAGAAAAACGAAGTCATTAATCAAAGTAGAGAAATTTTTTGTGGAGTTAAACTTAACACGCACGACATGACTATGTTCTGCTTATGCTTTTCTTCCCCCAATTTTATTTTCTTGGGTGCATAATGTTTAGACGTATCAAATAGGTGGATCGGGTTGGTTTTGGATGGGTTAAAAATGAGTCCGACTAAAAATGACACATATTTTACATTATAAAATTTTAGCGACATATACCCAACTTAACCTAGACTTGATTCATGCCCCATCCGATCCAAATTCTAATTGTTAGTAACTTTACGCCTTAAATATGGAGAATCACATACCTAAAAGAGGTAAGTACACTGAAAGTCTTAAAATTTGTTATGAAAATTTTTACCTACCAAATGAACTACTTTTTTTTGGAAATCAACGACACTAGTTTCATCCCAATTGAAAAAAAAAAAAAAGGCAATAAATAATCTTAAATTAAGAGTGGACCTCCTATTTGAGCTTAGTCTTTGTTGTGTGGCAGATTTGTAATCGAAAATTTTTAAGTTCCAAAAACATGCTGAAGTGAGATTCAAGTTAATTGAGAGGGGTAAGACATAAGAGTAACTTTGTGTTTTGGTAAAACTGAAACCAAGCAAAAAGAAGAAAAATAAGGTAAGAAATAATCTTGAATCAAAAGTAGGACTTGTAAGGGATAATGTGGTCAATTTAAGATGGTAGTGGGTGCTACATTTTTTTAAATATATATATTACGAAAAACTCCAAACTAACATACTTATGACAAATTTATCGTCTGCTTGTTTTCATTGAATTTTATTATCAAATTTTTAAGTTAAATGACATGTCATAGTTAATGGATATATCAATTTAGGGTTTTGCCATCCATTTATTACAGATGTACCGGTTTGTAGTTTTATGCGATATTAATCTAATTGAACATAAATTAATTAATGGTAAATTTGTCATAAATATATCAATTTAAACTTTTTAGTGGTCTAAAAATTAATTTGAGATAAAATTGTCAAATGTGTACCAGTTTGAGATTTTTGATAATCAAAAAATTAATTTATGATAAATTTATTATGATTGTACCAATTTGAGATTTTTCGCAATATTGTGCGAACGTTAGATTATGTAACTCACACTCAGTGAGCTCTGGCACATGTGAGATGCAACCATGTTAGCATGTTTCATATAACAATTGGTAGAGCTCAAATGAGCTTAATCATTTTATTTACCATCGAGCTACTCTTATAATGATCAAGCCGTCTAAATCTGTCTGTTCTTTTCTTTACTTTCATGTTGTGTCGAGGTGTGTTCGTAACAGAAATGGTTAATCAATTTCTCAGCCATGACATCATGAGTGGTATTGTAAATTGGTCGCCTTCACCAGTTGATGGACTTACGTCTAATCAGGAGAAACTAAAAAATAAGAAGTCTAGATTTGTCTTCTTACCCAGATTTAAGTAGGAAATCAAGAAATCAACGTTGATTAGTCTTTGTCCTGTCGGGAACCGTCATATCTCTCCCCTTTAGGCTGGAAGAAAAACATTTTTATCTCTTTGAGGAACTCACCAACCATTCATCAAAGAAAAATTGTCCAAAAAATCTTAAACTTATTACACTTTTACTAATTCAGTTCTAAACTTTTCAATTTTTCCAATTCAATCTTAAACATTTTCATATTTTGTCAATTGAGTCAATCCGGCTAATTTTAATCGGAATTCACTGATGTGGACGCCGATTGTGTGGACACGACCATCTTACGTGACACGATCAATACTAATGTTAATATATTTTAATAGTATTTTGAATTTCTAATGGTATTTTTCTTTTTATCCTTTTCTTTGTTTTTTTTTTTTTCTATTTTGGAGTTAGGGCCGAGAAAGGTGGCCGGTCAACCCTCACTAGCCGCAAACAAGGCCTAGCCAATCCTTTCCTCACCAACTCTAGGCGAGGGCCAGAATGCCCTTGCCTATGGCTCAAGCGAGAGTTAGCCAACAACCATCACTAAACCTAGCTCCAAAAATCGCAAAAAAAGTAAAGAAAAGGAAAAAAAATCATAAAAATTTCAAAATATTACTTAACAATATCCATATCAATGCCGCCTAGTGATACTAATAATTTTCAGCCAAAATTAGTTAGATAGACTCAACTATGAATTGAGAAAATTAAAAGAGTTTGAGACCGAATGAGGAAAAGCACAATAAATTTAGAACTTTTTGAATAATTTTTCCCATTTAACATGTGGTTGTATTGACATCTCTATTCTTTGAAAGGAGAGAGATCAAGATCTTGAATATTCGAACAACTTACACTTGGATGGGTTCAATGGTTGAAATTGTTTATCTTGATTTGTATTTGCCTTGGATTCAATGGGCGAATAGCACATGAACCCTATCTTACTCGAGTACATTAATATCATCCTAGTTTCATTCAGGTTAAGTGAACTACATGACGGCAATTTCACTATATCAATTCAAAGAGATCAACAAGCAAGCCGATGTTGAGAATTTACGTCACGACTCGAGTTTGATATTCCGACCTCAAACAAGGGCACTAAGGAAAATGCCCCCGGCAGAATCTCTTTGGCCCCTTTAAATGTCTGAAAAAGGGGAAATTATGTTTAAAATGTTTTTTTTTTTGGTCAGTCATACTCTATTCTTACACTACACTCACTCTCAGACTTTTGCCCCCGCTCTTGCATGGGCGTGGGAGTCGAAACCCACTCCTAAAACTTACGCGTCCCCATCCCATCTCCCCGAGAAGGTGGGGATTTGAACCTCTCACCTCCCCCTTCCATGTTGGAAGAGTGGCCACTGGAGCAAATTTGACCGTCAATTTTCCATGGGGGCCCTTTACTAGTAAGTGGTAGCGGGGTTGATAGGCCAAATCAACTAGCAAAGGAAAATCCTAAAGATTATGAGCCAATGTAACTCCGAAGGCCGGCCCAGCCCATTAATCCTCTCCTCATGTCTCGGCCTAGTGTTTCACTATCTAGGCCGTCCTCGGCATCTGTGCTCATGCACATTTTAGGTGAGTTGCATTGGTATCAATCTCATAATTTCATTTTAGAGATCAAAAGGGGACAAGGTCATAATTTGTCATATAATGTGTAGAATTACTACGATATTTTCTTTTCTCCAAGGAAAGAAGAAATGCTTGAATCAATTAAATTTTGTTAGCAGATGGCGAGACTTAACTATATTTTACTTAGTTGATGCTATGATAAGATATTGATCATTCAGCGAATGCTCACTAGTAACAAAATGATTAAATCTACTTGATAATTGATCATCTCAAGTTCTCCATATGAGTGTCCAAAATTTGCAGTTTCCTTCTATACTTTGATCAATTCGAATTCATGTCACTTCTTTCGCTGGTTGTCTTTGGTGTCATTTTCTCACGTATAATCAAATCGAAGTTAGACAAGAAAACAATCTGAAATATAAAGAGTTCATCCTGTCAACCCAAAAGACTAGATTAAGATTTAGAATTTATATGGGCTTTTCTAAAGCTCACAGAGAGGAGTGGGACATCGACTGATGAGAACCGAATCCCGAATACAAAATGCCTAAGCTTCCTGAACCCTGGATCCTTCATTCACACTTTTACCCTTGCTTACACCTTCTTCATATAACTACATTCATGATAACATCCAAAACCCTAAGATGGACAATTTGACTTTATAAAGTCATCTACCTGCATTAGCAAAATCAGAAAATATATTTGCAAAAGTTGGGAGTCCAAATCCATTCACAAAGCTTCTGCAACTGTTCTCAGTGCCAACAGTCAGTAAGTGTTTCCCTCAAGAACATGAAAATCGCTGCGCGGCATTTTCTCGTACTAAGAATTTCCGAGGAACGGGGCAGCATCTAACTTGTGTTGGTATTTCTTTTGAACGTCATAATGCGGATCGCTACATTTGAGCAGCATTTGCACTACCTCCTTCATTGTAGGCCTCGTGGAAGGCAGCTTGCCAGTGCAAAAGATTCCCAGCTTAAAGACATAGCTTATCTGATGTAGGTACGAGTTGTCCCTGATCTCCTCGTCTATCACATCAGATATCGGCTTGCCATGACCAAAGTGAAACCATGCCCAATCAGCGAGGCCCATGTCTTCGTTCCCCTCGCAAGGCTCCCTTCTGGTGGTCAGTTCCAAGAGAACGACCCCAAAACTATAAACATCGATCTTCTCGTTAACTCTTTTCGTATGATTATACTGTCGTTCAACCAAAAAAAAAAAAAAAAAAAAACGCAAGACAAAACTAAATATTCTTGCTGATAGGACATGAGGAACGCGGACTCGCGTAGCTGAAATGAACTCATGTCGAGAGAATAGACAAACCTGGGGCCAGGTAGCCGAAAGTACCGTCAACACTAGACACAGTAGTAACTACTCCGTGCAACATCCTTGCAAGGCCGAAGTCAGCAATTTTTGCGTTGAACGTTGAGTCTAAGAGAATGTTGTTCGATTTCACGTCTCGGTGGATGATGGGCCGTGAATAATAATCATGATGCGTATAGCAAAGTCCTTTAGCTGCTCCGAGCGCAATCTGCAACCTTCTGGGCCAGTCCAAGATCATATTGTTGGCGACACCCAAGATGGGCGACAATCTTTTCTTCTTGTGAAGCCAATGGTCCAAGCTGCTATTTTTTATGTATTCGTACACCAGGAGTTTCTTGTCCTCGCAAGAGATACAGCACAACAATTTGATAATGTGCAGATGCTTGATGTTCCCGAGTATCTCCGCTTCTGCTACAAATTGCTTCTCCAGCTTCTTATCTAATTTTCGGTTATTCAAAATCATTTTCACAGCAACGGCGTCAACAGAAGGATTCACATTAATGCGATATACATTTCCTTACCCACCACTGCCAATGACATTACCCTCCTTCAATCCCGACAGAATATCCAATTCGGTAAAATTCAACGTTTGGAATTGCGTCATTTCCAGAGTTGAATTGAACAAGTCCCTATTCTCTCTGGGAGCTCTGATCTTGCACACCACTGTCGACAAAATGACTGACGCCCCTGCGATGGCTGAGATCACGATCAAGGCAAGATTCTCCTTGCTCGATCTACGGGATTGGGAATTACAGACATTGAGCCTCATGAACGAGTTGGATGCACAGAGGCTGGGATTGTTCAGGAAACTGGCGTCATACTTAGCGTTTTCCAACTCCTCCGGGATTCGTCCACTGAGGTGATTTGTAGATAAATTCAGAAGGTTCAGCTTCAGCAGGCTGATTTCAGGAGGAACCGAGCTGGACAATTCGTTTTCAGACAGGTCTAACTGTGTGAGTACCGGTAGAAGACCGATTTCCCTTGGAACGGGTCCTGATAATCGATTGTGACTAAGATTAAGAAAGCTCGAGGATTTCCACGAAACGACATTTGTGGGAAGATTCCCGGAGAGCTCGTTCTGACCAAGCAAAAGCACCCTCAGAAAGGGAAGCTCGGTCAATTCAGTCGGAACCGTGCTACTGAGGAAGTTAGTAATGGCATCAAACACCTCCAAGTTCCTCCACGAAGACACCGTGCTAGGAATCTTGTCGAAGAATCTGTTGTCACTTATATCAATCCAAGTGAGGTTCGGGGATAGCTCCATGGGAAGCTCACCTGTTAATTCATTACCACTCAAGATCAAAATCGTCAAGTTTGGCGATGTCCAGAGTCCTTCAGGCACGTTGCCGGTGAATCCATTGTTGTTCAATCTATTGTCGGCCAAAGAACTGCAACTTCCAAGTGACTCCGGCAACTCCCCGCAGAGATCGTTGTCCATAGCTGCCAACCCAAACTGCATGCAGCCATGGCACAGTTGTTTCGGCAGTGCACCGGTCAAGTTGTTGAAGTCCGGGGGGATTGTGCCTGACAAATTGTTTGGGACAAAATGACATCAGACAAAGCGGGAAGACGGCTAATACCTTCTGGGATTCCGCCAGAAAGTTGATTGTTCTCTAAATTCAGCTTGGATAGTTTCTTGAGCCTCCCGAAACCTTCAGGTATGTTCCCGGTCAAATTATAATTTGACAGATTAATCACAGTCAGGTTTGCCATGCTCACAGCCCGAGGGATCGACCGGGACACATTGGTCATGTACTCGTACATCTCGGTCAAATTCCTCAGAGCGAAAATGCTGCCCGGGATTTCTCCGGTCAACAGATTCATCCCCAAATCCAAATGCTCGAGAGGCTCCATATCACCGACTGTCTCCGGGATCCTCCCGAACAGGTTTGTCTGTGCCATCTAGAAGAACCGCAGTTTCTTCAGGGCCATGAAGTTCTGCGGTAGCCGTGACGATGCAAACCAGTCGGAGCTCGGAGAGGCCAAAAATCTCTTCAGGGTAAGTGCTGTTGTACTCGGACTGGTAAAGGTGAAGGATCCTCAGCCTCCTCAGCCCTGCGATCGACACAGGGACGTCGAACGAGAAGCTGTTGGCAGCGAGAATCAGGACCTGAAGATCGGCCATGCGGCCGATATCGGGAGGAATAGGACCTTCGAAGTAATTCTGGGACAGGTCGAGGTACACGAGCTTGGAACAGTTGTAGAGAACTGTTGGAAACTCTCCAGGAATTTTGTTGTTGGAGACGTTCAGCTTGGTCAGGTTCTCGAGGTCGCAGATGAATGGAGGGATCGAATAGTTTATGTTCAGGTTTATGAGGTTGAGCTCGGTGATCGAGCCGTTTTGGCAGGTGATCTCGGGCCATGTGCAGTGGGGGGATGAAATGGAGGCGACCCAGTGGTCGAGGGAAGATGGGTCCTGCCACGATTGCCTCAGCTTCAACAGGACTTGCTGTTCTCGATCCGGGATTTGAGACTCTGCAACATGGGAGAGGGAGCAGAGGAAGACCAGACAGGTGATGTAGAAGAATAAGAAGAAGAAATGAATATGACAAGGTGATGAGGTTAGTCTCGGCATAACAGGAGGTGGTTCAGAGTCTTCTTCTGGTTAGACAGACTCTGCGGCGTCGGAGCTACAGATGTGTCAGCTCAAAACATGAAGCAAAACGTGTTAGTTTGCTTTTGTTTATCGCTCGGCAGAAACCCCATGATTTGTAGCGTCGTTCCAAGGTGCTTTAATGGGTCCTATGATGATGGATGTGAACTGATGTTCCTTTTTGTCCTTTGCTATTTGGCTCCACGAATCGAAGATGAAAAGGGAAGAGCTAAAAAAGCCAATGAAATTCGATTTATATTACTATAAAAAGTTGAAATAGTGGCATACCCTTGATTCTAGGGGTGGCGTGGTCCGGGTTGGTCCGGCCACCCCTAAGTTTAAACCAACGTATAGTGTCGGTCACCGATTTTTAGAATGAGAAGCGACCCTATTGAGCTTGATTAACAGGACCAAGACCGGACCGGACCGACCCAATGGGTTGGTCCTATTCTAAATCATCGGGATCGATTGATAATTTCTTTTGTTTTATTTTTTATACTCCCTAAAAAAGCAAACCTATAAATTCAAATTACACATACATCAACAATGCGGCATTGTACAACTAAACTATAAATACCAATACATATTTAGCAAATTTAAGATGACACAATAATATAAATTTCGTACCTGCTAATCGCTCATCGAGATATGGGACAAGATGGAAAGTTCTTGTTATCATCTATCTTTAATATTCATAACACCATATACAAAAGTGTTTTCCTGCATTCGATCATGTAGAGTCCACTCAACCAAAAAATGAACTTCACACCACTTGACTAGCAAATCACCGTAGCAAGCTAAAGATACTACTTTACTCTTCAAAAACTTCTACCATTTGACACAAATTGAAAAGCAAAGTGCAACTGAAATTCATTAATAGAATACAACTAAAACATAAAAAGTTTAAAATACTTAATATAAACCATGAATATATAACTTCACATCTTGTTAATTCACTTGAACTTCTAAACACCTAAAAACAAAACAAATGACACATAATTAATACTCAACAAAAGTTTTAAATTGAAATTACTATTAGTGCTATTGATAGAACATCTCAATATAATATAATATAATAGACATTTTACTTAGGTTTGAATATATAAAAGAATTATAAATAATATAATATAATATACATGATTGGTCAAGGGTTGGACCAACCCAAAACTCTTAGGACCAGGATCAACCCAAACAGTGTTGGTCACGGAATTTCGAGGACCGAGGATTGACCCGGTCCTTGGGAAGCGGACCCCGGGACCAAAGCGGGGTTGGGCCGGTCCATGGTGAGTCCAGGGTCAACCCTAGACCGCTGCTCACCCCTACTTGATTCCTGTGGTTTATACCCGGTAAAAGCCGGCAACATTAGATTTTTCAAATCGGTTTAACGACCCATCATCTGTTTACCTGTATTGCAAATTTGCATGCTTATATTCATAGATAATGACTTATATCGGCCCACTCCTTTTCATTTCAAGAAAAAGGAGAGAGAGGAAAGTATAGTTATAAGTAACCATTATAACGTATACTATCAGATCAATAATAGTTACCTAGAGTCATGAACAAATTGAAGAGTTCAATATGTATCATCCATGATTGAATTTGCGCAGCATTGTCTGATAAGTAGATTTCCTTAAATACCTAAGAAAAAAATCATGAAATCCCCATGCTACACAAGTTTCCATATAATAATTATATTCTGATTGATTTTGTCTTTCGCATCATTTATAAATTAAGTCGAGACAATATATTAATTATTTACAGTAAATACCAATCTCTCATCTCGCCATAATCATAATGTACGTGATTGTGAACTCGATCCCCTATAAAGCTAGGAATACCACGACATGTGTTGTTGGGCTTGCGAACACCATAAAAAATTGGGAGTTCGGTATCATGATGTATTTTTAGGTAGCAACACAAGTATCAGCTAAGATGAGGTACCTCAACCTTTGGATCTTTACCTCAAAAAAGAAACCTACGCTAGCTGATTATAATGAAATATTTGAAGACATGCGAGATGAAAACACTAGGGTTTCCGACGATTTATTCAACCCACAATGGATTAATTACTTTCGACCACATGATTACTTTCGACCACATTACATGTGCATTATCTATCTTGCTTTGTTTCGCCGAGTCAACAATGGGAAGATCTTGGCGACGCGACGCATCATGCGGGACTTTGTCCTTTTCTCCCTTGCTCCAAAATGTCTAATTTTGCTAAAAGAAAATTTAGTGAGATTCCTGTCTCTTGCAACCTAATTATCAGTGCGGGTCCAAACCTTCACATGTCATGTCGGTTTAAGAAAATGAAATTCAACAAATGTCCTTCACCTTTCTTCCACCCCCCCCCGCCCCTTTTTTTTTTTTTTTTTTTTTTTTTGACCTTTCTTTCCTTTGATCTACCACATACAAGATTGTTGTCGATTCTCATAAGAGAGTTAGCTGAAGAAGATATTCCGTTCCAAGTCTTTCTACAGTTCTTTTTGAATTATCATGAACCAAATCGAATTTTCAAAAGCAATTTCGCCTCTTTCCATGCAATGCTTGACCACTACATTGGTCGACCACTAGATTTTTCAATTTGGTCCACAAAAATCTTACCCTTGTGACATTATCATAACCGTCTTAAATCACGCACCATGAGGTGTGGAGTTTGTGTTTTAGATCTCTTCTTTGATTGGATTCATGAAATCTTATGGTTCGATTACACCAAACTATGATCAGTTAGAAATAGAAGTTCTCATAGGCCTAGAGAATAGCAAGTTAGATGATCTTTACTTTGGTTCTTACGAGGATCATTCGACTCACCTAGGCTAGAAAAGTTATTTTTCCTAGAAAGAGTTTGGGATTTGCAATTTTAGTTAGAAAATAATAAGCAACCCTAAGCATATGTATTAGGGTTTTACCCTCCACTTGTTATAAATGTACCTGTTTATAATTTTTTAAGTGATATCAATCTAATTTAATGAAAACTAACAAAAAGCAAATTTATAACAAATGTATAATTTTATGATTTTTTGTGATTATAAAACTAGTTTTAAGTAAATTTGTCCAAGATATATTAGTTTGAGATTTTTGATAATTAAAATATTAATATGAGATAAATTTATCATAAATGTATCACTTTAAGATTTTTCATAATATTAATTGTAAATTAAATGTCCACAAAATTTTCACGATATATACTGGTCTCTCGTCCCGCCCTGATCATAGCCCATGTGCTTGTAACCTTGATCGCCCATGGAGATAGGAATACACCACCACGTGAGATGTTGACCCTGTGAAAACCACGAAAAACGGGGATGTACCTCCAGATCTACACGCGCCTTCGGGGAAAATTCCGGGGGACAGGTGGAAGCCCTCCAACGTTGAACGTTGACCGTAGACTTTATGGCTTTTTAAGTAGGGTTTTGTGTGGGCTTTTGCCTTGTCCCTTTCTTTTAGTTGGGAACAAAGAATTTAAAGAAAATATTGATAAAACAAACAACATGTTGGAAGACTTTGACTTGGCTTGTCTCTCCCTTCACGCCACACGATGTAGACTGTCTAAAAACCGTGATTTCTATTTTGTGCTCTCTGTCTTCCCATGCCATCAATAAATTAGGATTAAATTCTAATTTTAAATTTAGGAAATGCGACTCAGAATTATAAAATTCAGAATGAAATATAATAAGTCGATGAAATTATTTTTATCGAGAATTTTGCAAACCGATCCATTATTGAGTGGTAGTATGGGCGAAAAATGAGAACTATTCGTCAAACTCGTTGAATCTTATTCATTTGTAAAGTCACGAGTAGGTATACGGCACTTTTACTAATAGTTTATGGCGGTGGAAATTAGAAAATTAATACAACAACATGTAAGTAGGTCTAATTAGATATAATTAATTTATCCGTGATCAGATTATATGACATGTCAAGATTTTTTTATTATGCATACAATTAACAAGTAGTAATCACGACTTAATAGTGTCTAACGAAGGACTCTTTTCAAGCATCTTTAACCATTTTCTTAGATTATCATCACCATTTGAATATTGAGATTTTTGCGTTGACACGATAGTCTAAATTACCGGAGCTTACATGCTTCAAAAACATGGGGCGAACCATATGTCCCATCCGTAACACACACACGTGTTTCTTGACCGTGTGGAAAGGGATGATCCCCAGTCCAACAAAAGGACAAAAAGTATGGTAAACGATATGAAACTCGACTTCCGAAAAAGAAGAGAAGAGTAAAAAAAGAGTCAATCATGAAAGCGGAGACCCGCTTTTAATCTAGTTAAGCCAAACATTCACAACATACTTACCGTGTTTTGCTTATGTGTTTCTCCCTCCCTCACTGCCCCATGGGGGCGTCATCATCAGTGTCATCCTTAGCTAGTAGGTTTTACTGAGGATCACATCAGCTAAGGATGTCCGCGAGGTACTTACGAATATCTAGAAATTGCTTTCTTATAATTAGGTTTTGCATTGAAATTGAGATTAGAGATTCCTAAGTATTGCTTTCTCATGATTAAGTCTGGCTGTGAAATTTATCCCGATGCTGATATTTTCAGAGGCGTGAGGTTCTAATTCATTCATGGCTTAATATCATTGAAATTATTAAATCGGTATCTCCACAAGACATTCATCTCAAATTTATTTTCGTTCCACAAAAAATCTTTAAGTAGGACCTCCACAATACATTTTATCCAAACTAATTTTTGCCTCATGAAAAATCCCAAATCGATGCCATCAACCCAAATCTACATTTCGTTAAAATATATACATGCTAACACACATGGATTTCCCACATTGGTCCGTCAATTTCCATGTTAGAACTGTCTTACTGTTGTCTACCATGTGTGATCCGTCTCAAAATCGCAAGTGATGTGTGCCAGCATGTATGCATACTAACGGATATTGAATAAAACATTAGCCGATGGTAGATTTGAGTTAGGGTACCAATATAGATTCTTTTTTGTAACGAAAAATTAGCTTAAGGTAAATATGTCATAAGTTTCAATTTAGGAGTATTTGTGAAACAGAATTTAGTTTGAAAATAAATGTGTCATAAGGCATCAATTTGGAATTTTTAATGGTTATAATCCTTCCTTATTGCAAAACCCTTCCTTCCCCAACTCAAGTTGGCTCACTTTCGGAATCAATGCTGAGCAAGTCTGTCTAATAAAATCCTATGGACAAGGACATTCTCGGAGCGAAAAGGAATGTTTAGTCAAAAGAAAAGAAAAGAAAAGAAAGATAAAATTCAGCAAAATTCTTAAAATTTAATAAAAGAGATGTGATTGGGTTGCAGAAATTGTTGCATAATATTAGACCTATCAAAATAAGTCATAAACTCATATAGATGGGACGAGTTGTTACATAGTTAAGTCATATTCAATAAATGAGTTATAAATGAACTTAAACATAATTTGGATATTAAAATATTTATAAATGGGTTTACAACTTATTTAGATCCAATCCGTCTCTATAACTCTCTCTTTATTCTCTTTTGGCTTTACTCGATCTCAAGCTTGCTCACTCCCTACTCTCTCTTCATTGTGTCTCTTGTATTATGATAATAAAATGAGGCTCTAAAACTAGCTGAAATTTATGTAGTCAAGGGTGTTTTTTAAGTCCGTGTGTCCTGAGTGATCGCATGATAATTTTTTACTCATTTCTATCTTGACTATTACTTCTACTCGAGCAGAAAAAACAAGTCTCTGTTCGTTAGTCTTCATGAAAAAAAAGTCTTTGTTGTATAGATTAGCGTGTTGTGCTTGGAGTCGTTGCAACACACTAACGTTTGTGCTTAGAGTTGTTGCAACGCCCTCACGTTTCGTACGTGACAGACAATGAATGTTCGCCGTGCCCTCCTATTCTCCAATGAGACAGCTTCTGAATTTTTTTTTTTCTTTTTTGAAGTTTCCTGATGTAATTGATCTTTTGGTGGAGTTGAGTGCATGGGCAAATTTTCCACAGGATGACCCAGCAATAACAGATCGAGCCTTCTAGATGAGTAAGGAAGATAAAACTTGGTGACATCGAGCCCACATGATTGAACTAAACCAATCCTCATCGCTAGTTCCAGCGCATCGTGAGGTCGTGATTGATGGTCCCAATGAGCCCGATGCACGGAAGGAATTCATCTCGGACCATATCATACGCTTCCCTTCTATGCAGTGCACACTTACTAATTCAATAGGAGTTGTCAGAGCAAATGTGCCAACACATCTAGGAATCTTGCCAAGGCATATTACACAAGTAACTATCATCGACATGGTCAGACATCCTTAGTTAACCATGTAAATATGTTACCTGTGTCAACACTGGCACGCTGCATTTCGAGATTTTAACATGTGACAGACAATGAGCATCTAGTGTAAACTAAAGCAGAAAAAACCCAGCAAAGATCAAAGAACGTATCTACTCACACGCACTATTAATTATTGCGCTCGTCATCCAAGCATGCGTAATGGAGCTCAACAATCACGCTCTTGTGCTAGTCAAGATAGTTGGAATTCTATTATCCAATCGCAGTAAAGTCACGGAGAACAGGAGTGTTGAACTTCTCGTTTCAAACACGGCAGCAACATATTCTTTGCTAAAGCTGGGTGATCCTACTAAAGTTTGTCTAAAGTTACCATTGATCTGACATGATTTCCCATAAAGAATCCATCTCTGGCTAAAGTTTCCAGTGGAATTTGAACTAATTCCAGATTCGAGACTGGATACTTTGTCTCCACAAACAGCAGTTAGTGTATCCAACTCCGGGTTTTCAGCAATTGACTTTAGTTCAGTCGCAAGATGAGGGTAAAACGATAAGTAATTCCACTAAGAGAGTGCTTTCTGGACATTAGACTACGAACTCCTATGAGAGGTTGCAGTAAAGAACGAGTCTGTGAGAAAATTGATTTTAGTATTGAATGTTGCATATAGCACCGTCAAATACAGTCAAAACAAATCATTAACCAGAAAAGATAAGATTTCACTAACTCCTTGATATGAGAGAGAGAGAGAGAGAGAGAGAGAGAGAGAGGGGGGGGGGGGGGGGGGGGCGGCTATGGATATCATCATAGACAATGGAAAAGATTATCACAGATCTCAACAAGAGACAGAAACCATGCCTATGGCGTGCTTCAAGCACCTGTAGACACGCGAAACAGAGGAACTCAGACAGAGAGGATATCATCATAGCCTATGGAGAAGATTATCACAGATCTCAACAAGAGACAGAAACAATGCCTATGGCGTGCTTCAAGCACCCGTAGACACGCCAAACAGAGGAACTCTTGTTTACTACTCCTAATGCTTCTGTGGCAAACTTATTTTGACTCACCAAAGAGTTATATCAAAAGACACATGAAATACTTCATGTACATGAATAAAGGCAATTGCTTTGGAAGTCCATAGATGCTGAATATTTTGATTCAAGTGTCTTCAATTCGAGCTTCATCATGAGTGACGAAGTAGCACTAAATATAGAAGATGCTGAATATGTGTCTATCGCGGATTTGGCTGCTTTAAATAGCAGAACAATAAATTGGTAAACTAGTTTATGTCTTGATTCAAAAGAGCGAGAAATCGATGTCTTATAACACTGAAAAAAATATCTTTTGCTGAAATAACTTTTAGTAGCCTGAAAATCATGTTAAGGGACAGATTGGAAGGGCAACTATACAATGACCTTTTCCAATTAGCAACAAAGGCAAATTAGGCATGAAAATTTGTTGAAGGAAAAAGATAAGAAGCCGGACAAACATGATGTGACCTTCGTGGAGAGGTATGGACCTAGGGATGATCTAGACCAAGGAGAATATGCTAAGATAACAGTAGCTAAAATGGTTATTGACAAGTCATATATTTGTCAAGTATTCGGGCCAGCATAGAGTTAAAGTGAAGTTGAAGAAGAACATCGTGCTTTAGGCGAAAGATACTTGTTATTATTCAATTCACGTGAACAAAATGGATGAGACTTTTTACTTGCTTCTAGCCGATGGCCTGATAAAACTGATCAAAGGCCAAACCATACGGAGCAGAAAAGAATTTGGAAACAAGAAATATTGTAAATGGCGCCGCTCATGGAACCATAATATTGCCGATTGCATTATTATTAGAAAGAATATCCAAAGAGGTAATTCCAATAGGTAAGATTAAGTTTACCGATGAAAAGTAAAGGCTTCAATAGAAATAGATGTTGACCCATTCCCTCTTATGATTGTGGTGTTTGTGAAGCTAAAAGGTAAGAAGCCACGGTAACCAGATTTGTGTGCTCGTCGCAAGCGAGAAATAGGTCGAAGCTACTATGCCACAAGGAGGATTCCTGGCCAAAATATAAGGTGTAGCTGTCAAATGAATTCTATCAACAGTCCTAATCATATCGGTCAAATGAGTCGCCCCAAAGTATTTGATCGAGTCATATTCACTAGGAAGCAAATTTAGAAGAAGTCATTTAAACGAAGGTTTGAGGAAGGAGATCCTACTATTGGCATTTTGGGAGAGCCAAGTGGTAAGTTTGAGTATAATGTTAGTTACGCATGTTGATCACCTTACCCACAAGGCATTGTTCTAACCACATGGAGTGAAGAGCTTGATGACATATCTCCTGAAGATACTAGTCGGCCAACACCCTCTCATCGATGAATCTAAGGCTGCATTTGGCAATTAGGATAAAATTAAGGATACGGTAAAAATTTATCATATCTTGTGTTTGGTGCATACTGAAAGACAAGGTAAAGTTAGATATAAGGAGAATATAAATTGGATAAAAATTATCCTAGGATGAGCTCGCCTAGTCCCTAGCGAGGCTCCATCTTGCCAAGCCACCATGAGGTTGGCCTCACCAAGGCTTGGCGATGTTGCCCTTGTGGTGGCTCCACGGTGGCTAGACGAGGCTTGGCCTCGCCTTGCCTAGATCTAGTGAGGTCGACCTCGCCTAGCAAAGCCTCACCCACCTGCTAGGGAGGCTTGGCCGACAAGGCTCAACCTTGTCGAGGGCTAACGACACTCCAACGAGGTTGCTGGCCAAAGAGGAAGAAGGGGAAGAATAAAAGGAACAAGGTAATGACAAAAAAGTGAAAAATATAATAAAATTATTAAAAAATTAAAAGAAATTCTAAGTCGCAAAAAAATTTGAGATCTTACCAAATGTATTTCTATCTTAGAAATAGAAATTTTAGACAGTTATAAAACGCATTCAATTTCTGAAAAACTCTTCTAGGGAATAGAATAAAAAAATATATATATATTTCTAAGTAGAAATTTTTTTGAAAATAGGATTGTTACTAAATAAACCCTAAATGTTTTTCGATGGGTTAAGTTCTAATTCTGTCACCAACTCAGGCAGCTCATTTTTGGAATTGGAGTAGAGTAAGACCATCTACTAAATTCCTGTATACAAGGAAACTCTAAGAACCCAAAGGAAATGTTAAGAAAAAAAAGCTAAGATAAACACACGAAAAATTACAAAATCGATGAAGCGATGTAATTAAGTGCCAATTTTCTTTTATTGTTTTGTTTTATATAATGAAGTTGTACAACTTGTGAAAATAATGTAGTCAAAGATGTCTATAAACATCGACGCTGATTAAGAGTTGATGTGGACTTTCCAGAGGCCACAGAGAGAAGTATCGCGTGGACTGACGAATGATGAGAAGAGAAAAGTCTATTTAGCTGGAAATTCGACAGGACAAGGATCGATTCTTTGAACAGTGGACCAAAAGCAACCTTTAAACACTGCACAGAATGATTCTGACTACATGGAACCTGAAAATTTTTTCAGTGCTCCGGAGAGAAAGTGGACTCATGACAATCCAAATCCTAACAAAGGGTAAAAACGCAGCTCAGAAGTTGCAAGGCTGGAAAACCAGTTTGTTTTGGTTAATGCAGTTTTTATGTATTATCCAACTCACCAATGGACAAAGCAAGGCTCTGTTGTTTAGTTCACGAAAAATAAATAATTTGAAAAATATTTCTTAAAAAATAATTACTTATATTACTTAAAAAAACAAATGAATGAAATATAGTTTAAGAAAGATGTTCCATGTCATTTTGTTGTTTATCGGTAGACTTTATGAGAAGCTGATTTCTGGCATGTACCTTGGAGAAATTGTCCAGATAGCTTTGTTGAGAATGGCTGAGGAGTTGGCATTTTTTGGTGACGTCGTTCCAATGAAGCTGAAAATTCCTTGCATACTAAGGTTCAATTATAAATTTAATCCTCGCTGCTTCTACTTATGAACATGAGATAAATTGGGTTTCCTCAAACTTCCATCCCAAATTTGCAGGACTCCTCGGAGGTACCAGTCCATCTGCAGCTTAATATTATACCTGTGGTGTCTCTAGTAGCATCGGTTTTTCACTTCCCTTCTGACTAGTACTAATGAAAAAGTAATCTCAAATTAAATCAGTTGTGCAATAAATTCTACTATTACAGCGTGGATTGATTGTGACAATTGGATATTCGGCGAGTTCAAATGCAAGTCTGATGGCCCATGTTTCTGGAACAATGAAAGATAGTTCTGTTTTCTCTTATCTGCAATTATCTACCGCTGAATCCATAAATCCCTATTTAATGCTTCACTTTCCTAAATTCAGTTCCCAACTTTAGGAATTGCTGAGTCCCCGTACAGTTATTGCTGATTTGTCGGTCCTCAGATATCCGACAACTCCTTGAGAATGAGGAAAGTAGTAGTCGATCTGTGGAACATAGTTTCCACACGAGGTGCTTGTCTTGCTGCTGCCAGGATATTTGGCATCCTGAAGAAGCTGGGAAGAGAGACCCTCGGGGACGGGGAGAAGCAGAGATCAGTTATAGCATTGGAGGTCTGTAGGAGCACTACACCAAATTCTGGAACTGCGTGGAGGCCACTCTCGGGGAGTTGCTGTGAACACGGTGATTGTGCAGTCGAATGAGGGCTCAGGCAGTGGGGCTGCCCTCCTCGTGGCCTCTCATTCACAATACCTCGAGACGAAGTGACCCTTTTCTCAGGACATATTTTGGGTCTCTTTGGGTCTCGTTGTATCATACTCTGAGGTGGGGGACGAGCGATGGTCTAGCGAGCAACTTTAGTCTAGATAGCTCAAGTATCCGAGGAGGAAGAAATGCAAATTTATTAAGTCTGTTAATAAATGATCAGGCTCACATCAGGACTCTTTAGAAAGCTCCTTTTGAGCCCTTTATCACTCTCCCAATAAAGCGGGAACTATTTTAGCTGGAACCTCAAGGATTCCTGTTTTGTGGATGTTTCCACTAGGAATGATCAATAATAGATGGTTCGAGGAAATATTGTCTTTATATCTCAGAGGCAATAACGGTGAGTCGGCAAGTCATTGTGACGAACTGTCTGCATTTTAGTTTACTTGAGCATAATTCTAAAAAACTCAATTGTATCAAGAAAAAGGGTCTTATTTCATGGTTCCTTTTGTGTCATTATCATATAATATCAATTATGAGAACTGTCTGAGTTAAGGAATTTATTTCCAAGCCATCAATGGATTTGCCAACTTTATTGAGATGCAAATGTGGCAAAAAATCAGACATTCAATGGCGATATTCGCGGAACGGCTGTTGGAGAAATCTTTCCAGAATATTTTGAAGTTGACAAAACGTTTCTATCAGTCTAAGTCTGGATGTTCGGAGACCGACAGTTTAAAGTCTGAAGACTTTGTATTCTCGAGACTCAAGACTCAAGACTCAAGACTCAAGACTTAAGTCTATTCTCACTGACAGTCTTTCTAATCCAGTGACGAAGGAAATCCAAAGCCGAAGTATATGGTTGAGGATTCGATCCTATCCTCTGGAAAAGATTCTTTGGTTGGATAAATATTTCGGATTCTTTGATTCGTATCTAGATCAATTGAAGATCCGATGGTCGACGAAGTATTCTTGGAATGTTCTATTCTTGGAAACCAAGATCCTGATTGTATGGGCGAACAGGATTGATGGGCTATCATCAGATTCCTTAAATAGCTCGGATGATCTTCTTGATTAATTCCGTCCAACGGGTAGATTGGAGGAATTCCTTTGGTAAGTGCCAACGGCTATGATGGCATAAAGGAGTATAAAAGGAAGACGTTCTAGTTGTTTTAGAAGTGTGATCGATAGAAAAATTCCAGAGTCTGAAGAACTTTGATTGTTAGTCGATACAGTTCGAGCGAAAATTGTATACACAGAGAGTGTTTATACTTGGTGACACCTTGAGCGAGTGTGGTAGATCATCTACACCTAGAAATCAAGGAAGATCAACATTGTAACATCTCTTTGATCATAGTGGAATCCAGCCAATTGGCTGTCAGTGCAGAAGAGTGGACGTAGGCTTGAATCAAGCCGAACCACTATAAACCGCGTGTTCTATTCTCTCTTTCCCTTACTCGGTCTTGCGATTAAATTTTTAACTTTGCAAATCCTCTAACTGTTTAAATATTGTGCAATCTTCAAGAAATTTTTATATACCTATTCACCCCTTCTAGGTTCTCGTACTAGCTATATCAATTGGTATCAGAGCTCGTGTTCTTACTTTATTTGAAGTGTTTTACTTCAGAGTAAAAGATCCATGGCTAGTATGCTAGCACCAGGGCTGGTGGAAGGGCAAAGCAATACCAGACCACCCTACCTTGATGGAAAAGATTACAACATCTGGAAAAACAAGATGAAAGCTTTTCTACGGTCAAAGGATCCTCTGGAATGGGATGTGGTGGAAAGATGAATTACTCCTACTGCTGCATCAGTATCCGAAAGAGGGAAAGAAACTGTTGATACCAGCGGAATGTCTCAAGAAGAGATAAACAAGAGACAAGCACTCGATGCAAAAGCAATTTATTCTTTATATTGTGCTTTGTCACCAACTGAATATAACAGAATATCTTCTTATGTTACAGCAAAAGAAGTCTGGGACAGATTACATATCACTTATGAAGGGACAGACCGAGTGAAGGAAACCAGAATCAACATTCTCCTTGGTCAATATGAATCCTTCAAAATGAAACCAGGAGAATCTATAACTGACATGTTTAGCCGTTTCACAGATATTGTCAATGGTCTTAAGAATCAAGGACAGAAAATTTCTGATCCTATGAAGGTGAACAAGCTACTGCGTGGACTCTCCAAGGATTGGAATCATATAAAGACTTCAATAAGAGAGACGCAAAGAATTATGCCATTATCTGTAGACGAGCTGATTGGAACTCTTCAATCTTACGAAGTGGAACGAATTAATGAAGACGAAGATCCAAGAGGTAAGAAATCCATTGCTTTAAAATCTAATGATGATTCTGATGATACAGATTCTGAAGAAGATCTGGACGATGAGGAGCTTACTCTTATGATTAGAAGGTTCAGAAAGCTTAATAGAAAAGGAAGAAGGTTCAACTCAAAGAAACAAAGTTTTCAGAAACAGCAAACCAAGTTTGTTGATAATGAGGAACCAAACAAAGATGTAGTTTGCTTCGAGTGTAAGAAAAAGGGACACATCGGACCCAATTGTCCTCTTCGAAGAAGAAAAGAGGAAAGCCTAAGAAGTCTCGAAAAACTCTTAAAGCTGAAACCGGAGGAGCGATCTGAGTGTGAAGAAAGTGATGAGGAATATGCCAACCCGTGTCGATGGCGCAATCGGACTCGGACTGGATCGACTCGGACGGTGAATTTGAGGTAAGTGATTATAAAATCCCTGTCAAAGTCTCTAAATACATTGATGAACTATGTTTTAGTCTTAAGACTTCTCTCAAAAAGATTTCCGAACTTAAGAAGGAAAACTCAGTTTTAAAACAAAAGGAAAACATTTTAGAAGAAAAAGTGAAAAGTTTAAACTTGAATGTTTCTACTCTTAAAGAGAATGAAGATAAACTTTCAAAAGAAAATGCTTTCTTAAAAACTGACTTATCAAATATTTCAAAGAAATTTTCAATAGGATCTGAAAAACTCGAAAATGTTCTTTCAATCCAAAGACCTTACTTCAATAAGTCTAGTCTAGGTATGACAGCTGAAACAATCCCTTTGATTGATTTTCCGAAAGTAAAAGAAAGAATTAAGAAAAGACCGTCGAGAGAGGCTTACAAAAATCATTTCAAGAAAGTTTTTGTAAAGTCTGTAGGTCGAAATGCTTTAAGGTGTTCAAAGTGTAACAGTCAGGATCATTTTGAAAAAGAGTGTCCTATGGTTTGGAAGCCTGTTAAGAAAGTATGGCCTAATAATGCTCATTCTACTAACACCAAAGGACCCAAGAAAATTTGGGTACCAAAGAAAGCTTGAGGCTCTCTTTTGAATGCGAGTCTCGTAAAAAAGAAGGTAAAGTGGTATCTTGACAAAATGGATGCTCAAGACACATGACGGGAGACTCAAATTGTTTCATAAAGCTTATTCAAGTAAATGGTGGAAAAGTTTCATTTGGAAGAAACAGTAAAGGAAGCATTGTGGGATTTGGAACTGTGAAAATTGGAAATCTCACAATAAGCAATGTCTCTCTAGTTGAAGGACTTAACTACAATCTTCTCAGCATTAGCCAATTGTGTGATACTGGTTTCAAGATCTCCTTTCAAGAAGGCATATGTTCTGGAATTAGCAAAGACTCAACTTAATCTTTCATGGGTCGAAGGCATGGAAATATCTACCTCCTTGATGTAAAACCAAATGAAGCACAATGCCTAATCTCAATTCAAGATGAAGCAGTCTTATGGCACAAAAAGCTTGGCCATGTCAACATGAAGCAATTAGCCAAAATCTCATCAAAGAAGCTTGTCCGAGGTCTACCTAAATTGCCATACCAAAAGTCTGACTTATGCACTCCATGCATTCTGGGAAAGCAGGTAAGAAATTCATTTAAGCAAATAAATCATGTATCTACTAATCATGTACTACGGTTGCTTCATATGGATCTCTTCGGACCAACAAGAACCCGAGCATTGGAGGTAAGAAATATTGTCTAGTAATTGTAGACGATTACTCTCGTTTTACCTGGGTATATTTTCTTGCAAGTAAGTCAGAAACCTTTTCGTACTTTGAGAAGTTTGCTAAAAAGGTTCAAAATGAAAAAGGATGTGCTATTTCAAGTATAAGAACAGATCATGGAAGTGAATTTGAAAATCAAGATTTTACGAAATTCTGTGATAAATCTGGTTTTAATCACATGTTTTCCTCTCCGTATACTCCAGAGCAAAATGGAGTTGTGGAAAGAAAGAATAGATCTCTTCAAGAAATGGCTAGAACACTTTTAATTGAAAGTAAAATTTCTTCACGATTTTGGGCTGAAGCTGTTTCAACAAAGATGCTATATTATAAATAGAGTCTTTCTAAGACCTATTCTAGAGAAAACCCCCTATGAATTATTCAAAGGTAAGAAGCCTATTGTTTCATACTTTCATGTGTTTGGTTGCAAATGCTTTATTTTGAAAAATGCAAATGATCGAGTTGGTAAGTTTGAAGAAAGATCAGATGAAGGCATCTTCCTTGGATATTCTACATCAAGCAAAGCCTACAGAGTCTATAACAAGAAAAGCCAGTCTGTGGAAGAATCAATGAATGTCAAATTCCAAGACTCAGCGCAAGATGAATCCAGCCGGACTCGATGACGAAGAGTCCGAACCCGCTCTAGACCTTCCAATGTCTACAACTCAAGAAGCATCTCGTACTCGGAAGTCCATCATCAAGATGCTCATGAAGATTCAAATAAAGAAAGAGATCATCAACCAGGAAGTCAACCAAGAATGGCGGAAGCATAAATCCAGTCATCCCAAAGATCTCATTATTGGCGAAATCAATGAAGGAATCCGCACGAGATCAAAAATGCGTGAAGAATCTAGTGCTTTGGCTCTCATTTCTGAAATTGAACCAAAAAGCATAGAAGAAGCTTTATCGATGAAAGTTGGATCGAAGCTATGCAAGAAGAACTCGAGGCAGTTCAACATCAATGATGTCACGGAATTAACATCTAAACCAAAAGGTAAAACCGTTATTGGAGCCAAATGGGTATTCGGGAACAAGATGAATGAAGAAGGAAAAGTCGTACGAAACAAAGCAAGACTCGTGGCCAAAGGATACACGCAAGAAGAAGGAATAGACTATGACGAGACTTACGCACCAGTTGCAAGGTTAGAAGCTATTCGACTATTACTTGCGTTTACTTGTTATAAAAATTTCAGGTTATTCCAAATGGACGTCAAAAGTGCGTTTCTAAATGGATTTATCCATGAGGAAGTTTATGTGGAACAACCACCTGGGTTTGAAGACCCAAAGAAGTCGACTCGGTCTTCGGACCGAAAAAGGCCTTGTATGGTTTAAAGCAAGCGCCTCGAGCTTGGTACGACAGGACTAAGTAAGTTTTTATTACATAATGGTTTTGTCAAAGGTAAAGTAGATACTACTTTGTTTATCAAAAAGGAAAACAAAAGCTTTTTACTTGTTCAAATATATGTGGACGATATTATTTTTGGATCACCTAATGAAAGTCTATGCAAGAAATTTTCTAAGTCTATGCAGGATGAGTTTGAAATGAGTATGATGGGAGAGTTAACATTCTTTCTTGGACTCCAAGTGAAACAAATGAAGGAAGGAACTTTCATTCATCAAGAAAAATATGCGAATGATCTTGTCAAAAGGTTTGGATTGGAAAAGTGCAAAAAGACCGACATACCAATGTCATGTTCTTAGAAGATAGACAAGGATGAAGAAGGGAAGAAAGTAGATCAAAAGATGTACAAGAGCATGATCGGTTCACTTCTTTATCTTACTGCTTCTAGACCTGATATTTTGTTGAGTGTTTGCATCTGTGCTAGGTTTCAATCAGATCCTAGAGAATCTCATCTCAGTGCTGCAAAACGTGTTATCAAATACGTTGCCTCATCTTCAAGCATCGGTCTCTGGTATCCCAAGAAGGGAGACTTTAATCTTCTAGGATACTCAGATGCAGATCTGGCCGGTTGCAAAGTCGATAGAAAGAGCACTTCTGAAACTTGTCAACTGCTTGGAAACAGGACAGTGTCTTGGTTTTCAAGGAAGCAAAGCACCGTAGCTCTCTCAACGACGTGCGAGTATGTAGCTCTTGGAAGCTGCTGTTCGCAAATTCTATGGATAAAACAACAGCTACAAGACTTTGGCATTGAAGACTCATGCACAGAAATCAGATGTGACAACACCAGTGCGATCAATCTCACCAAAAATCTAATTCTTCATTCAAGAGCAAAGCATATTGAAATTCGACATTACTTCATTAGAAATCACATTCAAAATGGAGAAATCTCGATTCAATTTGTTGATTCAAAGAGTCAACTAGCGGATATATTCACAAAGCCTTTGGAGAAAAATCAATTCGACTTTATCCGTTCAAGACTCAACATTTTGAAGCTTGAAGAAGTTAAAGTCTAGAGACTCACCAACTCTAAGACTCTAATCTCTCAGACTTTAAATCCTCAGACTCAGACTATCATGGCTATAGTCTGTAAGTTGCTATTTTTATCTAAAAGGTACGAATTCTCGTTTAGTTATCTAAACTCGAAAAGGTACGATCTTTCGGTTATTCTATAATCCGTGTGAAATTCGAAAACTTGTCTTTTTAAAAAAGGATTAATTTTGGCAGTTATTGATTTTGAAAAGAAGTGTTCGTACACTTTCCTTGTACCGATTGAACTTCCCTTTTCAAAACTGAGTTATATATATACAGTTTTTCTTCGCCCAATCTTCAAAACCCTAAAAGGAACTCTCCTCCCGATCCTGTTTCTATTTCTTGTTCATCCTCGAGAAAGTTGTCATCTTTTCTTGGGAAAGCAAGTGAAGGAATCTTCCAATCGACAAAGAAAGATGTCTTCTTCAAGGAAATCATCAAGAATCGCAAGCAGGGGACCACAAAGAATGGAGAAGGGACCGACTCACTTCGATCTTACTGAGGAAGAAGACTTATCAAGTCAGCGACAAAGTCCGATTCGCTCTCCTCCACGTCATTCAACACCTCCTGCCCCATAAGGTGCGAGTCAACATCTAGAAGAAGAGATAATCGAGGATGTCGACCCAATAAGAGTCCAAAGACCCTCCTTTATCTATAAGCTTTATCGTGTGTTGAAAAGCACCGGTACTTCACTAAAATATATAGATGACTTCCTTAAGGACAAAAATTATGGAATGAGTATCTTTTTCTGTGGAAAATGGAGGAATTGGGAGTTGCTCCTAAAGGAAGGGCAGAGGAGGCACTTGCGAACATTCCAAGTGACCCTCGTATGCCAAGACAAAATCTGATTGAAGGGAACGATGATGACAGAATGTTCCTTGAATTCCAACCGAGAATGGGTGTGGCAGCAAAGGTAAAAGGAAATCGGATGGATTTGTTCAAATCCAAGGATCAGGAAAATGTGTATTTCAGGCTGTTGAAAAGAGGGGTGATAAACCTTAGAAGTGTTGATTTTGACTTCCTGGACGCCATCAACATGAACTTAAGAGAGAAGTTGAATTTGCTTCAACTTGAGACTTTTTGCTCTGACTCTACGGACGGGTATGCTCAACTGACCGCTTATTTCTATTCAAATCTTAGCTTTTTGGATGCGAATAGAATTTCATTCGGTGTACGAGACGAAGTCTACGTGGTAGATGTGAATATGTTGGCGGACATAGTTGGAGTTAAACGAGGACGTTATCTACCAATCAAAGTCTCACCTGCTCGTACTACTCTGGAACTTGTCAAAGATAGGGACGTAGAGAAGAAAATTACCTATTCCAGGATGAATGCCATCAACATTGTGCTTCATAAGATTGTGATCAACTGTCTCAGACCAAAGTCTACGTCAAAGACTTCTGTGTCTCTTTCTGAAGCAAAGTTGATGTACGCGATCAACTCAGGACGGAAGTTTTCTCTCCCGCACACTATTCTCTTTCATATGTACGTGAGCAATGTCGAAAGACAAAGGACAATTGCCTTATCTTGGTCTGGTGACCAAGATCTTCAGACACATGAATATTGAACCGCCACAAACATTTTGTGTTCGACCGTGTGATAAGATGGTGGTAGGTTTGAAGATGTTAACGAAGATGCGTCTGCAAGAACTTTCCAAGGCAATGGAGAAATTCGAGTGAAATCTCCGAGTTCGATCGCCTCAAAGAGAAAAGGAAAGGAGGCCATTGGTGCCCCATCGAAAAAGAAGAAAAGAACTCTCATCCTGGAGGATGAAGATGAAGATGAAGAGGATGAAGATCCCACTATCCAAGCACTGACAAGAACCAGACGTTCTGTGTCTCAACCGACGAACTTCAGCAAAAAAAAGAAGAAGAAGAAGAGAGAGAGAAGGAGAAAGAAGCTGAAGAAGAAGGAGAAGGAGAGAAATAAAAGTCTGCGATAAATGCGGAGAGAAGGAAATCAAGAGCATGATCATCACTCTTCCCCTTTCGATGTCCTAGAGACGGGGGAGTTGGCGAGCAAGAGAGGTCTACACCTCATGCTGGCGACGGTGAAGATCTAAGACAATCTCCGGAAGACCCGGAAGAAGTTCGGTCTCTCAATTGCCGAAGAAGGTCACGATACGTCGAACTAAATCTGCAAGACTTAACGAAGTGCCATCGTCTACATACACACCATCGAGAAAGCCAATGCTAGTACACGAGACGGACGATTCTGCAGATTTTCGTCGTATCATGGATATTCTTACCTGAAATGCGTGGCCGGATATATGCTCGGGCTCGTGAAATCCAAGCCATGAAGAATCTTTGGACAAGCATCTTCAGTCTCTCGGAGGATAAATTCAAAGACCTCGCTCGCAACTTCAAGCTAATGCTAAGGGAGAAGAGGTAGCTCAACGAGGAAGACACGAAGAAGCTCGAAGGAGTAGTCCAGTCTATGGGGGATTTCCAGATCGTGCGCATTCCCAAGCAGACATGACTTCTTTCTCACCCTTTTTAATGATGACAAAAAGGGGGAGAACCAATTTGAACCAACATCTTTTAAAACTTTGACTTTTGTGGTTATGTTTATTTTTGAGTATGACTTGAGAACTTGAACTTGGGTGTGAATTTAAATTTGACTGAATTGGCTGTGGATTTTGATGCTTGACTGGTTGCATTTATATCAAGTGTTGTTATATGGTATTACTCATGAAAGACTAACCAATTTTCTGTGGATGCAGAGTCTGGTTGCTTTATTAATCTTTTTGAGTTAGCCATATTGCTTGAGAAATGTTTTTGCAGGTCAAAGTTGTTCAAATCTACAAGAAAGTTTTGTCACCATCAAAAAGGGGAGATTGTTGGAGAAATCTTTCCGAATATTTTGAAACCGACAAAACGTTTCTATCGGTCTAAGTCTGGATGTTCGGAGACCAACGGTTTAAAGTCTCGAAGACTTTGTATTCTCGAGACTCAAGACTCAAGACTCAAGACTCAAGACTCAAGACTTAAGTCTATTCTCACCGACGATCTTTCTAATCCAAAGACGAAGGAAATCCAAAGCCGAAGTATATGGTTGAGGATTCGATCCTATCCTCTGGAAAAGATTCTTTGGTTGGATAAATATTTCGGATTCTTTGATTCGTATCTAGATCAATTGAAAATCCGATGGTCGACGAAGTATTCTTGGAATGTTCTATTCTTGGAAACCAAGATCCTGATTGTATGGGCGAACATGATTGATGGGCTATCATCAGATTCCTTAAATAGCTCGGATGATCTTTTTGATTGATTCCGTCCAACGGGTAGATTGGAGGAATTCCTTTGGTAAGTGCCAACGGCTATGATGGCATAAAGGAGTATAAAAGGAAGACGTTCTAGTTGTTTTAGAAGTGTGATCGATAGAAAAATTCCAGAGTCTGAAGAACCTTGATTGTTAGTCGATACAGTTCGAGCGAAATTGTATACACAGAGAGTGTTTATACTTGGTGACACCTTGAGCGAGTGTGGTAGATCATCTACACCTAGAAATCAAGAAAGATCAACATTGTAACATCTCTTTGATCATAGTGGAATCCAGCCAATTGGCTGTCAGTGCAGAAGAGTGGACGTAGGCTTGAATCAAGCCGAACCACTATAAACCGCGTGTTCTATTCTCTCTTTCCCTTACTCAGTCTTGCGATTAAATTTTTAACTGTTGCAAATCCTCTAACTGTTTAAATATTGTGCAATCTTCAAGAAATTTTTATATACCTATTCACCCCCCCTCTAGGTTCTCGTACTAGCTATATCAACGGCAACATCTTTCATTGCTGAAGTGGCTCTCTCCTTCGAAGTCTATCTATCTAGCTCAAATTGACATAGCCATCTCTCATATTCTGTTCATTCTATAGGATACATTCAGAAACTAGTCTTAAGTATGGATGACTAATACATAGTTAGAAAAATCGTTTGATGCTTGTCTCTCTGTAGGACAAGTTGGAAAAGTTTTGCAAAAGTTGGAAGACCAAAGCCCTACACTTAGCTTCTGCAACTGTTCTAGTGCTAACGGTCAGTAAGTGTTGCACTCAAGAACATTAAAATTGCTGGGTGGCATTTCCTCATGCTTGGAATTTTCGAGGAGTGGGACGACATCGAACTTGTGTTGGGATTTCTTCTCGACATTGTACAGTGGATCGCTACATTTGAGCAGCACTTGCAGTACCTCCTTCATTGTAGGCCTCGTGGAAGGCAGAGTAGCAGTGCAGAAGATCCCGAGCTTGAAAACATTGCTTATTTCATCCACGTTTGAGTCGTCCTTGATCTCCTTATCTAATGCGTCAGCTATCGGGTTGCCATCTTGGATGTGACGCCATGCCCAATCAGCGAGGCACATGTCTTCATCCCTGTCGTTAGCCTCCCTCCCGGTGGTTAGTTCCAAGAGAACCACCCCAAAGCTATAGACATCAATCTTCTCATTGACTCTTGTTGTATGAGCATACTCTGTTGTTCAACACCAAAAAAAAGGCAAGACAAAACTAAATATTCCTGCTGGTAGGATATGTAAAGTATGAGAAGAGCAAACTGGCATAGCTGAAATGAACTCATGTTTAGTAAGTAGACGAACCTGGTGCCAAATAGCCGAAAGAACCAGCAACGGCTGTCATGCTAACAGCTTCTCCAGGCTTGGCCAACATCCTTGCAAGGCCGAAGTCAGCAATTTTCGTGTTGAACTCTGAGTCTAAGAGAATGTTGCTCGATTTCACGTCTCGGTGGATGATGGGTGATGAACAATCATTATGCATATAGCAAAGTCCTTTAGCTGCTCCGAGCGCAATCTGCAACCTATTGGGCCAATCCAAGATCATATTGTTGGCGACAACTGACATGGGCACAATCTTTTCTTCTTGTGAAGCCATTGGTCCAAGCTGCTATTTTCCATGTACTCATACACTAGGAGTTTCAAGTTCTCGCAAGAAATACAGCACAACAATTTGACAATGTGCCGATGTTTAATGTTCCCAAGTATCTCCACTTCTGCTTCAAATTGCTTTTCCAGCTTCTCATTTAACTTTTGGTTATTCGAAATCCTTTTCACAGCAACAGCGTCACCAGAAGGATTCACAATAATGCGATATACTTTTCCTGATCCGCCACTTCCAATCACATTATGCTCCTTCAATCCTGACAGAATATTTGATTCTGTAAAATTCAAACTTTGGAATGAAGTCAGTTTCGGAGTCGAATCAAACCAATCCCTGTTCCTTCTGGAAGCTCTGATCGCGAATAGCACCACCAACAAAACGCACATCGCCGCTGCAATGGCCAAGATCACGATCTAGGTGAGATTAGTCTTGCTCAACCTATGGGATTGGGCGTTGCAGACATTGATCCTCATGAACGAATTGGATGCACAGAGCCCAGGGTTGTTCAGGAAACTGGCTTCATATGCGGCGTTCTCTAACAGGGCTGGGATTGGCCCGCTGAGGCGATTGGATGATAAATTCAGACAGTTCAGATTCAGTTGGCCGAATTCTGGAGGAATCAAGCCGGACAGTTGGTTGTCAGACAGGTCCAACTGCGTGAGCACAGGCAGAAGACCGATTTTTCTGGGAATTGGTCCCGAGATCTTATTGTGACTAAGATCCAGAGTGGTCAAGGATTTCCATGAAACAATGTCTGTGGGAAGATTCCCGGAGAGCTTGTTCTGACCGAGCAAAAGCGTTGTCAGAGAAGGAAGCACAGTCAATTCAGACGGAACCGTGCCCCTGAGGAGGTTATTAGTAGCATCGAACACCACCAAGTTCCTCCACGAAGACACCGTGCTCGGAATCTTGCCAAAGAATTTGTTGTTGCTCATCTCGATCCGATTGAGGTTTGGGGACAGCTCCTCGGGAAGCTCGCCAGTTAATCCATTACCACTCAAGAGCAAAGCCGTCAAGTTCCGCGGCATCCAGAGTCCTCCAGGCACATTGCCTGTGAACCCATTGTTGTTCAACATCACTAAGAGCAAAGTACTGCAATTTCCAAGTGACTCTGGCAACTCCCCGTTGAGATTGTTGTCCATAGCGGCCAACCCGGACAGTCTGCCGCCATGGCACAGTTGTTCCGGCAATGCACCAGTCAAGTTGTTGAAGGCCACTTCGAATCTTTTGAGCGGGGAAAACTTGCCAAAGTCTGGGGGGATCGTGCCCGATAGATTGTTGTTGGACAGCCTGACATCAGACAAAGCGGGAAGACACCCAATACCTTCCGGGATTCCCCCGGACAATTGATTGAACTCTAAATTCAAGCTGTATAGATTCTTGAGCTTTCCGAAATCTTTGGGTATGTTCTCTGTCAAATTATTAGCAGACAGATTGATCACGCTCAGGGTTGCGGCACTGACTGCCTGAGGGATCGACCCGGATACATTAGTCTTGTACACGTACAATTCGCTCAAGTTCCTCAGAGCAAAAATGCCACCTGGGATCTCTCCTGTCAGTGGATTCATCCCCAAATCCAAGTGCTCGAGAGCCTCCATATCGCTGACCATCTCTGGGATTCTGCCAAACAGGTTCGTCTGCGGCATCGAGAAGAACCACAGCTTCTTCAGGGCAGTGAAGTTCCGTGGCAGCTGTGACCGCGCGAACTTTTCATTGTACCCAAGGCTCAGTTCTTCAAGATTGGAGAGGCCAAAAATCTCTTCAGGGTAAGTGCCATTGTACTTGGACAGGTGAAGGTCAAGGATCCTCAGCTTTGGCAGCCTAGTGATCGATGCTGGGATGTCGAACGAGAAGTTGTTGGCGGCGAGAATCAGGACCTGAAGATTGGCCATGCGGTCAATATCGGATGGAATAGGACCTTCGAAGTAATTCTGGGACAGGTCAAGGTACATGAGCTCGGAACAGTAATAGAGAACTGTTGGAAACTCTCCAGGAATATTGTTGTAGGAGAGATCGAGCTTGTTCAGGTTCTTGAGGTCGCAGATGAATGGGGGGATCGAATAATTTATGTTCAGGTTGACAAGATTGAGCTCGGTGATGGAGCCGTCTTGGCAGGTGATCTCAGGTCATGTGCAGTGGGAGGATGAATTGGAGGTGACCCAGTGGTCGAGGGAAGATGGGTCCTGCCAGGATTGCCTCAGCTTCAAGAGGACTTGCTGTTCTTGATCATGGATTTGAGACTCTGCAACATGAGAGAGGGAGCAGAGGAAGACGAGACACGGGATGTAGAAGAAGAAGTGAATATGAGGAGGTGATGAGGTTAGTCTCGGCATGATTGGAGGTGCTTCAGAGTCTTTTTCTGGTTAGAGAGACTTTACGGTGTTGGAGCTAGATATCTATCAGCTCAAAACATGAAGCAAAACGAGTTGGTTGGCTTGTGTATTGCTCAGCAGAACTCCCGGGTTTTTAACCTCGTTTGAAAGTGCTAAAATTCGATGGGTCCTAAGATGATGGGTGTGGATGCATTTGTTACTTTTTGTTCTTTTCCATTTCCCTCCACTAATGTCTCATCTCACTGGACGGATGAAAGGGGGAAGAGTCAAAGATCCATCGACAGTCCCCCAAGCAGAGCAAGCAGGGGAGGAGTAAGTAGGGTGAAGATGGAAATTTGACAATTTATTTATTTAATTTTTTGGTCGAAAAGGACCTTACTATTATTATTATGTTTTTTTGTCGGTTAAGATGGACCTTATTAGGTGGTGGCCAATCTTGCCTATACAATTTCTACTGTCCTCAAACCTATGTAATGGCATGTAGCGAAGTTACATGATGAAAATGAGTTCAAAGTAAATGTGCTATGGGACATCAATTTAAGATTTTTTGTGAGACAGAAGTTACTTTGGGGTAAATACATCATCGGGTATCAGTTTGGGATAAATCTTTCCTTCATCAACTCAAGGTAGCTCACTTTTGGAATTGGAGCTGAGCAAAACTGCCTAATAAAATCCGTATACGAGGACATTCTCAGAGCCAAGAGAAATGTTAAGCAAAAATTGATAAAATTTGTAAAAAGAGATGTAATTGGGTTCCATAAATTGTTGCATAGCATAATGAAGCTCTAAAACTACTGAAAATTATGTAGTCAAGGGTGTCTATTAAGTCCGTTTGTCCCGAGCGATCGCATGATCGATTTGTAATCATTTCTGATTTGACAATAACTTTCATTCAAGCAGAAAAAAAAAGCCTTTGTTTTAGTCTTCATGAAAAAGAAGTGACTGTTGTTTAGATTAACGTACGGTTCTTGTAGTTGTTGCAACCCACGAACGGGTAACGTTCCTTCTAGATCGGCCAGACAACGATCTGGACTGATTGATTCCTGCCGGTCCTGGTGCTTTTTTTTTTTTTTCTTTTTTCGGTAATGTCTGAGTCAAATGGCCAACCTTTGAATCTTGAGTGCATGCAACGGCGATTTGACCGTATTGCTTCGAGAAAGATTAACTAGCAAGCCAGTGGTCAAGAAATCAAAAAAATTGATTCTCGTCGCGCACAATCTAATTCAGATGGGGCTACCGAGGAAAGTGCTCCTAGAAAATTATTTTAGCCCCTTTACCGACATATTGACCTGATACGCCTTGGTCGGCTTGAAGAAGAGAGAGGAGGGGGGGGGGTGGGTGGGGCGCCCTGGATTAAAACATTTGAGCCCTTTAAATGTTGGAAGCTCTCCACGAATATTGTTGTAGGAGAGATCGAGCTTGGTCAGGTTCTTGAGGTCGCAGATGAATGGGGGGATCGAATAATTTATGTTCAGGTTGACAAGATTGAGCTCGGTGATAGAGCCGTCTTGGCAGGTGATCTCAGTACATGTGCAGTGGGAGGATGAATTGGAGGTGACCCAGTGGTCGAGGGAAGATGGGTCCTGCCAGGATTGCCTCAGCTTTAACAGGACTTGCTGTTCTTGATCTTGGATTTGAGGCTCTGCAACATGGGAGAGGGAGCAGAGGAAGACGACGAGACACGGGATGTAGAAGAAGAAGTGAATATGAGGAGGTGATGAGGTTAGTCTCGGCATAATTGGAGGTGGTTCAGAGTCTTTTTCTGGTTAGAGAGACTCTCCGGTGTTGGAGCTAGATATCTATCAGCTCAAAACATGAAGCAAATCGTGTTGGTTTGCTTGGGTATTGCTCGGCAGAACTCCCGGGTTTTTAACCTCGTTTGGAAGTGCTAAAATTTGGTGGGTCCTAAGATGATAAAACATGAAGCAAAACGTGTTCGTTTGCTTGTGTATTGCTCGGCAGAACTCCCGGGTTTTTAGCCTCGTTTGAAAGTGCTAAAATTCGGTGGGTCCTAAGATGTTAAGTGTGGTTGCATTTGTTCCTTTTTGTTCTTTTCCATTTCCCACTAATGTCTCATCTCATTGGACGGATGAAAGAGGGGAAGAGTCAAAGAGGAAATGATAATGCCCCAAGTAGAGCAAGCCGGGGAGAAGAATGTAGAGAAAGATGGAAATTTGACAGAATTTATTTATTTAATTTTTTGGTCGAAAGACGGACTTTATTAGGTGGTGGCCAATCTTGCCTATGCAATTTCATCTATCCTCAAACCTATGTAACCACATGTAGCGAATATATTTCTGTTCATATTTATGGATCGTGACCTCTCTTAGATCACCTTTATTTATTTATTTATTTATTTATTAATATTAAGAAGAGAAAAGGAAGAGCAGTCACATAACAGTAACCATTAAAACATATGCTATTAGATCATTTGTAATAATTTAGAGTCACAGACAAATTGTAAAGTATAATATATACAATACCAATTGATGCGCTTATATAAATGTGTTCATGACACGCTTAAATGCACTTCGAGACTTTATTATATGTTAGATGATGAGCCTCTAGTGGATATTCAAGCAAAGAACCCCAGCAAAGATCAAATAAAGTATCACTCACTTATATGCAATACCAGTTAATGCGCTCGTCATCCAGGCATGCCTAATAGAGCCTCAACAATCACGCTCTTGTACTAGTCAAGGTAGCCGTAATCTACCGTCCAATCGCAGTAAAGTCCAGGAGAACAGGAGAGCTGGGCCACCCAATTCAAACGCGGCAGCCAGAATTTCATTGCTAAAGATGGGTTGGTCACAGAGAGAGAGAGAGAGAGAGAGAGAGAGAGAGAGAGAGAGAGGATATCATCATAGACTATGGAGAATATTATTACAGATCTCAACAGCAGAAAAATGCCCATGGCATGCTTCAAGTGCCTGTGAACGTGCAAAGCGGAGGAAGCCAAATCATGAAAATACACTAGGTGCTTTCTTTGATTAGTGCCAGGTTTTATATCGAGCCCCGACATGATTGAACTAAACCAATCCTCATTGCTAGCTCCAGCGCATCCTGAGGTCTGTGATTGATGGTCCTAATGAGCCTGATGCATGGAAGGAATTCATCTCAGACCATATCAGACGCTTCGCTTCTATGCTTTCAAAACTTACTAATTCAATAGTGAAAGTTATCAACGCAAAGTTGCCAACACTTCTAGGAAGCTGCAAGTGCATACTATATAAGTTACTATCACCGACATGCTTAGACATGCTTAGTTAAACATGTAAATGTCTTACCCCTGTCATACAGCACATTTAAATGCATTTTGAGACCTTAATATATGACAGATAAGGGGCATCTAGTATATGCTAAAGCAGAAAAAACCCTGTGGTAATTAAAGAAAGCACCTACTCACATAGTATCAACTAATGTAACAGAGCCTCAACAATCACGCTATTCTACTAGTCAAGATAGTTGGAATTCTAATGTCCAATTGTAGTAAAGTCACAGAGAACAGAAAAATAAGTAGAAAAAAATTTGCCACGAAAGTACATTCAAGTCCTAAAATTTTCAAAAAAATGCATTCAATGAAAGGACCTGATTGGACCAATTTGACAAGTTTTAATATTTGATTGTATTTTTTGAAAGTTTTGAGACTCAATTACACTTTTATGATAAGTTTTACGACTTAATTGTATTTTTTTTTTTTAAGTTTTAGCATTTAATTGTACTTTCATGACAAGTTTTAGTGCACTTATCCCTAATAATTATATTGTGATTGATTTTATCCATCCCATTGCTTATAAATTAAGTTGAGGCAATATCTTCTCGGTAATTGCGGGGCTTTTGTCTCGCCATTATCATAATTTATGTGAGTTCGGGATTACCACCCAGTCCCACACCTTCGAGGAAATTGAGGGAGAACTAGAATACACTGTTGACCGGGGACACCGTTTTGGAGTAGGTGGAAAGATGATTGGAGCTTGTAACGCAAGGCAAAGCAAGCAAGATGCTGGATGATATCAGTTTGATTTCGCTTATCTGGCGCTTTGAATTAGATTTAGCTTTCAAACGTGTTTTGTAGGGTGTGGGCTTTCCAAATAATCAACCAATTAGAATTTTTTTTTTAATTCTAATCATTCATCGCATATTCTTAAGATTCTAATTTGAGATAAAGTAGCCGGGATTTAAACAAAAAAATTGAATAGAAATCATAGTTACATCGTAATTAAATAAGATGATTTTTACTGAAAATTTTGCAAATCAATTCATTGGTGGGTTGTTTTTTGTGGGGGCAGTACGGGAATCCGATCCAAACCCCATGTGAAGCAAAGACAATCGTGTAGAAAGAGATGATGGTCCCCGGGACATGCAAATGCACATTCTTGTAAATGACACGAAGCTCGACTCTCTGAAGAGAAGGCGAAGATGCTGGTTAGGACTTCCATTCTTTTTTTAATATTTTTTTCTCGATAGTTAAGACTTCGATTCATGTACGTCTCCACACGGCCTAAAATCGCCATCTGGTGGGGCCCAAAATCTCCACCAAAGATCCACGGCCGCTCCTGAGCCCCATATTAGGGGTGAGCAGCGGTCTAGGGTCAACCCCGGATCGACCACTGGACCGGCCCAACCCCGCCGGTCCTGGTCCGGTTCCCAAGGGGACTGGGTCGGTCCTTGGTTTTGAAATTCTAGGACCAACCCCGTGCGGGTTGGTCCTCGATCTTAAGAGTTTTTGGTCGGTTTAACCCTGGACCAACCCTGTATATTATATTATATTATATTATATTATTTATAATTCTTTTACATTTTCAAATCTAAGTAAAATATCTGTTATATTATATTATATTGAAATGTTCTATCAATAGTACTAATAGTAATTTCAATTTAAAATTTTTGTTGAGTATTAATTATGTGTCGTTTGTTTTGTTTTAAGGTGTTTAGAAGTTTAAGTGAATTAACAAGATGTGAAGTTATATATTCATGGTTTATATTAAGTATTTTGAACTTTTTATGGTTTAATTATATTTTACTAATGAATTTCAGCTACACTTTGCTTTTCAATTTGTGTCAAATGGTAGAAGTTTTTGAAGAGTAGAGTAGTACTGCATTTGCTACGATGATTTGCTAGTCAAGTGGTGCGAAGTTCATTTTTAGGTTGAGTGGACTCTACATAATCAAATGCAGGAAAACGCTTTTGCATATGATGTTATGAATATTAAAGATAGATGATTACAAGAACTTTCCATCTTGTTCCATATCTCGATGAGCGATTAATAGGTACAAAATTTATATTATCGTGTCATCTTAAATTTGCTAAATATGTATTGATATTTATAGTTTAGTTGCACAATGTCGCATTGTCGATGAATGTATAATTTGAATTTGTAGGTTTGCTTTTTTAGGGAGTATAAAAAATAAGATGAAAAAAATTATCGATCGGTCCCGGGTTGACCCTGGAACCGGACCAAACCCATTGGGTTGGTCCGGTCCTTGGTCCCAAGCTCAATAGGGTCGGTCATCGGTCCTAAAAATTGAGAACCGACACTGTACGGGTTGGTCCTAGGGTTAGGGGGTGGCCGGACCAATCCGGACCATGCTCACCCCTACCCCATATGATAAAATTTACTTGACAACTGTCACACCCCAAAACTACAAGGAATGGGGATGACATGGCCAACCTTCCATGAATTATGTATATCTCAAGCTATATATATATACATATCAGATAACTAACAAGTTTGTTGCAACATTAGAGTTTCTATAATCCACCAAAAGAACATACATTTACAACTCAACTAGTCCAACCACTAGCAAAGATTATATACACCACTTTCTTAAACCATACCCAAAATAGAACTCCCAAAAGTTTTCCAAAAGCGCTCTCGCCTTACTACTTGCTAACCCTGGAACCTGAAAACATGGAAGATGAATGGAATAAGCAACCATAGCTCAGTGAGTAGTATATATCATAAAAGCATATCAAACTTCCACATTACACATTTAAAACTCAAGGCATGACTCATTATCACCAAACAAAATATGATAACTTGCAAGAACAAAATGTGTTAAATGTTACCTCAACCTAGCTATATCAAATAGCCAAATTTTCCATTCATCCATAATAACAAAACCAGCATGAACTCATCCTATCTCATATCAATGGTTCATTCCACACCCAATATCCAAACTCAAGGCCCTAGAGGTGACTCCCACGAAATTGCGTTATCGTGTAACACTTAGCCCTCGACCACATATAGTAATAGTACAAGGCCCTAGAGGTGGCTCCCACGAAATTACGTTATCATGTAGCACTTAGTCCTTTACTATGCATGTCAGTAGTACAAGGCCCTAGAGGTGACTCCCATGTGACTCAAGTCGCCATGTAACACTTAGCCCTTGACTACAAGGCTCTAGAGGTGACTCACACGAAATTTCATTGTCGTGTAGCACTTAGTCCTTTACTACCACACATTTGATTTCCTCGACACAACACATATCATGTTTCAATAATCATCATATAACCACATAAATCGATTGTACCTAAACAACATACATAACCCTTCAAGAGAGATTTGTCGAATCATCTCACCATAACTCAAAATTACCGAGCACTATATCCATCAATATATAACAAATAGGTCCTCATTTCCTCACAAGTATATGTCGGTTAATCTTACCTTAGTACATGAGTTACACAAAACCAAAGATGACATTAGTACTACTCACCTGAGGATGCCCCAAAATCAAATAACGTGTGTGTTATTTGATCCTTCGATCTCGCGATCCTACCAAATGAGCGAGAATCAACATTAAGTTTTGGTAGCACGCCACATCAACCACGAAACGACTATATTATGTCTAAATGTTAACAAAACGATTTCTATGCGCTAATAAATCGCATACCCAAAATAATTATTCAAGCCGTTTGTAACACGACACTTGTGTGTAAAACCTAGTTACACTATAACTTTCTCTATCGAACCCCGTTATTAACATACTTATATTCAATAGAGAGCCCTTCCATCATACTACAATAATCCCAACTTGACTGTCCCAAAATCAAACCGAAAATTAACAAAATAAGGGCTTGAAACTGCAGGACGCACACTGTTCACTGTGCGCGGGAAACTTCAAAATTTTGTTTTGAGCAAACCGTAAGTTCAAATCACAATCCGTAAAATCCCACGGCTCCACAACACCCTAAACTATCATTTCTACCAAAATACACGGCTCAACGCTCCAAAATTGGACTTCGCCGCTCTATTTTCCAAATATTTCGAATTGGAGCCCTAAACCCATAAATTACTTCGATTGGACAAATAATGGGCCTAATCTCTTACCGGGTGCTGTGTTATAAAGTTGAGCCGGCTTGACGAGGCATCCGTTGTATGCACGTGCCAAAAACCCTTTCTTCTTTTCCCCCTTCTTCTTCTTCTTCTTCTTCTTCTTCTCTTTCTTCTTCTTTTTCTCTCCTTTTTGGTCGAAGGAGCTCTCTGCTGTCCTTTTTAACCGAGCCCTCCCCTCCCTTCCTTTTTACTTTTTTGAATTTTCAACTTATCTTTCCTTTTTCTTCTTTTGGGCCCCACCAGCCAAATATTACATTCTACCCTCCTAAAAAAAATTTCGTCCTCGAAATTTACATGTATTTCAATCATGAAACAAGTAAGGATATTTGTGTCTTGCCTCATCCTCAAGTTCCCAAGTAGCCTCTCTCTCAGTATGGTTTTGCCATTGTATCTTCACATAAGGAATAGTTCGCCGTCGCAGCACCTGATCCTTCTTATCAACAATGCGAATAGGCTGCTCCTCATATGTCAAATTCTCCCGTAATCTCAATGAGGTAAAGTCTAGCATATGTTCGGGATTTGGCACATATTTCCGCAACAAAGAAACATGAAACACATTATGGACACCTGATAGCGCCGGTGGTAAAGTCAATTTATAAGCGACTTCACCAATTTTTCTCTAAGATCAAGAATGGTCCCACATACCTTGGACTTAACTTCCCACGTGTGTCAAATCTCAATACACCCTTCATAGGAAAAACTTTTAAGAATACGTGATCCCCCACACTAAATTCTAACTTGCGTCTTTTAAGATCCGCATAACTTTTCTGATGACTTTGAGCCGTTCTGAGACGTTCTCGAATTAGCCTAACTTTCTCTTCTAACCGTTTGAATGAACTTCGGGGCCGGTTAATCTTTTCTCACCAACATCATCCCAACAATATAGGACTTCTGCATTTTCGGCCATATAAAGCTTCAAATGATGCCATTTTAATGCTAGAGTGATAACTATTGTTATAAGAAAATTCTGCCAAATGTAGATGTTCATCCCAAGAACCACCAAAGTCAATGATGCATGATCTCAACATATCCTCTAATGTCTGGATTGTTCTCTCTAACTGTCCATCTGTTTGTGGATGAAAAGCTGTACTCAAGTTGAGTTTCATGCCCAATGCTCCTTGCAAACTCTTCCAAAAGTTAGACACAAATCTGGGATCCCTGTCAGAAACAATGCTTACTAGAACTCCATGGAGCTTCACTATGTCATTAACATATCGCTTTGTCATATCTTCCATTGAAAGGCCAAATCGATATGACAAAAAGTGAGCGGACTTAGTCAATCGGTCAACAATCACCCATATAGCATTCTTACCACTTGGCGTCCTTGGTAGACCAACTACAAAGTCCATGGTGACATGTTCCCACTTCCATTTAGGTACTTCTAGAGGTTGTAACTGTCCACCTGGTTTATCATGCTCAATTTTCACTTGCTAGCAAACTAGACATTGATCGACAAATTTTACAATATCCTTTTTCATGTTGACCCACCAAAAGTTTTCTCTCAAGTTTCTATACATTTTAGTGCTTCTGGGATGAATTGAAAATCTAGTAATGTGAGCTTCCTGCAGGATCTCCTTTTTCAGCTTTGAGTCCTTTGGAACACATAGTCGACCACGAAACCTCAAGGATCCATCTACATGTAAACTGAAATCCGCTTGTCTTCCAACTTCCATACCTTCTCTAAATTTTTGTAATTGTGGATCTTCATTTTGTTTAACCTTAATTCTGTCAATCAACATAGGTTGTACTTGAAGGTTAGCTAACTGAGCACCAAGCTGATGTACCAATACTTCCAAGTCTAATTTCCGCATATCTTCAAGGATGGGTTTCTGAGAGTGAGCAAAGTTGCCATATTTCCAAAGGATTTACGACTCAAAGCATCCGCTACCACATTAACCTTACCCGGATGGTAATTAATGGACAAGTCATAATCCTTCAAAACCTCTAGCCATCTTCTTTGCCTCATGTTCAGTTCTTTCTGAGTAAAGATATACTTTAGACTCTTGTGATCGGTAAATACTTCACATTTTTCATCATACAAATAGTGCCACCATATTTTCAAGGCAAATACAACTGCCGCTAACTCCAAATCATGAGTGGGGTAGTTTTTCTCATGTAATTTCAATTGTCTAGAAGCGTAGACAACAACTTTGTTATCTTGCATAAGAACACAACCCAAACCTTCTTTGGATGCGTCGCAATAAATTACGAAGCCGCCATTTCCTAAAGGTTGAGTTAGAATAGGAGCTAACACAAGCCGTCTCTTTAACTCTTGAAAACTGCGCTCGCATTGGTCTGACCATTCAAATTTAACTCTCTTCTGAGTTAGACAAGTAAGTGGACCAGCAATCTTTGAAAATCCCTCTACAATCGCCTATAGTAGCCAACTAGCCCAAGGAAACTTCTCACTTCTGTAACATTAGTTGGGCGATTCCACTTAACAACTGCTTCAACCTTCTTTGGATCTACTAATATGCCATCCTTCGAGATCACATGACCCAATAATTCTATATGATCAAGCCAGAAATCACACTTACTAAATTTGGCATACAACTTCTTTTCATACAAAGTCTGCAAGACAAACCTCAAGTGTTGTTCATGTTCCTCTAAACTCTTTGAATACACTAGGATGTCATCAATGAACACCACAATAAATTTGTCTAGATATTGTTTGAACACCCTATTCATCAAGTCCATGAAGGCAGCGGGCGCATTTGTTAATCCAAAAGGCATGACAAGAAATTCATAATGGCCATACCTTGTTCTGAAAGCGCTTTTTAGGCACATCATCTATTTTTATCTTCAACTGATGATACCCAGAACGAAGGTCGATCTTGGAAAATACCTGAGCTCCTCGAAGTTGATCAAATAAATCATCAATCCGAGGCAAAGGATATTTGTTTTTGACCGTTACCTTATTAAACTCTCAGTAATCTATGCAAAGCCGCATACTACCATCTTTCTTTTTCACAAATAGAACAAGAGCTCCCTAAGGCGAAACATTGGGTCTGATGAAACCCTTATCCAAAAGATCTTGCAACTGCATTTTCAATTCTTTCAATTTAGCAGGTGCCATCCGATATGGTGCCTTAGAGATTGGTGTTAAACCGGGCATCAATTCAATACAAAACTCCATTTCTCTATCAGGAGGCAAACCTGGTAAATCTTCAAGAAACACATTTGGAAAGTCTCTAACAACAGGAATATTCTCCAACTTCCCTATAACATTACTTGTGTCTTTTACACAAGCTAAATAACCATAACAACATTTTCTCAAAAGTTTCTTCTCTTGTAAAGCTGAGATCAACATTGGAAAAGTGTCTTGACAACCTCCTGAAAAAGAGAATTCGGGTTGATTTGGAAGATTAAAGATCACTTTCTTTGAAAAACAGTCAACAATAGCACGATTTGTAGATAACCAATCCATCCCTATAATAACATCGAAGTCTAGAATATTTAACTCCACTAGATCCACAGGCATTTCAACATTATTAATCCGAAGCATACATCTTTTGAACACATGATGAGCAACTAAGAAATCACCAGTAGGAGTATCAACATGCAATTTACACTCAAGAGGTTCAAGTAACACATCAAGCTTCTTTGCAAATTCAGTTGAAATGAATGAATGCGTAGCACCAGAATCAAATAACGCATAAGCACGTTGTGAGGTAATAGAAATATCACCTGCAACAACTGCGTTAGACACCTCCGCATCCTCTTTCGTCATCGCAAAAACTTTCCCACTTGCATTTTGTTTTTGTGGATTCCCTTAGGGCCTACCAATGGAAGGAGCATTCCTCCGCATAGAACAATTGTGTGCGATGTGTCCTGGTTGTCCGCACATATAACATATCCTACAATCCGTAGGATTATTCCTCTTGGTGGGGCAATCACGTGCCATGTGATCCATTTTTCCGCAAACAAAACATGCTCCTAATTTACGATAACAACGACCGCCATGAAGTTTTCCATAAGTAGCACAAGGGCTTTGACCACTTTGATTCCAAGACCTATCTAGCCGATTGAAATCTCTTTGCTTCCCGCTATCACTAGTACGATTGTTTTGGAAATTGGTGGGCTTAAATCTCTTGTGTTGAGGTGCTCCTTGTGTGCCACACTCCAAAATGTCTTGCTCGACCCTAATTGCTCGATTCAAAACATCTTTGTACGTTGTTAGTTCAAACGGTACGAGTGTAGTACGAATATACAGTCGGAGCCCACGCTGAAAATGTTCACCCCTACGCCTTTCATTGGCCGCAAAACCATCCTCAAATTTACTTAACCGATTAAAGCGGGCCACATACTCCATAACTGTTAAGCTACCTTGAGATATATTGACAAAGTTGCTTCTCATCTTCGCTTGAAAAGATTCTGGAAAGAATTGGGCGTTAAAAACCTCAATGAAGTCCTTCCATGAAATGATCGCATCATTATCTCCGAGAGCCGGTCTAGTTCCTTCCCACCAGCTAATAGCTTCGCCTTCTAAACATCGAGTGGCAAAGTTGACCTTTTGGTCATCACAAACATTCTCAGCTCTAAAAAACCCCCTCCATGTTTCTAATCCAATCATCAGCCTTGAGAGGATCCAACTTCCCATCAAACTTAGGTGGATCCGCATTTCTGAATTGGGCGAAGGTGCATGAGCCAGCTACTCCACCTTCACTTAATTCTTTCGCTTGACGATACTAGTGAATCATCGCCTGCGTGAACTCAGTCGGAGGAACCGGCTCTTGGGGCTCTTCCCTAGCTTCATCCAAATCATGACTCCCATCAAATTGGTCCTCTAGTCTCCTCCTTAAAGCTGCCCCTCGAGAAGCTTGAGGCTCATCTCTAGTATTAAGGGTAGTGACTCGCTTGCCTTTGTTGTTTTTACGAAGCAATGCAAGTGTCTCTGAGTCGGTACGCATGATCACCTGGACTCAAGAATAAGATTACACCTTAGTATTAAAAAGGTTAGCACATTAAAACCTATCACACAATCTCCGAACGTCCCGTATCTCTACCTAGGAAGATAAAAACTTAGGCTCTGATATCAAAAATGTCACACCCCAAAACTACAAGGAATGGGGATGACATGGCCAACCTTCCATGAATTATATATATCTCAAGATATATATATATATATATCGGATAACTAACAAATTTGTTGCAACATTAGAGTTTCTATAATCCACCAAAAGAATATACATTTAAAACTCAACTAGTCCAACCACTAGCAAAGATTATATACACACTTTCTTAAACCATACCCAAAATAGAACTCCCAAAAGTTTTTTAAAAGCACTCTCGCCTACTAGTTGCTAACCCTGGGACCTGAAAACATGGAAGATGAATGGAATAAACAACCATAGCTCAGTGAGTAGTACATACCATAAAAGCATATCAAACTTCCACATTACACATTTAAAACTCAAGGCATGACTCATTATTGCCAAACAAAATATGATAACTTGCATGAACAAAATGTGTTAAATGTTACCTCAACCTAGCTATATCAAATAGCCAAATTTTCCATTCATCCATAATAACAAAACCAGCATGAACTCATCCTATCTCATATCAATGGTTCATTCCACACTCAATATCCAAACTCAAGGCCCTAGAGATGACTCCCACGAAATTGCGTTATCGTGTAACACTTAGCCCTTGACCACATATAGCAATAGTATAAGGCCCTAGAGGTGGCTCCCACGAAATTACGTTATCATATAGCACTTAGTCATTTACTATGAATGTCAGTAGTACAAGGCCCTAGAGGTGACTCTCATGTGACTCAAGTCGCCATGTAGCACTTAGCCCTTGACTACAAGACTCTAGAGGAGACTCACACGAAATTTTGTTGTCGTGTAGCACTTAGTCATTTACTACCACACATTTGATTTCCTCAACACAACACATATCATGTTTCAATAGTCATCACATAACCACATAAATCAATTGTACCAAAACAACATACATAACCCTTCAAGAGAGGTTTGTCGAATCATCCCACAATAACTCAAAATTACCGAGCACTATATCCATCAATATATAACAAATAGGTCCTCACTTCCTCACAAGTATATGTCGGTTAATCTTACCTTAGTACATGAGTTACACAAAACCAAAGAAGACATTAGTACTACTCACCTGGGGATGCCCCAAAATCAAATAACGTGTGTTATTTGATCCTTCGATCTCGCGATCCTACCAAATGAGCGAGAATCAACATTAAGTTTTGGTAGCACGCCACATCAACCACGAAACGACTATATTATGTCTAAATGTTAACAAAACGATTCCTATGCGCTAATAAATCGTATACCCAAAATAATTATTCAAGCCGTTTGTAACATGACATTTGTGTGTAAAACTTAGTTACACTATAACTTTCTCTATCGAACCCCGTTATTAACATACTTATAGTCAATAGAGAGCCCTTCCATCATACTACAATAATCCCAACTTGACCGTCCCAAAATCAAACCGAAAATTAACAAAATAAGGGCTTGAAACTGCTGGACGCACACTGTTCACTGTGCGCGGGAAACTTCAAAATTTTGTTTCAAGCAAACCGTAAGTTCAAATCATGATCCGTAAAATCCCACGGCTCCACAACACCCTAAACTATCATTTCCACCAAAATACGCGGCTCAACGACTCCAAAATTGGACTTCGCCGCTCTATTTTCCAAATATTTCGAATTGGAGCCCTAAACCCGTAAATTACTTCGATTGGACGAATAATGGGCCTAATCTCTTACCGGGTGCTGCGTTATAAAGTTGAGCCGGCTTGACGAGGCAGCCATGGTATGCACGTACCAAAAACCCTTTCTTCTTTTCCCCCTTCTTCTTCTTCTTCTTCTTCTCCTTCTTCTTCTTTTTCTCTCCTTTTTGGTCGAAGGAGCTCTCTGCTGTCCTTTTTAACCGAGCCCTCCCCTCCCTTCCTTTTTACCTTTTTGACTTTTCAACTTATCTTTCCTTTTTCTTCTTTTGGGCCCCACCAGCCAAATATCACAACAACTAGGCGTCGAAAGAGATGAAGTTAGACGGTTCCATTAGGATTTTCCAGATATCAACTCAGACGAGCGCACCCCAACCTTTGCATCTTGACCTCAAAAAGGAAATCTTCGCTGGTGATCTAAGTAAATAATCGCAAACACAATGACATGAAAACACTAGGGTTTCCACGATTTAGTCAATCCGCAATAGACTGATTACTTCCAACCTCGACGATGTGATGCATTATATTGGACTTTGCCATTTCTCCCGGGAACACGCAATACTCCTTTTCTATTCACTTTATTCCAAAAAGTCTAATTTTGCTATAATTTTTTTTAAAATGAAATTACTATGTCGTGCACTATTAGGATTGGTCCAAACCTTCGTGGGAAATTCAACAAATGTCCTTGACGTTCCTTTCTTTGATATTTAGCTAAAGATAATCTGTTCAGGTTTTTCTAGAGGTCTTTTCGATTTGTCAATAGAAATTTGTCCTCTTTTGATGCAATGCTTGACCGCCATTTTCCAATTTGGACCACGAAGTTTTAACCCTCACGGCATGATCATGACCGCCTCAAATCCTGCACCATGACGCGTGTTGTTCGTATTTCAGATCTATTTTTTGATTGGATTCATGAAATCTTACAGTTAGATTGCACCAAACTATGATTGGTTAGAAATAGCTCTCACAAGCCAAGAGAACATCTATTTAGAGGGTCCATGATTTGGTTCGTAGGAGGAACATTTGACTGACCTGGGCTAGAAAAGTTATCTTTCCTAGACAAAGTTTGGGATTTGCAATGTAGTTAGAAACGAATGAGAAAGCTTAAGCATATGTATTATGAAGTTTGCAGGAGTGGAGACTGCTAAAGCAATTGAATAGACTGTAAAAAATTGATGCGGTGGGTACATTGTTTCCAAATGAAAATAGTGCTTTTCTATGTTAAAAGGTGATAATGCACTTAAAGTAAATGTGTGCCTAGATCTGCTTAATCGTCTGGCAATAGTGCCTTAACACGACCCAATTAGCTGCCTAAGTTCACCATGCAATAGAAATTGTTTTGCATTATCCATCGTAAGTAGATGTTCTTAATTCATGAACAAGACACTCTTCTCCTTTCTTCTTCTTCCTCTTTTCCGGAAAGCATACTACTCACAAGACTAAATTAAGAGAAATTGTCTTTCATTCCATTTCACCAAAGCAATTGCAGGTTTTTTTTTGGGGGGGGGGGGGGGGGGGAGGGGGTGGGGGTGGAGATATCGCAGTTACATGCTATAAACAGCCAATATGCAGGCTAAAAATATCGAAAATTAGTCAATGAGATCAAACTATGTGACTTACACTTATTAAGCATTGGCACATATGAAAAGCTATGTTGTTGGCATTTTTGTAACCCGTCATAACCAGTAGAGCTAAAACAAGTTTAATCATATCATTTCCGATCCAGTTACTCTCAATAATTATCATGTCGTCCATCTCTACTATCATTTCTGTTATGTTCATGTCGTCCTGAGATGCATTCATTATGGAAATGGGAAAAATTAATCATAAGAAGTGATTTCAGTGGTGGGAAACTGATGAGAATCGTCAGTGATGAAAAGGCAGTTGACTCTTGGCTAGAGGTCATGCCTATGAAAGGGATCTTGGTGCGGGGTGACGACTGACGCATATGAACAGCTCCATTCTTTAAAAAAGAAAAAAAAGGGATCCAATGCCTTTGATCTTTGGACGTGACATGGGGTGCTACGTAAAAAGGAAATTTCCCAAGTGGGTGCCTTTTAAGTCACTCGAGTATATGAGGTGCTTTAATCAAAAGGGGTTTGGATCTAGTCAGATTACGTATCCAAAAACATCCTTAAAATCATCAACAACTTATCTTTGAAAGGACTTAATAGTTGAAATTGTTCATATCGATTTGCACTTTCTGTATAGATAATGTGCCGCATATTCAACTGGTGAATAGCTTATGAACCCGGCTCCTAGTCAAGTATACATCCGTACGATTCTAGCGCCATAACTCAAGTAGGCCTACGCAATGATGATTTTAGTATATTATTGCTTCGAAAAGGTTACAAGATGGCCAATGGTCGAAAAGTATGAAGTTTGGAGTTCGCTTCTCGGCCTTACCCAATCTACTTCAGGCGAGGCACCCAAGGAAAAATGCTTCCGACGAGACCTCTTGGCCCCTTTGAATGTGATGCATTTAATTAGAATGGGAAAGTAGATTAAGTTGCAATGCAATCCAAAACATTTCCAGTGTTTGCGGCTGAGGAGCCTAATTGGTGAGAACTTCAGGCCCAACTAAAGTGGGATTAAACCGTGCAAAAACGTAAATAGATTCTATGCCGCGTCTCTCTCTCGGCTAAGACGTCAAATTGTCAATGACGATACTAATCTCCGGTGGACTTAAAAAGGAAAGGTCAAAAGCTTGACTTTTATGACATAACATGAGGATGAACGGAAGACATCACTCTTGCTTCATGTCCACAATACAGGTTAGATGGGTGGTTTTTACATCGCTCGAACAATTCCCTTTTTTTTTTGCCATTTTTATAAATTAGGTGCACTAAAGAAATCAAAAAGGGTTAGGATCTAATCAAATTAGGGATCCATATACATATTTAAGATCATCAACAAATTACTCTTAAAAGGATTCACTAGTTGAAACTGCTCATGCTAATTTACATTGGGGGCAATTTGCCATGATGATTTCATAAGCTCGAGTGAAGCATGCAACGGCGATTTGACCGTATTGCTTCGAGAAAGATTGACTAGCAAGCTAGTGGTCAAGAAATCAAAAAGTTTGATTCTCGTCACGCACAATCTACTTCAGATGGGCCTACCAAGGAAAGTGCTCCTAGAAAAATATTTTAGCCCCTTCACCGACATAACGACCTGATACGCCTCGGTCGCCTTGAAAGGGGGGGGGGGGGCGGCGGGGAGCCCTTTAAATGTTATGCTTTTCATTAGACGAAAGAGTAAATGACGTCTGGTGTTCGACAAAGAGAAAATTATGATGCCTAAAATGTTAGGCCGTCATCATCAGTAGGGGGACTTTCACCTGTAAACTGGTAGCGGGCGTGAGGCCCGACGATTTCTACGGAGCAAGATCCTAAAAATCATGGGCCAATGTATCCTGAAGGCGCGACCCGTCCCATTATGGCCTCTTCTTATAATCAGTTGAAGGTCCAATTGATGAGTTGTTGAACCATCCTTTTTTTTTTTTTTTTTTTTCCATTCGAGTGGATCTTTTTGACCCGTTCAACGAATTCGTATCGAGTTCGATTTGATGTCTTGGCCCAATGTTTTGCTACGTATGCCCCCCTTGGCATCCGGTCGTCCGACCGCTTGGTAATGTGCATCTACTGCAAGCTGCAATGGCGTGAACCTCTCATGATTTCTTATCAAGAAATCGCGAGTCAAAAAGTCATATGATTCGCCGTTTGATGTGAGTAGGTAGTTCGATTTTCTCCTTTCCCCCAAAGAATGAAGTAATGCTCCAGTCGTAAATTCCATTTAGTTTGATGATGACTGAGACTTGGCCAGATCTTACTACCTAGTTGAATCATCTCACCTCTTTCACTCCCCGTTCCCCCTACATATTCTCAAATCGAAGTTTAATATTCAGAACTGATACGGGCTTTTCCCTAAGCCCACAGAGAGGAGTGGCGGCACACGGACTAAAGTCTGTTCGGCTGCAGGTTCGACAGAGGGAATTGATAAAAACTTCTTGAACAGTGGACCGGAAACGACCCTTTCGCACCGCACGCAAAAAATTCCGATTGAATGGGACCTGGTAAAAATTTTCCAGTGTTCGGTCGGGGCGGAAAGTGGACTCAGGACAAAATCCTAAATAGGCTAAAGAACAGCTCACAAGTCGCAACGTAGGAAGATGTTCTCGGTTTTTTCTTTGTTTTGGTTAATGCAAACTGTGGGGATTATCCAACTCGCGGAAAACAGAGTTTACGAAACCGAACAAATCGCCCGCCCGGATGCTTCTGCTGTCTCGGCCCAATTGGGGCGGACATGAGCGTGAAGAAAATGAAAAATCATGAGATACACCATAATCTACATTAGTCCACCCGTCATATAAATAGTTAGATCAAATGAGATGCACCTGAGATTCATATGATTTAATGATTCATTGGAAATTGGTTATTATAAATAGAAAGTACCCAAAAAGTATGAAAGGAAACAATTTGTCCAAGTTTGCCTGCTTTTTACTTTATTGGGACCCAAATGTCTAGGTCACGATTAACTCAATATTGTCATTTTATTGAATATTTTCATGTAGTTTAGGTACTAAATCAAACATATACTAAAAGTATAATAATTATATTGAACAAATTAAAAGTTTAGAGATGATATTGCACATTAAGTTATAGTTTAGGGATTACATTGAATAAATATAAGGACGATATTGCACATTAGGCTAAAATTTAAGAACTATTTATGTCATTATCCCTTGAAAATAATAAGCTTTCATCAAAGAATGATGGGTCCTCGACAAATCAAGCGGGAGTCGAGGTCGGATGGCATGCCTAGGGAACCTTATCATAGCAAGCGTATTATCTAGAAAATGTCGAATTATTTACATAACTAATTTTAGACTAAATTGGCCTAATTGGGCGAACTGGAGTTAGAAGAAAATGGAAAACCAAAGATCTAAGTCCCAATTAATTCTATTATTATTATTATTATTATTATTATTAGTATTATTATTATTATTATTATTATTATTATTATTATTATTATTATTATTATTATTATTATTATTATTATTATTATTATTATTATTATTATTATTATTATTATTATTATTACTATTATTACTATTATTATTATTATTATTATTATTATTATTATTATTATTATTATTATTATTATTATTATTATTATTATTATTATTATTATTATTATTATTATTATTATTATTATTATTATTATTATTAAGGATAAACATGCAGAAAATGAACGATTACCCCTAACATAACTAATACAGGATAGAAAAGCAAGAAACAATTTCACAACGAAAACACTTTTATAAATAATTGGGTTTAGGTACAAAAAGATCGGTCCCAAAAGAAGCTATCATACAACCTACTTGTCGGACACAAACGTCGATCCTTCGACTCCACTTTAACGGGCTCCGGGGCTTCGGGTGCTCTATCTAATGACTTGAAAATTTTAAGCCCACGACGGGGTGAGATAATATCTCAACAAGTTCATCTCCTAAACCTCGACTAGGAAGGAAATACGCCTAAATGCAGTTTATACACACAAACCAAATGACTTATCTTGCCTCGGTTCCTTCCTACATGTCGGTACAATTCATATCACGAGATGCATATAATAAAGGGATAAGTGCTTTGCGAAATCCTAAAATTTGTCACGAAAATGCAATTGAGTCCTAAAATTTTCAAAAAGTGTAATCAAGTCTTAAAACTTGTCAAATTATTTTAATCGAATCGTAAAGTTAACATTGTTAGCTTTTTTCGTTAAAATGCTGATGTGGCATTTTAAATTTTTTTTTATTTTCCATGTGGATTTTAATTATTTTTTATTCATTAAAAATAGATTTAAGAACTAGAAAATTAGATTTATTCATTTTTTCTTATTTTCACCAAAAAACTAAAAAGAAAGTTAAAAAATTTATTTTTAAAATTTGTTTTTAAAAAGAAAAATCAGCGACTCCTCTTCCCCGCCACCGCTGCGCATCGCCGGAGGGGTCGGGCAACGGTGGCCAACCCTAGGCGAGGGTGGCCGACCCTCGCCAGCCCTAGGCGAGGGCGGGGGACCGTCGCCCACCACGGGCGAGGCCTCGTCGGCCTTCGCTCGAGGCCGGTGAGGCTCGCCAAATCTCAACAAGGGCCAATGAGGCCTTGCTTAGGGCGGTGACGACCATCGGCCCCTTGCGAGGGCCTCGGCGGGCCCAAATCAAGGCACCCTCGCCAAGCTCGAGCGAGGGTGCCCAAATCTGGGCCCGTCGACCCTCACGAGGGCGGCGGCCATCGCCTCCCTAGGCGTGTGACATCCAGATTTTCGGGTTTTAATTTGACTGGATAATTAGAATCCTGTCTCATCGCTTGTCAATTTATTGACGGGTCCGAAATTTCAATAAAGAAATTATCGGAAGGAAAATTGAAATAAAGAAATATGCATTTCCTTTTTTCTTTTTCTCTCTCTCCCTCTCTTTTCTTTTCTTTCTTTTCTCTCTTTTCTTTCTCTCTCCTCTCTCCTCTCCCCTTCCCTTCGTGCGGACGCCCACCCCCACCGAACACTTCCCCTAGCCAATTTGAAATTGGCTTCTCCTCTTTCTTCTTCCTTTCTTTTTGACTAGTCAAAGCTCTTTCTCTCTCTCTCTCTCTCTCTCTCTCTCTCTCTCTCTCTTTCTTTTTCTTCTTCTTCCTCCCCACGCATCCAAAGAAGCGAACCAGAGGAGGAAGTTCGAGCAGGAGCCGCACGATCGCAGCTCCCCGCTCGCTGCTCGTCCCGCCGCCGCACCGCCCGCCCGCACGCTCGCCGCCGTCCGGCCACCGTCCGTGCGCGCCCAAGCCGCACGATCTAGCCACGACCCAGCTCGGTTCCTCCCCGACCAGCCCCCGTCCGGCCACCTCCGGCCACCGCCCAGCTCCGCCGGCCTTGCTCCGCCATCTCAGCCACCGGAGCAGCCTCGTTTGGCCATGAACAGCAGCTGGAAAAATGGGTTTCCAGCACTGTTCAAGGCCGTTTTGGGCCGTTTCTCGGCCCCGAACCCGAGCCGTGCTTTGGGAACAATCGTTCCTCGCGTCGCCGCCGTCGGATTGATCCGATTTGCGCGCGATTTGGTGAGTAATCTCACTAATCCCAGATTAGTTGGCTAATTATGCTTTAGGTTGGTTTAGTTTTAATTAATTATGTTTAGGTTGTTAGATTAGAAGTAATTAGCAATTATTAGTCAATTGTGATGCGATTTAGATAAATTGTTTGTGCAATTAACAAGTAGACGTGGTCTACTATTTATTGGGAGTGTCTCGGAATTTTCGGACCCCTAATTGAGCTTCAATTTGATGATTCGGGCCTAAGTGAGATTTTTGGCATTTAAATATTAATTTTCGGAATTAAATTAAATAATTATTTATTTTCCGAAAATTCAAGGGAGATGGTCTGGAACCGGAATATTTTGCTGATGACCGTGGTGAAGTCCATTTATTTAATTGGACCTTATTTTGAGCTAAACAGAATTTTTAATATTAATTAATTAATTTTCGAAATTAATTAATTAATTAATTATTTTTCAGAAATTAAGATTGAGATGGCCGACGACCGAAATTTTGTGCCGATTGTCATGGCGCAATTCGTTTATTTAATCGAGTTGTAGTTTGTGTTGAATTGAATTATTTATGAAATTGAGAATTATCCTTTAATGGAATAATCTTTGATTATTGATTGGAAAATAACCGGGTGTCGGTTGACAGCACCAAAAGTGTTTTGGTGGGCTGTAGAGAATGGTGCGAATTATGAAAAACGAAATTATAATATTTTGGCTAAGGCCGACTGTGTCCCCACACACGGCTATTTTATCGAGAAGGATATCAGATGGAATGGATTGAATGGTCAGATAGTATACTATATCATCCTACGGGCTCTAATATGTCAGCTTAGCGAGAGCAGTATACTAGTGTACTATATCAGCCTACGGGCGATATGTCAGCTTAGCGCGAGCAGTACACTTTATCATCTCAGTGTGAGCATCGGGGGTATACTATATTAGTCTGCGGGCGATATGTCAGCTTAACGAGAGCAGTATACCGGTATACTATATCAGCCTACGGGCGATATGTCAACTTAGCGAGAGCAGTATACCTTAACTCTATCAGCTTAGTGCGAGCTATACTATCTATATATCAGCTTAAGGTGAGCAGTCCTGGACTATGGTCGGACTTATAGATAGTATTGAATGTGCCGACCAAGCATGGGTCGTGATGACGTGTAATCGACTAGGTTGATTGATCATTGCTTGATCTAATGTTGTGAATTGACCGATTGATTGGAAATGACCATGAGATGGTCTGATTGACTTGTAATCGACTAGGTCGATTGATCGATGATTCGATCTGAGTGTGACTTGATGTGATTCATTGCCTGGGTTGGATGTTGTGAATTGATTGACTGATGGGAATGACCGTGAGTGGTCTTGTTGGCTTGTGATCGACTAGGATGGTAAGATCGATGCTTCGATCTGTGATATGATTGCTTGAGTGCCTATTATGAATTGTACTAACTTGCAGGTGGGATATGAGGCCAAGGTACGTCTTTTGCCCTATGCGTGTATAGGCAGCCTATAGTATAATAGTTTACTAATTGGGCTTAGTGGGGTAGAACTCGCTGAGACGTAGTCTCATCCCAGTTTGGGGAAAAACATTTCAGGACCCCGTTGAGAAGCTGAGGAGGAATCTGAGAAGGAGAACTCGGAGGTGAAACCTGAGTAGAAGGACTTTTGGAAGAAGAAGATAATACCGAGAGAGATTTTGAGTATGACCTGAAGGGATTGAGATTTCATCTTCTTTGTGAACTCCAATTGATGTGAATAGTTATGAAGTTCTCTAGTTGATGTCATGCACAAAAGTTTGGTTATAAATTTCAATATGAAAAATATGGCCCTGCTTTTCTATCCCATTGTTTTATTATCTGGGGATTTTAACTGCTTCCGCATATGCTTAAAAATGAAAGGGTCGGCGATACATTGTCCTGGGATATCGCATTATAAAATCGACCAACTGAGACGGATGTGTGCGTGCCTGAGGATCGGGGCGTGACAAGGCGAGTCATCGCCGGCCCTCACAGGGGGCCAACGAGGCCTCGCCTAGGGTGGGCAACATCACGGGCCCTCACACAGGGCCGGTGAGGGCCGGCCACCCTCGCCCGGGGCCGGCAACCGTCGCCCGGCCCCTCGACGATGGGCGATGGCGGCGGCGAGGAGAGGAGCCGCTGATTTTTTAAAAAAAATATTAAAATAAATATTTTAACTTTTCTTTTTAGTTTTTGGTGAAAATAAGATAAAATGAATAAATCTAATTTTTTTAAAATGAATAAAAAATAATTTAAAAAATCCACTTGGAAAATAAAAATTATTTAAGATGCCACGTCAACATTTTTAATAGAAAAAGACTAACGGTATTAATTTTAAGACTCGATTGAAACAATTTGACAAATTTTATGACTTGATTGCATTTTTTGCAAGTTTTATGATTCAATTGCATTTTCGTGACAAGTTTCACGCATCCCAATTTTAATCACGGCCCAATGGGCACGGCCTACTTGATGTTCGGCGGTTAATCACGGCCCAATGGGCACAACCTACTCGAAGTTCGGTGGTTAATCACGGCCTAATGGGCACAACCTACTCGAAGTTCGACGGTTAATCACGTCCTAATGGGCACAACCTACTAGAAGTTCAACGGTTAATCACAGCCCAATGGACATAGCCTACTAGAAGTTCGGCGGTCTTCTTAACCCAACACATATCGTCACACACAACATACGTCACATTATCTTCTAATAGTCATCTTACCATGGCTATAAACCATTATATGATTATTCACCCACGGCCAAAGACATTGTGCTTCACACTTAAATTCTTCAATTAAAATAATGTCTTGGTCTATTTTCTTCGTGTTAAAAATTCCTGATAAAAATAATCGTGTGGGTACACGGTCGGCTTAAGCCAAAAATATAACATATTTCTTTTATAAAATCCCACTATTTAGTGTAGTTCATAAAAATATTTTTGGTGTTGTAAACCGACGCTCGATATTTTCTAATTAATTATTGAAATTACTTAATTTTGGGATAAATACCCAAAATTATAATTTCCACTCAATTTGCACAAATTAGCATTCAATTAAATAAACCAAGCACACCATTGCAATGGCGGCCAAAAACTCAAACTAACGGCGACGCCAATGGGAGCCCGAGACCGGGCCGAAAACGACCCTGCAAGGCTTGCGAAGGGTTGCTTGGTTTTGGGTTTTGAGGGCTAGTTGCACGGTGAAATTGCTGGAGCGGCAGAGACATTGCTTAGGCTAGAGCGTAAATGGGCCGAAATGTGAAATGGGCGTGAGGTTGAGTTGGTGAATGATGGGCCGAATTCGTGAGAGAGGGGTAAGCGTGTAGCAGAATGGCATTGAAGACGGTGCTGCAAGTGTTGACCATGGGCGACGATGCTGGGGACGTGTGGCAGCGGCAAGATGGCGATTCGGTGGAGATGGACGATTGAATTTGCTGGTGAGGTGAGGGGATGAAACGGTAGAGGCACGTGGCAGCTGCAGAGGGAGGATGGGCTGGTATACGGTAGCGAAGGAAGAACCAGTGAAGACAAAAGATGGTGGGGGAGCAGCATTGAAGATGGGCAGTAACGCTAGGGTTGACCCGGGGGGGACAGGTGCTGGATGTGTGGCGCTGGATTGGGAAAGGAAACGATGGAGCTGCTTCGGTTCCGCTGGGCTTCGTGGCTGCTGAAGTTGTTCGAAGGGAATGAAGAAGAGCGAAAGTCACATGCAAGTGAGGAGAGATGAAAGCAAAACAGAAGACCAAAGGGGAAGCACTTGGTGTCTGAGAGAAGCTTGGAGAGAGGGGAGGCAAAAGTCAAAGAAAATATCTATTTCCATTAATGCTTGGTCCCCCAAAATTCCACATGTTCATCCCTTTTGTCCCCTTTATCTTCAGCCCATCTTCATCCAACAATATTAGTTGGTCACCCTAGGGCCAATTTCTTCACAAAACTTCATTAACTAGAACTAAATTGAAGACCAAAATGCAGCTGCCCCTCAAGCTTACGAATTTCACCAATAGAGCTTCAATTTTCTTCAATTTGATGTCCTATTTTGCTAAGAAAAAAGCCCACACAAATTCCACAATTTCCTTTCACCAAAAAGCTCGGTTTGGAAGCAAAAAATCCCTTCAAGTTGGCCCATCCGAATTTCTTTTCATTTTCAAATCGTCCAAATTGATTTTTCGTAAAAATCGTGAATTCATCGAAACTTCTTTGAAGGATGAGTCAACGTTCTGTCGCAACCTATTTTTCGGGTGCACCACCTAAAGCTAGGTTAATAGACTGCTAAGTTTTTAAGTTTAGTTCGGGCTCTCCCAAGCCCATACCAAATCGCGACTTAAGTCTAAATTTTTAAATATGCAAGATTATTAACTAGGAGTCGCCACTAATCGGTTTATGGTAGGTCGATTAGACACCTAAGTAAAATAAAGGGAGATTTATTTTACTCCTACGGACCAGAGACTAAGGGTACGGGGACTTGGTTACACTAGAATTTTCTAATGCCCTTTCGATACCATTTCTTTTTAATTTTTCAAAATAATTTTTTTTTTGCAAGCAGCTGATTTATTTTAACTTAAATTACTAACATGCAAATGTGGTGACCACACGGGTACTCATCCATTATTTAAAACATTCAAATAATAAATTGCATCACGCAAAGCAAGCAATCATTTTTTTTTTTTTTGGGTTTTCTTAAAAATTAGAATTCTTTTATGAAAATGCACTTTTAAACTAAATGACTTAATCTTATTAATATACAAATTTTAATTAAATGGGCCTATTATGCAAACTAATTATTATGCACCTCATGACCTAATTTCACTAATTAACAAGCTCTGATTTAAATAATCCTATTATGCAAACTAGTTAAAATGCACCTAGTATTTTTGTATTTTTTTTTATTGAAATTCAGAATTTATAAAGATCCTAATTAATCTATCTAAAAAGGGATAATTTTCTAATTTATTAAATTTGACTTAAACCCTATCCTGTCTTAGAAAACTTTTTTTTTATTTTTTTATTTTAAAAAGAGGATGAGAATGTGAAAATGTGACAATTATATCTAAGACTCTAATAAGGCTATTTAAGTCTAATCCTAACTTATTTCTTTTAAAATATCTAAAAATGCAGTCCTAAAAATATTATCTAAAAATGCAATCCTAGAAATATAATCCTAAAAATTTGATTAATTAAACCTACGTGTCTATTATATTAAACCTTAATGTTTATGCAAAATTTTTTGAATGTTTTGATTTTTTGATTTTTTAGTTTCTTTTTATATTTTTTTTAAGTTGAATAATTGTTAAACAAGGATTAAATATAAACAATTAATATAATCACTAAATAAAGGATCAAAATAATTGAAAAAATAACCTAACGACTCACAGGTTAAATTAACAATTATTATAACCCTAATCATCGTAACAACTTAAAATAATTAAAAAATCTAGTCCGAAGTCTTACGGACCAAATTAAATAATTATTATGATTTTAACAATTAAGATTCTACCAAAAAGCCCAAAAATTAAAAATAATTAGAAAAATGATCCGATGTCTCTCGGATCAAATTAATAATTATATTAATTTTGGACAAAATCCCTATGGATAATGTGTACTAAATTCACAAATATTAACATTGAAAAAACCATGTTCTAACTTAAACAATAATAACAAAATTCAAAACACAATGAAATAACATAAAATAGGCAAAAGAGAGAAATAAAAATAAAACTAAAAAATATAAACTACCTAAAGGAGGAGATTTGCAGCAGCGTTGGTGGGGTGCCGAACGGACAGTGACAAGCGTCGGGACTCCGGCGAGTGGCAACGCGATGGCGCGAGGGGACCGGCGGTGCAAGGGTGGCGAGTCCGGCGGAGCGGCACAGGCGTGGTGCAAGTGGAAGAGGCACAACGCGAACGCGAGGGGGAAGCAGCAGGGGGCGTTGGAGGTGCGGCAATGGAGCTGCAGACGCGGGCGAGTCCGGCGGAGTGACAGTGGCGGGTCGTAGGTGAGCAATGCGGCGAAGAGGCAGGCCGCGGATTGAGTGGAGACTTCGCAAGCGAGGGGGGAACTCCGGCGGCGGTGGACGGCGGGCGCTCGGGCGTCGATCTGCAGGCCGGGGGTGTAACCGTGGAGCTACAGACGTCGGCTCGGTGCAGCGATGGGTGAGCGGAGCGGCGAGGAGCAACTGCAGACGTTGGTGGCGGTGCTGCGGTGGCCGGCGAACAGCCGCAAGTTCGACGAGCAGGGGATGCTACACGAGGAAGAAGAAACTTTTCCCTTTTCTTGTTTTTGTTTTTCTCTCTCTTTTCTCTCACTCACCTGTCGCACGTCCTCTCACTTTTGCTGAATTTTCCCTTTTCTTTGCTGACTCTTTCCTTTTCTCTGCAACTTGTCGAACAAGAAAAAAAGAAAATGGCCTTTTTCTGTTGATTGAAGATGGACGAAAGCTTCTTCTCCTCTCTTTTTTTACCCTCTCTCTTGCACGAATTCTTCTTTTCGAATTTTTTGGTTTCCGCACGAATTCTTTTTGCTCTAAATTTTTCGAATGCCCCCCTTGGTTCATGAAAATTATGGCTGCTTTTATAGTGATTTTCAAATGGCCATTTTTATAGCAACTTTCGACTTTCCATCTTATGTTGCATTAAATCAAGCCTACAAATCGGAACGTAATTTCGCAATCAGCTCGATCATGCTCAGATTTCTTCCATTTTGCAAAATTCTTGCCTCTTATTCACTTAATTTTTAAATTGCTTCTGCATTTAACGAAATCCGAATGATCATCAGAATTTCAAATTTCCATGCATAATCAATTAAATAAATTTCCCCCATTTTTTTCCTTTTATTTGTTCCAATGCAATTGTTCTTTTCCTTATTTTCCTAGATTTGCTAAAAATAGGTGTCGGAGCTTCCTAAAATGAATCGTGACATGAAAAAACTTTCAATTTCTGAAATTTTGTTTAAATTCGCGGTTAATTTTAATTTGACACAATTTTAGCGTGACCTAACCTACAAGGTAGCTTTTAGGAACTTTTAGTGCAATTGACCCATAGTCAATTATTTTGGAGCCACAATGTACATCTTCAACACATTGACGACTCTTGACTGTATCGTGAAAATTTCGAGATTTCAAATACGGGTACCGGGTATCAAACCAATAGAAAATTGGGTTAGTGCCGTTCGACACGAACTTTGTAATTAGGTGGAATCACCCACACTTCAATTGCGTGATTCCGTCAAATCGACCTATATCCAATCACTAATTGCTTATAACGGTATCGTATTGACCTTTGTTGATTATCACAGTCGATTAGTCGATCTCTAGTCGAATTCTCAAATCCATTGCGTTAAAATCCCTTAATAGCTTCACCTGATAAGCTAGTTATCTCGTGAGCGGCCAACTTAGAGAAGAAAACCATAAGCGCGTCGATGAAAAACCCAACTCATTCAATCGAAATCATAGCTTGAAATTCGGGATGTCACAGCTCTTTCTCTCTTATAAAAAATTTCGTCCTCGAAATTTAAACCTTCATAAATCTTTTAACAAAAAGGTGGGAGTGCAGTCATCTCATCACATCTTCACTTTCCCAGGTTGCTCCTTCTATGTTGTGGTGTTGCTAGACCACTTTAACCAATAGGAACGTCTTGTGCGCAAAATCTGTTATTTCCGATCCACAATTTGAACTAGGCTCTTCACGTACTACACTCTATCGTCCATGTCTAATTCTTCAAAATTTAGCACGTCGGTTGGGTTAGGCTCATACGTCCTCAATATCGACACGTGAAAAACATCATGCACTTGCATCAACCTTAGCGGCAATGCAAGATGATATGCTAAGGTCTTGATTCTTTTCAAAATCTCAAAGGTACCTTTGTGCCTCGGACTCAGCTAGATGAAGCCGTTCCTCTAAGCTTCCTTTGAAATCCAATTCACATGCTCTCAACATGTCCTTGAGAGTTTGAATCGTCCTCCCAGACTGGCCATTCGTCTGAGGATGATAGGCCGTATTGTACTGTAGTTTCGTTTCAAAGGCGATTTGCAACTTTTCCAAAAGGCAGCTGTAAACCTTGGATCTCTATCGATGTGATCGTCACTGACATTCTATGCGAGAGGAACTATCTAATGCACATACAACTCTGCATGTCTGTCCAAATCAAGGTCCTTTCATACGGCGATGAAGTGAGCCGATTTCGTCAGATACTTGGCAACATGCTTGGCGGTGTTAGCCTTCATAGTGTCGATGTAAATTTTGATACATCTTCGTACTGTCTGGATGAATGCTGTAACTACTACGATGAGCTTCCAATAAGATCTCATCTTTAAGCTCTACATCGTCAGATACACACAATCGTCCTTGGAACCTTAGTGTTCCATTTTCAGAATTTTGAAAATCAGCCTCTCTCTTATCAATATTCTCTTGTAAGATTTTCTGAACACACAGGTCTATCAACCGAAGCGTCTTAATTCGATATGTACTTTTAGCTCAATTTTGAGGGCGAAGGACCCTTGGAGTGCCATAACTTGGCGAAAGGGATACTTAAGTGTCATAATTTACGAAATGTACAGTTAAGTGCAAAAATTGGAGCAAAATAGATTGCTGGAGTGCCAATCCAGCTAAAATCCGGTTAAATTGCATACGTGGCATTTTTCCGACAAAGCGAACCCAAAACGACGCCGTTTTACACGCGACGTGGCAAAAAACGAAGTCATTTTTGGCTGACGTGGTAAAAAAATAATATAAAAATTAATTAAATTAAATTTAGTTAAAATATTAAAAAATAATAATTTTAAAAGTAAATTTAGTTAATATTAAAATTAAATTTAGTTAAATATTAAAAAATAATGATTTTAAAATTAAAAAATTAAAAAAAAAGGGGGGGTGGGCGGTGGCAGCCCTCAGCCATTGCCACCGCCTCCCCACCGTCGCCGAGAAGGGTCGACGACGAAGGGGGGAGGGTTGGCTAGGGACCGGCGGCAAGGGCTCGCGAGCCCTCACCCCCGATCGAGGCAAGGGTTGCAGCTCTCACCTAGATTCAGCAAGGGTTGGCGGCCCTTGCCCGGATATGTGGCGAGTGGCAAGGGTAGCGGCTCTCGGCTAGATTCGGCAAGGGTCGGCGGCCCTTGGCCCAACCAGGGCTCGGCGATCCCGGCTGAACCTCCCCCCACTGTCGTCAGCCCTTCCCGGCGACGGCAAAGAGGCGACAGACACCCCCCCGTTTTTTTAAAAAATTTTAATTTTAAAATCATTATTTTTTAATATTTTAAATAATTTTAATTTTAAAATTATTATTTAATTAATTTTTATATTATTTTTTACCACGTCATGCTAAAACGACGCCATTTTTGCATTATTTGGCCACGTTAACGTGTAAAACGGCGTCATTTTGCACTCGCTTCGCCGAAAAAATGTCACATCGGCGTTTTGGCCAGACTTTGGCTAGAGTAGTACTTAACTGATCCATTTTTCTTCGAATGTAGCACTTAAGTGTACTTTTCGTAAGTTATAGCACTTGAAAAGTTATTTTGCCCAATTCTGAGGGTGGCCATAAGATTCGAAAGATGGCTTACCTCAATTTAAAAATCGAATCTCGAGCTTTCTCAAGTAAAGTCCATTCCTTGACCATCAATTGTGCGACTGAAGACTTCCGACTCAAGACATAGGCGACCTTATTCATCTTTCCAAAGTGATATAGAATATCACAATCATAGTCCTTCAAAAGTTCCATCCAGCAACGTTGTCTCATATTCAACTTATTCTGAGAGAATGAATACTTGTGATTTTGAAGGTCAGTGAAGATTTGGAATCTTTCTCCATACAAATAATGCCCTCAAATCTTTAGAGCAAAAATGATTGCTACGAGTTCTAAGTCATGTGTCGGATAATTTAGCTCATGAAGCATCAACTGATAAGACGCATATGTAATAACTCTACCATGTTGCATCAGCACACAACCCAGTCCTTTAAACAATGCGTTACTATAGATCTCGTATCCTCCAGGACCAAATGGTATCATCAACCAAGGTGTGGTAGTCAGCTTCCACTTAAGCTCTTTGAAACTATATTCGCACTTGTCTGTCCACGCGAACTTCTCTTCCTTCTTCAGTAGTTAAGTCAACGGCGACGCTAAAGCTAAAAACCCTTCCATGAACCTTTTGTAGTAACTTGCCAAACCCCAAACAGCTTTTGATCCCTTTCACTATTGTCGGTCTTAGCCAATTGATAACTGCTTCAATCTTGAACGGGTCCTCGGGGATTCCTTCACCTGAAATCATGTGACCTAGAAACACTACACGAGTCCACCAAAATTCGCACTTATTGAACTTGGCGTACAATCCATGAATCCTCAGGGTCCGAAGTACTATTTTCAAATGACTCTTGTGCTCCTCAGCACTTCTTGAGTATACCAGATCATCGTCGATGAACACTATTACAAACTGATCCAAATACTCTTTTAAATACTCGGTTCATCAAATCTATAAAAGTAGTTAGAGCGTTCATCAAACCAAACGGCATTACAGTGAACTCATAATGGCTATATCGAGCACGAAATGATGACTTCGATATGTCATTCTTTCTGATCCTTAGTTGATGATATCCCGTCCTCAAGTCGATCATTGAAATCAACGCTCCTTGCAACTGGTCAAACAAGTCGTTGATTCTCGACAATGGATATTTGTTCTTGATCATCACCTGATTGAGTCAACGATAGTTGATGGACAAACACGACAAACCATCTTTTTGATTTCATGAATAGAACTGGTGCTCCCCAAGGTGATGCATTGAAACATATGAATCATTTATCCAACAATTCTTGCATTTGCATCTTCAGTTCTTTCAACTCAAACAATGACATTTGGTAAGGAGCCTTAAAGATTGGCTTTATCTCGGGTGCTAACTCGATCACGAACTCTATCTCCCTTTCTGGCGGCAAACCGGGCAATCCTTCATGAAACACCTTAGAAAACTTCTGTACCATGGCTATGTTCTCCATATTTAGTTCCTCAATTGTGGCATCCCCTACTGTTGCCAAATAAATTTGGCAACCAACATCCAGAACCCGGTTGCCTTAATTGACAAAACAAAAAGGACCGAGGGTCTTCCTCGACTTCCGATAATTTCGAAACTTTCACCCGTCAACGGTTCAAACTGTATTACCTTACAACAACAATTCATTACCACAAGATGCTCCTTGAGTCAACTCCTTTCATATATGACATCAAAGTTATACATAAGCAACTAGTCAAGTACAACTATAACCAGTGATTCTTCTTTCTACAGCTTTATTACAACAACTAAAATTCTACAACCTTAACCAAAATTTCACTACGCTACTTTGATAAAATCACTCAAAAAGAAACGTTTTTCCTCTGATCGGTGCATGGCCAATTTGTTCCTGCCCCCTTCACCATTCTAGAGGCATTCTATCTGCGGTGCCTTTCCTTTGTTTTGTCCTCTAGTGATGGTGTACATTCTTTCCTGCTCTAGAGGTTTGTTCAATCCATCATGTAGTGTGTTCTGCAGTGTAAACCCCTTATTCTGATCCATTGGTGGCGACAATGGTAACTATTGTAGTCTCCTTTGTCTTCTAGGATAGCTCCTGACCATGTGACCCTGCTAGTCACACTTAAAACAAGCACCCGGCTTAGATTGGCATGTGGTTGATCCGTGTTGCCTTCCACAAAAGCGATACATGCCATTCTGACTTGGCACTGACTTGCCTATTCCACCCTTCCTATTGGGCGAAACATGAAATCTTCCTTCCCAAACCGATTCCTATCTCTATTTGAACTGAACCTCGACCCAGACGCAACAGTCTGTTCACTTAGATCCCTCTATATCAGTTGGACCCGACCATAAACCTCATTGTAATCCTTCAGGTCGAATGGCACTAGTGGACTCCCCAGTTCTAGTCGAAGGCCGTTCCTAAACTTCCTAGCTTTATCTTCAAGATCTTCCACCAATCTTGGCGCATATTGAGACAGCTCAACAAACTTAGCATCATACTAGTCCACGGTCGTCATCCTTTGACGGAGGCACTAGAATTCCTCCATCTTCAACCCTCAAGCGCTACTAGAATAATACTTGTTGTTAAAGGCTTTGAGGAAGGCATTCCACACTTTGGAACCTCGGCTTATGGGAATATTGTACCTCTGGTGGCCCTCCACCAAGTATTCGCGTTACCCTGCAGCTGATATACTGTCAGGACAAGTGCGGCAACATCTATGGCAACAGAAACAACAATAATGGCATTGGCAGCAGTAGTGGCGGCTACGGTAGCGGCGGCATTGTCAACTTGAGTCTAGGCCTACTGCCTCAACAGTGCTCCCATTGCCTCAAGCGTCTACATGATCCTGTCGATCTTGGGATCACTAGGGACTATTACCCCCAACACCGATCGATGGTGATGCTGATCCACTTGCACTTGCCTGAGCCTACGCTCTACCTCAGGCACCGACTCTAGTTGGCGTCCTACCCTGAGAGACTGACACAACAGTCCTCTTCCGGATTGCTCATTCTGCAGGATCTTTATAGAAACTTGCTTTCCAATTCAATGCAAAATTAGAAATTGAGCGACCAATACCAAACAATCAACCAAACAGCTATCACTGACATGCATCAGCATGAAATAAAGATCATTCCTATTAACTATCCCATAAACCATCGCACATTATCACTTTAACTATCGACCAACTCTGATACCACTAAATGGGACTATCAGGCCCCGAACCTCAAGCGTGTGCTCATCCCTCAGTGGTCAACTATATTTGTGACATCCAATGACACGTCGCCCACCCATAAATTTTAATACACATGCGGAAGCGAACGATTACCCCTGACAGAACTAATACGGGATAGAAAAGTAGGAAATAATTTCACAACCAAAATACTTCTATAAACAATTGGGTTTAGGTACAAAAAGATCGGCCCCAAAAGAAGCTGTCCTACGACCTACTCGTCGGACACAAATGCCGATCCTTCGGACTCCACTTCAATAGGCTCCAAGGCTTCGGGTCCTCCATTTAATGACTTGAAAAGTTTAAGCCTACGACGGAGAGAGACAATGTCTCAGCAATTTCACTCCCTAAACCCTGACTAGGAAGAAAATACGCCTAAAGGTAGTCTATACACACAAACAGAGGACTTACCTTGCCTCAATTCCTTCCTACATGTCAATACAATTCATATTACATGTGCATATAATAAATGCACACATCAATTGGAACGTTTCACACAATCTCAACCAAATACGCATCCCAATTTTAATCACGGCCTACTCGATGTTCGACGATTAATTACGGCCTAATGGGTATAGCCTAATAGAACTTCGACGGTTAATCACGACCCAATAGGCATAGCCTACTAGAAGTTCAACGGTCTTCTTAACCCAACAGATATCGTCACACATAATATACGTCACCTCATCTTCCAATAGTCATCTTACCATGACTATAAACCATCACACGATTATTCACCCACAGCCAAGGACATTGTGCTTCACACTTAAATTCCTCAATTAAAATAATGTCTTGGCCTATTTTCTCCGTGTTAAAAATACCCGACAAAAATAATCATGTGTGGCATTTTTGGCGTTATAAAGCAACGCCTGATATTTTCTAATTAATTACTGAAATTACTTAATTTTTCGATAAATACCAAAAATTATAATTTTCACTCAATTTGCACAAGTTAGCATTCAATTAAATAAACCAAGCACAAAATTGCAATTAGCACGAAATTCCGGTCATCGACTATTTCGGTCTAATTTCTAGAAAATAATAAATAATTAAATAAAAACTAAAAATAATTAAATAACTACATTTAGATGCCATAAACGCAAACTTAGGGCCGGAAAAGCCTAATTAATACCGAATCAGGCCCGGAAAATTTCCGAATCAATCAAGATAAATACTAAAACTTATCTAGTCTCTAATTATGCTACTCTAACCACCTAACATGCAAAACCGAATAATTAAATCGCTAATCTGTTCTAAGTAATCACCTAAACCATACTTAATCTAAACTAATCACCCCTTAAACGTCATTAATTCCATAAGCAGATTTTACTGAGTAACTCACCGGTTTAGTGTGAAAAACAACGGTGGCCGAAACTTGAACTAACAGAGGCACCAATGGAAGCCCGGACCGGGCTGAAAATAGCCCTGCAAGGCCTGCAAAAGGGTTGCTCGGTTCTGGGTTTTGAGGGCTGGTCGCACGGTGAAATTACTGAGGTGGTGGAGATGTTGCTTGGGCTAGGGCATAAATGGGCTGAAACATGAAACAGGTGTGAGGTTGAGTTGGTGAATGGTGGGCCGAATTTGTGAGGGAGGGGTAAGCGTGCGGCGAGAATGGCGTTGAAGACATTGTTGCTATCGTTGACCATGGGCGACGATGCTGGGGACGTGTGACAACGGCAGGATGGCAATTCGGTGGAGATGGACTGCTGAATTCACTAGTGAGGTGAGGGGATGAAACCGTAAAGGTGCGTGGCAGCTGCAGAGGGAGGATGGGCTGGTATACGGTAGCGAAGGAAGAATAGGTGAAGACAAAAGATGGTGGGGGAGCAGCGTTGAAGATGGGTAGAAACATTGGGGTTGACTCGAGGGGGACAAGTGTTGGAAATGTGGCGCTGGATTGGGAGAGGAAACGATGGAGTTGCTTCGGTTCCGCTGGGCTTCGTGGTAGTTAAAGTCGTTCGAAGGGAATGAAGGAGAGCAGAAGCCACGTCCAAGTGAGGAGAGATGAAAGCAAAACAAAAGACTGAAGGGGAAGAAGCCGGCGTCCGAGAGAAGCTTGGAGAGAGGGGGGCAAAAGTCAAAGAAAATATCTATTTTCATTAATGCTTTGTGACATCCTACAATTCGATCCCGTTTCAATAAAGTGAAATGGGCAATGTCGTCGACGTGCCTATGGTCCTTTTTCTCTGAGCTGATCACTCACGAGTTAACTAACCTATTGGGTGAAGCCGTTAAGGGATGTATCTGCAGTAAAATCCCTAAAAGTTACTCAATTGGTTGGATTGGACTAAAATCGCGTTTGATCGATTCTAACCATGAAATTTAAATTGGTCTCGAGAATCGAATATTCGAGTGTGTCACAATTCATTTTTAGGACCGTCTCATTGTTTGTAAATTTATTGTCGAGTCCAAAATTTCAAGAAAGAAATTATCGGAGGAAAAATCGAAGACCAAAAGAAAATAGAAAGGAAAAGGAAAAGAGAAAAGGAAAATTGAAATAATAGTATTATTTATTTTCTTTTTTTCTCTCTCTCTCCCTTTTCTTTTTTTCTCTCTCTTCTCTCTCCTCTCCTCCCCCCTCGTGTGAATTCTTTCCCTCCCACCAACTCACTTTTCTTTCTCTTTCTCTCTTTCTTTTTGACTAGTCAAAGCCTTATCCTTCTCTCTCCTCTCTCCTTCCCTCTCAACGCTCTCTCTCTCGACTCTCTCTCTCTCCTTCGCGAACGAAGACAGAACCAGAAGCGGAAGAAGCCGAGCAGCAGCAGCTCGCCGAAGCCGTCGCCGCTCGTCCCGCCACCCGCGCCCACACGTCCGCCACTCGCCACCGTGCGTCGCCTGCCCTCTCCACCGCCCAGGCGTCCTCCCCCGTGCGAATCCGCCTTTGTCCAGCCCTGTTCCACCCCGTTCGGCACCTCCAACCGCGGCCCGGCCGTCCGGCCACCGCCCGGCCTCCCCGGCGTTCCCCTCACCCTCCGTCGACCTCCCCTCGCCACCCTAGCTGCCGGACCAGCCTCGGCCAGGCCAAATCCGCAACCCACGAAGTGGGTATCCAGCCCATTCGTGGGCCATTTTGGGCCGTTTCCGGGCCCCGAACCCGAGACCCGCTTTGAGGTTTATCGTTCCTCGCGTCGTCCCCGTCGGATTGATCCAATTTGCGCGCGATTCCGGTGAGTAATCTCACTAATTCTTTCTTAGTAGACTAATGATACTTAATAGTTGATTATTTTTAATTAATTAGGTTTATGTGGTTAGATTAGTATGGATTAGGGTTTATTAGTCAATTGTGATATGAATTAGACAAATTGAATGTGTAATTAGCAAGTAGACATGGTCTACTATTTATTGAGGGTAGCTCGGGATTTTTTCGACCTCTAATCGGGCTTTAATTTGACATTTCGGGCCTAAGTGGAATTTTTGGTATTTAAATATTATTTTTCGGAATTAAATTAAATAATTATTTATTTTTCGAAAAATTCAACTAGGATGGCCAGTGACCGGAATATTATGCTGATGACCATGGTGAAGTCCATTTATTTAATCGGGCTTTATTTTGAGCTAAATTGAATTTTTAATATTAATTATTTAATTTTCGAAATTAATTAATTATTTATTTATTTTTTGGAAATTAAGGTTGTGATGGCCGACGACCGAAATCTCGTGCTGATTGTTGTGGCGAAGTCCATTTATTTAATTGAGCTCTACGTTGCATGGAATTGAATTAATTGTGATTATAAGATTATTTTCCTAGATTAATTAATTTGGATAATTAATTGGAAAATAATCGGGTGTCGGTTGACAGCACCAAAGGTGTTTTGGTGGACGCAAATAATGGTGGGAATAGTGGAACGAGATTATTATATTTTGGCTAAGGCCAATCGTGTACCCACGCATGATATTTTATCAATGATGATAAAAGATGAGAAGAAATGCTGTGTGATGTGGCTTGGCGATTATTACATCGCTTTGGCATGTAGGATGCCTTAGAGAATGAACGTAAATTGTTGAATATTGATCATGCCTGTGTGGCGATAGTTGATCATGCCTGTGTGGCGATAACTGATCATGCCTGTGTGGCGATAATTGATCATGCCTATGTGGCGTAGAACATGCCTATGTGGCGTAGACCGTGCCTGCGTGGCCGTATTTCTGTGTGTCGAGTATCGTGCCCGTGTGGCTAAAGGTAATTGGAATGCCTAAGAGCATGCATAAAGTGTTTATTGTACATCACCTTGGCGAATAGACGCCCGAGAGCATTACTGTAGCTCCGTGACTGAGTGTACTATTGGAGATTATATAGTGTGGAGTGAGATGACCGGGAAATGGTCAGGCTGACATTTAATCGACTAGGTCGATTGATCATTGCTTTGATTTGATGTTGTGAATTGATTGACTTAATGGAAATGACCGTGAGTGGTCTTGTTGGCATATAATCGACTAGGTCGATTTGATCAATGCTTCAATCTGTGATGTGATTGCTTGGGTGTCTATTTGATATGTGCTAATATGCAGGTGGAATCTGAGGCCAAGGTAAGTCCTCTGACTCGTGTGTGCATAGGCAGCCCGGTTAGCGTATTGGTTTCCTAATCGAGTCTTGGTGGGGTAGAACTTGCTGAGACGTAGTCTCATCTCGGTTGTGGGACAACATTTCAGGCCTATGGATGAGCCTGTGGAGAAAGAACTAGAAGAGGACAATGGAGTCGGAAAATGATAAAGAGCTCAGTGAAGAATGATGAAGTCAGAAGAGGATCAGGATGGTCTTGAGTATGAACTGGATGAGGATTGAAATCCCATCTCTTGGTGAACCCTTTGTATATGTATAGATAGAGTGAGACCTTGAAGTTGTGAATAGTTTGTGAAGTGCTCTGTTTAATGCCATGTATAAAGGTTTTGTTGTAGATTTCAATATGAAAAATATGACCTACTTTTCTATCCCATTATTTTATTATTTGGGGATTTATAATGGCTTCCCCATGTGCTTAATAAATGAAAGGGTCGGCGATACATAGTCCTGGGATATCGCATTCTAAAATCGACCAAGTAGAAGGATGTATGCGTGCCCGAGAATCGGGGCGTGACATGCTTGGTTTCCCAAAATTCCATATGTTCATCCCTTTTATCCCTCTTATCTTCAGCCCATCTTCATCCAACAACATCAACTAGTCACTCTAGAGCCAATTTCTTCACAAAACTTCATTAACTAGAGCTAAATTGAGGACTAAAATGCAACTGCCCCTCAAGCCTACGAATTTCACTAATAGAGCTTCAATTTTCTTCAATTTGATGTCCTATTTTGCTGAGAAAGAAGCCCACACAAATTCCACAATTTCCATTAACCAAGAAGCTCAGTTTGGAAGCCAAAAATCCCTTCAAGTTGGCCTATCCAAATTTCCTTTCGTTTCCAAATCGTCCGAATTGATTTTCAGTAAAAATCCTGAACTTGCCGAAAATTCTTCGAAGGATGAGTCAACGTTTCTAAAATGAATCATGACATAACAGAACTTTCAATTTCTAAAATCAGGTTCAAATTCGCGGTTAATTTCAATTTGACGCAATTTTAGCGTGACCTAACCTACCGGGTAGCTTTTAGAAATTTTTAGTACAATTGACCAATGATCTATTATTTTCAAGCCACAATGTATATCTTTGACATATTGGCGACTCTCGGTTGTCGTGAAAATCTCGAGGTTTCAAATACGAGCACCGAGTACCGAACCGACAGAAAATTGGGTTAGTGTCGTTTGATGCGAACTTTGCAACCAGGTGAAATCACCCACACTTTAATTGCGTGCTTTTGTCGAATCGACCTATATCCAATCACTAATTGCTTATAACGGTGCCATATTGACCCTTGTCGATTAACACGGTCGAGCAGTCGATTTCTGGTTGAATTCTCAACTCTATTGCATTAAAATCCCTTAACGGCTTCATCTGATAGACTAGTTATCTCGAGAGCGGCCAACTCGGAGAAGAGAACTATAGGCATGTCGATGAAAAGCCCAACCCATTCAATCGAAATCGAGCCTGAAATTCAGGATGTTACATCTATGGCATCAATTTGGACTGGGCACCATTTATTTGAAAAAATAGGAAAGAAGAATTGGGTGCTACTATTGTGTGCTTAGCATTTTCTATCAATCGGTTTTGAATGTGATTCCATAGTTAGGATTCCTTAAATTACTTAGTTGATGTAGGTTAATGATACAATTGGAACGCTGGGTGGAGGTAGATGTAATAATCAGGATGTTGTTGCTGTTGTCATATTGGGTAGTGGAACAATGCTGCTTATGTTGAGCAGATACATGCCATTCCCAAGTGGCATGGCCCTCTGCCTAAATTGAGAGGGGGGTAAGTACATTATCAGTGCCAAAAGTTGTGTATGACGCTCACTTTGGTGCCAAAAATTTAGTTTGGATTACTTAAGTGTCAATTTTTTTGAAAAACGACCATTTTAGTGCTAACGCCGATCTAATCGATCGGAAATCAGACGTGGCCTTTTTATTTATTAATTTTTTATGCTGATGTGGCTTGTCAAAAAGTCCAATTAGCATTTAAAGCAAGAAACGATGTCGTCTAGTTGCATTTCCCCCTAAATAAGAACCCTAATTTGCCAAATTGAAAGAAATCCCCAATTTCAAACCCTAAGCAGCCATTAAATGAATCCTCCCAACTTGATCTGCCATGCTTTGGCAACTTGCCGGGACAAGCCACAAAGAAGTTGCTCCACTTGGTCATCTCGACCTCTGCCGTGGTAAGTGCTTGTCCCACCCCTTTTGGAAAATAGAAAAGGTCAAACCTCATCTTCAACTTTGGTCTCAACAAACCAAAACAGGGAGTCAAACGCTATTTGGTCTATGGATGATGATGGAGTTGCAATCTGTGACTAGATCAAGGATAGAAAGTTCAGTTATTACTATTAGCGGGAATTAAAGCAAACGAATAGATTTTAGGAGCGATTTCATCACTTCATATCTTTTGGTTGCAAAGTAGAGTAAAACAGAGCATGTCTCACACTCTTTTGGAATCGATTATTGTTGGCAACAAATGAAAGTTAGATTGACGTGAAGAGCAAAAGATCATGGCACATCGATAATATTCCGGTGAGCTCTTAAAAAGCAAAAATTGAAGACGTGAAAACATGGCCTCTCGGCTAAGCTCGTTGAGACAATACAAGTGGCTTACGAGTGAAATCGACACTCATCCATGGACAAGTGGTCGCAAGTGTTAGTATTGCTCAACCAAATCCGGTGGTGACAACTGGTGGCAATGATGGACTCGTCCATGGACAAGTGGTTCACAAGCGTCGGTATTGCTCGACCAGATCTGGTGGTAGCAACGGTGGCAATGATGGAGGAGGGGCAGAGGTTGAACTTGGAGAGAAGGGATGACCAAATGGGTTTTTCAAGCAAGAGGGATAAGAGGCTTTTTGGTGAAGGAGAGGGCGGACACCATTGTTGCAGAGAGCGAGCTTATAGAGGGTAATGGAGGAGAGATTATAAAATAAATAAAAAAATGCCAATGTTTTCTTTCTTCTTTGTTGGATAGCAGCTAAGAAAGTCCGCATGGACTGATTTTCTAAAAAAATAAAATGCCTATTCATATTAAATTTTTAATTAAAAAAGCCACGTCAATTTTTGGCTTGAATTTTTAGACAGAGGTACTTAAGTGATCGTTTTTTCTCCAGTTTGGCACTTAAGTGATCCGACGAAAACTTTTGGCACCAAAGTGAGTGTCGTACACAACTTTTGACACCGATAGTGTACTTACCCCTAAACCGGGAGAAACAGTAAGTTTTCTTTCCTCCTTAAGTCTTTCACCCATTGGCACGAAGATCACTTCAACTTTTTGTGAGATTAGTATGTGATAACAGTAACTAACAAACTAGTAGATTTAGATAAGTCAAAACTTCACTTGATATATTAAGTAAGGAATGAATTTCAATGAAGAAAAAATTTATCAATAAATGCCCAAATCCTCCCAATTATGTAGCTATTGCCAACCAAAATGTTCAGGTTCCATGTTTGGTGATAAATTAACAGTTTTCGTGCTCACGAGCTAAGTAGCACCGACAATCGACACATGATATGCAACACGACATGACACATCGTTTCTTAAAAAATAGAAAATTTCGAGACGTTAGATACGTTATATATTAAATGTATATTTTTATATATACATAATAAATTATCATTTTTATGATTATTTCAATCAAATTAATTTGAATCAAATTCATAAATAATTAAATAATTAAAAAATCCTAGAATGAATATACACTAAAAATATTAATCCGCCATTTATTAATATAATTCATTGTTTCAATTTGATAAATTTAAATTTATTTCAATAATTCATAAAACTTGGAGAAAAAATAAGCAATCCATATTATGGACTCGTATGTTAGATATATTGGAAGAGAAGAAAAAAACTTAAGGGGTGAATTGGGTATCATAGGAAGTGGGAGTCGGAAGAGAAGAGAAGACTATATTTTTCTTTTTTCTTCATTTATTATTTTTATTATGTTTCGGAAACTTGTACGTCGAATTCGACTCGAGCATCGAGATCGAGAAAGTTGACCAAGTATCGGATTTTCCAACACATGTTGATCGAGTGGCGGAGAGTGTCCGACACGACACGAAGGCTCTTGAAGAGTGTTAGTGCTTCATAGCTCACGAGTTAGGCGTTATCAAATTCCTATTAAATCTTCAGCTTTCAAAGTCACCAGCACTTAAATTTGAGCCATTAATTTCTGTTTTACCAAACAAAGCCTACTTCATCTCTATTGTTATCATGATGTTGCGTAGACTGTTCTATCCCCTTATTGCAAATCAAAGTAGAAACGATCTAGTAATCTTGCGGTGGTCTTCTGTAATCAACTTGTCAAACTTGATTTCATCTCATTTCTGGATCGTCCTGTTATACTGCTGGATTTATTTAATACTTTTTCATAATTAAAATGCTTTGCTTGAAAGAAGGTCGATTGAACTTACTGAGCATGGCAAATGTATGGTGGGTGATCAAACATCTTTGTCCTTTTAGGTTATCAACATAGAATGAGGCAACTTCCAGTCCTCACACCTTCCACTGACAGAATATGATCAAACCCTGGATGACGAGAGTCTGAATCCGGGAGAGCAGGTGGCTTCACTTCTTTTTTCTATCTCATGTGCCTCATGAATGTATAGTTTAAGAAATATGTACAGCATCATTTTGCTGTTATTGGTAGACTTATGAGTAGCTGATTTCTGGCATGTACCTCAGAGAAATTGTGAGGGTAGTGTTGTTGAGAATGGCTGAGGAATCAGCACTTTTTGGTTGGTTTCCTTAAACTTCTGTCCCAATTTGCAGGACTCCTGACATGTCTGCCATGCATCATGACACGTCTCCTGATCTTACGGTGGTGAGAGAAAACTGAGCAATATCTTGGAGGTATCGGCCTATCTGCAGCTTAATATCATACCTGTGGTGACTGTAATGGCATCGCTTTTTCACTTCCGTTCTGTCTGGTACAAATGAAAAAGTAATATGTAATTATATGAATTGTAAGTAAATGCCACTTTTACAGCGTGGATTGATTGTGACGGTTGGGTATTCTGGGAGTTAAAATGCAAATATAAGGATTAATATCCTGAAAAACTCTAAACTGGTATATTTATGATAAATTGACCATAAATTATTTTTTTGACAATAAAAAACCCCAAATTGGTATGCTTGTGACAACCCGATTAATCATAAAAAAAAAAAAACTCTAAATTGGTACATTTATGATAAATTTACCCCAAATTAATTTATTTGACCGCAAAAAAACCCAAAACTGGTAAATTTGTGATAAGTATACCATCCGCTAATTGGATTAATACCATAGAATAATCATAAAAATTGTAAATTGTGACAAATGAAGTGTAAAATCCTAAATTGATATACTAGTCAACTATCACGTGTCATTTAACTTAATAATTTGACAGTAAAATTTAACGAAAACTAACGGAGGGTAAATTTGTCACAAGTGTATCAGTTTGGGGTAAATTTGTCAAAAGTATACCAGTTTGAGATTTTTGATGGTAAAAAAAATAATTTTTGGTAAATTTGTCACAGGTGTACCAGTTTGGAGTTTTTCAAAGTATTAACCCCAAATATAATGGCCCATGTTCCTAGAACAATGAAAGATGGTTCTTTTCTCTTATCTCAATTATCTACAGCTGAATCCATAAATCCCTACTTAATGCTTCACTTTCCTAAATTCATTTCCCAAATTTAGGAATTGCTGAGTGCCCCTATAGTTAATGCTGATTTGTCCATCCTCAGATATTTGACACCACCTAGAGAACGATGAAAGTTGTAGTTGAACTATGTGACATAGTCACCACTCGAGGTGCTCGTCTTGCTGCTGCCGGGATATTCGGCATCCTGAAGAAGCCGGGAAGAGATACCCTTAGGGACGGGGAGAAGCAGAGATCAGTTATAGCATTGGATGGAGGTCTGTTCGAGCACTACACCAAATTCCAGAACTGCGTGGAGGCCACTTTCAGGGAGTTGCTGGGACCTGAAGTTGCTGAGAACACGGTGATTGTGCTTTTGAATGACGGCTCAGGCATCGGAGCCGCCCTTCTCACGGCCTCTCATTCACAATAACTCGAGACAAAGTGACCCTGAGAGTATCTCGGTTTGACATGATAATCTCAGTTTTCCAAATTTCACATGCTTCCCCACCCTATCCTCAGGATACCATTTGGTTCTCTTTGAGGTCTCGTTGTATCATACTTCGGGGTGGGATACCAGTAATAGTCTAGCGAGCAAAGAACCAAGTAACTTTAGCCTAGATATCTCAAGTATCAGAGCAAGAAGAGATGTAAATTTATTAAGTTGTGAATAACTGAAGGATCAGGCTCCCATTAGGACTCTTTAGAAAGCTCCTTTTAGGCCCTTTATTACTCTACCAATGAAGCGGGAACTAATTTAGCTGGAACCCCAAGGATTTCTCTCTTGTAGATGTTTCCACTAGAAATGATCGATAAAACATGGTTGAAGGAAATATTGTCTTATATCTCAGAGGCAATAATGGTGAGTCGGCAGGTCATTGTTACGAACTGTCTGCATTTCAGTTTACTGAGGGAAATTCTTAAAAATCCCTTTAGCTGCCAAATCATTTCGAAGTTACCGATTGCCTTAGTACCGATCCATTATTTTGCATTGTTCATGTCACAAGTTGGACAGAAATTGCTGTAAACGGTGTTGCGCACGCGTGAGATGAAGTTGTTCTATTTTTGTAACTCAATTGTATCAAGAAATCGGCTCTCATTTCTAGGTTCCTTATTGTGTTAGCATCATATAATAGCAATTCTGAAAACTGTCTGAGTTAAGGAATATACTTCCAAGCCATCAATGGATTTGCCAACTTTATTGAAATGCAAATGTGGCAAAAGATCAGACATTCAACGGTGATACTCGCGGAACAGCACCATCTTTCGTTGCTGACGTGACTATCTTCCCTGAAGTCTATATATCTAGCAGAAATTAACATATCCATCTCTTATATTCTATACATTCTATAGGACACATTCAGAAAGTAGTCTTAGGTATGGATCACTAATACACAGTTAGACAAATCGTTTGATGCTTGTCTCTTTGTAGGATAAGTTGGGGAAGTTTTGCAGAAGTTGAGAGTTCAAAGCCCTTCACTAAGCTTCTGCAACTGTTCCAGTGCTAACGGTCAGTAAGTGTTGCACTCAAGAACATGAAAATCGCTGCGCAGCATTTCCTTGTTCTTAGAATTTCCGAGGAGGGGGGCAGTGTCTAAGCTGTGTCGGAATTTCTTCTCGACATTATGAAGCGGATCGTTACATCTGAGCAGCATTTGCACTACCTCCTTCATTGCAGGCCTCTCGGAAGGCTGAGTAGCAGTGCAAAAGATCCCGAGCTTAAAGACATTGATTATTTCATCTAGGTACGAGCTGTCCTTGATCTCCTCATCTATCGCATCAGATATCGGCTTGCCATGTTAGACGTGACAACGTGCCCAGTCAGCGAGACCCATGCCTTCCTTCCCGTCGTTAGCCTTCCTTCCGGTGGTCAGTTCCAAGAGAACGACGCCGAAGCTATAAACATCGATCTTCTCATTATCTCTTGCCGTACAAGCATACTCTGTTGTTCAACAAAAAAGAACGACAGAATTAAATATTCCTGCTGGTAGCATATGTAGGATATGAGGAAGGCGAACTTGCATGTAGCTGAAATGAACTCATGTTAAGTGAATAGACAAACCTGGTGCCAGATAGCCGAGAGAACCAGCAACAGCTGACATGGTAACAGCTTCTCCAGGCTTGGCCAACATCCTTGCAAGGCCGAAGTCAGCAATTTTTGCGTTGAACTCTGAGTCTAAGATAATGTTGCTCGATTTCACGTCTCGGTGGATGATGGGCCGTCGCAAATCATTATGCATATAGCAAAGTCCTTGAGCTGCTCCGAGCGCAATCTGCAACCTTTTGGGCCAATCCAAGATCATATTGTTGGCGACACCCGGGATGGGCGACGATCCTTTCTCCTTGTGAAGCCAATGGTCCAAGCTGCTATTTTCCATGTACTCATACACTAGGAGTTTCGAGTCCTCGCAAGAAATACAGCATAACAATTTGACAATGTGTCGATGCTTAATGTTCCCAAGTATCTCCACTTCTGCTACGAATTGCTTCTCCAGCTCCTCATCTAATTTTTGGTTATTCGAAATCCTTTTCACAGCGACGGCGTCACCAGAAGGATTCACCATAATGCGATATACTTTTCCTGATCCACCACTTCCAATCACATTATGCTCCTTCAATCCTGACAGAATATTCGATTCTGTAAAATTCAAACTTTGGAATGAAGTCAGTTTCGGAGTCGAATCAAACCAATCCCTACTCTTTCTGGAAGATCTGATCGTGAATACCACCACCAACAGAACGCACATCGCCGCCGCAATGGCCAAGATCACGATCAAGGTGAGATTGGTCTTGCTCAACCTATGGGATTGGGCGTTGCAGACATTGATCCTCATGAACGAATTGGATGCACAGAGCCCGGCGTTGTTCAGGAAACTGGTGTCATATGCGGCGTTCTCTAACTTGGCTGGGATTGGTCCGCTGAGGAGATTGGATGATAAATTCAGACAGTTCAGATTCAGTTGGCGGATTTCAGGAGGAATCAAGCCGGACAGTTGGTTGTCAGACAGATCCAACTGCGTGAGTTCAGGTAGAGGACCGATTTCGCTTGGAATCGGTCCCGAGATCTTATTGTGACTAAGATTCAGAGTGGTCAAGGATTTCCATGAAACGATGTCTGTGGGAAGAATCCCGGAGAGCTCGTTCTGACCGAGCAAAAGCGTCGTCAGAGAAGGAAGCTCGGTCAATTCAGTCGGAACCGTGCCACCGAGGAGGTTATTACTAGCATCAAATACCCTCAAATTCCTCCACGAAGACACCGTGCTTGGAATCTTGCCGAAGAATTTGTTGTTGCTCACCTCGATCCGAGTGAGGTTTGGGGACAGCTCTTTGGGAAGCTCGCCAGTTAATCCATTACCACTCAAGATCAAAGCCGTCAAGTTCGGCGACATCCAAAGTGTTGGAGAAATCTTTCCAGAATATTTTGAAGCTGACAAAACGTTTCTATCAGTCTAGTCTGGACATCTGCAGATCGTCTAGTTTAAAGTCTGAAGACTTTCTGATTACCAGACTCAAGATTCAAGACTTAAGACTCAAGACTCAAGACTATTCTCATTGACAGTCTTTCTGATCCAGTGACGAAGGAAATCCAGATCCGAAGTATATGGTTGAGGATTTAATCCTATCATCTGGAGAAGATCTTTTGGTTGGATAAATATAACGGATTCTTTTGATCGTATCTAGATCAATTGAAGATCCGATGGTCGACGAAGTATTCTTGGAATGTTCTATTCTTGGAAACCAAGATCCTGATTGTATGGGCGAACAGGATTGATGGGCTATCGTCAGGTTCCTTTAATAGCTCGAATGATCTTTTTGATTGATTCCGTCCAACGGGTAGATTGGAGGAATTCCTTTGGTAAGTGCCAACGGTATGATGACATAAATGAGTATAAAAAGGAAGACGTTCTAGTTGTGAAAAAGAATGTGATCGATAAAGAAATTCCAGAGTCTGAAGCACCTTGATTATTAGTCGATTCATTCTGAGCGAAATTGTATACACAGAGAGAGTTCATACTTGGTGATACCTTGAGTGAGTGTGGTAGATCATCTACACCTAGAAATCAAGGAAGATCAATACTGTAACATCTCTTTGTTCATAGTGGAATCCGGCCAATTGGCTGTCAGTGCAGAAGAGTGGACGTAGGCTTGAATCAAGCCGAACCACTATAAACCGCGTGTTTAGTTCTCTCTTTTCTTTGCTTAGTCTTACGTTGATTATTACTTATCGCAAATTCATCAACTGTCTAAGTATTGCACAACTATCAAGAAATTGTCAAGAAAATTTTTTTATATACCTATTCACCTCCCTCTAGGTACTCGTACTAGCTATATCACAGAGTCCTCCAGGCACATTGCCGGTGAATCCATTGCTGTTAAACCTTGCTATGGACAAAGAACTGCAATTTCCAAGTGACTCTGGCAACTCCCCATTGAGATTGTTGTCCATAGCGGCCAACCCGAACAGCGTGCCACCATGGCACAGCTGTTCTGGAAATGTACCGGTCAAGTTGTTGTAGGCCACTTCGAATCTCGTGAGGGGGGAAAACTTGCCAAAGTCCGGGGGGATCGTGCCCGATAGATTGTTTTTGGACAGCCTGACATCAGACAACGCGGGAAGACGCCCAATACCTTCCGGGATTCTACCGGACAATTGATTGAACTCTAAAATCAAGTTGCATAGATTCCTGAGCTTTCCAAAATCTTTAGGTATGTTCCCCATCAAATTATTATACGACAGATCGATCACGCTCAGATTCGCAGCACTGACTGCCTGAGGGATCGACCTGGACACATTAGTCCTGTACACATACAACTCTCTCAAGTTCCTCAGAGCAAAAATGCTGCCCGGGATCTCCCCTGTCAGTGGATTCATCCCCAAATCCAAGTGCTCGAGAGCCTCCATATCGCTGACCATCTCCGAGATTCCACCATACAGGTTCGTCTGCGCCATTGAGAAGAACCGCAGCTTCTTCAGGGCGGTGAAGTTCTGTGGTAGCTGCGATCGCACGAACTTGTCGTTGTACTCAAGCCTCAGTTCTTCGAGATCGGAGAGGCCAAAAATCTCTTCAGGGCATGTGCCATTGTACTCAGACATGTAAAGGTGAAGGATCCTCAGCCTCCGCAGCCTCGCGATCGACGCCGGGATGTCGAAAGAGAAGCTGTTGGCGGCAAGAATCAGGACCTGAAGATCAGCCATGCCATCGATATTGGATGGAATTGGACCTTCGAAGTAATTCTGGGACAGGTCGAGGTACACGAGCTTGGAACAGTGGTAGAGAACTATGGGAAACTCTCCAGGAATATTGTTGTAGGAGAGATCGAGCTTGGTCAGATTGTTGAGGTCGCAGATGAATGGGGGGATCGGATAATTTATGTTCAGGTTGGCAAGCTTGAGCTCGGTGATCGAGCCGTCTTGGCAGGTGACCTCGGGCCATGTGCAGTGGGAGGTTGAATTGGAGGGGACCCAGTTATCGAGGGAAGATGGGTCTTGCCAGGTTTGCCTCAGCTTCAACGGGACTTTCTGTTCTTGATCATGGATTTGAGACTCTGCAACATGGGAGAGGGAGCAGAGGAAGACGAGGCACGGGATGTAGAAGAAGAAGTGAATATGAGGAGTTGATGAGGTTAGTCTCGGCATAATGGGAGGTGGTTCAGAGTCTTTTTCTGGTTAGAGAGACTCTCCAGTGTTGGAGCTAGATATCTATCAGCTCAAAACATGAAGCAAAACGTGTTAAGTCTGCTTCTGTTTATTGCTCGGTCGAACCCCCCAAAGTTTTTTAACCTCGTTTGAAAGTCCTAAAATTTGGTGGGTCCTGAGATGATGGATGTAAATGACTGAAACACCCTTTTGTGCTTTTCCATTCCACTATTGTTCTAGATGAAAGGGGAACGAGTCAATGAAATTCGATTTATCTTACTATAAAAAAAAAAATTAAACTAGAGGCATACCTTGGATTCCTATGGTTTATGACCAATAAAAGCCGGCAAAATTAAATTTTCAAATCAGTTTAACGGCCCATCATCTGTTAAGCACTCTCGTAATAAGAAGGAAGTAGTCGGCAAATCTAATATATATGCTAAAATTGAATTTCAACTAATAAAATGATGGATCTAATATAAATCTTAGTAACTCGACACAGGTTATGAATTAAAATAAAGATTAAAATTTGACAAACTTTGCTAAGTGGCTAATCTTGGCTTTGGATAGCTTCCCCATTTCAATTTTAACTCTCCTCAAACCTTCGATGAGGCTACGAATTTACTTGTATGCTCATATTCATGGACAATCACTTATATCAGCCCACTCCTTTTCATTTAAGGTAAAAAGAGAGAGAAAGTATAGTTGCAGATAAGTGACCTTTACCAAATCAATAATAGTTACTTTGAGTCATAGATAAATTGGAGAGTTCAACGTGTTTCATTCAGTGGAATTTACATGGTTTTGTCGGACAAATAGATTTCTTAAAGCACCTAAAAAAATCACGAAAGGCCCGCATCGCATGAGTTTCCATACAATAATTGTAGTGTAATTGATTCTGTCCTTCTCGTTATTTATAAATTATATTCACGATAAATATCACTCTCTCGTCTCGGTAATCATGGTGGACACGCTCGTGAGCTCGATCACCTACAGACCAGGTACACCTCACTGCGCCCCACCTTCGAGGAAATTTCGGGGGAGAGCTAGAAGACCAAGGCAACCGACGTGGAACTTTGACCATAGGTTTCTTTTTCTTTTTCTCTTTCTTTTGGAGTAGGTGGAAAAAAGATGGGAACATGTAAGGCAAGCAAGCCAGCAAAGATGCTGGATGATTTTGGTTTGATTTCGTTCTCTCGCGCTTTGAATTAGATTTAGCTGTCCACCATGATTTGGCGGATGTGGGCTTTCTAGATGATCACCCGATTGGATTGATTTTTTTTTGGATGGAAAGAAACATTGCATTATCTGAACCGAAAGTTACAACCTGCTTTAAAAGCGTCAAGAGCGATTAAGTCTAACAAAGGAGCAGTAGGGGACAAAGCCCGATTGGATTGATTTGAACATAATTATTCATTGTCTGCTCCTAAAATTCTAATTAAAGAAAAAATGACTCTGTATTTTAGAATTTCTTGAGTAAAATCATAGTTGTGTCATAATCAAATAAGATGGTTCTTTGACGGTGGACTATGCAAATCAATTCATTGTTAGGTAGATTTTTGGGGTGATTGCATAAAATATGATCCAAAACACACGTGAAGAACTGCGCTGGGAGAACGGCACCATTATTTCCTACATGAATTTCACTTTCTTGAATATTAGTAGATTTATTTCTTTTAAATATTACACATGCGCAAAAGAGATGATCTTCTTCAACAAATTTGTGATCCAATTGCCCATTATAAACAAAACAAAATGAATGGCCTACATTGCACCGTTACTTGTGCAAAGTAATGGTGCCGTTCTCCTGACGCAGTCCTTCAAAGTTAGGTGAATGATGGGAAGCTTGACTTTCTTCAGACATGGCAAGGTGCACGGATAATGATCCTCTCAAGATTAGGTCTTACGTTGAAATTAATCGAGATTAGAGATTCTCAAGAATTGGTTTCTCGCACTAATTCGGCCGCCAACTCAGAGTAGCTCACTCTTGGAAATGGATTCAAAGAGCCAAAGGGAATTTTAAGCAAAGAAGAAAAGAAAAGAAAAGATGAACGAATCACAAACTATGAAATTTGTAAATGAGATGTAATTGAGATCCGAAATTTTTTTTGTTATCGTATAATGAAGTTCTCAGACTTCTGCTTCGACTATTATTTTTACTCTAACAAGAAAGACAAAAGTCTTGGTTGTTAGATTAACGTACAGTGCTTGTAGTCGTTTAGATCGGCAAGACAACGACCTCAATGATTTTGATTGAGTCCTGTTGTCATCGTGCTTTTTATCTCATTGGATGTATGAGGCAAATGGCCAACGAATCTTTGCTATGGCCTCCTATTCTCCAATGGAACAGCTTTTGATTACTTTGCTGATGTCGACTTCTGGATGATAAGCAAATGGACCTTCGGTGGCGTTTGGAGTGCGTCCGCACGTTTTTCACCGCCTGAGCCGGAAAAGCACGGTTTCGTCGAGTCCACATGATTGGGACTAAGCCGATCTTCATTGTTTGTTCTAGCATATCCTGAGGTTCGTCTGTAATTCATGGTCCTGATGAACATAATGCATGGAAGCAATCCATCTCGGACTACATTAGACATGGAAAGTTACTAATTCAACAGTAGAAGTAATCGGCACTAAGTTACCAACATTTCCAAGAAACTATCAACGCACATCGCATAAATTACCGTCATCCAGGTGCTTAGACATGTTTGATTAAACACATGAATGTGTCATTTTTTATTTCAAAAATTTGGACCCTTTTGAGTTCTTCACAAGATGAATATTCTATGAGAGATTTTGATCATCCTCACCCCCCCTCCCCTTAACATATCTCAAAGGGATCGGACCGAGCTTTATGCATAACCGTTCTAATGTACGCAGACAATAGAGATAGCTAAGGTTAGATTGAAGAATTCGACCAAAAAAAGAAGGTTAGATTGAAGAGGCACTAGCAAAAAAAAAAAAGTACACTGGACTTAAGAGATGTTAGCAGCTATGGAGTTTTGACCTTGAGACCTTTACAATAAAGTGTCTAAAGCCCAACCAACTTAGCTACCCACCATTGGGTTATGCAAGAGTTTTTTTCTCCTATTTTATCTCTAATCACTTTGTTTGGACACAGTTACAAATCTGTATTTTAAGGACGGGCTTATGCTTACCTCTTCCGACCAATATATGGATTTTTGGACTTTGATTTGTTTTGCAGCTTTATGATTTTTGGAATTCCCTATGTATTCTTTCACGTATCATTTTGTTAATAAATGAAAATTTCTTTTGACCCCCCCCCCCCAAAATAAGAAGAGCCAATGATATTCAGTTTATCTTTATACTGCTCTAGAATACCAAATACTTTTGATCCTTGCGGTTTATTACCAAAAAAAAGGGATTTCAGTTTAATGGTTTATTATGTTTTAAGCCAGAAAATGATAAGCGTGTTCCTCCGCAGACGGCAAAAATCTTACTAGTTTTACAGTTTACTTATTTTTAGCAGCGCTCCCATAATAAGGAGGAATTCTTTCGCAAATCTAATATTTGTGCTAAACCCGAAGCTTCGATCCATAAATATGATGGATCTAATGTAGATCTCAATAAACCCATGATCAACATAAGAAGACCAAGTAGGGGAGAAAAAACTCACGTTTTGAATCAAGAGAAGTATGAGAATTTGACAAACTTATCAGGTCGTCAATCTTGGCTTTGGATACCTTTCACATATCAATTTCAACGATCCAAACGATTCTGATTAATTCCTGTTGGTCCTGGTGTTACAGCACATCAACTTCGACTTTTGTTTCAAGTCAAATGGTCTCTGGTGGAGCTAATTGCATGAGCAAATTTTCCACAGCGTGATCCAGCAACGACAGGTCAAGCCTTCTAGAAGAGTAAGGAAAATGAAACTTGGGTATATCGATTCCACATGATTGAGCTAAACCTATCCTCGTTGCTTATTCCTGCACATCTTGAGATTTTGCTTGTGATTGATGGTCCTAATGAAGCCCAGTGCATGGGAAACAGTTCATCTTGGACCATATTAGACGCTCCACTTGGAAACTTGCTAATTCAATAACAAAAGTTATTGGCGCAAAGTTGCCGGCACTTCTAGAAAACTACCAACACATGCTACATAAGTTACTATCATCGATGCGCTTACATGTTTAAGCATGACCTGGTTAGATATATTTCAAGACGTTAATACAAGTTTAAGCACATTTCCTTATCTTCACATCTAAAGCGTGTTATTTTTGCTACGTCGTGCAACTCCGTTACACGTCGTGTTCGGATAAAACCCGGAATTCGACACTGGCAATATTGTATGTGGAAGACACGAATTACTGTCGGTGTGCAGTAACCCCAGCCGCCACGTCTCTAGTGATCATTGACTATTCATGTGGGAACACTTGGAAACCGTGTTTGCCCCGAACCTTTTGAAAATTATTTAGTCAGAGTTTGGTTGAATCAATGCTTAGAAATTTGTATAATACCCAGGAATTATCGAATTAATGCACAACAATTCCAGTTTCTTAGCAACATCAACGGGGCACAGAAGCTCGTCCGAGTGAACTTGTCCACCGAAGCTACTTATCCTTCCATCCAGTGGTATTTTTAATGCAGGCTCCGTATGGTTTTGAAAAATAAATAATTTGAAAAATATTCCTATAAAAATGATTATTTGTATTACTTAAAATAATTAGTCAATGAAAAATATATCCATTACCTATAACATCTTATATTTGAATATTTCTGTAGAAGATAAATATTATTTTTCATTCATTCATTCTTATAAGTGATATAAGCGATTATTTTTAGGGAAATATTTTCAAAACATTTATTTGTCATGAAACATATGAAGCCATAGTTTGTCTCCATTTTCTTTTATAGATGGCGATATACTTGATGAGTGGTTTTGGGCCTCTCTCACTTTAAAAGTTAGCTTGAATAGTGAGATTTTCCCTCATTCTTAAAAATCAACCATCAACCTCTTTCACAACCGATGTAAGATGAATTATAACAATACTTCTCATATAACTCAACATAACTTTTCCAAAAACCAAGTGTGGTCTCAACTCTTGTGAGTGCAACTCACTAAATTTTGTAGTTAAAGTATTTATGAGTTCTGTTAGGAATTGAACCCAAGCTAGGACAGATAGAGACATCAAATTAGGTATGTATAAAGGTAGGTACTAAGCTCTCAATATTGCTAATCAAACAATCCTATTCTCCACTTTTTCGACAATATTTTAAATGCAATTCCATCGGATTTATTTATTGTTTGCACTTGCAAATAGCCATTTGAATGGTTTAGCTTGACTATATGTAAAAAATTGTCATTTTAAGTGATCGCATGACATTTTTTTACTCATTTTCGTTTTGATATTAATTTTGGAGGTGAAGATTGTCCAAAATATCTTAAACATATTATATAGCTATCAATTTAATTCTAAATTTTTCAATTTTGCTAATGTAATCTTAAACACATTGACAATTTTTTCATATTATCTCGAAGTTGTTAATGTGGACACCAAATGTCTTACAAGGCGTGACCGATGATTTGTGTGAGGGCTCAAAGTGAAGTCGATTTGAAAAAAAAAATTATTCTTTAATTCTTTTCTTTTTCTTATTTTGGTCCAGATCTCCAATAAAGGGGATTGTCAGAATCTTGACGATAACCGAAGAGTAAATTTGGGGGCAGTTAGGCAAGGGACTGAGCTTTATGCATAATTATTGGAATAGACGCAGAGAAGAGAGATAGCCAAATTCGACCGAAAAACGATGAACAATGGAGATAGCTAAGGTTGATTGAAGAGCCTCCAGCAAACCCCTACAGATGTGACCTACTAAAGATTTTGCCACGACCACTCAAACTTTATTGGCTATATATTTACTAATTTTTTTTCTATTGTTCTCGCTGAATCGGTCTTGATCCGCTGCCTTTGTCTTAGGCTAGTGGAACAATATAATTTGCCCTGTACCAGGTTCGCAGGAAAGACATCGAATGATGATTGTCCGGATTATGGTCCGAAATGTTCATGCCCTTTTCCTAATGCAGACGTAATAAAGCTTGTTAACAAGATCGACCAATAAAATTTTTATTCCGTTTCCGTTTCTTCTAGCAATGATGTGTAAACTTGATATACCTCACATCTTGGTTTTGATCACGTATGATAAAGATTATTTAACAATAGTGCCATAAAAGCAATGAAATTTGATGGTCTGATGACGTATCTTTTTGGGGTAGAAACCTATGTTGTGGCAACTAAGATGAGTGTAGCGTAAGCTTTGGAGCTTGACCGCAGAAAAGAAGCCTAAACTAACTGATCATAAATAGACGAGGAACATATTCGCAAGCATACAAGATGAAAACATGAGGGTTTCCGGCATATTATTTTCAACCTCAACTTATTCCAAAAGCCTAATTTTGCTAAAAAAATTAATGAAATTCCTGTGTCATGCAACCAAACTATTAGTATCGGTCCAAACCTTCACGGGCCAAATCAGTTTGAGAAATTGGAATTCAACAAATGTCTTTGACCTTTTTTCCTTTGATCTACCGAAAAACACACAAGATTTTTAGTTGATTCTCATGAAAGGGTTATAGATAAAGATGATGTGTTCCAACCGTTTCTAGAGTTCTTCTTTAAATATCGTACTCAACTTGATCGTCATGAGAAATTTCTCCTCTTTTACTGCAACGCTTGACCGGTGAATTTTCCAACCAGTTCCACGAAATTTTAACCCTCATTTTGTGATCATAAGCGTCTTAAATCCTGCACCATGACATGTGGACTTCTTAGTTCAGATTTCTACTTTGATTGGATTCATGAAATCTTGTAGTTTGATTGCACCAAACTATGATCGGTTAGGAATAGAAGCTCTCATAGGCCAAGAGAATATCCATTGAGAGGGTCTACGCTTTGGTTCTTAGGAGGAACATTTACTGACCAGGCTAGAAAAGTTATATTTCCTAGGAGTTTGGGATTTACAATGTAGTTAGAAACAAATGAGCACGCTTAAGCATATGTATTATGAAGTTTGCAGGAAAGGAGACTGCTAATGAATAGATTGTAAAAAATTGATGCGATTGGTAAATTGTTTCCAAATGAAAAATAGTGCTTTTATATGTTAAAGGTGATAATGCACTTAAAGTAAATGTGTTCCTAGCTTTGCTTAATCGTCTCGCAATAGTGCCTTAACATGACCCAATTAGCTGCCTAAGTTCACCATACAATAGAAATTGTTTTGCACTATCCATTGTAAGTAGATGTTCTTAATTCATGAAGAATGTGCTCTTCTCCTTTCTTCCGCTTCCTCTTTCCCCAGAAGCATACTACTCGTGAGACTAAATTTAGAGAAACTATCTTTCATTTCATTTTACTAAAGCAAGTACAATTTTTTCTTTTTTTGGGTGGATATCGCGTAATTATATGCTATAAATAGCCAATATGCAGGCTAAATATATCGAAAATTAGTCAATGAGATCAAACCATGCAATTTGCACTTATTAAGCATTGGCACATATGACAAGCAATGATGTTGTTATGTTTGTGACCCGCAATAATTGGTAGAACTAAAATGAGTTTAATCATATCATTTCCCATCAAGTTATTCTTATAATTATCACGTCGTCCATCTCTACTGTTATTTCTGTCATGTTCATGTCGTGCCAAGATGCATTGGTTATAGAAATGGGAGAGATTAGTCATAAAAGTGATATCAGTGGTGAGGAACTGATGAGAATTTTCCGTTCTGAAAAAGCAGTCAATTCTCGGCTCGGAGTCACGCAAATGCGCGTCAACAGCTCCATTATTTGAAAAGAAAGGGATCCAAGGGCTTTGGATCTTGGGACATAACGTGGTTGCTAAGTAAAAAAAAATCTTTCCCATTTCGAGTGGGTGGTCTTTACATCGCTCAGAGCATATAAGGTGCTTTCACATTAGAGAAATCAAAAAGGGTCTGAATCTAGTCAAATTATGTACCCAAAAATATCCTTAAAATCATTGATAACTTATCCTTGGAAGGACTCAATAGTTGAAATTGTCTATACGGATTTACATTTTCTATGTAGGTGATACACCACATATTCAATAGGTGAATAGCATATGAACCACCTTTTAGTCGAGTATATATATCCATATGATCCTAATGCCATAAACTCAAGTAGGCCTACACAATGATGATCTCAGCATATTGCTTCAAGAAGGTTACAAGGTGGCCAATGGTTGAAAAGTACGTAGTCTCGAGTTTGATTCCCGGCCTTACCTAATCTACTTTAGGCAAGAACACCAGGGAAAGAAGCTCCCGGAAAAATCTCTTGGCCTATCTGAATTTGATGCTTTTAATTAGAACGGGAAATTTGATTAAGTTGCAATGCAATCCTAATCATTTCCGGTGGTCGGGACAGAGGAGCATGATTGGTGAGAACTTCAGAACCAACTAAAGTTGGATTCAACCATGCAAAAAAATACATAAATTCTACGCCGTGCGTCTTGCTCAGTAAGATGTCGAATTGTCAATGAAAATGACAAATGATAGAGAATTAGGTTTTTACCAATCTCGGGTGGACTCTGACTTTGATTGATTTTTGTCCTGTCATGAATCTTTCTTCTCTTTTCCTTGAAAAGGAAAGGTTCAAGAGCTTAACTTTTGGGACATATTCAAGTTCATGATAATTTTTTTTTTCGATCGAATCATGGTAAGATTGAATGGGTGGTTTTTACATCGCTTGAACATTTCTTTTTCCCATTTTTGTAAATAAGGTGCACCAAAGAAATCAAAAGGTGTTTGGATCTAACCAAATTAGGGGCCCATATACATCTTTAAAATCACTGACAAATTATATTTAGAAGGATTCAACAGTTGAAACTGCTCATGCTAATTTGCATTTTCTTTCCAGGCGGTTTCATAAGCTTGAACAAACCGCACACCAATCATTTGACCGTATTGCTTCGAGGAGATCAACGAGCAAGCCCGTGGTCAACAAATTAAAGTCTCCAAAGGTATGAAGTCTCAAATTCGATTCTCTGCATCACGCAATCTACTTCGGGTGGGGCCACCATGGGAATGCTCCCGTAAAAATCTCTTAGCCCCTCTGAATGTTATGTTTTTCGTTTACGTCCGATGTTCAACGAAGACAAAATTATGATGCTTAAAATGTTGGGCCGTCATCATCAGTCGGGGGCTTTTTACCTGTAAAGTGCTAGTGAAGTTGACAGGCCCAACCATTTCTGCGGAACAAGATCCCAAAAAGTCATGGGCCAATGTATCCTGAAGGCCTGACCCGTCCCATTAGGTCCTCTTCTTTTTGGTCAGTTGAAGGCCCTATTGATGAGTTGTTGAACCTTTTTTTCTTTTTTGTCGTATTCTTTTTTGACCTGTTTGACTAACTTTCATCAAGTTAAATTTCATGTCTCGGCCCGATGTTTTGCCACATATGCCCTCCTAGGCATCCAATCACACAACCGGCGTGCTCACATGCATCTCACCTGAGCTGCATCGACCTGAGTATCTCATGAATTCTTCTCAAGAAAATGCAGATCAAAAAGTTGTATGATTCGTTATTTGATGTGATAAAGCAATTTGATTTTCTTTTTTCTCCGAAGAATGAGGAAATGCTCCAGTCATGAGTTCCATTTAGTTTGATGATGACTGAGACTTGGCCAGATCTTACCTAGTTGAATCATCTCACCTCGTTCACTCACTGTCCTCCACACATATTCTCAAATCGAAGTGTAATGTTTAGAACTGATACAGGTTTTTCCCTAAACCCACAGAGAAGATTGGCAGCATACGGACTGACGGGAGGAGACAAGCCTGTTCGGCTGCAGGTTCGACGGAGGACATGGATTGACTCCTTGAACAGTGGGCCGAAAGCGACCTTTTTCGCACCGCACGGAAATCTTTCTGATTGAACAGAACCTGGTAAAAAAAATTTAGTGTTCGGTCGCGACAGAAAGTGGATTCAGGACAGAATGCTGAATTGGCTCAAGAACAGCTCCAAAGTTGCAATATAGGAAGATGTTGTCTTTTTTTCTTTTCTGGTTAATGCGACTTGGGGGATTATCCAACTCGTCAGGAGACGGAAAGTTTTCGAAGCCGAACAAATCATCCGCCCGGATGCTTCTGCTTGTCGGCCTAATTAGGCGAACCGAAGTCGGAAGAAAATTGAAAACCATTAGATACCCCAAATCTACATTAGCCCATACTCTGAGAATAATTATATCATGTAACATTTATGTGAGACCTATATGATTTAATGATTCATTGAATGAGTTATCATAAATAGGAAGTACCCAAAAAAGCATGAAAGGAAATAATTCATCGAAGTCTACTCAGTTCATACTTTTTTGGGACCTAAAGATCTAAGTCACCATTAACTCAATGTTGTCCTTTCATTGAATATTTTCGTATAGTTTAGATATTAAATCGAATATATATTAAAAGTTTAAAAATTACATTAAACAAATTAAAAGTTTATGGACAACATTTTATATTGAGCTAAAGTTTAGGGACTGCATCGAATAAATTTAAAATTTAAAGACCATATTACACATTTGGACATATTGCAGAGATCATTTCCATCATTATTTGTTAAAAATAATGAGCTTTAATCACATTATGATTAGTCCTCACTAAGCAAGGTTGAGGTTGGATGATGTGCCTAGAGAACCTTATCATAGTAAGCATATTATTTAGAAAACATCGAATTATTCTCACAACAAATTTTAGACAAAATTGGCCTAATTGGGTAGATTGGAATCAAAAGAAGATAGAAAATCATTAGATACTTTCTATCAATTTTAGCCCACACTCCAAATGAGCAATTAGATTATATGGGATCCATATGAGATCACATGATTTGATGGCTAGTTGAAAATGGGTTATTATATATTAGAAGTGAGACCACGCTGACGTGGTGGTCCTAGACCACCCAATATTTTTTCCCGCCTAGAGACCCATACCAGCCTTTCGTCATCGCTCGCATCCTTGCTCGAATTCTAAGCTCCTTCCCTTTGTTTCGTTGTTGTGGGATACTGTAGTAAAGGACGAAACTTGCGAGGAAGTGAACCGTAAACTCGCTTGGGGTCTGTGGGCTGCGGCGGTGGCGGTGGCGGTGGGAGATGGGTAAGAAGGCGGCGATTGTCGCGTGCGCCCCCGCGGCGGCGGCGAGGTGCAGCAGGAGGAGGAGAACCGGAGCGGCGGAGGAGGGGTGGTCGGAGTCGGATGGGAAGTGGGAGTGGGCGGCGGAGATGGTGAAGGAGCTGAAGGAGAAGTGCGGGACCCCCGTCTGGAAGCTGAGGCAGGTGGCGGACGCGATGGTCGTCGAGATGCACGCCGGCCTCGCCTCCGACGGCGGCAGCAAGCTCAAGATGCTCATCAGCTACGTCGATAGCCTCACCACGGGGTAATCACGTTTCCTTCTTTCCATTTCTGCCCATCATTTGGTTTTAGCGGCAGAACTGACGATTTACTTCAAGAGCGACAGCAAATTTTTCCCCGGTCTTGTTGTTCAACAAACATTAAATTTCAACTAATATTAATAATAATCGTGCATGTCACGTATTACGATTAAAATTTTTGAAAATTATTATATTACCTCGTGCCCAGAAATTTTGAATGAGCTAGTAAGCTAGTTTTGGTGAGTTTCGGTTGTATCTTTGCTTCTAAATGTTTTTATTAAATGTGACTGTTTGTAGAACGTCCCATGTAGGGTGTTCTTGGCTTGTTGGGATTTGATTGACTAAAGGTGTTTGATTGACAAAGAGATTATATGTAAGTGGTGGAGAGGCCTTGCTTTTGCGATCATTTAGACACAAAAGTTCGAAAGGGACGAACTTGAATTACTGTTCGCTCTCTCTATAGTCTCTGGTTCCATTTGAATTTGCGGTGGTGATGGAGCCAAAAGCATAGACAAGAATTGCCGTATTCCGTCAGTATGATTTTCTTTCTTTTGGTTCAGATGATTCTAAGTCCTTACATGGGATGAGAAGATTAGTTGTCAAGGCAGTTTTGTGCATTTGTTGAATGAAACCCAGTTTGTGCTTGATTCTGAGAAGAAACAGGGCATTCTGGGCTGTCTAGACTCATTTTGGTTTACTGATGATAATTGATGAAAGAAGCTATCATCTGCTTCAAGTGTTTGATGCTTCCCCTGCAAAATTATGTAAAATAATTATGGTATTGGAAACAGCATTCAGGGTCGAGGGCCATTTTGTATATTTTATAATAAAGGTTGGGTCTTCAAGTGCGATTGCCAAGAACCTAGAGACTGTCCATACTATTTAGCTTGCTGTTTTTTTTCTTATTTTTCCCATGATGATGAATCCAACAATAATCCTTGTCTTTCTAAGGGATGAGAAAGGGTTATATTATGCCTTGGATCTTGGTGGCACAAATTTCCGCGTACTCCGTGTACATCTGGGTGGAAAGGAGAAAGGCATCATCAAACGAGAATTTGAAGAAGTGTCGATACTGCCTCATTTGATGACCAGAAGTTCGAATGTGAGTCTCTGTCCATCTGTATAATTGCTAATTAGTTTTCCTGTTCTAATGTTAGTTCTGTGCCCTGAGGCTTTTCTTTTATTTCCAATTGTTTACAAGAATTGTTTGATTTCATTGCCATGGCATTAACAAAATTTGTTGCTACAGAAGGTGAAGATTCGCATCTTTACCCTGGTAGACAGAGGGAGCTCAGTTATACCTTCTCGTTTCCAGTTAGGCAATCATCGATCGCATCCGGGACTCTAATCAAATGGATGAAAGGATTCTCAATAGAAGATGTGGTGATAATAACTATCTTAACTTGTCTTTTACAGCCTGTTACATTCATTCCATTACTTTGTCTTTTGATTAACTGCTGTTTTGCCTGTTTCTTACATCCTGGTATCCGAAATGGATGCATGCTGGCAGATCCATCCACCTCCAGCCACTTGTGGTCCACCTTCAAATGAAACTCATTTCAAGCTTGTTTTCAAATTTCTCTCTTTCGAGAGATGACAGTTTGCCCTTGTTAATACTAGCGACTATTCAGTAGGACAGAAAAAGGAATCACGCCAGATGGTGGCTAAAACATGCCATTCTAATCTTAGTTAAACAAGTTTGAGAACATGAGAATATGCCACTTGAAGTTCATTTGTGAATTGCCCAGTTGCTTTCAAAAAGAATTCAAGTCTTCAATCTGCATTACAGTGAGATACGAGAATCTCTTTTTATGAGTAAGATCTTGCTTATATCACCAAATAGGTGAGCTAACTGGAGATTGTAGAGAGATGACTGGGAGCACTCTGTACCATTGTTGTTTTTGTGCCGTTCAACTCTAAACTTGCCCTTGACTATGACGAAATTTTTTTAGTAAAGCAATCATAATAAGGATTTGTACAAGTTCATTTGTAGAAGTGATCTATTAACCGAGAAGCATGAATGGAAGACTAAGTCTGTCTTATCATCTGATTTTCCAAGATCCTTATGTGCGCACTTTTACAAACTCTGATGTCTGTCATCTGACCCATGGTATTCTCTTTCCTTTATGGATAACTGAGTAGGCTGGAGAAGATGTTGTCAGTGAATTGAGTAAAGCTATGGAGAGAGTGGGCCTTGACATGCGAGTGGCTGCTTTGGTAAGTGTAGTTTCTTCTTTATTGTTTAGCTGAAACCAAAAGAGATCTTTTTAAGATTTTTACATGTTCTACCTGTTGAATTTCTTCGGCATCAATATGGACTGGGCACCATTTATTTGAAAAAAAGGAAGAAGAATTAGGTGTCACTAACACGTGTTTAGCATTTTCTGTCAACTGGTTTTGAATGTGATTTCTAGTCAGGATTCCTTAGATTGCTTAGTTGATGTAGGTTAATGATACAATTGGAACATTGGCTGGAGGTAGATATAACAACCCGGATGTTGCTGCTGTCATATTGGGTAGCGCAACAAATGCTGCTTATGTTGAGCGGATACATGCCATTCCCAAGTGGCATGGTCCTCTGCCTAGATCCGGAGAAATGGTAAGTTCTTTTCCTCCTTAAGTCTTTCAGCCATTGGCACGAAGATCATTTCAACAGTTTATGAGATTAGGCTTATACGATAACAGTAACTAACAAACTAATAGGTTTAGTTAAGTCCAAACTTCACTTGATATATTAAGGAATGAGTTCAATGAAGAAAAAATATTGTTCAGATTCTATTTTTGATTATAAACTAACAGTTTTCAGTGCTCACCTGTCAGGCATTATCAAATTCCTTTTCAATCTTCAGCACTCAAAGTCACCAGTACTTTTCGACCCAAAAAAAAAAAAAAAAAAAAAGAGGTTACCATTACTTAAATTTTGGGGCCTTAATTTCTGTGCTACCAAACAAAGCCTACTTCATCTCTATTGTTATCATGATGTTGCATAGACTGTTCTATCCCCTTATTGCAAATCAAGGTGAAAACGATCCAGTAATCTTGTTGTGGTCTTCTGTCATCAACTTATCAAACTTGATTTCATCTCATTTCTGGATTGTTGTGTTATACTGCTGCATTTGTTTATTACTTTTTCAGAATTAAAATGCTTTGCTTGAAAGAAGGTCGATTGAACTTACTGAGTATGGCAAATGTATGGTGGGTGATCAAACATCTTTGTCCTTGTAGGTTATCAACACAGAATGGGGCAATTTCCAGTCGTCGCACCTTCCACTGACAGAATATGATAAAACCCTGGATGACGAGAGTTTGAATCTGGGGGAGCAGGTGGCTTCACTTCTTTTTCTATCTCATGTGCCTCATGAATGTGTATTTTAACAAAGATGTATAATGTCATTTTGTTGTTCGGTAGACTTCTTTTTTCTATTTCATGTGCCTCATGAATGTATAATGTCATTTTGTTGTTCGGTATAACGTCATTTTGTTGTTCGGTAGTTTAACATCGCCATGGCATTAGCAAAATCTGTTGCTACAGAAGGTGAAGATTCGCATCTTTACCCTGGTAGACAGAGGGAGCTTGGTTTTACCTTCTCATTTCCGGTTAGGCAATCATCGATCTCATCCAGGACTCTAATTAAATGGACAAAAGGATTCTCAATAAAGATGCGGTGATAATAACTATCTTAACTTGTCTTTTGCAGCCTGTTACATTCATTCCATTACTATGTCTTGTGATTAACTGCTGTCATGCCTATTTCTTACATCCTGGTATCCGAAAGGGATGCATGCTGGCAGATCCATCCACCTCCAGCCACTTATGCATGTGGGTCCAATTTTGAGTGACACTCATTTCAAGCTTGTTTTTAAATTCTCTCTTTGGAGAGATGACCGTTGCCCTCATTTATACTAGAGACTGGTCAGTAGGACAGAAAAAGGAATTGCGCCAGATTATAGCTAAAACATGCCATTCTTATCTTGGTTAAACAAGTTTGAGAACATGAGAATATGCCACTTGAAGTTCATTTGTGAATTGCCCAGTAGCTTCCAATAAGAATTAAGTCTTCCATATCTGCATTGCAGTGAGATACGAGAATCTCTTTGTATGAGTTATTCATATGTCTCCGTTAGATCTTGCTTATATGATGAGCTAACTGGAGCTTGTAGAGAAAAGACTGGGAGCGCTCTGTACCATTGTTGGTTTTGTGCAGTTCAACTCTAAAATTGCCTTCGCCTATGACAAAATAAATTTAGCAAAGCAAGTGTAATGAGGATTTGTACAGGTTCATTTGTATAAGTGATCTATTAACCTAGAAGCATGAATGGAAGACTAAGTCTGTCATATCATCTGATTTTCTGAGATCCTTATGTGCTTGCCTATACAAACTCTGATGTCTATTATCTGACCCATTGTGTTCTCTTTCCCTTATGGATATCTGAGTAGGTTGGAGAAGATGTCATCAGTGAATTGAGTAAAGCTATGGAGAGAGTGGGCCTTGACATGTGTATGGCCGCTTTGGTAAGTGTAGTTTTTTCTTTATTGTTTAGCTGAAACCAAAAGAGATCTGTTAAAGATTTTTATATGTCCAACTTGTCGAACCTCTATGGCATCAATTTGGACTGGGCACCATTTATTTGAAAAAGAAGGAAGAAGAATTAGGTGCTACTAATGTGTGCTTAGCATTTTCTGTCAACTGGTTTTGAATGTGATTTCATAGTCAGGATTCCTTGAATTACTTAGTTGATGTAGGTTAATGATACAATTGGAACATTGGGTGGAGGTAGATTAACAACCAGGATGTTGTTGCTGCTGTCATATTGGGTGGTGGAACAATGCTGCTTATGTTGAGCGGATGCATGCCATTCCCAAGTGGCATGGCCCTCTGCCTAAATCAGGAGAAACGATAAGTTTTTTTCTCCTTAAGTCTTTCACCCATTGGCACGAAGATCACTTCAACTTTTTGTGAGATTAGGCTTATGTGAGGAATGAATTCAATGAAGAAAAAATTTATAAATAAATGCCCAAATCCTCCCAATTATGTAGCTATCGCCTACCAATAATGTTCACATTCCATGTTTGGTGATAAATTAACAGTTTTCAGTGCTCACGAGTCAGGCATTATCAAATTCCTTTTAAATCTTCAGCACTCAAAGTCACCAGCACTTAAATTTGAGCCATTAATTTCTGTGTTACCAAACAAAGCCTACTTCATCTTTATTGTTATCATGATGTTGCGTAGACTGTTCTATCCCCTTATTGCAAATCAAAGTAGAAACGATCCAGTAATCTTGCTGTGGTCTTCTGTAATCGACTTGTCAAACTTGATTTCATCTCATTTCTGGATTGTCCTGTTATACTGCTGGATTTATTTATTACTTTTTCAGATTCAAAATGCTTTGCTTGAAAGAAGGTCGATTGAACTTACTGAGCATGGCCAATGTATGGTGGGTGATCAAACATCTTTGTCCTTTTAGGTTATCAACATAGAATGGGGCAACTTTCAGTCGTCACACCTTCCACTGACAGAATATGATCAAACCCTGGATGACGAGAGTCTGAATCCGGGAGAGCAGGTGGCTTCACTTCTTTTTGCTATCTCATGTGCCTCATGAATGTATAGTTTAAAGAATGTACACCATCATTTTGTTGTAACCTTATGAGTAGCTGATTTCTGGCATGTACCTCGGAGAAATTGTCAGGGTAGTATTTGTTGAGAATGGCTGATGAATCAGCACTTTTTGGTTGGGTTTCCTTAAACTTCTGTCCCAATTTGCAGGACTCCTGACATGTCTGCCATGCATCATGACACGTCTCCTTATCTTACGGTGGTGAGAGAAAACTGAGCGATATCTTCGAGGTATCAGCCTATCTGCCGCTTAATATCATACCTGTGGTGTCTGTAATAGCATCGCTTTTTCACTTCCGTTCTGTCTAGTACGAATGAAAAAGTAATCTCTAATTATATGAATTGTAAGTAAATGCCACTTTTACAGCGTGGATTAAGCGTGGAGTTAAAATGCAAATATAACGGCCCATGTTCCTGGAACAATGAAAGATGGTTCTTTTCTCTTATCTGCAATAATCTACAGCTGAATCCATAAATCCCTACTTTATGCTTCGCTTTCCTAAATTCATTTCCCAAATTTAGGAATTGCTGAGTCCCCCTATAGTTAATGCTGATTTGTCCATCCTCAGATATTTGACACCACCTAGAGAACGATGAAAGTTGTAGTTGAACTATGTGACATAGTCACCACTCGAGGTGCTTGTCTTGCTGCTGCCGGGATATTCGGCATCCTGAAGAAGCCGGGAAGAGATACCCTTAGGGACGGGGAGAAGCAGAGATCAGTTATAGCATTGGATGGAGGTCTGTTTGAGCACTACACCAAATTCCAGAACTGCGTGGAGGCCACCTTCAGGGAGTTGCTGGGACCTGAAGTTGCTGAGAACACGGTGATTGTGCTTTTGAATGACGGCTCAGGCATCGGAGCCGCCCTTCTCGTGGCCTCTCATTCACAACAACTCGAGACAAAGTGACCCTGGGAGTATCTTGGTTTGACATGATAATCTCAGTTTTCCAAATTTTACATGCTTCCCCACCCTATCCTCAGGATACCATTTGGTTCTCTTTGAGGTCTCGTTGTATCGTACTTCGGGGTGGGATACCAGTAATAGTCTAGCGAGCAAAGAACGCAGTAACTTTAACCTAGATAGCTCAAGTATCAGAGCAAGAAGAGATGTAAATTTATTAAGTTGTGAATAACCGAAGGATCAGGCTCCCATTAGGACTCTTTAGAAAGCTCCTTTTAGGCCCTTTATTACTCTACCAATGAAGCGGGAACTAATTTAGCTGGAACCCCAAGGATTTCTCTCTTGTGGATGTTTCCACTAGAAATGATGGATAAAACATGGTTGAAGGAAATATTGTCTTATATCTCAGAGGCAATAATGGTGAGTCGGCAGGTCATTGTTACGAACTGTCTGCATTTCAGTTTACTGAGGGAAATTCTTAAAAATCCCTTTAGCTGCCAAATCATTTCGAAGTTACCGATTACCTTAGTACCGATCCATTATTTTGCATTGTTCATGTCACAAGTTGGACAGAAATTGCTGTAAACGGTGTTGCGCACGCGTGAGATGAAGTTGTTCTATTTTTGAAACTCAATTGTATCAAGAAAACGTCTCTCATTTCTAGGTTCCTTATTGTGTTAGCATCATATAATAGCAATTCTGAAAACTGTCTGAGTTAAGGAATATATTTCCAAGCCATCAATGGATTTGCCAACTTTATTGAAATGCAAATGTGGCAAAAGATCAGACATTCAACGGTGATACTCGCGGAACAGCAACATCTTTCGTTGCTGACGTGACTATCTTCCTTGAAGTCTATATATCTAGCAGAAATTAACATATCCATCTCTTATATTCTATACATTCTATAGGACACATTCAGAAAGTAGTCTTAGGTATGGAACACTAATACACAGTTAGACAAATCGTTTGATGCTTGTCTCTCTGTAGGATAAGTTGGGGAAGTTTTGCAGAAACTGAGAGTCCATAGCCCTTCACTAAGCTTCTGCAACTGTTCCAGTGCTAACGGTCAGTAAGTGTTGCACTCAAGAACATGAAAATCGCTGCGCGGCATTTCCTTGTTCTTAGAATTTCCGAGGAGGGGGGCAGTGTCTAAGCTGTGTCGGAATTTCTTCTCGACATTATGAAGCGGATCGTTACATCTGAGCAGCATTTGCACTACCTCCTTCATTGCAGGCCTCTCGGAAGGCTGAGTAGCAGTGCAAAAGATCCCGAGCTTAAAGACATTGATTATTTCATCTAGGTACGAGCTGTCCTTGATCTCCTTATCTATCGCATCAGATATCGGCTTGCCATGTTGGACGTGACAACGTGCCCAGTCAGCGAGACCCATGCCTTCCTTCCCGTCATTAGCCTTCCTTCCGGTGGTCAGTTCCAAGAGAACGACGCCGAAGCTATAAATATCGATCTTCTCATTAGCTCTTGCCGTACAAGCATACTCTGTTGTTCACCAAAAAAGAACGACGAAATTAAATATTCCTGGTAGCATATGTAGGATATGAGGAAGGCGAACTTGCATATAGCTGAAATGAACTCATGTTAAGTGAATAGACAAACCTGGTGCCAGATAGCCGAGAGAACCAGCAACAGCTGACATGGTAACAGCTTCTCCAGGCTTGGCCAACATCCTTGCAAGGCCGAAGTCAGCAATTTTCGCGTTGAACTCTGAGTCTAAGATAATGTTGCTCGATTTCACGTCTCGGTGGATGATGGGCTGTCGCAAATCGTTATGCATATAGCAAAGTCCTTGAGCTGCTCCGAGCGCAATCTTCAACCTTTTGGGCCAATCCAAGATCATATTGTTGGCGACACCCGGGATGGGCGACGATCCTTTCTCCTTGCGAAGCCAATGGTCCAAGCTGCTATTTTCCATGTACTCATACACTAGGAGTTTCGAGTCCTCGCAAGAAATACAGCATAACAATTTGACAATGTGTCGATGCTTAATGTTCCCAAGTATCTCCACTTCTGCTACGAATTGCTTCTCCAGCTCCTCATCTAATTTTTGGTTATTTGAAATCCTTTTCACAGCGACGGCGTCACCAGAAGGATTCACCATAATGCGATATACTTTTCCTGATCCACCACTTCCAATCACATTATGCATCCTGACAGAATATTCGATTCCGTAAAATTCAAACTTTGGAATGAAGTCAGTTTCGAAGTCGAATCAAACCAATCCTTGTTCTTTCTAGAAGATCTGATCGTGAATAGCACCACCAACAGAATGCACATCGCCGCCGCAATGGCCAAGATCACGATCAAGGTTAGATTGGTCTTGCTCAACCTATGGGATTGGGCGTTGCAGACATTGATCCTCATGAACGAATTGGATGCACAGAGCCCGGGGTTGTTCAGGAAACTGGTATCATATGCGGCGTTCTCTAACTTGGCTGGGATTGGTCCGCTGAGGAGATTGGATGATAAATTCAGACAGTTCAGATTCAGTTGGCCGATTTCAGGAGGAATCAAGCCGGACAGTTGGTTGTCAGACAGATCCAACTGCGTGAGTACAGGTAGAAGACCGATTTCGCTTGGAATCGGTCCCGAGATCTTATTGTGACTAAGATTCAGAGTGGTCAAGGATTTCCATGAAACGATGTCTGTGGGAAGAATCCCGGAGAGCTCGTTCTGACCGAGCAAAAGCGTCGTCAGAGAAGGAAGCTCGGTCAATTCAGTCGGAACCGTGCCACTGAGGAGGTTATTACTGGCATCAAATACCCTCAAGTTCCTCCACGAAGACACCGTGCTTGGAATCTTGCCGAAGAATTTGTTGTTGCTCAACTCGATCCGAGTGAGGTTTGGGGACAGCTCTTTGGGAAGCTCGCCAGTTAATCCATTACCACTCAAGAGCAAGGCCGTCAAGTTCCGCGACATCCAGAGTCCTCCAGGCACATTGCCGGTGAATCCATTGCTGTTCAACCTTGCTACGGACAAAGAACTGCAATTTCCAAGTGACTCTGGCAACTGCCCATTGAGATTGTTGTCCATAGCGGCCAACCCGAACAGCGTGCCACCATGACACAGCTGTTCTGGAAATGTACCGGTCAAGAAGTTGTAGGCCACTTCGAATATCGTGAGCGGGGAAAACTTGCCAAAGTCCGGGGGGATCGTGCCCGATAAATTGTTTTTGGACAGCCTGACATCAGACAAAGCGGGAAGACGCCCGATACCTTCCGGGATTCTACCGGACAATTGATTGAACTCTAAAATCAAGCTGCATAGATTTTTGAGCTTTCCGAAATCTTCAGGTATGTTCCCCCTCAAATTATTATACGACAGATCGATCACGCTCAGAGTCGCAGCGCTGACTGCCTGCGGGATCGACCCGGACACATTAGTCTCGTACACGTACAGCTCGCTCAAGTTCCTCAGAGCAAAAATGCTGGCCGGGATCTCTCCTGTCAGTGGATTCTTCCCCAAATCCAAGTGCTCAAGAGCCTCCATATCGCTGACCGTCTTCGGGATTCCACCATAAAGGTTCGTCTGCGCCATTGAGAAGAACCGCAGCTTCTTCAGGACAGAGAAGTTCTGCGGTAGCTGTGATGGCACGAACTTGTTGTACTCGAGCCTCAGTTCTTCGAGATCGGAGAGGCCAAAAATCTCTTCAGGATATGTACCATTGTACTCGGACATGTAAAGGTGAAGGATCCTCAGCCTCCGCAGCCTCGCTACCGATGCCGGAACATCGAACGAGAAGCTGTTGGCGGCAAGAATCAGGACCCGAAGATTGGCCATGCGATCGATATCGGATGGAATAGGACCTTCGAAGTAATTATGGGACAGGTCGAGGTACACGAGCTTGGAACAGTTGTAGAGAGCAGTGGGAAACTCTCCAGTAATATTGTTGTAGGAGAGATCGAGCTTGGTCAGATTCTTGAGGTCGCAGATGAATGGGGGGATCGAATAATTTATGTTCAGGTTGACAAGATTGAGCGCAGTGATCGAGCCTTCTTGGCATTTGATCTCAGGCCATGCGCAGTGGGAGGATGAATTGGAGGCGACCCAGTGGTCGAGGGACGATGGGTCTTGCCAGGATTGCCTGAGCTTCGACAGCACTTGCAGTTCTTGATCTTGGATTTGAGACTCTGCAGCATGGGAGAGGAAGCACAGGAAGACGACACAGGGGATGTAGGAGAAGAAGGGGAAGAAGAAGCGAATATGAGGAGGTGATGAGGTTAGTCTCGGCATAATTGAAGGTTGTCCAGAGCTTTTCTGGTTAAAGAGAGACTCTCCAGTGTCGGAGCTTAAGATCTATCAGCTCAAAACATCAAGCGAAACGTGTCGGTTTGCTTTCGTTTATTGCTCGGCAGAACCCCCTACGGTTTTTAACCTCGTACCAAAGTCCTGAAATTTGGACCTAGGTGAGTGGTGGGTATTACATGCATCGCATATTTGAGTCCTCACATTCATGATTTTCGAGACCTATATCAGCCCACTCTTTTTCATTTCAAAATAATTAAAGAAAACAAAAGAAAAGAAAGAATATTTAAAGAACAATAACCATTCAGTGTAAGCTATCAAATCAACGAGAGGTTGCGAACAAATTCCAAAGCTTACCGAGTATTGTTCGGTTGAATTTCTACGGCATTATTCGACATCTAAATTTCTTAAAGATAAGCGAGAAGAAATCATGAGAAACTAGTATCGAGTCCCTTAAGAAAAAAAACACGAGTATCCATGTAACGAATGCATCGTGATTAAATTTGACAGTCGCATCATTTGCAAATGAAGTGTGATTTCATGACCAATGCGGGCTATCATAGAATGCGAATGATAACGTTTCTATTCCCGAGAATAATTTCTATTTGGAAACAATTTTTTTATTATTTTTGTTGACTGGATAAGTTTCTAAGCAAAATAATGTGTTTGATAATTGTACAAAATTTCTATTTCTAAAATAGAACTGTGTTTGGTACTACCTCCAAATTTTTTTAGGCTCAAGAAGTACAATCACATTCCTAGGACTATGATGTGACTTAGAATTTCTTTTAATTTTTTAATAATTTTATTATTTTATTATTCTTTTCTTTTCTTTTCTTCTTCTTTTTCTAGCTAGCCGCTGGCCTTGGCTATGGCCAACTACGATTGGCCAAACGAGAGTCGGCAAGGTCGCCTCGAGTCTTGCCATGGCTAAGGGAGGCTACGTCAATCTCACGGCGGCTGGGTAAGGCATAGGGTGACCTCATCGGCTTGTCGCCAATCGGCTAGAGGAAGAAGAGGGGAAGAGAACAAGAAAGAAAAGAAAAGAGAAAAAGAAATATAGTTTGGATTTTATTATAGAGTTGTTCTTGAGAATAAAGAAGTAATTTTTCCTTACTTATTTATTGTATTTTAAATATATTCCCAAGAATAAAATGTACACAATCGAATTTCTATTCTATTTTTATATTGAAAAAATAAAGGAAACGTGAACGTTATGCACCAATAGTCTCTTAGGGGCTGCATGGGAACATTTTTGTTCCCTCATTCTTTTGTTCTTTTGCTTCCCATAACCAAAAAAAAAAAAGAATTCCGTCCGATAGTGTCAACTAATTTTTCTATTTCCCATAATAGAAAAGTGGCAAGAAAATAGATTTGGAATAAAAATAAGAAGTAGAAAAAAATTAAATTCTTGTTCTTTGGAACAGGTTTATAGAAATAAGCCATTTTTTTTCTATTTTTCTAATTTTCTTTTTCCTTGCCACAATTGTCGCCCTTGATCCGCCGTCGCCCGCGATCACCGGCTGTCGTCGGCATCGCTAGTGCTCGATCGTGACTACCACCCGTCGGCAGCCGGTAATCAAGTGGGGGGGCGGCAATCGGTGGTCGACAAGCAAGAAGAAAAATGAAAAAATATAAAAATTTATGGATCATACCAAACACATTCCTATTTTTTTTTTTTCTATTTTGAGAATAAAAATTTGTATAGTTACCAAAAATGTTATTTTACTCAAAAATTATTTCAGGGAATAGAAATAAAAAAGAAGCATTTCTTAAAAGAAATTATTTTCCGAACAAAAATGTTACTATTTGCGTTCTTAAAATGTTTGAAACACCGCTCAAGTGATGGTACACCCTTTTTTGAAAATGGAGTACATCAGAATTTGCGGCTCTCCAAATGTTGAACTTGAACCTTGACCAGAGGCTTTTACTTTTTTAATTTTTGAGTAGAATTAGTGGGCTTTTGCCTTGTCCCTTTCTTTGGTTGGAAAAAAACGAAAGTTTGGAAAACGTAAGGAAGCAACCCTGAAGAAGATTGGCAACCATCATTGATACGCGCGTTGTGGGCTTTTATTATTGAGTTGTTCTCGAGAATAAAGAAGTAATTTTTCCTTACTTATTTATTGTATTTTAAATATATTCCCAAGAATAAAATGTACACAATCGAATTTCTATTCTATTTTTATATTGAAAAAATAACGGAAACATGAACGTTATGCACCAATAGTCTCTTAGGGGCTGCATGGGAACATTTTTGTTCCCTCATTCTTTTGTTCTTTTGCTTCCCATAACTAAAAAAAAAAAAAAAAAAACAGAATTCCGTCCGATAGCGTCAACTAATTTTTCTATTTCCTAGAATAGAAAAGTGGCAAGGAAATAAATTTGGAATAAAAATAAGAAGTAGAAAAAAAAATTAAATTCTTGTTCTTTGGAACAGTTTATAGAAATAAGCCATTTTTTTCTATTTTTCTAATTTTCTTTTTCCTTGCCACAATTGTCGCCCTTGATCCGCCGTCGCCCGCGATCGCCGGCTGTCGTCGGGATCGCTAGTGCCTGATCGTGACTACCACCCGTCGGCAGCTGGTAATCAAGTGGGGGGGGGCGGCAATCGGTGGTCAGCAAGCAAGAAGAAAAATGAAAAAATATAAAAATTTATGGATCATACCAAACACATTCCTATTTTTTTTTTCTATTTTGAGAATAAAAATTTGTATAGTTACCAAACATGTTATTTTACTCAAAAATTATTTGAGGGAATAGAAATAAAAAAGAAGCATTTCTTAAAAGAAATTATTTTCCGAACAAAAATGTTACTATTTGCGTTCTTAAAATGTTTGAAACACCGCTCAAGTGATGGTATACCCTTTTTTGAAAATGGAGTACATCAGAATTTGCGGCTCTCCAAATGTTGAACTTGAACCTTGACCAGAGGCTTTTACTTTTTAAATTTTTGAGTAGAATTAGTGGGCTTTTGCCTTGTCCCTTTCTTTGGTTGGAAAAAAACGAAAGTTTGGAAAACGTAAGGAAGCAACCCTGAAGAAGATTGGCAACCATCATTGATACGCGTTGTGGGCTTTTATTATTGAGTTGTTCTCGAGAATAAAGAAGTAATTTTTCCTTACTTATTTATTGTATTTTAAATATATTCCCAAGAATAAAATGTACACAATCGAATTTCTATTCTATTTTTATATTGAAAAAATAAAGGAAACATGAACGTTATGCACCAATAGTCTCTTAGGGGCTGCATGGGAACATTTTTGTTCCCTCATTCTTTTGTTCTTTTGCTTCCCATAACTAAAAAAAAAAAAAAAGAACAGAATTCTATTTGATAGTGTCAACTAATTTTTCTATTTCCCGGAATAGAAAAGTGGCAAGGAAATAGATTTGGAATAAAAATAAGAAGTAGAAAAAAAAAATTCTTGTTCTTTGGAACAGTTTATAGAAATAAGCCATTTTTTTCTATTTTTCTAATTTTCTTTTTCCTTGCCACAATTGTCTCCCTTGGATCCGCTGTCGCCATGATCACGGCTATCGTCGATCGCTAGTGCCCGATCGTGACTACCACCCGTCGGCAGCCGGTAATCAAGTGGGGGGGCGGCAATCGGTGGTCGACAAGCAAGAAGAAAAATGAAAAAATATAAAAATTTATGGATCATACCAAACACATTCCTATTTTTTTTTTCTATTTTGAGAATAAAAATTTGTATAGTTACCAAACATGTTATTTTACTCAAAAATTATTTCAGGGAATAGAAATAAAAAAAGAAGCATTTCTTAAAAGAAATTATTTTCCGAACAAAAATGTTACTATTTGCGTTCTTAAAATGTTTGAAACACCGCTCAAGTGATGGTATACCTTTTTTTGAAAATGGAGTACATCAGAACTTGCGGCTCTCCAATGTTGAACTTGAACCTTGACCAGAGACTTTTACTTTTTTAATTTTTGAGTAGAATTAGTGGGCTTTTGCCTTGTCCCTCTCTTTGGTTGGAAAAAACAAAAGTTTGGAAAATGTAAGGAAGCAACCCTGAAGAAGATTGGCAACCATCATTGATACGCGTTTGTGGGCTTTCATTATTAACCAATCAGGTACATTCATCACTACTTTTATTGACTTCTTCTTCTCCTTCTTTAAAAAAATAAATAAATAACATTTAAGATAAACAAGTCGAAAATTTAAAAAAAATGTGAAAATAAAATATGTTAAGCTACTCATATTTACAGCATAATATAATAAAATATTTTTTATTGAGAATCTTGCAAATTAATCCATTATTGAGTAGTAGCACCGGTGAAAATTGAAAATGATTCCTTAGACTCCTTGAAGAAAGTTATAAATATTGTAAGGATTGTGAGTTGTGTCAAAGAAATTCTACATCCGAGAATGATGTGGTGTAGAGCAATTGATATATTTTAATTAACCCAAAACTCGTTGTCTTGAAAGTAAATCTAACTAGATCTATTTGACAAGCTTAAACTTGGCATTCTTCTTAGGTGAAGGTATCGAGCTTGGTACTTTAATCACCCAAACATGACTCTTTGTGGCAAAGTCTAGTCAATGGCATTTACATGTATAAAAGAATTGAGGCGAATACATGAATCTGATCCGCCAGACATGTCTATTGAAGATATCGCCATTTATATATGATGGGCTTAAACTTGTCATTCTCTCTGGGCACAGGTATCGGGCTTGGTACTTTAATCACCTAGACATGACTCTTTGTAGCAAAGTTCAGCCATCTGCATTTACATGTATAAGACAATTAGGGGCAAATGCATGAATTTGATCCCAACAACACGCCCTTGTTGATCGGGTAAAAAAATGATTCCCGCCCCTACCCAACCGGGCACTCTTAAAGTGAGGCGAATGATATTGAACTTTAAGTTACTGAAAAGAAGAGATCATTATATAAGGATACTCTTATGATTAGGTCTTGCATTGAAATTGTTGAGATTAGAGATTCTCAAGAACTGCTTTGAAATTTATCCTGGGATGTTAATGCATTCCGAGGTGTGGAGATTCTACTTCCGTCGCCAACTCAGGTAGCTCTCTTTCAGAATTGCAACCGAGCAAGACTATTTAATGATGTTCTATATATAAGGAAATTGGAAGAGCCAAAAAGGAATGTTGAACACAAAAAAGAAGAAGATGTGATTGAGTCAAGGGTGTTTATTAAGTCCGTTTGTTTCGGGTGATCGCACAACATTTTTTTACTCTTTTATGTTTTGACTACTATATACAGTCAAGCAAGAGAGAGAGAGAGAGAGAACAAGTCTTCGTTGTGTTTTTTTTTTTTTTAAACTAATGGTAGGTCTTCAGTGAGAATTAGTCTTTGTTGCTTAGACTACCATTCAATGTAAGCTGTCAAATCAACAAGAGGTTGCGAACAAATTCCAAAGTTAACCGAGTACCGTTCGGTTGAATTTCTGCTGCGTTATCCGACATCTAAATTTCTTAAAGATAAGTGAGAAGAAATCATGAGAAACTAGTATCAAGTCCCTTAAAAAAAAAAAAAAAAAAAAACACGAGTATCCATGTAACGATTGCATCATGATTAAATTTCACAGTTGCATCATTTGCAAATGAAGTGTGATTTTAGGACCAATGCAGGCCATTATAGAGTGCGAATGATAATGTTTCTATTCCCGAAAATAATTTTTATTTGGAAATATTTTTTTGTTCATTGGACAAGTTTCTAAGCAAAATAATATGTTTGATAATTGTATAAAATTTATATTTTTGAAATAGAAATGCGTTTAGTACTACCTCCAAATTTTTTTAGGCTTAGGAAGTATGATCAGATTCATAGGACTAAGATGTGACTTAGAATTTCTTTTGACTTTTTAATAACTTTATTATATTTTTTTTTTCTTTTCTTCTTCTTTCTCTAGCTGATCGCTAGCCTTAGCTATGGCCAACTACGACCGGCCAAACGAGAGCCAACAAGGTCACCTTTAGTCTCGTCGTGGCTAGGCGAGGCTACGTCAATCTCACGGTGGCTGAGTGAGGCTTGGGGTGACCTCATCTGGCTAGTCCCTAGTCGGCTAGGGGAAGAAAAAGAGGAAGAGAAAAAAAAAAAAAAAAAAAAGAGAAAAAAATAGTTCGGATTTCATTATTAAGTTGTTCTCGAGAATAAATAAGTAATTTTTCCTTACTTCTTGATTGTATTTTAAACATATTCCCAAGAATAAAAATGTACACAATCGAATTTCTATTCTTTTTTTTTTTTTAATTTGAAAAAAAAAAAAAGGAAACGTGAACGTTATGTGCCGATTGTCTCTTAGGGCTGTTTGGTAACCATCCAAACAAGTGCCAAATCCCGATTCTTTGTTCCCGGAATCGGTTTCGGCCTAGAATCGCGTTTGGTAAAATTTTTGTTCCCGAACAGATTGAAATTCTGATTCTTTGTTCCGGAATCGGTTTCGGCCTAGAATCGCGTTTGGTAAAATTTTTGTTCCGGGAACAGTTGGGAACGAATCAAGAAAAAAAAAAAAAAAGTTGATTCTTATTCCGAGAATCAATTTGAGAATCAAAATTTTCTTCTTCCCTTCGGCCATCTCACGACCGCCGTCCACCGCCGCCCACCGCCGCCCGCCACCGTCCGCCATCCGCCACCGCCGTCCACCGCCGCCGCCGCCGCCGTCCTCCGCCGTCCGCCGCCGCCGGCTGCCGGTCTGGCGAGCTCGCCGGAGGCAAGCCCAGCCACCGGCAAGCTCGCTAGTGGCCAGGCGGGCCTCGCCGGATCGGGCGGGCTGGGCGAGCCTCGCGGGCGACGCCCGGCCCCATCGGTGGCCGGGCGAGGCTCACCCGCCACCGGCGGGCTCGCCCGCCCCGCCGGTGGCACCGCGAGCCCTCGCCCAACCCGACGAGGTCGGCTGGCCACCGGCGGGGCTCGGCCTCGCCCCGTCGGCCGCGAGGGCTGCCGGCGAGGCTCGGCCGACGAGGGCCGGCCTCGCCGAGGGCCGGCGACGCTCTACGGTGAGGTCGCCGGCCCTCGTCTGGCCGGTCGCCGGTCCGGCGGCCGGCCAGAAGAAGAAGAAGAAGAAGGTGAGAAAAAGAAAAGAAAAAAGGAAAAAAAAGAAAAAAAAAAAGGAAAATGAAAAGAAAAAAATGAAAAAATGAAAAGAAAAAAAAGGAAAAAAGTAAAAAAAATTATTTAAAAATTAAAAGAAATTGATTTGGAACAAATTAATAAATACGGTACCAAACGCAATTCTATTCCGTAATCGAAATTTTGGACGGTTACCAAACGACTTAAAATGCTTAGAATCGGTTCCGGAACGAAAAAAAAGAATCGGTTACGCTCGTCAGAATCGGCTCCTAAACGGAATTGTTACAAACGCGCCCTTAGGGGCTGCATGGGAACATTTTTGTTCCCTTATTCTTTTTTTTTTTTTGCTCCTTGGAATAGAAAAAAGAATAGAAATCCATTTGATAATATCAACTAATTTTTCTATTTCCCGAAATAGAAAAGTCGCAAGGAAATAGATTTGGAATAGAAACAAGAAGTAGAAAAAAAATAACTTATTGTTTAAGGAACAATTTATAGAAATAAGCTATTTTTTTCTTTTCTATTTTTCTTCTTCCTTGCCGAGGATGTCGCCCTTGGATCCGCCGTTGCCCGTGGCCACCGTCGGTCGTCGATGGTCGTCAGTTGTCAATGCACGATCGTGACTACCGGCCGTTGACAATCGAGCAAACGGTGGTGGCAATCGCGGTTGGCGAGCAAGAAGAAAAAAAAAAAAATATAAAAATTTATGGATCGTACTAAAAGCATTCATATTCTTTTTGTATTTTGAAAATAAAAATTTTGTATAGTTACCAAACATGTTATTTTCCTTAAAAATTGTTCCAAGAAGTAGAAATAGAAAAAGAATTATTTTTTAAAAGAAGCTATTCCCGAAATATAAATATTACCATTCATATTCTTAAAATGTTTGAAACACCACTTGTCTTTCGAAAATGGAGTACGTTAGCACGTGCAGCTCTCCAATGTTGAACTTGAACCTTGACCAGAGACTTTTACTTTTTTATTTTTTAGTAGATTTTGTGGGCTTTTTGCCTTGCCCCTTTCTATGGTTGGAAAAAACGAAAGTTTGGAGGATGTAAGGACGAAACCCGAAGGAGTAGATTTTCCATGTATTTCAAAGGCCCTAAGGACGAAACCCGAAGGAGTAGATTTTCCATGTATTTCAAAGGCCCTATGTTTAATTATTATTATTATTATTATTATTATTATTATTATTATTATTATTATTATTATTATTATTATTATTATTATTATTATTATTATTATTATTATTATTATTACTATTATTATTATTATTACTATTATTATTATTACTATTACTATTATTACTATTATTATTATTACTATTACTATTATTACTATTATTAATATTAATATTATTATTATTATTATTATTATTATTATTATTATTATTATTATTATTACTATTATTATTATTATTACTATTATTATTATTACTATTATTATTATTATTATTATTATTATTATTATTATTATTATTATTATTATTATTATTATTATTATTATTATTATTATTACTACTACTACTTCCATGAGAGTATGTTTTGTGGAAAAGACATCTAGTTCTTTTCTACATTGCCGATTGAATTCATAGATAAATTAAGTAGATGAAATTTAATTAAATTACCACATTGCATAAATTAATTTTTTTTTTTTGAAATATAAGTGGAGTATCATTATTTTGGAGTGACATAAATTAATATTATTTATGAACTATTTACGAAAAAAAATATAAAGATATGTCATTTTGCATGATATTTTTAGTGTGTTCCTATATATTCCTTTAACATCTTACATGTATAAAATTATCCCATTAATATAATAAGGAAAAAAGATAAATTCTTTGATATAGTAAATAAGGAGACTTGATATATATTTTAGACTAGCGAAATTAATAAAAGTTTCATCAAGAAAGTAAGCTTTTGAGATAAAAAGAACAAAAAAATTTATAAATTAGTATAAGATCAAGGGTTAATACCTGAAAAACTCTAAACTGGTACACTTGTGACAAATTTATCCCAAACTATTTTTTTGACTACCAAAAACCTAAAACTGTTATACTTTTGACAAATTTACCATAAACTGGTACACTTGTGACAAATTTACCATCTCTTAGTTTTCGTTAAATTTTAGTGTCAAATTATTAAGTTAAATGACATGTGATAATTGATTGGTGTACAAATTTAAAATTTTACGCTCCATTTGTCATAACTTACAATTTTTGTGATTTTTTTGTGGTATTAATCTAATTTAGCGAAGGGTATATTAGTCACAAATTTACCAGTTTTGGGTTTTTTGTGGTCGAATAAATTAGTTTGGGGTAAATTTTTCATAAATGTACAAGTTTAGAGTTTTTTTTTTTTTTTTTATAGTTAGTTGGAGTAAATTTGTCACGGTGTATCGGTTTGGGGTTTTTCATGATCAAAAAAATAGTTTAGGGTAAATTTGTCACAAATATACCAGTTTTGAGTTTTTCAAGGTATTAACTCGATCATCAATGATGAAGAATAAACTTTTCAGTTTTAATTCTATATAAAAAAATGTCTTTTTTCCTTACCATAAGTGACAATTTTAGACAAAGCATGTAAACCGTTATTGGAATATATTATAATGCACTTTTCTTTAATATACTAAAAGAATATGTGAACTACTTAATTATGGTAACTAACCTAAATAGAAAACAAAAAAAGAAAACAAAAACGAGTGGTATCATCATTTTAAACTGCAATTGAAAGATTGAGGGCAGTCTTATCTTTTTAGTGTAAATGGGAGTGGATAAAATTTTTTAGGGGGTGGAAATAGCGTTGCCCTAAATTAAACCCAACAACTTGAATCGAAAAATAAGAATTTTATCACAACTTTGTGTTCACTCCAAAATTCTTGAAAAACTCCCCAAATAATGAAAAAATGATCTAAAAATAAAAAGGGTTAATACCACAAATAATTTCAAACTAGTAAATATGTAATAAATATATCCCAAATAACTACAAAAAACTTCAAACCGCTACATTTATGACAAATTTACCTCATATAACCATAAAAAAACTTCAAATTGGTATACTTATAATAAATTTACCTCAAATTAATTTTTTGACATCTATAATTCCCAAACTGGTACATTTATGATAAATATACATTCTTTTAAATTGGATTAATACAATAAAAAAATAACTAAAATCATATAACAATGACAAACGAATAGTAAAATCCCAAAATGATATATTAGTCAAATATTACTTGTCATCCAACTTAGTAATTTGATAATAAAATTTAATAGTAACTAACATAGGACAAATTTATTATAAATATACCAGTTTAGAGTTTTTTGTGCTTAAAAAATTAATTTGGAGTAAATTTGTCAAAGATGTACTAGTTTAAGATTTTTTTCGTAGAATTAACACAAAATAAAAACCTAGCTTTTCCCCAAGCTCTCAATGTTATTCTATTTATAAGATAAATCAAAGGCTCCAAACACAAGGCAATTATGAATCACAATCCCAATTCCTTCCAATGCTTTTGTGGCTGGCTTATTTCTTTCCTTTTCTTTTGCCATTTTCCCCTTAATTTCTCCATATCTCATTATGCTTCATAAATAAGGAAAATTTGAATAAATAGAAGGAAATCCAAATATTTTCTCTCAATTGTTACTCTAATTTACAGAGTTATCAAACCCCAAAACTTAATATTTGTCTAGTTCTCGAATAAAAGCAAGATATAATATATACTCAAGCCAACAACCCCCTCCATGACATTCTTCCATCATTGTTTGAGTATCTAGCTATGTTGATCCTATGATGCCGTTTCAACGGTCAACATACACAATTTATTCAACCCACAATGGATTAATTACTTTCAGCCTCATACATGTGTGATATCCATTTTGTTTTGTTTCGTTGAATCCATGGGAGAAACTCGGCAATGCGATGCAACATGTCGGACTTTGCCTTTTCTCCTCCGAACAAGCGATACCCCTTTTCTACTCACTTCATTCCAAAAAAAAAAAAAAATTAGTGAAATTCCTATGTCGTGTAGCCAAAGACGGGTCGTGTCAATTTGAAAAATTAAACAAATACATTTCACCTTTCTTTCCTTTGATAGACCATAAAATATAAATAAATAAATAAATAAATTTGTCGTTTCACATAGAGGGTTAGCTAAAGATGATATGCTCCAAGTCTTTCTACATTTGAATTATCGTGTGCCTAATCGTATCACCCAAAGAAATTTGTCCTCTTTCGAGGCAATGCTTGACCACAAAAATCTTCCAAATGGGTCCACGAAATTCTAACCCTCACGGCGCGATCACGACCGTCTTAAATCATGCACCTTGATGTGCGGAAAATACTCCTTTTTTCCCTCGAATAAGCAATACTCTTTTTCTACTCACTTCATTCCCAAAGGTCTAATTTTGCTAGAAGAAAATTTAGTGATATTCCTATATCATGCGGCCAAAGACGGGTCATGCAAGTTTGGAAAATTAAACAAATTCCTTTCACCTTTCTTTCCTTTGATAGACCATAAAATATATTAAAAAAAAATTTGTCGTTTCACATAGAGGGTTTGCTAAAGATGATATTCTCCAAGTCTTTCTACATTGCTTTTTGAATTATTGTGCGCCTAATCGTATCATCCAAAGAAATTTCTCCTCTTTCTAGGCAATGCTCGACCACAAAAATCTTCCAAATGGATTCACGAAATTTTTAATCCTTACGGCACGATCACGACCGTCTTAAATCATGCACCATGACGTGTGGAGTTCGTATTTCAGGTCTGTGCTTTGATTGGACTCATTGAAATTTATAGTTTGATTGTACCGAACTATGATCGGTTAGAAACAGTAGCTCTCATAGGCCAAGAGAATATCCATTTATAGGGTTTGTACTTTGGTTCTTAGGAGGAACATATGACTGACCTAGGCTAGAAAAGTTATTTTCCCTAGAGAGAGTTTGGGATTTGCAATGTAGTTAGAAATGAATAAGCAAAGCTTAAGCATATATATTATGAAGTTTGCAGGAAAGGAGACTGCTAAAACAATTGAATAAATGGTAAAAAATTGATTCGGTTGGTACATTGTTGCCAAATGAAAAATATGGCTTTCAAATGTTAAAGGTGATAATGCACTTAAAGTGTGTGTCTAGATCTTCTTAATCGTCTCTCGCATTAGTGCCTTAACATGGCCCAATTAGCTGCCTAAGTTCATAATGCAATAGAAATTGTTTTGCACTATCCGTGATAACATTTGTAGAAAGAATGCAATTTTGTGTTCTTAATTCATGAATAATGCGCCCCTTCTTCTTCTCTTTGGGAAGTATACTACTCTCGAGACTAAATTCAGGGAAACCATCTTTCATTCCATTTTACCAAAGCAAGTGTGTTTTTTTTTTTTTTTGTGAGATGCCATAAGTATAAGCTATAAATATCCAATAAGAAGGCTAAATATATAGAAAATTAGTCAATGAGATTAAACTACGATACTTACACTTACTGAGCTTTGGTAGACATGACATGCAATGACGTTGGCAAGTTTTTTTTTTTTTTTGGGGGGGGTTGAATAAGTTGGCATGTTTGTTTCCTATCGTAATCGTTAGAGCTAAAACAAGTCTAATCATATCATTTTCTATTGAGTTACTCTTATAATTATCGTGTTGTCGATATTTGCTTTTATTTCTGTTACGTTCATGTCGTGCCGAGATGTGTTCGTTATAGAAATGAGAGAAATTATACGTAAGGAGTGACATTAGTGGTGGGGAATAGAGGAGAATCCCTTCTCCGTGTTGAAAAGACAATCGGTTTAAGACTCTGTTTGTTTCACGAAAGTTATAACATTTTTATAAAACATTTTTCAGAAAGTCATTTTCCAAGAAGACAATTTTTTTAATGTTTAGTTGAAACTCGAAAACAAGCTGAAAAATATTTTTTCCGTCGTTTGGTAAGGAAAATATGATTTGACCATCCTAATTAACCATAGACTAATTGGGTATCAATGACTTGCGCATGAATAGTTGAGGAACTGGGTACAGGCACCAAGGTCTTGAGCTCGGCCTCAATGGACCCCCAAAACGGGTTAGGTAACGAGGCTCATGCACGGAAGATATGAGCACTAGCACTAGGGTTTCGGGCTTGGTCTCGATGGTTCCAAGCATGGGCAATTGAGCCTTGGCCTCAACAGACACGGGTACAAGCGCTAAGGACTCGAGCATGAACACTAAGTCTCTAGCACAAGCATTGGGGTCACAAGCCTTGGCCGTGATAGACACTAGCTCAAGCATTAGGGACTTGAGCCCGAGCCGTGAGGACCTAGGTATGGCCTTTGTAGAGCTGGGCCTAAGTACCAAGGATTTGAGCTCAAGCGTCAAGTGCCCGGCCTCTAGTGTTGGGATTTGGGCACGAGTAGTAGGATCCTACGCTTGGCTTTTGTGGAGTTGGGCTGGATTGCCGAGGCATCGAGCATGGGCATTGGACCCTTAGGCTCAACCTTGATGCAACTGGCACAGGCACTAGAGACCTAGGCACTAGTGACCGTAGGCCTATCCTTGATGGAGTCAAGAGTGGGCATTGAGAATTGAGGCACCGGCACTAAGGTCGTGGATTTGACCTTAATGCACTTGGACTCCTACGCTAGGGACCTAGGAACTAGCGTTGAGGTTCCCGTGTCCAAGCAAAAATTTTCCGATTCAAGCTTTGATTTATTGTCATATTTTGAAAATTGATTTTCAATTTATTAAAGAGGAAATTATTTTTCTGATTTTAAGTAAAGGTTTTTTCTTTGACTTATTTTCTTTATCAATCCAAATATCAAAAAATGAAAAAAAAATTAATCGAAAAATATTTTTTGTGAAATAGTTATTCTTGATATAAAGCGATGCATATGAATACTAAATTAATTGTCGAGAATCTCGTGATGTAAGCGACAAGCCCACTTCTTACTCTCCCTTGTTGAGATGTCACGTCGTCAATGAAGTGATATCGTCGTGTCTGACTCTTTATCTCCACTTCGACGACCATATAGGAGTCGTCGTCGGCAGTCGGGATCTGGCTTTCTGATCGGGATTTACGTTAGGAAATTAAGAAATTAACGTTGATTAGTTTTTGTCCGGTCGTGCACCATCGCCGATCGTTCAAAAAGGTGGTTGTGTCAACATCTCCGTCCTTTGAAAAGAGTGGGATGCACAGCTTTGAATATATGAGCACAACACGGGGGGAAATATAAAAAAAGAAACCATTCAACTTGTGCATGTTCAGGTCAAATGGATGCCATATTAAGAGTGTACAAAAGAACCGAAAGTCATCTAGACCTCTTGAAAATAGGCCATATTGGACTGGAGTACTTGATCGAGTTCTTGATTCTAGGCGTGGAACCATCCGCTCACCTATCCGAAGCGAAACGATATATATATATATATATATATATATATATATATGTGTGTGTGTGTGTGTGTGTGTGTGTGTGTAAATTTAAAGAAAAAAAGCCCATCTTAATTACTTGATTATTTTGTAGTTTTTTTTACTAAATATATATGTATATATGTGTATATTTATAGTTATTTGACATTATAAATTAATTTTATTTCTTGGGAGTGTAATAAGATTAACCCTCCTACTTTTTTTTCCATTCTAATAATCCATTTACTTACTTTCTCAAAAAAAAAAAAAAAAAAAAAAAAAAAAAACGCAGAAGAAGAAGAAGAGAACCGATCGGAGATGTCTACAAGAGCCAACAACTCATTTTAAGATTATAATTAGGTCTCTCCTTAGCCATTCTCATAATTAAACTAAGTTGACATTGAAAAAAGATGAAGTAAGTGATTAATATTTTATCTTCTGGAGGTTAAGACTTTTAATTTGGAGTCTAATTCTCTACATGTTTTCGATGTCGAGAAATCTTAAGAAAACAAAATTGTGACCTTCGAAAAATTTAAGTTTTTAGTTAATAAGTATTGTCTATTTGTCCTACCCTATAGTTTTCAATCTTTAATCAAAATCAATAGCTTGCAATTCAATATGAGTATAAGGCCAAACAAGCTTTGTAGGGATTGGGGACCAACTCCATGGACACACTCGAGGATCAGACCAAATCGGCGGTTTGATTCCCAGGTGGATCTATAAATCAATAGGCAGATCTTGGTTCCAACTTTTCGAAATCAATCCTTAGTGGGCCACTCGATTCCAAGATGGGAACCACTCACCCGCATCATGCTCACCCCTACTTTCGACGTGACTTGAATGTCTTTTTTTTGGGGGGGGGTATATAAGGTGCTTTCATACCAAAGAAATCAAAAGGATTTTGAGATTCAATCAAATTAAGTTCTAATCCTTAAAACTATTGGCAACTTCTATTTAGGAGGATTTAATAGTTGAAAGTGTATATACTGATTTGTATTTTCTTTCTAGGGGAATAGCATATGAACCCCCTTTTAATCGAGTATATATCCGGATGATCCAAATGCCATAAACTCAAGTAGGCCTACGCAATGAGGATTTCAGTGTATTGCTTCAAGAAGTTTACAAGATGGCCAGTGATTGAGAAGTATGAAGTCTCAAATTCGATTCTTGGCCTTACCTAATACCTAATCTACTTCAGGCGAGACCACCAAGGAAAATGCTCCTGGAAAAATCTCTCGGCGCCTCTAAATGTGATGCCTTTAATTACAACGAGAAAGTAGATTACGTCCGCTGTTTAGAAAAAGGGGCGTGATGCTTGGGAATGTCTGGCTGTCATTATCAACGGGGGCTAGTGGTAGTGCGTTTGATAGGCTCAACCATTTCTGCGAAGCCCGATCCTAAAACTTATGGGCCAGTAAATCCTGAAGGCCCGACCAGCCCATCAATCCTCTTCCTGTAATCATTTGAGAGCCCTATCGATGTGGAGTTGTACCATCTCCTTCTATTAGAACGGATTGTTCACCCGTGGTTACTCGCTCTTATCGAATTCAGTTTTCATGTGTCGACCTAATGTTTCACTATGTAGGCCTCCTCCTCCGCTACTCTGAAAGGGGGAGAAATAAGGTATGACAGATACATTTGCATTTGGTGCATCCAATTCTCATGCTTTATGTGGATTTTATGCAAGTTGTACCAGTGCGAATCTCGTGATTTCTCTTTATGAAAATGAGAGGTTAAAAGATAAACTGTCTTTCGTTGGCCTCCAAGCAATATTCTGAAATTCGAAGCTGGACAAGTGAACAATCTCAAATACGGAGAGAGTTCATTTGTCAACTCCAAAAAGACTAAACAAATAGATAAGGACCCGCGGGAATTGGTGCTTTCAGGGAGCGGCTAGTACAATCTTGGGATCTGATGTGGGCTTTTTCTAAGCCCGTGGAGAGAAGTGGCACGCCGATGGACGAGACGGATGAGAAGAGATAAAGCCTGTTCACTCTTCGGCTACAAATTTGACAGAGGACAAAAATCGATTTCCTTGAACAGTGGACCAAAAGCGACCTTTTCGCACTGCACAGAATCATTGCGATTGGATTGAACCTGAAAAAATTTCCATTGTTCGGCACCGACGGTGGACTCTACACAGAGTCCTAAACAGGCTCAAGAACAGGTCAAGTTGCAGACTTACAATGCAGGAGAATGTTCTCAGCTTGTTTTGGTTAATACGAATTCTGGGGATTAGCCAACTCGCTGGGAGACACAGAAAGTTTACAAAAACCAAACAAATCACCCAGGTGCTTCTGCTGTCTCGGGTTGGCAGATGCGATCATAAAAGGATAGATCTCGGCCGTTCGTTATCTATGAGCAAAGATTTTTTAAATCGGAATCTCATTGATGCTGCATTTTAACCAAGCAATGATTTCTCGTACAGATGCCATAGCGCAAGATAAATTTCTTTTTATTGGATTTCAAATGAGCAAGATATCTACCTCTAAAAACACTGGTTTAGTTACGGGTGTTATTGAATATTATGAGCTTTCGTCAAAGTATGATCGGTCCTCAGCAAACCAAGCAGGGGTCAAGGTTGAACAGCATGACTAGAGAACCTTATCGCAGCAAGCATATTATTTAGAAAACATCGAATTATTTTCTTTTAATAAAAAAAAATGTAGACTATAATAAGCCTAATCGGATGGATTGAAATAGGAAAAAAATGAAAAACCATTAGATACCCTCGATCTACTTTAGCCCACACGTCACATGAGCAAATCCATATGAGACCCACATGATCTTACGGCTTATTGGAAATGAATTATTGTAGATTGAAAGTATCCAAAAAAGCATGAAATAAAATAATTGATAAAGTCCAAAACCCACAACGCCAAACGGATAATCCGTCTTTATAAAATCATCTACTTGCATCTGCTGTATTGGAAAAGAGACTTATCTAGGCATGCCCGGAAAGAGGAAGACTTTTTTTTTTTTTTTTGTTCTTTTCTAAACACTTTTTTTGTTTTTCTGTTCCTGAGAAAAAAAATGTAGAACAAAAATTCCTTTTTTTGTTCTTTTGTTCCCAAAACAAAAAAAAAGAAACAAAAAATTGTGTTTTTTATTTTAAAACACAATTGAAGAACAAAAGAGGAACAAAAACATAACTCTCGTGTTTCTTTTCTATTTCTTGGTCATTCCTTCGAACACCGCAGTCTCTCCTCCTCCATCTTCTCCACCGCCGTCTTCTACGGCGCCTCCCACTCTTCGGCGCCGACAGCCGCCTCTGTCTTGAGACCATTCGGCTTCTCCACCATCGTCCTTTCCGGCATCGACAGCCGCTGCTCCTTCACCAGGTGAACCTGCTCACTCCTCTTCTTCACCGATTGACGAGGCCCTCGCAGATTTGGGCAATGGCTAGTCAGAGCTCGAGCCACTCCAGCTCCGACCAGCCATCGCCCAGATCTAGGGCACTGTTGCTTGCCAGATTTGCGGTAGCGGCTCGTCTGCTCGCTCGAGATCTGGACAAGCATGCTTGCCCAGATCTAGACAAGCATGCTCGCCCAGATCTGGCGAGCAACGGTGCCTTAGATCGAAAGTTTGGTTGCAGCGAGCCCTACTCTGCTCGCTCGCTACAGAGCAGAGCAGGGCTCGCTTGCTTGCCTGCTTGAGCGAGCAGACAGCCGCTGCTCTGCTCACTCGCAGCTCGCTCGAGCGTGAGCAGCAGTGAGCGTCTGCTCGCTTGCTTCTCTGCTCAAGCGAGTAGAGCAGCAGGCCCTACTAGAGCTGCAAGCGAGCGGAGCAGCGAGCGTCTGCTCGCTTGCTGTTGCTCACACTCAAGCGAGCAGAGCAGTAGGAGTGTCTGCTCGCTCGAGCGTGAGGGATTTGTCTGGATCGATATTGCTTTTTTATTTCTCATCAAACGAATGTCATCTGGTGGCAGCTTTGAATAGATCATATACTAATTCTCTTTGTCTGAAAATATGGAAAAAAGGAGTATGTGCACTAATATCTGCCATAATGGGGCCAAGTGTTGACATTCCTTTTTTTTCATTCTAGTTATTGACATGTGAAGGGGTGAAGAAGATTAGAAATAGAATCAAAAGATTTGTGACTAATCCCTCCCCCTCTTATTTGGACTAATTGGATCTTTAGCAATTCATGCAAGAATTGGTCTCGAGGGGGAGGGGCAACTTGCTTGGTTAAATTTTCTATTTTGGATATGAACTAATCACATAATATTTGCAATAATTTGGATTTAGCTTTGGGAATTTTGGGAAGGAGTCTCTTTTCTCCTACATAGAGCTCCATTTATTAAGATATTGGCTAAACTCATAGACTTGTTTGATGTCAAATGTGCCTATAATAATGTATTGCCTTCTTCAGCCTACTGTACTGGAAAAAAATTTTATTAAACAAAATTTTGAGCTGTCGTGTGACCATAGTGTTGAATGAGCATTGGCTTATGAAAATGTTAGGCTTTTATGTTGATTTAGAACATAATGAATGGGAAAACTTGTGAACTACTGCAAGCTGAAAAACTTATAGAAATTTTTTGACTCTTGCACATGCTGAGACATGTTTTTGCATGTTGCATATGTGGAGACGTGTTGCATGTTTTGAAATGCTAACATAAGGACTTTAGTCAAAAGTACACATTAGACTTGAATTATTTTGGTTGTTGATCTGAAGCATGTCCTACGGATGGTTTTGATGTTTACTATATAGACGTGGTCGAGAATATGCAAGGCTGTGTAAGGAGTGCTTGTCATGTAGGGAAGAGTTGCATATACTAGTAATGCTTTTGATTTCTCTCGACTAGTCCATTGTTTCAGTTATCTGTGCTAATGTCAGGTATTTTAAATTTTCTTATTCTTGTGTCGAGCATAGGTTCCCTAGAAGAGTCTTGGGAAAGAGCCAGTTATTGTTTTGATAGACCGTGTATTCATTCTTGCCCATCCTGCATCTGATCAGCATACTCTCAAGGTATGTTCTTCTAATCCTTGGCTGCAAAGGGACATATGGATCATTATTAATAATAGGGTTTTGTTAATGGTCTTTGGGGCTCTTGTTAATCAACTAATTAAGGAAGCTCAACAATTTCCAATCTACTAATTGTCCTTGTGTCATCCGCATGCGATGTCTTGAAAATTGAATTATTGGAGGTAAAGTATATTGTTAATAGTATCCTTAATAATAATCACATCGGTTTACGCTCCCCTCATACTCATTATAAAAGAATATATATTGTCTGCTGTAGAAGGAGGACAAGGATAAACTCTTTGAGGCCAAACTTCAACAGATTGAGGTGTGTATGTTGGATGCATGCATGATCGCTGCTTCCACATTTATTTGGTGTCATTTTCTTTTGATCATCATGATGTTGTTGCTTTTTACGTTTGGGTTTGTGATTTTCTTGTGCATTTGAGCATTATGTGTTTGACTGTCAACTCTTTCTTGATTCTAAATTCTTTTTGTGTTGAACTTTTAGTATTTTTTTTCTCATTATAGATTAATCTCCCATGATATTTATTTGTAACACCAGTAGAAAAAAGTAGTTGATTGTGGTTGGAGCTTCTAGGAACTTTTTTCTTTTTTTTTGGGGGGGGGGGGGGTTTGGTGTCCAATGGCTGATTAGTTGCGCCAAATTTTCGTTTTATGCAAGAGTTGTATTGTGATTTTTTGCCGTAGTTTGATAAACTGAACTATTTACATTTGATCCATCACTATTGAAATTGTACACTCTTGTCCTCACAACATTAAGACTGCTCCCAGATAATATCTATGTTTGCTCTATGATTGAAACTGCACACTCTTAATCTTCTTATGCATTACCATGTGTCCCTTTATAGTCCAACTTCCCCTCGACTCCTTGACTTTTGTAACATTCTCAATTGATTGGCCTTGATGTTAAAGTAATCTTGACCAATCCGTGCTTAGACTGCAGCAAAAGAGCTTTTTGAACTGGAACACATTTAAGCTTGGCTGATTATCTTGTTACTCGTGTGCAAGTTGACACCATTGTCAATGAATCATCTCTTTGAAGAGTACATGGTACAAGTGCCAACATGTGATGTTTGATTGTGCATAATTTTAGAGAGCTGGCGTGGATTCAATGGTTCCATCGTCTTGCTAACTTCGATTTGTGGCTCAATGCAGGAAGCAGAATTAGCAACTGTTGAAGCAATATCAAAGCTGAAAGTTGGAAATGTATGTTTGGAGAGGACCTCCGGTCTATTTGATAGTATTTTTGTTTTTTATAGCAGCTCCATGACCTATTGTCTCCTATAATTAACATCTCTGACAATGTTAACATGTCAGAGATGATACATTGCATGATGCACCTGGAATAAACATGCTTAGGACAAGGATTGCACATAAAATGGCAAGGGATTATAATATGCCTGAGATTTCATGACTTTGTGTTTCCGACTTTTGTAATTTTTTTTTCAAGTACTCACTTATCAAATTCAATGTGATGGAGTTGACAATGAACTCTATTACTTCATTATTGTGATGTTATGTATGAAATGGTCTATGTAGAGATCTATAAGATATTCTTCTTTTAGCTAGCTCTTATTGTACAAATTTTACTTACGAAATTTTGTTCCAAGTTTTTCATGATCATGTTCAGAATGTTTGTCTTCACCCACCATGAACAAAATTAAATTGATGAGCATTTCATTAAAGTGATAATGCAATACCAAGTTTATACTTTATTTAAAGAAAAGGCACGTGACAAAAATTTGGTACAAAGTTTATTTATAAAATTTTCTTCAAAGTATGCATTTATAACCATGTTCAGAATGTTTGACTTTACTCACCATGAACAAAATTAAATTGATGAGCATTTTATGATAATGAGAATTCAAAACCAAGTTTACACTTTATTAAAAAAAAAAACAATTGGGAAAATTTTGGTACAAACTTAAAAATTTTCTTCCAAGTAAGCAAATATGATCATGTTTAGAATGTTTGTTTTCACTTACTATAAACATAATTAAATTGATGAGCATTTCATGAGAATGATAATTTAATACCAAGTTTACATTTTATTAAAAAAAAACACTTGAAAACAAATTGGAACAGAAATTTTGTGCAGTTACCAAACGTGTTTCTGTTCTTTTTCTATTCCAGAAACAGAAATTTTGTACAGTTACCAAACGCGTTTTTTTGTTCAAAAATTATTCCCCGGAACAGAAACACTTTTTTCTATTTCTATTTCCTGGAACAATTTTTAAACAGAAACATTACCAAACGCACCCTAACCTTCCATTGGCGCTCGCTTGAATTCAAGCTCTTTCATTCTGTTTGGTTCTCTCGGAAAATTTCAGAATTGTTGAGTGGAAGAATATAGTAAAGGACCAAGCTTGTGAGAAGAGCCGAATCGTAACTTGCTTGGGGTCTGTGTGCTGTGGAGTTGGGGGCATGACCCTGAAGTATCTCGGTTTGACGAGAGTTTGCCAGTTTTTTCAAATTTCGTATAATTTCCCACCCTTTTCTCGGGATATCTTTTCGGTCTCTTTGTATCATACTTCAAGGCGGGGCACCTGTAAGTAGTCTAGAGGAGCAACGAATCCAGTAACTTTAGCCTAGATGGCTCAAGTATCCGAGGAAGAACAGACGCAAATGTATTAAGTTCATTTCTCTAGCAACATGAATAAATGAGGGATCAGTCTCCCATGAGGACTCTTTACAAAGCTCCCTTTTAGCCCTTTATTGCTGCCAATAAAATGGGCTACTACTATAGCAGGAACTTCTCAGGGGTTTTTAATCTATGGACGTTTTAATCAGAAATCATCAATAATAGATGGTTCAAGGAAAAATTATCTTGCATTTCAGAGGCAATAATGGTGCATCGGCGCTTTGAGTCATTACTATGAATTGTCTGCGTCTCGGTTTATTGAAGAAAATCCTTGAAAGTCCCGTGAACTGCTAATCATTTAGAAGTGACCGATGGCCTCGGGTGTGCGATTTTGCCTTATCCGTGTCCAATGTGGACCGAAGTTGTTGTAAACAGTGTTGTGGATGCGTGAGATGATGTTGACTGTTCTCAACACTCAATGCTATTAAAAAAAAAAAAGTCTTATTTCTTGTTTCCTTCTGTGTTAGCATCATTCAATAGCAATTCTAGAAGAGCTTTGCTAGTATATTATGAAACAACTTATTATAAGTCACAAATTCTTAAAGGATCGGACTTCACAACATTTTGTAAATATTTTTTATTTAGTTTTTTTGTGATCTAAAATAGACTGTTATTCTTACGGTAAATTAAAGACTATTACTAAATTATTTTCCATTCTAGAAAGTATTTGAGTGAAGGAGTTTTCTTGGAAGCAATCAATGGATTTGTCATTTTCATTGAGGTACATATGCGGCAAAAGATTAGACATTCAACGGTTATATTAACCGACATTCTTAGGTGACATCTCTCGTTGCAAACGTGACTATTTTCTTTGTAGTCTAAGTAGCAAGAGTGCATACTCTTCATCTTTGATCTTTTATTTCTTCAATAAATACAGGTTCGTTCAACACATTCTGAGCAAAGTGCACAAAATTGTTCTCTATCTAGTTCAAATTTACATAGCCATCTCTCATATATTCTATATCTATAGCATACATTCAGAAACTAATCTTAGGTATGGGTCACTACTACATGGTTAGACAAAACATATGACGCTTGTCTTCATGTAGGATATGTTGAGGAAGTTTCACACAAGTTGGGAGTATGTATTGCTCCACAGCGGAAAAACGAAGTCATTAATCAATGTAGAGAAAGTTTTTTGTGGAGTTAAACTTAACACGGACAACATGACCACGTTATGCTTATGCTTTTCTTCCCCCAATTCAATTTTCTTGGGTGCATAATGATAGGGCTAGTAAGAATACCTAGAGGAGGGGTGAATATGTGTTAAAGAAGTTTTTGCAAGACTTAACAAATTAATTCGTCTTTTAAGGACAATAGACTGAAGATGTAAAATACTGTAAACAGTTACGAATTAAAGTAAAGAGTTTAGCGAAAGAGAATCAAAATACAAAGTTTATAGTGGTTCGATTTAGACCAAGCCTACGTTCACTCTCCCGCATTGACAGCTCACTGGCTGGATTTTACTAAGAATCAAAAGAGATTTTATAGCTTCACTTCCTTGATCCACAGTGTAGAACCTCTCACACACTTCCTCAAGGTCTTATAAGTATTTAATCTCTCTTTTGAGTACAATTTAAGCTCGGCAAATAAAATAGTAAAGACCTAAGAGCTTCAGACTTTGAAATTTTTCTTTCACGCACACTCTCGAATAACTTGAGCATCTTCCTTATATATTCTTCCATGCTTACATAACTGTAAGCACCTTCCAAAAGAGTTCTTCCAATCTACCCATTGGACAAAATCAATTAGGGAGATCTCGAGTTATTTTAGGAATGTGATGAAAGCCTACTAATCCTGCTCGCATATACAATCAGCATCTAGGTTTCCATAAGTAGAACCTTCCAAGTATACTTCGCCAATCAACAAATCTAATTACTTGAATTGATTTCAATACGAATAACTGATCACGTGATGCTATCTCCAGCCGTGAGTTCTTCTTCAATCGTATTAATCAAATCCTTAAAGATATACTCCCATCTGGATAAGTTTTCTTCATCGGATAAACTTTGTCTTCATTGGTCTGGAAACTATCAGTGAGAGTAGACTTTAACTCTTGAATATAGAGGCCTTCAGACTTTGACGATAGAGTCTATAAGTCTTCAGACTAGACTAATGAAAATGTTTTGTCAACTTCAAAAAAAATAAGGAAGTTTTCTCCAATACATAATAGTTAGACTTATCAAATAGGTGGATCGGGTTGGTTTGGATGGGTTAAAAATGAGTCCAACTCAAACTTTTAGCGACAAATACTCGACTTGACCTGGACCTGACTCATGCCCCATCTAATCCAAATTCTAATTGTTAGTAACTTTATTCCTTAAATATGGAGAATCACATACCTAAAAGAGATAAGTACACTGAAAGTCTTAAAATCTGTTATTAAAATTTTTATCAACCAAATGAACTACTTTTTTTGGAAAGCAATGATACTAGTTTCATCCGAAATGAAAAAAACAAGAAAAAGAAGGCAATAAATAATCTTAAATGAAGAGTGGACCTCCTATTTGAGCTTAGTCTTTGTTGTGTGACAGATTTGTAATTGAAAATTTTTTAGTTCCAAAAACATGCTGAAGTGAGATTCAAGTTAATTGAGAGGGGTAATTAGTGGGGTAAGACATAAGAGTAACTTTGTGTTTTAGTAAAACTAAAACCAAGCAAAAAGAAAAGGTAAGAAATAATCTTAAATCAAAAGTAAGATTTGTAAGGGATAATGTGGTCAATTTAAGACGGTAGTGGGTGCTACAATATTTTTTTAAAAAAAATTAATATCACGAAAAACTCTAAATTGGCATACTTATGACAAATTTATCGTCCACTAGTCTTTGTTGAATTTTATTATCAAATTTTTAAGTTAGATGACATGTGGTAGTTAATGGATATATCAATTTAGGATTTTATTCTCAATTTGTTACGTATGTACCGATTTTTTTTCTCAATATTAATCTAATTGAACATAAATTAATTAATGGTAAATCTGTCATAAATATATAAATTTGAACTTTTTAGTGATTTAACAATTAATTTGAGGTAAAATTATTATAGGTATACCAATTTGAGATTTTTGGTAATAAAAAAATTAATTTGTGATAAATTAATCACGGATGTACTAATTTGAAGTTTTTCATGATATTGTGTGAACTTAGATTATGTAACCCGCACTCAGTGAGCTCTGGCACATGTTAGATGCAACGATGTTAGCATGTTTCCTATCACAATTGGTAGAGCTCAAACGAGCTTAATCATTTTATTTTCCATCAAGCTACTCTTATAATGATCAAGCCCTCTATATCCGTTTGTTCTTTTCTTTACTTTCATGTCATGTCGAGGTGTGTTTGTAATAGAAATGGTTAATCAATTTCCTAGCCCTGACATCATGAGTGGTATTGTAAATTGGTCGCCTTCACCAGATGATGGACTTACATCTAATTAGGAGAAACTAAAAAATAAGAAGTCTAGATTTGTCTTCTTACCCCGATTTAAGTAGATAATCAAGAAATCAACATCGATTAGTCTTTGTCCTGTCGGGAACCATCATATCTCTCCCATTTAGGTCGGAAGAAAAACGTTTTTATCTCTGAGGTACTCACCAACCATTTATCAAAGAAAATTTATCCAAAAAATTTTCAACTTGTTATATTTTTACCAATTTAGTCATAAACTTTTCAATTTTTCCAATTTAGTCACAAACATTTTCATATTTTGTCAATTGAGTCAATCTGACTAATTTTGATTAGAATTCACTAACGTGGATGCCGATTGTGTGGATACTAACCATCTTATGTGGCACGATCAATGCTAACATGAATATTTTAATAATATTTTGAATTTCTAATGATTTTTTTTTTCGATTTTGGAGTTAGGGCCAAGAAGAGTGGCCAGCCAACCCTCATTGGCCGCAAACAAGGCCCAGCCAATCCTCACCTCATCGACTCTAGGCGAGGGCCACAATGCCCTTGCTTATGGCTGGTAAGGGTTGACTAACAACCATCACTGACCTTACCTCCAAAAATCGCAAAAAAAAGCAAAGAAAAGGAAAAAAATCATAAAAAAATTCAAAATATTATTTTAAAATATCCATATCAGTACTGCCCATTCACGTTAACAATTTTCAGTCAAAATTAACTAGATAGACTCAACTGTAAATTGAGAAAATTAAAAGGGTTTCGGACCGAATTAGTAAAAGCACAATAGATTTAGAACTTTTTGAATAATTTTCTCGTTTAACATGTGGTTGTATTGACATCTCTATTCTTTGAAAAGAGAGAGATCAAGATCTTGAATATTCGAACAACTTACACTTGGATGGATTCAATGGTTGATATTGTTTTTCTTGATTTATATTTTATTTTGAGGTGATATGCCTTGGAGTCAATGTGCGAATACCACATGAATCCTATCTTACTCGAGTGCATTAATATCATCCTAATTGTTCCCTTTCATAAATCTCATTATAATCTCTCATATTCAAAGGCACAAGTTGTTTCCTAACATCAGTCCTCAACCCTTTCAGAAATATCTTAGCTTTTTCCTCACGATCCTCAATCAATCTGGGAGCATACCTAGACAATTCAGAAAATTTTGCCTCATACTGATCCACTATTAGCTCCATTTGTTCTAACTGAACAAACTCAGTAATCTTCTTATCCTTAGCACAATCAGAGAAATGCTTCCTATTAAAAAAATCTAACAAACTCATCCCAGTTCACATCAGTATCTGGTGGAAAGATCATATCTTTTGAAGCTCTCCACCAAAACTTTGCATTTCCCTCCAGTTGGTACTTTACTAAAACTATTTTCTTAGCATCACTACAGTCCAACAACCAGAAAATCTGTTCTATCCCATCAATCCAATGTTCCACCTCCTCAAAACTTCATATTCCACTAAACTTAAGTGGCTTCGGCTTCAAAAATTATTCCTCCAGTCCTTGAGGGCGACGTTCCACTTCGGGTTGTTGCTACACTTGTCTTTCCATCAGATTTCCAATATTGGCCAATGCCTGCAAGATATCTTCCATCCGGGGTTCATCCCTTGTAGCAAAGGCTTGAGCCCTCGATGGATGAGCACTTCCAGCTCGTACCATGACTTTCTTGCAGTTTCCAAGCATTTGCCTCAGGAATAATCTGTAACTCAACGTCTCCATTTACAAGCAACTATAACTATATAAGTAACATAAACATGTTACTGGCACCTAAAAGCAACTCATAATAACTACTAGGGATCTACAAGTGAATACCCATCACCCGTTATTCAAAGTTAACCAACTATTCCAGTTAATATCCTATGGTGTGCATTGTCATCATATTCCTCAATTTTCAAATGAGGCACTTTATTACTCCACCTATAACCATTGCTTTGATACCAAAAAGGGGGATGTGGCACCCCTTGACACGGCCCTCGATCCGCTAGGGTCGCCATAGCCTACTCATCTATCACTTGTCCTAATAACATTCCACTCTGATACCTTTTCAATTGCAGCGGGTCCATAAAACCTGGGAGTCTACATTTTTTTTTTTTTTGATCGGTCCTAGCATAGTTCATGTAATAGAAGCATAATCAAAATTCCCTAATCCATCTCCAACGACAATAATGCAATGAACACCAACTATTCACCATATAAAATGATAAAGCTGAGTCACTTTTATTTATATAAACGTGATGGACGTCCTGGGTCGGTACAACAAAAAGGCCAAAGCTTTTAACTATGCTCGGCTAACTCAAAAGAACACGACCCTACGTTTGACATATACACCCATCCATCATCTAGTGCCGGCTAACCAAAAAGTATTGTCTTTCACTTGCCGTATGCTTGATCACACCCAACCTAGTGCACTAGTCGGAGGCGGCGGCAGCATCCCTAGCATCACTCAATCACGCCGGACATGAACAGACAAAAACTCATGGATAACTGAGCCATCAGCAAGACCCACATCGTACATCACTAAGACATAGACTCAGACAAACACCGGACTAGGTACATTAACACATGAATGCTCCGTGCACTCCACCTCAACATCATATGGCAATCCATAATAAGTACCACATGCGACTAGTGGTAAAGGCATCTTTCAATCTGAAATATTAGTCCCCAAAGGGGTGAGTATAACCACTCAACAGTAAAGATCCACTAAACTACACAATGCAACAAGCAAGACAATAAAGATGTCACGAGTAAAGCACATATCATTCATGCTATCAAGCATACATCACCATACAGTCGTGCATATATTACCATGCAGTCATGCATATCTTGCCATGCCATCGTGCATATATCACCATGCAGTCATGCATATCTTGCCATGCCATCGTGCATATATCACCATGCTTCATATCATCCATGCTATCAAGCATACATCACTATGAGATCCATTCATGTCTTCATGATCGCATTTTCAATATGAAATAGCATCAATTTACTTTCATAAGCAGATCATGCATCATGTCATATGCATACACCCATGCACATGATTCAATTTCTATTCTTATCTTTAACAAGTATCTCATTATTTTTCATTCAGGGACCAATGTTTGCATCCCACAATTTATCGCTCGCATCCAGCTTGGCATTGTGAGGAGCCTCCGGCACACACCTTCGGGCATCCGGCATGCACACTCCGAGCATCTCATATCCCAACTAGTATCACGAGGAATTCCCTCGGCACACACCTCCAAGGCTTCCGGCACACACTCTGGGCATTTGGCACCCACACTCTGGGCATCTTGAAACTCCCGAGACATTGTCGGCTCACACCTCCAACGGTCTCGTATTATCACAATATATAATCTCATATATGTCTCATTTTCATCATGACATTTGATGCAACAATATCAAATATCTAAACCTTCTTTTGATGTCACACAATATGCCAAACATCACCATATATGCGGCATATATATAACCACTCAAGACATTATATTTCGTAGGGTAGTCCATTTATTCTTGAAAATACAGCAAATTTCGGATAAAACATAATGCACTTCTTTAATAAAAATTCTGGAAAAATTAGTAAACGATCTCAATAAATTCTGAAAATTTAACAAGATGTAAACAAGATCCAGAGGAAGATATTTCATGAAGAATACCATGTCAAGAAAGTTTCACATCAATCACATAAATCCATATATCACAGCAAAAGAAATTCCAGTACCACTTTCGCACAGTTTTGGAAATAATTTCGATTAAACCCTTAAATGAACTCCGAAAATTCTGAGATTTTAATATGTTATAATTGAGATAATGAGATAAAATTCTCATGAAGAAATCAAAATTTAATTCCTTCTGGATTAAAATTTATAATTTTTATAACTCTTCCTATCTCTCGGTTCACTGTCCAGATTCATCATTTTTAAAGAAAATTGTTTTCCCCAATCATTACTTGTCCATTTATCCTCAAATTTTAGTATGTTACTCCTCAAGATATCATCTACAACTCTCATCAAGAACAAGATCAAATTTGGATTAGATAATTGCACGAAATTTACAGAATCACAATAAATCATCATAACAGTTTCCAGATCTAGCTTCATTAAAGAAAAATGGTTTCATCGACCTATACTTGTTCGTTTCCTTTCAAATTTTGATATGTTATTCTCCAAGAAATCATTTACAACTTTCATCAAGAAGTCGAAGTCAGATTCCAACTAGAACATCGCATGCAACTCACGAAATTATCAAAAGTCGGACTGTTTTTCCAAAAACAGAATACTAGGCTAGAACACAACTCCTATAACTCCGAAATTTCACACTTCATCTACATATGAAATTCACCATTCATCACATACAAAAACACTGCAAGTCTAATCCAAGCAAAACACAGCACACACGAACGGCGGGGCAAAGCGGCTCAACGGCGGCGACTAGGCGGACGATCGGCAGCAACAGCCTCCTTGTTCCTCCTCTTCTCTCGCACGCTCGCTCTCCCTCTCTCGATTTCACTCTCTCTCAATCCGCCCCCTTCTCTTTCCTTTCCCCTTCAATGATTAGCTAGTAATCATTACTTTGCATGCAAGATGACACTTGGTAAGTCCCCTAAGCCACTTGTTAATTTTGCCATGCAAGCTGATGGGCTGATTGGGCTGGCCTCTCCCCTTCGGTCGACAGCCCATTGGGCTCCTTGGGCCAGTCGGACGGCAACCCTCCCTTTGGACTTTGCGGGCCATGCCTAAATGGCCGAATGGTGGGGTCTTGTGGGCTGGTCTTGGCCTAAAAATTCCACCCACTCTTCTCTAATTTTTCCCATTTAATCATCACTGAATTGCCCATTCAATAAATACCTAATTACACTTATTCACTTGGCCATAAAACTTTTCAACATAAATTAATAAATTCCAGCCTATAAATCACATAGCCAAGAATAGAATTTTCTCCATCAAATAATTATCCAATAGAATGCTTGGCTTTAATCTTATTGCATATCCTAGGTCAAAGCACATCCAAGGGTTGACATGAAATTCTAGGATGCCATAGGTGAATAGGTGTAAAAACAGATTCTGCAAAATGCAGTCAAAACCTTTACTTTTAACCTGAGTATGAATAACAATAAACTTTTGAAAGTAAGTTTGAAAAATAACAGATTTTGAGCGAGTTCAGACTTTAATAGTTAAATATAACTATGAACAAAATAAAGAAGTTCAGAGAAGAGAATAAGAACACAAGGTTTATAATGGTTCGGCTTAGATCAAGCTTATATACATTCTCCCACGCTAATAGCTTCTTGGCAAGATTCCACTATGCAATCAACATGAGATTACAACTTTGAGTGCAAACACTTAGTAGTAGATCACACTATTTCACTAAATCACTTTTTTGGTATTTTTCTCACGATCACAAACATTTAAACTCACCAAAGACAAGTGTATTATCGGAGTTGACTCAAACTTTGGAATTATAAATTCTACGCTTCGTCTCTCACTTGCTCATCGGTCATTGATTTCCTTAAATACTCATCCACTTCCAAACTAGCTGTTGAACAGTATCTTAAAGGATTGTCTTCCAATCTACCCATTGGACATATTTGTATCTAGAAGACTTGGTAGTCGTTGAGTGATAGAAGTAGAATCCCAAATTGATTCTGATCGCACATACAAACAAAATCTTGGTTTCTATAAGTAAAGCTTCTTCGTATAGAAAGTTCTTATCTTCAAGATTTAATTGTCAATCAATTAGATTGAGTCAATCAAATCAATCTTGATGTAGAATCCAAACCAGATCACTAGCCGTTATACATTTGGGTTTGTATTACGTTCAGTCTTCTGGATCTTCCAAGTATAGACTTTGATAATATCATTTACATGTTCTATCATTTGCATAGTTTGTTACTCAACAATTAAACACGTTAGTAGCATTTGAATTATTTTGTCATCTTCAAAATATCATGAGACATTTTCCTAACAATCTCTCCATTTTTGATGATGACAAAACAATCTCTGAATATGCAGATTTGTAAACATACTTTTAAAAATATTAATTTAAATCAAAGGATATTGAAGATAGCAAATATATATATATATATATATATATATATATATATATATATATTGTGACCTAGGAAACCCTACATAGCCGACAATTAGAAGTAAACCGTAGGGAGGCACATAGGAAACCACCACCCATGCACCCCGAGTAAGTCGCCAAATGATCCGCCAGCCTCCCAATGCAAATTGTAGAGGCTTCGAACTCCGGACCTCTCGAATGGAAGTCTAGAGCCTACCCAACTGAGTTACCACGGTGGGTGGTAGATAGCAAATATATTGAGCATAATAATATATAGAAAAAAAATAATTTCGAGGATCCTAACAATTCAAAGGAGAAGATGAGGTGGAGGTCAACAAAAGCTCTCTACTTGGGCGATTCCGACACTGTTCACGTGATTCGTCCGCTGCTGGTTCCGCACGAGTTGACCGACGGTTGGGGCCGTTCCTTAGTGGCAAGAGGCGCAATCTGTAGCCCTTCAAACCCTTCCACATTGTAGCCTAGTACGTCTCTCTTCCGTGGGCTTCTTGGTATGCGATGGGTTAGGGTTTCTCGAGCTCTGTCGCTGTTCCGCTTTGTCATGGAGTCGGAATTAGTTTAGGCCCATTCAAATGATGAGGGGCTGAGTAAACAACCCGCTTTCCCTCCCGATATTGTTAGACCTTCGGTGGTTGGTAATCCCGTGAATGCTCGAGTCGTATGGCCCCGATTCCTCCTACCGGAGTTGCGGGGCTTCAACCTCCTTACCGGTTTGCGGGAGGCCGCAATAGTAGCCATGGTAGATGCAAATCAAAGCGGCCCCAATCTACGGGTGCCTCGATTAAGCCAGCTACTCGTTTGTGGGCTGCTGTTGCAAGTAGTCCCAATAAGGGATACGAATTGGAATTCACTCCTCTGCACTTTGACAGCAACAAACCTGTCATTCAGATGGATGAATCGGATTTAGAAGCTGCTGACCCCAAGCTTTTCGATTGTCTTGTGGGTTATTTCATAGGGAAGAAATTGCCTTTTAAAGTTGTTGACGATGCTCTTAAGAAAGCATAGGGACTGGCATTGCTAGAAGTTGTGTCTAACAACCGCAGGCTATTTCTAATGCGGATTGCTGATAGGGAGTTCAAGAGAAAAATCTTGGAAGGAGGTACTATTACCGTCACAAGGATCCCGTTGATCCTTCAGCAATGGAAACTGGGTATTGAACTGAACAAAGATTCTCTCTAATCTGTTCCGGTTTGGGTTAGGTTGAGAAACCTACCCTTCTCCTACTGGTTTGCTCATTCCATTGGAAAGGTGGTAAGTGCTCTCGGGAAACCACTCTATGTGGATCAGAAAACTGAGCAGATGTCCATGCTATTGTTTACTCAGGTGTGCGTGGAAATAACAGTGTAGCAACCCATATATGGAACCATAAAGTTGGTAACCATGGGAAAATCAGTTGTTGTGGATGTTGAATATGAATGGAAACCATTGGCATGTTTGAAGTGTGGAACCTTCGGTCATAAATGTAGAAGTCCTGACAAGGAATCTACTCCAAACTAGCCGGTTGATGGAACCAAGGATGCTTGAACCCGCCCAGGTGAACAATGACGTGAGGTCTCGCTTGGAAAAAGGAAAGGAAGTGGCGCGTCCACCTGCTTCTAGTAGGGAAGATTCTGTTACTATTGAGGATCCTCAGCTTGGTAACAGGTCCACCCATGTAGGAGAGTCCAGTTCGTCGGAAGGGAACTCACTCAACCTACAGGAACCATCGGCGTCCTATCCTGCTAATTGTTCCATTGTTGATGTTGAATCTGAATCTGAGTCGGGAGATATGGGATGGAAGCAGGTTAAGCAAAAGAACAAAAAGAAGAAGAAGAAGGTGGCTAAGCAGGCTGTTGCTGCTGCTGCTTTATTTGGCCTAGCCCTCCTACTAATGAAGGCCAAGTTCTGAAATGGAAGGACATTGATCTCGAAGAACCTTGCGAGAATTCTCCTGATCCGATCGTTCCTTCAACTCCCATTCCAGTGGCCTTGGCAGAAAGCTCTAATGAGATTGACGTCTCCAATGAAGATGAGATGCGGTCGGTCGGTAAACTGTGAAAGGAAAATCGCCTACAAGAGTCCCTGATCTACAGGAACAACTGCTACCTCTCTGTCCAGAACCCCCTCCTCCTGTGGCTTCTAAAACGCCTGTCGCAGGAAAGAGAACCTCTAGGAGGAGGTAATTCTGATCCTTGTTCTGGTTTTTTTTTTTTTTTTTTTTTTTTTTGAATGATTATCGGTTTTTGGAATATTAGAGGCATTCTTGGTCCTCTTAGGTAGGCTGAAATCGGCGGTTTGCTAATGTAAATAAGCTGTGTTTTATTGGGCTTTTTGAGACTAAAGTGCTTGAGGACCTTTTTGATTCTGTCTCCTCCACCCTTATTAAGGGTTGGAATTGGCTTGCTAATTATGATTGCTTGCCCCGTTGGAGGATCTGGGTTGGCTGGAACCCGGTTCTGGTCACCTATTTGACTATATCTATTAGTGATCAAGCGGTGCATGGTTCTCTTAAGGTTAATCTTTCTGGTGTGAGCTTCTGTGTTTCTGCTGTATATGGGGAACACTCCTTCTCTCGCCATCGGTCTTTATGGGAGACCTCCTTCATTATAGTGACATCTTTCAGAATTCTCCTTGGTTGGTCGCCGATGATTTTAATGCAATAAAAGAGCCTGCTGATCGTATTGGTGGTTCTACCAACTGGATTCCCTATTTTGACGAGTTCGCTCAGTGCCTAGCTCAGGTACGTTGGATGCCGCTTTACTTGGTCTACCTTTGCCGGTGATGTGAGGAAGATGAGGAAAATAGATTGTGTCCTAGTTAACGGCGAATGGAATATCTGTTTCTCCTTCTCTAAGGCAACGTTTTTAAATCCGGGGATATCGGATCATTCACCTATGATTGTCGGGTTATGCAACGACTCATAAGAGGAAGCCATTTAAGTTCTTTGATTTATGGACTCACCACCCAGATTTCAAGGCCATCATTCAACAGGTTTGGGCCACTCCGATGTCAGGTGTTCCGATGTTCCAACTAGTTTCAAAGCTGAAGTTGTTGAAAGCTCGTCTAAGGTCTCTTAACCGTGAGGCCTTCTCTGATATATCGATCAGAGTTGCTGCGGCTAGAGAAGCTTTAAGGATCACCCAATTAGACCTCCAATCGGACCCGTCAAGCTCTGTTCTTTCTCAAGTGGAAAGAGATCAACGCCAGGTCATTATTGAGCTTAGGAACCATGAAGAATCCTTCTTTAGACAAAAGTCTAGAATCAAATGGTTAAAGGAAGGTGATAAGAACACCAAATTTTTTTCACCAATCGGTGAAGAGAAGACAGTTATCTAATCGCATCCTTTCCGTTAAAGATCCTACGGGTTCCTCAATTACTGATCCGGTCTTGGTTCCGCAAGTGTTTGTCAATTTCTTTTCAGATCTCCTATCTCCGAAGGAGGGACTAGTCAAGCCGTCCCTGGATGAGGTGAATCGGTTTGTCCGCCAGCCTCTATCCCAGGATCAGATTCGCTCCCTTTCTATGCCGGTTACGGATTCGGAAATTAAGAACATGCTTTTCTCGTTGGCTAAGGGCAAAGCTCCTGGGCCGGATGGTTTTTCGATGGAATTCTATAAATCCAGTTGGGAAATAGTTGGACCTTTAGTGCTGCAATCGGTGCATGATTTCTTCCTAAATGGTCGGCTTCTAAAAGAGGTAAACGCCACTATCTTAGCTCTTATTCCTAAGGTGCCTAATGCTAGTGCGGTTGTTGATTTTAGACCTATAGCATGTTGCAACACTATTTATAAGGTGATTACGAAGATTTTAGCTAATCGAATAGCAGCGGTCCTTGATGATTTGATTAGCCGGTCTCAAAATGCATTTGTCAAGGGAAGGAGAATTAGAGACAATATCCTATTGGCTCAAGAGTTATTTTGGGTTTTCATCTCCAACCTTATTTGCCTAAATGTCTTTTAAAGTCGACTTCCATAAGGCTTATGACACCGTCGATTGGGAGTTTCTAGAGCTTGTTCTTTTAGCCTTCCGGTTTCCTCGCCGTATTATTAATTTAATTATGGCTTGTGTTCGGACACCTAGATATTCCATATCTATCAACGGTGATCTTCATGGTTTCTTCCCTGGGGGGAGGGGTCTTAGGCAAGGGGATCCTATGTCCCCTTACCTTTTTACATTGGTAATGGAAGTGTTTTCTGGAATCTTGATATCTCGCACCGCAAATCCAGAATTCAAGTATTATTGGAGATGTAAGCCGGTTCATCTTTCCCACTTGTTTTTTGCCGATGATGTCTTTCTTTTCTGTCAAGCCGGCGGCAATCGGTTGCTATATTGAAAAGAGGGCTGGACATTTTCTCCTCATGGAGTGGATTAGTTCCTAATAAGAACAAAAGTGAGATTTTCATGGTTGGTGGTGACGCGTCTATTAGGAACAGAATCTTATGGGATTCGGTTTTCAGGACGGGAAACTTCCGGTTCGCTACTTGGGTGTACTGATAATCTCTTCCAAATTAAACGGGGCAGATTGCATTGCTTTGACTGAGCGGATTACCGCAAGAATCCAATCCTGGGCTCATCGTTTTCTATCTTTTGCAGGTAGGCTGCGGCTTATAAGATCGGTTCTCCATTCTATCCAAGCGTTTTGGACAAATGTATTCACGCTTCCCTCCTCGGTTCTGGTGGATATTGAGAAGACAATGAGGCAATTCTTATGGAAAGGTACATCCCTAGGTCGGGGTGGTGCAAAAGTTGCATGGGATGATGTTTGTCTACCGAAAGCTGAAGGGGGTCTCGGCATCCGAAATCTGAAGGAATGTAATAGGGCCTCCATGGTTAAATTTATATGGATTCTATTCTCGGATAAGGAATCCTTGTGGTGCCATTGGGTGCATTCAATCTTCCTAAGTAAAAGGAATTTCTGGATTGCCTCTCAGCCTAGGACTTGCTCCTGGTCTTGGAAAAAAATCCTTAAGCTTAGACCTTACTTTCGTTCATCTTTCAGGTGGATGATAGGCAATGGTTTTTCTATCTCTCTTTGGCATGATTACTAGCTTCCTTGTGGCCCTTTGGATGGATTCATTCCTCCCTCATTCAGGGAAAGCGTAGGTCTCCCTGATAATGCAGTTGTAGCCGACTTGTTTTCCCCGATGGGAGTCACGCTCAGGAATTTTTTGAATAGATGGGCAATCACTCTTTCGTCCTTATCCTCTATACAGGATAAGTTTACATGGTGCTTCGAGTCATCCGATTCCTTCTTGGTTGCCTCGGCCTGGGAATCCATTAGAGTAAAAAGAACTCCTCTCAAGTGGGCCTCTTTTGTTTGGGACAATGCCTTGGCCCCTTGGTATCAATTTATTTTGTGGCTTATAATGAAAAATCGCCTTCCTATGCAGGTGATGCTTCTTTCTTATGGCAGAATAGATTTCAATGTGTGTGCCTTTTGCAGTGAAGTTCCCGACTCTGTTGATCATCTATTCTTTGGGTGCCTCATCTTGGCTCCTCTGGCCTTCTTTTGGGCTGCCAGATGTAACCTTCCTTGGAGGAATAGATGCTGGAAAGACTTGATCTCTTAGGCTATGAAGTTCTTCAATGGAAAGGATTTCTATCACAGGATTGTTCGGTTCTCTTTTGGTGTATTGTGTCATCTTATCTGGAAGAAGAGGAATGCAATTATCTTTTGTGGCGAATCGTAGCGATTCCTGCTCTAAAAATCACCTCCTTAAGGTGGTCAGAGACAAAGCCATCTCTTTCTCGAATGTTCCTCTTGCTTCGAGTAACAAGAGGCTTCAAAGGGCGTGGGGATTCGATCCGGCGGTCTTCTCTGTTCGCTGATCTTGTAGTCTCGGCCCTTTCCTGTTTTCTCTGGTTCTCTTCGTTCTTAGCCATCGTTGTTAGGGTGGAGGGTTTCCTATGGTTCATTTGGTTGTCTTTCCCCTAGCTTGTGCCTTTGTGGCTGGTTGTGTTTCCTTTCCTTTGTTTCCCGTTTTACATCGGTTCCCCTTCACTCTTATCTCTTTGAGAGTGTAGGTTATGGACCCGATCTTTTGTTGTTGACCATCTCCTTATTTATTTATTTATTTACCTTTACAAAAAAAATAAATATATATATATATATATAGAAAAATAATCGTAGCTCAATATTATGCAATAAATAATACCAACCAATCAACACATATGCATATTCATATCTTCTCCCCATTTTTGTCATAATCAAAAAGCGATAATAATGGAAAAAGTATCATGTAGAGAATATAAAATGATAACAAATATCTTGCATAAAACACAATTTCCAAAAAATCAGTTTTTATAAAGTAAATCAAATATTTAAAGATATGCAATATAGCTTATTTCGATCATATATCAGCAAATATTCAATAAAAATCATGGATGCATCATAAAATTCACGTACCCTTTTTGTCATAATAAAATGATAATATCAATAAATTTTTTTTTTTTGGTACCTAGGAACCTCCGTGCACTGCTTCGTGGTAGAGTAAACCCTAGAGGAGTAGTAGTCACCACTACCCTTGTTGCCCCAGTTAAGTCGCTTGACGACGTCGCCAGTCGAACCCAAGACCTCTTCCGAAAGGAACCGGAACTCAGCCAACTACGCTGCCACCACGGGTGGTATAATATCAATAAAAGATTTATTAATGATAAAAGTGTGACACCCTGAACCCCCTTAGGTCACCATAGGCACCTAATGTCACACCTAATTACACCTCTTAGAAGAAGTGTCGTAAATCATAGACATTTTTTTTTTGAAAACGGTCCCAGCACGACTCATTAGCGGAAACAAAATATAATATCGCCATCTCTCCCTCCATCAACCATGATACAATTGCACACCACTAAACATCATAATAAAGAAAAAGCCATGACACTTTATTTACATATTTTCAATATGAGTTTCCTTGGGTCGGTACATCAAGAGAAAAGCCAGGACATGTAGCCACACTTGGCCATAAACCCAAAAAGAAACACTCGACTCACTATGTCTATCGTGCAAGATCCCCTATCACTAGTGTCGGCTAATCATCCCAAAAAGTTTCAGCTCCAACTTCTCACACACGAGCCCTCACACCCATCTTGGTGCATTAGGCGGTGGCAGCAGCAACATCCCACGCATCACTCCGTCTCGACGAACATGGACGGATAAGAACTCCTGAATGACAGGGCCCTCAGCCAGGCCCACGTCATACATCACTAAGGCGTGAACTCGAATAAACGTCAGTCTAAGAACGGTGGGACAGTTGATCTCTACACACTAGACCTCTACATCGGAAGGAAGGTCGTAAAAGATGCCCCGCGTGACAGCAAGAAGTGGCATTCTGCTAATTTGAAATGTTGGTCCTCGAAGGGTTGAGTACAACCACTCAGCAGGTAAAGGACCAATAAACCACTCAATACATCATACCATGCACCCATCACAACCATAGCATCACATGTCATACAAACATCCATGCACAACTTACCTTGGTATCATGCACATGTACCATCATTATTGCCATGCATCCATGCGTGTAACATCATCATCATATCACATGTACCATTATTATTGCCATGCATTCATGCATGTAACATCATCATCATATCACATGTACTATCATCATGTTATGCATATATCATCATGCATCATGTCATGCATATATCATCATGCATAATTTGATTTCAATTTCATCTTGGACCGCCACATTTCTCTTTCCCGGGACCAATGTTTGCATCCCACATGTATCCAAGATACAGTCAGACCATTCGGCTCCCCCACTCTCCGGGCATCTCGTACCCCAACCGGAATCACGAGGACCTTTCGGCATTAAGCCATTTAAGGCCACCGGGCAACCCGCCATACCCTTCTAGCCGGGCATCTCGCACCCAAAGCGGCATCGCGAGGTATCCCTCGGCACAATACCTACCAAGCTTCCAGCTCCCCGACTCTCCGGATATCTCGACACCTCTCGGTACTCCTGAGGCCCTCCGGTATCCGGCCACTCATGACCACCGGGCAACCGGCCATACCCTTCTAGCCAGGCATCCCGACACTCCTGGGGCATCGTCGGCTCACACCTCCGACGGCCTTCTCATTTATCTCAATTCTCATCTTCAATTATAGTTCAATTTTAACATGGCATGTGATGTGATGGCAATCAAGATCATATTCATCATTGAATTCATACATACATCTCAAATCATTATCATGCATGCAGCAAGACACTATCATCTAATCAATACAATTCATGGAGTCCATGCAATTTAAAATGGTCCATATTTCATGCCTTTTACAAAATTCCAGCTTGTACCATTTTTAGAAAATATTTAAATTAAATATCCATATGCTTCTAAAAAATCATGAAATCAAAGCATGTGATAGACAAGACAACAAGATAGTAATTTCATGAAAAACACATGTCCAATAGAGTTCCATACAAAAGATATAGTTCACACAAATACAGCATGACATTTCGGATAGAAACAGAATGTGCAGTTTTCGAAATAATTCGATTAAAATACCCGAATGACCTCCGAAACTTATGCAATTTTACCAGGTTATAGTTAAGACACTAAGGTAGATTTTTCATGAAGACTTCTAGGCCAAATTCGTTCTGGATAATTTTCTATAGTCATCCGAAGCTTCTGGATCTAGCACCGAAACGTCCTGTGTAGTCATCTCCGAAACACCGAGTTTTCACCCACTTATTCTTCTTCTTTTCCTCTGATATTTGGATATGTTTTACTTCAAGAGATCCCCTAAAACTTTCATTAAGGGATATAAGTCAAATTTCTAAATAATAGTCACCATATGGGTTCATGAAGTCTCGGGTGTCCTGTACCGTGTCTCCAGAATTACCGTCTTCAAGAGTAAATCGATTCTCTAGGCTACACTTACTCATTTTGCTTCAAATTTGAGTATGTTAGTCTTTAGGATGTTATCTACAAGTTTCATGAAGAAGTCGAAGAGATATTCTTAGTAAAAATCGACATGCAACAGCAAATCTACCAAAAGGTCAGTAAAATCGTTCCAGAGCTAGTGTCTTCGTAGGATGAGGGTTTGACCCCTTGAATCTCCACTATTTTGTCCCAAAGTTTAGTATGTTTTAGTTTAAGATGTTAGCTACAACTTTTATTCAGGAATCAAGGTCAAAATCCAACTTGAAACATGCATGCAAGCTCTCACAAGATTCTGGTTCAGGCGGTTCATACGAAAACAGCAAGCATACTAAAAAACAAGTCACATTCTAGCTTCGGTTTTGCCTACTCTAACATCCGAAACCTACCACCAAAAAATCACACATGCAAGGCACACATGCAAGAGTGGAATCAGTCCCAACTTGCCTCAAAGATCAAGCGGACAGTGGCGCAAGAACGGCACACCGGCGATGGATGAACGGCGTGCGGGCGGCGACGGGCAACTCCTCCTCCTCCTCGGTTCCTCTTCTCTCTTGCCACTCCCTCTCTCTCGCGATTCTCTCTCTCTCTTTGGCCAAATTCCAACCGGCCACTCTCTCTCTCTTTCCCTTTTATTCCCCCAAATCTTCATCATTGGCAATGATTACTTGCCACCCTTGATAGCCAATGCATGAAGACCTCCTCTTGCCACTTGGCATGCCACATGCAATGGGCTTGGGGACATTTTGGGCTTGGATTGGGCCGGCCTCCCTTGTGGCCGACGGCAGCCCATTCGTGGGCTTCAATGGGCCAGCCAACTTGGCCCATTAAAGTTCCACTCTTGGGCCTAAGGCCCAACCTAAATAGAATCAGTTTTAAACCTCCTTTTTAAATACTAATTAAATCTTATTAAACTAAAATACTATAGGATAAAATTAAATAACTAAACACTTAGAATTACAAACCTATGGATTCTAATTCATGATGCACATGGCCAGAGATAAGCCATCCTCTTCCAAGATCTATCCATTTAAACTCGGCCATAGACTTTAATGCAAGATAATAACTGAAGCACCCCTAATGGCTAGCAAGGAATTTCAGAATGCCACAATTCTCCCCTCCTTAGAGAATTTCTTCCTCGAAATTAAACACCACTCGTGCCTTCTTGAAACAAGTAAGGGTACTTTTCCTTCATCTGATCCTCACTTTCCCATGTGGCTTCCTTCATATCATGATGTCGCCGTAATACCTTGACCAATGGGATCTTCTTAGTCCTAAGAATTTGTTCCTTTCGATCCAATATCTGTACAGGCTCTTCGATGTACCTCACTTTCTCATCCACTTTGATGGCTTCATGATCGAGTATGTGGCCAGGATCCGGCTGGTACTTCCTCAACATCGATGCATGAAACACATCATGCAAATTTCCCAACTTAGGAGGCAACACCAAATGATAAGCTACATCCCCTATCCTTTCAAGTATCTCAAAAGGTCTGACAAATCTAAGGCTTAACTTACCCTTCATCCCAAATCGAGATATCCCTTTTATTGGAGATACTTTCAAGAATACATGGTCTCCTACACTAAATTCCAAAGGCCTCCTACGCCTATCTGCGTAGCCTTTCTGTCTACTTTGAGCTGTTTTAAGCCCTTTTTTTGATAATTTCAACAGACTCAGTGGTAACTTGTACCAATTCAGGTCCTGTCAATTTCCTTTCACCTACTTCATTCCAACATACAGGAGTCCTACATCTCCTTCCATATAATGCTTCATAGAGAGCCATGCCTATACTTTTCTGGAAACTATTATTATAGGCAAACTCCACCAAATGCAACCTTTCATCCCAATTTCCTTTGAAATCAATTACACAAGCACTCAACATATCCTCTAATGTCTGGATTATTCTTTCTGTTTGTCCATCTGTCTAGGGATGAAAAGTAGTACTAAACTGAAGTTTAGTTCCTAATGCAATTTGAAGACTTCGTCAAAAGTTTGAAGTGAATCTCGAATCCCAATCCGAGGTAATAGTCACTGGAACACCATGTAAGCATACCACTCGACTTACATACATGTCCGCATATTTGTCCATTAGGTAGTCCATGAGAATAGCTAGAAAATGAGCCGATTTAGTCAAACGGTCCACTATGACCCAAATAGAGTCATGACTACTTGACGTCCTTGGTAATCCTTGTATGAAGTCCATTGTTATATGCTCCCATATCCATTCTGGAATGTCTAATGGTCTCAAGAGTCCTGCGGGTTTACGATGTTCCGGTTTTACTTGCTGGCACGTCAAACATTGAGAAATGTACTTAGCCGTATCCGCCTTCATACCTTTCCACCAAAATTGCTGACGTAAATTCCTGTACATCTTTGTACTACCCAAATGGATACTATAATTACTTTTATGTGCCTCCGACAGAATTTCCTTCCTTAATTCTTCGCTATTAGGAACACAAAGTCGTCCTTAGCATCTTATTATTCCATCATCAGAGACATGAAATTCTGGTCTTTTCCCTAAAGACATAGCGTCTTTCACTTTCAAAATCTCCGGGTCAAACTCTTGCAAGGTTTTAACTTTCTGAATAATCTCCGGTTCAATCCTTAATGCACTAAGCATACTGGTAAGACAATCTACTTTTAATTTAAATTTAGAGTCCGTAACAGACTTTAACAAGCTCCATTCCGCCATTCTTAAACTGGCCATCTCCATAGCCGACTTACGACTAAGAGCATTCGCTACTTTATTCGCCTTTCCTGGATGGTATTTTATCTCACAATCGTAATCCTTTAACAATTCCATCCATCTCCTTTGTCTCATGTTCAACTCCTTTTGTGAGAACAAATACTTCAAACTCTTATGGTCCGTATAAATCTCAAACTTTTCCCCATACAGATAGTGTCTCCATATCTTCAAGGCAAACACTAAAGCTGCTAGCTCTAAATCATGCGTTGGGTAGTTCAACTCATGGGGTTTTAATTGTCTAGATGCATAGTCTACGACCTTGCCAAGCTGCATCAAAACACATCCCAGTCCTTTGTGAGATGCATCACTATACACTGTAAAACCATCAGGTCCAGTAGGTATAGTCAGGACTAGAGCCGAGATCAATTTCCTTTTAAGCTCCTGGAAACTCCTCTCACATTCCTCATTCCATTCTGTTGGAGAAATCTTCTTGAAATGTTTTGAAGCTGAAAAAACGTTTCCATCAGTCTAGTTTGAAGGTTTGCAGACTATACTGCTTAAAGTCTGAAGACCTTCGGACAGCCAGACTCAAGATTTAAAGTCTATCCTCATTGACAGTTTCTAATCCGTTGAAGAAAGGCTACCCAAAACTGGATGTTTTACTAAGGATATGACCTTATCAACTGAAGAAGATCTCTTGGCTGGATATGATATAATAGAATCCTTTGATTGATCGAGATTGATTCGGAGATTAAGGATCCGATGATTGGCGAAATATTTGTGGAAGGTTCTACTTATGGAAACCGAGATCCTGATTGTATGGACGAACATAATTGATGGGCTATCGACATGTTTCTTTAATAGCTCGAATGATCTTCCTAATTGATTCTGTCCAACGGGAAGATTGGAAGAATTCCTTTGGTAAGTGCCAACGGGTATGATGGCATAAAGGAGTATATAAGGAAGACATTCTAGTTGTTCGAAGAAGTGCACGATAGAAGAATTCCAAAGTCTAAAGCTCCTTGTTCTTTTTATCAATTCATTTGAGCAAAATATTGTACGCAAAAGAGTGTTTATATTCGTGAGAAACCTTGAGGAAGTGTGGTAGAATATCTACACTATGGAATCAAGGAAGAACTGTGCTGTAACATCTCTTTTGTTCATAGTGCAATCCAGCCGATAGGCTGTCAGTGCGGAAGAGCGGTCAGTGCGGAAGAGCTGACGTAGGCTTAGGATAAGCCGAATCACTATAAACCTTGTGTTTAATTTTCTCTTCCTAACTCTTTACTTTACTTCGATTGTAATTCATTTTGTTAATCAAAAGAGTACTGCCTTTCTATCGTCTGCCTAGTATCACTGTGGTATCTCGAGAAATTGTTTTTACACCTATTCACCCCCCTCTAGGTGATTATACTAGCTACATCACATTCAAACTTCACATTCTTTCGAGTCAACTTAGTTAAAGGACCTACTAGTCATGAGAATCCTTCAATAAACCTCTTATAATAACCAGCCAGTCCTAAGAAATTTCGTATTTCAGTAGGCATCGTTGGTCTCGGCCAATTTATTACCATCTCAACTTTAGCCGGGTCTACTGCAATTCCTTCTCCTGATACCACATGCCCTAAAAATATTATCTGATCCAGCCAAAATTCACGCTTACTAAACTTGGCATACAGCTTATTGTCAAGTTCCTTGAAGAAACTTGACATTGGTATTTCAGTCTTTTTGCAATTGTCAAGTTCCTTGAAGATAGACAAAGATGAAGGAGGAAAGAAAGTTGACCAGAAGCTATACAGGAGTATCATTGGATCACTTCTTTATCTTACTCCTTCTAGACCTGACATTTTGTTTAGTGTTTGCATTTGTGCCAGATTTCAAGTAGACCCTAAAGAATCTCATTTAAGTGCTGTGAAGCAAATTATCAAATACATTGCTTTAACTTTAAGCATCAGCCTTTGGTATCCTAAAAAGGGAGACTTTACTTTTCTTGGATACTCAGACACAGATCTAGCTGGATGCAGAGTTGATAAAAAGAGCACCTCGGGTACTTGTCAACTACTTGAAGGCAGGATAGTATCTTGGTTTTCAAGGAAGCAAACTACAGTAGCTCTTTCTACAACAGAAGCAGAGTATGTAGCTCTCGAAAGTTGTTGTTCACAAATTTTGTGGATAAAACAACAGCTAAGAGACTTTGGAATTAAAGATTCATGCATGGAAATTAATTGCGACAACACTAGTGCAATCAATCTTACTAAAAATCCAATTCTTCACTCAAGAGCAAAGCATATAGAGATTCGACATCACTTCATAAGAGATCATGTTCAAAATGGAGAAGTTTCGATTCAGTTTGTTGACTCAAAGAACCAACTAGCGGATATATTCACAAAGCCTTTGGAGAAAAATCAATTTGAAATTATTCGTTCCAAACTCAACATTTTGAGGTTTGAAGAAGTTAAAGTCTAGAGACTCTCAGACTCAGACAAACAAGACTTTGACTATAAGTTATTCTCTCTCTTGAATCTCATCTTGAAAGGGTACGATTATCAACCGTTTTTTATTATTGCTATCTTTAATTGACGTGATTATAGCAACGTTTCATTTTCGAAAAAGACAGTTATTTTGAAAAAGCATCTTTTTATTTTCCTTTATGACGTTCCGTATACCTCTTTTTAACCGATTATGCACTGTTGATTCTTCTTCGCTTTACTCTCTGAAAACCCTAAGAAAGCATCGATCTTCCATTCCTGTTTTCTTCCATTGTTTAATCTTCGAAAAAGTTTTCATCTTTCTTGGGAAAGTCAAGCAAGGAATCTTTCAAAGACTGAAAAAAATGTCGTCTTCAAGAAAGTCTTTGAGAATTGCAAGTAGGGGACCACGGCGAATGAGTGAGGGGCCTACACACTTCGATCTCACTGAGGAAGAGGAGTCTCCAAATCAACAACAGAGCCCACAACGTTCTCAACAGCGTCATTCTCCACCATCTAGTCCACAGGGTGCTGGTCATCAACAAGAGGAAGAAATTGTTGAAGACGCAGATTCTGTAAGAATTCAAAGGCCTTCTTTTATTTATAAGCATTACCGTGCTTTAAAGAAGACTGGTACTCCATTGAACTACGTCGATGAGTTTCTTAAGGACAAAGGATATGGAAATGAGTACATTTTTTTGCGGAAAATGGAAAGTTTGGGAATTGCTTCCAAAGGGGTGGCAGAAGAAACCCTTGCAAATATCCCAAGTGATTCGCGTGTTGGGGGACTTAATCCGGTAGATGGAAATGATGATGACAAATTGTACAACCAATTTCAACCAAGAATGGGTGTTGCAGCGGCAATTCGAGGAAAAAGGGGAGAGCTGTTTAGATCAAAGGAACATAAGGAATTATACTCAAAATTGCTGAAGCGTGAGGTGATAAACCCTAGGAGTGTGGATTTTGATTTTCTAGATGCTGTGAATGTGAACTTGAGGGAAAAGTTTAGTTATCTTCAACTTGAAAAGTTTTGCTCTGACACCATAGAGGCCTATGCTCAATTAACTGCATATTTCTATTCAAATCTTAGTTTCTTTGATGCGAATAGAATATCCTTTAGTGTCCGAGATCAGGATTTTGTGGTTGATGTGGATATGCTAACGGATGTGATTGGGGTTGAGAGAGGAAGATATCAACCGATCAATGTTTCTACTGCTCGTGCAACATTGGAGCTTATTAAGGATAGAATAACAGAGGAAAAGATTTCCTACTTGAGAATGAGTGCATTTAACATTCTGCTTCACAAGATTGTGATCAATTGCCTCAGACCGAAATCAACTTCCAAGATTGATGTTTCAAGTTCAGAGGCAAAGCTGATGTATGCCATCATTAATGGGAAAAAGTTTTCTCTTCTTCACACTGTTATGTTTCACATGTATAGAGCAGTAGCGAAGGACAGAGGTCAACTTCCTTATCCAGGTCTTGTGACGAAGTTATTCAGACATCTGAATATTCAGCCTCCACAAATCCTCTGTGTTAGATCGTGTGATCATATGGTGGTAGGACTGAAAATGGTGACTAAAATGCATTTGAAGGAACTAAGCAAGGCGTTGGAGATATTCAAGGAGAAGATTCCTGTTAAAACTCATCAAATCTCTTCTGCAGTAAAAAGAAAAGGGAAGGAGCCCATGGTTGCTCCATCCAAGAAAAGAAGAGCTCTTATTGTTGAAGATGAAGATGATGATAATGACATCACCCTTTCTGCTATAGCATTGAAGAAGTTAGTCATCCTGTTCCAGAACCAATGGAATGACAGGAGAAAGAAGCAGAGGAGAGAGACGGACAAGAGAAAGAAGAAGAAGAAAGAGAAGCTGGAGAAAAAGAAGCAGAGGAGGAAAGGTTTGAAGAAGAAGAAGAAAGAGAAAATCAAGAGGAAAGAAAGCATGCAAAACACTCTTCTCCATCTGAAGGCATGGAAAGAGGGGGAGATCATGAGAAAAGAGGAATGTCCTCTTATCCCGCTCATAGTGAGGGAGTTAGTCGCTCTTCAGCAGACCCAGAAGACATTCATGCCTCTCATTTTCCTGAGGAAGAACATGATGCTTCATCGCCAAATCTGCGTGATTATGATCTGCCATCGTCTGCATTTACTCCATCAGATCGTGCCGAAGCCAGTACGCAGACCGATAACTCAGCTGATTTTCACAGAATTATGGATATTCTCTTGGAGATGCGAGGTCAAATTTATGCTCTGGGATGCAAGGTTCAAAACTTGTAGAATGCAGGTCAAGCTTCTTCAGGTTCCTTGAAAGATCAGATCCAAGCCCTCTCTGTTCAGATTCAGGCTAATGCCAAGGGTGAGGAGGTTGCACAACTAAAGGAAGACTTGAAAAGGCTAGAAGGGATCATTCAGTCCATGGGAGATTTCCAGCTTGTTTGCGTTCCCAAGCAATCTTGACTCTATTCCATTTTCATCTCAACCTTTTTAATGCTGACAAAAAGGGGGAGATATTGCAAGATTTGAATCAAATTTTGAATTTTTAATCGTTTGGATTGTTTGACTTGGATTGTTTTAATGTTTGACTTTATTTTTGTGTCTGGATGAGAACTAAATTTGAATTTGGACTTGACTGCTATTGATATATTATGGATGGCTTTATCATATACAAGACTAACCTATTTTCTGTGGTTGCAGATTCTAGTGTTATTCATTTAGCCATTTATCTTTATAAGATATGCATATGTGTTTGAGAAATGTTTTGCAGGTCAAAGTTATCCAAATCTGCAAGAAAGTTTTGTCACCATAAAAAATGGGGAGATTGTTGGAGAAATCTTCTTGAAATGTTTTGAAGCTGACAAAACGTTTCCATCAGTCTAGTCTGAAGGTTTGCAGACTCTGCTGCTTAAAGTTTGAAGACCTCCGGACAGCCAGACTCAAGACTTAAAGTCTATCCTCATTGACAATTTCTAATCCGTTGAAGAAAGGCTATCCAGAACTGGATGTTTTACTAAGGATATGACCTTATCGACTGGAGAAGATCTCTTGGCTGGATATGACGTAATAGAATCCTTTGATTGATCGAGATTGATTCGGAGATTAAGGATCCGAAGATTGACGAAATATTCTTGGAAGGTTCTACTTATGGAAACCGAGATCCTGATTGTATAGGTGAACATGATTGATGGGCTATCGACATGTTACTTTAATAGTTCGAATGATCTTCCTAATTGATTCTGTCTAACGGAAAGATTGGAAGAATTTCTTTGGTAAGTGCCAACGGGTATGATGGCATAAAGGAGTATATAAGGAAGATGTTCTAGTTGTTCGAAGAGGTGCACGATAGAAGAATTCCAAAGTCTGAAGCTCCTTGTTCTTTTTGTCAATTCATTTGAGCAAAATATTGTACGCAAAAGAGTGTTTATATTCGTGAGAAACCTTAAGGAAGTGTGGTAGAATATTTACACTGTGGAATCAAGGAAGAACTGTGCTGTAACATCTCTTTTGTTCATAGTGCAATCCAGCTGATAAGCTGTCAGTGCGAAAGAGTGGACGTAGGCTTGGGATAAGCCGAACCACTATAAACCTTGTGTTTAATTTTCTCTTCCTAACTCTTTACTTTACTTTGATCATAATTCATTTTGTTAATCAAAAGAGTACTACCTTTCTATCGTCTGCCTAATATCGTTGTGGTATCTCGAGAAATTGTTTTTACACCTATTCTTCCCCCTCTAGGTGATTATACTAGCTACATCACATTCAAACTTCACATTCTTTCGAGTCAACTTAGTTAAAGGACCTACTAGTCGTGAGAATCCTTCAATAAACCTCCTATAATAACCAGCCAGTCCTAAGAAATTTCGTATTTCAGTAGGCATCGTTGGTCTCGGCCAATTTATTACCATCTCAACTTTAGCCGGGTCTACTGCAATTCCTTCTCCTGATACCACATGCCCTAAAAATATTATATGGTCCAGCCAAAATTCACACTTACTAAACTTGGCATACATCTTATGCTCTCTCAGGGTTTGCAAAACTATCCTCAAGTGTTGCTCATGCTCTTTAGGTCCTCTTGAATATATCAGGATGTCATTAATAAAAACAATCACAAACTGATCTAGATAAGGTTTAAATACCCTGTTCATTAAATTTATAAATGCAGCCGGCACGATAGTCAATCCAAATGGCATAACAAGGAACTCATAGTGTCCATAACGAGTCCTAAACGCAGTCTTAGGAATGTCCTCTTTCTTAATTCTCGACTGATAGTATCCCGACCTTAAGTCAATCTTAGAGAAGACCGAAGTTCCATGGAGTTGGTCAAACAGGTCATCAATTCTAGGCAAATGGTACTTATTTTTAATGGTCACCTGGTTCAACTGCCTATAATCAATGCACAAACGCATCGATCCATCTTTCTTTTTCACAAACAGGACTGGTGCACCCCAAGGTGAAGCACTTGGTCTAATGAATCCTCTGTCAAGCAACTCCTGCAGTTGCACTTTCAATTCCTTCAATTCAACTAAGGCCATCTTATATGGGGCTTTTGATATTGTGACATCCCGATTTTCCTCAATTTTATTTTCAGTCAATTGAGTCGGGCAATTCATCTGTGCATGTAGTTCGTCTCTCAGAGTTGGCCACTCACGAGGGAACTAGTTCATTGAGTGAAGTAATTAAGGAATTTTACCACGTCAGACTTTGGGACTGATCACCCTCGGGTTGGATGCAAGAAAATTTCCCTAAAAGCTACTCAGTGGATTAGGCGCGCTGAAATTGCACTAGATTGAATTCAACCGTAAAAATTGAGATTGAATTTAGAAATTGGAAGCCCAGTCATGTCACGTATCTCATTAGGATTATGGGATAATTTTGTGGATTTTAATCGGATTCGATTAGGAGAGGATTGAAAGAAAAATTGAAGGAATTGGATGTACAAAAATTGGACCCCGGCGGAAAATGAAAGTGCAACCATTGGAGAAGTTGTGGAGGATTTGAGTGAGTGGAAGATGACATGGGATGATGTCATGGTGGTTGGAGCCAAGTGAGGAGAGCTTGACAAGTGGAGGGCCAAGATTTTCCCTCACACCCATCAACATCATCTTCTTCATTTGAACTTGGAGGAGAGAGAGAGAGAGAGAGAGGAGGAGAGAGAATCGAAAGGGGAGCTCGCCCATTCGGACCAGGCCGCCCGCACGCACGCCTCGCCGCTCCGCTACCGTTCGCCGTCGTTGTGCAGCACTGACGTCGCCGCTTCGCACGACCGCGTGAAGCCTCGCGCGCGCATGCCTCACCGCTCCGCCCCATTCTCCCTCGCCGCACCAATCGCCTCAGCCGTCGTTCCGAGCTGCCATCGGTCGCCGGAGGCTGCACCCGGCCGTCGTGAGCCACCGCCTAGCCGAGCTACGCCGCCCCTTCGTCCCTACTCGCCTCTAGCCGTCGCCATTCTTCCTCTTCTCCGGCCCGTAGTGCAGCAAGAAGAAGTGGGTCTCGCAGCCCACTCAAGGCCCGTTTTAGCCGTCTTCCCGGCTCCAGGAGCTAGGCTTGCCTTTGGAAAAGTTGATCCCGGCGTCGCCCTTGTCGTTTTGGTCTAAGCAGCGAGTTAATCAAGTGAGTTACCTCACTAAACCTTGATTAGAGTGTTAATTATACCTTAAGTGTGTTTAGCTTAGATTGATTGAGATTTAGTTATTAGATTAGTTTATTTAGATATGGATTAGATTAATAAGATTAATTAAGGTAAAGTATGTTTAGTTTAAAGGTTAAGTAGGTTTATTTTAATATAAGCCTTGATGTGACTTAAAGGAATTTATTTATGATTTAAATAAATGTTTCGAAATTTTGGATTAATTAATAATATATTATATTCCGAAAATCATATAAAAAAAACTCGAAAATTTATTTTTGATCCTATTTGCTCAGAATTTCGTGCCGATCGCTGCTGTATGTTTAGAATTTGAATTTGATGAGTAATTATTGCAAATTGAATGTTGATTGTGAAAAATAGGAATTTTATTCAGAAATTCCCACGTGTCGAGTTTGACACCGAAATCGAATTTGGAAGGGTTAATATTGAAATTGGAGAACGTAAGTGACATATAAAGAGTTCAGGGTCGATTTTGAATTGTCATGTACTTGGTTGAAAAGCTTGGTCGCAGTAGTGGCGAGACCGACTGGAGCTTTATTCTTCTAGAAATACTGTCAATAGAATGACGTGGCTTGGTCGCAGTAGTGGCGAGACCGAACTACTGCGACCGACTGGACCTTTATTCTTCTAGAAATGCCGTCGATAGAATGACGTGGCTTGGTCGCAGTAGTGGCGAGACCGACTGGACCTTTATTCTTCTAGAAATGCTGTAATGTTAGTAGATAGCCGACTTGTGAGTAGACTGTGCCCTTGTGTGGCAGTGGATAATGATGACATGGAATGCTCGCTGTGATTGTGAAATTAAGTGAAATTGATTGCTTTTGGATGACTTACATTCTTATCATTACTGGTGCTTGAGTGATATGAATTGTACTAACTGCGGGGAAGGCAAGAAGGCGAGGTAAGTCTTCCGTGGCTGTGTGTGGCTAGACCACTTTGGGGTGTATTTGCTTTCTAATAGGGGTTTAGGATGGGTGAACTTGCTGAGACAAAGTCTCATCCCGGTTTGGGGAAAAATATTACAGGACCGTAGATGGCGGTACCCCGGAGATGAATGGCATGCCGACAGAGATGGACAAGACAACCGAGAGTGCTCCTGACCCTTTTTGATGCACATAAACTCTGACCCATTTTTGGTGCATATAGTTTCTGGATCCTGTTGGTGTATGTAAACCCCGGATTGATGATGATGTATGAAAGTGTGTTTGATTTTGAATTTATTTTTCCTGCTGTCCTATCCCGTATGCTTTTGTCAAGGGATTTCTTAACACGTTCCGTATGCGCATAATAATTTAATATTGGGGTCGGTGACACTACCTGGGAATGTCGCATTTACATGACCATGGCGAGTTGTTCACGTGTCTCGGGGTTCGGGGCGTGACAGATATAGGTCCTGTTCCAGGCATTAATTCAATTTCAAACTTAATCTCCCGCTCTGGCAGCAATCCAGGCAATTCCTTAGGGAATACATCTTGAAATTCGTTAACTACCCGAATTTCATCAATCTTAGGCTCTTCCTTAGTATAGTCTCTAACCATGGCCAAGTACCCTTGACATCCTTTGTCAAGTAACGGATGGGCTTCTATTGCTGATATAAGCGCTACAGGTAGGTGGGTCTGACCTCCCAGAAATTCACAACTAGACTGATCAGGCAAGGTGAATTGGATTACTTTCCTATAATAATCCATTTGGGCACAATACTTACGAAGCCAATCCATTCCTATGATAACATCAAAATTATACATGGCCATTACAACTAAGTCTATTTCCATATCCTTTCCCCCTATTGTTATCTTACAATTTTCCACACACCAGCATAGACGATAACATATCCTTTAGAGGCGTAGAAACACAAAGAGGCGTCTCAAGAGGCATAGTCTCTTTCTTACTCAACTGTCTATATCTTTCAAACACAAATGAATGCGTAGCACCCATATCAAACAATGCATATGCCTTTTTATCATCTATAAGGATCGTACCTGAGATAACATTTTGGGAAGCTTCCGCTTCCTCTTGGGTGATCGCATACACTCTTCCTTGTACTGGTGGCCTCTGAGGATTCCTTGGTAAGTTTGGCCTAACAGCATTCCGCTGCGGCTGTTGAACCAAGCCCATACTCGCGTGCAATCTTTCCTAAGGGCAGTTTCTCTTAATATGGCCTATCTTTCCACAACCATAGCACTTTGGCTGCCCAATGCAAGGTCCTGGGCCATGTCGCCTATTACACATTCGACACTTCGCATCCTGATAAGGTGTCCTTCCCAAGTTCAGGCTACTCTTGCCTCTTCCAAAGTTCCCAAAATTGCCCTTCTTCTTAGATTCCCAGGTTCGACCTTGACCTATATAGGGTCTCTTACCCCTTCTCACATCACCAAAGGACAATGGTTTCTTATCCTCTGAATGTTCCCTTACCAACTCTCGCTCCACCAACTGTGCCCTCTCATAGATCTCATTATAATCTCTTATGTTCAGAGGCACTAATTGTTTCCTGATATCAGTCCTCAACCCTTTCAGAAATCTCTTAGCTTTCTCTTCCTGATCCTCAATTAGCCTAGGAGCATATCTAGACAGTTCAGAAAATCTAGCCTCATACTGGTCTACCATCAACTCCTTTTGTTCCAATTGAACAAACTCAGTGATCTTCCTATCCTTAGCACAATCAGAAAAATGCTTTCTATTAAAAGCTCTCACAAACTCTTCCCAGTTAACCTTAGTACCTGGTGGGAAGATTGTGTCCCTCGATGCTCTCCACCAAAACTTCCCATTTCCCTCCAGCTGGTACTCTGCCAAAGTTATTTTCTCTGCAACAGTGCAGTCCAACAACCTGAAAATTTGCTCCATTCCATCAATCCAATGTTCCGCCTCCTCAGGACTTCCTATTCCACCGAACTTAGGTAGCTTCAGCTTCAAAAACTGTTCCACCAATCCTTGAGTACGGCGTTCTACTCCAGGTTGTTGCTGCGCTTGCCTTTCCATCAGATTTCCAATATTGGCCAATGCCTGCAGGATGTCTTCCATTCGGGGTTCAGCCCTAGTAGTAGAGGCTTCAGCCCTCGATGGATGAGCACTTCCAGCTCGCACCATGACTTTCCTACAATTTCCAAGCATTGCCTCAGGAATAATCTGAGACTCACTGTCTCTATTCAAAGCAACTACTACTACTACATAAGTAACATATACATGTTACTGGTACCTAAGGACAACTCAAAACTAATTACTAGGGATTTACGAGTGAATACTCATCACCCGTTATTTAATTATTCTGATTTATATCCTATGGTGTGCATTGTCATCATGTTCATCAATTTTTAAATGAGGCTCCTTATCACTCCACCTATAATCATTCGCTCGATACCAAAAAGGGGCATTGTGACACCCCAACCCCCTTAGGTCGCCATAGGCACCTAATGTTATACCTAATTACACCTCTTAGAAGAAGTGTCGTAAATCACGACATTTTTTTTTTTAAAACGGTCCCAGCGCGACTCATTAGTGGAAGCAAAATATAATATCGCCATCTCTCCCTCCATCAACCATGATACAATTGCACAACACTAAACATCATAATAAAGACAAAGCCATGACACTTTATTTACATATTTTCAAGATGGGTTTCCTTGGGTTGGTACATCAAGAGAAAAGCCAGGACATGTAGCCACACTTGGCCAAAACCCAAAAAGAAACACTCGACCCACTATGTCTATTGTGCAAGATCCCCCATCACTAGTGTTGGCTAATCATCCCAAAAAGTTTCAGCTCCTACTTCTCACGCACGGGTCCTCACACCCATCTCAGTGCATCAGGTGGTGGCGGCGGCAACATCCCACGCATCACTCTGTCTTGACGAATATGGACGGATATGAACTCCTGAATGACAGGGCCCTTAGCCAGGCCCACGTCATACATCACTAAGGTGCGAACTCGAATAAACGTCAGTCCAGGAATGGTGGGACAGTCGATCTCCACACACTCGACCTCTACATCGGAAGGAAGGCCGTAAAAGATGCCTTGCGTGACAGCAGGAAGCGGCATTCTGTTAATCTAAAATGTTGGTCCCCGAAGGGGTGAGTACAACCACTTAGCAGGTAAAGGACCAATAAACCACTCAATACATCATACCATGTAACCATCACAACCATAGCATCACATGTCATACAAGCATCCATGCACAACTTACCTTGGTATCATGCACATGTACCATTATCATTTCCATGCATCCATGCATGTAACATCATTATCATATCACATGTACCATCATCATTTCCATGCATTCATGCATGTAACATCATCATCATATCACATGTACCATCCTTATTGCCATGCATCCATGCATGTAATATCATCATCATATCACATGTACCATCATCCTTTCCATGCATCCATACATGTAACATCATCATCATATCACATGTACCATCATCATGTCATGCATATATCGTCATGCATAATTTGATTTCAATTTCATCTTGGACCGCCACATTTCTCTTTCCCGGGACCAATGTTTGCATCCCACATGTATCCAAGATACAATCAGACCATTTGGCTCCCCCACTCTCTGGGCATCTCGTACCCCAACTGGAATCACGAGGACCCTCCGGCATTCAGCCATTTAAGGCCATCGGGCAACCGGCCGTACCCTTCTAGCCAGGCATCTCGCACCCAAACTGGCATCGCGAGGTATCCCTCGGCACAATACCGGCCAAGCTTCCAGCTCCCCCACTCTCCGGGCATCTCGACACCTCTTCATACTCCCGAGGCCCTCTGGTATCTGGCTACTCATGACCACCGGGCAACCGGCCATACCCTTCTAGCCAGGCATCCCGACACTCCTGGGGCATCGTCGGCTCACACCTCCGACGGCCTTCTCATTTATCTAAATTTTCATATTCAATTATAGTTCAATTTTAACATGGCATGTGATGTGATGGCAATCAAGATCATATTCATCATTGAATTCATACATGCATCTCAAATCATTATCATACATGCAGCAAGACATTATCATCCAATCAATACAATTCATGGAGTCCATGCAATTTAAAATGGTCCATATTTCATGCCTTTTACAAAATTCCAGCATGTATCATTTTTAAAAAATATTTAAATTAAATATCCATATGCTTCTCAAAAATCATAAAATCAAAGCATGTGATAGAAAAGCCAATAAGATAGTAATTTCATGAAAAACACATGCCCAATAGAGTTCCACACAAAAGATATAATTCACACAAATACAGCATGACATTTCGGATAGAAACAGAATGTGTAGTTTTCGAAATAATTCAATTAAAATACCCGAACGACCTTTGAAAATTATGAAAGTTTACCAGGTTATAGTTAAAACACTAAAGTATATTTTTTATGAAGATTTCTAGGCCAAATTAGTTCTAGATAATTTTCTATAGTCATCCGAAACTTCTGAATCTAGCACCGAAACGTCCCGTGTAGTCATCTCCAAAACACCAAGTTTTTACCCACTTATTCTTCTCAGTTTCCTCTGAAATTTGGATATGTTTTACCTCAAGAGGTCCCCTACAACTTTCATTAAGGGATCTAAGTCAAATTTCCAAATAATAGTCACCATATGGGTCCATGAAGTCTCGGGTTTCCTGTACCGTGTCTCCAGAATTACCGTCTTCAAGAGTAAGTCGATTCACTAGGTTACACTTACTCATTTTGTTTCAAATTTGAGTATGTTAGTCTTTAGGATGTTCTCTACAAGTTTCATGAAGAAGTCGAAGAGAGATTCTTAGTAAAAATCGACATGCAACCGCAAATCTACCAAAAGGTCAGCAAAATCGTTCAAGAGCTAGTGTCTTCGTAGGATGAGGGTTTGACCCCTTGAATCTCAACCATTTTGTCCCAAATTTCAGTATGTTGTAGTTTAAGATGTTAGCTACAACTTTCATGCAGGAATCAAGGTCAAAATCGAACTCGAAACATGCATGCAAGCTCTCACAAGATTCTGGTTCAGACGGTTCATACGAAAACAGCAAGCATACTCAAGAACAAGTCACATTCTAGCTTCGGTTTTGCCTACTCTAACATCCGAAACCTACCACCAAAAAATCACACATGCAAGGCACACATGCAAGAGTGGAAATCAGTCCCAACTTGCCTCAAAGACCAAGCGGACAGCGGCGCACGAACGTCACACTGGCGACGGACGAACGGCGTGCGGGCGGCGACGGGCGACTCCTCCTCCTCCTCAGTTCCTCTTCTCTCTTGCCACTCCCTCTCTCGCGATTCTCTCTCTCTCTTTGGCCGAATTCCCACCGGCCACTCTCTCTCTCTCTCTCTCCCTTTTATTCCCCCAAATCTTCATCATTGGCAATGATTACTTGCCACCCTTGATAGCCAATGCATGAAGACCTCCTCTTGCCACTTGGCATGCCACATGCAATGGGCTTGGGGACATTTTGGGCTTGGATTGGGCTGGCCTCCCTTGTGGCCGACGGCAGCCCATTCGTGGGCTTCAATGGGCCGGCCAACTTGGCACATTAAAGGTCCACTCTTGGGCCTAAGGCTCAACCTAAATAGAATAAGTTTTAAACCTCCTTTTTAAATACTAATTAAATATTATTAAACTAAAATATATAGGGTAAAATTAAATAACTAAACACTTAGAATTACAAACCTATGGATTCTAATTCACGATGCACATGGCCATAGATAAGCCATCCTCTTCCAAGATCTATCCATTTTAAACTCGGCCATAGACTTTAATGCAAGATAATAACTAAAGCACCCCTAATGGCTAGCAAGGAATTTCAGGATGCCACAAAAAGGTAATAAAAGATGCTCTAACCGAATTCGTAGAACTTGGTAAGTTCTAACACGTTTACCTTTTCCTTCCTTTCATAATAATCAAGATCACGATCAATTCAAAAAGATTTTTCCAAAATAGATCAATGCTCCCCTTCAATTTGTTACCTTTTTGAGATGATCACGATTCTTTCCTTTCTCTTGGATTCGCTTTCTCCCCCTTTCATACGACACATTAGAGATTTTCTTAACAATTTGCAAAAACTTTGCACAAGGAAAAGAATCTTTGAGCCTGTTTTTGATTGCATCATGATTTGCAATCATTCTTCCCTTAAAGAATTTCCTACAATCAACTCATTTCCTTTTTGGTATCCATCAATTTGGATCATTTCATGACGTTAGAGCAAAATATGAAAATCTCCATAGATAAACATATATTCTTTATTAATTCATCATAACAAAATATTTAATGGAAGAATATCTTTGCACAATAATATTTTGATAAAATAAATTCTCACTTAGTCAAATCACAATAAAATCAGAGAGAATAAAATCCTTAAGTATCTAGGAAAAAATATATTGCATAATAAATTAATATCACGTAAAATAGATTTTTATTTGGCAAAAAATGATAAAATCTAAGAATATAAAATCAAACCAAATAAATTCAATTGTCGCTAAACAGAATATAAAAATAATCACACGTATCAAATCAAATTGCAACTCATGAAAGAAAAACAAATCATACGATTCTTTCTTCAATAGAACAAAATATGATCATTATAAAATCTCAATCAATCAAGGATATATCGAATATCAAGCATAATGAGAATTATGTGCCCAAATAAATAAAAATACATCCCTTACCAATTTCTTCTTTTCCTTTATTTCCTGCAAAAATAAACTCATCTCTTCTTTGGTACCCATTTTTTCTTGGGTCCATGAGTTAGTAGAGTATGCTATTTTTACCCAATCTTTCTTAACAGATCTCCAGACTTTATGACATTCTTTCTCAAAGTGTTTCAAGTGTCTCAAATTTAAACACTTGAAGGCATTTCGACCAACAGGTTTTGTAAATATCCTTTGAAAATGCTTGTTGTACGTAGATCTAGGAGGCATTTGTCTAAGTCTCTCATTGATTTTAGGAAAATCTATTAGAGAATCACTTTCCTTATTAAAATCAAGTCCCGACTTATTATAGTAAGGTACTTGTATGGAAATGATATGCTCTAATGTTTTCGAACCATTTGAAAATTTTGTCGAAATATTTGAAAATTCATTTTTTAAAGAATCATTCTCTTTATCAAGTAAATCTTGACTTTCTTTTGTTTGTAAAAAATATTTTTGCAAAATTTCAAACTTTTCTTTTCGAAAAAGATCTTGTTGCCTAAGCCATGAATTTTCTTTTTTTAGTTCGAAGATCTTTTTAAGAGAAGATTTGAGATTTAAACAAAACTCATTTATATACTTTGAAACTTTGAGAGGAATTTTTGAATGAGTTACCTCGATTTCCTCATCGAATTCTGAGTTTGTATCAAAGTAAAAATTTTGATTCTAGGTCTGTATCTGAGTTAGACTCAGGTGTATTGTGTTGGGTAGAGTCCTTTCAAGTAAAGTGAGTGTTTTGTGACATCTTCATGAACTCTCTAAATCCCTCTTCTTCTCTAGTCCGGTAGGATCCGCCAAGAAATATAGCTCGGGTAGGTTAGAAACATTTCCATTCGGCAACTTTAAGTGTTTCTAAGCTCTAAACTAAAGGGCTGAGTGGTTTCGCTAAAAGGCTATCCCCGAAGGGCTTGAACGAGAATTGTTCACCCACCGGGATGCATACCCGCAGGAAATTTACTCTCCTTCATTGGTTCTAAGTCTAGGTCCATTCATGGTATCAGCATAGATTTCCTTACTCATCATCTTCTTTTATTGTTATTTTCTGGCTATTCTGCTTGTATTGTCTTCTTCCACCGAATTTCCTTCCTTTTGTGCTCAGCTTTTTGAATTTATTGTTCATAAAAGCAAGTTCTTCGTCGTCTATGTCATTTTCTGAGTCTGTATCGTTAGAATCTGCATTAGATTTTAAAGCAATAGACTTTTTACCTTCGGGATCTTCGTCATTAATTTGTTCCACTTCATAGGATTGAAGAATGCCAATCAATTCATCAACGGAGAGTGGCATAATCCTTTGAGTCTCTCGGATTGAAATCTTGACATGATTCCAATCTTTTGAGAGACCTCGCAAGAGTTTGTTGAATTTCATTGGGGAATAAATTGGCTGACCTTGATATGCTAAACCATTTACAATTTCTGTAAAACAGTTGAACATATCTCCAATCAACTCTCCTTACTTCATCTTGAAGGATTCATATTTGCCAAGCATGAATTTTACTTTTGTCTCTTTTACACGATCAGCCCCTTCATATGTAACATGAAGTTTATCCCAAACTTTTGTTGTTGTTTCACATAAAGAATAAATGGCTTTTGCATCGAGAATTTCTCTTTTGGACATTTCCGTCCGAGACATAGAAGCATGGGGTTTAGTTTCTTTGTTTTTGCCATTCCTATTTGATATAGACGCATCGTGAAATTGATTCATTTTTCCACAACATCCCATTGCAAGGGATCTCTGGATCTTAAGAATGCTTTCATTTTGTTCTTCTACATGTTGTATTCCTTTTTATCAAAATATGGTGGCCTAGTGTTGCTTTGCCATTTCATAAGTCCTAGTGCCAATATACTAGCCATAAAAAATCTTTTGCTCAAAAGTAAAAACACTTTTATAAACCGAGCATTTGGCTCTGATATCAATTGAAAGTGTTAGTATGAACACTTAGAGGGGGTGAATAAGTGTAAAAACATATTCTGCAAAATGCAGTGAAAACCTTTACTTTTAACCTGAGTTTGAATAACAATAGACTTTTGAAACTAAGTCTGAAGAATAACAGACTTTGAGCGAGTTCAGACTTTAGCAGTTAAATAGAACCATGAACAAAACAAAGGAGTTCAAGGAAGAGAATAAAAACACAATGTTTATAATGCTTCGACTTAGATCAAGCCTACGTTTACTCTCCCATGCTTATAGCCTCTTGACTGGATTCCACTATGCAATCAACAAGATATTACAACATTGAGTACAAATACTTGGTAGTAGATCACACTATCTCATTAAGTAACTTTTTTGGTATTTCTCATACGATCACAAATGTTTAAACTCATCAAAGACAAGTGTATGATCGAAGTTGGTTCAGACTTTGGAATTATAAATTTTACGCTCCGTCTCTTACTTGCTCATCGGTCCTTGATCTCCTTAAATACTCATCCACTTCCAAATTAGCCGTTGGACAGTATCTTAGAGGATCGTCTTCCAATCTACCCATTTTACAGATTTGTATCTAGAAGATTTTGTAGTCGTTAAGTAATAGAAGTAGAATCCAAAATTGATTCCGATTGCCTATGCAAACAGAATCTTGATTTCTATAAGTAAAGCTTCTTCGTATAGAAAGTTCTTGTCTTCAAGATTTAATTGTCAATCAATTAGATTGAGTTAATCAAATCAATCTTGATGTAAAATCCAAACCAGATCACCAGCCGTTATACATTTGGGCTTATATTACATTCAATCTTATGGTTCTTCTACGTATAGACTTTGATAATATCCTTTACATATTCTATCATCTGCATAGTATGTTACTCAACAATTAAACATATTAGTAGTCTTTGATTTATTTTGTCATCTTCAAAACATCATAAGATATTTCCCTAACAGTATCAATCTCATAATTTCATTTTAGATCAAAAGGGGACAAGGTCATAATTTGTCATCTAATGTGTAGAAGTAATACGATCTTTTCTTTTCTCCAAGGAAAGAAGAAATGCTTGAATCAATAAAGTTAGTAGATGATGAGACTTAACTATATTTTACTTAGTTGGTGCTATGATAAGATATTGATCATTCAACGCATGCTCACTAGTAACAAAATGATTAAATATACTCGTAATGATCATCCCAAGTTCTTCATATGAGTGTCCAAAATTTGCAATTTCCTTCTATACTTTGATCCATTTGAATTCATGTCACTTCTTTCATCGGCTGTCTTTGGTGTCATTTTCTCACGTATAATCAAATCGAAGTTAAACAAGAAAACAATTTGAAATATAAAGAGTTCATCCTATCAACCCAAAAGACTAGATTAAGATTTAGAATTTATATGGCTTTTCTAAAGCTCACAGAGAGGAGTGGGACATCGATCGATGAGAACCGAATCCCGAATACAAAATGCCAAAGCTTCCCGAACCTTGGATCCTTCAAATCACACCTTTACCCTTGCTTTCACCTTCTTCATATAACTACATTCATGATAACATCCAAAACCTAAGATGGACAATTTGACTTTATAAAGTCATCTACTTGCATTAGCAAAATCAGAAAACATATTTACAAAAGTTGGGAGTCCAAATCCATTCACAAAGCTTCTGCAACTGTTCTCACTGCCAACATTCAGTAAGTGTTGCTCAAGAACATGAAAATCGATGCGTGACATTTCCTCTTACTTAGAATTTCCGAGGAGCGGGGTAGCATCTAACTTGTGTCTGTCGCGACCCGATCTCGCCACCCCTCGAAAAGTCCAAGGAGAAAAAGGTTGGATTTAGGAATACTTTGATCACGAGAGTTCCCTGTACGTGATCGCGAGCTCTCCCAAGCTCGTACCCCGCGTGACAGCGGATTTTGTACAATCTAGTTGTTTATAACAACCTAAAAAAAATAGACAAGAGTCGCCACTAACCTCATTTTTTGGGGTTGGCTAGAAAACCCAATTGAGGGTTGGGAGTGTTTCCTCGATTCCTACGCAACCAAATATCTAGATTCGAGGACTTGGATTACGCTAATATTTCTATTAACGCATTTTTGATACCTAAATAGTATGTTGTGTTTTTCCTAACATGTCCATGCATTTCTTCTTACATTTTTGGGATCATCAATTTTATACTAAGTGATCATGCGTGGTGGATTACTTTAATTCTATTCTATTTCTAGAAAATGAAAGAAAACAATTAATGAAATTGAAATTGCAAGACACGAAGTAAACAATTAAGAAAAGTAGTAAACCTAATCATGCAATCCTAAAGAATATAAAAGAGAAAACAATCGGGAAAGAAAGGAAACCCGCAACTCGTCGGGTTTTATACAATGCATGGAACCCGAGACATGTCGGGAAAACGAATGGTACATGATAAATGGTCGGAATGGACATTGACCTCCACCATCTTCACGCTTTATCCATGTTCAGGACCCTAATCTAATCCTAACCTAAGAAATCTATAACTAGGTACGTACAGTAGGAGAAAACAAACAAACACATCAAACAACAAAAAAACAATACATCTTTTGTGCTCACAAATGGTGACTAAAGTTATGAAGTCCCTAAATCAAATTCTATGTGATATCCCAAGGTTCAACATTATTATGGGTCGCACCTAAATCATTCATCTAACGATCACATGCAAAGCGTATAACATGACAAGCATTCAAGTCAGTTCTCAATTAATTAAACAAATGAGTGAGCTGACGAAGGATCACTTACTAAACATATGCATCATTGAACATGTTTATGCAACATGTACATTCATGAAGAACGAACAAGGTAGTCAATATGCAATTCATGTTGTTGGAGAAATCTTCTTGAAGTGTTTTGAAGCTGATAAAACGTTTTCATCGAGTCTAGTCTCGAAGGCTTGCAGACTCTGCTATTTAAAGTCTGAAGACCTCAGGACAGCCAGACTCAAGACTTAAAGTCTATCCTCATTGACAGTCTCTAATCCGTTGAAAAAAGGTTATCCAGAACTGGATGTTTCATTAAGGATATGACCTTATCGACTAGAGAAGATCTCTTGGCTGGAAAAGACATAACGGAATTCTTTGATTGATCGAGATTGACTCGAAGATTAAGGATCCGATGATTGCCTAAATATTCTTGGAAGGTTCTACTTGTGGAAACCGAGATCCTGATTGTATGGGCGAACAAGATTGATGGGCTATCGACACGTTCCTTTAATAGCTCGAATAATCTTTTTAATTGATTCCGTCCAACGGGTAGATTAGAGGAATTCCTTTGGTAAGTGCCAACGGGTAGGATGGCGTAAAGGAGTATATAAGGAAGACGTTCTAAGTTGTTCGAGGTGTGCACGATAGATGAATTCCAAAGTCTGAAGCTCCCTGTTGTTTAGACAATTCCTTTGAGCAAAACTTTGTATACAAAAGAGAGTCTATATTTGTGAGAAACATTGAGGAGGTGTGGTAGAACATCTACACTGTGGAATCAAGGAAAAGCTGTGTTATAACTTCTCTTTTGTTCATAGTGAAATCCAGCCGGTAGGCTGTCAGTGCGGAAGAGTGGACGTAGGCTTGAAATAAGCCGAACCACTATAAACCTTGTGTTCAATTTTCTCTTCCTTACTCTCTTTACTTTGATCGTACTTCATTTTGTTAATCAATAGAGAACTTCCTTTCTATCGGTTGCCTAGAATCGCTTTCGTATCTCGATAAATTGTTTGTGCACCTATTCACCCCCCTCTAGGTGGTTATACTAGCTATATCAATTGGTATCAGAGCTCGTGTACTCACCTTGTTTGAAGTGTTTTACTTCAGAGTTAAAGATCCATGGCTAGTATGTTGGCTCCAGGGCTGGTAGAAGGGCAAGGCAATACCAGACCGCCTTACTTTGATGAAAAGGACTACAACATATGGAAAAACAAGATGAAGGCGTTCCTAAGATCAAAAGATCCTCTGGAATGGGACGTTGTAGAAAAAGGAATCATTCCTAAAGCTGCACCTGTTTCAGAAAGAGGAAAAGACACTGTTGAGTCTAGCGAAATGACTCAGGAAGAGATAATCAAGAGACAAGCTCTTGATGCAAAAGTAATATATTCTTTATATTGTGCTTTATCACCTACTGAATATAACATAATATCTTCTTGTGATACAGCCAAAGAAGTCTGGGATAGATTACACATTACTTACGAAGGAACCGATCGAGTGAAAGAAACCAGAATCAACATTCTCCTCGGTCAATACGAAGCCTTCAGAATGAAACCGGGAGAATCTATAATTGACATGTTTAGTCGTTTTACAGATATTATGAATGGTCTTCAAAATCAAGGTCAACCAATTTCTGATCCCATGAAGGTAAACAAGCTACTGCGTGGACTCTCCAAGGATTGGAATCACATAAAGACCTCAATCAGAGAGACCTAAAGAATCATGCCACTATCTGTTGATGAATTGGTTGAAACTCTTCAGTCTTATGAAGTGGAATGAATCAATGAAGACGAAGACCCTAAAGGTAAGAAATCCATTGCATTAAAATCTAATGATGATTCTGATGCTGCAGATTCTGAAGACGATATGGACGATGAGGAGCTTGCTCTCATGATAAGAATATTTAGAAAGTTAAACAGAAAAGGGAGAAGATCCAATCAAAGGAAACAAAGCTTTCAAAAGCAACAAACTAAGTCTATTGAAGATAATGAATCAAATAAAGATATAGTCTGCTTTGAATATAAGAAAAAGGGGCACATCAGACCCAACTGTCCTCTTCTGAGGAAGACGAAAGGAAAAGCCGAAAGGTATCGAAAGGCTTTTAAAGCAGAAACCTGGAGTGATACAAAATGTGAAGAAAGTGATGATGATTATGCCAACATATGTCTAATGGCACAATCGGATTCAGATTCAAACTCCGAGACAGACTCAAATTCAAACACTGAATTTGAGGTAAGTAACTTCAAAATCCCTATTAAAGTTTTTAAATATATCGATGAGTTGTGTTTTAGTCTTAAGACTTCTCTTAAAAAGATTTCTGAACTTAAAAAGGAAAATTCTGCCTTAAAACAACAAGAAAATATTTTGAAAGAAAAGGTGAAATGTTTAGATGTGAATGTTTATTCTCTTAGAGAAAGTGAAGATAATCTTTCAAAAGAAAATGCATTCTTGAAAAATGATATCTCAAACATTTCCAAAAGATTTTCGATAGGATCTGAGAAACAAGAAAAAATACTTTCTGTTCAAAGACCTTATTTCAATAAATCTGGTTTGGGAATGACTGCTGAAACCATTCCTTTAATTGATTTTCCTAAAGTGAAAGAAAGAATCAAACAAAGACCCACAAGAAATGCTTACAAAAATCATTTTGAAAGGACCTTTGTAAAACCAAAAGGTCGCAATGCTCTTAGATGTTCAAAATGCAATAGTGCGATCATTTTAAAAAGAATGTCCTATGGTTTGGAGACCCGTTAATAAAGTTTGGGCAAAAACCGTATTTCGAGACTAACTCAAAAGGACCCAAGAAAATATGGGTACCAAAGAAAGCTTGAATCTCTTTTTAAATGCGAGTCACTATCAAGAAAAAGGTGAAATTGTATCTGGATAGTGGATGCTCAAGACACATGACAGAGACTCAAATTGCTTCATAAAGCTTGTTCAAGTGAATGGTGGAAAAGTCTCATTTGGAGGAAACAAAGAAAGGAAAAATTGTGGGATTTGGAACTGTGAAGATTGGAAACCTCACAATAAGCAATGTTTCTTTAGTTGAAAGACTCAACTACAATCTGCTCAGTGTCAGTCAGCTATGTGATACCTGTTTCAAAATCAACTTTCAAGAGGGTATATGTTTAGGAATCAATAAAGACTCTACTCAGTCATTTATGGGACGAAGACATGGAAATATCTACCTTTTGGATGTGACACCAGATGAATCGCAATGTTTAATTTCAATCCAAGACGAAGCAAGTTTATGGCACAGAAAGCTTGGGCACATCAATATGAAGCAGATAGCCAAAATTTCATCAAAGAAGCTTGTTCGTGGTCTACCCAATTTATCATATCAAAAGTCTGACCTATGTACACCATGCATATTGGGAAAACAGGTAAGAAATTCCTTTAAACCAATAAATCAAGTTTCCACTAACGTGTACTGCAGCTTCGCATATGGATCTCTTTGGACCAACCGAACACGAGCATTGGAGGTAAGAAATATTGCCTAGTAATCGTGGATGACTACTCACGATTCACTTGGGTGTATTTCCTAGCAAGTAAGTCTAAAACTTTCTCTTACTTTGAAAAATTTGCTAAAAAGGTTCAAAACGAAAAATGATATGTTATTTCAAGTATAAGAACAGATCATGGAGGTGAATTTGAAAATCAAGATTTTACAAGGTTTTGTGATGAATTTGGTTTTCAGCATTTGTTCTCCTCTCCGTATACTCCAGAACAAAATGGAGTTGTGGAAAGAAAGAATAGATCGCTTCAAGAAATGGCTAGAACTCTTCTAATTGAAAGTAACATCTCCTCACGTTTTTGGGCTGAATCAGTTTTTACAGATGTTATATTATCAACGAGTTTTTCTAAGGCCTATTCTAAAAAAACCCCTTATGAATTATTCAAAGAAAAGAAGCCTATTGTTTCATATTTTCATGTGTTTGGATGCAAATGTTTTATACTGAAAAATGCAAATGATCGAGTTGGTAAGTTTGAAGAAAAGTCAAATGAAGGCATCTTCCTTGGATACTCAATCACAAGCAAAGCGTACATAGTCTACAAAAAAAAGACTCAAACTGTGGAAGAATCAAAGAATGTCAAATTCCAGGATTCGATACAAAATGAATCTATTCGACTCATCTTGAAGATCTAGAACCTGCTCCGTACTCTACAAAATCTAAAGAAACAGCTCGAGACTTTAAAGGACCAAAGAGCAAGTAACTGTTGAAGACTCAAGTGAAGGAAGTGATCATCACTCTGACAAATCAACCAGCAACTTGAAGCAAAAGTCCAGTCATCCCAAAGATCTTATCATTGGTGACATTAATGAAGGAATTCGCACTAGATCCAAAAGGCGCGAAGAGTCTAGTGCTGTGGCTCTTATTTCTAAAATAGAACCCAAAAGCATAGATGAAGCTTTATCTGATGAAAGCTGGATTGAAGCCATGCAAGAAGAACTCAGGCAATTCAGTATTAATGATGTCTGGGAATTGATTCCAAAACCAAAAGGTAAATCAGTTATTGGAGCTAAATGGGTTTTCAGAAACAAGATGAACGAGAAAGGAAAGGTCGTAAGAAACAAAGCAAGACTCGTGGCCAAAGGATACACGTAAGAAGAAGGGATAGACTATGACGAGACTTACGCACCGGTAGCAAGGTTAGAAGCAATTCGTTTATTACTTGCATTTGCTTGTCATAAAAATTTCAGGTTATTCCAAATGGATGTCAAAAGTGCCTTCCTTAATGGATTCTTCCATGAGGAAGTCTATGTGGAACAACCACCTGGGTTTGAAAACCCAAGGAAACTAGACTCAGTATTCAGACTCAAAAAGGCCTTGTATAGCTTAAAACAAACACCTCGAGCTTGGTACGATAGGCTGAGTAAGTTTTTAATCCAAAACGGTTTTGTAAAAGGTAAAGTAGACACTACTTTATTTATTTAAAGAGAAAGCAAAAGTTTTGTGCTAGTTCAAATATATGTCAATGATATTATATTCAGATCTCCTAATGAAAGTCTGTGCAAGAAATTCTCTAAGACTATGCAGGATGAATTTGAAATGAGCATGATGGGTGAGTTAACCTTCTTTCTGGGGCTTCAAGTGAAACAACTGAAGGAAGGAACTTTTATTCATCAAGAAAAATATACTAATGATCTCGTCAAAAAGTTTGGTTTTAACAATTGCAAGAAGGCTGAAATACCAATGTCAAGTTCCTTAAAGATAGACAAAGATGAAGGAGGAAAGAAAGTCGACCAGAAGCTATACAGGAGTATCATTTGCTCACTTCTTTATCTTACTGCTTCTAGACCTGACATTTTGTTTAGTGTTTGCATTTGTGCCAGATTTCAAGCAGATCCTAAAGAATCTTATTTAAATGCTACAAAGCGTATTATTAAATACATTGCTTCTACTTCAAGCATCGGTCTATGGTATCCTAAAAGAGGAGACTTTACTCTTCTTGGATACTCAGATGCAAATCTAGCCGGTTGCAGAGTTGATAGAAAGAGCACCTCGGGTACTTGTCAACTACTTGGAGGCATGACAGTATCTTGGTTTTCAAGAAAGCAGAGTACAGTAGCTCTCTCTACAACAGAAGCAGAGTATGTAGCTCTTGGAAGTTGCTGTTCACAAATTCCTTGGATAAAACAACAGCTAAGAGACTTTGGAATTGAAGACTCATGCACGGAGATTAATTGCGACAACACCAGCGCTACCAATCTCTCTAAAAATCCAATTCTTCACTCAAGAGCAAAGCATATAGAGATTCAACATCACTTCATTAGAGATCATGTTCAAAATGGAGAAGTTTCGATTCAATATGTTGATTCAAAGAACCAATTGGCAGATATATTCACAAAGCCTTTGGAGAAAAATCAATTTGAAATCATCTGTTCCAAACTCAACATTTTGAGGTATGAGGAAATCAAAGTCTAGAGACTCTCAGACTCAGACATAATAGACCTTGATTGTAAGTTATTCTCTCTCGAATCTTACCTTAAAAAGGTACGATCGTCAAACCGTGGTTAATTATTGCCATATTTAATCGACGTAATTGTTACATCATTTCCTCTTCGAAAAAGAAATTATTTTTTGAAATGACTATTTTCACGGAAAAAATGACAGTTATTTTGAAAAGGCATCTTTTTATTTTCCTTTGTGACGGTTCGTACTCCTCTTTTTTTAATCGATCGTGCACTGTTGATTTCCCTTCACTTTACTCTAAAAAAAAACCCTAGAAAGCATCGATCTTCCATTCCCGTTTTCTTCCCTTGTTTAATCTTCGAAAAAGTAGTCATCTTTCTTGGGAAAGTCAAGCAATGAATCTTCCAAAAACTGAGAAAGATGTCATTTTCAAGAAAGTCTTTGAGAATCGCAAGCAGGGGACCACGGCGAATGAGTGAGGGGCCTACGCACTTCGATCTCACCGAAGAAGAAGTGTCTTCAGATCAGCAGCAAAGCCGACAACATTCTCAGTAGCGTCACTCTCCTCCATCTATTTCTCAAGGCGTTGATCATCAACAAGAGGAAAAAATCATCGAGGATGCAGATCCTGTAAGAGTTCAAAAGCCCGCTTTTTATTTATAAGCTGTATTGTGCTTTAAAAGGGACTCATACTTCTTTGAAGTATGTCGATGATTTTCTTAAAGACAAAGGGTATGGAAATGAATATATCTTTTTGCGAAAAATGGAAAGTTTGGGAATTGCTCGTAGAGGGGTGGCTGAAGAAACCCTTGCGAATATCCCAAGTGATCCTCGTGATTGGGGAGTTAATCCTGTAGATGGGAATGATGATGAAAAACTGTACAGCCAATTTCAATCGAGAATGGGTGTTGTGGTTGAAAATCGAGGAAAAAAGAGAGACTTGTTCAGATCGAAGGAACAAAAGGATTTGTACTCAAAATTGCTGAAGTGTGGGGTGATAAACCCTAGGAGTGTGGATTTTGATTTTCTAGATGCTGTGAATGTGAACTTGAGGGAAAAGTTCGGTTATCTTCAACTTGAAAAGTTCTGCTCCGACTCTACAGAGGCCTATGCTGAACTAACCGCATATTTCTATTCAAATCTTAGCTTCTTGGATGCGAATAGATTCTCTTTCAACGTCAAAGATCAAGACTTTGTTGTTGATATGGATATGCTGGCAGATGTGTTAGGAGTTGAGAGAGGAAGATATCAACCGATCAAAGTTTCTATTGCTCGTGCTACATTGGAACTTGTTAAGGACAGGAGAACAGAGGAAAATATTTCCTACTTAAGGATGAGTGCGTTCAACGTCTTGCTTAACAAGATTGTGATCAATTGCCTCCGACCGAAATCAACTTCCAAGATTGATGTTTCAAGTTCAGAGGCAAAGCTGATGTATGCCATCCTCACTGGGAAAATGTTTTCTCTTCCTCACACTGTTATGTTCCACATGTATAGAGCCATGATAAAGGACAGAGGTCAACTTCCTTACCTAAGTCTTGTGACGAAGTTATTCAGACATCTGAATATTCAGCCTCTGCAAATCTTTTGTGTTCGATCGTGCGATCATATGGTGGTAGGACTGAAAATGGTGACCAAAATGCGTTTGAAGGAATTGAACAAGGCGTTGGAGAAATTCAAGGAGAAGACTCCAGTCAAAGCTCATCAACCCTCTTCTTCATCAAAACGGAAATGAAAGGAGCCCTTGGTTGCTTCAAGAACGAAAAGAAGAGCTCTTATTGTTGAAGATGAAGATGATGATGAAAACCTCATCATTTCTGTAATGGCTTTGAAGAATTTAAGTCATTCTGTTCCATAGAAAGAATCAGAACAAATGACGAAAGCAACAGAGGAGAAGGAAGCAGAGGAGAAGGGAGAAGAAGAAAGAGAAGCTGAAAAGGAAAGAGCTGAGAAAGAAGAAGAAGAGAAAAGAGAAGAAGGAGAACTTGAGGAACATTCTTCTCCACCCGAAGGTATGGAAACATGGAGAGATCAAGAGAAAAGAGGGAAGTCCTCATATCCTGATGCAAGTGAGGGTGTCAGTCGCTCTCCTGCAGACCCTGAGGACATTTATGCCTCTCAATTTCCAGAGGAAGATCATGAAGTTTCATTGCCAAACCTGCGAGACTATGCTGATCTACCATCATCTGCATTTACTCCATCAGATCGGGCTGAAGCAAGTACTCAGACTGATAATGCAGCAGATTTTCGCAGAATCATGGATATTCTTTTGGAGATGCGAGGACAAATCTATGCTCTGGGATGCGAGGTTCAAAACTTGCAAAATGTGGGTCAAGTTTCTTCATGTTCATTGAATGATTAGATCCAAGCCCTCTCTGTTGAGATTCAGGCCAATGCCAAGGGTGAGGAGATTGCACATCTGAAAGAAGACTTGAAAAGGCTGGAAGGCATCGTTCAGTCTATGAGAGATTTCCAGCTTGTCCGCGTTCCCAAGCAATCTTGACTTTATTCCATTTTCATCTCAACCTTTTTAATGCTGACAAAAAGGGGGAGAGATGCAAGAGATTTGAACTTTGACTTTTAATCGTGTGGATTGTTGGATTGTTTTGATGTTTAACTTTGTTTGACTTTGTTTTTGTGTTTGGATGAAAACTGAACTAGACTTGGACTTGACTGCTTCTATTGATATCTTATGGATGGCTTTATCGTATACTAGACTAACCTATTTTCTGTGGTTGCAGATTCTAGATTCTAGTGTTATTCATTTAGCCATTTATCTCTATAAGATATGCATATGTGTTTGAGAAATGTTTTGCAGGTCAAGATTGTCCAAATCTGCAGGAAAGTTTTGTCACTATAAAAAAAAGGGGGAGATTGTTGGAGAAATCTTCTTGAAGTGTTTTGAAGCCGACGAAACGTTTCCATCGCCTAGTCGAAGGCTTGCAGACTCTGCTATTTAAAGTCTGAAGACCTCAGGACAGCCAGACTCAAGACTCAAAGTCTATCCTCATTGACAGTCTTTAATCCGTTGAAGAAAGGTTATCCAGAACTGGATGTTTCATTAAGGATATGACCTTATCGATTGGAGAAGATCTCTTGGCTGGAAAAGACATAACAGAATTCTTTGATTGATCGAGATTGACTTGAAGATTAAGGATCCGATGATTGCCTAAATATTCTTGGAAGGTTCTACTTGTGGAAACCGAGATCCTGATTGTATGGGCGAACATGATTGATGGGCTATCGACACGTTCCTTTAATAGCTCGAATAATCTTCTTAATTGATTCTGTCCAACGGGTAGATTGGAGGAATTCCTTTGGTAAGTGCCAACGGGTATGATGGCGTAAATGAGTATATAAGGAACACGTTCTAAGTTGTTCGAGGTGTGCGCGATAGAAGAATTCCAAAGTCTGAAGCTCCCTATTGTTTAGACAATTCCTTTGAGTGAAACTTTGTATACAAAAGAGAGTCTATATTTGTGAGAAACCTTGAGGAGGTGTGGTAGAACATCTACACTGTGGAATCAAGGAAAAGCTGTGCTGTAACTTCTCTTTTGTGCATAGTGAAATCCAGCCAGTAGGCCGTCGGTGCGGAAGAGTGGACGTAGGCTTCAAATAAGCCGAACCACTATAAACCTTGTGTTCAATTTTCTCTTCCTTACTTTCTTTACTTTGATCGTACTTCATTTTGTTAATCAATAGAGAGCTTCCTTTCTATCGGTTGCCTAGAATTGCTTCCGTATCTTGATAAATTGTTTGTGCACCTATTCACCCCCTCTAGGTGGTTATACTAGCTATATCACATGTGATACCCAAAACTCGCAACTTCGGAAAATCATGTCAAGTCATAAAGAAAGGCTTAACAACCTTGATGCAAAGTATTTTTTCACAAAGGTATCATATGAACTATTAAAATTGTGAACAAGTTCAAAGGTAGTGTCAAGAAATCCAAATTCCAAAACATCCTGCAAATTTAAGAAGGTCGACAAGAATAGCAAATCATGCTTTCATTTGTACAAATTTCCCACAATGAAGTTTAGCATATCCCAAACAAATCTTATAGAGACACTATCATCATATCAAACAAAGCTCAAATGATGTAGGCCATGCATCCTTTCGAAACTTAAAATGTCCTTTATGAATTTCTACAGCATATTAAAAGCAATTGGACACATCTACTATCTCATTTCGAGACTAACAGCAACTAGCCACAGAAAAGACAGCATTTCCCTAATCGAATCAACTCCAAAAATTTTGAAAAAAAAATAGCATGTCCAACAATTACAACAACAATATATCAAATCAAGAAATCAATATAACATTTTGACTAAAAGTCTAGTGATCCTGTCCATCTTTCCTTTTTGAACAAACATTTACAAAAATGCATGTCAACGATAACTTTGCTATTTCTACTTGTGAAAAAGTAATAGTTTTGTGTTGGCACTATTCGTTCCATTCAATGTCAAGAAAAACAATTGCAGCAGGGCTCAACTAATATATTTGAAGTATTCCATAGGACATAGATCACAAAAACAGCATGGCAATACTTCCAGCGACATAACAAGTAACTAATAGAACCCATTATAGACAAAGATGAACAAGAGGATAATTAACAAATTGAAGTATCAAAATGCACCTATGTTGTAATCCTCTTGTCCATGGAAATATAGAAACAATGCTATTGGTACTAGTTTCTTGACCCTTCTGATGTAAACGAAGATGATGAGGTACAGTCTCATGAGTAGCCTCAGCTTCTAAAGACTTATCATCAGAGGATAACAAGACCGAGCTCATGAGACCCTTCACTTTTTTCAATAACCATTCCCTCAATAAAAAAGACGAAGACCAGGAGTTCCCTCTCATTGACTAGACATGCAGAATGCTGAAGCAGAATAGGTATGAATCAAATTCAAATATGCTTAGCAGAAGTTGACCAAGTACTCTATACATGTTTACTCAACCATGTACAGTGAGAGTGAAACAAGAAATAGAAGCACGCATACAAATCCTGTTCACACGTGAAAAGTCATTACTCTTTTCTTCTACCCACCAACAAGCCCACAATTGATTGGCTGAAAAACTATCACAAGGATCAAATGCAGCATCACTGTTAGGCTCTGTTTGGAATCGGCTTTGGAAGGGGCTTTGGCCATCAAAAGCCCCTTGGGCCAAAATAAAGCGTTTGGGAAAAAACTTTGCAAGTCTCTTAATGGCAAAGCTGGCATTTTGTAAGCTAAAAGCCCAAGGCAGGTCCTAGGCTGCCTTGGGCTTTCGGCATTTTCGGAAGGCCCAATGTATTATTCATCGTCTTCTTCATCAAGTTCTTGGATGGTCGCCGGTGAGGTTGCGATGGGTTGGCGATGGGCTGGAGAGAGATTGGCGTGGTCGCGGCACCCCAGCAACCGTCACCGACTAGTCGCGCGACCTAGATTTGGGTCGCGTCGGTCGCCTAGGTCGCTGCAAGGTTGGTCACCGCTGTTGGAGAAATATTTCCAGAATATTTTGAAGTTGACAAAACGTTTCTATCGGTCTAGTCTCGGATATCTCGCAGATCGTCTAGTTTAAAGTCGAAGACTTTCGATCACCGAGACTCAAGATTCAAGACTCAAGACTCAAGACTCAAGACTATTCTCATTGATGGTCTTTCGATCCAAAGACGAAGGAAATCCAGAGTCCGAAGTATATGGTTGAGGATTTAATCCTATCCTCTGGAGAAGATCTTTTGGTTGGATAAATATAACGGATTCTCTTGTTCGTATCTAGATCAATTGAAGATCCGATGGTCGACGAAGTATTCTTGGAATGTTCTATTCTTGGAAACCAAGATCCTGATTGTATGGGCGAACATGATTGATGGGCTATCGTCAGGTTCCTTTAATAGCTCGAATGATCTTCTTGATTGATTCCGTTCAACGGGTAGATTGGAGGAATTCCTTTGGAAAGTGCCAACGGGTATGATGGCATAAAGGAGTATAAAAAGGAAGACGTTTTAGTTGTTTGAGTACGTGATCGATAGAGAAATTCCAGAGTCTGAAGCACATTGATTATTAGTCGATTCATTCTGAGCGAAATTGTATACACAGAGAGTGTCCATACTTGGTGATACCTTGAGCGAGTGTGGTAGATCATCTACACCTAGAAATCAAGGAAGATCAACACTGTAACATCTCTTTGTTCTCTCTTTCCTTTACTCAGTCTTACGTTGATTATTACTTATCACAAATTCTTTAACTGTCTAAGTATTGCACAATAATCAAGAAAAATATTTTATATACCTATTCACCCCCCTCCAGGTACTCGTACTAGCTATATCAACCGCGACCTCCAACGACCCATGACCTTACCGGGACCCAGATCTGGGTTGCAAAGGTCGCCGAAGGTCGCAACGAGGTCTATCGCTGCGACCTCCGGCGACCCACAACCTCGCCGCGACCCAGATCCGGGTCGCGGAGGTTCTTCGGAGGTCGCGGCGACCCAAGCAACCCACGACCTCGCTGCGACCCAAATCTGGGTCGCGGAGGTTGCCTGGGTCACAGCGCGCGACCTTCACAACCTCGCTGAGGTCACCTGGGTCGCGGCACGCGACCTTTGAGACCCAGATCTAGGTCGCTAAGGTCGCGGAGGTCCCCTGGGTCGCCGGCGACCTCCACGGCGCCGTGGGTCTCGTGACGGCACGGCAAAGGTCATGACCCTAGCCAGACGCTGCCCTTCGCCACGCCGCCTCCCCCTCGCCGGACCATTTACCTTCGTCAGCAGCTATTAGCTCTTGGCCGGCGGTAACCGGCGAAGCTCTTGGTCGGCGGTAAACGACGAAGCCTTTGGCCGGCCAACTCTCCTTTTTTTTTCTTTGAAATCTTTTGCAAATTTAATTTACCCAAACACTATTTTGCACAAAGATACTTCAAAATGGAGTTTCACAGATAGATTTACCAAACACAATTTCCTTATATTGTGCCTTGTCTCCAACTGAATATAACATAATAACTTCTTGTGTTACAGCAAAAGAAGTATGGGACAGATTACATATCACCTATGAAGGAACAGATCGAGTGAAGGAGACCATAATCAACATTCTCCTCGGTCAATATGAAGCCTTTAAAATGAAACCAGGAGAATCTATAACTGACATGTTTAGTCGTTTTACAAATATTGTCAATGGTCTTGAGAACCAAGGACAAAAAATTTTTGATCCCATGAAGGTGAACAAGCTACTGCGTTGACTCTCCAAGGATTGGAATCATATAAAGACTTCAATAAGAGAGACGCAAAGAATTATGCCTTTATCTCGTCGACGAGCCGATTGGAACCCTTCGTTCTTATGAAGTGGAACGAATTAATGAAGACGAAGATCCAAGAGGTAAGAAATCCATTGCATTAAAATCAAATGATGATTCTGATGATACAGATTTAGGAGATGATATGGACGACGAGGAGCTTGCTCTCATGATAAGAAGATTCAGAAAACTGAATAGAAAAGGTAGAATGTTCAACTAAAAAAAACAAAGTTTTCGAGACAGCAGACCAAGTCTGTGATGATGAGGAACCAAACAAAGATGTAGTCTCGCTTCGAATGCAAGAAAAGGGGACACATCGGACCCAACCGTCCTCTTCGAAGAAGAAAAGAGGAAAAGCTGAGAAGTTTCGAAAAACTCTCAAAGCCGAAACCTGGAGTGATACAGAATGTGAAGAAAGTGACAATGAATATGCCAACATATGTCTGATGGCACATTCAGACTCAGACTCAGATTCTGGATCAGACTCAGACGGTGAATTTGAGGTAAATGATTTTAAAATTCTTGTCAAAGTCTCTAAATACATTGATGAACTGTGTTTTAGTCTTAAGACTTCTCTAAAAAAGATTTCCGAACTTAAAAAGGAAAACTTAGCTCTAAAACAAAAGGAAACCATTTTAGAAGAAAGAGTCAAAAGTTTAGACTTGAATGTTTCTACTCTTAAAGAAAAGAAGATAATCTTTTGAAAGAAAATGTTTTCTTAAAAACTGACTTATCAAATATTTCAAAGAAATTTTCGATAGGATCCGAAAAACTTGAAAATGTTCTTTCAATTTAAAGACCTTACTTTAATAAGTCTGGTCTAGGCATGACAGCAGAAACAATTCCTTTGATTGATTTTCCTAAAGTAAAAGAAAGAATTAAGAAAAGATCGTCGAGAGAGGCTTACAAAGATTCAAGAAAGTTTTTGTAAAGTCTATAGGTACAAATGCTCTAAGGTGTTCAAAGTGTAACAGTCAGGATCACTTTGAAAAAGAGTGTTCTATGGTTTGGAAACCTGTTAAGAAAGTATGGCCTAATAATGTTTATCCTACTAACACTAAAGGACCCAAGAAAATCTGGGTACCAAAGAAAACTTGAGACTCTCTTTTAAATGCAGGTCTCCGTCAAGAAAAAGGTAAAGTGGTATCTTGACAGCGGATGTTCAAGACACATGACAGGAGACTCAAAGTGCTTCATAAAGCTTGTTCAAGTAAACAGTGGAAATGTTTCATTTGAAGGAAACGGCAAAGGAAGCATTGTGGGATTTGGAACTGTGAAAATTGGAAATCTCACAATAAGCAATGTTTCTCTAGTTGAAGGACTCAACTATAACCTTCTCAACATTAGCCAATTGTGTGATACTGGTTTCAAGATCTCCTTTCAAAAAGGAATATGCTCTGGAATCAGTAAAGACTCTACTCAGTCTTTCATGGGTCGAAGGCATGGAAATATCTACCTCTTAGACATGAAATTAAATGAATCACAATGCCTAATCTCAATTCAAGATGAAGCAAGCTTATGGCACGAAAGCTTGGTCATGTCAACATGAAGCAATTAGCCAAAATCTCATCAAAGCAGCTTGTTCAAGGTCTACCCAAATTACCATATCAAAAGTCCGATCCATGAACACCATGTATTTTGGGTAAGCGGGTAAGAAATTCATTTAAGCCAATAAATCATGTCTCTACTAATCATGTACTACGATTGCTGCATATGGATCTCTTCGGACCAACCGAACCCGTAGTATTGGAGGTAAGAAATATTGCCTAGTAATTGTGGACGATTACTCCCGCTTTACTTGGGTATATTTCCTTGCAAGTAAGTCAGAAACCTTTTCGTATTTTAAAAAATTTGCTAAAAAGGTTCAAAATGAAAAAGGATGTGTTATCTCAAGTATAAGAGCAGATCATGGAGGTGAATTTGAAAATCAAGATTTTACAAAATTGTGTGATGAATCTGGATTTAAGCATGTGTTCTCCTCTCCATACACTCCTCAGCAAAATGGAGTTGTGGAAAGAAAGAATAGATCTCTTCAAGAAATGGCTAGAACTCTTTTAATTGAAAGTAAAATTTCTTCACGATTTTGGGCTGAAGTCAGTGTTTCAACAGCATGCTATATCATCAATAGAGTCTTCCTAAGACCTATTCTTGAGAAAACCCCTTATGAATTATTCAAAGGTAAGAAGCCTATTGTTTCATACTTTCATGTGTTCGGTTGCAAATGCTTTATATTGAAAAATGCGAAGGATCAAGTTGGTAAGTTTGAAGAAAGATCAGATGAAGGTATCTTCCTTGGATATTCTATATCAAGCAAAGCCTACAAAGTCTATAACAAGAAGAGCCAGTCGGTGGAGGAGTCAATGAACGTCAAATTTCAAGACTCTACGCAAGATGAATCGATCAACAGACTCGGTATGAAGAGTCTGAATCTGCTCCAGACCTTCCAAAGCTCACAACTCAAGAAATGTCTCAGACTCTGGAAGACCAGCATCAAGATGTTCATGAAGATTCAAATAAAGAAAGAGATCATCATCCGAGACAAATCAACCAATGAATCGGAAGCATAAGTCCACTCATCCCAAAGATCTCATTATCGGCGAAATCAATGAAGGAATTCGCACCAGATCCAAAAGACGTGAAGAGTCTAGTCTTGGGCTCTCATTTATGAAATTGAACCAAAAAGCATAGAAGAAGCTTTATCGATGAAAGCTGGATCGAAGCTATGCAAGAGGAGCTCGACAGTTCAACATTAATGATGTCTCGGGAATTGACATCTAAACCAAAAGGTAAAACTGTTAGTGGAGCCAAATGGGTGTTCAGAAACAAGATGAATGAAAAAGGAAAAGTCGTACGAAATAAAGCAAGACTCGTGGCCAAAGGATACACGCAAGAAGAAGGAATAGACTATGATGAGACTTACGCTCTTGTAGCAAGGTTAGAAGCTATTCGTCTATTACTTGCGTTTGCTTGTTACAAAAATTTCAGGTTATTCCAAATGGACGTCAAAACTGCTTTCCTAAATGGATTTATCCAAGAGGAAGTTTATGTGGAACAACCACCTGGGTTTGAAGACCCAAAGAAGCCGACTCGGGCTTCGACCGAAAAAGGCCTTGTATGGTTTAAAGCAAGCACCTCGAGCTTAGTACGACAGACTAAGTAAGTTCTTATTACGAATGGTTTTGTCAAAGGTAAAGTAGATACTACTTTATTTATCAAAAAGGAAAACAAAAGCTTTTTACTTGTTCAAATATATGTGGATGATATTATTTTTGGATCCTCTAATGAAAGTCTATGCAAGAAATTTTCTAAGTCTATGCGGGATGAGTTTGAAATGAGTATGATGGGAGAATTAACATTCTTTCTTGGTCTTCAAATAAAGCAATTGAAGGAAGGAACTTTCATTTACCAAGAAAAATATGCTAATGATCTTGTCAAAAGATTTGGATTGGAAAATTGCAAGAAGACTGATATACTAATGTCAAGTTCTTTGAAGATAGACAAAGATGAAGAAGGGAAGAAAGTTGATCAAAAGCTGTACGGGAGCATCATCGGTTCACTTCTTTATCTTACGCTTCTAGACGACATTTTGTTGAGTGTTTGCATCTCGTGCTAGGTTTCAATCGGATCCTAGAGAATCCCATCTCGGTGCTGCAAAACGTATCATTAAATACGTTGCTTCATCTTCAAGCATCGGTCTTTGGTATCCTAAGAAGGGAGACTTTAATCTTCCGGATATTCGAGACGCATCTAGCCGGCTGCGAGTCGATAGAAAGAGTACTTCGGGAACTGCCAGTTGCTTGGAAACGGGACGGTGTCTTGGTTTTCAAGGAAACAAAGTACTTTGTAGCTCTCTCAACAACGAAGCGAGTATGTAGCACTTGGAAGCTGCTGTTCGCAAATTCTATGGATAAAACAACAGCTACAAGACTTTAGGATTGAAGACTCATGCACAGAAATCAAATGTGACAACACCAGCGCAATCAATCTCACCAAAAATCCAATTCTTCATTCAAGAGCAAAGCATATAGAGATTTGAAATCACTTCATTAGAGATCATATTCAAAATGGAGAAATCTCGATTCAATTTGTTGATTCAAAAAGTCAACTAGCGGATATATTCACAAAGCCTTTGGAGAAAAATCAATTCGATTTTATCCGTTCCAGACTCAACATTTTGAAGCTCGAAGAAGTTAAAGTCTAGAGACTCTCCAACATTCAGACTCAAAAAGTTGATGATCGTCAGACTCTAATCTCTCGGACTCTAAATCTCTCGACTCGAGACATTGATGATTATAGACGTAAGTTGTTATTTTATCTCAACTCGAAAAGGTATGATCTTTCGTTCGGTTATTTTGTAATCTCCGTGAAAAACGAAAACTTGTCTTTTCAAAAGGATTAATTTTGGCGAGTTATTGATTTCGAAAAGAGGTATTCGTACATTTTCCTTGTACCGATTGAACTTCCCTTTTCAAAACTGAGTTATATATATACGGTTTTCATTTTCAATCTTCAAAACCCTAAAAGCATTCTCCTCCCAATCCGAGTTCTACTTCATGTTCATCTTCGAGAAAGTTGTCATCTTTTCTTGGGAAAGCAAGCAAAGGAATCTTTCAGCGACAAGGAAGGATGTCTTCTTTGAGGAAGTCTTCAAGAATCGCGAACGGGGGACCACGAGAGAATGAAGGAGGGACCTACCCATTTCGATCTCACCGAAGAGGAAGAATTATCGAGTCAGCAACAGAGCCCGATTCACTCTCCACCACGTCACTCAACGCCATCTACCCCACAAAGTGCCGGTCAACATCCGGAGGAAGAGATAATCGAGGACGCAGACCCTGTAAGAGTCCAAAAACCTTCTTATATTTACAAACTCTACCGTGCGTTGAAAAGTACTGGGACTCCGTTGAAATACGTGGATGATTTTCTCAAAGATAAGAATTATGGGAATGAGTATATCTTTCTGAAGAAAATGGAGGATTTGGGAATTGCTCCCAAGGGTAAAGTAGAGGAAGCACTTGCGAATATTCCCAGTGATCCTCGTATGTCGGGACCAAATCTGACTGATGGGAACGACGATGATAAAATGTTCAGTGATTTTCAACCTAGAATGGGTGTTGCTGCGAAGATGAAGGGAAAGAAAATGGAGTTATTTAAATCGAAGGAACAGGAGAATTTGTTCTTCAAATTGCTGAAACGAGGGGTGATAAACCCAAGGAGTGTCGATTTCGATTTCTTGGATGCTGTTAATGTGAACTTACGGGAGAAGTTCGATGCAGCTTCAACTGGAACGTTTTTGCACTGATACCACAGATGGTTATGCACAAATGACTGCGTATTTCTATTCGAATCTCAGCTTTATAGATGCGAGTAGAATATCATTCAGTGTTCGAGACCAGGATTATGTGTTAGACGTGGACATGTTGGCGGACATAATTGGAGTTGAACGAGGACGCTATCAACTAGTCAAAGTCTCAGTTGTTCGTGCCTCAATGGACCTTGTCGAAGATAGAGATATCGAGGGAAAAATCATATATTCAAGGATGCGTGCCATCAATATTGTGCTGCACAAAATTGTTATCAATTGCATCAGGCCCAAGTCTACATCAAAGACTGATGTGTCTAATTCCGAAGCAAAATTGATGTACGCAATCAACTCAGGGAAGAAATTCTCTCTCCCTCACACTATTCTCTTTCACATGTACAGAGCAATGTCGAAGGACAAGGGACAATTGCCTTACCCAGGTCTGGTGACCAAGATCTTCAAACACATGAATATTGAACTGCCACACACACTTTATGTTCGACCGTGCGATAAGATGGTGGTAGGTTTAAAGATGTTGACGAAGATGCGTCTGAAAGAACTTTCCAAGGCAATGGAGAAATTCAGAGTGAAGACTCCAGTTCCGTCTGCTTCAAAGAGAAAAGGAAAGGAGGCCATTGGTGCCTCATCCAAAAAGAAGAGAACTCTCATCATGGAGGATGAAGATGAGGAGGAAGATCTCACAATCACTGCCTTGATAAGGACCAGACGTTATGTTCCTCAATCGACGAACATCGGAAGCAACGAGAGAGAAGAAGAGGAGCAAGCTAAGAACAGAGAAGAAGAAGAGCAGCAAGAGAAGGAGAAAGAAGCTGAAGAAGAAGGAGAAGAAGAGCAAGAAAAGTCTGCGGCTGAATTTGGAGAGAAGGGGAATCAAGATACGGAAGAGCATGATCATCACTCTTCCCCTTTTGATGTCCTAGAGACGGGGGGGAGTTGGCGAGCAAGATAGGACCACACCTCATGCTGCCAATAGTGAAAGTCTAAGACAATCTCCAGCGAGACCCGAAGAATTTCAGGCTTCTCAATTGCCTAAAGAAGGACACGATACGTCGGCACCAAATCTGCAAGACTATAGAGAAGCGCCATCGTCTGCATTCACTCCATCTGAGAAAGCAAATGCAAGTACACAAACGGACAATTCTGCAAATTTTCATCGTATTATGGATGTTCTTTTGGAAATGCGTGGCCAAATCTATGCTCTGGACTGTGAAATTCAAGCCATAAAGAATGCTTTGGACAAGCATCTTCGGTTACCCCGGAGGACAAAATGAAAGACCTCGCTCTACAACTTCAAGCCAATGCCAAATGAGAGGAGGTAGCTCAACTAAGGGAAGACTTGAAGAGGCTAGAAGGCGTAGTCCAGTCCATGGGAGATTTCCAGATCGTGTGCATTCCGAAGCAGACCTGACTCCTTTCTCACCTTTTTAATGATGACAAAAAGGGGGAGAAGCAATTTGAACCAACCAACCAACTTTCTTTGACTTTAAATTTATTTTTGTGGTTGAATGTGTATGACTTGAGTGAACTTGGGTATGAACTTGAATTTGACTGAATTGGCTGTGGATTTTAATGCTTGATTTTTGCATTTATATCAAGTGTTGTTATATGGTATTACTCATGAAAGACTAACCAATTTTCTGTGGATGCGAGTCCGGTTGTTTTGTTAATCTTTATGAGATAGCCATATTGCTTGAGAAATGTTTTTGCGAGTCAAAGTGGTTCAAATCTACGGGAAAGTTTTGTCACCATAAAAAAGGGGAGATTGTTGGAGAAATCTTTCCGAATATTTTGAAGCTAACAAAACGTTTCTATCGGTCTAGTCGGATATCTGCATATCGTCTAGTTTAAAGTCGAAGACTTTCGATCACCGACTCAAGATTCAAGACTCAAGACTCAAGACTCAAGACTATTCTCATTGACGAGTCTTTCGATCCAGTGACGAAGGAAATCCGAGCCGAAGTATATGGTTGAGGATTTAATCCTATCCTCTGGAGAAGATCTTTTGGTTGGATAAATATAACAGATTCTCTTGTTCGTATCTAGATCAATTGAAGATCCGATGGTCGACGAAGTATTCTTGGAATGTTCTATTCTTGGAAACCAAGATCCTGATTGTATGGGCGAACAGGATATCGTCAGGTTCCTTTAATAGTTCGAATGATCTTCTTGATTGATTCTGTCCAACGAGTAGATTGGAGGAATTCCTTTGGAAAGTGCCAACGGGTATGATGGCATAAAGGAGTATAAAAAGGAAGACGTTCTAGTTGTTTGAGTACGTGATCGATAGAGAAATTCCAGAGCCTGAAGCACCTTGATTATTAGTCGATTCATTATGAGCGAAATTGTATACACAGAGAGTGTCCATACTTGGTGATACCTTGAGCGAGTGTGGTAGATCATTTACACCTAGAAATCAAGGAAGATCAACACTGTAACATCTCTTTGTTCATAGTGGAATCCAGCCAATTGGCTGTCAGTGCAGAAGAGTGGACGTAGGCTTGAATCAAGCCGAACCACTATAAACCGCGTGTTCAATTCTCTCTTTCCTTTACTCAGTCTTACGTTGATTATTACTTATCACAAATTTTTTAACTGTCTAAGTATTGCACAATAATCAAGAAAAATCTTTTATATACCTATTCACCCCCTCCAGGTACTCGTACTAGCTATATCAACCGCGACCTCCAACGACCCATGACCTTACCGGGACCCAGATCTGGGTTGCAAAGGTCGCAGAAGGTCGCAACGAGGTCTATCGCTGCGACCTCCGGCGACCCACAACCTCGCCGCGACCCAGATCTGGGTCGCGGAGGTTGCCGGAGGTCGCGGCGACCCAAGCAACCCACGACCTCGCTGCGACCCAAATCTGGGTCGCGGAGGTTGCCTGGGTCACAGCGCGCGACCTTCACAACCTCGCTGCGACCCAGATCTGGGTCGCTGAGGTCACTTGGGTCGCGGCACGCGACCTTTGAGACCCAGATCTAGGTCGCTAAGGTCGCGGAGGTCGCCTGGGTCGCCGGCGACCTCCACGGCGCCGTGGGTCTCGCGACGGCGCGGCAAGGGTCGTGACCCTAGCCGAGACGCTGCCCTTCGCCACGCCGCCTCCCCCTCGCCGGACCATCTACCTTCGCCGGCAACTATTAGCTCTTGGCCGGCGGTAACCGGCGAAGCTCTTGGTTGGCGGTAAACGATGAAGCCTTTGGCCGGCCAACTTTCCTTTTTTTTTTTTTCCTTTGAAATCTTTTGCAAATTTAATTTACCCAAACACTATTTTGCACAAAGATACTTCAAAATGGAGTTTCACAGATAGATTTACCAAACACAATTTGCATTTTGGAAAATACCTTTCACTCAATGGTCTTTGCATTTCCCCAAAGACTTTTCCCAAAAGTCTTCTTAAACGCACCCTTAATCACAAACTAGAACCATCCAAAATACCGTGCTCATCTCTTCAGAAATTTCCAACAACCAAAAACCATCTACTCAGCACATACTACCCTACCATATGCCAAGAGACTATCGATCCCACTACAGTACATATTGCCCTACCATTTGCCGGGAGACTATACTAACCCCAACCACGGCCATGATCACTCACAAGTCGCAGCATTTCAATATTGGGCTGACAGAATGATACAGAAACTACCGAATGAAAACTGAAGCTAAATCCATGTTATTGCTCTACATAAAAGAAATGTGAGACAACGATGGCGTCTCAACTATACTTGGATTGGACCACAGGAAGATGGCGAGATCAGAAAAGCAGAATAAAGAAACGATGGGAAGCCGTCACCACCGCTGCTGTCGCTGCCACCACCGCTACCGTCGATACTGTCGTCGCCATTGCTGTCGACGCGAATCTAAGCCCTGTACTTCGAGCTCCTCGACCGACCGCCCCAGCGAGTCAGATTCGACACGCGAGAGAGCAATCGAGAGGGAGAGACGCCGATCCGGCCAGTCAGATCCGGCGAGAGAATCCCCGATCGAGAGAGTCACCGATTGAACTCCAGAGAGAGAGCGAGAGCCAGAACTGAGAGGAAACCTCCTTTGATCGAGCGATCCTACCTCCGATCGAGTTCCAGAGAGCGAGCGAGAGCCAGAACCGAGAGAGAATTTCCTTCGACCGAGCGATCCTACCTCCGAGAAAAGAATCAAATCCCCAGAGCCAGAGAGAGAGCGATTGAGAGAAAAAGAGGGATCTGCCGAGTGAGAACCGGTAGAACGAGAACGAAACTGAACTCCTCTCGCAATCCCCGACTGCCGGCCTTCGATCTCCGATCCTCGCTAATGAGAGAAAACCCTAGCCTTCGACTCGCTCGACGGAGAAACGCTGGAGACGGAGGCGGAAGCTTCCTCTGGTGGACGGCGCGCGAGGCGGAGATTTTCCCCGAGGAATGGCGGATCTCTACCGAGATTGCCCGAGGCTAGGGTTTCGAGATCTGCCATGGAAGCTCCATCGAGCAGTTACAGAGAGAAAGAACGATGATGATCGAGCGAGCGGCGGGAGTCCACACCCCCCCCGCGGAATGCGAAGGAGAGAGCCGTCGGAGAGAATCGAGAGAGAGAAAAGGGAGCCTCCCGCCAGAGAGTCCCCCCCTTTTTTATTTTGTTTTATATTTTTTCTCCTTTTCTTGTTTTCCTTACATTTTTTTTCTTGTTTTTCTTCTTTTTTTTTTTTTTCTTTCATTCATTTTTTTCTTTTTTTTTTATATTTTTGCAAAATGAATGTTTAAAATATTGACGAAATTTCGGGTGTCAACGGTGTTGGAATTTCTTTTCAACGTCATAATGTGGATCGCTACATTTGAGCGGCATTTGCACTACTTCCTTCATTGTAGGCCTCGTGGAAGGCGGCTTGGCGGTGCAAAAGATTCCCGGCTTAAAGACATTACTTATCCGATCTAGGTACGAGTTGTCCCCGATCTCCTCGTCTATCACATCGATATCGGCTTGCCATGATTAAAGTGAAACCATGCCCAATCGGCGAGGCCCATGTCTTCGTTCCTCGCAAGACTCCTTCCGGTGGTCAGTTCCAAGAGAACGACCCCGAAGCTATAAACATCGATCTTCTCATTAACTCTTTTCGTATGATTATACTCTGTCGTTCAACAAAAAAATAAAATACGCAAGACAAAACTAAATATTCTTGCTGGTAGGATATGTCAAGTATGAGGAAGGCGAACTGGCATAGCTGAAATGAACTCATGTTAAGGAAATGGACAAACCTGGTGCCAAATAGCCGAAAGAACCAGCAACAACTGTCATGGAAACAGCTTCTCCTGGCTTGGCCAACATCCTTGCAAGGCCGAAGTCAGCAATTTTTGCTTTGAACTCTGAGTCTAAGAGAATGTTGCTCGATTTCATGTCTCGGTGGATGATGGGCGATGAACAACCATGATGCATATAGCAAAGTCCTTCAGCTGCTCCTAGCGCAATCTACAACCTTTTGGGCCAATCCAAGATCATATTGTTGGCAACACCCGAGACGGGCAACAATCTTTTCTTCTTGTGAAGCCAATGGTCCAAGCTGCTATTTTCCATGTAATCGTACACCAGGAGTTTCGAGTTCTCGCAAGAAATAGAGCACAACAATTTGACAATGTGCTGATGCTTAATGTTCCCAAGTATCTCCACTTCTGCTACGAATTGCTTCTCCAGCTTCTCATCTAATTTTCGGTTATTCAAAATCCTTTTCACGGCAACAGTGTCACCAGAAGGATTCACGACAATGCGATATACTTTTCCTGATCCGCCACTTCCAATCACATTAGGCTCCTTCAATCCCGACAGAATATTCGATTCCGTAAAATTCAAACTTTGGAATGGAGTCAGTTTCGGAGTTGAATCAAACTGGTCCCTGTTCTTTCTGGAAGCTCTGATCATGAATAGCACCACCAACAAAACGCACATTGCCGCTGCAATGGCCAAGATCATGATCAAGGTGAGATTGGTCTTGCTCGATCGACGGGATTGGGTGTTGCAGACATTGATCCTCATGAACGAATTGGATGCACAGAGGCCAGGGTTGGTCAGGAAACTGGCGTCATATGCGGCATTCCCTAACTTGGCTGGGATTGGTCCGCTGAGGCGATTGGATGATAAATTCAGACGGTTCAGATTCAGTTGGCCGAATTCAGGAGGAATCAGGCCGGACAATTGGTTGTCAGACAGGTCCAACTGCGTGAGCACAGGCAGAAGACCGATTTTGCTGGGAATCGGTCCCGAGATCTTATTGTGACTAAGATCCAGAGTGGTCAAGGATTTCCATGAAACGATGTCTGTGGGAAGATTCCCGGAGAGCTTGTTCTGACCGAGCAAAAGCGTCGTCAGAGAAGGAAGCACGGTCAATTCAGCCGGAACCGTGCCACTGAGGAGGTTATTACTAGCATCGAACACCACCAAGTTCCTCCATGAAGACACCGTGCTCGGAATCTTGCCGAAGAATTTGTTGTTGCTCAGATCAATCCGAGTGAGGTTCGGGGACAGCTCCTTGGGAAGCTCGCCAGTTAATCCATTACCACTCAAGAGCAAACCCGTCAAGTTCCGCGACATCCGAGTCCTCCGGGCACATTGCACGTGAACCCATTGTTGTTCAACATCACTAAGAGCAAAGTACTGCAATTTCCAAGTGACTCGGCAACTCCCCGGCGAGATTGTTGTCCATGGCGGCCAACCCAAACAACGTGCCCCCTTGGCACGGTTGTTAAAAATGCACCGGTCAAGTTGTTGAAGGCCACTTCGAATCTTCGAGCGGGGAAAACTTGCCAAAGTCCCGGGGGGATCATGCCCGATATATTGTTGTTGGACAGCGATATCGGACAAAGCGGGAAGACTCGCGATACCTTCCGGATTCCGCCGGACAATTGATTGAACTCTAAATTCAAGATGTACAGATTCTTGAGCTGTCCAAAAACTTCAGGTATATTCCCCATCAAATTATTTAAAGACGGATCAATCACGCTCGGGTTGGCGGCGCGATCGCTGAGGATCGACTTGGACACATTAGTCTCGTACACGTACAACTCGCTCAAGTTCCTCGAGCAAAAATGCTGCACAGGATCTCTCCTGTCGGTGGATTCATCCCCAAATCCAAGAGCTCGAGAGCCTCCATATCGCTGACCGTCTTCGGGATTCCACCATAAAGGTTCGTCTGTGCCATTGAGAAGAACCGCAGGCTTCTTCGGGACGGTGAAGTTCTGCGGTAGGCTGTGATGGCACGAACTTGTTGTACTCGAGCCTCGGTTCTTCGAGATCGGAGAGGCCAAAAATCTCTTCGGGGTATGTGCCATTGTACTCGGACATGTAAAGGTGAAGGATCCTCGGCCTCTGCGGCCTCGCTACCGATGCCGGAACGTCGAACGAGAAGCTGTTGGCGGCAAGAATCGGGACACGAAGATTGGCCATGTGATCGATATCGAGATGGAATAGGACCTTCGAAGTAGTGGGACGGTCAAGGTACATGAGCTTGGAACAGGTTGTAGAGAACAGTGGGAAACTCTCCAAGAATATTGTTGTAGGAGAGATCGAGCTTGGTCGATTCTTGAGGTCGCAGAGATGAATGGGGGATCGAATAGTTTATGTTCGGTCGACAAGATTGAGCTCGGTGATCAAGCCTTCTTGGTATTTGATCTCGGGCCATGCGCGGTGGGAGGATGAATTGGAGGCCACCCGGTGGTCGAGGGACGATGGGTCTTGCCATGATTGCACGAGCTTCAACAGCACTTGCGGTTCTTGATCTTGGATTTGAGACCTGCGGCATGGGAGAGGAAGCGAGAGGAAGACAACACGGGGGATGTAGGAGAAGAAGGGGAAGAAGAAGCGAATATGAGGAGGTGATGAGGTTAGTCTCGGCATAACTGAAGGTTGTCCAGAGCTTTTCTGGTTAAAAGAGACTCTCCAGTGTCGGAGCTTGAGATCAATCAGCTCAAAACATCAAGCGAAATGTGTCGGTTTGCTTTTGTTTATTGCTCACAAGAACCCCCTACGGTTTTTAACCTCGTACCAAAGTCCTGAAATTTGAACTTATATCTCACGCCCTGAACCTGGAGCACGCACACATCCCTCGGTGATCGATAGAATATTGCAATGTTCCCAGGACTCGTCGGCGACCCTTTTCATTTTATTGCAAATGCGAAAGTGAATTAACTGATCCCCTAACAACAACAAACATGAGATAGAAAAGTAGAACAACCAATTTGAAATCAAACACACTTTCATAAACACCTTAAGCTTATATAGAAGGTCTATCTCATAAAGGACTACTGAGCCACCTACGCTCCTGACCCTTTCGCTTTAAGCTCCAGATTCTTCACATTGGGGACCTGAAAATGGTTATTAAATAACCAGTGAGATGTAAATCTCAGCAAGTTCTTTCCCTAGTCCCTCGATTAGTACATCAACTCAACTCGAGGTATCTCTTCAAAATCATCCCACAAACAAACCAAAGATTAACAATCAACAATCAATAGTTGGTTCGCATGCAACTTTACCTGGTATGCCATACCCTGCACATCATAACTCAGCACAATACACACAATGCACATAGCTATTAGATGATGCAGTTTATCAATCACATATAAATCGTGTTACAAGCGATCTCACCTAGCCATAGCCACACAATCGCATTGTCTGGGGTCGAGGCGCGGACGCACCGCCATCCCTCATCCCAACCTAGTATTGTTCTCTTTGGGCCCCGCACTAGCGCGGACGAACCACCATCCTAGTCAGGCCACCCTCAAGGCTTTGTTCTCAGTACAACGGAAGCATGTGTGAAATGCGTTATCGGTTCATGCGTGCATGTCATAAACAGTGTGCTCAACTCATACATGACTAGAACTAAAGATGCCATGATTCTCATGCGTTCTTGCACTTTAGTGCGCCACACAACAAACATTGATCAATCATATCTGGTATAACCGGGCATCGTCTCACACCATCAAGTACAGCAACGTCTACACGGCATTCCATATAGGAGCATCGGCCTAGCCTCCACTGCGACCGGCATCCGTTGACGTGGGGCATTCCCGTAGAAGCATCATCTGGCCCCAAAGGCTCGTGACGGCATCTCATATCATTCATACATTCATTCAATTTCGGCCTAGGACATCGTGCATTGCACTCAAATACCTCAATTAAAATGGTGATCCCGGCCTATTTTCTTCATATTAAAAATGCATGGTAAAATAATCGTGTGTGAGCACACGGTCAGATCGAACCAGAAAATTTGTATCATCTCTTTTAAAGTCCCACAGTTTGGTATAGTATTTACAAACACTTTCGGCGTTCAAAACTTGACACCCAGTATTTTTAAATTAAACACCAATAGTTTCCAATCACTATACAATTGCACAAAACATCACCCAATTCATGCGGATGCCTATGCCTTTACACATCCATTCACTTCATAAAATCAATACATATGAAATTAGACCACTTTTCATACTTGGGTGAACAGTATTCGTGAATAGTGTCGCGTGAACAGTAACTCGCGAATAGTGCGTCATGAACAGTGAAATTCCAGAATTCAATAACTAATAAGTTAAATCCACAAGTCATTAAAAACACTAATTAAAGCAAACAAAGCATCAAAAACCATCATCAAACTAAAATCAGTTCTAATTTACAGAAACCGGGCCTTCGCGCGTCTCCAAGTTTAAATCCAAAAACCTAACAAATCGAGCTCAAAAAATTCCCAAATTTTAATATATGGCAAAAGACACGTAAAAAAACATTTTTTGTGAAGACACCAAGACCCAGATCCTTCTGTATTCGGCCCAGTAACTCACTCAATCCAACACCAAAACCGGGTCCGTTTCCAGATGGTCTATTTTCCGAAATTAGCTTAGTTAGGGGTCCAAAACAAGTCCGTTTGATCTGAAATTTGAGTATGTTAAATTATAAGATGTAACAAACAACTCTTGTGAATAAACCATTTGGAAATTCGAACCCTAAGAGGTAGTAAATACCCCTATAATCTTAACAGGTCGGGATTTCCAGTATAGTCCGACTTTCTGTTTAAAGATAACGAAGCTAAAATCATATTCTTTTTAATTCCCAAAAATCCTGAGAAAAATATATGTTATGAATAAAAGTGTATGAAACATTTCTTCAGAAGGAAATCACTTCAAAATCGCAACACATCTTAGTCTAAAAAATTAGCAAACAGCAAACGTTCAGGAACCAGTTCTGAAGAACAGTGTCTGTTTTCACCCAAATCATCCCCAACGATGCAAATCTCCCTGATTTGACTAATATTAACCCTTTCTAATACTAATCTAACTATTATAGATCATCACTAGTCTCTATTTAAGCCAACCTAAACCAATCTTAAACCTAATGAACCTCCTAAGCAAGTTTAAGCACTAATCAAAGGATTAGGAGCTAAACTCACCTGACGACAATTCCAACGACAAGAGCGCGACAGCAGTGGCGAGGGCTACGCTCGGTTACATCCAAAATGTCACGGAGACGCTCGGCAAAAGTGGGTATCGGCGGTGGCAATTTCTGATTTGGCACGAATGGCGGGCGGATGACTCACGGATGGGTGGTGCGGCTCTTTGGCGATGGACGGCGGTTTGCGGACAGTGATGGCCCACGACCATGGCACAAGATGGTGGCTGGTTTGGGACAGGACAACAGCACACGGTGCTGTTTTCAGGAGAAAAACATAAAAGAAACTAAAGAGAAAAGGAGAAGAAGAAGAAGAAGGAAGTGGGAGTGGGGGTTGTCAAGAGGAGGAAGGGAGGAAAGTGGGAGAGAGAAACAATTAGAAAAAAAAAAAAGGAGGGGAAGTTGCAGGGAAATTGCAGCAGAAGAGTTGGCGTAGGTGAGGGGGTGGAAAAGTGGGAGAGAGAGGGAGAAAAAGAAGAAAGAGAGAAGAAAAGAGAGCGGAAGAAGTTACCATAAGTGAGGGGGTGGAAATTGCGTGGAAAGAGTGGGGGAAAGGAAACGTGAGGGAGAGAGAGAAGAAAGAGAAAAGAAAAAGGAGAAAGAGGAATCTTAGCCGAAGAAGGAGGATGCGTGAAGGAGAGGAGAAAGAGAGAGAGGGAAGAAAAATAATAATAGTAATATTGTTATCATTTTTCTTTTTCTTCCAATCTTCGATTTTTCATGCGATAATTTCTTTTTCCAAAATTTCGGGATGTCACACTATATGTGTGGTGGGTATTACATGCATCGCATATTGGAGTCCTCACATTTGTGAATTTTGAGACCTATATCAACCCACCCTTTCTCATTTCAAAATAATTAAACAAAACAAAAGAAAAGAAAGAATTGTTAAAGAAAAAAACCATACTGACATAGCTCATAGACAAAGCATGATCCAAGACCATCCATGATGGAGCTGTGTCACGCACAAGGGCTTGCCCACGAGTGGCCCATGACCAATCAATGGATGACCCATGATTAGCACACGGCCAGCCCATGCCCAATATGGATAAAAGCCCGTGACCATTCACCTACTCCATGTCAAGTGGCTTTGCCCTTGCTTCTAAAACATGCCCTTGGGCTTTCCCAAGGCCTAGAGCCATTGAGTAGCCTAATATACAGACTTATAATTGTTAGGGAAATCTCTTATGATGTTTTAAAGATGACAAAATAAATCAAAGCCTACTAACGTGTTTAATGGTAGAGTAATAGACTGTGCAGATGATTGAACATGTAAATAATATTTTTGAAGTCGATATTTGGAAGAACCAGAAGATAGACTATGCTGAAGCTAAATTTATTTAGACTATGTCCAGACCTTAAGGCTAAATATGTTTAGAAGTAGAATATATTCAGACTTACGTCCAGATTATAAAGTTTATTTCAGACGGAAGACACTCAGACTCTATTTCAGACGGAAGATACTCAGACTTTAGTTCTAACAGAATACTCTCAAACTTTATATACTGTGAAATCTTGAATTCCACGTTTTGGTTTCGATTAAATAAGTTGAAATTTTCATCAACGCGCCTATAATTATTTTCCCTAAGCTGATCACTCAGGGGATAACTAGTCTATTAGGTGAAGCCGTTAAGGAATTTTAACGCAATAGATTTGAAAATTCGACTACTCAACCGTCCTAATCTGCAAAAGTCATTATGGCATGGTCAAAATCGATCAAAGACCGGAAATAGGTTGATTTGACAAAGGTATATAATTAAGTGTGAGTGATTTCACCTAATTGTGAAAGGCTGATCACTCGTCGAACAACACTAGACCGATTTTTCTGTCTTTTTTGTACCTTGTGTCCGTATTTGAAATCTCAAGATTTCTATAACAACCGAGAGTCACCAATGTGTCAAAAATGCACTTTGTGGTTCGAAAACAATCGACCACATGTCAAAAGCGTTAAAAGTTCTTAAAAGCTATCCTGTAGATTAGGACGTGCTAAAATCGCGCCAGATTGAAATTAACCGCGAATTAAAACCCGAATTTAGAAATTGAAAGTTTTGTCATGTCACAAATCATTTTAGGAACGTTGGCTCATCCTTTAAAGATTTTTCTATAAATCGAAATTTTCGCGAAAAATCTAAAGTAAGGTTATTTTGGATCGGGGAAGTACGAGGACCGCTTTTGATTTCTTTTTTAGGATTCAAGTTGGACTAATTGGTGATGAAAAATGTTGATTGGGATGATGGCACCTTGGTTGGATTTATGGAAATCAAATTGAGTCCAATTGGAGGGGAATTGAAGAGGAATGGATGAAATTGAAGAGCAAATTTCACAAATTCGTATGCCATGGGGGGAGCAACCTTTGGATCACTTGGCAAGCTTGTTGGGGAAGCTTTGGAGTGGATAAGGGCAGCTAGGCAAGGGTTAAAGTGGTGGGGCATGTTGGTGGGCACAAAAGGGACAAAGAAGCCATTTAGAAGGTTTGGTGGCTCCCTCCAAGCTTTCAGCCACTTCTTCCTCATTTGGCTTCACTTACTCCATTATTGAGGCATTGGAGAGCTTAGAGAAACTAGAGAAACCACAGCTCCCCTCCCCCTTACCATCAAGTAGCCCATAAAGCCACCGTTGACCTTTTTTCCCCTCGTTTTCTATTCTTCTTGTTTCTACTCCAATTGATTTTTCTCCAAAGATCTAAGTTAAAAATTGCCTTCCCGTACGAATCAACCCCCGTGCCACCCATCACCGTGACCAGGAGACCCGGTCCATATGGAAGGTGATCGCCACTCAACGAACGGGGCCGCCGGCCAACTCGTCTACTAGCCGAAGTCACCGCTTGCCGGACCGCCTAGAGCTCTGCTCGCCCGCATTGTTTCACAATTTTCCTCCAATTCCAACCCTTCCTCCACCTAGCCTAGCCACCAGCAAGTCTCCCTTGACCCCCAGGTGCCGCCGATTGTCAGCCACCTACTCGCCGGAGCTCTGGCCAAGCTGCCTAACTCCATTTCTCCTCCGGTAGTCCAAATTTTAGGAGTTTTAGTAGGAATCCGAGTTGTTATTGAGCTTGGGACTGCCTTGGACGCTGTGGTAGAGGTTCCCAGCGTAGCCACCGCCGTCTAGCTACACCGAGCTTCCTCCGCCGTCCATGTAAGCCGCCGGAACTACCACTTAGACCTGCTGAAGCTGCTGCTTCGCTTCGCTGCCTCGACCAGTGTCGTTCGGCCCTTGGTTCTCTACGATTCAACCTAGAACAAAGCGAGAAACCAACAAGGCTTTGGGACTTCGTGGCCTATTTCTGAGCCCCTCCGGGCCTTGGTTGGTGTCGCCGCTAGGACAATTGTCGCCCACCTTGGCGTTGCCGTCGCCGTGGACTCACCAGAATGCTAAACCGGTGAGTTTACTCACTAAACCTTGCTTAGGAGGTTAATTATGCTTAATGGGTGTTTAGATTAATCTAAGCATGGTTAGGTGGTTAGATTAGTTTAGTTAATTGTTAATTAGATTAAGGGATATTATTAGTTTAGTGGATAATTAATTAAGGCTAATTAGGTGATTAAATTACTCTAATCTCTATTAGGCCCTTAATTAATTATTTTGAATTTATAAATATTATTTTATTAAATTGTATCGATATATTATTTATTTATTTATTTATTTTCATAATATATTCAATTATTTACTATTTTCCGTAAATTAAACTGGGATAGCCAAAGTGACCGAATTTCGTGCGATTGCATTGGTGTGTTTAGATTATGCAATTGATGGTTGGATTGTGCAAATTGAGTGATGATTGTGAAAATTATGGTATTTATTCAGAAAATCCCAGGTGTCGGTTTTGACACCGAAAAAGGATTTTTAAGTATCATATCAAATAGTGGGATTTAAAAAGGAAATGTATCAGTTTTTCTGTTCCGAATTGACCGTGTACCCACACATGACTATTTTCTCGGATATTTTTAATACGAAAAAAATAGGCTAGGATCATTATTTTAATTGAGGCATTTGTGTGCAATGCATGGTGTCCTAGGCCGAAATTGAGTGGTCATGTGTTGGTTAAGAGATTCGGTCTTGAGCGTTTGCGCCGGACGTTACTAAATCCCTTTTCAGGTTACTCATGCATTAGGGTATCGGGTCGCAGTAGATTTTGGACCTATACTCCTTTGGGAAAGCCGTCTTTGAGAAACGTAGCCGTGCTCAATGGGGAATGACGATGCCTGGTTACGCCAGTAGACCGTCGAACATGGGAGTCGGTCGTACCCTAGAGGGTCAAATTAACAATCGGAACGATTGATTGATTGAGTTTGATGCACCTGATTATGAGACAAAACTATGAGGCATGGTATGTGATATGTCATAATAATTTAGCCTTATAATTGGAACCCTTGTGATGGATTAAGCTGTTGAGACGTTTCAATTGTTATGTGCATTAATTATATGCATTTGTGATATGAACTATGCTGACATGCAAGAAGGAACTGAGGTGAGGTAAGTCCTCTGTTCTAATTGTGTAGCTGTGTGGCTAGAGTGCCATGAGGTGTATTTTCTTCCTAATAGGGGTTTAGGGGTAAACTTACTGATATATTGTCTCATCCTGTCGTGAGCTTAAATTTTCAGGTCCTTAGATGGTGGTTGTGGAGGTCCCTAAGCCCCAGAGTCTGTGGAGGTTAAGTCTGAAGGATCGGCGTATGTGTTTGACTAGTATGTCATAGGACAACTCATTTTTGAGAGCTGACCTTTTTGTAGACTTTTGATCAAACTTGTTTTGTATTTAAACCCGTTGTTTATAAAAGTTGGCTTTTGTGCAGTGTTGCCCTGCTTTCCTATCCAATGCTATTTGTTGTTAGGGGTTTATTGTTTCGCTTCCGCATGTGCTTAATAGATTGGGTCAGCAACGCGTCTTAGGAACGTTGCATTTGTATCAACTGTAGAGGGATGTGTGCACGCTCGTGGATTGGGGCGTGACACATACAGAACGAGACACAAGTTCAGAACGTAGCATATTCAGAATGAAGCATGTTCAGAACAAGACAACCTGATAGAATGTAACACAAGCCCCAAATATATAACGGCTAGTGATCTAGTTTGAATTCTACATCAAGATAGATTTGATTAACTCAATCTAATTTATTAACAATTGAATCATGAAGACAAGAACTTTTTAAACGGAGAAACTATATTTATGGAAACCAAGATTATGTTTGTATGGGCGATCGGAATCAATTTGGGATTTTACTTCTATCACTCAACAATTACTAAATCTTCTAGATACAGATCTGTCCAATGGGTAGATTGGAAGATGATCCTCTAGATACTATCCAACGGCTAATTTGGAAGTTGAGGAGTATTTAAGGAGACCAAGGACCGATGAGCAAGTTAGAGACGGAGCGTAGAATTTATAATTCCAAAGTCTGAGCAACATTCGATCATACATTTATCTTTGGTGAGCTTAAACGTTGTGATCATGAGAGAAATACCAAATGAGTGACTTAATGAGATAGTGTGATCTACCACTAAGTGTTTGCACTCAAAGTTGTAATCTCTTGTTGATCAAATAGTGGAATTCAATTAGAAGGCTATTAGTATGGGAAAGTGGACGTAGGCTTAATCTAAGCCGAACCACTATAAATTTCATGTGCAACATTATCTTTCCTTAACTCTTCATATTTAAGTCTGTTGCATACTTACAAGTTATTTCAAAAGTCTGTTCTATCGCATAACAAATTCTAAACATTTACCAAAACTTTGATGGCTCGTTTATCAGACTCTTATCCTTATTCAGACTTTACTCGTAACTTATTTTATTCCGCATTTATTTGTCAAGATCTTTTTTGAACACCTATTCACCCCCCTCTAGGTGTTCGTACTAGCACTTTCAGTAATGATGGCATATGTTCAAACACCACCGTTGGATCAGAGGGAGGATCAACGGCTAAGATGAGAACCGAACTTGTATAAATAAGAGACCCTCCCTCTCGTTGTGTTTAGCTCTTTCATAAGCAATACACTCGCCCCTTTGTTCATATGACCACACGAGTGTGTGATCGTTCAAAATCGACCGACCCGTGACAATACAATGTAAGTTGTCAAATCAATGAGAGGTTGCGAACAAATTCCAAAGTTCAACGAGTATCGTTCGGTTGAATTTCCATAGTGTCATCCAACATCTAAACTTCTTAAAGATAAGCAAGAAGAAATCATGAGAAATCAATACTGAGTCCCTTAAAAAAATAAAAATAAAAACATGAGTATCCATGAACGATTGCATCGTGATTAAATTTGATAGTTGCATCACTTGCAAGTGAAGTTGGATTTCAGGACCAATGTGGGGTACCATAGAGTGCGAATATTAATGTCTTTAGTCTCGAGAACAATTTATATATATATATATATATATATATATATATATATTAATTATGTTCACTAGACAACTTTCTAAGTAAAATAATACGTTTGATAATTGCACAAAATTTATATTTCTAAAATAAAAATGCATTTGGTACTATCTCCATATTTTTTTGGGCTCGGAAGTATGATTAAATTCATAGGACCAAGACGTGACTTAGAATTTCTTTTAACATTTTAATAATTCTATTATATATTTTAATAATTTTAGTTTCTTCTTATTTCTCTAGTTGGTCGCTTGCTTTGGCTATGGCCGACATCGACCGGTCAAATGAGAGCGGCAAGGTCGCCTCGAGTCTCGCCATGGCTAGGCGTGGCTACATCGATCTCACATCGGCTAGGTGAGGCTTGGGGTAACCTCATCTAGCTAGTCGCTAATCAACTAGGGGAAGAAGAGGAGGAAGAGAAAAATAATGAAAAGAGAAAAAAAAAAATGAAAATATTTTGGATTTCATCATTGAACTGTTCTCGAAAATAAAGAAGTAATTTTTCCATATTTCTTGATTCAATTTTAAATATATTTTCAAGAAAAAAATGTAAGCAAATGAATTTTTATTCTATTTTTATTTTTTTTTAAAGGGAAACATGAATGTCATGCGCGGATGGTCTCTTGAAGTGTTTGGACCACCACTCACGTGATGGTAGTATACCTTTTTCAGAAAATGGAGTACGTCAGTACGTGTAGCCCTCCAATGTTGAACTTGAACCTCGACCAGAGACTTTTACTTTTTGATTTTTGAGTAGATTTTGTCGGCTTTTGCCTTATCCCTTTTTTTGGTTGGAAAAAATGAAAGTTTGGAAAATGTAAGGAAGCAACCATGAAGAAGATTGACAACCATCATTGATTCGTGTGTTGTGTGCTTTCATTATTAACCAATCAGGTCGAAAATTAAAAAATTTGAAATAAAATATGTTAAGCTGCTCATATTTACATCATAATATAATAAAATATTTTTTATTGAGGATTTCGCAAATTAATCTATTATTAAGTAGTAGCACCGGTGAAAATTGAAAATGATTCCTTAGACTCCTTGAAGAAAGTTATAAATATTATTAGGATTGTGAGTAGTGTTAGAGAAATTTCATATCCGAGAATTGATATGGTGTAGAACAATTAATATATTTTAATTGACCCATAATTCATTGTCTTGAAGGTGAATCTAACTAGATCTATTTGACAGGCTTAAACTTGCAAGTGAAATATGATTTCATTTACAATGTGGGGGTATCATAGAGTACAAATGATAACGTTTATATTCTCGGGAATAATTTATGCTTAGAAATATTTTTTTATTTTTTTATTTTTGTTCATTGGACAAGTTTCTAAATAAAATAATGCGTTTGATAATTGTACAAAATTTTTATTTCTGAAATAGAAACGCGTTCGATACTACCTCCAAATTTTTTTGGACTCGGGAATCATGATTAGATTCATAGGACCGAGACATGTCTTAAAATTTCGTTTTACTTTTTAATAATTTTATTATAATTTTATCTCTCTCTTTTTTTTTCTTCTTTCTTTCTCTAGCTAGTCGCTAGCCTTGTCTATGGCTAACTACGACAAGCCAAACGAGAGTTGGCAAGGTCGCCTCGAGTCTCACCATGGCTAGGCTAGGCTATGTCGATATCACGTCGGCCGGGTGAGGCTTGGGGTGACCTGATCTTGCTAGTCGCCTGTCAACTAGCAAAAGAAGAGTAGGAAGAGAAAAATAAAGAAAACAATAGAGAAAAAAAGAAAAGAAAATAGTTTGGATTTCATTATTGAGTTGTTCTCGAGAATAAAGAAGTAATTTTTCCTTACTTCTTTATTCTATTTTAAATATATTTCCAAGAATAAAAATGTATACAAACTAATTTCTATTCTATTTTTATTTTGAAAAAAAAAAAGAGAGAAAGGAAACATGAACATTATGCACCAATAGTCTCTTAGGGGGGCTGCATGGGAACATTTTTGTTACCTTATTCTTTTGTTTTTTGGCTCCCAGAACAAAACAAAAAAAATAGAAAAAAAGTAACTTCTTGTTCTCGAGAAAAATTTATAGAAATAAGCCATTGTTTCTTTTCTTTATTTTTTTTTAACCTTTTTTCTTCTTCCTTGCCATGGTCGTCGCCCTTAGATCTGCTGTCGCCCACAACCATTGCTAGCTACCAATTGACGTCCAACTATCGACGCCTGATTGTCGACCACCACCCATCGCAACTTGGCTGCCGGTTGCCGATTGCCAACCGTCAAACCGCCGCCTGCTAGCTATCACGAGAGGTGGGCGGTGGCTGTTGACCGACAGTAGGTGACGATGAGAGATCGGTGTGACAGCCCAAGGGAAGGGGAAGAGGTCTTCTCTAGTCCCACATCGCTTAGAAGGGAGTCCTGGGGCTAGTGTATAAGGCTTAGGTCCCTCTAATCTATGTGACGCATTTTAAAGCCATGAGGACTCAGTGTTCAAAGCAGACAATATTATACAGTGGGGCCCAGGTCGTTATAAATGGTATCAGAGTTGACTTTTAAACGCAAGTGGGGCCACAGAGAGGACGTTGTGCTCCTAAGGGGTGGAGAGTGACAGCCTAAGGGCAGGGGAATGAGTCATCTCTAGTCCCACATCGCTTAGGGGGGAGCTAGTTTATAAGGCTTAGATTCCTCTAATTTGTGTGATGCGTTTTAAAGCCGTGAGAACTCGGTGTCCAAAGCGGAGAATATTACACAGCGGAGCACAGGGTCGTTACAATCGCGATCAACGTTTGGCGGTCGATGAGCAAGAAGAAAAAAATAAAAATAAAAATACAAAAAATTATTGATAGTACTAAATGCATTCCTATTTTTTTCTATTTCAAGAATAGAAATTTCATATAATTACCTAACTCGTTATTTTACTCGGAAATTGTTCTAGCTACCAAACACGTTATTTTACTTTAAAATTATTCTAGAAAATAGAAATAAAAAAGAATTATTTTTCTAAAAATATTATTTTTCGGAATAGAAATATTATTCTTTACATCCATAAAGTATTTGGAATACCACTCACTTGATGTGATAGCTTTTTCGGAAAATGGAGTAAGTTAGTACGTGCAGCTCCCCAATGTTGAACTTGAACCTTGACTAGAGACTTTTACTTTTTTGATTTTTGAGTAGATTTTGTCGGCTTTTGTCTTGTCCCTTTCTTCGGTTGGAAAAATCAAAAGTCTGGAAAATGTATGGAAGCAACCATGAAGAAGATTGGCAACCATCATTGATTCATGTGTGTATGTTTTCATTATTAAACAATTAGGTACTCTTATTGACTTCTTCTTCTTCTTCTTCTTCTTCTTCTTCTTTTCAATTTTTTTTAATTTAATATTTAAGATAAACAAGTGGAAAATTTAAAAAAATGTGAAATAAAATATGTTAAGTTGCTCATATTTACATCATCATAATAAAATAGTTTTTATTGAGAGTTTCACAAATTAATCTATTATTCAGTAGTAGCACCGGTGAAAATTGAAATGATTCCTTAGACTCCTTGAAGAAAGTTATAAATATTATTAGGGTTGTGAGTTGATCCTACAGATAGAGAAGTGAGCCAACCCTTAACTTTGTCTCTAATGAAAATTGGAAATAATCTTAATCTAATAACATCATCTATAACTATGTTATATTTAATTGTGTCATGGATTTCAAGAAAAGTATCAATGTGGGTATTTGGATCATTGCTTGGTAGCCCATAAGGTTGCATTGATTGTTGAAGCATCTAAATAAGTGATACTTTGGTCTCAAAGTTCTTTGCTTGAATTGCAAGTCTCATGATGTTTGATGTGGTGTCCTGAACTGTTGGTGCAACATAATCTCTCAAAAGTCTAAGTGGATTTTCATACTCATGAACTTGCTCCATCTTTTTTAGTGTGATTTCTTGTTCTCATAGTCGCCTTTTAAAAGTACGTTTGATTTCTAGATCTAACTTAGTAAGTTTTCCTTATTGGCTACGTGTCATACATCATTTACACCCTGAAGACAATAAAAACGAAAGCTAGATTAAACCTCGTATTATCCAATATCGGTTAATTAAACAAACAATCCCCAGTAATAGCGCCAAAAATTTGTTCGTAAAATTCTAAATGCAAATGAACATGTCGAATAAGTAATATAATGATGAGAAAAAAAAATATTGTCCCACAGAGATTAATGATTAATAAACCAATTAAAGATTAAAAGTGGACTAATTTCAAAATTTATTTAACATATCAAAATAAAATTGAGAATAAATAAAATCGACAATTTTAGAAGCAAATTTTTTTAACTATATACAGTATATCAGTCAAATAAATATGTTAGAGCATCCGATTTCATTATAACCACTAGGTATGAATTTCATATCGTTATATATATAAGAACGATATTAAACATGTGATAGCAAAATTTCCTAATCTGTTCATTATCCTAGACGTGCGGACCCCTCAAGTGTCTTAACTTTGCCCAAAGGGACACTTAAGTGCCATAACTTACGAAAGGTACATTAAGTGCCAAAATCATAGCAAAAGGGATCACTTGAGTGCCAATCCAGCTAAAATTCGACCAAATTGCATACGTGGCATTTTCCGGCGATTTTTGGCAACTTCTTTTACTGATGTGGCAAATGTTTTAAAAAAAAAAATCCGACATGGATGACAAAAACGACGTTGTCCATCCACATTAAGTGCGTTGAACTAAACGGCGTCGTTTAGGTCATTGTGCGATGACCTAAACGCCATTCCTCCCCGTCCGCATTGACAGTCGATCTCAGGCCCTTCTCTCCATCGCCATTCACACCCAAAGCTGGTCATCAGTCGCCGTCATCAGTCGCCGCTATTGGTCGCCGTCGCCGCTCACCTCTCACCATCGTTGGTCGTCGTCACCGCTCACCATCATTGCTCGTCTAGGTTCGGCCCATTCTCCCCCTCCCTTGTGATGAAATTAGGGCTCGATTATTTAATTAGGGCTTGCTCGATTATTTAATTAGAGCTGGCTAACCTAAACACCGTTCCTCGCCATCCGCGTTCACAGTAGATCACAGGCCCTTCTCTCCATCGCCGTTCATGCCCAGAGCTAGTCATCGGTCACCGTCGTCAATTGCCGTTGTTGGTTGTCGTCCCCGCTCACCGCTCACCATCCTTGGTTGTCGTCACCGCTCACCATCATCGGTCGTCCAGGTTTGGCCCCTTCTCCCCCTCCCCTGTGATGAAATTAGGGCTCGATTATTTAATTAGGGCTAGATGACCTCAACGCCGTTCCTCGCCATCCGCGTTCACAGTAGATCACAGGCCCTTCTCTCCGTCGCCATTCACGCCCAGAGTTGGTCATCGGTCGCTGTCGTCAATTGCCGTTGTTGGTCGCCGTCGCCGCTCACCGCTCACCATCCTTGGTCATCGTCACCGCTCACCATCATCGGTCGCTGTCGTCAATTGCCGTTGTTGGTCGCCGTCGCCGCTCACCGCTCACCATCCTTGGTCATCGTCACCGCTTACCATCATCGGTTGTCCAGGTTTGGCCCTTTCTCCCCCTCCCCTGTGATGAAATTAGGGCTCGATTATTTTATTACAACTTCGATGGAATTTGTGTTGATACACTTCAACCGAAACTTGCGACATTACACAAAGAGACCAGATTTCTCATTATTTTGGTAAATTTGTCTTTCAAGCCAATGTCAAAGTATATTTTGATTGTTAGATCACTATCTATGCATCTCCTTAAGAGCATCCTAGTAAAGCAGGTGACCAATGCCATTTTAAGAAGAAAACTAAGTTCTTGAACCACCCTGCTTGTGAGAGTGTATAGGGTATGTCCTTGAACCACTCCGTTTGTGAGGCTGTATAGGGTATGTCCTTGAACCGCCCTGCTGTGATTGCTATATAGGGTATGTTTATCAATCCAAAATCCTGAATGAGAACATAATCCTGCTGTGATTTCTCTTTGTTTTTCTTTAGCTTTAGCAACATAAAATGCTTGCAAGTTTAGTTGTTCTAATTTTAGTTTAAACTTTTAAAGAAATTTGTAAGAGTCAGCAGCTATGATTTGATTAAGTTGATGTCAGAGTATGCTATGCTTTGATCTGTTTAAGTTGATGTATATTCTCTCACATCGCACGTTTAGTGCAGTAGACAAAATTGCTTGGGCTGTGATTGCTGTGGGGACCTTTGTTTTTGGTTAATATTTTAAGAGAAGGGAAGGCAAATAATTAAAGTGTCGACTGTTGGAGAAATCTTCTTGAAGTATTTTGAAGCTGAAAAAAAGTTTCCATCAGTCTAGTCTGAAGGTTTGCAGACTCTGCTGCTTAAAGTCTGAAGACCTCCGGACAGCCAGACTCAGGACTCAAAGTCTATCCTCATTGACAGTTTCTAATCCGTTGAAGAAAGGCTATCCAAAACTGGATGTTTTACTAAGGATATGACCTTATCGACCGGAGAAGATCTCTTGGCTGGATATGAAGTAATAGAATCCCTTGATTGATTGAGATTGATTCGGTGATTAAGGATTTGATGATTGGCGAAATATTCGTGGAATGTTCTACTTATGGAAACCGAGATCCTGATTGTATTGGCGAACATGATTGATGGGCTATCGTCACGTTCCTTTAATAGCTCAAATAATCTTTCTAATTGATTCTATCCAACGGGAAGATTGGAAGAATTCCTTTGGTGAATGCCAACGGGTATGATGGCATAAAGGAGTATATAAGGAAGACGTTCTAGTTGTTTGAGAAGTGCGCGATAGAAGAATTCTAAAGTCTGAAGCTCCTTGTTCTTTTGTCAATACATTTGAGCAAAAAAACTTGTACGCAAAAGAGTGTTTATATTCGTGAGAAACCTTGAGGAAGTGTGGTAGAATATCTACACTGTGGAATCAAGGAAGAACTGTGCTGTAACATCTCTTTTGTTCATAGTGGAATCCAGCCGATAGGCTGTCAGTGCGGAAAAGTGGACGTAGACTTGGGATAAGCCGAACCACTATAAATCTTGTGTTTATTCTTCTCTTCCTTACTCTTTACTTTATCTTGAACGTAACTCATTTTGTTAATCAAAAGAGTACTACCTTTCTATCGCTTGCCTAGTATCGCTGTGCTATTTCGAGAAATTGTTTTTACAACTATTCACCCCCCTCTAGGTGATTATACTAGCTACATCAATTGGTATCAGAGCTCGTGTACTCACTTTGTTTGAAGTGTTTTACTTCAAAGTTAAAGATCCATGGCTAGTATGTTGGCTCCAGGGCTGGTAGAAGGGCAAAGCAATACCAGACCACCTTAATTTGATGGAAAGGATTACAACATATGGAAAAATAAGATGAAGGCGTTCCTAAGATCAAAGGATCCTCTGGAATGGGACGTTGTAGAAAAATGAATCATTCCTAAAGCTGCACCTATCTCAGAAAGAGGAAAAGATACTTGTGAGTCTAGTCAAATGACTCGGAAAAGATAATCAAGAGACAAGCTCTTGATGCAAAAGCTATTTATTCATTAGATTGTGCTTTATCTCCTACTGAATATAACAAAATATCTTCTTGTGTTACAGCTAAAGAAGTCTTGGATAGATTACATATTACCTATGAAGGAACCGATCGAGTGAAAGAGATTAGAATCAACATTCTCCTCGGTCAATACGAAGCCTTCAGAATGAAATTGGGAGAATCTATAACTGACATGTTTAGTCGTTTTACATAAATCGTGAATGGTCTTGAAAATCAAGGTCAACCAATTTCTGATCCCATGAAGGTAAACAAGCTACTACGTGGACTCTCCAAGGATTGAAATCACATAAAGACCTCAATCAGAGAGACCCAAAGAATTATGCCACTATCTGTTGATGAGTTGGTTAAGACTCTTCAGTCTTATGAAGTGGAGCGAATCAATGAAGACGAAGACCCTAAAGGTAAGAAATACATTGCATTAAAATCCAATGATGATTCTGATGCTACAAGTTCTGAAGACGATATGGATGATGAGGAGCTTGCTCTCATGATAAGAAGATTCAGAAAGATTCAATCCAAAGAAACAAAGTTTTCAAAAGCAACAGACTAGGTCTGTTGAGGATGATGAATCAAACAAAGATGTAGTCTGCTTTGAATGTAAGAAAAATAGACACATCAAACCCAACTGTCCTCTTCTAAGGAAGAAGAAAGGAAAAGCTGAAAAGTATCGAAAAGCTTTTAAAGCAGAAACCTGGAGTGATACAGAGTGTGAAGATAGTGATGATGATTATGCCAATATATGTCTAATGGTACAATCAAATTCAGATTCAAACTCCGAGATAGAATTAATTCAGACAGTGAATCTGAGGTAAGTAACTTCAAAATCCTTATTAAAGTTTCTAAATAAATTGATGCGTTGTGTTTTAGTTTTAAAACTTCTCTTAAAAGAATTTTCGAACTCAAAAAGGAAAATTCTACTCTAAAACAACAGAAAAATATTTTGAAAGAAAAAGTGAAATGTTTAGATATGAATGTTTCTTCTTTTAGAAAAAGTGAAGATAATCTTTCGAAAGAAAATGTACTATTGAAAAATAATATCTCAAATATTTCTAAAAAAATTTCAATAGGATCTAAAAAACTGGAAAACATTCTTTTTGTTCAAAGACCTTATTTCAACAAATCTGGTTTGGGAATGACTACTAAAACCATTCCTTTATTTGATTTTTCAAAGGTAAAAGAAAGAATTAAGCAAAGACCGACAAGAGATACTTACAAAAATCATTTTAAAACGATCTTTGTAAAACCTGTAGGCCACAATGCTCTCAGATGTTCAAAGTGCAATAGTGCAGATCATTTTGAGAAAGAATGTCCTATGGTTTGGAAACTCATTAAGAAAGTATGGGCAAAAACTGCATTTCATACTAACTCAAATGGACCCAAGAAAATATGGGTACCAAAGAAAGTTTGAGTCTCTTTTTAAATGCAGGTCACTATCAAGAAAAAATTAAAATGATATATGGATAGTGGATGCTCAAGACATATGACAAGAGATTCAAAGTGTTTCATAAAACTCGTTCAAGTGAATGGCGGAAAAGTCTTATTTGGAGGAAATAGCAAAGGAAGAATAGTGGGATTTGGAACTATAAAGATTGGAAATCTCACAATAAGCAATATTTCTTTAGTTGAATGACTCAATTACAATTTGTTCAGTGTCAGTTAGCTGTGTGATATCGATTTCAAAATCTACTTTCAAGAGGGAATATGCACAGGAACCAGTAAAGACTTTACTCAGTCATTTATGGGTCGAAGACATTGAAATATCTACCTCTTGGATGTGAAACTAGATTAATCGCAATGTCTAATCTCAATCCAAGACGAAGCAAGCTTATGGCACAGAAAGCTTGGGCACATTAATATGAAACAGATAGCTTGTTCGTGGTCTACCCAATTTATCATACCAAAAGGCTGATCTATGTACACCGTGCATATTAGGAAAACAAGTAAGAAATTCCGTTCAAACCAATAAATCAATTTTTCACTAACCGTGTATTGCAGCTTTTGCATTTGGATCTTTTTGGACCAACCAGAACACAGAGCATTGGAGGTAGGAAATATTGCCTGGTAATTGTGGATGACTACTCACGATTTACTTGGGTATATTTCCTGGCAAGTAAGTCTGAAACCTTCTCTTATTTTGGAAAATTTGCTTAAAAGGTTCAAAATGAAAAAGGGTATGTTATTTCAAGTATAAGAACAGACCATGGGGGTGAATTTGAAAATCAAAATTTTATAAACTTTTGTGATAAATCTGGTTTTCAGCATGTATTCTCTTCTCCATATACTCCAGAGCAAAATGGAGTTGTGGAAAGAAAGAATAGATCACTTCAAGAAATGGCTAGAACTCTTTTAATTGAAAGCAACATCTCTTCACGATTTTGGGCTGAAGCAGTTTCTACAGCTTGTTATATTATCAATAGACTTTTTCTAAGACCTATTATAGAAAAAACCCCCTATGAATTATTCAAAGAAAAGAAGCCTATTGTTTCATATTTTCATGTGTTCGGATGCAAATGTTTTATATTGAAAAATGCAAATGATCGAATTGGCAAGTTTGAAGAAAAAACAAATAAAGGCATCTTCCTTGGATATTCAACCTCAAGCAAAGCCTACAGAGTTTATAACAAGAAGAGTCAATCTATGGAGGAATCAATGAATGTCAAATTTCAAGATTCTATGCAAAATGAATCTATTCAGACTCATCTTGAAGAGCCGGAACCTGCTCCAGACTCTACAAAGTCTAAATCTTAGGAAACAAATCGAGACCTTGAAGGACCAGCAACAAATGACTATTGAAGATTCAAGTGAAGGAAGTGACCATCAATCTGAAAAATTAACCAGCAACTGGAAACATAAGTCCAATCATCCCAAAGATCTTATTATTGGCGACATCAATGAAGGAATTCGCACAAGATTCAAAAGGCACGAAGAGTCTAGTGCTGTGGCTCTTATTTATGAAATAGAACCCAAAAGTATAGAAGAAACTTTAACTAATGAAAGCTGGATTGAAGCTATGCAAGAAGAACTCAGGCAATTCAACATTAATGATGTTTGGGAGTTAACTCCTAAACCAAAAGGTAAATCTATTATTGGTGCAAAATGGGTTTTCAGGAACAAGATGAACGAGAACGAGAAAGTCATAAGAAACAAAGCAAGACTCGTGGCCAAAAGATATACGCAAGAAGAAGGGATAGACTATGACGAGACTTACGCACCAGTAGCAAGGTTAGAAGCAATTCATTTATTACTTGCATTTGCTTGTTATAAAAATTTCAGGTTATTCCAAATGGACGTCAAAAGTGCTTTCCTAAATGGATTCATCCATGAGGAAGTCTATGTGGAACAACCACCTGGGTTTGAAGACCTAAGGAAACCAAACTCAGTATTCAAACTCAAAAATGCTTTATATGGTTTAAAACAAGCACCGCGAGCTTGGTACGACAGGCTAAGTAAGTTTTTAATTCAAAACGGTTTTGTGAAAGGTAAAGTAGACACTACTCTGTTTATTAAAAGAGAAAGCAAAAGTTTTGTACTAGTTCAAATATATGTCGATGATATTATATTTGGATCTCCTAATGAAAGTCTGTGCAAGAAATTCTCTAAGACTATGCAGGATGAATTTGAAATGAGCATGATGGGTGAGTTAACCTTCTTTCTCGGGCTTCAAGTGAAACAACTGAAGGAATGAACTTTTATTCATCAAGAAAAATACGCTAATGATCTCGTCAAAAAGTTTGGACTGAACAATTGCAAAAAGGTTGAAATACCAATGTCAAGTTCCTTGAAGATAGACAAAGATGGAGGAAAGAAAGCCGACTGAACCTATACGGGAGTATCATTGGATCACTTTTTTATCTTACTTGCTTCTAGACCTGAAATTTTGTTTAGTGTTTGCATTTGTGTAAGATTTCAAGCAGATCCTAAAGAATCTCATTTAAGTGCTGCAAAGCGTATTATCAAATACATTGCTTCAATTTCAAGCATCGGCCTTTGGTATCCTAAAAAGGGAGACTTTACTCTTCTTGGATACTCAGACGCAGATCTAGCTGGATGCAGAGTTGATAGAAAGAGCACCTTAGGTACCTGTCAACTACTTGGAGGCAGGACAGTATCTTGATTTTTAATGAAGCAAACTACAGTAGCTCTTTCTACAAGCAGAAGCGAGTATGTAGCTCTCGGAAGTTGTTGTTTACAAATTTTGTGGATAAAACAATAGTTAAGAGACTTTTGAATTAAAGATTAATGCACGGAGATTAACTGCGACAACACTAGTGCAATCAATCTTACTAAAAATCCAATTATTCACTCAAGAGCAAAGCATATAGAGATTCGACATCACTTCTTAAGAGATCATGTTCAAAATGGAGAAGTTTCGATTCAGTTTGTTGACTCAAAGAACCAACTAGCGGATATATTCACAAAGCCTTTAGAGAAAAATCAATTTGAAATTATCCGTTCCAGACAAACATTTTAAGGTTTGAAGAAGTTAAAGTATAGAAACTCTCAGACTCAGACAAACAAGACTTTGACTGTAAGTTATTCTCTCTCTCGAATCTCATCTTAAAAAGGTACGATTATCAACCGTGTTTTATTGCTATCTTTAATTGATGTGATTATAGCAACGTTTCCTTTTCGAAAAAGAAGTTATTTTTGAAATGACTATTTTCTCGAAAAAGGCAGTTATTTTGAAAATGCATCTTTTATTTTCCTTTATGACGTTCCGTATACCTCTCTTTTTAACCGGTTATGCACTGTTGATTCTTCTTCACTTTACTCTCCAAAAACTCTAAGAAAGCATCGATCTTCCATTCATGTTTTCTTCCCTTGTTTAATCTTCGAAAAAGTTGTCATCTTTCTTGGGAAAGTTAAGCAAGGAATCTTTCAAAGACTGAGAAAGATGTCGTCTTCAAGAAAGTTTTCGAGAATCGCAAGCAGGGGACCACGGCGAATGAGTGAGGGGCCTACGCACTTCGATCTCACCAAAGAAGAGGAGTCTCCTAATCAGCAACAGAGCCCACAACATTCTCAGCAGCGTCATTCTCCACCATCTAGTCCACAGGGTGCTGGTCATCAACAGGAGGAAAAAATCTTTGAAAACGCAGATACTGTAAGAATTCAAAGGCCCTCTTTTATTTATAAGTTTTATCGTGCTTTAAAGAAGACTGGTACTCCATTGAACTATGTCGATGAGTTTCTTAAGGACAAAGGATATGGGAATGAGTACATCTTTTTGCGGAAAATAGAAAGTTTGGGAATTGCTCTAAAAGGAGTGGCTGAAGAAACCCTTGCAAATATCACAAGTGATCCGCGTGTTGGGGGACTTAATCCGGTAGATGGAAATGATGATGACAAATTGTACATCCAATTTCAACCAAGAATGGGTGTTGCAGTGAAAATTCGAGGAAAAATGGGAGAGTTGTTTAGATCAAAGGAACATAATGAATTATACTCAAAATTGCTGAAGCGTGGGGTGATAAACCCTAGGAGTGTGGATTTTGATTTTCTGGATGCTGTGAATGTGAACTTGAGGGAAAAGTTCGGTTATCTTCAACTTGAAAAGTTCTACTTTGACACCACAGAGGCCTATGCTCAATTAACTGCATATTTCTATTCAAATCTTAGTTTCTTGGATGCGAATAGAATATCCTTTAGTGTCCGAGATCAGGACTTTATGGTTGATGTGGATATGCCGGCGGATGTGATTGGAGTTGAGAGAGGAAGATACCAACCGATCAATGTTTCTACTGCTCGTGCAACATTGGAGCTTGTTAAGGACAGAGGAACAGAGGAAAAGATTTCCTACTTGAGGATGAGTGCATTTAACATTCTACTTCATAAGATTGTGATCAATTGCCTCAGACCGAAATCAACTTCCAAGAATGATGTTTCAAGCTCAGAGGCAAAGCTGATGTATGCCATCATTAATAGGAAAAAGTTTTCTCTTCCTCAAACTGTTATATTTCACATGTATAGAGTTGTGGCTAAGAACAGAGGTCAACTCCCTTATCTAGGTCTTGTGATGAAGTTATTCATACATCAGAATATTCAGCCTCCACAAATCCTTTGTGTTAGATCGTGTGATCATATGGTGGTAGGACTGAAAATGGTGACGAAAATGGGTCTGAAGGAACTAAGCAAGGCGTTGGAGAAATTCAAAGAGAAGACTCCTATTAAATCTCAACAAATCTTTTTTGCAGCAAAAAGAAAAGGGAAGGAGCCCATGGTTGCTCCACCCAAGAAAAGAAGAGCTCTTATTGTTGAAGATGAAGATGATGATGATGACATCACCATTTCTACCATAGCATTGAAGAACCTAAGTCGTCCTGTTCCAGAACCAATGGAACGACAGGAGAAAGAAGCAGAGGAGAGAGAAGGACAAGAGAAAGAAGAAGAAGAAAGAGAAGCTGAAGAAAAAGAAGCTGGGGAGGAAACGTTTGAAGAAGAAGAAAAGAGATAAAATCAAGAGGAAAGAGAGCATGAAAAACACTCTTCCCCACCTGAAGGCATGGAAAGAGGGGGAGATTATGAGAAAAGAGGAATGTCCTCTTATCCCACTCACAGTGAGGGAGTTAGTCGCTCACCAGCAGACCCAGAAGACATTCATGCATCTCATTTTCCTGAGGAAGAACATGATGCTTCATCGCCAAATCTGCGTGATTATGATCTGCCATCGTCTGCATTTACTCCATCAGATCGTGCTAAAGCAAGTACGCAGACCGATAACTCAGCTGATTTTCGCAAAATTGTGGATATTCTCTTGGAGATGCGAGGTCAAATTTATGCTCAGGGATGTGAGGTTCAGAACTTGCAGAATGTAGGTCAAGCTTTTCGGGTTCATTGAAAGATCGATCCAAGCACTATCTCTGTTCGCATTCGTGCCAATGCCAAGGGTGAGGAGGTTGCACAACCGAAAGAAGACTTATTCGCATTCCCAAGCAATCTTGACTTTATTCCATTTTCATCTCAACCTTTTTAATGCTGACAAAAAGGGGGAGAGATTGCAAGATTTGAATCAAACTTTGAATTTTTAATTGTTTGGATTAGATGTTTGACTCTGTTTGACTTTGTTTGACTTTATTTTTGTATCTGGATGATAACTGAATTTGAATTTGGACTTGACTGCTATTCTGCTATTGATATCTTATGGATGGCTTTATCATATACAAGACTAACCTATTTTCTGTGGTTGCAGACTCTAGTGTTATTCATTTAGCCATTTACCTTTATAAGATATGCATATGTGTTTGAGAAATGTTTTGCAGGTCAAAGTTGTCCAAATCTGCAGGAAAGTTTTGTCACCATCAAAAAGGGGGAGATTGTTGGAGAAATCTTCTTGAAGTGTTTTGAAACTGACAAAACGTTTTCATCAGTCTAGTCTGAAGGTTTGCAGACTCTGCTACTTAAAGTCTAAAGACCTCCGGACAGCCAGACTCAAGACTCAAAGTCTATCCTCATTGACAGTTTCTAATCCGTTGAAGAAAGGTTATCCAAAACTAGATGTTTTACTAAGGATATGACCTTATTGACTGGAGAAGATTTCTTGGTTGGATATGACGTAATGGAATCCCTTAATTGATCGAGATTGATTCGGTGATTAAGGATCCGATGATTGGCGAAATATTCGTGGAAGGTTCTATTTATGGAAACCGAGATCCTGATTGTATGGGCGAACATGATTGATGGGCTATCGTCACGTTCCTTTAATAGCTCAAATAATCTTCCTAATTGATTCAGTCCAACGAGAATATTGGAAGAATTCCTTTGGTGAATGCCAACGGGTATGATGGCATAAAGGAGTATATAAGGAAGATGTTCTAGTTGTTTGAGAAGTGCACGATAGAAGAATTCTAAAGTTTGATGCTCCTTGTTCTTTTGTCAATACATTTGAGCGAAAACTTGTACGCAAAAGAATATTTATATTTGTGAGAAATCTTGAGGAAGTGTGGCAGAATATCTACACTGTGGAATCAAGAAAGAACTGTGCTGTAACATCTCTTTTGTTCATAGTGGAATCCAGCCGATGGGCTGTCAGTGCGGAAGAGTGGACGTAGGCTTGGGATAAGCCGAACCACTGTAAACCTTGTGTTTAATCTTCTCTTCCTTACTTTTTACTTTATCTTGATCGTAATTCATTTTGTTAATCAAAAGAGTACTACCTTTCTATCGCCTACCTAGTATCGTTGTGGTATTTCGAGAAATTATTTTTACAACTATTTACCCCCTCTTTAGGTGATTATACTAGCTACATCACCGAACTCTTTTTTGGCTGTCATGTACGAGCATATTGTCAGTGTGGGGACCTCTATTTACTAAAGTCCATGAGAGTGGGGGGACTCCCATGTGCAATTGTCTAGTGGTCCCAAAAACTCATGATTATTTTTCTTGTTCTTAGTGCAGTATTGGCACAATGGCACATGACAATGATTATGTCATTGTCATAGTTTGCTACGATGGGGAATTTGTGATTAGGGAGGATGAGTGGGAGTATGAGGGTAGAAATAAGGGCACTATCTTTGTGGATATAAAGAATGCATCTTATATGAGATTTTTTAGGGATATAAATATTTATTTACCTTGTAAAGTTCAAAGCTGCTGTATTGTATTCCTGAGAAAGACTTAAGAGATGGTTTGAGATGGTTTGAGATGCTTAGAAGATGATAATGGTCTTAGGGATGTTCTATACCATTATCTTCATGGTGAAGAGGTAAAAATATTTGTTGAGTACAATAGTAAAAGTGAGGATGAAGATGATGATGGAGAGAGCGCCAAAGTAGGACAAGAAGGAGATGGTATTCAAGGTAGTACTAACATTAGGGTCGAAGGAGAGCGGGATAGATATGATGGACATGAGAGAAGCGAGATGCAGTTCACCAAAGTGATGATGACATAGGTGATGTCACAATCTCTGGATTAGATTGGGAAGTAGCTAAATCAACTGATGATGATGATGGAGGGTTGCCTGCTGAAAATTTTATAAGTGATGACGACGACGAGGAGCTTGTATAGTCAAGAATATAGCGAAGGGATTTTTTGACAGCTAAGTTTGCAGCTTTGCAAGTAGCCGATGAAGTTCCAAACAGACTCAAAGGCCCTACAAATGCTGGTGCTACTGGTGAAGAGACTAACTATGAAGAAAGCGTCGAGAATGCTACTTCCTAGGATGAGCTTGAAGAAGATGAAGGACATGTGCATAGAAGGAAAATGAAAAGTAAGTTTCATTCTTATGATCCATCCATTGCCTCTCCTACTTTGTCGATAGGCATGAAATTTCATGATGCGAAACAATTTAGGGAAGCTATACTGAATATCTCCATTGCTGCACAAAGGAACATTGACTTCATTAGAAACACTAAGACCTTTGTAAGAGCTAGGTGTTCGCAGTAAAATTGTCCATGGAAGATCTATGGTGCATTTGTTAGGATAACGGATCTTTCCGTGTTAGAGCCTACCAAGACGAACATAGTTATTCAATTAATTTTGAGAATAAAAGGGTAACAAGTGCATGGTTATTGAAGCACTTCTTTGAATTGATTAAGCTGATGCCTCAGATGAATACTACTCAGTTCAGGATGCTGGTGAAAGAGCAAGTAGGCATCAATATATCCAGGACTCAATGTAAAAGATCGAAGCAAAAGGTGATGAAGATACTCATTGGTCAGTACATCGGTGAATATGGATAGTTGTGGGACTATGCTTGGGAGTGTAGACTACAAAATCCTGGAAGTAGAGTGTATATAAAGGTCATGGAGAGACCACTTCCTGATATTGGGACGAAGTTCGATAAATTCTATGTTTGTTTCGATTCATACAAATGATTTTTTTATCTGGTTGTAGTTATCGGATTGGACGGGTGTTTTTTGAAGGGCTTGTGCAAGGGAGAATTGCTGGCCGCAATTGGAAAAGATGCAAACAACCAAATATTTCTCCTAGCTTGGGCTGTTGTGAAGATAGAGAACAATGACAATTGGTCCTAGTTCCTCAAAAAATTTACGACTAATTTGGAGATAACAAATGGGGCAGGGTGGGCGTTCATAAGAGACCAACAAAAGGTAATGTTTGTTTTTTAAAAAAATTGGTCACTTGTTTGCTTTTTGATATCAACATGTCATTTGCTTACATTTTTTATATTTTCAATTATTGCAGGGTCTTGTTCCAGCAATAGCTGAGCTGTTGCCTTATGCTAAACATCGAATGTGTGCACGGCACATATACGCAAATTGGACAAAGACCTATAAAGGGAACAAATTGCAGTCGCAATTTTGGCAGCTAGCAAAGAGCACGGATATGGCTGACTTTAAGATGGCCAAATAAGAGACACTTCAATTGACAAAGGATGGTTATGATGCACTGTTCCAAACAGACCCAAAGCATTAGTGTAGGGCGTTCTTTAGCGAGGAATTCAAGTGCGATAACATTGATAACAACATCTGCGAAGCATTTAATGGGAGGATAATAGATACCAGATGTAAACCAATTATCTCGATGCTTGAAGATATACGGGTTTTGGTCATGACTCGGCTGCACAAACAAAGAGATGACACTGCAAAGTAGACTAAGCAATATGATCCTAGGATTGCTAAGAAATTGGATGACAACTTGGCTGCAAGTAGGTATTGTCATCCCATTTGGAATGGGGATGAAGGATATGAGATAATGAAGGGTTTCGATAAGTATATTGTCCATTTAGGTATGATAAAGTGTTCATGTAAAGCATAGCAACTCAATGGAATTCCTTGTGCACATGCCATATGTGCAATTCAATTGAAGGGCCACAACACAGAAGACTACTTTGATGATTGGTACAAGAAACCGAAATATCTTGCTTCGTATCAATTCATGTTGCAACCAATTAGAAGTAGCAAGTTTTGCGAGCCAACAGATCACGAAGCACCTCAACCTTTGCCACTAAAGAAGAGAATGGGAAGACCAAAGAAAAAAAAGAAAAATGACAGAGGGAGAGGACTCATGTCACCGTAGGATGGGTGTACCAATAAAGTGTTTTTTTTTTGCCACATAGTAGGGTACAATATTAAGAGTTGTCAATTAAAGAAGCAAATGGAACAATTGAGGCTAGCCGAAGGGCCTAGTGAAGGGACAGTTGGAGAAGGAGAAACAGAAAGGCGAAATGAGTCGACTGTTATTTAGTCGATGACAATAAACCCAATAAGTCATGACAATTGTGTTTATGTTACTTTATGGTTTGTTATGAATATGTACATAGATATAAGTGACATGTATGTAATGTTGTTGTCTTTGTCAGGTCACGATGACATGTGAAGAATTGGCCGAAGCCTCTGCTATACCTGAAAATGAAGGGCCTGTTCAAAGAACCAAAAGTGGAAGACAGCCAGCTGTAGGATTGGCTAAAGCAACTGGAGGGCCAGTTAAGTCGACTGTTCTTCAGCAGCAACAAAGAAAAAAAATACTCGGTCAGTTAAATGATTTGAGTTTACTTTTCATCTACGTTCTAATATGGCCTGATGTTATATTTATGATGTCCTTTGCCCTTTTCTCAGGTTTGAAGAAGGCAAGCTAGAGCTCAGCTGCTAATAGAGGGCCCAACTGAAGGGCCACCACAAGATCTATCACCAAGGTCATCACAAAGGCCACTAGAAGGGTCGTCACAAGGGCCACCACCAAAGCCTACCGAAGATATCACTGAAGCTGAAGGCGTAATTAGAAAAACAACTAGAAGAAAGCTAAATCAAGAGCCACCTATAAGAAGGCCATCTACAAGATGCCTAGCTGAAGAATTGGCCGAATAAGCCCCTTCTGTAGCTAAACAGCCACAAGAGCTGAAAAAATCACATGCGAGAAGAAGAGGCAACCAATCACAAGTACCTGAAAGTGACGCTCCCTTTCGAACAAGAGGGGCTCTTGGGAAAAGGCTAAAACAATATGGTTATGGCCTTTATACAGATGACCGTTCTGGAACAGTTATTCTTAATATAAGTTTTATAGGCTGCATTTAATTTAATTTATAGTTCAAACTTTTGTTGATAATTGAGTTTTCTTTTTGAAGCCTAGGAGAAGTTCAGAGGTTCTTATCTCTCAAGGCCGAACTCAAGAATCAACGGCTACGCCAACAAAGAAGAAGACATTGTCTGCGCCAACAAAAAAGAAAAGTAAGAAGAACCCAGTTGCAGGTCCATCTGAATTAGTTCAGCCTATAATAGTTGTAGCTCCTTCTGAATCAGTTCAGCCTAGGACAATTGCAGCTCCATCAGACTCAACGCATCCCAAGACATTTGAAGAAGAAGTCTCATGTCCAGTTAGAAAAAGTGCAAGGATTATGAATCAAGTGCGAAGTTCATCAAAACGAGCACGAACATGAGGCATTGTGCATATTGATTGATGAAATGGGATGTGATATGGTTTGTGGAGCTGAGGAATCAGTTGTAAACATCTATGGATGTTTTTTTTTTCTTTTACTTATTGCTACTTCTGGTGGTGGATATGTGGTGGTGACTGGGGTGCTAATGTGGCTTCTGGTGGCTGCTGGTGAAAAGCCTTGTGGTGGTGGGTTGGGTTGGAGGTTTTTGCTGCACCTAGTGCAAGACGTATGTGCAATATGCACAGCTTGCACCAGGTAGTGTTGGGTGTAAGACACTTTACACTTGCAACTTATGCAACAACATACCACCAGCATAGTGGTGGTTGGTAGTGGCTCAAGTGGATGCTTGGGATGCCTTGTGGTGATGATGGCTGGAGATGGTGGCCAGTGGTGGGCGGTGGTGGTGGCGGCTGGTAGTAGCCGATGTGTACAAAAAAAATGGCACTTAACTGGTCACATTCTAAAAAACCTAGCACTTAAGTGTTCACTTTTAACAACAAATGGCATTTAAGTGATCATTTTAATAATAACTTGACACTTAAATGACTCTTTTTTCTATCACGACTGGCACTTAAGTGATCACTAGATACAACTTATAGCACTCGAATAATCACTCGTGTCTGTTCTATATAGTGGATTGCAGCAAAACAAAGAAGCTCGCTGGTTTACACATTTGATGCTGGTTTACATTCAATTCAAGTAAAATAGTCACCATAACACATCGAACTAATATACATTCCATTATCACCAATTTATATTTGAAAATAAGTAAAAACTATCGAAATCATTCATTCATTCATTCATTCAAAATAAGTACATTTCTTCACACATTTACAATTATGGCAGTTGGAGAAACTTCTTCTCATCTTCTAGTACTTTACATTTCATCATAAAGTAGGATAGACAAAAAAACAACAACACAATAAACGCTTGGTAACACTTCCGTTCAATTTTCATTTTTGAAACTTCGTTCTTCAAATGATTAATGGAAGATGCTTGAGCTTAAGCTTGCATTGAGTCAACATCGTTAAGTCGTTTACAAGCGTAGGTGGAGGTTGATGACATCCATCAAGTAGGTCCAATATCATCTCCGTGGCTCGGTGAGAGAATTTCGTATCGACCCATTTGAAGTATTACACTTCGAGCCTTCTCTATATCGGGCACATCTATAGAATTTTCTCCTGGGATTCGTTTGAGTCCACGATGTTCTTCTTGGACTTGGTAACCCACAAAAACATAAACGTTCGCCTTCTCCTTCGCTTTGACGAGAGAAATTTGAGCCGCTGCTAAAAGTCCTGCTCTCCATTTCCAATATTCGCTGGTAGAATTTGAGGCAAATTGAATTAGGGTGCAGGATTAGGGCTCCAGCGCTTCAATGGCATTTTGCCCGATTTAGGGTTTTAGATTTATGGCAAATGGGGAAGACAACGGCGTTTTCGCTGATTTAAGGGCTCTATTTTGGCGAACACCCGAAACGACGTCGTTTCAGGTGAATTTGAGCTGACTCAGCTCTCCAGCGAGACACATCGGTGAGAGATATTAATATTTGAATGCCACGTATGATTTCTGGCCAGCTTTGCCGAAGATGGCACTCAGGTGTCCCACTTTTCTTAAAATGTGGCACTTAAGTGTACATTTTGTAAGTTATGGCACTTAAGTGTCCCTTTAGGCGAAGTTATGGCACTTGAAGCGTTCTTTTGCCCATTATCCTATCTTTAGGTATATCAAACCTACTCAGTTTATCTATCTACCACATCTCTATGTGAAATTAAATAAACATAAATGTATTAAAATCTATAAACATTCCCAATTTACAATGAATCTTTCAGATCACCTTATCACCAAAAGTCACACAAATAACTTGGTATACTTTTATCTATATTTATTTTATTGTCATATATTATAGGGAGCATTTGCATATTTTTAGTCTCAAATATACATATCAAATCATTCAAATGGTGGACTATCACTTAAAAGCACTAAGTACATTAATATATAATTTATATGAATGAAATCATTTGCAAAACATAAAAAGCATAATATTCATATCATTATGATCACGAACATAGAAGAAGAAACAAGAATATAAATTAAATCAACATATTGAATCAAAGAATAAGAATTATGTCATCACTTTTTGTCTTCTCTTTAAAATACTTTAAAAACCCCTTGAAAAATAAAATTAAAATCTAAAATTAAAAACTTAACTATCCCCCCACCTCTCAATGTTATCCTATTTATAGGATAAATTCAAGGCTCCAAACACAAGACAATTGCTTATTTTTCGCATTAAATTAGGAAATAAATCACAGTCTTGATTCCTTCCAATGATTCTATGGTTGGTATATTCCTTTCATTCTTTTTGCCGTTCTTCCCTTATTTTCTCCATATCTAATATGCTGCATAAACAGAGAAAAATTGAATAAATCAAGACAAATCCAAATATTTTCTCACAAATATTACATTATTTATTGGCTAAAATAAGTAAAATAAATATATTTTTATAAAGTTATCATCTCACATGATTAAACTAAATCAATCCTCGCTATTAGTTCCAGCAGTGCTAAGGCTCCTTTGCGATTGATGGGGTCCTATTGAAACCCGATGCAAGATCGTGCTAGATGTGCTGCATCATGCAATTCCTTTTGATAAACGTGTCTTGCTTGGATCAATAATAGTTACTTCAATTCATAAACAAATTGAAGAGTTCAACGTGTATCGCCCAGTTGAATGACATGTAGATTTCCTAAAAGGCCTAAGAAAAATCACGTAAACCCTATGCTGCACGAGTTTTCATACAATAATTGTGTTGTGATTAATTTCGTTCATGACTTTGCTTATAAATTAAGTCGAGGCAATATCTTCCCCTGTAAATTCTGGTCTCTCGTCTCGCCATTATCATTATGTGCTTGTGAACTCGATCACCTTTAGAGGTCAGTATTCCACGGCGTGTGTTGTTGGCCTCGTGAGCAGGGTTGAAAACAGGGAGTTGTGGATTTACCCACACCTTCGAGGAAATTCAGGGAAGAACTAGAAGACAACCCAATGTCGGAACTTTGACCGGGGACACTACTCTGGATTGGCTGGGGAAAAAGACTGGAACATGCAAAGAAAAGCAAGCACGAATCAAGATGATATCGGTTTGATTTCACTTAGCACGAGCTTTGACTTAGATGTAGCTTTCGACCGTGCTTTGTAGGATGTGTTCTTTCCAGATAATCAACCAATTGGGATTGATTTAAACGTAATCATTCATCGCCCTTCTCTTAGGATTTTAAACTGAAGATAAACGAGTGGGTCCTTCAAAAAAAATTTGGGATAAAATCGTAGTTACATCGTAATTAATTAAGATAGTTTGTCTCGTGAATTTTGTAAATCAATTCACCGGGGGGTTGTTTCTTAATCTAATCCAAGCCCCCATTGAAGCAAAGACAATCGTGTAGAAAGAGATGATTCTTGCGAATACAAATGCACATTCTTGTGAATCACGTGAAGCTCGACCCTCAAACACACAAGTACTATCAACTAAGACAAGGGTACCTCAAATTGGATCATGATTTCAAAATAGAAACATACACTAGTTGATCATATAATGAATTATTTGCAAACACACGAAATGAAAACACTAGGGCTTCCTATCACGCCTCGATACTCCGAGCGCGTACTCATCCCTCTGTGGTCAATTAAATAGCGACGTCCTAGGACGCATTGCCGACCCATTCATTTTAATGCACATGCGGAAGCAAATAAATAATCTCCAAACAATAACAATATGGGATAGGAAAGCAGGGCCATAATTTTTCAAAACCAAACCACACTTATATATATATATATAAACACACACACATAGTAACCCAAGTCATATATAATACAAGCTGATATATAGATTCAAGGTCTACAACACAAGGGGGGTTTGCCAATAGCTACTAATCTTCCTCCTACTCCACATCCTCACCATCATTTGAGCCTACAACCGAGTACACCGGAGTTCCTGGATCTTCGAGATTCGGGTCTACCGCGTCTACCACCGAACCTCCGAGGGGATCTGCTGTGCCCTTTCCAAAAGCAACCTTAAGCACATACAGAGGTATATCAGATTCCGGTATAGGACCCTCTCTCTAGCCATTATGAGCCTGGCGATACCATGATCTATATCGGTGGGATACTTTTTTGGGTAAACCCACATCGACCCAGACTATGGACCTTACCAGCTCAGAGGTCCAGCCCCTAGGGCTCCCATATAACGAAATGTAAGACGTATGTTTTGTGACTTTCCTCGGCTGACCAAAATGCTCGGAAAGGAGCTGACATCTAGGGACCTAAAAATGATATCTCACGACGGGGTGAGACGAAGTCTCAGCAAGTTCAACCCCTAAGACTCAATTAAGATGAAAATACTCTTTAAGGGCTGCCTAAAAACAAATACGAGTCAAATGACTTACCTTAGCCTTAGTCTCTTCACACAAGTCAATACAATTTGAATAACCATCCAATCATTTTAACCAATCAAATCATCACATCCGATTGAATTATCGATCAATCGACTTAGTCGATTACATGTCATCATGACCATTCCCCGGTCATCTCAATTGATACTATCTATAAGGTTCGATCATCATCAGGATTGCTCACTCTAAGCTGATACTAGATAGTATAGCTAATCAGAAGCTACTAGATATACTGATATAGTATACTAATAATGCTCACAAGAAGCTGCCAGATATACTAATATAGTATACTAATAATGCTCACCAAAAGCTACTACATATATTGATATACCATCCTGACCATCTAACATTTTCACCATTTTTATCATACCCAATAAAAATACCCGTATGTGGGTATACGGTCGGCCTTAATCAAAATACAAAATTTTCCCACTTGAAAATCCCACTAATTTCCACAGTCCAAAAACACATTTTTAGCACTGTAAACCGACGCCCGGTGATTTTCTAATTAATTACAAAAATTAAATAAATTTTGGGATAATTACCTACAATCACAAATCACACTCAATTTGCACAAATAACAGTCAATTAAATAAACATATCACACCACTATAATCAGCATAAAATTCCAATCATTAGCTATCCCGTCCTAATTTCTAGAAAATAAATAATTACGGAAAATAATTATTAAATGCAAATAAATAGGACTTAGGCCCCTAAAGCCTAATTTAAAGCCAATTCGGGTTCGGAAAATTTCTGAACCACTCTTGAAAAATATTAGAGTTTGTCTAGACTCTAATTACACTACTCTAACCACCTAACATGCAATAATGATTAATTAAATTGCTAATATGATCTAACTATCCACCTAATTTATACTTAGCCTAAACTAATTAACCCCTAAATGTCATTAACTTACGAAGCAATGATTAGTGAGTTAAAATCACTTGATTAATAATCCGCTTATATCAAAATGATGAGGACGCGACGGGGACAAGAAACTCCAAAGCGGAATCGCCAAACGGGGTCAAGAATAGCTAGGAAACGGGCCAAACAAAGGCTATGAGACCCAGTGGTTTGGCTTTTGTTCTGTGGCTAAAGAGGTTGGATTGGTCGGCTTAAAGCAACAACGGTGTAGTGGGGTTAAGCGACTAAGGCGGGGCTTCACGACGGTCGAAGGTGGCTAAACGGGCTCCAGCTAAGCCTCATGACGCTGGACAGTGCTCGGACAGCACGGGACGGCGGCAAGCTGAGCCCGAATTCGAGCGAACAGTGGCTGGCAAACGTGCAAGCTTGAGTGGCACATGTGATGGCTCTAGGCTTCGGCGGACTACTTAACAAGCAAGGGGAGGCGGCTGGCTGGTTTTTTGGTTTGCTAGGAGCTTCAAGGGGCTGAAATGGAGATGCTGGTCGACCGGATGGGAGAGAACAAGGAGGAGGGGACCGGTTGCAGCAAGGGGGGCCACCACTTGGTCTCTTCTCATCTCTTTATCCCCTTGGAGAGCTCCACCTTGCCTAGTTGGTGTCGACAGCCAATTTCTAGACCATTTGCTTCTTCTAGAAACCCTTGAAATGGCTCTTGAATCAATTCAATTCAATCTCTATAAATTCAACCATCATACCCTCAATCAAATTGGCATTTTTCCTCACCAATAGATCCTAATTGCATCCCAATTTCACGATAAAAAAAAATGGCCCTCTGATTTTCCTAGTCGAAAATGGCCCAACCTTTACTTTTTTCCAAAAAATTCTCGATTTGCAGAAAAATCTTCGGAGACCGAGTCGATGTTCCTAAAATAACTTATGACATGACAGAACTTTCAATTTTTGAAATTGGATTCAAATTCACGATTAATTTCACTCGCGCGCGATTTTTAGCATGACCCGGGCTACCGAGTAGCTTTCAAAAAAAATTTGTGCAAATGACTCATAGTCAACTTTCTTCGAGCCACAATGAACCTCTTCGACACATTAGTGACTCTCAATTGTCGTGAAAATCTCAAGGATTCAAATACAAACACAAGGTATCAAAATGACAGAAAAAATCAGTTTTATGCCAGTCAATGAGAATATTTCAATTTGGTAGAATCACCCACGTTTAACCACAAATCTGGGTCGAACCGATCCATCTCTAATCTCTAAGCAATTTTTAAATGTGCCGTAATGATATATGTAGATGAGTACAATCAAGTAGTCGATTTCTGGTCGAATCCTCAAGTTTATTGCATTGAAATCCCTTAATGACTTCCCCAGATCTTTTAGTTATCTCAAGAGAGATCAGCTCTATAAGCGCGTTAATGAAAAACCCGATTAATTTAATTGAAAGTAGAACTGAAAATCTAGGATCTATTGGTCTAATAAGGTAAGATATAAGAAGCACTAAGATCCTTCCTCTAACTCTATTATCTTTATGAACACACTATCACCTCACATAAGGAAAGCCGTGAGGGCGTCTCATCAAACTAGGATTTGAGGGCGATAGAGGAGAAGAACCTGAGCATCGGATCATTGCCATTTTGCATAAAGAACGATGGATTCCAAATCAAATACGCAAATCTCTTTCTTCTCATTCGCTATATTCAAGTATCTAGTTATGTTGATTCTGGGATGCCACTTTAATGGCCAACATTTAGTATCAAAGCCACTTCATGGCCTAGAACTTGAACATAAGGAATTTGGCTTGTTTTGAAAATTTTAACCAATGAAGATTGATTTTAATCACATATTCGGACTCATCTTATGAAGACGAGCATTTTGGTGGCTAGAGGCCGTGCGATGGAGGCCATATGTGCCTCCTTGAACATTTCGGATTTAGCCCATTTCCATATTGTTTTCCCCGTTATCATGATTTTTAGTCCAGCAAAAGTGAATTTTGCTCGTACATTTGGACTCCTTTCGTCAAGACAAGCATTTTGATGGATGGTGTGCCTTCGGAAGAAACCGGACACCGCTACACACACTGCACGCACTAAGGAGGCGCTGGAAACTAGCACCACGTGCCATCGCACGTGATGCATGAAATGCCTTAGCGGGGATGACGTCATCCACGGACATGTGTCACTGACATGGGATGCATGTCTTTGATGACGTCATGATGACATCATGTGCATGCCATACTTGTGCTTGACACATAGCATGTGATGCCATCAGTGACGTCACCCGACTAACCTTTGATCGACCTAAGTTGACAGCATTGACTTGACCTAGGGTTACTGATTTTGACCTAGCCCGATTTGACTGTTGATCAATCAAACCGTTGGCTGGTCGAATCAATTGACCGATCGGATCGGTCGAAGCTTGGACCGGCTTTTGGGCAGCTCATGCAAGCAAGCGCGTGCAGTTCATGCGCCACGCAATCTGTTGGCGTGTGAGGACGCATGCGTGCTCCGTTTGGCATGTTCTTAGTACCGTGTACTGATGTGGAGATTCTCTACACTATGATATATTTATTTTACATGTTTGATACTTTTAAAGATGTAAAATACATGCAGAACCCTAAATACATGTATGTTTAGGGTTTTTTTAGCATATTTTTCTTGTGTTTCACCTTGGTTTTGGAAATACATTGCAAGCTCATGTATATATCATCACATTAAAAATGTGTAGAGTATTGACTCATCATGTATAGGATTTGATATATATTAATGAATGAAGTAATATAATTGACATGACATGTGATTTTAGTGACAAATTACTCCTGTCATTGAGTCTAAAATCACATATATAAAATAAATATGAGACATATAATTTATATCCTTGGTATGAAAGAGTTTCAATAATTCAATTGGTTTTGACCGCCAAAGTGACAAACAAGAAATATCAATCTTATATTTTAATGCATGGTCATACTCCCAAATGATGTGTTTGTGTATTCGCTCATGGAGAGATACATGTACAACATATGGCCGAGGAGTTACTGACCTTAATGGTTCATATACCCAAAGGTGGTGAGTTCGCAAAAGATTAGAATATATTCTTATAATCATTGTCATATGGAGAGTATACAATTGCATGTCATGTATTATGCCCAAATGTGTTTGTATGATTATATATGTAGTTCTTAAGATATGTACTTATGCGATTTTCAAGTTACATTGTACTCATATAATGCCAATTGCATGCATTGCTTGTTATTAAGTCATCTTCTCTGTAATAGGCAACTCCATTATGATTGAGATTCTTATTGGGTCAAATTTTAAGTAGTGAAAAGAGAATTTTATGTTTGAGATGAAATTGGTAAATATTCATATTGCTTTTACTAAGGATAAGCTGGCAATATCACTGTCATCACTATGGAACTAGAAAGCACATTTTGGTGCTTGAGAAAAGAGCAATCAAATTTGTTTGTTATTCATGAAACGTTCCATTCAGGAACACTTGAAAATGGTTTACCAACTAACTGCATACTAAAAGGATTATGGAAGCCTTGGTGGCTTGAAATTATGTCTTGTCTAATTTTGAGATCGGGATACATTTGAAAGGACTCTTCAACGTAAGTTATGATGGTTCTAATAAGGTTAAGGATTACATCCTAAGAATGGTAGATTTAAAGTCCAAAAACCATACTCATAAAAAAACTCATGAAACCACTAGTTATTTTAACAGTCTTGTCCCAAGATATCACTCTTTAAGAGGAATGATATCCTTTACTACTTTTGTAGGAAAAGAGAACACATAAACTTGGTTGTTCAAGCATGAACCTATAGTTAATGATTCATTGGCATTTGTTTATGAATCTCATTCTTATCAAAAGTTTCATCCAGTCCTCGGTGGCTAGACAGTGATGCAATGAATTATGTTATTTATCATAAAGGGGTTCATAAATCAAATGAAACCAAATTAGGATGAATTATAACTCATCATGGGAATTAACGTTAAAGCTGAAGTTGAGTTCGTGGGAGACGTTTTTTAATTCTGGATTCTGATTTTCATTTGATGTTGAAAAACACCTTTTATGTACTTTCCTTTAGACGAAACTTAGTTTCCATATTACATTTGATGTGTGTGGTTACTCTTTTGAAGTAAAGAATAGTATTGTTTCTATGTTATTCAATTCAAGTAAAGTAAAGTTAGGTACTGCAATATATCAAATGGATTGTACCAATTGTGTTAATCTTCCAATGATATGAACGTCGCTTATATAGTTGAAAAAAATTATTTCCTAAAGACTTCTGCTTAAGGGATAGTCTTATGCATTAATGTCATAATTACATGTCTAAAGAAAGAGTAGAGAGACTAATAAAGTAAACATTTTGTCTACTCTTAAAGGTTATCTAAAGACTTGCGTAGACTATTGTAAAAGTAAGATGACTAAGATAAAAAAAAAAAAAATGCAATCCGAAGTTCTAACCTGTTGAAAGTCATTTACATTGATATTAGTGGACCCTATATGATAACATTTTGTAGAAATTTTTATTTCATCACATTTATTGACAACTACTCTCGATCTGGTTATTCGTATTTGATTAAAGAAAAGTATGAGCTTTTTGACAATTCAAGATCTTTCGGACTAAAGTTCAGAAATAGTTGGGATAAATCTTAAAGGTTGTCAAATATGACCGCAATTGTCAGTATTTTGCAAAGCTAGATAGCTTAAAAACCATTTGTCAAATATTTCAAAGATTCCTGGATGATAACTTAATTTATCATACTCGAAAATCTTGAACAAGTTGGTGTAGTTGAAAAGCGTAATTGCACCATAATAGATACGATAGTGAGTATGATTAGTAAGACTAATTTATCCAGTATGGGGTCGAAGCATTGAAACAACCCTTTATGCATTAAACCATGTTCCTATCAAAACTGTTCCATTGACTTCTTTTGAATTATGAACCATATGCAAATCTAGCTTGAATCATTTTAAGGTTTAGGGTATTTTGCAAAAATGATGTTATATAATCCAATATTAAATAAGTTGAAATCCAAAACCACTTGGTGTTATTTTGTATCTTACTCAAATCATTCGAATATATATTAGGTTTTATAATCCCAATGGAGGTGAAAGAATTGTGGAATCACCAACAGCTAAGTTTCTGGAGTTCGACGTAACTACAAAGCATAGCTGTTCTCATACTATTAAAAATAATAGTACGGTAGAAACTACTATATCTTTGTCTTTACTTATACAGATAATTGTGAAATCTCCTACACTACATACTAAGCCTGTTGAGGTTAAGAATACTAATAACAATTCCTAATGAAGCTTGTCAAACTCTCAAGTGCAAGATGAAGTAATTGTAGCTCTACTCATGAGATCTATTAGGTAGAGATGATCGGTTGTACCACCAAACTATATAGCCTATTTGTGAGAGAATAACTACAATATCTAGTGTGTGGCCGATTTGGTGACTTATATAAATGCTATTTCTTATCCTCAATTAGATCTATGGTTAGATGCGATGAAAGATTATATGCAATTTATTAAACATAACAGTGTTTGTGAGCTTATTGAATTACCTAAAAGTCACAAGCTCATCCGTTGCAAATGGATGTATAAGACTAAAAAAGACTCCAAAAGAAATATTGAGAAGTTCAAACCTAGACTAGTAGCTAGGGGTTTCACTCGAGAAAATGAGTAGACTATGAATCAATTTTTTCCCTAATATTTTCTAAAGATTCTTTCAGAGTGAGATGTCATTAGTAGCTCATTTTTTATATGGAGTTATGCTTAATTGATGTTAAATCTACATTTCTCAATGGATACATTAATAAAGAAGTCTATATGATATAACTCAAGGTTTTGCAATAAATGATTCAGTTAAGCTTATGTGTAAATTGAAAAGTCTTATTTATAGCCTCAAGCAAGTTTGTAGACAATGGTGCTTGAATTCATAGTATTGTTATTTTGTGTGGTTTTGTTGAGAAAAAAGTAGATTGGTGTATATACTCCAAGGTCAATTGGAGGTATTCTTCTCACACTTTATGTAGATGACATCTTGCTTGCCAGTAACAATATTGGATTGTTGCATGAGACAAAGTAAATGTTGTCAAAGAATTTTGACTTGAAAGACATTGGTGAGACGTCTTTCATTCTTGGCATTGAGATCCATAGGGATCATTCTCGCCGTGTATTGGGTTTGTCTCAAAAGGTACATGTCGATTATATTCTAGAAAGATTCAGTATGTAGTATTGCAAGCGAGGAATTGCTCCTATTATTAAGGGTGATAAACTAAGTATTCAAAGATTGAGAAAGCCCAAATGAAGGATATACCTTATGCTAGTGCACTTAGAAGCATCATGTATGCTCAAGTTTACACTAGACCAGATATCACTTTTGCAATAACACTTTTAGATAGATATTAGTTAAATTATGGACACGATCATTGGATTGTTGCCATGAAAGTTTTGAGGTACTTAAAAGAGCAAGAGACTATACGCTGATTTATAAACATGTTTAGGACCTGGAGCTAGTAAGGTATTCGAATGCAGATTTTGTTGGCTGTCAAGATGACAAAAAGTTGACAACATGATGTATCTTTATGTTAGCAAAAGATGCAATACTATGGCAAAGCGAGAAACATAAATCTATGTTATCCTCTACCATATAAACAGAGTTTGTAGTATGCTCTTTAACTATTACTCGGAATAATTGGCTCTAGAACCTTATTAAGAAATTGATCACATTTGATTTTGTGTATAGACCCATAAAATTGTATTGATACAATAACTCTTCAATGTTGTTTATCAACAACAATAGAGGTCCACGAAGTCTAAACATGTGGCGGTCAAGTTTTTCAACAAAGAGAAATAATACAAAGAGGTGACATTATAGTAGAGCATATTTCCACAGATTATATGATTGCTAATCCACTAACTAAAGCTCTTTGCCCTTATGTATTTGAACGATAAATCATAAACATAGGCTGAGAAGCATTATTGTATGCTATTGTTTAGTGGGAGTTGTTTTGTTTTTACTCTAATAAAACTTACATTTGTGTTTTATTACATTTAGTAATATTTTGACATGTAAAAACTCTTTCACATTCAATAAAGTACTCATGAATGTGTTGTCATCATGTTGAGTTTATTAAATATAATGAAAATCTCAATATATTGTGTAAACCTTAAGTGAAGGCTAAGGGCATCTAGTTATTAACCTTGAGCATATGCCTTGATTACACATAAAGAAAGGTTAATCATAAAGATAAGATATATGTAGGTTCATTAAAATAAAAAAGATATTTTCTAGCGGCACATCCGATCTCTTGTGACACTTAAGGTAAGAGAATAGTGATTGAGAAAGGGGATGACACATAATGTATTACTCTTTATGAGGTGTTATATATTTACTACACAACTATATTGAATCCATATTAGTAAAATTGAAAGCACTTGTGACCATGGAAGGCTTTGTATGCAGTTATCACCATAATTCGATGTTCAAGACTTTATAGGATAGAATTGACTATTAAAAATTGTCTTTAGACCAATATAAATGTGCATACATACAGTATAATCTCAATTAATATAGCTCAAGTGGGAGAATGTAAAAGTTTTTCAAATGTAGGCTACATTAATTGATATTATAATTTACCATTTTACGAGACTGGTCTGATAAGGTAAGACATAATGTCTCTCAATAATTGGATATAGGCCTAGCTTATGTGGGCTGAGTTGGGCCCAAGTCATGATGAGAGGGCCTAGCTGAAAACCCTATAAATAGCTCTGAGATCCCTCATTTGACTTTCTTTTCTCCAAAAACACACTATCACCTCACATAAGGAAAGTTGTGAGGAGCGGTCTTATCGAGCTAGGATCTGAAGGTGATAGAGGAGAAGAACTTAAGCGTCGGATCATTGCAATTCGACATAAAGAACCATAGATTCCGAATCAGATATGCAAATCTCTTGCTTTTCCTTCACTATGTTTGGGTATCTAGCTATGTTGATCCCGTGATGCTGTTTCGATGGCCAACATCCATGATTTATTCAACCCACAATGGATTAATTATTTTCAACCTCATACATGTGTGATATCCATTTTGTCTTGTTTCGCTAAATCAATGGGAAAAACTCGGCACTCAATCATGGGCAACTGCACTGGATTAGAGTCTCTCCTTTATTGCCAAGGTTGAGGGTTCGAAACTCACAGTTGCTAAAGCGTTGTAAGTGAGGAGCCATGGTGTTGGAGTCTTGTGTTAGTCTCCCCTGAGGTATAGGATTCAGGCCCGACGGCGCCACTAGGTGTGGCGGGTCAAGGTAGAGTCCTCGGTTACCAAAAGAAAAAAAAGGGAAAAACTCGGCAATGCAATGCAATGTGTTAGACTTTGCCTTTTCTCCCTCGAACAAGCAGTACTCCTTTTCTACTCACTTCATTCCAAAAGAAAATTCAGTGAAATTCCTACGTCGTGCAGCCAAAGACGGGTCATGTCAGTTTGGAAAATTAAACAAATACATTTCACCTTTCTTTCCTTTGATAGGCCATAAAATATATAAAAAAAGAAAATTGTCGTTTCACATAGGGGGTTAGCTAGAGATGATATGCTCCAAGTCTTTCTACATTCCTTTTTGAATTGTCGTGTGCCTAATTGTATCACCCCAAGAAATTTCTCCTCTTTCGAGGCAATGCTTGACCACAAAAATCTTCCAAATGGATCCACGAAATTCTAACCCTCACGGCACGATCACGACCGTCTTAAATTATGCACCATGACGAGTGGAACATACTCTTTTTCTCCCTCGAATAAGCAATACTCCTTTTCTACTCACTTCATTCCAAAAAGTCTAATTTTGGTAAAAGAAAATTTAGTGAATTTCCTATATCATGCCGCCAAAGACGGGTCATGCAAGTTTGGAAAATTAAACAAATACGTTTCACCTTTCTTTCCTTTGATAGACCATAAAATATATAAAAAGAAATTGTCGTTTCACCTAGAGGGTTAACTACAGATGATATGCTCCAAGTCTTTCTACATTTCTTTTTGAATCATCGTGCGCCTAATCATATCATCCAAAGAAATTTCTCCTCTTTCGAGGCAATGCTCGACCACAAAAATCTTCCAAATGGATCCACGAAATTCTAACCCTCACGGCACGACCACGACCGTCTTAAATCATGCACCATGACGTGTGGAGTTCGTATTTCAGGTCTGTGCTTTGATTGGACTCATTGAAATTTGTAGTTCGATTGTACCAAACTATGATCGGTTAGAAGGAGAAGCTCTCATAGGCCAAGAAAATATCCATTTAGAGGGTCTGTACATTGGTTCATAGGAGGAACATATGACTGACCTAGGCTAGAAAAGTTATTTTCCCTAGAAAGAGTTTCGGATTTGCAATGTAGTTAGATATGAATAAGCAAAGCTTAAGCATATATATTATGAAGTTTGCAGGAGTGGAGACTGCTAAAATAATTGAATAAATCGTAAAAAATTGATCCGGTTGGCACGTTGTTGCCAAATGAAAAATATGGCTTTCAAATGTTAAAGGTGATAATGCACTTAAAGTAAGTGTGTGTCTAGATCTTCTTAATCATCTCGCATTAGTGCCTTAACATGACTCAATTAGCTGCCTAAGTTCATAATGCAATAGATTGTTTTGCACTATCCGTGATAATAGCATTTGTAGAAAGAATGCAATTCTGTGCTCTTAATTCATGAATAATGCGCCCCTCCTTTCTTCTTCTCTTTGGGAAGTATATTACTCACGAGACTAAATTCAGAGAAACCATCTTTCATTCCATTTCACCAAAGCAAGTATGTTTTTTTTGGAGTTGCCATAAGTGTAAACTATAAATAACCAATAAGCAGGCTAAATATATAGAAAATTAGTCAATGAGATTAAACTACGAAACTTACTGAGCTTTGGTACATATGACATGCAATGACGTTGGCATGTTTTTTTTTTTTTTTTTTTGGGTCGAATACGTTGGCATGTTTGTTTCCCGTCGGAATTGGTAGAGCCACAGCAAGTCTAATCATATCACTTTCGATTGAGTTGCTCTTATAATTATCATGTCGTCCAGATCTGCTTTTATTTCTTTTACGTTCATGTCGTGCCGAGATGTGTTCGCTATAGAAACGGAAGAAATTATACATAAGAAGTGACATTAGTGGGTGGGGAATAGAGGAGAATCCCTTTCTCCATGTAAGACAATCGATTTAAGACTATGTTTGTTTCACAAAAGATATAACATTTTTAGAAAATGTTTTTCAAGAAGTCATTCTCCAAGAAGACAATTTTTTTAGTGTTTTGTTGAAACTCGAAAACAAATTGGAAGATATTTTCCGTCGTTTGATAAGGAAAATATGATTTGATTATCCTAAATAATAATACGCTAATTGGGTATTAATGACTTGCGCATGGATAGTCAGGGAACTGGGTACGAGCACCAAGGTCCTGAGCTCGGCCTTGATGGACCCCAAACGGTGTTATGTACCCAGGCCTGAGCATGGAAGAGATGAGCACTAGCACTAGGGTTCCGGGCTTGGCCTCGATGGTTCCAATCATGGGCAATTGAGCCTTGGCCTCAATGGACGCAGGCACAAGCGCTGAGGACTTGAGCATGAACACTAAGTCTCTAGCACAAGCATTGAGGTCCCAAGCCTTGGCCTTGATAGACGCTTGCTCGAGCATCAAGGACTTGAGCCCTAGCCGCAAGGACCTAGGTAAGGCCTTTTTGGACCTAGGCCTAAGTACTAAGGATTCAAGCTTGAGCATCAGGTGCCCTGGCTCTGGTGTTGGGATTTTGGCATGGGTAGTAGGATCTTGCGCTTGGCTTTTGTGGACTTGGGCTAGATTGCCATGGCATTGAGCATGGGCACTGGACCCTTAGGCTTGGCCTTGATGCACCCGGCATAGACACTAGGGACCTAGGCGCTAGTGTTCTTAGGCCTATCCTCGATGGAGTCAAGAGTGGGTGTTGGGAATTGAGGCACTGGCACTTGGGTTGCGGATTTGACCTTAATGCACTTGGACTCCTATGCTAGGGACCTAGGAACTAGTGTTGAGGTTCTCATGTCCAAGCATAAATTTTCTGATTCAAGCTTTGATTTCTTGTCGTTTTTTGAAAAATGATTTTCAGTTTATTAAAGAGGAAATTATTTTTCTGATTTTAAGTATAGATTTTTCTTCGACTTATTTTCTCAAGCAATCTAAATATCAAAAAATGAAAAAGAAAATATTTGAAAAACATTTTTCGTCAAATAGTTATTCTTGACATAAAGTGACGCATATGAATATTAAATTAACAATAATTGTCGAGAATCTCGTGATGTAAGTGACGAACCCACTTATGACTCCCTCGTTGAGATATCACGTCGTCAATGAAGTGATATCGTCGTGTTTGACGCTTTATCTACAGTTCGACGACCATATTGGAGTCGTTGTGGGCAGTCGGGATATGGCTTTCTTATCGGGATTTACGTTAGGAAATTAAGAAATTAACATTGATTAGTCTTTGTCCGGTCGTGCACCATCGCCGATCGTTCAAAAAGGTGGTTGTGTTAACATCTCCACTCTTTGAAAAGTGGGATGCAGAGCTTTGAATATATGAGCACAACACCCGGGGGGGTGGGTGTGGGGGGGCGGAAATATGAAAAAAGAAACCATTCCAACTTGTGCATGTTCAGGTCAAATGGATGCTTTCCAGTAGGAGTGTTCAAAAGAACTGAAAATCCCCTAGACCTCCCAGAATCATACCTGAAACTGGCGGTTCTCATAGGGCTGGTCCAATTTCCAATTCCAATTTAGTGGAATTGGTAAATATTAGTCGAGTTCTTGGTTATAGGCATGGAACTGCCCGCTCCCCTATCCATACCGGACTAGTATATGTGCGTGTGTATAAATTTTAAAAAAGAAATTTCATTTCAATTACTTGATTAGTTTGTAGTTTTTTGACTAAATATATATGTAAACATGTGTATATTTATAGTTATTTGACCTTATTAACTAATTTTATATTTTTTTCCATTCTAATAATCCATTTACTTACTTTCTCAAAAAAAAAAAAAAAAAAAAAAAAAAAAAAAAAGACACAAACGTAGAGGAAGAAGAGAACCGATTGGAGATGTTCATAAGAGCCAACGACTCATTTTAAAATTATAATTAGGTCTCTTCTTAACCATTCTCATGATTAAATTAGGTTGACATTGAAAAAAGATGGGTCAAGCAATTAATATTTTAACTTTTATGGGGGTTAAGACTTTTAATTTGGAGTCTAATTCTCTACATGTTTCCGATGTCAAGAAATCTTGACAAAACCACACTGTGACCTTCAAAAAAATTAAGTTTTTAATTAACAAGTATTGTCTATTTGTCCCGCCCTATAATTTTAATCTTTAATTAAAATCAATGGCAACAAGCTTTGTAGGGATTGGGGACCAGCTCCATGGATCCACTCAAGAATCGGACAGAACGGATAGTTCGGTTCCCGAGTGGATCCAAAAACCAATGGGCGGGTCTTGGTTCCAATTTTTTGAAATCGGTCCTTAATGGGCGGCCCAATTCCAAGGTGGGAATCACTCACCCGAACCATGTTCACCCCTACTTTCTATGTGACTTGAATTTGTAAATTTTTCTTCTTTTTTGGTATATAAGGTGCTTTCATACCAAAGAAATCAAAAGGATTTTGAGATTTAATCAAATTACATTCTGATCCTTAAAACCATTGGCAATTTCTATTTAGGAGGATTCAATAGTTGAAAGTGTTTATACCGATTCGTATTTTCTTTCTAGGGGAGTAGCATATGAACCGCCTTTAAATCGAGTATATATCCGGATGATCCTAATGCCATAAAATGTGACACCCCGAACCCTTCGCAGGTCGTCACCAGCGCCAATGTTACTCCTTATTACCTTTCTCCTTAGAAGATGCGTCGTAATTTATAGACACATATTTTTTTTTTTTTTTAAACAAACGGTCCCAGCGCGACTCATTAGCGGAAGCAAATTAAACATCACCATCTATCCCCCTACCAATCCATGATACCAATACACACCAGCTAAACATCAGGATTTTTATAACCAAGCTTCGACACTTTACTTACATACATATATAACAAGATGGGATTCCCTTCGGGTCGGTACAACAAAAAGGAAAAGCTAGGACTCAGCTACGTCCAGCCTAAAACCTCAAAAAGAAACTCTCGACCCTCAACATTATACGAGTACGAACCCCCATCGAAAGTGTCAACTATCTACATCAAAAAAATCCAACTCCTACTCATCGCGCGCGGGTCTCACACCCAACCCGGTGCATCAGGCGGTGGCAATGGCAACATCCCTCGCATCGCTCAATCCCGACGAACGTGCACAGAAATGAACTCCTGAATGACAGGGCCTCCAGCCAGGCCTATGTCGTACATCACTAGACAACGTACTCGAATAAAAGTCAGTCCGGGAACAGAGGGACAGTCTATCTCAGCACACTCGACCTCTACATCGAATGGTAGACCATAAAACACCCCCGCGAGACGGCAGGAAGCGGCATACTGCTAATCTGAAATGTTATCCCAAAAAAAGGTGAGTACAACCACTCAACAGATAGGGAAATCCAATAACAACTCAATGCACCATGCATATCATCATACGTTGCAGGCATTGCTTACCTTGAAGTCATGCGCATACTATCATGCATCATCATATCATCATCATCATCATGGCATCAACATATCGTACATGTCATCATGCATGTCATATATCATCATCATCATCTTCATCATCGCATACCATATATCATTATCATTATCATGCATATCATACCATGGATGATCATCATATCACATCACATATCGTCATCATCATGCATATAATATCATGCATATCATATCATGGATGATCATCATATCACATCACATATCATCACCATCATGCATATCATCATGCATATAATATCATGGGTGATCATCATATCACATCTCATATCATCATCATCATGCATATCATCATGCATATAATATCATGGGTGATCATCATATCACATCACATATCATCACCATCATGCATATCATCATGCATATAATATCATGGGTGATCATCATATCACATCTCATATCATCATCATCATCATCAGATCATCATGCATATAATATCATGGGTGATCATCATATCACATCTCATATCATCATCATCATCATCATCATCATGCATATAATATCATGGGTGATCATCATATCACATCTCATATCATCATCATCATCATCATCATCATGCATATAATATCATGGGTGATCATCATATCACATCACATATCATCACCATCATGCATATCATCATGCATATAATATCATGGGTGATCATCATATCACATCTCATATCATCATCATCATCATCATCATCATCATCATGCATATAATATCATGAGTGATCATCATATCACATCACATATCATCACCATCATGCATATCATCATGCATATAATATCATGGGTGATCATCATATCACATCTCATATCATCATCATCATCATCATCATCATCATGCATATAATATCATGGGTGATCATCATATCACATCTCATATCATCATCATCATGCATATAATATCATGGGTGATCATCATATCACATCTCATATCATCATCATCATCATCATCATGCATATCATGTCATGATTTAATTTTCATCTTTATCTTTAAATTTGATCACCACATCACCCATTTCTCAATCATCAATTTCATCATCCCCTCGGGCAAAGACCTCCGAGGTTCCCCGGCATTCAGCCTCCCAGGCCACCAGGCATCCGGCCCCCCACATTTCGAACATCTCGCATCTCAACTAGCATCACGAGGCATTCCTTTCGGGCAGAAACCTCCGACAGGGCTTCCGGCCTTTACCCTTCTAGCCAGGCATCTCACACCCACATCTTGGCATCGCGAGGCATTCCCTTCGGGCAGAAACCTCCGATAGGGCTTTCGGCCCCCCACATTCCGGGCATCCTGAATCTCCCAGGGAATTCCGGCAATGCATCTCTGTACATTCCGACCTCATCCTCCACCACAACCACTTACTCACTTATCATCATCCACATTTATCATTCTTTTGATCTCATTATTACATGGCATATGATTCACACATACATCACAATTCATGATCATACATACACCAATGTCTTATTATACATGTAACAATGCATAATTATTTATTAATAAATTAAATGGAATTTATGGCCAATAAAATAATCCCTTATTATTATTATTATTATTATTATTATTATTATTATTATTATTATATTATTATTATTATTATTATTATTTAATTTTATTATTAAATTTATTTTCATAAATAAATATTAAATTCAATATCTATGATTTTCCCAAAATCATAATATTCAAACAATCATTAAACAAACCAATAAGGTGACAAATTTCATGCAAAATTCATGGCCAATTCGAATTTCACACAATTTCACAATTTCCACAAAATAGCACATGATATTCGGATAATAACTAGAATGCACAGTTTCCAAATAAATTTGATTAAAATATTCATACGGCCTCCAAAAATTACGAAATTTTACAGGGTGATAGCCAAGACATTTTCGTGCATCTTTCATGAAGAACTCCAAGTCAGATTCTTTTTAGATTATTTTATACAACCTCACGAAGCTTCTGGAACCATTACCGCATCGTCCAGAATACACATCTCCGAAATATTAAGATTTCACCCATCTATTCTCTTTCGTTTCCTCTGAAATTTGGATATGTTATGTATCAAGATGTCCTTTACAATTTTAATGAAGATATATAGGTCAAATAACCAAATTATGGTCACCATTTAAGTCCATGAAGTCTCGGGTGTCTCGGAATACATCACCAGAATCATCGTCTCCAAGATCTAGCCGATTTACTAGGCTATACTGGTTAATTTCTCTTCAAATTTGGGTATGTTGTAGTTTAAGGTGTTACCTACAACTTTCATGAAGACATCGAAGTCAAATCTTCAACAAAAATCAACATGCAATCAAGAATCCAACAAGAAGTCAGTGAAAACTTCACAAATCTGGGGTCTCCGTAAAATAGAACTTTAACCCCCCATATCTCCATAATTTTCCACGAAATTTCAGTATGTTATATTAAAAGACGTTAGCTACAACTTCCATGAAGACATCGAAGCCAAAATCGGACTCCAAACACACATGCAAGCTCAAACAAGTTACTGACTCCCACAACCCGAGCAAGAACAGTCACACGGCTTGAGAACAAGCCACCCTTACCTCGGTTTTTCTCACTAAAAATACCCAAAATCGAACATGCAAACCATATACAAACGTGCAAGAGAAGTTAGAGGACTCCACTTGCCTCTAGGATGGATGGTCGACGGCGTACGGCGGACGGACATGGCGGCACACGGCGGTTCCTCCTCAGCTCCGCCTCCTCTCCCTCTCGGTCTCTCCCTCTCTCTCGCGATTTCTCTCTCTCTCTCACCCTCTCTCTTGGCCAAAAGAATCTGGCCACTCCTCTCTCTCTCTTCCCTTTTATTTCCCCCTAGAGCTAATGATTACATTGCCTCAACCATGGCCAATGCATGGCCTTCCCCTTTGCCACTTGTCCAATTGAATTTTTGAATTGATTGGGCTTCTTGGGCTTGGGCCATCCGGCCACTTCTCTTGGGCCTCTAATGGGCCGGTCGAATTCCCTCTTGGGCCGACTAGCTTGGCCCATCAAGCTTAGGCCAATGGGTCCAAGGCCCATTCGAAAATTAACCCCATTTTTCCTTCTTTTTTTTTTTGAATTCCTTTCTATAATTATTTTTAAATTTCAACTTTCATCTTGGCCAAAGTCTTAGGGCATCTTGGTTATTGAAATTTAATTTATAAATCTTATGGCCAAGTATAGATTATTAATCTATTGAATTTAAATTTTCAAAATCATATGCACAAATCATTTAAATAAAAAGACTAATGACTAAAGCACAAGCCAATGGAAATTTTATCACCTAATTAAAGACTTTAACACACCTTATAGTTTGGCTCTGAATTTTGGGATGCCACATAAAAATGAGAATTTCAGTGTATTGCTTCAAGAAGTTTAGAAGGCGGCCAGTGACTGAGAAGTATGAAGTCTCAAATTCGATTCTTGGCCTTACCTAATACGTAATCTACTTCAGTGCGGGACCACCATGGAAAAACATATGGAAATCCCTTAGGATTTCTCCTTCGCACATCCATCGCCCACCGAATTGAACTCATTCCTTGGGTCGAAGTCTTTGTGGCTTCAATCCTATAATATTCATTTAAAAAAACAACTACTAGCTTCTTATAATTAGGAACCATGTTAATCTCCCATAGGCAATTCAACACTCCTTATCATTCAGATGGAAGAGTATTCATGAAGAATCGCACAATCTCAAAAGCTGGCATAGGATAACCCTTCCAAATGACTTCTTCTATCATTTTATTGATCTCGAGAACATGTTCAATTAAATCACCACTTTCCTATCGATAATTAGTCAACTCAGCTATCATCCTTGTAAGCCTCATCTTTTGACCTTCTGACTGTGCGCGAATAAGTGTACACTTATGAAGGGGAGGCATTGTTCCTACAACAAATGCAGAACAAAAAGAGGTTACTTATAATATATATGGACTTAATTAAAAAATAAACACATCCTTCGTTTTTTTTTTTGGACTGGTCAATGGTCAAGAAGTCAACGGTCAACGCGATCAACGATTAACGAGGTCAACGGTCAATGGTCAACAGAGATTGGGTAGGGTCAGAAGGATCGGGTCAGGTCAAACCGACACTGACTAGGTGACATCATTGGCACGTGCCCTACGCGTGCGCAGGCAACCGCCGGCTAATGTCACGATGATGTCACCTGGCGCATATGGCACACGCGGAGGGCGGTTACCCCCACCTGTGGTGTGATATCCAGATTTCGCCGGACCTTGAGTATGTAACAGACTATGATGGGTCGACGGAAGTGTTGTTAGACTGCGTCATTGGCACCATTTACGGACACTGTTTCATCATCATCACCAGACTGAAGCGTAACATTTGGTAACAGTCCAATCATTGAATAAATTATTGTCTCATCGAAGATTTTCCCTACATAGCATTGCTACCGAGATCGAGGTTCACTCCAAATGGTGTGTCGACAAGTTACCTATCACACTAACTTCAACCGTCCCTCTCATTAGACGACCATATTTTTCGACCCTGCCAACCCAAATACGCCAATGGAGTAATACTCAAGGATCGGCCCTCATGAGTTGCCCATCTCCTCATTTGCATGAAAGCCGGAGACCTCAAATCCTCCATGCAAGTTTCTCTCTTTAGACAGCTAACAAAGGGAAGATTTGATCACGCATGGGGCTGTTTTACATCCAAAGCCATGCATGCGGACGTGAGGGCTTGTAATCACCGAAGGACAGCTCCATTTCTTTCCCTTTTCTTTCGGCCGGTCAACTAGAGGATTTGCTTGACTAAATAGCCACGTAGCTTCCGTCTTCGGTGGCCAGCAAGGAGAGAAAGAGAGCTTGGGACAGCTGCGGTGCCGCATGCAACGTTTTAGCCACGCTTTTAAATTGAGGAAAGGAGAGCCACTGAGCGGCCACGCATCCTCCACTTGTCCCCTTCTGTCGCTGCCATCGGAGTTGTACATGTTGACTGCAATAGTCAACATACGAATGGGCTGAAGAAAAGTTGGTTTCTCCCTTAGCATTTTACCACCCTCGACATTTCCTCTATCCAGTGCAAGTTCAGAGAATTCTGTCCAAATTTCAGACACCGTTCACCCAAGCCAGCTACCGACCGCACACCGCTGTCGCCATCTTCCCTTCTCGCAGCACGCCGCCAACGCCACTCGCTCATGCTTTGCTGCCACCAAGGCAGACCTAGTGACCCACGAGCTTTCGGATTTGCCTCGGCCATGCCCATAGCTCCTCGCTCGCTTGCCATCGCTGCCGTCAGACCTAAGGTAAGTGGAAGTCTACTAACCTATATAGTGTAGTGCTGTTGTTGCCTGAGGAAGTGCGAGTTAGATTGGATTGTCTGAAATTTTGTGTTGGATGGTAGAATAGATGATGACCGAGTGGGTTGAGGCTAGGAAGTCGAGGAAACCTTCATATTTCCTATGAATGATTGCGGCTTTTGGACTTCGAATGTACACCGATTTTGCGACTACGAAGCTTTGAAAATCTTAACCGTGAATTGTTTTAGAAAACCTCCCGATTTGCATTAAAATTTCTATGTACCGTGGCACCGCTCTCAAATGTTTTAAGAAAACGTGTGGTGCTTTCAAAATTCCGAATTTTATATCAACTATTCTAAATCATTGAAGTTGGGATTGAGATTTGGATTTACCGATGTGCGGTTTTCAAGTTTACTTATAGTTTTGATAAATTGTTTTATCTCAAGCCGTGAAGTGTGAATACCATTCAAGGTGTTACATGTGGATTCGAAAACGTTTTGGCATTAAAATGATTTAATTACTACACCATGATTGATGTGTTATTTGCTGCCATCAGACTCTCGGGACGACGATGCCCCAAGTGTTGGGTTGCTTGGAGGATCATGATGGCGATGCCTCTAGATACCTGGGGACCAATGAGCCCCAGAGGTTTCTCGGGAGTGTCGGGATGCCCGGGAAGTGTGACGTAACATGTACTGGATGCTTGTAGGACATCATTGATATGGTGAGCCCTGGAGGTTCCTCGTGATGCTAGGTGAGGTGCAAGATGCCTAGAGGTGTAACGTAACACGCTTTGGATGCCTGATGACTAAAATATGGAACCGGAGGCCTTCGTGATGCCAGGTTGGGTGCAATATGCCTAGAGGGATGCAAACACTGGTCCTCCGAGAAGATGGTGGTAGTGAATCAAAAATCTATTGAGTTCTAAAGCTTGATTGTTCTATTGTGTTATGCCATTGCGTTGGAAAACTCTATTGATTTAATGCATACCTATTCCTCTAGTTATGTGTTTTATTATTTTGCATGAAATCAGATGATGATAGTTTTACATAATATAGTTTAGTAGAGCTTTAACTGCTGAATAGTCATACTCACCCCTTACGGGACTAACATATTTTAAACTAAGAAAGATGTCTCTATTGCTCGCACCTCCTGGTACTTTCTATGGGATCCTTGTCGATTTACAATGGGAATAAATAGAGCATCAAGATCCTGACCTGCTGGGACTGACTTTTGTGCGAGTGAGGGTGACGTTGATGATCAACACCGGCCTTCCCTTGAGTCCCATGCGTCAGGAATTCATGATTCTGTATGTCCGTAGGAACGAATGTACTCTGGGGCCGCTGCCACCGCCACTAAAGGACGACGATGGGGAATCGAGTGGTGTGGAGTGACCTAGGATGTGAGGACAGCAGGAAAATTTTTGGATGCTGGCACTAGATGATGGACTATATGTAAATAGCTGTTGGAGATGTTGGTTGAATTTTGGAACATAGCCGGAAACTGTGGTTTGTTGAGGTACCGACTAACAATGTCCATCCCGTATATGTGTAAATAAAAGTGCCAGGTTAATATCTATGTGTGTATTTAGTGTGCATCGTTTCAGTGTGAAGGAAATGGAGTTGATGGATCTGCTTCCGCCATATAAATTACGTAGGGACCAATGAAGTATGCGGTAAAACCCCCACTAGACTTATGGATTTCCTGAAATCCATCGATCTAACGAGAAGGATATTCAGGACAAGGAAACGATGTGGCGAGCCTAGCAGATTGGGGGCTGTCAGGGGGCATCACACGTGGCCACATGCACCCACGCAAATCGTCTCAGCATGTGCACCATTTCTTCTAGCTACATGTGGCAGTGCGTCCGGTGTCCCCTAGTGGTAGGCCACTTGTCATTTTTCTCGTCTCAATGAGAACTACGACCTTGCACTATCAGAAACGAGTTTTGATTCACCAGAAATCAAAAGGGGAGGGGGGGCGAACAGTATGGGGTATCGAGATTTCCGTCCCCGAGCGTTCGACGGCGACGTTTCTCGAAATTTCAACCAAAAGAAATTTATAAACATCAACAGTAATCAGGAGACATGAATAGCATTGCTCTGATATGAAACAAATTCCTAAAAATTGATCCGATACTCAAACAATCGAATACCGAAAAACAAAAGTGGAAAACGTGCCTAGGAAACATATTACACCGATCGAAGGCATATCACAGAATCAAACATACCTTGATTGTCGCAGATTAAGCAGTATCGTAGTTTTGAGGAATCCTTTGAAGCCTTGGGGTTCCGTTCGTCAAGAGGAGTATATTGTTTCAAGGGGAGAAAAGTGAAGAAACATATTTCTCTATGAAGAACGCTACAGTTCAGATTATTCCCCTTTTTACTTTTTTATTCTATATATTACAGTAATTGCACTCTTTTATGGGCCATTCACTTATGGACTGGGTTTTGGCCCAACATGGACGGATGGGCTTAAGTTAGCCCATCAAATATATATATATATATATATATATATATATATAAACCCATCAAGACTTATCTAGGCACGCCCGGAGAGAGGGAGACTAACCTTCCATTGGCACTCGCTCGAATTCAAGCTCTTTCCTTCTGTTTGGTTCTCTCGGAAAATTTCAGGATTGTTGAGGAGTGGAAGAATATATAAAGGACCAAGATTGCGAGGAGAGCCGAATCGTAACTTGCTTGGGGTCTGGGTGCTGTGGAGTTGGTGGCAGCAGTGGGAGATGAGCAAGAAGTCGGCGATCATCGTGTGTGCCATTGTGACGGCGTGTGTGGTAGTGGTGAGAGGAGGAGGAGGAGGAGGAGGAGGAGGAGGAGAGGAGTGGAGAAGGGTGGTTGGAGTCGACCTATGCGACATAGTTGCCACGAGAGGTGCTCGTCTTGCTCCTGCCATGATATTCAGCATCCTGAAGAATCTAGGAAGAGACACCCTTAGGGACGGGGAGAAGCAGATTAGTTACGGCTTTGGATGGAGGTCTGTTCGAGCACTACACCACATTCCAGATCTACGTGGAGGCCACTCTTAAGGAGTTGCTGGGACCTGAAGTTGCTGAGAATACGGTGATTGTGCTTTCGAATGACAGCTCAGGCAACGGAGCTGCCCTTCTTGTGGCCTCTCATTCACAATACCTCGAGATAGTGTGACCCTGAAGTATCTCGGTTTGACAAGACGTTGCCAGTTTTTCAAATTTCGTATAATTTCCCACCCTTTTCTCGGGATATCTTTTGGGTCTATTTGTATCATACTTCAAGGCGGGGTACCTGTAAGTAGTCTAGAGAAGCAACGAATCCAGTAACTTTAGCCTAGATGGCTCAAGTATCCGAGGAAGAACAGACGCAAATGTGTTAAGTTCATTTCTCTAGCAATATGAATAAATGAGGGATCAGTCTCCCATAAGGACTCTTTACAAAGCTCCCTTTTAGCCCTTTATTGCTGCCAATAAAATGGGCTACTACTATAGCAGGAACTTCTCAGGGATTTTTAATTTATGGATGTTTTCATCAGAAATCATCAATAATAGATGGTTCAAGGAAAAATTATCTTGTATTTCAGAGGCAATAATGGTGCATCAGTGAGTCATTACTGTGAATAATCATCTGCGTTTCGGTTTATTGAAGAAAATCCTTGAAAGTCCCTTGAACTGCTAATCATTTTGAAGTGACCGATTGCCTCGTTACAGGTGTGCGATTTTGCCTTATCCATGTCCAATGTGGACCAAAGTTGTTGTAAACAGTGTTGCGGATGCGTGAGATGATGCTGACTTTTCTCAATACTCAATGCTATCAAAAAAGTGGGTCTTATTTATTGGTTCCTTCTGTGCTAGCATCATTTGATAGCAATTATAGAAGAGCTTTGCTAGCACAACAATCTTTAAACTATTATGAGATTAACAGCCTTTTATGAGTCACAAATTCTTAAGGGAGTAGACTCCATAATATTTTGTAAATTTTTGTTATTTGGTTTTTTGTGATCTAAAACAAATTGTTATTTTCATGATAGATTAAAGACTGTTACCCAATTATTTTTCATTTTTCATTTTTCATTTTAGAAAGTATTTGAGTGAAGGAGTTTTCTTGGAAGCAATCAATGGATTTGCCATTTTCACTGAGGTACAAATGTGGCAAAAGATTAGACATTCAACAGTTATATTAATCGACATTCCTAGGCAGCATCTCTCATTGCAGACATGACTATTTTCTTTGTAGTCTAAGTATCCGGAGTGCGTACTCTTCATCTGTGATCTTTTATTTCTTCAATAAATACAGGTTTGTTCAACACCTTCTGCGCAAAGTGCACAAAATTGTTCTCTATCTAGCTCAAATTTACATAGCCATCTCTCATATATTCTATATCTATAGCATACATTCGGAAACTAATCTTAGGTATGGGTCACTGCTACATGGTTAGACAAAACATATGACGCTTGTCTTCATGTAGGATACGTTGAGGAAGTTTCACAGAAGTTGGGAGTATGTATTGCTCCACGGCGGAAAAACGAGGTCATTAATCAAAGTAGAGAAAGTTTTTTGTGGAGTTAAACTTAACACGCACGACATGACTATGTTCTGCTTATGCCTTTCTTCCCCCAATTCCATTTTCTTGGGTGCATAATATTTAGACTTATCAAATAGGTGGCTTGGGTTGGTTTGGATGGGTTAAAAATGAATCCGACTAAAAATGACACATATTTTACATTATAAAATTTTAGCGACATATACCCAACTTAACCTAGACTTGATTTATGCCCCCATCCAATCCAAATTCTAATTGTTAGTAACTTTACCCCCTTAGATATGGAGAATCACATACCTAAAAGAGATAAGTACACTGAAAGTCTTAAAATTTGTTAAAAAAATTTTACCTACCAAATGAACTACTTTTTTTTGGAAAGCAATGACACTAGTTTCATCCCAAATGGAAAAAATAAAAAATAAACAAAATAAACAAAATAAAAACAAATAAAAAGAAAAAAGAAAAAGAAAAAGAAGGCAATAAATAATCTTAAATGACGAGTGGGACCTCCTATGAGCTTAGTCTTTGTTGTGTGGCAAATTTGTAATTAAAAAGTTTTTAAGTTCCAAAAACATGCTGAAATGAGATTCAAGTTAATTGAGAGGGGTAAGACATAAGAGTAACTTTGCGTTTTAGTAAAATTGAAACCAAGCAAAAAGAAGAAAAATATGGTAAGAAATAATCTTAAATCAAAAGTAGGACTTGTAAGGGATAATGTGGTCAATTTAAGATGGTAGTGGGTGCTACAATAAAGTAAAAAAAAAAAATTAATATCACGAAAAACTCCAAACTGACATACTTACAACAAATTTATCGTCCGCTAGTCTTCGTTGAATTTTAATTTTTAAGTTGGATGACATATGACAATTAATGAATATATCAATTTAGGGTTTTACCCTCCATTTATTATAGATGTACCGGTTTGTAGTTTTATGCGATATTAATCTAATTGAACAAAAATTAATTGATGATAAATTTGTCATAAATATATCTATTTGAACTTTTTAGTGGTCTAAAAAAATTAATTTGGGATAAAATTGCCATAAGTGTACCGGTTTAAGATTTTTGGTAATTAAAAAATTAATTTGGAATAAATTTATCACGAGTGTACTAGTTTGAGATTTTTCGAGATATTATGTGAACGTTAAATTATGTAACTCACATTCAGTGAGCTCGACACATGTGAGATACAACAATGTTAGCATGTTTCCTATCACAATTGGTAGAGCTCAAATGAGCTTAATCATTTTATTTACCATCGAGCTACTCTTATAATGATCAAGCCATCTATATCTATTTGCTCTTTTCTTTACTTTCATGTCGTGTCGAGGTGTGTTTTGTAACAGAAATGGTTAATCAATTTCCCAGCACCCTGACATCATGAGTGGTATTGTAAATTGGTCACTTTCACTGGTTGATGGACTTACGTCTAATCAGGAGAAACTTAAAAATAAGAAGTCTAGATTTGTCTTCTTACCCAGATTTAAGTAGGAAATCAGGAAATCAACGTCGATTAGTCTTTGTCCTGTCGGGAACCATCATATCTCTCCCCCTTAGGCCGGAAGAAAAACATTTTTATCTGTTTGTGGTACTCACCAACCATTCATCATAAAAAAATTATCCAAAAAATCTTAAACCATTACACTTTTACCAATTCAGTCCTAAACTTTTTAATTTTCCTAATCCAGTCCTAAACATTTTCATATTTTATCAATTGAGTCAATCCGGTTAATTTTGATTGGAATTCATTGACGTGGACGCCGATCGTCTAGACACTGACCATCTTACATGGCAGAATCAATACTAACGTAAATATATTTTAATAGTATTTTGAATTTCTAATGGTTTTTTTTTCTTTTTTTCCTTTTCTTTGTTTTTTTTCTATTTTGGAGTTAGGGCCAAGAAGGGTGGCTGGTCAACCCTCGCTAGCTGCAAACGAGGCCTAGCCAATCCTCACCTCACCGACTCTAGGCGAGGGCCACAATGTCCTTGCCCATGACTAGCAAGGGTCAACCAACAACCATCACTGACCCTAGCTCCAAAAATCACAAAAAAAAAAAAAAAAAAACAAAAAACAAAAACAAAGAAAAGGAAAAAACACCATAAAATTTTCAAAATATTATTTAAAAATATCCATATTAGTGCCGCCCATTGACGCTAACAATTTTCAGCCAAAATTAGTTAGATAGACTCAACTGTGAATTGAGAAAATTAAAAGGGTTTAAGATCGAATGAGCAAAAGCACAATAAATTTAGAACTTTTTGAATAATTTTCCCTTTAACATATGGTTGTATTGACATCTCTATTCTTTGAAAGGAGAGAGAGATCAAGATCTTGAATATTCAATCAACTTACACTTGGATGGATTCAATGGTTGAAATTGTTTATCTTGATTTGTATTTGCCTTGGATTCAACGGGCGAATAGCACATGAACCCTATCTTACTCGAGTACATCAATATCATCCTAGTTTCATTCAAGTTAAGTGAACTACGTGACGGCAATTTCACTATATCGATTCAAAGAGATCAACGAGCAAGCCAATGATTGAGAATTTACGTTACGAGAAGTATGAAGTCTCGAGTTTGATATTCCGACCTCATATACTCTACTTCAAGCAAGGCCACCAAGGAAAATGCCTCCGGCAGAATCTCTATGGCCCCTTTGAATGTCTGAAAAAGGGGAAATGATGTTTAAAATGTTTGACCGTCAATTTTCCATCGGGGCCTTTTACTAGTAGGCGGTAGCGGGGTTGATAGGCCAAATCAACTAGCAAAGGAAAATCCTAAAGATTATGAGCCAATGTAACCTGAAGGCCGGCCCGGCCCATTAATCCCTTTTTATGTAATCATTCGAAAGCCCTATCGATGAGGAGTTGTACTATTTACTTCTAGTCGAGCGTATTGATCACTCGCGGTGGCCTGTCCTCATCAAGTCCCATTTCATGTCTCGGCCTAGTGTTTCACTATCTAGGCCCTCCTCGGCATCCATGCTTATGCACATTTCAGGTGAGTTGCATTGGTATCAATCTCATAATTTCATTTTAGAGATCAAAAGGGGATAAGGTCATAATTTGTCATCTAATGTGTAGAAGTAATATGATCTTTTCTTTTCTCCAAGGAAAGAAGAAATGCTTGAATCAATAAAATTTAGTTAGTAGATGATGAGATTTAACTATATTTTACTTAGTTGATGCTATGATAAGATATTGATCATTCAGCGCATGCTCACTAGTAACAAAATGATTAAATCTACTCGATAATGATCATCTCAAGTTCTCCATATGAGTGTCCAAAATTTGCAGTTTCCTTCTATACTTTGATCCATTCGAATTCATGTCACTTCTTTTGCTGGCTGTCTTTGGTGTTATTTTCTCACGTATAATCAAATCGAAGTTAGACAAGAAAGCAATCTGAAATATAAAGAGTTCATCCTGTCAACCCAAAAGACTAGATTAAGATTTAGAATTTATATGGGCTTTTCTAAAGCTCACAGAGAGGAGTGGGACATCGACTGATGAGAACCGAATCCCGAATACAAAATGCCCAAGCTTCCTGAACCTTGGTTCCTTCAGCACACCTTTACCCTTGCTTTCACCTTCTTCATATAACTACATTCATGATAACATCCAAAACCTAAGACGGGCAATTTGACTTTATAAATCATCTACTTGCATTACCAAAATCAGAATATATTTTCAAAAGTTGAGAGTCCAAATCCATTCACAAAGCTTCTGCAGCTGTTCTCGGTGCCAACAGTCAGTAAGTGTTGCACTCAAGAACATGAAAATATCTGCACGGCATTTCCTAGTACTTAGAATTTCCGAGGAACGGGGCAGCATCTAACTTGTGTTGGAATTTCTTTTAAACGTCATAATGCGGATCGCTACATTTGAGCAGCATTTGCATTACCTCCTTCATTGTAGGCCTCGTGGAAGGCAGCTCGGCAGTGCAAAATATTCCCAGCTTAAAGACATTGCTTATCTGATCTAGGGACGAGTTGTCCCTGATCTCCTCATCTATCACATCAGATATCGGCTTGCCTTGATCAAAGTGAAACCATGCCCAATCAGCGAGGCCCTTGTCTTCGTCCCCCTCGCAAGCCTTCCTTCCGGTGGTTAGTTCCAAGAGAACCACCCGAAGCTATAAACATCGATTTTCTCATTGACTCTTGTTGTATGAGCATACTCTGTTGTTCAAAAAAAAAAAAAAGGCAAGACAAAACTAAATATTACTGCTGGTAGGATATGTAAAGCATGAGGAAGGCAAACTGGCAAAGCTGAAATGAACTCATGTTTAAGTAAATAGACGAACCTGGTGTCAAATAGCCGAAAGAACCAGCAACAGCTGTCATACTAACAGCTTCTCCAGGCTCGGCCAACATCCTTGCAAGGCCGAAGTCAGCAATTTTTGCGTTGAACTCTGAGTCTAAGAGAATGTTGCTCGATTTCACGTCTCGGTGGATGATGGGTGATGAACAATCATTATGCATATAGCAAAGTCCTTTAGCTGCTCCGAGCACAATCTGCAACCTTTTGGGCCAATCCAAGATCATATTGTTGGCGACACCCGAGATGGGCGACGATGGTTTCTTCTTGTGAAGCCAACGGTCCAAGCTGCTATTTTCCATGTACTCGTATACAGAAATCAAGACTCAAAGTCTATTCTCATTGACGAATTGCTTTCTAATCCATTTAACGAAGAAATCCCTTTCACACCAACGGCTATCCAAAGGATTCTAATGCGTGTTTCATTAATGGATTTGACCTTATCGAACTTTGGAATGAAGATCTCTTGGCTGGATATGATTTAATGGATTTCTTTATTCGAATTAAGATTGATTAAGGATCCGATGATTGGCGAAGTATACTTGGAAGGTTCTACTTATGGAAACTGAGATCCTGATTGTATGGACGAGCAAGATTGATGGGCTATCGACATGTTCCTTAAATAGCTCGAATGATCTTTCTAATTGATTCCGTCCAATGAGTAGATTGGAGGAATTCCTTTGGTAAATGCCAACGGGTATGATGGCATAAAGGAGTATATAAGAAAGACGTTCTAGTTGTTCAAGTGTGTGCACGATAGAAGAATTCCAAAATCTGAAGTTCTTTGTTCTTAGTCAATTCATTTACTGAGCGAAATCTTGTACGCAAAAGAGAGTCTATATTCTGAGAAACCTTGAGGAAGTGTGGTAGAGTATCTACACTGTGGAATCAAGGGAGAGCCTTGCTGTAATAACTCTTTTGTTCATAGTGAAATCCAGCCGATGGGCTGTCAGTGCGGAAGAGTGGACGTAGGCTTGGAATAAGCCGAACCACTATAAACCTTGTGTTCAATTTTCTCTTCCCTACTCTCTGCTTTACTTTGATCATAATTCGTTTTGTTAACCAAAGGAGAACTTCCTTTCTATTGTCTGCTTAGTATTGCTCTCTTATCTCGAGAAATTATTTTTACACCTATTCACCCCCCTCTAGGTGCTTATACTAGCTATCTCAATTGGTATCAGAGCCTATGTACTCACTTTGTTTGAAGTGTTTTACTTCAAAGTTAAAGATCCATGGCTAGTATGTTAGCTCCAGGGCTGGTAGAAGGGCAAAGCAATACCAAACCGCCTTACTTTGATGGAAATGATTACAACATATGGAAAAACAAGATGAAGGCATTCCTAAGATCAAAGGATCCTCTAGAATGGGACATTGTAGAAAAAGAAATCATTCCTAAAACTGCACCTGTCTTAGAGAGAGGAAAAGAAGCTGTTGAGTCTAGTGAAATGACTCAAGAAGAGATAATCAAGAGACAAGCTCTTGATGCAAAAGCAATTTATTCTTTATATTGTGCTTTGTCACCTACTGAATATAACAAAATATCTTCTTGTGTTATAGCGAAAGAAGTCTGGGATAGATTACATATTACCTATGAAGGAACCGATCGAGTGAAAGAGACCAGAATCAACATTCTCCTCGGTCAATATGAAGCCTTCAAAATGAAATCAGGAGAATCTATAACTGACATGTTTAGTCGTTTTACAGAAATCGTGAATGGTCTTGAAAATCAAGGTCAACCAATTTCTGATCCCATGAAGGTAAACAAGCTACTACGTGGACTCTCCAAGGATTGGAATCACATAAAGACCTCAATAAGAGAGACACAAAGAATCATGCCACTATCTATTGATGAGTTGGTTGGGACTCTTTAGTCTTACGAAGTGGAATGAATCAATGAAGACGAAGATCCTAGAGGTAAGAAATCCATTGCATTAAAATCCAATGATCATTCTGATGTTACAGATTCTGAAGACGATATGGATGATAAGGAGCTTGCTCTCATGATAAGAAGATTCAGAAAGTTGAATAGAAAAGAAAGAACATTCAATCCAAAGAAATAGAGTTTTCAAAAGCAACAGACTAAGTCTGTTTAGGATGATGAATCAAACAAAGATGTAGTCTACTTTAAATGTAAGAAAAAGTGACACATTAGACCCAACTGTCCTCTTCTGAGGAAGAAGAAAGGAAAAGCTGAAAAGTATTGAAAGGCTTTTAAAGTAGAAACCTGGAGTGATAGAGAGTGTGAAGAAAGTGATGATGATTATGCCAATATATGTTTGATGGCACAATCGATTTAGATTCAAACTCCAAGACAGACTCAGATTCAGACAGTGAATTTGAGGTGAGTAACTTTAAAATCCCTATTAAAGTTTCTAAATACATTGATGAGTTGTGTTTTAGTCTTAAGACTTCTCTTAAAAGGATTTCCAAACTCAAAACAGAAAATTCTGCACTAAAACAACAAGAAAATGTTTTGAAAGAAAAGGTCAAAGTTTTAGACAAAAATGTTTCTACCTTGAAAGAAAATGAAAGCAATCTTTCAAAAGAAAATGCATTCTTGAAAAATGATATCTCAAATATTTCTAAAAGATTTTCTATAGGATCTGAGAAATTGGAAAAAATTCTTTCTGTTCAAAGACCTTATTTCAATAAATTTGGTTTGGGAATGATTGTGGAAACCATTCCTTTAATTGATTTTCCTAAAGTGAAGGAAAGAATTAAGTAAAGACCCACAAGAGATGCTTACAAAAATCATTTTAAAAAGATCTTTGTAAAATCAGTAGGTCGCAATGCTTTCAGATGTTCAAAGTACAATAGTGCAGATCATTTTGAAAAAGAATGTCATATGGTTTGGAAACCTGTTAAGAAAGTATGGGCAAAAACCGCATATCATACTAACACCAATGGACCCAAGAAAATATGGGTACCAAAAAAAGTTTGAGTCTCTTTTTTAAATGTAGGTCACTATCAAGAAAAAGGTAAAATGGTATCTGGATAGTGGATGCTCAAGACATATGATAAGAGATTTAAATTGCTTCATAAAGCTCGTTCAAGTAAATGGTGGAAAAGTCTCATTTGGAGGAAACAACAAAGGAAGAATTGTGGGATTTGGAACTGTAAAGATTGGAAACCTCACAATAAGCAATGTTTCCTTAGTGGAATGACTCAACTACAATCTGCTCAGTATCAATCGGCTGTGTGATACCGGTTTCAAAATCAACTTTCAAGAGGGAATATGTTCAGGAACCAATAAAGATTCTACTTAGTCATTCATGGGTCGAAGACATGGAAATATCTACCTCTTGGATGTGAAACCAAATGAATCACAATGTCTAATCTCAATTTAAGATGAAGCGAACTTATGGCACAGAAAGCTTGGGCACATCAATATGAAGCAGATAGCTAAAATTTCAGCAAAGAAGCTTGTTCGTAGTTTACCCAATCTATCATACCAAAAGTCTTATCTATGTACACTATGCATATTGGGAAAGCAGGTAAGAAATTCCTTTAAACCAATAAATCAAGTTTTCACTAATTGTGTACTGCAGCTTCTGCATATGGATCTCTTTGGATCAACCAGAACTCAAAGCATTGGAGGTAAGAAATATTGCCTAGCAATTGTGGATGACTATTCACGATTTACTTTGGTATATTTCATGGCAAGTAAGTTGGAAACCTTCTCTTACTTTGAAAAGTTTGCTAAAAATGTTCAAAATGAAAAAGGGTATGTTATTTCAAGTATAAGAACAGACCATGGAGGTGAATTTGAAAATCAAGATTTTACAAAATTTTGTGATGAATCTGGTTTTCAGCATGTGTTTTCCTCTCCATATACTCCAGAACAAAACAAAGTTGTGGAAAGAAAGAATATGTCACTTCAAGAAATGGCTAGAACTCTCTTAATTGAAAGTAACATCTCTTCACGATTTTGGGTTGAAGCATTCTTTCTTACAAAGATGTTATATTATTAATAGAGTTTTTCTAAGGCCTATTCTGGAAAAAAAAAAACCCCTATGAGTTATTCAAAGAAAAGAAGCCTATTGTTTCATACTTTCATGTGTTTGGATGTAAATGCTTTATATTGAAAAATGCAAATGATCGAGTTGGCAAGTTTGAAGAAAAATCATACGAAGGCATCTTCCTTGGATATTCTACCTCAAGCAAAGCCTACAGAGTCTACAACAAGAAGACTCAATCTATGGAGGAATCAATGAATGTCAAATTTCAAGATTCTATGCAAAATGAATCTATTCATATTCATCTTGAAGAATCTGAACTTGCTCCAAACTCTACAAAGTCTAAATCTCGAGAAGCAGCTTAAACTTTGAAAGATCAGCAACAAGTGATTATTGAAGATTCAAATGAAGGAAGTGATCATCAACTTGACAAATCAACCAGTAACTAGAAGCATAAGTCCAGTCATCCCAAAGATCTCATTATTGGCGACATTAATGAAGGAATTCGCACAAGATCCAAAATGCGCGAAGAGTCTAGTGCTGTGGCTCTTATTTCTGAAATATAACCCAAAAGCATAGAAGAAGCTTTATCTGATGAAAGCTGGATTGAAGCTATGCAAGAAGAACTCAAGCAATTCAGTATTAATGATGTCTAGAAGTTGACTCCTAAACCGAAAGGTAAATCTATTATTGGAGCTAAATGGGTTTTCAGGAACAAGATGGACGAGAAAAGAAAGGTCGTAAGAAACAAAGCAAGACTTGTGGTCAAGGGATATACGCAAGAAGAAGGGATAGACTATGACGAGACTTACGCACCAGTAGCAAGGTTAGAAGCAATTCGATTATTACTTGCTTTTGCTTGTTATAAGAATTTCAGGTTATTCCAAATGGACGTCAAAAGTGCTTTCCTGAATGGATTTATCCATGAGGAAGTCTATGTGGAACAACCACTTGGGTTTGAAGACCCAAGGAAACTAGACTCAGTATTCAGACTGAAAAATGTCTTATATGGTTTAAAGCAAGCACCTCGAGCTTGGTACGACAGGCTGAGTAAGTTTTTAATTCAAAACGGCTTTGTAAAATGTAAAGTAGACACTACTCTATTTATCAAAAGAGAAAACAAAAGTTTTCTGCTTGTTCAAATATATGTTGATGATATTATTTTTGGATCCTCTAATGAAAGCTTGTGCAAGAAATTCTCTAAGTCTATGCAGGATGAATTTGAAATGAGCATGATGGGTGAACTAACCTTCTTTCTTGGACTTCAAGTGAAACAATTGAAGGAAGGAACTTTTATTCATCAAGAAAAATATGCTAATAATCTTGTCAAAAAGTTTGGACTGGAAAATTGCAAAAAGACTGATATACCAATGTCAAGCTTTTTGAAGATAGACAAAGATGAAGGAGGAAAGAAAGTTGATTAGAAGCTATATAGGAGTATCATTGGTTCATTTCTTTATCTTACTGCTTCTAGACCTGACATTTTGTTTAGTGTTTGCATTTATGCTAGATTTCAAGTAGACCCTAAAGAATCTCATCTAAGTGCTATAAAGCGTATTAACAAATACATTGCATCAACTTCAAGTATTGATCTTTGGTATCCTAAAAAGGGAGACTTTACTCTTCTTGGATACTCAGACGTAGATCTAGCCGATTGCAGAGTTGATAGAAAGAGCACCTCGAGTACCTATCAATTACTTAGAAGTAGGACAGTGTCTTGGTTTTCAAGGAAGTAAAATACAGTAGCTCTTTCTACAGTAGAAGCAGAATATGTAGCTCTTGGAAGTTGTTTGCAAATTCTGTGGATAAAACAACAACTAAGAGACTTTGGAATTGAAGATTCATGCATGGAGATTAACTGTGACAACACCAGCGCAATCAATCTCACCAAGAATCCAATTCTTCACTCAAGAGCAAAACATATAGAGATTCGACATCACTTCATTAGAGATCATGTTCAAAATGGAGAAGTTTTGATTCAGTTTGTTGACTCAAAGAACCAACTAGCGGATATATTTACAAAGCCTTTGGAGAAAAATCAATTTGAAATCATCCGTTCCAAACTCAACATCTTGAAGTTTGAAGAAGTTAAAGTCTAGAGACTCCCAGACTCAGACGATCAAGTTTTTCTTTCGTAAGTTATTTTACTTTATTATCTCTCGAATCTTATCTTGAAAATGTATGATCATCAACCGTGTTTGATTATTGCTATCCTTAATTGACATGATTATTGCAACATTTCCTTTTCGAAAAAGGAGTTATTTTTGAAATGACAATTATCTAATTTTTCGAGAAAAAAAAAGGCAGTTATTTTTTAAAAGGCATCGTTTTACTTTCATTTATGACATTCAGTATGCCTCTCTTCGACTGTTTTATAAATATTGTTTCTTCTTCACTTTACTCTCGAAAAACCCTAAGAGAGCACCAATCTTTCATTTCTATCTTCTTCTCTTGTTTAATCTTTGAAAAGTTATCATCTTTCTTGGGAAAGTCAAGCTTGGAATCTTTCAAAGACTGTGAAAGATGTCGTCTCAAAGGAAGTCTTCGAGGATTGCAAATAGGGGACCACAACAAATGCGTGAGAGGCCTACACACTTTGATCTCACCAAGGAAGAAGAGTTTCCTAGTCAGCAGCAAAGCCCACAACATTCTCAGCAGCATCCATCTTCTCCATCTAGACAATAGGAGGTTGCTTGACAAGAAGAGGAAGAAATAATTGAAGATGTAGAACCTATAAGAGTCTTTAAGCCCTCTTTTACCTACAAGCTTTATCGCGCTTTAAAAAGGGGTGGAACTCCTTTGAACTACATTGACGAATTTCTAAAAGACAAATGGTACAAAAATGAAACCTTCTTTTTACGCACAATGGAACGGTTAGGAATTGCCCCTGCTTAATCGGTAGAAGAAGCAATGGCAAATATTCCAATCGATCCTTGTGTTGGAGGGCTAAATCAGATAGATGGGAATGATGATGACAAGTTGTACAGTCAGTTTCAACCGAGAATGGTGTTGCGGCAAAAATTCGGGGAAAAAGGACAGACTTGTTTCGATCGGAGGAACAAAAGCATCTATACTTTAAGTTGATGAAGCGTGGGGTGATAAACCCTAGAAGTGTGGATTTTGATTTCCTTGATGTTGTGAATGTTAATTTGAGGGAAAAATTCAGTCTTCTTCAACTTGAACAGTTCTGTTATGACTCTACAAAAGCTTATGCTGAACGCACTGCTTCTTTCTATTCGAATCTTAGTTTTTTGGATGCGAACAGATTCTCTTTTAGTATCCAAGATCAGGACTATGTGGTGGATGTAGATATGTTGGCTAATGTGATTGGGGTTGAGAGAGGGAGATATCAACCTATCAATGTCTCTATTGCTCGTGCTATGTTGGAACTTGTTAAGGATAGAAGAACAAAGGAAAAGATTTCCTACTTGAGGATGAGTGCATTTAACATTTTGCTTCACAAGATTGTGATTAATTGCCTCAGACCAAAATCTACTTCAAAGACTGATGTTTCAAACTCAAAGGCAAAGCTTATGTATGCCATCAATGCTGGGAAAAAGTTTTCTCTTCCTCACACTATTATGTTCCACATGTATAGAGCAGTGGTGAAAGACAAGGGTCAACTTCCTTATCCAGCTCTTGTGACAAAGTTATTCATACATTTGAATGTTCAGCCTCCACGAATTCTCTTTGTTCGATCTTGTGATCAAATGGTGGTGGGACTAAAAATGGTGTTTAAAATGCGTCTGAAGGAACTCAACAAGGCGTTGGAGAAATTCAAGGAGAAAACCCATGTCAAAACTCATCAAATCTCTTTGGTAGCAAAAAGAAAAGGGAAGGAGCCCATGGTTGCTCCATCCAAGAAAAGAAGAGCTCTCATCGTTGAGGATGAAGATGATGAGGAAGACATCACCATTTCTGCTATGGCATTGAAGAATCTGAGTCGTTCTGTTCCAGAATCAATGGAACGACAAGAGAAAGACTCAGAATAGAGGACTAGAGAAAGAGAAGATTTGGAAGCAAAAGAGATAGAAGAAAGAAACAGAGGAGAGAGAAGTTGAAGAAAGAGATGCAGAGGAGGAAAGATTTGAAAAAGAAGAAGAAGAGGAAAGAGGAAATCAAGAGGAAGGAGAACATGAGAAACTCTCTTCTCCACCTGAAGGCATGGAAACAGGGGGAGACCGTGAGAAAAGAGGAATGTCCTCATATCCTGCTACCAGTGAGGGAGTTAGTCGCTCTCCAGTAGATCTAGAGGACATTTATGCCTCTCAATTTCCTGAGGAGGGACATGATGTTTCATCGCCCAATCTACGTGACTATGCTGATTTGCCATCGTCTGCCTTTACTCCATCTAATCGTGCAGAAGCCAGTACGCAGACTGATAATTTAGCAAATTTTCGCAGAATTCTTGATGTTCTCTTGGAAATGCGGGGTCAGATATATGCTTTGGGATGCGAAGTTCAGAATTTGCAGACTGCAGGTCAAGCTTCTTCAGTTTCTTTGAATGATCAGATCCAAGCCCTTGCTCTTCAGATTCAAGCAAATGCTAAGGGTGAAGAGGTGGCTCAACTGAAGGAAGAGTTGAAAAAGCTGGAAGGCATTGTCCAGTCAATGGGAGATTTCCAGCTTGTTCGTGTTCCCAAGCATTCTTGAATCCATTCTCTTTCCATCTCAACCTTTTTTATGATGACAAAAAGGGGGAGAGATGCAAGATTTGAAACTTTGAACTTGAACTTTTGATTTATTTTGATGTTTGTTTTGTTTGACTTGACTTTTGTGTCTGGATGTGGACTGAATTTGGGATTTTGGTTTGACTGCTTATATTAAGTACTATTGATATCTTATGAATGGCTTTACTCACATGCAAGACTAACCTATTTTCTGTGGTTGCAAATTCTAGTGTTATCATTAAGCCATTTATCTTTATGAGATATCCATATTTGCTTGAGTAATGTTTTGCAAGTCAAAGTTATCCAAATCTGCAGGAAAGTTTTGTCACCATCAAAAAGGGAGAGATTGTTGGAGAAATCTTCCTGGAGTATTTTGAAGCTGACAAAACGTTTCCATCAGTCTAGTTTGAAGATTTGCAGACTCTACTATTTAAAGTCTAAAGACTTCCGGATGGCTAAACTTAAGACTCAAAGTCTATTCTCATTGACAGTTTCTAATCCGTCGAAGAAGGGCTATCCAGAACTGGGTGTTTCATTAAGGATTTGACCTTATCGACTGGAGAAGATCTCTTGGCTGGATATGACATAACGGATTCCTTTATTTGAATCAAGATTGATTAAGGATCAGATGATTGACGAAGTATACTTGGAAGGTTCTACTTATGAAAACCGAGATTTTGATTGTATGGGCGAGCAGGATTGATGGGCTATTGACATGTTCATTAAATAGCTCGAATGATCTTTCTAATTGATTATGTCCAATGGGTAGATTGGAGAAATTCCTTTGGTAAGTGCCAACGGGTATGATGGCATAAAGGAGTAGATAAGGAAGACGTTCCAGTTGTTCGAGTGTGTGCACGATAGAAGAATTCCAAAGTCTGAAGCTCTTTGTTTTTAGTCAATTCATTTACTGAGCGAAATCTTGTACGCAAAAGAGAGTTTATATTCTGAGAAACCTTGAGGAAGTGTGGTAGAGTATCTACATTGTGGAATCAAGGGAGAGCCTTGCTGTAACAACTCTTTTGTTCATAGTGAAATCCAGCCGGTGGGCTGTCAGTGCGGAAGAGTGGACGTAGGCTTGAAATAAGCCGAACCACTATAAACCTTGTGTTCAATTTTCTCTTCCCTACTCTCTACTTTACTTTGATCATAATTCGTTTTGTTAACCAAAGGAGAACTTCCTTTCTATTGTCTCAAATAGCACAACCAACAAAACACACATCGCTGCAGTAATGGCCAAGATCACAATCAAGGTGAGATTGTTCTTGCTCAATCTATGGGATTAGGCGTTGCAGACATTGATCCTCATGAACGAATTGGATGCACAGAGCTTGGGGTTGTTCAGGAAACTGGCGTCATATGCGGCGTTCTCTAACTCGGCTGGGATTGGCCCGCTGAGGCGATTGGATGATAAATTCAAACGATTAAGATTCAGTTGGCCGAATTCAGGCAGAATCAAGCCGGACAGTTGGTTGTCAGACAGGTCCAACTCCGTGAGATCAGGCAGAAGGCCCATTTTGCTGGGAATCGGTCCCGAGATCTTATTGTGACTAAGATCCAGAGTGGTCAAGGATTTCCATGAAATGATGTCTGTGGGAAGATTCCCGAAGAGCTTGTTCGACCGAGCAAAAGCGTCGTTAGAGAAGGAAGCACGGTCAATTCAGCCGGAACCGTGCCACTAAGGTTATTACTAGCATCGAACACCACCAAGTTCCTCCATGAAGACACCGTGCTCGGAATCTTGCCGAAGAATTTGTTGTTGCTCATCTCGATCCGATTGAGCTTTGGGGACAGCTCCTTGGGAAGCTCGCAGTTAATCCATTACCACTCTAGAGCAAAGCCGTCAAGTTCCGTGACATCCAGAGTCCTCTAGGTACATTGCCTCGTGAACCCATTGTTGTTCAACATCACTACGAGCAAAGTACTGCAATTTCCAAGTGACTCTGGCAACTCCCCGCTAAGATTGTTGTCCATGGCAGCCAATCCAAACAGCGTGCCGCCATGGCACAGTTTGTTAAATTATGTCTCAAGTTTGAATCCATTATATGATACCTGATACGTGCAAAACACTTACATGCTGAAATGAGGAAGAACGTCCGCAAAGCATTTAATTTAAATTAAGGAGTGCGCGATAGGAGCCGAAAAAAAAAAAAAAGATCCAGCCCTTGGCGTCGGAAATGAAGGCCACAAATCCGTGTGTTGACTTTTGTGGCCCTTCTCACTTTTTCAGCATGAAATTATCCTCTGAAGACTTCATCCTCTATTTTTTCTACGTCATTAAATGCATGCACATGGCCATGTGCATGCATGCTCGTAGAAAACAAGTTGGTCAGCATTTGTGGCCTCAGAAGCCTATCATGCGAGCACCGAAGTCTATCCCTCTCTTTGGTCATCTTTTGTGGACTTCTTTCGTCTTGTTGCGGATAAAGAAGGAGAGAAGGGAGAAGCTCTTCTACGTGTGTCAGTACATGCTGCTCAGCTCACACGCTAACATTAAATGCATGGAGGCACATGCTTTGAAGATCGGCACCGTTCTGACAATTGTGGAGTACAAGTTTTTCTTCCCTTTCCACCGATAAAAGGAGAAAGACGTCTGGAGCTTGTTGGCTACGCAAGAAAGAGCCAAAGAAAAAGAGCTCGAGAGACAGAGAGCTAGAGAAACGAGCTTGAGAGAGAGTGAAAGGCTTGAGCTCAGAGAGATTTTGTGCTGAGTTGAGTCCATTGAGTTGTTTTGTTAAACACCGTGGGTATCGGGTATAAAGTAGGGTTGGAAAACACTTGAGTGCATGTGTGTGATTGTAATCCTGTAATTCTCCGATTTATAGTGGATTGATTTGCTGGCTCTCCCTGTGGACGTAGGTTCCGACATTGGGATTGAACCACATTAATTCTCGGTGTCCTTTTCTTTTATTGTTCCTCGTTTTATTTCGATCGATTTCTATAGCTCCTGACATAATTGCAAAATATACGATCCGCTTCCGCTGCGACACCGATTAACAACACAGTTGTTCAGGCAATGCGCCAGTCAAGCTGTTGAAGGCCACTTCGAATCTTCTGAGTGGGGAAAACTTGCCAAAGTCGGGGGGGATTGTTGGAGAAATCGTTCCAGAATATTTTGAAGCTGACAAAACATTTCTTTCAGTCTAGTCTAGATATCTCGCGGATCGTCTAGTTTAAATTCTCCGAAGACTTTCGATCACCGGACTCAAGATTCAAGACTCAAGACTCAAGACTATTCTCATTGATCTTTCGATCCAAAGTGGCGAAGGAAATCCAGAGCCGAAGTATATGGTTGAGGATTTAATCCTATCCTCTGGAGAAGATCTTTCTGGCTGGATAATCATAACGGATTCTTTTGTTCGTATCTAGATCAATTGAAGATCCGATGGTCGACGAAGTATTCTTGGAATGTTCTATTCTTGGAAACCAAGATCCCGATTGTATGGGCGAACAGATTGATGGGCTATCGTCGGAGTTCCTTTTATAGCTCGAATGATCTTCTTGATTGATTCCGTCCAACGGTTAGATTGGAGGAATTCCTTTGGTAAGTGCCAACGGTATGATGGCATAAAGGAGTATAAAAAGGAAGATGTTCTAGTTGTTTGAGAGTGTGATCGATAGAGAAATTCCAGAATCTGAAGCACCTTGATTATTAGTCGATACAGTCTGAGCGAAATTGTATACACAGAGAGTGTTTGTACTTGGTGATACCTTGAGTGAGTGTGGTAGATCATCTACACCGAGAAATCAAGGAAGATCAACACTGTAACATCTCTTTGTTCATAGTGGAATCCAGCCGAATTGGCTATCAGTGCAGAAGAGTGGACGTAGGCTTGGATCAAGCCGAACCACTATAAACCGCGTGTTTAATTCTCTCTTTCCTTCACTTAGTCTTACGTTGATTATTACTTAACGCAAACCATCTTTCAACTGTCTAAGTATTGCGCAAGTATACAGAAATTATCAAGAAAAATCTTTGTATACCTATTCACCCCCCTAGGTACTCATACTAGCAATATCAATTGGTATCAGAGCCCGTGTTTTTACTTTGTTTGAAGTGTTTTACTTCAGAGTAAAAGATCCATGGCTAGTATGCTAGCACCAGGGCTGATGGAAGGGTAAAGCAATACAAGACCACCCTACTTTGACGGAAAGGATTACAACATCTGGAAGAACAAGATGAAAGCCTTCCTACGATCCAAGGATCCTCTGGAATGGGACGTTGTGGAAAGAGGAATCACTCCTGCTGCTGCATCAATCTCTGAAAGAGGGAAAGACACTATTGATACCAGCGGAATGTCTCAGGAAGAGATAAACAAGAGACAAGCACTCGATGCAAAAGCAATTTACTCTTTATACTGTGCCTTGTCTCCAACTGAATATAACAGAATATCTTCTTGTGTTACAGCAAAAGAAGTATGGGATAGATTACACATCAACTATGAAGGGACAGATCGAGTGAAGGAGACCAGAATTAACATTCTCCTTGGTCAATATGAAGCCTTCAAAATGAAACCAGGAGAATCTATAACTGACATGTTTAGTCGTTTTACAGATATTGTCAATGGTCTTGAGAACCAAGGATAAAAAATTTCTGATCCCATGAAGGTGAACAAGCTACTGCGTGGACTCTCCAAGGAGTGGAATCATATAAAGACTTCAATAAGAGAAACGCAAAGAATTATGCCTTTATCTGTCGACGAGCTGATTGGAACTCTTCAATCATATGAAGTGGAACGAATTAATGAAGAAGAAGATCCAAGAGGTAAGAAATCTATTGCATTAAAATCAAATGATGACTCTGATGATGCAGATTCTAAAGATGATATGGACGATGAGGAGCTCGCCCTCATGATAAGAAGATTCAGAAAACTAAATAGAAAAGGCGAAGGTTCAACTCAAAGAAACAAAGTTTCCGGAGACAGCAGACCAAGTCTGTTGATGATGAGGAACCAAACAAAGATGTAGTTTGCTTCGAATGTAAGAAGAAGGGACACATCGGACCTAACTCTTCTTCGAAGAAGAAAAGAGGAAAAGCCGAGAAGTTTTGAAAAGCTCTCAAAGCCGAAACACTGGAGTGATACGAGAATGTGAAGAAAGTGATAATGAATATGCCAACATATGTTTAATGGCACATTCGGACTCGACTCAGATTCGGATCGACTCGATAGTGAATTTGAGGTAAGTGATTTTAAAATTCCTGTCAAAGTCTCTAAATATATTGATGAACTATGTTTCAGTCTTAAGACTTCTCTCAAAAGGATTTCCGAACTTAAAAAAGAAAACTCAGCTCTAAAACAAAAGGAAGTTATTTTAGAAGAAAGAGTTAAAAGTCTAGACCAAAATGTTTCTGTTCTTAAAGAAAAAGAAGATGATCTTTTGAAAGAAAATGTTTTCTTAAAAACGGACTTATCAAATATTTCAAAGAAGTATTCGATAGGATCCGGAAAGCTTGAAAAAGTTCTTTCGGTTCAAAGACCTTACTTCAATAAGTCTGGTTTAGGCATGACAGCGGAAACAATTCCCTTGATTGATTTTCCTAAAGTTAAAGAAAGAATTAAGAAAAGACCGTCGAGAGAGGCTTACAAAAATCATTTCAAGAAAGTTTTTGTAAAGTCTCGTTGGTCGAAATGCTCTAAGGTGTTCAAAGTGTAACAAGAAGGATCACTTTGAAAAAGAATGTCCTATGGTTTGGAAACCTGTTAAGAAAGTATGGCCTAATAATGCTTATCCTACTAACATCAAAGGACCCAAGAAAATTTGGGTACCAAAGAAAACTTGAGATTCTCTTTTAAATGCGGGTCTCCGTCAAGAAAAAGATCAAATGGTATCTTGACAGCGGATGTTCAAGACACATGACAGGAGACTCAAAGTGCTTCGTAAAGCTTGTTCAAGTAAACGGCGGAAATGTTTCATTTGGAGGAAACGGCAAAGGAAGCATCGTGGGATTTGGAACTGTGAAAATTGGAAATCTCACAATAAGCAATGTTTCTCTAGTAGAATGACTCAACTATAACCTTCTCAAAGATTAGCCAACTGTGTGATACTTGGTTTCAAGATCTCCTTTCAAGAAGGAATTTGCTATGGAATTAGTAAAGACTCTACTCGCCTTTCATGGGTCGAAGACATGGAAACATCTACCTCTTAGACATGAAATTGAATGAATCTCAATGTCTAATTTCAATCCAAGATGAAGCAAGCTTATGGCACGAAAGCTTGGCCATGTCAATATGAAGCAATTAGCCAAAATCTCATCAAAGCAGCTTGTTCGAGGTCTACCCAAATTACCATATCAAAAGTCCGATCCATGCACACCCTGTATTCTGGGAAAACAGGTAAGAAATTCATTTAAGCCAATAAAATCATGTCTCCACTAATCATGTACTACAGTTACTACATATGGATCTCTTCGGACCAACCAGAACTCAGAGTATTGGAGGTAAGAAATATTGCCTAGTAATTGTGGATGATTTCTCTCGCTTTACTTGGGTATATTTCCTTGTAAGTAAGTCAGAAACCTTTTCCTATTTTGAAAAATTTGCTAAAAATGTTCAAAATGATAAAGGATGTGTTATGTCAAGTATAAAAACAGATCATGGAGGTGAATTTGAAAATCAAGATTTCACAAAATTGTGTGATGAATCTGGTTTTAAACATGTATTCTCTTCTCCATACACTCCTCAGCAAAATGGAGTTGTGGAAAGAAAGAATAGATCTCTTCAAGAAATGGCTAGAACACTTTTAATTGAAAGCAAAATTTCTTCACGATTTTGGGCTGAAGCTGTTTCAACAGCATGCTATATCATCAATAGAGTCTTCCTAAGACCTATTCTTGAGAAAACCCCTTATGAATTATTCAAAGATAAGAAGCCTATTGTTTCATACTTTCATGTGTTCGGTTGCAAATGCTTTATATTGAAAAATGCAAAAGATCAAGTTGGTAAGTTTGAAGAAAGATCAGATGAAGGCATCTTCCTTGGATATTCTACATCAAGCAAAGCCTACAGAGTCTACAATAAGAAGAGCCGAGTCTGTGGAGGAGTCAATGAATGTCAAATTTCAAGACTCTACGCAAGATGAACCCATCGGACTCGGTATGAAGAGTCCGAACACCTCCGGACCTTCCAAAGCTTACTACTCAAAATGTATCCTAGACTCGGAAGACCAGCGTCAAGATGTTCATGAAGATTCAAATAAAGAAAGAGATCATCATCCAGAAAAATCAACCGAATCGGAAACACAAGTCCACTCATCCTAAAGATCTCATTATCGGTGAAATTAATGAAGGAATTCGCACCAGATCCAAAAGACGTGAAGAGTCTAGTGCTGTTGCTCTCATCTCTGAAATTGAACCAAAAAGCATAGAAGAAGCTTTATCTGATGAAAGCTGGATCGAAGCTATGCAAGAAGAGCTCAGACAGTTCAACATTAACGATGTCTGGGAATTGACATCTAAACCAAAAGGTAAAACTGTTATTGGAGCCAAATGGGTGTTCAGAAACAAGATGAACGAAAAAGGAAAAGTCGTACGGAATAAAGCAAGACTCGTGGCCAAGGGATACTCACAAGAAGAAGGAATAGACTATGATGAGGCTTACGCTCCTATAGCAAGGTTAGAAGCTATTCGTCTATTACTTGCGTTTGCTTGTTACAAAAATTTCAGGTTATTCCAAATGGACGTCAAAAGTGCTTTCCTAAATGGATTTATCCAAGAGGAAGTTTATGTGGAACAACCACCTGGATTTGAAGACCCAAAGAAGCCAGACTCAGTCTTCGGGACGAAAAAGGCTCTGTATGGTCTAAAGCAAGCACCTCGAGCTTGGTACGACAGACTAAGTAAGTTCTTATTACAGAACGGCTTTGCTAAAGGTAAAGTAGATACTACTTTATTTATCAAAAAGGAAAACAAAAGCTTTTTACTCGTTCAAATATATGTTGATGATATTATTTTTGGATCCTCTAATGAAAGTCTATGCAAGAAATTTTCTAAGTCTATGCAGGATGAGTTTGAAATGAGTATGATGGGAGAATTAACATTCTTTCTTGGTCTTCAAATAAAGCAATTGAAGGAAGGAACTTTCATTAACCAAGAAAAATATGCTAATGATCTTGTCAAAAGATTTGGATTGGAAAATTGCAAGAAGACTGATATACCAATGTCAAGTTCTTTGAAGATAGACAAAGATGAGGAAGGAAAGAAAGTTGATCAAAAGCTGTACGAAGCATCATCGGTTCACTTCTTTATCTTACGCTTCTAGACCTGACATTTTGTTGAGTGTTTGTATCTCGTGCTAGGTTTCAATCAGATCCTAGAGAATCTCATCTCAGTGCTGCAAAACGTATCATTAAATATGTTGCTTCATCTTCAAGCATAGGTCTTTGGTATCCTAAGAAGGGAGACTTTAATCTTCTGGGATATTCAGACGGTCTGGCCGGCTGCAGAGTCGATAGAAAGAGTACTTCAGGAACTTGCCAGTTTCTTGGAAGTAGGACAGTGTCTTGGTTTTCAAGAAAACAAAGCACTGTAGCTCTCTCAACAACAGAAGCAGAGTATGTTACCCTTGGAAGCTGCTGTTCGCAAATTCTATGGATAAAACAACAACTACAAGACTTTGGGATTGAAGACTCATGCACAGAAATCAAATGTGACAACACCAGCGCAATCAATCTCACCAAAAATCCAATTCTTCATTCAAGAGCAAAGCATATAGAAATTCGACATCACTTCATTAGAGATCATATTCAAAGTGGAGAAATCTCAATTCAATTTGTTGATTCAAAAAGTCAACTAGCGGATATATTCACAAAGCCTTTGGAGAAAAATCATTATGATTTTATCCGCTCCAGACTCAACATTTTGAAGCTCGAAGAAGTTAAAGTCTAGAGACTCTCCAACCTTCAGACTCAGAAAGTTGATCATCAGACTCAAATCAGTCAGACTCTAATCTCTCAGACTCAGACTTTGATCACTATAGACTGTAAGTTGTTATTTGATCTAAACTCGAAAAGGTATGATCTTTCGTTTAGTTATTTTGTAGTCTCCGTGAAAATCGAAAAACTTGTCTTTTCAAAAGGATTAATTTTGGCAGTTATTGATTTCGAAAAGAGGTATTTGTACACTTTCCTTGTACCGATTGAACTTCCCCTTTTCAAAACTGAGTTATATATACACAGTTTTCTCTTTCAATCTTCAAAACCCTAAAAGCATTCTCCTCTCAATCCGGTTTCTACTTCGAATTCATACTCGAAAAAGTTGTCATCTTTTCTTGGGAAAGCAAGCAAAGGAATCTCTCAGCGACAAGTAGAATGTCTTCTTCGAGGAAGTCTTCAAGAATCGCGACAAGGGGACCACAAAAGATGAAGGAGGGACCTACCCACTTCGATCTCACAGAAGAGGAAGAACTATCGAGTCAGCATCAGAACCCGACTCATTCTCCACCACGTCATTCACCGCCTTCTACCCCGCAAGGTGCGGGTCAACATCCGGAGGAAGAGGTAATCGAGGACGCAGACCCTATAAGAGTCCAAAAACCCTCTTATATTCGTGCATTGAAAAGTACTAGGACTCCGATGAAATATGTGGATGATTTTCTTAAAGAAAAGAACTATGGGAATGAGTACATTTTTCTGAAGAAAATGGAGGATTTGGGAATTGCTCCCAAAGGTAAAGTAGAGGAAGCGCTTGCAAATATTCCGAATGACCCTCGGATGTCGGGCCCAAATTTGATTGATGGGAACGACAATGACAAAATGTTCACTGATTTTCAACCGAGATTGGGTGTTGCTGCGAAGGTGAAGGGAAAGAGGATGGAGTTATTTAAATCGAAGGAACAGGAAACTTTGTTCTTCAAACTGCTGAAGCGAGGGGTGATAAACCCTAGGAGTGTTGACTTCGATTTCCTGGATGCTGTGAATGTGAACTTGAGAGAAAAGTTCGATGCCTTCAACTGGAACGTTTTTGCACTGACACCATGGACGGATATGCACAACTGACTGCATATTTCTATTCAAATCTTAGCTTTATCGATGCGAATAGAATATCTTTCAGTGTTCGAGATCAAGATTATGTGTTGGATGTGGACATGTTGGCGGACATACTTGGAGTTGAACGGGCACGATATCAACCAGTCAAAGTCTCAGTTGCTCGTGCCACAATGGACCTTGTCGAAGATAGAAATATTGAGGGAAAAATCATCTATTCAAGGATGCATGCCATCAACATTGTGTTGCACAAAATTGTTATCAATTGCATTAGGCCGAAGTCTACATCAAAGACTGATGTGTCTCATTCTAAAGAAAAATTGATGTACGCAATCAACTCTGGGAAGAAGTTCTCTCTCCCTCACACTATTCTCTTTCACATGTACAGAGCAATGTCGAAAGACAAGGGACAATTGCCTTATCCAGTGTCGGTGACCAGGATCTTCGAGACACATGAATATTGAACCGCCACACACTCTCTTTGTGTTCGACCGTGCGATAAGATGGTGGTAGGTTTAAAGATGTTGACAAAGATGCGTCTGAAAGAACTTTCTAAGGCAATGGAGAAATTCAGAGTGAAGACTCCAGTTCCGTCTGCTTCAAAAAGAAAGGGAAAGGAAGCCATTGGTGCTCCCACCAAAAAGAAGAGAACTCTCATCTTGGAAGATGAAGAGGAGGAGGAAGATCTTACAATCACTGCTCTGATAAGAACAAGACGTTCTGTTTCCCAATCAACAGAACAGCAGAAGAAATAGAGAGAAGAAGAAGAAGAAGATGACAAGAACAGAGAAGAAGAAGAGCAGAGAGAGAAGGAGACAGAAGTTGAAGAAGAAGGAGAAGAAGAGAAAGAAAGGTCTGCAGCTGAATCTGGAGAAAAGGATACAGAAGAGCATGATCATCACTCTTCTCCTCTTGATGCCCTAGAGACAGGGGGAGTTGGCGAGCAAGAGAGGTCCTCACCTCATGCTGCCAATAGTGAAGGTCTACGACAATCTCCAACAGCACCAGAAGAATTTCAGGCTTCTCAATTGCCTGAAGAAGGTCACGATACGTCAGAACCAAATCTGCAAGACTTTACAGAAGCGCCATTGTCTGGGTTCACTCCATCTGAGAAAGCCAATGCTAGTACACAAACGGACAATTCTGCAGATTTTCGTCGTATCATGGATATTCTTCTGGAAATGCGTGGCCAAATCTATGCTCTGGACTGTGAAATTCAAGCCTTGAAGAATGCTAGACAAGCATCTTCAGTCACCCTGGAGGATAAGATGAAAGACCTCGCTCTACAACTTCAAGCCAATGCCAAGGGAGAAGAGGTAGCTCAACTGAGGGAAGACTTGAAGAAGCTCGAAGGAGTAGTCCAGTCCATGGGGGATTTCCAGATTGTGCGCATTCCCAAGCAGACATGACATCTTTCTCACCTTTTTAATGTTGACAAAAATGGGGAGAAAGCAATTTGAACCAACCAACCAACCAACCAACTTTCTTTGACTTTAAATTTGTTTGAATATGTTTGTTTTTGAACTTGAGTGAACTTGGATATGAACTTGAATCTGACTGAATTGGCTGTGGATTTAAATGCTTGACTGTTTGCATTCATTTCAAGTATTGTTATATGGTATTACTCATGAAAGACTAACCAATTTTCTCGTGGATGCAGTCTGGTTGCTTTGTTAATCTTTATGAGATTGCCATATTGCTTGAAAAATGTTTTTGCAGGTCAAAGTGGTTCAAATCTACGGGAAAGTTTTGTCACCATCAAAAAGGGGAGATTGTTGGAGAAATCGTTCCGAATATTTTGAAGCCGACAAAACGTTTCTTTCGATCTAGTCGGATATCTGCAGATCGTCTAGTTTAAAGTCTGAAGACTTTCTTATCACCAGACTCAAGATTCAAGACTCAAGAATCAAGACTCAAGACTCAAGACTATTCTCATTGACAGTCTTTCTGATCCAGTGGCGAAGGAAATCCAGAGCCGAAGTATATAGTTGATGATTTAATCCTATCCTCTAGAGAAGATCTTTCTGGCTGGATAATCATAACTGATTCTTTTGTTCGTATCTAGATCAATTGAAGATCCGATGGTCGACGAAGTATTCTTGGAATGTTCTATTCTTGGAAACCAAGATCCTAATTGTATGGGCGAACAGGATTGATGGGCTATCGTCAGGTTCCTTTTATAGCTCGAATGATCTTCTTGATTGATTCCGTCCAACGGGTAGATTGGAGGAATTCCTTTGGTAAGTGCCAACGGTATGATGGCATAAAGGAGTATAAAAAGGAAGATGTTCTAGTTGTTTGAGAGTGTGATCGATAGAGAAATTCCAGAGTCTGAAGCACCTTGATTATTAGTCGATACAGTCTGAGCGAAATTGTATACACAGAGAGTGTTTGTACTTGGTGATACCTTGAGTGAGTGTGGTAGATCATCTACACCGAGAAATCAAGGAAGATCAATACTGTAACATCTCTTTGTTCATAGTGGAATCCAGCCGAATTGGCTGTCAGTGCAGAAGAGTGGATGTAGGCTTGGATCAAGCCGAACCACTATAAACCGCGTGTTTAATTCTCTCTTTCCTTCACTTAGTCTTACGTTGATTATTACTTAACGCAAACCATCTTTCAACTGTCTAAGTATTGCGCAAGTATACAGAAATTATCAAGAAAAATCTTTGTATACCTATTCACCCCCCTCTAGGTACTCATACTAGCAATATCAGGGATCGTGCCTGATAGGTTGTTGTTGGACAGCCTGACATCAGACAAAGCGGGAAGACGCCCAATACCTTCTGGGATTCCACCGGACAATTGATTGAACTCTAAATTCAAGCTGTATAGATTCTTGAGCTTTCCAAAAACTTCAGGTATGTTCCCCATCAAATTATTCTCAGACAGATCGATCACGCTCAGGTTTTCGCGGCACTGACTGCCTGAGGGATCGACCTGGACACATTAGTCATGTACACGTACAACTCGCTCAAGTTCCTCAGAGCAAAAATGCTACCTGGGATCTCTCCGGTCAGTGGATTCCTCCCCAAATCCAAGTGCTCAAGAGCCTCCATATTCCCAATCGTCTCTGGGATTTCACCAATCAGGTTCGTCTGTACCATTGAGAAGAACCGCAGCTTCTTCAGGGCGGTAAAGTTCTGCGGTAGTTGTGACGGCACAAACTTGTCGTTGTACTCGAGCCTTAGTTCTTCGAGATCGGACATGCCAAAAATCTCTTCAGGGTAAGTGCCATTGTACTCGGACTGGTAAAGGTGAAGGATCCTCAGCCTCTGCAGCCTTGAAATCGATGCTGGGACATCGAACGAGAAGCTGTTGGCAGCAAGAATCAGGACTTGAAGATTGGCCATCCAGTCGATGTTGGATGGAATAGGACCTTCAAAGTAATTCTGGACAGGTCGAGGTACACGAGCTTGGAACAGTTGTAGAGAACAGTGGGAAACTCTCCAGTAATATTATTGTAGGAGAGATCAAGCTTGGTCAGATTCTTGAGGTCGCAGATGAATGGGGGGATCGAATAATTTATGCTCAGGTTGGTAAGATTGCGCTCAATAATCGAGCCTTCTTGGCATTTGATCTCAGGCCATGCGCAGTGGGAGGATGAATTGAAGGCCACCCAGTGGTCGAGGGACGATGGTTCTTGCCAGGATTGCCTGAGTTTCAACAGCACTTGCAGTTCTTGATCTTGGATTTGAGATTCTGCAGCGTGGGAGAGGAAGCAGAGGAAGACGATACGGGATGTAGGAGAAGAAGGGGAAGAAGAAGCGAATATGAGGAGGTGATGAGGTTAGTCTCGGCATAATTGAAGGTTGTCCAGAGCTTTTCTGGTTAAAGAGAGACTCTCCAGTGTCGGAGCTTGAGATCTATCAGCTCAAAAAATCAAGCGAAACGGGTCGGTTTGCTTTTGTTTATTGCTCGGCAGAATCCCCTACGGTTTTTAACCTCGTACCAAAGTCCTGAAATTTGGACCTAGATGAGTGGTGGGTATTACATGCATCGCATATTTGAGTCCTCACATTCATGATTTTTGAGACCTATATCAGCCCACCCTTTTTCATTTCAAAATAATCAAAGAAAACAAAAGAAAAGAAAGAATAGTTCAAGAACAATAACCATTCAATGTAAGCTGTCAAACCAACGAGAGTTTGCGAACAAATTCAAAGTTTACCGAGTACCGTTCGGTTGAATTTCTGCAGCGTTATCCGACTTCTAAATTTCTTAAAGATAAGTGAGAAGAAATCATGAGAAACTAGTATTGAGTCCCTTAAAAAAAAATAAAAACATGAGTATCCATGTAATGAGTGCATCATGATTAAATTTGGCAGTGGCATCATTTGCAAATGAAGTGTGATTTCAAGACCAATGCGGGCCATCTTAGAGTGCAAATGATAACGTTTTTATTCCCGAGAATAATTTCTATTTGAAAATATTTTTTATTTTTTATTTTTGTTCATTGGATAAGTTTCTAAGAAAAATAATGCGTTTGATAATTGTACAAAATTTCTATTTCTAAAATAGAATTGCATTTGGTACTACCTCTAAATTTTCTGGGCTCGGGAATTACAATCACATTCATAGGACTAAGACATGACTTAGAATTTCTTTTAATTTTTTAAATAAATTTATTATATTTTTCTCTTCTTCTTTTTTTCTTTTCTTCTTCTTTCTCTAGCTAGTCGCTGGCCTTGGCTATGGTTGACTACTAACTAGCTTAACAAGAGTCGGCAAGGTCGCCTCAAGTCTCGCCATGGCTAGGGGAGGCTACGTCAATCTCACAGTGGCTGGGTGAGGCTTAGGGTGACCTCATCTGGCTAGTCACCAATCGGCTAGGGGAAGAAGAGGAGGAAGAGAACGAGAAAGAAAAGAAAAGAGAAAAAGAACTATAGTTTGGATTTCATTATTGAGATGTTCTTGAGAATAAAGAAGTAATTTTTCCTTACTTCTTTATTGTATTTTAAATATATACCCAAGAATAAAATGTACACAATCGAATTTCTATTCTATTTTTATTTTGAAAAAAGAAAGGAAACAGGAACATTATGCGTCGATAGTCTCTTAGGGGCTGCATGGGAACATTTTTGTTCCTTTATTCTTTTGTTCTTTTGCTTCCCGAAAAAAAGAAAAAGAAAAAAAAAGAACATAATTCCTTTTGATAACGTCAACTAATTTTTCTATTTCTCATAATAGAAAAGTGGCAAGGAAATAGAATTGAAATAGAAACAAGAAGTATAAAAAAATAATTTCTTGTTTTTTGGAATAATTCATAGAAATAAGCCATTTTTTTCTTTTCTATTTTTCTATTTTTCTTCTTCCTTGCCACTACCATTGCCCTTGGATCCGCCACCACCTATGGCCGCCAACTATCGTTTGACCACTAGCGCTTGATCGTGTGATTGCCAACCGTCGACAACCGGCAATTGAGCAGTGGGGGCGGCAATTGGCGGTCAACAAGCAAGAAGAAAAAATGAAAACATATAAAAATTTATGGATCAAACCAAACGGATTCCTATTTTTTTTCTATTTCGAGAATAAAAATTTTGTATAGTTACCAAATATATTATTTTACTCAAAAATTATTTCAGGGAGTAGAAATAAAAAAAATTATTTAAAAAAAATTATTTCCCGAAATAGAAATGTTACCATTCCCATTCTTAAAATGTTTGAAACGCCACTCAAAGTGAAGGTATACCTTTTTCTGAAAATGGAGTACGTCAGCACTTGCAGCTCTTCTATGTTGAACTTGAACCTTGACTAGAGACTTTTACTTTTTTGACTTTTGAGTAGATTTTGTGGGCTTTTGCCTTGTCTGTTTCTTTGGTTGGAAAAAATGAAAGTTTGGAAAATGTAAGGAAGCAACCCTGAAGAAGATTGGCAATCGTCATTGATTCGTGTGTTGTGGGCTTTTATTATTAACCAATCAGGTACATTCATCACTACTTTTATTGACTTCTTCTTCTAAAAAAAAGATTAATTTAACATTTAAGATAAACGAGTTGAAAATTAAAAAAAAATGTGAAATAAAATATGTTAAGCTACTCATATTTACATCATAATATAATAAATTAGTTTTTATTGAGAATCTTGCAAATTAGTCCATTATTGAGTAGTAGCACCATTGAAAATTGGAAATGATTCCTTAGACTCCTTGAAGAAAGTTATAAATAATGTTAGGATTGTGAGTTGTGTCAAAAAAATTCCACGTTTGAGAATTGATGTGGTGTAGAACAATTAATATATTTTAATTGACTCATAACTCATTGTCTTGAAAGTAAATCTAACCGGATTTATTTGACAGGCTTAAACCTGGCATTCTTCTTAGGTGAAGGTATCAAGCTTGGTACTTTAATCACCTGGACATGACTCTTTATGGCAAAGTCCAGTTATTGGCATTTACATGTATAAAAGAATTGGGCTAATACATGAATCCGATCCGCCACACGTGTCTATTGAAGATATCGGCATTTATACACAACGGGCTTAAACTTGTCATTCTCTCTAGGTAAAGGTATCGGGTTTGGTACTTTAATCACTTGGAGATGACTCTTTGCAGCAAAGTTCAACCATCAGCATTTACATGTATAAAAGAATTGGGGGGCAAATACATAAATCTGATCCCAACAACACACGCTTATGTCACGGGCCAATCGATCAACTCTCGATCACACGTAGGCTAATCCGTGCGGCCTTAAGGTTTTACCCCTAAGCAGACTTTCAACACTCGACTCACAAGGCTCGTATGTAGAGAGAGAAACTCTTAGAGAGAGAAGTTCTGGTTTTTGTATTGCTTGTGAATGAATTACAATGAGGGAGGAGACCCCTTTATATACAAGTATAAGGCAAACAGTATCCGTAAATCTCCCTCAAATCAAACGATGGAGATTGCTCCTCCCAACTACCCACATTAATTACCAGCTACCAGCTACTCACATTTATAACGTATGCGTACAAATAAAGTATCGCCCATCCCCAGAAGAATACTCTACGTCTCAGGGATATAAGCCGAGGGTCATAAGGTGTCACGCCCGACTCATAGAAACCTCTTGGACATGCTATCTTTCGGGCTGTGACATTCTCCCGCACCTAATCAGGCGACGCCCTTGTCGCGTCTTCAGCATGAAAAGCTTCAACCTCTTTCTTGAACTACCAAAGACTCCTTAGGCTCCCAACTGGCTTCACTCTCCGAAAGACCCTTCCATCGAATCAAGTACTCTCGCTTGGGCGCACAATACCGCTTCCGTATGACTCGATCTGCCAAGATGCTCTCGACCTCTCGATCATACGAGGTTTTTGCCCCGAGTGGCGCCCGATGAGACTCCCCACGATCCGGATCTTCCTCATCAACTTGGAAAGGTTTGAGCATACTTACGTAGAACACCGGATGCACCTTGAGTTTTAGTGGTAGCTCCAGCTTGTATGCGACCTTCCCGACCTGTTGCAACACACGAAATGGCTCCTCATAGTGACAGATCAACCCCTTGTGCACGTCCTTGTAATGAAGGACTGCGTGCAGCTTGGCCAACACTTGGTCTCTTACTTGGAACTCCACGTGCCGTCGCTTCTTATCCACCAATTTCTTCATGCGCTTGAAGGCTTTGTATAGACACGCCCGTGCCAACTCTGCCTATTCTTGCATATTCTTGGCGAACTTGTACGCGGGCGGACTACTCCCCCAGTAACCTGAAGCGATGGTGCTTGGGGTGTTCGGTTGCTGCCCAATCGCAACCTCAAACGGACTCTGGCCGGTCGACTCGTTCCGTTGCAAGTTGTAGGAGAACTGGGCTACGTCGATCAACTTCGCCTAATTCGCTTGCGTCGTGCTCACATAGTGTCGGAAGTAGATCTCTAAGAGAGCATTGACCGGCTCCGTCTGACAGTCGGTTTGGGGATGCAAACTTGTTAACATATTCAGCTCCGACCCCAGCAGCTTGAACAACTCGAACCAGAAACGTCCCGTGAAGCAAGGATCCCGATAGTTCATGATCGTCTGCGGCACTCCCCAATACTTCACCACATGCTTCATAAAAAGTTTGGTCGCCTCCTCGGCCGAGCAATCCTTTGTCGCAAGCACAAAGGTTGCATACTTTGAAAACCTATCAACCACAACCATTAGAGTCCAACACCCTTCGGACTTCGGCAGGTTGACGATGAAGTCCATGTAAATGCTTTCCCATGGACGAGTCGGAACGGGAAGTGACTCCAAAAGACTCGGTGACGAACATTGTTCCAGCTTGTCTTGTTGGCACACCAAACAAGTCTTCACATATTCTTCGACGTCGTCCCGCATTTGAGGCCAGTAGTACCGATTTTCGATGAGGGCCAATGTGCAATGGATCCCCGGATGACCCGCCCACTTAGAGTTGTGGCACTCGCACAAGATCTCCCTCCTCAACTTCCCATGGAAGGGCACATACAATAGCCTTCCCTTGGTGTACAGGAGCTTGTCCTCACACCAAAACTGTCGAGTCTTGCCCTCCTTGGCATACCCAATGAGGGCTTGGGCTCTTAGATCATGAGCCAACCCGACCTTTATGCGATCGACCAAAGGGCAACTCGGTCGACTCACCGTGTGGTTCATTAGCTCCGTCCTTCGATTTAGCGCGTCTGCCACGGAGTTGGCCTTCCCTGGCTTGTACTCCAATGCTTAGTCGAACTCCGCAAGAAAATCCTACCATCAAGCTTACTTCGGACTCAGCTTCTTTTGCGTTTGAAAGTAACTCGTGGCCACATTGTCCGTCCTCACAACGAACTTTGACCCCAGGAGATAATGTCTCCACATCTGAAGGTAGTGCACCACTGCGATCATCTCCTTCTCCTAGACAGTATACCAACGCTCGGTATCGTTCAGCTGCTAAGACTCGAACGCCACTGGATAGCCATCCTGCATAAGAACACCACCTATGGCATAATCCGATGCGTCAGTCTCTACCTCATAAGTTTTGGTGTGGTCGAGCAACGCCAATACCGGCTCCTTGGTCATAGCTTGCTTCAATCAATCGAAGGCCCTTTGACATCGATCTATCCATTCCCACGCCTTTTCCTTCTTCAGCAGGTCTTTGAGTGGCACAATGATGCTCGAGTAGCTCTGGATGAACCGCCGGTAATAGTTGGTGAGGCCCAAGAACGACCTCAATCCTGTCACTTTTGTTAGTGGCTCCCATTCGACGATCGATTGAATCTTAGCCTTATCCATGCGCACTCGCCCACCCCCGACGATGTGCCCTAGGAACGAAACTTCCTCTTGGACGAAAGCACACTTCTCGCACTTAGCGTACAACTCGTTCTCTCGCAAGACTTGGAAGACTTGCCTTAAGTGTTCAACATGCTCTTCCAACGTCCGACTATAAACCACAATATCATCTAGGTAAACCACAACAAACCTATCTAGGAAAGGGTGGAGTACCTTGTTCATCATTGTACAAAAGGTAGCTTGGTCAAGCCAAACGACATTACGAGGAACTCGTAGGATCCATACCGCGTCACGCAGGCTGTCTTTGGCTCGTCCCCTTCGGCAATCCAAACTTGATAGTAGCCCGATCAGAGATCCAGCTTGGTAAACCACTGAGCTCCACCAAGTTGATCGAAGAGATCCACGATGAGTGAGATCGAGTACTTGTTCTTTACAGTCAGCTTGTTCAGTGCCCGGTAGTCGATGCATATCCAAAGTGACCCATTGTGCTTCTTCTTAAATAGGACCAGCGCACTGAACGGGGCTTTTGACGGCCGTATGTAGTCCGCATCGAGCAACTCCTTGAGTTGCCTCCTCAACTCTTCCAATTCGGGCGGCGCCATACGGTAAGGCGCCATGGCAAGCGGTCGAGCATCAGGCACTAGCTTGATCCGGTGATCCACCTCTCTCTTGGGTGGCAGCTTCTTCGGCAGCTCCAAAGGCATAACATCCTTAAACGAGTCGAGGACTTGGGCTGCTTCCGTCAGGACTTTCTTCCCTTCACCCTTATCGTCCTCGATCTTTAAGGCCGCCAGGAATGTCACTTCTCCCTTCCTTGTTCCTTTGGTGAGTCGCATGGCCAAGATCATCCTCCAATCACGGTCCCACTCACGATGGACCGAAATCACGCATTGACAATCATTGTCCAACACGCATATGCACTCGACAAATGGGACTACAACCGCATGGATTCTATCTAGGAATTTGATTCCAATGACAATACCGTAGTCGTCAAGTGGAATTACCTCTAGAGTCTCATTGCTCTTCCATGACGCGAGTTGTAGCTCCACGTTCCTTGCAACACCGATCGTAGGGACTTCCTTCGAGTTCACCATCTTAAGCCAATCGGCTCCCTTCTCAACCCATAGGTTAAGTTTCTTCGCAGCTTCCTCCGATATGAAGATGTCAGATGCTCTAATGTCCACGAGCGCACTCATCGTGGTCACTCCGATCTTCACGTCTGTAAACATCAAGCCTTTGGGTTCCTTCGCCTTTTTGGATTTGATCATGCTAAGGAATCGCAACGATCCCAATTTCGCTTCCTCCTTAGGTTCATCTTCTTTACAAAGAGCGGCCAACTTGGCCTTGTTCGAGCAATCCCGCGCCATGTGCGGACCATCACAAAAGAAACAGTTATATGAGCGTACCTTCCTTTGTCCTCCACCACTTGGCCCCGCATGAGCCTTGTGTTGATTAGCCGGTGGTCTACCTCCGGTCGGGCAATTATATCTCCCCCGATCTCCCCCACCAGTGGCTTTGTCCCTTGGATGAGTGTCCGATTGGGATGTGGAAGGCGATGCCTTGTATTCCACGAGTGACTCAGCTATGGTCATGGCCGTAGTGAGATCTCTCACATTGTACCGCTTCAACTCTTACTTTGTCCATGGCTTGAGACTGCCCATGAACTGGTGAAATGCCTCAACTTCATTCATCGAAGGGATTTGAAGTAACAACTCCGAGAATCACTTGATGTAGTCATGCACACCACCCTTTTGCTCGAGACGTTCAGCTCGTCACGAGCTTCCTCCTCCGTGTAAGAGGGAAAGTAGTTTTGTCGGAACTCCTCGACGAAACCACCCCAGGTCGTGATAGGGTTCCCACACCTATCATCCGACCGACGACGCCACCATAATAATGCACTATCAGCTAAATACATCGATGCAGTATTTACCCGTGTTTGGTCATCGTTGATTCCCATGGCTTGGAAGTACTACTCCATGTACTGCAGCAAGTTGTCCACATCTTTGGCCACCCGAGAGCCTCGGAATTCCTTTGGCTTTGGCATGTCCACTCGTGGACCTTGCACCGTGATCACTCCATTCACGCGTGCAGCTTGTGCTTCAGCGAGCTTCCCCGTAAGCTCCGCTATCTACGCCCGCATGGCCGCCATCATGGCCTCCAAGGGTTCGCACCGTTGTGTGAGTTCCTCCTTGTCGCGACCAAATTTTTCGGGTGTGGACCACTTAAGGTTTGGCTAATGGATTGTTAAGCCTAAACTTAACTCGGGCTCTCCCAAGCCCATACCAATTCGCGACTTTAAGTTCAAATTTTTTAACATGCAATTGATTTTTAACTAAGAGCCGCCACTAATCTATTTTTGGTGGGTCAATTAGAAACCCAAGTAAAGTAATGAGACATTTACTTTACTCCTACAAACCAGAGATTTGGGTACGGGGACTTGGTTACACTAGATTTCTTTAACGCTCTTTCGATACCATTTCTTTTTATTTTGACAAAAAGGTTTTGCAGCTAGCTTGAATTAATTTTAAATCTATTTTCTTAACATGCGATGTGATCATGCGAATGCGTAAACCACCAATTTAACAACCAAGAATAGCAATAAATAAATTGCAGGACTTACCTCATAGTAACGAAAGCATCTGCATTGTTAGATCAGAATTCACATCATCAACCCTAGATATGATTTCTAATTAACACGCAATTTCTTTTTTTGTTTTCACTTTATTTAATGGGAATCACGCTTTATGCAATGCATGCTACTAATCTAACATGAAATGATATGACATGGCAATTTGACTTAAACCATATGACATAAATAAAATATAAGCATGCAATCTATCCTAAAGAATGAATTTGATTTACTCTAAGACAATTTCTTTTGTATTTTCCATGAAATTCGAAATTAGAAAAATGCAAGGATTATCTAGCTAGCTTGAGATTCTATTCAATTTGTATTAAGGATTAGGTCGGCTCAACCCTAATTTAAACTAAGATATAATCTTAACTTAGCAATCTCTAACTTAAGATGCAATCTATCTAAAAAATCAATCTAAACTTAAAATGAAATATGCAATTTTATCCTAATATGCAATGACGTACAAAAAGATGCCCTAATTCTACATGACATATGCATGATGATTTTTTTTATGTTTTTTTTATTAATTTCGAAATTAATAAAAGTGCCACATGCAACTTAAATTAAAGAAAAAACTAACATCCTAAACAAATGCATTTTTTTTTTAATTTTTTAATTTTTTGAAAAATTCGAAATAAATAAAGTTCCTATTTTAAACATGCAAGATAACCCTAAAACGATGAATACTCTAAAACGAACCTAATCTAATTCAGATTTTTTTTTCCTTTCTTTTACGGGGGCAATCAAAATAAGACATCAAGAACAGCACGGCAACAAATCAGGCAAGATATCATCCATGTCCATTTTGGAAATAAATTGACGAATCGTATCTCGCACATGAGATCAAATTGGCCAATTTCAAACAAAGTCACGAATCATATCTCGAGCGTGAGATTGGATTGGTGACTTTTCCGTGCGATTGCGGGTCGTATTTCGAGCATGAAATCGGACCGTCAATCATATGCACGTTGCGAAACTCGAGTTGCGAATATCATGGCATATCGGGAATTTCCATCATGTGCACCAATGAATATATCAAATAAGGAAACAAAATTTTCAGAAATTAAAATAGCCAAAATTTTTACCTATTCCAAATATTTGCTTCCAAATTTGGTCTTCGAACGGCTGCCAGCTTGTGATGACCAACTATGCTTCAGAGCAAGCCGGCAAGGCATCTCAGCTTGGGATGCTCGAGTGCCGGCGTTTCGGCTTGACTTGGTGGACGTCGGGCTTGCTGAATGCACACAGTAACTATAGAAATCCCTCGGCTTTTTGATCGAATTCTGGTCACTCTGGTGACAATATTCTTTGAATATTCAACTTTGACTTTCATAGCTCCACAGTCAAATTTTTGACTTGCCTACCCTTACGGTCCGTGGATATCAAGTAGAATAGCTGCAACAAAACTCGAGCGAATCGTTCAAAGAAAAGAAAAGAAAATATAACTTATTATAACCCACGTTGGGAAAGATAGCTCTGTGGCAAAAACCGGTTTGGTCATGCAAGAACGCCGGGACAAAGATCGATGAAATAGCAACCCGTCTCGATGCCAGGTCAAAGGACAGTGTCGCTCATCCGCACAAGACAGGGAGCAGCTCTACTCGGCGTCGGGCTTACGTCAGGAACATAGTCGCGGGACTGGATCAAGACAGCAGCACCTCGTCATATCATGGAAAAGATCGGCACCACGGGCACCGGAGGTAGCCACAAGCAGAGGCGGTGATGAAGGGCAATAGCTTGCGTTGGGTTAGGTCCGCCGGGAAATCTATGAAAGAATCAAGAAATCTGTGAAAGAATCAGGAAATCGAGAGGGCTTGAAACGCCCAGAACCATCTCAAGCCGCTCACTGGAAGCTGCGACTGAAAGCTGCTGGACATTAAGGATATCAAGCACGTATTGGGCAGCAGATAATGGACAGCAGTAGCTTCGGATAGCGCACAAGGGATTTTTCTCTCAATTCTCTTGTGGCCGTGTATCAATATGTGTAGCCTCCCCTGAAAGTTTTCTTCCTGGTTAGTGGGTAGTCAAGAGAAAATAAATAAAAAGAAAACCCAAATTGGAAGCATGAATCTGAAGCGATTCATGGGATCATGGCGGTGGCTCGTGATTGGATCGAACAGTGCAGGGCCTTCTCGGTCCGAAGCAGATCAGCAAGGCAGGGACGACTTTAACGAGGCAACAGCTGGAGAACAGATCGACGTGTGGTCTCACGGCAGCAGCGTTGTTGTTTTAGCAGGGCTGGCAACGGGTTAAGAGAAACAGCGGCCGCGTCGTCTTAGCGGAAGGTCGGCAGGCCATCGAGACTCGCTGTGGTGTTGCTGGAATTAATGCGGTAGAAGCAGGATGCGCCGGATGAGACACCAGAAAGCTGCGAAGTGGGCAAGGATCGGTATTGTGGATGTTGTTCTTGGAGAAGTGACTTCCGAGATCTAAGAATTGCCGAGAGATAATGTCTCCAATTCACATATTTTAATCTCTACAAATCTCCACTCGCTAATGGTGTCTCAAAGCTTCACTTCCTCTTTTTCTTTTGGTTTCTTCTTCTCCGTGCTTCCACCGACTTCGGGCCATGAAAGACCTCCAGAAAAACCTTTTCTACTCTCTCTTCTCAATGTGTATCTCAATTGTGAAGCCCCACTCACGTTTTACTCTCAATGGTCGTATGTGTCAATGTTTGGCCTCCTCCTAAACCCTACGTATGTTTACTTATTTATAGGGCACGGATTAGGGTTTTTAAATTTTTCAAATCCATATCCATGAAGATTTTTTTCCAAACGTAATATTTGCTTTTGAATTGAAATCTCACAAAGATAAATCTATAAAATATTTCTGAGGATATGGGCTTGGACCAATTTGCTTTCTTCGTGGGCTTAGCCCAACTCATCAACTTAAAGTTTCTAAACCATCAATTCGAATCCATCCGTCACCGGCCCAATGCAAATAAAAAATAAATGCATCTAAAACTATATGCCATGCGATTAACTATTTTTTTTAGGGGTAAAACTAACCCCTAATTTTTTAATACGATAAATGACTAAACGGGTCACCAAAATTTAGGTGTCAACAGCTGCCCCTCTTTGAAGGTGAGCTCGTAGAGGTTGCCTTCAAAGACAAATTAAAACCTAAATTTTGACCACGCACATGCAGTGAATGATTTTTTTTGTCGGAACATGAATTCCATTTTTTAATGCAATTCGTATGATGCATGGAAATGCTAATGCAAATGATAAATGAACTAACTTGGAATAACTTACCTTCAAGGAGGATAGAGTAATTCGAGGTAGTGGCTGTTACTTGTCCAGGACCCGTACCATTCTATGGTCACCTAGAATAGTAACATGACTTTGCGAAGATGCTGCTTTCCTAGGACTCGTACCATTCTACGGTCGCCCGATATGGCGAAAAGGAGCTGCTTTCTCGGGACCCATACCATTCTACGGTCGCCCAATACGGTAGAAAGGCTTTGTAAGGAACTGCTTTCCCAGGACCCGTACCATTCTACGATCGCCTAATACGGCAGAAAGGTTTTGTCTAGGACCCGTACCATTCTATGGTCGCCTAAACGGGAATTCATTTTCCATGACCCATACCATTCTACGGTCACCTGAATAAGGAATAGGTGTTGTCAAGGACCTGTACCATTCTACGGTCGCCTCGACGAAGAAAATTATTTTTCCAGGACCCGTACCATTTTACAGTCGACTGAATGAGGAAATTGCTTTTCCAAGACCCGTACCATTCTACGGTCACCTGAATAAATGTTGTCTAGGACTCGTACCATTCTACGGTCGCCTAGACTGAGGTTTTGCTTGGCTAGGACCCGAACCATTCTTTGGTCGCCCAGCTTTAAAACAGAAATCATCTTACCAAGACCCGAACCATTCTTCGGTCGCCTTAATTAGATTGAATCTGGGGAGAAATCTTTGGGGTACAACTCAATTGAGTGTCAGTATGCTTAAAAGGGAATACCTGTACAATGACAAATATTCAAGGTATGGATAGAGATGTACTTACCTGGTGATATCTCTGATTCTTGGGGATATGTCTTGTGAAATTTAGATATCCTGTGGAGGTCTTTCACCTCATGTTGGAGGTTTCTCATCTCCTAATATCATGAAACATTCTGAAAGGAACTTGAATTACCTGTCAGACATGATTTAGAGCAAAAACTGATACGCATTCATCAAAGAGATAGACAATCTAAGTTACTCTAGAATGCACATTTCAAAATTTAGTGAGGTTTTCTTCAACTCAATCGGGGTTCATGCATAATGACTTTTGCATCACCCAAATTTCCACTAGAGAGAATTATCATTCAAGACAATCTTCACTCATAACATGGATTTCCTAAGAATACCAAATGAGAGACCTTCAGTTAGAAAGGACTTTCACTCACTCTCATTTAGAGGCTATTTTATGAGAATCACTCCATCTCACTATCTTCATACTAACAAGGGTCCGAGTTTTCTCGCAAGTGGTATGACCTTACCAATCTAAGAGGTCTTTAATAGGAACCGTAATGTGGGCTCGGTCAACGGCTTAACAAAGGGACTCTTTGAGTCAAGGCTATTGAAAGGACAACTCTTTAATCATCTCCGGGTTTACAAGTCAAGAACCCTACAAAATAAGAAAGAAATAATCTTGCTCGTACTTCTTCGAGCGATGCTTATAAACATATGAACTCCTATGTTAATTCAAGCACCATAATCTAAAGAGACTTTGTAAATGATGTAACATAGGCTAGGTTCATGGGTTGAGAAATGAAAGGATCATTAGGGTCAAAATGTGTGTGAATGGTGAGAGTTGGTGATCATCTTGGTATTGCCACCGGTTTTCTTTTTCACCATCGGGGATTGTCTTCATGAAGTGCCCCATTGATTATAAAAACTCAGCATTTGAGTTCTTTGAGTATTACCCCAATGGGATTCAATTCTCGCAATTGAGAGTCACCTTATCTTGACTCTCTTTTTTCATCTATGGGCATTAGCCTTGCTTTTACCAGGCACACTTGCTTTTCATGCCCCTAGTTCTTATTCATTTTTTTTGTCATTTTTTTTCATGGGCATTGGCCTTGCTTTTACCAGGCACACTGCTTTTTCATGCCCCTTAGTTCTATTTTGAATTCAATTCTTGCGCACAATGCATGCGTCAAGCAATTGCACTTTGAATGACACTCGAACTTTTCAAGAGTCTTCATCTGCCTTTTGCCTTGCCCCAATGGAGGGGATGATCACCAAATGGGTTTAAAGAAATGAAAAATTGCAGCCTCAAATGGGCTATGCAAATGATATAAGTATCTAGGATAGAGAAAGAAATGCTCTTCGTCATTCTAAGGCACTTAAATTACCACATGAATTCAATGTAATAGCACGACTTGAAGATTTAATGCAAGTGAGAGCAGGAAATTTCTTTTCATTTTTCTCACCTCATGATGCTGTCTTACCTCCAACTTGCCCCAATGTGGGGTGGTTCTTGACAGGGATAATTTGAAAAAAAATCTCCACAAGTGTATGGGACTCAAAAGGGGTTAAGCAATGTATCACTTGTAGTGTTTGAGATAGAGAAATGAACTACCCCTCATCATTTTGGTCATCGTACCTTTTGCGAGAGAACTCTTTACCTTGTAGATATGGAACTTCCTACACTCATCTCACAAGTGTATAAGTAGGGGATTGTGTATAGGATAAGGCTTGCCTTTCATCATACCGACACATCTCATTCAACATTCTTAAGCATTGATGTCACTCCATTAAATTGTCTATCTTGACAAATCTCGACATGAAATTGGTGAGCTAAATCAATATGAAAATTTTCTTTTCAAAAGAGTCCATCAACTTTAAGCATAAAAAGTGTTTGTGACTTCAAAACAAACAATTTACTATACTCAAGCATGATTTCAAGCATTCATTTAATGAATTGTCCCATGAAGGGATTGTCTCAGCAATGGATGTCCCTAGAATGCCTCTATCGAAAGGGAATAAACACACAAATTGATCAATCGATAATGAAAATCCGATCTTTGATTTGATGAAATCTTGTTTTTGCCCCTGCACAAAACAACGTGCATGAATAGGACACTATGCAACATCAAAGTAAATTCAAATTGCACAACCATTTTAGTTCGGATCGAGATTTTGTCTCAGTCATGTCACTACTAGAATCTGTAGTGCCCCCCAATTTGTCATCTGCAAGGAAAAGAACAAAGCGTCATCTCCCAAAATTATTTATGTTAAAAAACGAGATGTACCTCTTTCACCAAAGATGGATGATCCTCTTTTAACTTGCCCCTCATTTAATGGGCGAGAATGAAAATTCCGTCAAGCATGGAAATGGAACACACTTTGTTTGGCCCTTCAAGATGGATATTTCAAGTAGTATCGAGATGTGACCAACATTAACTCTTTAGAAACTTGTTGAGTAACAATTGAACCAATTGCAACCTAATGTGCCTTTTGTTAGATGCTTTCTTATCGGGCTAAAAAAGTAATGCTCTGAAACATGAAGTAAATGAGTCAGAAAATTAAACAAGGCTAATCTAATGCATGCTTTTTGGAAATGGCTTGAAAAATTATTTTTTTTTCTTTTTATGGATTTTTTTTTTTTTTTTTTTGAGGAAGCATGAAGAAGCCAAGTCCTCGGAATTCTCCTTGGATGATATTTTCTTTTCATTGTTGGATATCGTCACAGGGCTAGTTTGGTGTACCCCATCATGTCCTCAAAACAAAACTTGTAATTTTATTGATATTCATCAAAGTTACATTTATTTGAATGAAAAATGTGATGTTCACACACAGAAGAAATTGAAACCAATCCCTAAAGAGTGATAAAAATTCCCACGCAGGGGAAGGTGCATGCCCCTAATTAAATGAGGAAATCGAACTACTTAGGATCATAAATCATGTGTACTTGAATTCTTCACCCTCCTTGATCTTGTGATGTGAACCCTTCAGGTGAGATATTTTTTCCTCTAGATATGTAACCAGTCTCATCAAATTTGGCTATCTCAGAAAATGAGACGGTTCAAAAAAATTTCTTGGCTCTCTCATTGGAGTCGCAATTTCTCATCGAAGATAGATTGTAGCACTTTTGCTTGACGAGATTAGCTCTTTTTGATCCGCCATTTTAGCTCTCAATCGTGAACGGATGGGTGAGCGGGATCGCTCCATAATCACCTAATTCAAATGAACGGGAACATGTAAGTATGAGGGTAAATAAAAAGTCAATCCATGACAATGATCTAATTGATTTTTCCATTTTTGTTTCATTTATTCATGAAAAGTCTATGCAAGAAGGGAATTTCCTAAAAATGGATATCCTAGTAAAACCAAATTTTCTAGACATGATGTAAAAACAAATTCTCCAAAGTTTTTTTTTTAAATGCATCATTCCCTAGCAATTTCTCATTTCATTTCCAATTGACAAATGAATTAGATCAAACGACTAACCTAGATTGTCATGGATGGACCAAAAGTAAATTGTATAGTATAGGGATAGAAAACTTACTTTGCCAAGGAAAATCAATGGCAATCACATAGACATGTGCATGATAAGTGGCTCAATTTCTACTCTATAAGGCTTATCAAGGTGGAGCCACAAGGATGATCAGACTAGCCACGGGCTTGTGGACTATGTCGGGTCCTCATGACTCCGGCTTGGTCAAAGAGCCAACCTGAGTCGCTGGCATGCGGACCGAGGTGGGTACTCTTGACACCATGAAAGAAACTTCGGGATTGAGATGGGCAACTCATACCGCGAGCATGCGGTCGAAGTGGTATCCATCTCAACACCATCCTAAATGCTCCTATGCGGCCCAGGTCCGGCGGCAGGTTGTGTGTGCAATAGTGTAGTGCTAGATGCAGGCATGCACGACAGTTTATATCAAGCAACACTTCATTCATGAAAATAAACCATACATTCCTACACCTCCCTGCAAAACAAAGGTCAGCAAACACTTCCCCTTATACCTCCCATCCTGCAATAACATTTAATACCTTAAAAGTTAGGGGCGTACCTGGAATCCTCGTTGCCAAACAAAAATAAAATTCAAAAATAAAATTGGCCTAAGTCCACTAAGAGTTTTAACTCAAGTCCCCAGCAGATTCGCCAAGCTGTCGCGACCAAATTTTTCGGGTGTGGACCACATAAGGTTTGGCTAATGGATTGTTAAGCCTAAACTTAACTCGGGCTCTCCCAAGCCCATACCAATTCGCGACTTTAGGTTCAAATTTTTTAACATGCAATTGATTTTTAATTAGGAGTCGCCACTAATCTATTTTTGGTGGGTCGATTAGAAACCCAAGTAAAGTAATGGGACATTTACTTTACTCCTACGAACCAGAGATTTGGATACGGGGACTTGGTTACGCTAGATTTCTCTAACGCTCTTTCGGTACCATTTCTTTTTATTTTGACAAAAAGGTTTTGCAGGCAGCTTGAATTAATTTTAAATCTATTTTCCTAACATACGATGTGATCATGCGGATGCGTAAACCACCAATTTAACACCCAAGAATAGCAATGAATAAATTGCAGGACTTACCTCATAGCAACGAAAGCATCTGCGTTGTTAGATCGGAATTCACATCATCAACCCTAGATATGATTTCTAATTAACACGCAATTTCTTTTTTTGTTTTCACTTTATTTAATGGGAATCACGCTTTATGCAATGCATGCTACTAATCTAACATGAAATGATATGACATGGCAATATGACTTAAACTATATGACATAAATAAAATATAAGCATGCAATCTATCCTAAAGAATGAATTTGATTTACTCTAAGACAATTTCTTTTGTATTTTCCATGAAATTCGAAATTAGAAAAATGCAAGGATTATCTAGCTAGCTTGAGATTCTATTCAATTTGTATTAAGGATTAGGTCGGCTAAACCCTAATTTAAACTAAGATATAATCTTAACTTAGCAATCTCTAACTTAAGATGCAATCTATCTAAAAAATCAATCTAAACTTAAAATGAAATATGCAATTTTATCCTAATATGCAATGACGTACAAAAGATGCCCTAATTCTACATGACATATGCATGATGATTTTTTTTTATGTTTTTTTTATTAATTTCGAAATTAAAAAAAAGTGCCACATGCAACTTAAATTAAAGAAAAAACTAACATCCTAAACAAATGCATTTTTTTTTAATTTTTTCATTTTTTTCAAAAATTCTAAATAAATAAAGTTCCTATTTTAAACATGCAAGATAACCCTAAAATGATGAATACTCTAAAACGAACCTAATCTAATTCAGATTATTTCTTTTTTTTTTATTTTTCCTTTCTTTTACGGGGCAATCAAAATAAGACATCAAGAACAGCACGGCAACAAATCAGGCAAGATATCATCCATGTCCATTTTGGAAATAAATTGACGAATCGTATCTCGCGCATGAGATCGGATTGGCCAATTTCAAACAAAGTCACGAATCATATCTCGAGCGTGAGATTGGATTGGTGACTTTTCCGTGCGATTGCGGGTCATATTTCAAGCATGAAAACTTACGGTCCATGGATATCAAGTAGAATAGCTGCAACAAAACTCGAGCGAATCGTTCAAAGAAAAGAAAAGAAAATATAACTTATTATAACCCACGTCGGGAAAGATAGCTCTGTGGCAAAACCGGTTTGGTCATGCAAGAACGCCGGGACAGAGATCGATGAAATAGCAACCCGTCTCGATGCCGGGTCAAAGGACAGTGTCGCTCATCCGCACAACGACGGGGAGCAGCTCTACTCGGCGTCGGGCTTACGTCAGGAACATAGTCGCGGGACTGGATCAAGACAGCAGCACCTCGTCAGATCATGGAAAAGATCGGCACCACGGGCACCGGAGGTAGCCACGAGCAGAGGCGGTGATGAAGGGCAACAGCTTGCGTTGGGTTAGGTCCGCCGGGAAATCTATGAAAGAATCAAGAAATCTGTGAAAGAATCAGGAAATCGAGAGGGCTTGAAACGCCGGGAACCATCTCGAGCCGCTCACTGGAAGCTGCGACTGAAAGCTGCTGGACGTTAAGGATATCAGGCACGTATTGGGCAGCAGATAATGGACAGCAGTAGCTTCGGATAGCGCACAAGGGATTTTTCTCTCAATTCTCTTGTGGCCGTGTATCAATATGTGTAGCCTCCCCTGAAAGTTTTCTTCCTGGTTAGTGGGTAGTCAAGAGAAAATAAATAAAAAGAAAACCCAAATTGGAAGCATGAATCTGAAGCGATTCATGGGATCATGGCGGTGGCTCGTGATTGGATCGAATAGTGCAGGGCCTTCTCGGTCCGAAGCAGATCAGCAAGGCAGGGACGGCATCAACGAGGCAACAGCTGGAGAACAGATCGACGTGTGGTCTCACGGCAGCAGCGTTGTTGTTTTAGCAGGGCTGGCAACGGGTTAAGAGAAACAGCGGCCGCGTCGTCTTAGCGGAAGTGCGGCAGGCCATCGAGACTCGCTGTGGTGTTGCTGGAATCAATGCGGTAGAAGCAGGATGCGCCGGATGAGACACCGGAAAGCTGCGGAGTGGGCAAGGACCGGTATTGTGGATGTTGTTCTTGGAGAAGTGACTTCCGAGATCTGAGAATTGCCGAGAGATAATGTCTCCGATTCACATATTTTAATCTCTACAAATCTCCACTCGCTAATGGTGTCTCAAAGCTTCACTTCCTCTTTTTCTTTTGGTTTCTTCTTCTCCGTGCTTCCACCGACTTCGGGCCGTGAAAGACCTCCAGAAAAACCTTTTCTACTCTCTTTCTCAATGTGTATCTCAATTGTGAAGCCCCACTCACGTTTTACTCTCAATGGCCGTATGTGTCAATGTTTGGCCTCCTCCTAAACCCTACGTATGTTTACTTATTTATAGGGCACGGATTAGGGTTTTTAAATTTTCCAAATCCATATCCACGAAGATTTTTTCCAAACGTAATATTTGCTTTTGAATTGAAATCTCACAAAGATAAATCCGTAAAATATTTCTGAGGATACGGGCTTGGACCAATTTGCTTTCTTCGTGGGCTTAGCCCAACTCATCAACTTAAAGTTTCTGAACCATCAATTCGAATCCATCCATGACCGGCCCAATGCAAATAAAAAATAAATGCATCTAAAACTATATGCCATGCAATTAACTATTTTTTTTTAGGGGTAAAATTAACCCCTAATTTTTTAATACGATAAATGACTAAACGGGTCACCAAAATTTAGGTGTCAACACTCCTGTAGGGTCCCTAGCAACTCATGGCGAAGTTCTCCCATGCCGGTCTTGAGCTCTTGCACATCCGCAACCAACTCCTCTCTTCCGGCGTCAACTTCGTCCACGTTCTAGGTCAGGTCGTCGACCAATCCTTGGACATCAGTGATGAACAACTCTAGCTTCGTCATGCGATGCACAAGATCCCCCGTTGGCTCTCTTGAGCTCGAAACTCCACGGTTCTTCTTCCCCTTGGCAGCGCCTTTCTCGGTGCTCCGCCCACGATCAGTGCCGTCACCACCCATGGCGAGTGCCTCATTAGATCGTGGATCATCCATTGTACTTGTGCTTGGATCAAAATCAGCTCTGATATCACTTGTCACGAGCTGATCGATCAACTCTCAATCACACGTAGGCTGACCCGTGTGGCCTTAAGGTTTTACCCCTAAGCAGCCTTTCAACACTCGACTCATAAGGCTCATATGTAGAGAGAGAAACTCTTAGAGATAGAAGTTCTAGTTTTTGTATTGCTTGTGAATGAATTATAATAAGGGAGGAGATCCATTTATATATAAGTATAAGGCAAACCGTATCTATAGATCTCCCTCAGATCTAACGGTGGAGATTGCTCCTCCCAACTACTCGCATTAATTACCAACTACCAGTTACTCGCATTT